>CM045760.1:46855931-48263705 GCA_025200525.1 Camellia lanceoleosa
CGAGGTCCCGTTTGTTCTTACAAGTCTATTTAGGCTTGAGCAAGCTGTCCGTGCCAAGTTTTGGTGGTCATTTCACAATTTCGCCTCCCGAACGGGCCTTTTAAGTCTTGTGTTTTACAATTTTCCATCTAATTTTCTAACCAAAAATCCAATCGATGTCCTGTTTGTTCCTACAAGTCTATTTAGGCTTTAACAAGCTGTCCGTGCCAAGTTTCGATGGTTTCAGTGGTCATTTCGTAATTTTGCCCCCTGAACGGGCTTTTTAAGTCTTCTGTTTTACAATTTTCCTTTTAATTTTCTAATCGAAAATCTAATCGAGGTCCCATTTGTTCCTACAAGTCTATTTAGGCTTGAAAAAGCTGTCCGTGCCAACTTTCGGTAGTTCGGATGGTCATTTCAAAATTTCGGCCCTTGAACGGGCCTTTTAAGTCTTGTGTTTTACATTTTTCCTTCTAATTTTCTAACCGAAATCCAATCGAGGTCTCATTTGTTCCTATAAGTCTATTTAGTCTTAAGCAAGCTATCCGTGCCAAGTTACGGCAGTTTTGGTGGTTATTTCTCAATTTTGGCCCCCGAACGGGCCTTTTAAGTCTTGTATTTTACATTTTTCTTTCTAATTTTCTAACCAAAAATCCAATCGAGGTTCTATTTTGTTCTTACAAGTCTATTTAGGCTTGGGCAAACTACCCGTGCCAAGTTTCGGCAATTTTGGTGGTCATTTTGCAATTTCGGGCCCCGAACAAGCCTTTTAAGTCTTGTATTTTGCAATTTTCCTTCTAATTTCCTAACCGAAAATCCAATCGACATCCCGTTTGTTCCTACAAGTCTATTTAAGCTTGAACAAGCCGTCGGTGCCAAGTTTCGGTGGTTTCGGTGATCATTTTGCAATTTTGGCCCCCGAACGGGCCTTTTAAGTGTTGTGTTTTACATTTTTCCTTCTAATTTTCTAACCGGAAATCCAATCGAGGTCCCGTTTATTCCTACATGTCTATTTAGGCTTGAACAAATTGTTTGTGCCAAGTTTCGGTGGTTGTGGTGGTCATTTCGCAATTTCGGCATCCAAACGAACCTCTTAAGTCTTGTGTTTTACATTTTTCCTTCTAATTTCCTAACCGGAAATCAAATCAAGGTCCCATTTGTTCTTACAAGTCTATTTAGGCTTGAGCAAGTTGCCCATGCCATGTTTCAACAGTTTTGGTGGTTATTTCACAATTTCACACCCCGAATAGGCCTTTTAAGTCTTGTGTTTTACAATTTTCCTTCTAATTTTCTAGTCGGAAATGTAATTGAGGTCCTGTTTGTTCCTACAAGTCTATTTAGGCTTGACCAAGCTGTCCATGCCAAGTTTCAGTGGTTTCGGTGGTCATTTCGCAATTTCGGCCCTCGAACGGGCTTTTTAAGTCTTGTGTTTTAAATTTTTTCTTTAAATTTTCTAACCAGAAATTTAATCGAGGTCCTGTTTGTTCCTACAAGTTTATTTAGGCTTGAACAAGCTATCCACGCCAAGTTTCGATGGTTTCAGTGGTCATTTCGCAATTTCAGCCCCCAAACAGGCGTTTTATGTCTTGTATTTTACAATTTTCCTTCTAATTTTCTAACTGGAAATCCAATTGAGGTCCCATTTATTCTTACAAGTCTATTTAGGCTTTAACAAGTTGTCCGTGCTAAGTTTCGATGACTTCGGTGGTCATTTTGCAATTTTGCCTCACAAACGGGGCTTTTAAGTCTTCTGAACCAAACTATTTTATAGTTTGTTCAACACAACCGGTCATATTAAGTGAAATGTTTGTAGTGATTTGAAAATTAAATTATGAAAAATATACTTACAAAAGTGTTTGTCAATAAGATTCCTTTGATGGATAATCATCTTCATCAACCTGTATGGATGCCCGATCCTTACGCATCCTCATAAACTTCTCAATCTCTTCAAATCTTTTGTTTTGCATTTCAATCATTTTAGCTTGGTCTTGTGCTACCAGGTTCTAGGCTGCAAGTTGTTCTTGTTGGACCTCGGCCAAATTCTTCAATGACTCTAGTTGTTTTTGTAGGCACGAAACCACCTTAATATGTGCTTGTGCAGTAACAAAAGATCTGGATGATGATGGTTTTAGACCAACTCCAAAGCCTTTTAAGTATCCCGATTTCTTTCCAAGAATCTCAATTGACAGCTGTTCCTGAGTTAAAGGTACTGCCCCAGGCTTTGAAGACTCTTCACGTCGCTTTTTCAAAACTTCCTATCAATTTGTAAACAACTTCAACAAATACCACCATTTACGTAAATATGTAACTCTATTAATTAGCATACTTACATGTAATTGACCACATATTGGGGCTACCCAATCCGACTTTCTCTTGCTCCAATGGAAATCTTTGTAGAAGTTTACAAAGTCAGTCTTCTCGATACCCTAATTCCATTTAAAAGTAAGCATACATAATTAATTTTAACTTAATCACACTTTTAAATATAATAAATGCATCACATGTTTATACATTGCAGCTTGAAATGACTTGGAGCCCATTGTGTGATTATATGGTAACCTCGATCGACTATCCTTTGTCTTTCTAGCCAAGTTTTGAAAAATTAATTGATTAGTAAAATTAAATTGAAATTACAACATAATTCTTTAAATTAGGAAATTTTACCTGACAATCACCATCAAGCCATACATGATCGATCATGCATACCCAAGCCTCATAATCGACCCCTTTGCATGGTTTACTATAAGGGTCAACACCAACGTCTACCAACTTCGAATACGGAGTCTTCATCTTGTTACGCCAACTTTTGTAAAGAGTTTTACACTTTTTATTGACTCCTTTCCGAACCTCTTCATCCTCATCATAATCAACAATCTCAAATTTATCCTGCAAATAGAATGAATGCTTTTATTAATATCAAAATGCAAGTAATGGTGATAATCTAATTATTTGAAAAATAGCAAATACATGTACCCAAATTGCTTGAATGATTAGGGCTTTATGAATCTCATCAGTCTTGTCCCATTTTTTTATACCAATGATTGGAGTAGCCATCCTTATCTGTAAGCCAAGTTCATTTGCAAATGGAGTGGCATAAAGCCCTACTGGCATCTTTGTATCTGCAGGAATCCAAACAGGAAGTTTTTCACCACCATTGTTAGCTATGAGACGTGATATGCTCTTCTCTCAAGTTTGACCCCTGACTTGCCTAGAACGAGTACGCAAACTAGTTGTAGATGGTGCAGCCTGGGTAGTAGTTGCATTTGTAGATGGTGTAGCATGGTTAGTAGCTGCATTTTTAGATGGTGCAGGCTAGATACTTAGAGCATTTGTAGATGGTACACTCTGAGTAGATAGAGTTAAATTAGGTGGTGCATGCTGAGTAGGGGCAGCAATTCTAGCTGCAGCTTTTTGGGAAGGTAAAGGAATTTTGGATGATGTTGCACGTCGAACTTTACCAGGGTCTGCCATCTAGCACAATAACTCAACAATTACATGTGTGAAACATATGTAAAATAAGCATATGTAAGTGATAACTAAACAATAACATGACATAAGAAACAAAAAAAAAAAAAAGACAAAGACAAAGAGAGAGAGAGAGAGAGAGAGAGAGAGAGAGAGAGAGACAAACACACATACAACAAAAAAAAAGTCTTTTTGAATACTCATTGTATTCAAACTCAAAGGCACTTAAACAACAGTGTCATAAAAACATAAAAATGACACAACAATCAAAGTTTTATGTCAAAATCTATATTAGAATCAAAATGATTTTGTAGCTTATCTTCTCGGATAGTCAATGCTCGTAATAATCATCTTCATTATTGCACCCCTCTTCATCATCAACACCAGCGTTGTGTGCTCGACTAACTGATTGTAAAACCACCTCACTTGGGATAATTTGAGGATCAATGTCATTCTTATGAAGTGAGATTGTCACGAGGTCTTCAACGCTGACTGGGATAATATCAGTTGTTTCATTTTGTTGCAATACATTATCAGGTTCAAAGCCATCTTGTTCTGGTACATCCCATATTCCTCGATGTTGTAGTCTTTCTTCGACTTTCCAATGTCCACCTAACTTTGTATCATCAACGTAGAAAACTTGTTTCACATGACTTGGTAAGACAAATGGATTATCTTTATACCATCTACTTCTAATATCAATACTTGTGCAATGTGTATCAGTATGTAGTGTTCTATGGCTACCCATGTTGAACCATTCGCATTGGAATAAAACAACTCAATGTCCAAGTATGTGATGCATCTCCCACACTCTATTCAAGTACCCATAAAAGTCAATTGTTTGTCCCTCATGCTCCCATTCCACAACTAACCCACTATTTTGGCATTTATGACTACTATCACGATCCTTACTATGAAATCAAACACCATTGGAAATACAAGCTGAATACAAAATAACATTCACACTAGGACCATTTGCTAATGACCACAAATCATCAGTTGCTTCTGGTAATCCTTGAGCTCGTAATTGGTTCATCTACATAACGACTTCAATTTCAATCAGTATGTTAGTATTCATATAAGTATAGCTGAATAAAGTTTGGGATTATATGTTACATGTTCTTTGAACCACTTGGGGAATTCCTTTTTCTATCTCTTTGTGATGTCACGTGCATCTTGATTTTCTAAAAGATTCTTGCATTGCCTACTTACAAACATATGATTCATAAGTAACATATTATATTGAAAACATAATTCCACAAAAAAAAAACAATATTAAGAACGTACTCTAGATAATGGTCAAGTTCGAGGCTATTATTCAAGACAAACCAATGAGCCATTTCACGTTCTTTTTGAGACACGTTAGAAACCCTTGTAATTAGCCCAAAAGAACGAACATTTTGCTTGAAAGCCTCTAACCTTGACTCATGCACACTAACATCGACACTTCGTTCCTCTCGATTAAATACAGTTTCAATCCCACCCAGATACATTGAGGAAAATGTAAGACACTCCTTGACAACATAAGCTTCTGTGATCGAACCTTCTAGACGAGCTTGATTTGCAACATATTCTTTTAAAGTTCTAAGTAGCCTATGAAACAAACTATAGAATAATCTTATTACACACACACTCACATTTTTATAAATATATATACAGGTTGTGCTACAATTTAAGTATTTTAGTATTTTAATAAGTTAGTAAGTACCTTTCAATGGGGTACATCCACTGATATTGCACAGGCCCACCAAGAATGGCTTCACGCGGCAAATGAATCGCCAAATGGACCATCACATCAAAAAACGCTAGTGGAAAATTTTTCTCTAACTTGCATAGTATGAGTATTATGCGATCTTCTAATTTTTCCAAATTCTTCATCTTTAATGTCTTTGAGCAAAGCTCTTGGAAGAAATTTCCCAACTCAAATAATGTGACACAAATATCATTGTGAAGATATCCACGCATTCCAATGGGAAGAAGTCACTACAACAAAATTGAATTTTTACGGCTTGCGATGCATGCCGTAAAAACTCTTTCACGGCATGCACACAAATGCCGTTATATGACATGCCGTGGAAAGTTGAGCATCATTTACGGCATGCAGTTAAAGTTGTAAAAAGTAATAAAGTAAACATTAATGACATACTTTGTATATTGTATATAACTGTTTACGACATTTTTGTTATGCCATAAATCATCATACTTTTCGTAGCATAATTTTGCATGCCGTAGAAGGTTATTTTTAATATATTTATGGCATATTTTACGGCATTTTCTTGTATGTCATAAATCATCACACTTTTTACGATATAATTTTGTATGCCGTAGAAGGTCATTTTTAATATATTTATGACATACTTTGTATGCCATATATAATCTATTACGACATTTTCTTACATGCCATAAATTATTACACTTTTCATGGCATAATTTTGCATGCCGTAAAAAGTTATTTTTAATATATATATATACAAACGCACAAGAACATAACCTTGCCTAGCCGTATGCACATCCAAACAAAGGCAGCAGCTTATAAACTGCAGCAACTTGTGAACAAACCAAGTAGTAGCTTATAAACTTAAAGCCCTAAATCTCTAAGGCATTAGCATTTTTTGGTAATACTGTTAGAAATAATTCAATCAAATTTGGCTCTTAACCAAGTTAGCTAGACTCATGCAATGAAAAATATGTTATCATTTTCACTTCCATCATCTAATCTAACCTACATACAGATACATCTCTAAAATACTGCGCTTCCCCTACAAGATAAATGTGTCAGTATACTTAACTAAGCAAGAACTTGCTGATTTTAACAAAAGAAAAATCAAACCAAATTTACTACTGAATTTTCCACTAAGATTAAAATTTCAATATTGGAAAATCCCCTTTATTTTATATCTTAGCATCACTGTCAACAAATATACACCAGTTTTGTCATGAAACTAGAACTATGCACATTTATGAAGATCCAACATATATCTGGAAAAAAAAAAAGAAAAAAAAAGAAGAAGAAGAAGCAATTGACATATTACAAATCAACTAAAGACACCTCATTCACATATTACATTAAGAAAAATGCAAACCTCAGAGGCTGCTTCCAAATGAACGAGATCCTTATCAAAATCCAGCAACTCTGGCATCTTCTCGGCAATGAGCTAATGAAGACAGGAAAACAATTGACATACTTGGCATCTTCTCGGCAATGAGCTAGTTTCAGCAGTGTTATTTATCTTTGCTACCCCAGTAGAGGATTTCATTCAATGTTTCAGCTTCAAAGATAAAAAAAAAAATATATATATATATATATATAAGGTATTTAAATAGATTTAGTTTCAAATCTACAGCTTAGATATACTGATGTTACTTTTATTTTGCCATTGCTATGTTTATGTAAATATATAGAAAAGATGAGCTGCTGAGATTGCCGGTGGAGGTGAAGTCTGATGATGATCTAGCAGCAGCTGCTGATGAAAGGCCAGTCTATTGCAGAGATAGGTTTTATTGTGCATTAGCAGGAGGCCAATTCTCAGCTGAATATAAACCCTAAACCCTTGACTCAATCTGCAAACTCATCACCAATCAAACTCCAGCACCAATTGGAACCTGGTTTCTCCTTGTTCACACTGTGGTTTATAAGTGTAGGGCACCATATTTTAGCATCACTAGTTGGATGGCCACATGTTTGTCCATACTAACACTGTCCAACAATGCCAAAATCCCTAAACTTTACCACAAAAATCAATCACCAGATGAATTGGCAGCATCATTCTAAATTTATAACATTTTAAATTACAGCCCTCAAGGAATTCCATAGAGCATGTCAGTCGACCTAATATTATGAATGTAAAGGTAGCATAACTCCCACTCTTAGTAAAAATAATAAATAAAAGAAAGAAACGCTATGAATCGCCACGTATTCATACCACAAAGTGTATGTTGTGTTATTTCCATAAATTGAATGGACATTACATCCTTTCCTCAAGATCTCAACTACCTTCGTGAAAACTTCGTGCTCTCTCAATGACCCCGTCAGAATTAGTCTGGTCTTTTGTGGGTTGACGACACCTAGGGTCTTTTGGAGCACAAAATCATATGGAAAGGTAATAATTTCTTAATCGATTACTTCGCATTGCCATTGGAGAAGAAAAAGGATAGTCAAAGACTCTTTGATGTAAATTTATACTTTTGAGTTCAGAAGAATCTAAAATGCTTCCACGCTGCACCTTCTCTAAGAAAGCCTTGACCTTTGGTGAATCATAATGAGTCTTCACCAGTTTGGTAGCATCTTTGTAAGGATATTCCTTATGAATCTATGCTCACACTCCTTATCAACAACTCGGTGCTTTGCTGGAACACACTATAGGCGGGACTTTCAAGTACTATTTCGATGGGAGTATAAACAAGTAAACTAATGAGCTAGTGCATTCCCACTAGTTAGTATGCTTCTTTCACTTACGCCTATCTCGACATTCGTGGTTGTGTAATCGCCGTTAGAACTCTTTGCTTAATCCGTTATGGATGTTGAAGAGTGAAGATTGGTTCTGAACCAGGTCATGTTGCTATACTTGATAAAGGTTTGTTTTGTAAATAGCATTTTCTAAATTGGGATGTGAAATCGATGCACTGGCCATGCTTTGTGAAAAAGATTCCTTTTAACTTGAAATAGTGTTCTTTGAAGTCAATCACTAAGTCACTTGGATGACACTTTCAAGTCATGAAGAAAGTTGTCCGATGATCGGCGATGAACTATCTAGTGGACCGTTCCAATAAGATTTCAACCTTGAACAAAAATCCATTTTTGATCTATTTCATTTATTCCGTTACTGGAATAGGGAGGATACATGTTACATCACAATTTCAAATCAGAAGAGAGATTTCAAAAAATACCTCTGTAATTCCCGGAACACAAACAATGTTAGTTAAAAGAGCCTAGGTCACAAACCCTATTTTCGACTTTTGACTATTTCTACTAAACAAGACAAGACAGAACAAGACTGGGAAGGCAATACCATTCTTATCCTGCCCTCTAGCCCCAGTAAATGAGCAAAGCAAGCTATAGCTGAGACCAATCAAGGAAACTTGCCCTGCCACATTGATCATGGAAGTAGGGGATATAAATAAGAATGGCAAGGAAGAGACGAAGCATGAGACATTCCATTCTATACTTGTGAGAATCGGTTTCACTGACATAACCTTTAATAACCCAATAAAAAATAGACACTTGTTGGCTCACTTATTTCCAGCAAGTAAATATAAAGTAAGAAATTGGTCAGAAATTCAATGCAATCAATCAAATTCATGAGTTTCTTACTGCAGAATGCAATCAATCAAAAACAAAGTTCACTAATATATTTCTATATTAGATCACTTTGTCATTTTTTTAGTGAATCAATACAGAAACAAAGCAACAAAACACAACAATTTCAGACAAATCTCAGGGTTTCAATTTCCTGCAAACTAATATTCGATCAAATATGAAATTACTATCTCATTTCTCTCTCTGGAAGTACGAATTAGTTACCTGGTGAATGAGAGGGGAGAGATCGAAATGGATGAGAAGGAGGCGATTGATGGCGTCGTGTTCGATTGATCTTCGTTCACAGGTTCACAGATGTCGATGGAGAGAAAGGAAAGAGAGAGAGAACGAATTGAACCGGGGTTAACAAAGCAAAAACAGTGTGAAGTAGAAAATCAATAGATTAATTGAAAGATACCCACAGTGGAGATGTCACCGATCAGAATCACGTATTTGAAACTCTCCTCCACCATTCGCTGGTTTGATTGATTAATTGAAGGAATGATCGATTGAGAGAACACAGAGAGAGGATGCAAGATCGAGAGCAATCAAGAGAAAGAGAGTTGGGAGATCATGAGAGAGAGAGAGAGAGAGAGAGAGAGAGAAATCACGTATTGACACAGAAAATCAATTTTTGATATGGCAAAGTCTTCTTGTTGCCTTGAACCCTAATCAAACCAATCATTTATAGCACTATTGTCCCCCTTTTTTTCCCTTCCAATTTTTGGTAAACTGCTGCTTAATTCATATGTTTATTGAAATAAATGATACAAATATGTTTAGAGATTTATTGTTATATTTTATTTTTATGTTTGTATAAAAATCTTAAAATTTTGTTTGGATTATAAATTTGGATAAAAATTTAAAAATACAAAAAGAAAATGTGATTGAAATTTAATTATATTTTATTCATATTTTATTTATTTATTTATTAGTAATTTTTTAAAGTAGTTAAAGTTGGCTTTTTTTTTTATAAAATTTATAAATATTTTTTAATTTTTTAAAAAAATCACTAAATTCAAAAAAAATATAAAATTTAATACATTTCATATAAATTATATTTTATTATATTTTTTTACAAATATTTTATTTTTTAGTTGTATTCAGATTAGGCACATCTAAAAAGTAAAAAATAAATAAATTATTAAAAGAAGGAAAGATATCAAATAAAGGTAATTTTAAAAAAAAATAATTACAAATTAATGAGAAGTCATATAAATATTAATTATTAAAATTATAAACTTTTTCATAAATATGTAATTTTTTTTTCTCAAAATCCCACTGGGTGCAATTGTCCCTTAAAAGAGACACTAAATTGTAAAATAACATATAAATTATTTTTTTCGTTGTCCTCAATTAGGAAAATGTAAGGTGAGAAGTTTGGTTGGAAATTGTTAGCTTTTTTAAATTAAAAAAAAAAAATCGGATTGAAATTTTTTTTAATAAAAGTTTTCACGACATGCTAATGCATGCTGTGTAAAGTTATAATATTTTACGACATGAAATGTATGTTGTCTTAAGTACACATATTTTATGACATGTTTTTGTATGCCGTGAAAATATACATTTTTTACGACATGCTTTTGCATGCCATAAAAAATTATGGATTAAATTTTTTTTTTTTGCAAAAGTTTTCACGGCATGTTAATGCATGCCGTGTAAAGTTATAATATTTTATAACATGAAATGTATGTCATTTAAAGTGCAAATATTTTACGACATATTTTTGTAAGTCGTAAAAACATACATTTTTTACGGCATACTTTTGCATGCTATAAATATATGAATCAGCGACTTACATGGTATGTATGCTGTTATTGACAAAACATTAACGGCTTGCAAAAAAAAAAAAAATGCCGTAGAATATACTAACTACGACATGCATTTAATGCATGTCGTAAACATGATGCCGTGAATAGTTAGTTTTGTTGTAGTGAGTCGTTGTATAAGGACATGACAATCATGACTTTTTAGGCTTGTTAACTTATCACCTTTTATGTTCACACACGCTGAGATGTTTGCTCCATAACCATCAAGATACCTAATTGACTTCAAAAACTCACAGAACCATAACTTTCATCTGAGGACAAAGTGTATAATGCTAGGGGCTTTTCAAAAGACCCATCGGCATGCCTTTTTAAGTGCAACTCCTTCCTTCTTTTCATATCTTCCAAATCCATGCGTGCTTTTTTTGTGTCTTTGTTCTTTCTATCTATACTCAGTAATGTTCCAAGCAAACTATCACATATATTCTTCTCTATGTGCATAACATCGAGGTTGTGTCAAAGTTTAAATGTTTTCCAATATGGCAACTCAAAGAAGATGCTTTTTTTGGTCCAGTTCAATACCAGATTTTCCTTTTTTCTTTTCTTATTGGTTGGATGCTTTCCAAATGGTTTGAATGTCCCTGAATCCAATTGTTCTATGATTTGTGTCCCTGATAACTCTAAAGGTCTTGATACGAACTTAGTCTTACCATTATAAAGTCGACTCCTCCACCAAGGGTGGTCATCAGGCAGGTAACGACGAGCACCTGTGTACCCTATCTTACCTCTCAACCATTGTGAGGAAGCATTTTTGTTACATGTAGGACAAGCCAAATAACCTTTCATACTCCATCCTGACAAGTTGCCATATGCAGGAAAGTCATTAATTGTCCACATAACAGCTGTATGCATTTGAAAAGTTAATTCAGTTGAGGAATCATAAGTAAGCACACCATCTTCTCATAACTCCTTCAACTCATCAATTAATGGTCACATGTAAACATCGATATCTCTCCCTAGTGCTTGTGGTCTAGGGATAAGCAATGACAATATACTAATTGATTGTTTCATACATTTCCATACATTAATAGTTCTTGAAAATATCGAGATGATTGGTTTCGAAAGTGATTAACTAAGAGCTTCAAGATTGATGGAACTCTTCCTTATGATGATTGATAACAAAAAGTTTTTTTGAACAGATGATTGATAATAAACTGAAAAACACTATTGGCACTCCTTAGCATACATGATTGATGAGAGTAAGTAACTAAAGCTTTAAAAAAAAAAACAAAAAAGTTAAGCCAAGGTGGTTATGGCAATCCCAATTGCTACTCTATACAGCAATTTAGGCATATAATAGTGAATATAAACACATATGACAAATTAGTATAATCCAATTCCCTTAATAATCCTTTAGTTGTATTAAATCATCATTAATCCTTGGCATGTACTATTAATTATTATATATGTATGTGTCAGCACCACTTATGAACAATTCAAAACATCCTTAAATGCCAAGTATAAATGACCAAAAAGAGCGCCCTTTAAAGCTAAGTTTGTCAAATACAAGCTTATGTGCAAATGAACCACATATTAACAATTCCATAGAGTACTTTAAGTTAACATAAAAGAGAAAATAACAACACGTTAATTTGTTTCATTTGTGCAAGTAGTCCAGCAATGCATAGAAGTGAAATAAATGATAAAAAATAATGAACATAATATTAGTGCACATATTATCATAAGAATGACAATAAACAATAGAAGAATATATACCTAGACAAAAAATTGAGATTACAGAATAATAGCAATAAATTGGATAATAATTTTATAGTCAATATAAGCATGAGTATATGAATAAAAAAGTCACAACATTTATTTATATGAAAGACAGAATGTATTACAATAACAAAACATAAAGTGGATGACCATAACACCCATGTTATCTTATGTTCTTTTTGTTGGACAATCTTCACTATATTTAATGAAATAAATTCTGTTTGTCTATTAAACAACAAACGGAATAAAAAAGAAAAATAGGAAAGGAGAGAGATTGTTTAATTACAAAAATCAAACTAATAAAAATAAATAAATAAATAAAAACATATTTTTATTTTGTTACAAAAAAAAAATCAAAATCTAATTTAAATAAATAATAAACTAGAAAATAAATTAACAACTTACTAGATTAATTTCTTGAGCAATATTCTGATCAAGTCCAGTGTTAGACACTGTATCCTTAAGACAGATTCGTCCTCTCTATGGTGCTTTTAGAATATGGACGTCTATCTTCCAGGATAAAATGATCAATCAACAAATAAATGCAGCACTGCAATTTATTCGTACAACGAACACACTACGTGTATGCACTCTTTCTCAAAAGGAAAATAATGCAGCAAAAATTCAGATAAGGTAGACAATATTTTTGGACGAAATTAGAGTGCAAAACCAAGTGAGAGACTTGTCTATGTATAGGTGTAAAGTTAACTCTTCATTTTGAATTAAACAGGTAATAAACCTGTTTGAACAGGTAGCAGACCTATTTGGTTTGAATGGCACTATTTGGATTTGAATTCAAACAGATATGAATCTGTTTGGGTTCGAATTTTGAACAAAACTTGTTTTGGGTTTATAACAAATTTGGATCCGTTAGACAGAGGTGCAAACTGTTTTGAAATTTCAAAAATTGAAATTAACCTGGACAGAAATTCAGAATTAATTTGGAATACTTGGATATATTTTATTTCAAAAAATAAAATTAAATCCAACTGTTTTTTGTCCAAAAAAATTAGTATTGGGCCGGACAAACCCAACCTAACCCAACCACACACCAGCACCTAAGCCCTGGCCCAGCCCATCCGATCGGAAGGACAGTGACGTCGCGCTCGTGTGTAGTGATTTTTGGGTCCAATGGGTCTAGCCCATTTTTCCCATAACCTCCCTCTCTACAAAACTTAGGTGCCCCTTGGGGCTTACCTCAAGTTCCAGTCCTTTGCCTTATAAACCCACTCAAAATTTCCCACCAAATCAATGTGGGACAAGCCATTATGCAAACCTTAAGGAATTTCCACCAAAACTCCATTTCTATGGAGCTCACTTTGGCTTCAGTTTCCCATTCACCCAATAATGGTTTTGAACAACCAAATATACCACGTGAATCACAATGCGGCATAGAACGCGTTACCACTTTGACCTGCAAAATTCAGCACATGGGTCCCACTTAAAAATTAGACCAAAGTTTAGGAAAAATTCTGTTTTCTAGAATTTCCAAAAACCATTTCTAACAATCCCCCACATGAATGGAATTTGATGATAACGAAAATGCAACAATATACAGAATTTGTCGAAAGAGTATAAATCGAAAATATCTTGCATCAGGATAGGTAGCTTTCGGCCTTGAACCTTCCTTAATGATAACCTATCAGACTTATTTGCTAACCAATGGTTGCGATGCCCTGAATTGTTCAGCAGTTTGTGTAAGCCAAGACAATAGATTTCACACAAAATATCTTCTAACACATCGTGGTTCTCACCGTTGTGTTCATTTGGGCCTTGAACGCTCTTGGTTTTCATGAGTGCTTCTAGAGAATTTAGTCTCTTCATTCTCGTAGAACCGGCTCCAGTTCAACACTCATATAGGTGATTCTTATTGTGAGTATCTCTTATACTCGTCTTGATTTTATGCCTAAATCAAGATATAAGTAATCATTAAAAGCTGATATACAACACATGTTGCAGATATTACTCTCACCATAGGAATGGGTAGGGAATTTTAATCCCTTGGTGATTTCTGGTGAGTCACATATGACTTAGTTGTCCCTTTGAACTTAGTTCTTGGGATCTCTAATCATACAAGTAGGGTTACCAGTATGATGACTCTAATGTAATAGACTTTAATCCCATCCTCTTCGATGAATTATACACTTGCTCTTTTGTCAAACTTTTTGTTAACGGATCCACAATATTCTCTTTAGATTTTATATAATCTATTAAGATTATTCCATTTGAGAGCAATTTCCTTACGGTATTATGTCGACAACGAATATGTTGTGACTTACCATTATACATATGATTCTGTGCCCTACCTATTGCAGATTGACTATCACAATGAATGCAAATAGTTGGCAAATGTTTTCGCCACATTAGAATGTCTTCTAAGAAGTAACGAAGGCATTATGCTTCTTCTCTTTCTTTGTCTAAAGCAATGAACTCATATTCCATTGTGGATCGTGCGATGCATGTTTGTTTCGTAGATTTCCAAGAAACAACAACACCTCCCAGAGTAAAGACATATCCACTAGTGGATTTTTAATTTTTAGTATCCAATATCCAATTGACATCACAATAACCTTCGAGTACTACTAGATATCGAGTAAAGTTCAAACCATGATCACGGGTAAATCTTAAATATCTAAGAACCTAAATGATCGCTTTCCAATGATCTTCTCCGGGATTACTAGTGTTCCTACTCAATTTACTGACAGCATAAGCTATATCAGGACGAGTACAATTCATTAGGTACATTAGACTTCCAATGATTTGGGAGTATTTTAATTGAGACACTGCATCACCTTTATTTTTCGATAAATAAAGACTGATGTCTACCGGTATTCTAGCTACATTCATATCATCCTTGATAAATTTACCAAGAATTTTCTCAATATAATGTGACTGAGATAATGCACATCCGTCAGATGTTTTAGTAATTTTCATTCCTAATATAACATCTGCGACCCCTATATCTTTCATATAAAATCTTCTATTCAGCATTTGCTTAGTTGATTTGATCATATTCTGACTGCTTCCAATGATAAACATGTCATCAACATAAAGACAAACAATGACATATACTTGGTCAGTGTTTTTAACATAGATGCATTTGCCACATTCGTTTATCTTAAACCCATTAGTAAGCATAGCATGATCAAATTTCTCATGCCATTGCTTAGATGCTTATTTTAATCCATAACGAGATTTTACAAGCCGACAAACTTTCTTTTCTTGCCCCAGTACTACAAACCCTTCGGGTTGCTCTATATAGATCTGTTCATTAAGATCACCGTTTAAGAAAGTTGTCTTAACATCCATTTAATGTATTTTTAAATTATACAACGCTGCTATGGCAATAAGCATGCAGATGGATGTTATTCTTGTCACAGGAGAATATGTGTCAAAATAGTCCAGACCTTCCTTTTGTCTGTAACCTTTTACTACAAGTCTTGCTTTATACTTGTTTATTGAACCATCTGCTTTTATTTTTCTCTTGAATATCCACTTATATCCAAGAGGTTTAAAACCAGGTGGAAGATCCAC
This sequence comes from Camellia lanceoleosa, assembly GCA_025200525.1. NCBI lineage: Eukaryota > Viridiplantae > Streptophyta > Magnoliopsida > Ericales > Theaceae > Camellia > Camellia lanceoleosa. The sequence continues at coordinate 46,871,751 of CM045760.1, forward strand.
CAATTTCCAAGTATGATTTTGCATAATGGATTCAATTTCATTATTAACAGCCTATTTCCACAAAGGTGCTTTAGGACCTGTCATTACTTCTTTAAAGCTTTGAGGTTCATTTTCTAACAGATATATCAGAAAATCTGGACTAAAGGATTTTGATGTTCTCGCTCTCTTACTTCGTCTTGGTTCATCATCAGTTAAATTCTGTTGGTCGAGACCATTACTAGTCTCTTGTGTTTGATTATCATTAGTCTCTTGACTTTGTGTACAATCATAAGTTCTTTTCTATAAAATTAATTCCTGTCATTTCTTGTAAGGAAAGACATATTCAAAAAACATAGCATTCCTTGACTCTATAATAGTGTTCACATTTATATAAGGTATTTCTGATTTATAAGTCAAAAACCGATATGCACTACTATTTTGAGCATAACCAATAAACACACAATCCACTATTTTTAGTCCAATCTTAGTATTTTTAGGAACAAGAACTTCAACTTTTGCCAAACACCCTACACTTTTAAGTATTTGTAGGAAAGCGATCGACCTTTCCACAATTCATAAGGAGTGTTATTAGTTTTCTTGTGGGGTATTCTATTAAAAACATTGTTATTAGTTTTCTTGTGGGGTATTCTATTAAAAACATAATTAGCAGACAATATTGCTTCCCCCCATAAGTTCTGCGGTAAGCTCGAACTTAGTAACATGACATTCATCATTTCTTTAAGGGTTTTACTCTTTCTTTCAGCAATTCCATTTTGCTGTGGAGAATATGGTGCCATAGTTTGGTAAATAATGTCATGTTGTGCACAAAATTCATTTAATGGTGCATCATATTCACCACCCCTGTTACTTCTAACCATTTTAATGGTTTTTCCAAGTTGATTTTCAACTTCTGTTTTGTAGAGTTTAAACGTTTCTAAGGCTTCATCTTTGCTTCTAAGTAAGTATACATAACAATATCTTGTGCAAACATCGATAAATGGTTTTGAAATACTTTTTGCCTCCTCTAGTTTGAACAAATTAAGATCACATACATCTATATGAATTAAATCTAGAGGTTCGGTTTTCCTTTTAACCAATTTAAATAGAGTCTTAGTTAGTTTCGCTTCTACACAAATTTCACATTTGTGATTAGGATCAATTTCAAACTTTGGTATATAATCCAAACCAATTAATTTACGCAAAGCATCAAAATTCACATGTCCTAATCTACCATGCCATAAATTCGACTCAAGAATATAAGCAAAAGATGTGTTATTCTTATTAATAGAAACTTTTGGTACAACCGTCATTACATTCAATTTGAAGAGACCATCACTCATGTATCCCTTACCAACGTACATACCACTCTTTGATAATACAAATTTGTCAGACTTAAATACAAGCCTAAAGCCATTTTTACTTAACAAAGATCCAGAAACCAAATTCTTTTGGGTGTCAGGTACATGCAGTACGCTGTTGAGGGTCAGTTCCTTCACTGATGTCATCTTCAAGATCACCTTTCCTTGTCCAGCCATAGTAGAAGTAGAAGAATTTCCCATGAAAAGTTGTTCACCATTTGTAGCCTCATTGCAGGTAGTGAACATCTTCTTGTCCACATATATGTGATGAGTTGCCCCAGTGTTAACCCACCACTCCTTGGGATTTCCAACCAAATTAGCCTCAGACACCACAGTAAAGAGATTGTTGTCATTTACCTCGTCAGAGATGTAATCTAATTCTGTCACATTGGCTTGGTTGGTGGTATTCTTGCTTGTACTTCCACGATCCTTCTTAGAGCGACGGCAGTCAGAAGCTCGATGTCCAGTCTTGCCACAATTATAGCATTTTCCTTTGAACTTCTTATTGCCATTGTTGTCGCCTTGTTTAGGACCATCTCCAATAAAATTTCTCTTTTTGTTATATGGTTTGTGAACTTGTTCAACCACATTAGCCTTGGACACAACGGGATTTTTTCCATTCCTCTTTTCAGCCTTTCGATTATCTTCCTCAACTCTCAATCTTACAATCAACTCATCCATGGTCATCTCCTTGCGTTTATGTTTTAAATAAATTTTGAAATCTTTCCAAGTCGATGGTAACTTTTCCACTAAAGCAGCAACTTTGAAAGATTCGCTAAGAGACATACCTTCAGAATGAATATCATGCAAAATTATTTGAAAATTTTGAACTTGAGAAATTACCGTTTGGAAGTCTGCCATAACGAAGCTATAACGATCCCGGTTTTCCCTTCGTTTGTATATTGTATTCCGGACTAGGTTCCCCTCGGTTTATTGGTCCTTTTGAGATCCTTGAGAGGATTGGTGAGGTTGCTTATCGCTTGGCTTTGCCGCTGCAGTTGTCCAGAGTGCATGACGTGTTTCATGTTAGTATGCTTCGGAAGTATGAGCCGGATCCATCCCATGTGCTGGATTGGACTGATTTGGAGGTCGACGAGGATATCTCGTATGAGGAGAGACCGGTTCGGGTCTTGGATAGGCGGGATGAAGTCTTGCGAGGCAAGAACATTCCCTTGGTGAAAGTTTTGTGGAAACATCACGGAGTGGAAGAAGCCACTTCGGAACGTGAGGTGGATGTCTGTGAGAAATATCCGGACTTATTTGTTAAAACATTGTATATGTTTTGATTTATGGAAGTATTTTGAAACTTGCCTTGAAAAGGAGGTGTAACGTAACATTGCATGTGTTGAATGTATTGTAGAAATGGAAATTTATCATGAACATTGAATATGATATGGAATTGTGAAAAATGTGTTGAAATTGGTAAATTTCAAGGGAAAGCATGCTAATAATGCATATTGAGTATATATTGTGAAATGCCTCTTGAATAGAGATGGAATGATCGGTAATGGGTCAAGTTTTTGGGTAATGAATTGCAATATTGTTGAGAATTGAGAAAAAACTTGTTTTTGAAAACTTGTACTTAATTTCGGGGATGAAATTCTTTAAGGTGGGAAGGTTATAATAATCCCGATTTTCCCTTCCTTTGTATATTGCATTCCGGACTAGGTTCCGCGGTTGTGTTGTGTCTCATTCTCATTTCCATCCTTTACTCTTTGTAATTTGAGTCTTGGGTTGTGTTAGGCAGGTTTGAAACAGGTTGGTCATGCTTTGAAACCAAAAGTTGATGCCCAGAATTTAGCCTTCACGCTCGAGCGGGGCTTTTGACGCTCGAGCGGGCCCTTTGTTGTTGCTTCTCCGCTCGAGCGGGCGTTTTGACGCTCGAGCGTGAATTTCCATCTCCCAGTAATTTTCTTTGCAGGTCTTCGGACGCTCGAGGGGGAGTTTTGACGCTCGAGCGTGACCCTTTGATTTTTGTCCCTCCGCTCGAGCGAGGACCATGTCTGCAAAACTTCTGCAGGTGTACAATCGACGCTCGAGTGGCGCTTTTCACGCTTGAGCGTGAGTCTGTGTCTGACGCTCGAGCGGGGGTTTCCACGCTTGAGCGGGGCGACTCTTCTATCACTTCGGGATTTCACTTTTTGGATCACTTTTTGATTTCCTTTCTCTCTCTTACTTTTCGAAAACCACCATTTGAGAGCACCTTACTCTAAAACCCTACCTTCTCTCTAGGATTTGATCTAGTTAGAGTGATCTCCTACCCTTGAGCCTTTACAAAAAGTGTTGATCTTGGTGTGGGCTACATTTTGATCCGGAAATCTTGGGATTTGGAGCATCTCGAAATTCTTCATCTTCTTCCTTTGAGCTCCGAATTTGAGGTAGGGATAACTACTCATTTTTTTATGATCTTTAACATAAGTATTTAGTCATTTTGATTCAATGTTGAAGTTGGGTGAGTTAGGGTGTTAGGGTTTCAAATGAATAAAGAGGGCTTTAGTTATTTTGACTCATAAATGTGTAATTTGAGTCTTAAAATGGTGGTATTGATGTCATTGAAGTTATTTTGGGCCTTTGGGTCAATATTGAGAAATGGGTGAAAAAGCCCTAAATTGTTATGACAAATTAATTCATGTAATTAATTTGGGAAAGTATACAATTATGAAATTAAGTTGGAAATAATGAAATTGGCATAATATGGGTTGGAATGGTGGAGTTGGATTTATTAATCACTCATCTTTGAAAATTGTCAATAAATTATTTGTTGACGTAATTATTTTCTATTTAGAAATAATTGTTTTGGGCTATTGGTGGAGGATAGTCTTGATTGTTGTAGACAATGCATGATGATTAGGCGAACTAAAACTAATCAATTGAATATGTCATCGAATATGACGGTTGGAATAATACATCAAATTTATGTATTGATTGATTATGTATATGATATGTGTTTATATACATTGTGTTGTGTGGGAGGAGATAGGGGATCTACTCCACGGTTTAGGGGAAGATAGGGGATGGACTCCTAAACCGGATATTGTTTGGGAAGAGATAGGGGATAGACTCCATCGATACAGCGAATATGTGTATCTATTGAAGTATTGATACAGCAAATCTGTGTATCATATATGAAGTACGGAAAGTGTTTTATTTGAGATTGACACAGCAATTATGTGTATCTAATGTGAAGTATGAAGTGTTTAATTTGAGTTGTTATCTCAATTGAAATGGAAGTACTGTTAATGTGAGATGTAATCTCATTTAAATCATTTGGCTAGGTTCTGAGCCATGGTTATGAATTGGAAATGAATTAAGTAAAGGAAAGAGGAATGATACATGGGCATATTTGTCATGCAATTGAAACGGGTTAAGAATTGATTTGTGTGAGTTAAACATTTATCAATGCTAATGTTTTAGTTATTGCTCATATTATGTTTAGCATATCTCTACTAGGCATTGGCTCACCCTATATGGGACATCATTTTCAGGTTCAGGTAGTATGCCGCCTCCAAGGTCATAGCTTGGATGGCTGTGGGAGTTGAAGTCTCTTTTGTTTATTTTGCGTATTACATGTCTATCAAGCCAGGGGCTTATTTTGTGTAGAGTTTGTACTCTTTTTTTTTTTTTTTGTAACCAAGTGTTGGCTTGGAAAGTTGTAAGCCCGTAGGGCATTTACTTTTGTTGTCAACATGTAATATTTTTGGATTAAACTCTCTGATGAATAGAAATATATTCATTTCTCTTATGTTTATGGATGTCATGAATGCATGATTATTGGGTTTATTTTGAGGGCGTTACAACTTCGTATCAGAGCGTATCGGGTTTGAATACTTTGGGTATGTAGGAAGTGATTAGTATCACAATGGGTTTGTCTCGCTTGTTAGAGACTTATGTGTAATGTTATGTGCTTATGTGATGACATGTTTATGTGACTATTTGGGTATGGGATTTAGTTTCTAGGACGTTGATTGGATCCTTGGGTTTCTGTGAATCTTGTTGGAAAAGCACTTGATCAATGCTGTTTCTAACCAGAACTCTAGTAACGCCATGGGACTGTCATTATCTGGAAATGAAATTCGTAGGTACTTACGTGATTATGTGCTTACGTGGAGTGAATTACAGTTGTCCATACATTAGGACGCGAGTGTTTTAACTTCGGCACATTTATGAATGTGTTAATGTTCTTCATTTCCTTTATTAGGATGTTAGGACGAGTACGAGGACGTGGAGGTAGATGTGGTAGGCATGGTAGGTAGAAGATGCCTTTACCGGATGATATTCCAGCGCAGCAGGAGGGTGTTGGTCAGGCCAATGTAGCTGAGCCATCGGGTCAGCAGGCCATGGGTGCCTTAGCCCGCGAGATAGCAGGAGCCTTGAGAGAATCCATAGGCATTCTCAGAGCTGAGAATCCAGTTCAGGCCCAGGTTGTTGATGCAGGGCCTTCCTTTTTGAAGAGGAAGTTCTTCCGGTCTAACCCAGACGAGTTTGTGGGGAATCCGAAAGAGCCACTGAAAGTCGATGAATGGCACGAACAGATAACGAAGACGTTTGAGATGCTTGGCATCGAAGACGGGGCTTTGAAGGTGACCTTGGCATCTTTCCAGCTTAAGGGGGATGCGGGTCAGTGGTGGAAGTACATGAGGGGTCGTATTAGTGGCACGTGGAAGGCTTTTGTAGATGCTTTCCAGGAGAAGTTTCTATCTCCAGCTGCCAGGGAGAAACTGAGAGACCAGTTTTGTCAGCTCAAGCAGCTGAGTTTATCAGTGGCCGAGTTTGAGGCCGCATTTACCAGTCTATCTAGGTTTGCACCTGAGCTTGTGGCGTCTGAGGAACGCCATTGTCGGGAGTTTGAGAAGAAGTTGAGGCATGGCCTCAAAATGAGAGTTGGGGGTTCTATGACCTGGGACTATGGGTGCCTTGTAGATGCTGCGGCCCATATGGAGATTATGATGCAGGAGGAGGAGAAGAGGTAGAGAGGCTCCAAGAGGAGTCAGGATGGCCAAGGTGATGGCAGGAGACAGAGGGGTTCTAACCCTCAGCAGTCTCAGGGTGGTTTTGCTAGATCTACCTTTCCAGTGCCGAGTGCAGGTTCTGGGAGAGGCAGTCAAAGAGACGTTACCTGTTACAAATGTGGTCAGCTGGGCCACAAGTCTCCAGCTTGCCCGCAGAAGGGCGGAGGGCAGAGAGCAGCTTCATCTTTGGCTCGACCTCAGAGCCAAAGTTAGGGCAGAGGCCAGCCGCTCTCTTGTTACCAGTGTGGTCAGGCGGGGCACCTAAAGAGATTTTGCCCGCAGTTGAGTGGCACTTCTAGTGCATCTGGGCAGAGGCAGAGTTTTTAGCCAACTTAGTCAGTTTAGGCCTCGAGGGCCAATCAGGGAGCTTCGTCGTCCCAATCTGTGCAGCAGTCTTTTGTTCCTAGAGGTGAGCAGGTAGATCAGGGGCCTACAGGGCGTGTATATCCTGTTACCGCGCAGGATCTTGTACCGGCTCCATCGGTTGTGAGAGGTACCTTCTTATTTTGAAACTCGGTTGCCAATGTGTTGATTGATACGGGTGTATCTCATTCTTTTATATCTGCTACATTTGCATCTGTTTTGGGGTTGGAGTTGGCACAGTTAGCATCTCCTATTTGTATTGTATCACCTGTTGGGGGTGAGTTGATTCTGAAACAAGGGTGTAGAGGGGTGTGATATAGAGGTCGCCGACCGCCGGCTTCCATTCTCTTTTGTATAATGGTTATGTCGGGTTTGATGTTATTTTGGGTATGGACTGGTTATCATCATACCGGGCTGTTATTGATTGCTACCGCCAGAGGGTCACAGTATGTACCTTGAGCGGGGATTGTTTCCATTTCATGGGGGATCGGGTTGGTAGTGTTTTGCCACCGGTGTATGATCCACGAGGGCGGAGTGAACTTAGTGGTCTTCTTGCTAGCCTTATGAGTAGTGAGTGTGATGAGACTCAAATTGTATTGCCAAGAGTGGTTTGCGAATATTCGGATGTTTTTTCCTGAGGATCTTGTTAGTTTGCCACCACATCGAGAGATCGAGTTCTCTATTGACTTAGTGCCTGGCACATCACCGATTTCTATGGTACCTTATCGTTTTGCCCCAGCCGAGTTGAGTGAGTTGAAGATTCAACCCCAGGAGTTGCTGGATAAGGGCTTCATTCGCCCTAGTGTTTCACCTTGGAGAGCACCGTCCCTCTTTGCTAAAAAGAAAGATGGTGCCTTGAGACTATGCATTGATTATCGGAAATTGAATCGGGCTACGGTTAAGAATAAGTACCCTATGCCCCGTATAGATGATTTGTTTGACCAGTTGAAAGGGTCCTGTTGTTTCTCTAAAATAGACTTGAGATTGGATTACCATCAGTTGAGGGTCAGGGAGGAGGATATTCCGAAGACGGCATTCCGTACGCGGTATGGCCACTATGAGTTTCTGGTGATGCTAGTTGGGCTCACCAATGCACCAGCAGTGTTTATGGACTTGATGAACCGGATATTTCGGGAATTCTTAGATCGTTTTGTAGTCGTTTTTGTGGACGACATTTTGATTTATTCGCCTTTTGAGGAGGAGCACGAGGAACACTTGAGAGTGGTGCTTGAGTTGCTTAGAGCCCATAGGCTTTATGCCAAATTCGGGAAGTGTGCGCTCTGGCAAAGAGAGGTCAAATTCTCAGGACATGTGATTTCCGGGGAAGGGGTGTCTGTTGATACATCCAAGATTGAGGCAGTGCAAGATTGGGCACAGCCTAAGAGTGTCTTTGAGATCTGTAATTTTCTGGGATTAGCTAGGTATTACCGCCGATTTGTGAAAGATTTCTCCAGGCTAGCTTCGCCATTGACTAGATTGACACGGAAAGGGGTCAAATTTGTATGGAGTGAGACTTGTGAAAAGTCGTTCCAAGAGTTGAAAGTTAGATTGACCACTGCTTCTGTGTTAATTATTCTGGAGAGAGGTTTGGGTTATGCGGTTTATTGTGATGCCTCACGAGAGGGTTTGGGTTGTGTGTTGATGCAAATAGGGAAAGTGGTAGCCTATGGCTTACGTCAGTTGAAAATACACGAGAGGAATTACCCTACACATGACCTAGAATTAGCAGCAGTGATCTTTGCCTTGAAGATTTGGAGACACTACCTATATGGTGAGAGATTCGAGGTATTCTCGGATCATAAGAGTTTGAAGTACCTGTTTACACAGAGAGACTTGAATTTGAGGCAGAGAAGCTGGATGGAGTTCATCGAGGATTATGACTTCAAGTTGCACTATCACCCGAGAAAAGCCAATGTTGTGGCTGATGCCCTTAGTAGGAAATCTATTAGTGATATAGCTTGTATAGCCATCTGGGAGTGGGAGATGTTTGGTGCACTTGGCGGGTTTGATTTGCTTATGGGCAAATCCGTGGAGGCTGCGGCCTTGTTTTCTATTGTTGCGCAGCCTACACTTGTGACTCGAGTGTTAGAGGCACAGAGAGGTGACCTTGAGGTAGAATCCCTTCGAGAGAAGATCTCTAGTGGGAAGGCTGAGAAGGGTTTGTCTGTGTATCCCGACCTAAGTGTGAGATACCGAGACCGTTTGTTTGTGCCGGAGTCTTGCTGAAAGGAGGTACTCCGAGAGTTTCACCATTCACGCCTTGCAGTGCATTCGGGGGGCACCAAGATGTATCGTGATTTGGGTCGCCAGTTTTGGTGGCAGGGTATGAAGAGAGATGTGGCCGTTTTTGTATCGAAGTGCCTTACTTGTCAACAAGTGAAGGCCGAACATCAGAGGCCAGCGGGTTTGTTGCAACCCTTGCCTATTGCCGAGTGGAAGTGGAAGCATGTCACTATGGACTTCGTTGTAGGTCTTCCGAGGACTCAGCGGGGTAGTGACGCTATTTGCGTGGTTGAAGACCGGTTGACTAAGTCGGCGCACTTTATCCCTATGCGTGTGAGAGATTCGGTAGATCATCTTGCCGACTTGTATATTCGGGACATAGTGAGGTTGCACGGGTCCCAGTGTCGATCGTCTCTGATAGAGATCCTCGTTTTACTGCTAGGTTGTGGCAGAGTTTGCAGAGTACCTTGGGCACTAGATTGACCTTTAGCACGTCTTATCATCCTCAGGCTGACGGGCAGTTTGAGCGTGCTATTCAGATCCTTGAGGATATGCTTCGAGGTTGCGTCCTTGACTTTAGTGAGACGTGGGAGAGGCACTTGCCCTTAGTGGAGTTTGCCTACAACAACAGTTTTCAGTCAAGTATTGGTATGGCACCGTTTGAGGCCTTGTATGGCCGACCGTGTAGGTCTCCAGTTTGTTGGGCCGAGGTGGGTGATGCACCTTTGTTAGGCCCGGAGTTGGTGAGAGAAACGACGGAGAAAGTTGAGCTTATCCGTAGGAGGCTTGTTACAGCCCAGAGTCGCCAAAAGTGTTATGCCGACCGTAGGATGAGGCCTTTGGCATTTGAGATGGGTGATCATGTTTTTTTAAAAATATCACCTAGGCAGGGTTTGATGAGGTTTGGGAAGAGTGGGAAGTTGTCCCCTCGATTTGTTGGTCCTTTTGAGATCCTTGAGAGGATTGGTGAGGTTGCTTATCGCTTGGCTTTGCCGCCGCAGTTATCCAGAGTGCATGACGTGTTTCATGTTAGTATGCTTCGGAAGTATGAGCCGGATCCGTCCCATGTGCTGGATTGGACCGATTTGGAGGTCGATGAGGATATCTCGTATGAGGAGAGACCGGTTCGGGTCTTGGATAGGCGGGATCAAGTCTTGCGAGGCAAGAACATTCCCTTGGTGAAAGTTTTGTGGAAACATCACGGAATGGAAGAAGCCACTTGGGAACGTGAGGTGGATGTTTATGAGAAATATCCGGACTTATTTGTAAATGTTTAACCATGTATTGGGATTTTGTAATATTGATGAACTTTAAGAGCATTAAATATGTCTTGAGTTGTAAAACATTGTATATGTTTTGATTTATGGAAGTATTTTGAAACTTGCCTTGAAAAGGAGGTGTAATGTAACATTGCATATGTTGAATGTATTGTAGAAATGGAAATATATCATGAACATTGAATTGATGACAGTGTGTTGCTATTGAAACTTTAGCACATGATTTATGGAAAAAATTAGATGGCCTTTATGATAGGAAATCAGTCACAAATAAAACTTTTCTGTTTCGTAAGTTAGTTAATTTAAAATATAAAGAGGGCAGCCCTATTCCAGAACATCTGAATGAAATAAAGAGTATTGTTAACCAACTTGCTTCTATGAATTTTTTTTTTTGATGATGAGTTGCAGGCTTTGATGCTACTTAGTTCTTTGCCCGAAAGTTGGGAGACTTTGGTTGTGACAGTTAGTAATTCGGCAGCCGATGGAGTTGTCATAATGGACCAAGTCACTAGTAGGTTGTTGAATGAAGAAACTAGAAGAAAATCAGCGGGTTCCTCTCATTCGGAAACATTTGTTGTGAGAGGCCGAAGTAAAATAAGGGGGAGGAGTAAGACTCCTCATGGTTGTGATCAAAGCCGTGACAAATCAAAAGATGGTTCTTTTTCAAGGAAAGACATTGAGTGCTATTATTGCCATGAGAAAGGGCACATGAAGTGGGAATGCCGAAAGCTCAAGAATAAGGAGAAAAGGCGTGACAAAAGTGTGGATAAAAAGCAAGAAGACACTACAGCAGCTACTACCGATGATCTCATGGTCGTTTGTGAAGATGATTGTATCAATTTTGTGGGCCAAGAGAGCAATTGGGTGATTGATTCTGGTGCTTCTTTTTATGTGACTTCTCGAGTTGATTTCTTCACTACTTACACCGAAGGAGATTATGGTTCTGTTCGAATGGGTAATGAAGGTTTGTCCAAGATTATCGGCATGGGTGATATTTGCTTGGAAACAAATTTGGGCTGCAAGTTGTTGCTTAAAGATGTGAGGCATGTTCCCAACATTCGCCTCAATTTGATCTCTACTGGGAAGCTAGATGATGAAGGCTTCAACAACAAATTTGGTGATGGAATATGGAAGCTCACAAAGGGTTCTTTGGTGGTGGCTAAGTGTAAGAAGACTCATACACCTTATTCGATGCAAGGAAAAATTTGTAAATGTGTTGTCAATGCACTTGAAGATGATATTTCTACCGAATTGTGGCACAAGCGGCTTGTCCATATGAGTGAAAAGGGGCTACAAGTTTTGATCAAGAAAGAGCTTCTACCCGGTTTGAAAGGTACACATCTCAAAACTTGTGTTCATTATTTGACGGGTAAACAACATAGAGTTTCTTTTCATAAAAATGTTGCTTCTAGAAAAGAAAATGTTTTGGAGTTGATTCATTTGGATATTTGTGGTCCTTTGAAAGTTAGAACACATAGTGGTGCACTTTATTTTGTTACTTTCATTGATGATTATTCAAGGAAAGTTTGGGCTTTTCTACTAAAAACTAAAGATCAAGTTCTAGAAGTATTTAAGCATTTTCAGGCCATGGTTGAAAGAGAAACAGGACAAAAATTGAAGTGCATCCGATCAGATAATGGTGGTGAATACATTAGGCCATTTGATGAGTATTGTCGTAGCCAAGGTATTCGGCACCAAAAGACAGTTAAGAAGACTCCTCAACAAAATGGCGTTGCCGAGAGGATGAACCGCACAATTGTGAAAAGAACAAGGTGTTTGTTTTCACAAGCTAAACTGCCAAGATCCTTTTGGGGTGAGGCATTGAAAACAGCGGTTGACGTGATCAATTTGTCTCCTTCCTATCCTTTGAATGGTGATGTTCCTGAAAGAGTTTGGACTGACAAATATGTATCTTATGAGCACTTGAGAGTGTTTAGTTGCCGAGCTTTTGTTCACATTCCAAAAGATGAGAGGTCCAAGCTTGATAACAAGTCAAGACAATGTATTTTTCTTGGTTATGGGCGTGATGAATTCGGGTATAGATTATGGGATCCGTTCGACAAGAAAATCATTCGAAGCCGTGATGTTGTGTTTCTTGAAGACCAAACAATTAAAGACTTTGGCAAAGGTGATCAACCGGAGCCAAAAACTAGTGATCTCATTGACATGGATCCATCTCCTTCATTTTCGATGAATGATGAAAATCGGGGAGATATGCAGCCACCTATTGAAGATGCAGAGGATGATGCTAATCCTAATGAAGTTGAGTCAGAAATTGAGGAAGAGCATCCAAGTCAAGAACCGCCACCACAACTTGAGTTGAGGAAATCTACAAGGGACCGACAACCTTCAAGAAAGTATCCTCCCAATGAATTTGTGTTGATTTCCGATCAAGGGGAGCCTGAGAGCTACCAAGAAGCAATTGAGCATGCAAAAAAAGGTGATTGGAAAAAAGCCATGGATGAGGAGATGAATTTCTTGCTTGAAAACCAAACTTATGATTTAGTGAAGTTGCCTAAAGGGAGGAAAATTCTGAAAAATAAGTGGATTTTCAAATTGAAGAATGATGGCAAGAATCTGAGGTACAAGGCACGTCTTGTTGTGAAAGGTTTTGGTCAAAAGAAAGGTATTGATTTTGATGAGATTTTCTCGCCGGTTGTGAAGATGTCTTCTATTCGGGTTGTACTTGGCATGGCTGCAAGTATGAACTTTGAAGTTGAGCAACTTGATGTGAAGACCGCATTTCTTCACGGTGATCTTGAAGAAGAAATTTACATGGAGCAACCGAAAGGTTTTGCGGAAAAAGGGAAAGAGAAATTTGTTTGCAAATTGAAGAAAAGTTTGTATGGTCTCAAGCAAGCCCCGCGGCAATGGTACAAAAAATTTGACTCTTTCATGATGAATAATGGTTTTTCTAAAACCACTTCGGACCATTGTGTGTTTGTGAAAAATTTCCCGGATGGCAAATTTATTATTCTTTTGCTTTATGTTGATGACATGTTAATTGTGGGTCAAGATTCTACCATGATTAACAGGTTGAAATTAGAGTTGAGCAAGTCTTTTGCTATGAAAGATTTGGGACCAGCAAAGCAAATTCTTGGTATGAAAATTGTTCGTGATCGCAAAGAGGGACTGATTTGGTTGTCTCAAGAAAGCTACATTGAGAAAGTTCTTGAGAGGTTCAATATGAATAAAGCAAAGCCAGTTGGTTGTCCACTTGCGGGTCACTTCAGGCTTAGTTCGAATCAATGTCCTACAAGTGAGAAAGATAAGGAAGAGATGCTGAAAGTTCCTTATTCTTTAGCAGTTGGTTCTTTGATGTACGCCATGGTTTGTACAAGGCCGGATGTTGCTCACGCCATTGGTGTGGTGAGTCGTTTTCTCTCTAATCCAGGTAAAGAACATTAGGCAGCGGTAAAATGGATTCTAAGGTATCTTCGAGGGACTTCGAAGGTGTGTTTGTGTTTTGGGGATGGTAAGCCGATGCTTGATGGGTTCACAAATTCTGACATAGCCAGTGATATTGATTCTAGGAAATCTACTTTGGGGTATTTGATGACTTTTACAGGGGGAGCTGTGGCATGGCAATCTAAATTACAAAAATGTGTTGCTCTCTCAACTACCGAAACTGAATTTATTGCCATTACGGAAGCTTGCAAAGAAGAGTTATGGTTGAAGAAATTTTTGCAAGAGTTGGGTTTGAAGCAAGAAAAGTATGTACTTTATTGTGATAGTCAAAGTGCTATTCATTTGAATAAAAATTTCACTTTTCATTCGAGATCGAAACACATTGATGTGAGATACCATTGGATTCGTGATGTGTTAGATTCGAAATTGTTGCAACTCGAAAAGGTTCACACGGATGATAATATTTCGGATATGCTGACTAAGACTTTGTTAAGGGATAAACATTTGAAGTGTCGAACTTTTGCGGGTATGATTGATGTCTCCACCTAAGTCGGTAGGGAGAGAATTGTTGGGTATACCTCCTTATTGGAGTGTGAGACCCAATTGGTTTACTAAAAGAGTTTAATTTGGTTTAGGTATAATATATTTTAATATATGATATCTAATTTGTGAAAACCAATTCAATTTGGATACAACTAGGGTTTGATAAAAAAGCCCACAAATTTACCATATATATATATTGGTATTGTTTACGTTCTTTGGTGTGATACACTACGGCAGCCAACATAGATTCGGGAGCCAATATTGATTCTTGGGTGCATAAGTTCAATTGATGGTTCCATTGTTGCTGTGCATCATTGGTTAGTGGGTGAAATTGATTTGGTTCGTTATTTTGGATCTTCTTCAACTCTGGTTTTGAAGATTTTGGTTCATCTATTTGGTGAGGTCTTTCCTCTTGTTTATTTGTGATTATTTGAAATTCACCTAAGGGTGGTTTGTGAGACCATTCATATCTTGTTTGTAATCGTTTGAAAACTATTTGGTTGCTAGTGGAATCGGATTTCGATCCCGTGGACGTACCTCACATTCAGGGAACCACGTAAAAATTCTTGTGTTACTTTTGATTTAATTTTTTTGCATTAGTTTTTATTCTCATTGATTGATTTACTTGTGAGGAATTATAGATTTTCCCTAACAGTTAGAAGTTTCAAAATTTTTATTAAATATTTTATCAAATATCTTATATGATTGTGAGATGCACGCGCGTGTGAATTTCATGTGAATCTCACACTCACATTTAATAGAATATTTTGTAAAACTTTTAGAATCTCCAAAAAAAAAAAAAAAAAAAAAAAAAAAAAAAAAAAAAAAAAAACCACTTTCCATGAACCTTGATAGAATTGAAGGATCTCAATTAAGAGATGTAACATCTCTTAATTTATTAGATAAATAATGTTATTAATAATTTAAAATATATATATATATATATATTTTTCCCTAATTTGGAGATATATTGGAGAGAGAATTATGGGAACTATGTAAGGACAAACGTAAGTTCCGTGAGAGAGGGGGGGGGGGGGGAGTGTAGTTTTTTTTTTTTTTTTTGAGTTAATTACTTAAAAGTTTAATTTATAAATATTATAGTAATTCAGTTTTTACTTAAAAATTTTCAAATTAATGAGTCTTATTTAGTAAAATTAAAAATATTATCAATTTTTTTAAAATTTTAAAATTAAGAATATTATCAATTTTATATAATAATATTCTAAATAATTATTTTACTAATTGAACGGAAAAAAATAGGGTATGAGATTAACAATTTTTTCTCTTTTACTTATTAGTTTGATTTAACTATCTAATAAAATTGAGAATATTATTAATTTTTTTCAACTTTAAAACTGAGAATATTATCAATTTTTTTTTTTAATTTTAAATTTTAAACATCAATGTTCCATTATTATGCTTGTTTATAGATACAAAATTTCTAGTTTTGCACAAAAATTTATTTAATTTTTTCTCTTTTTTTTACAGGTAATTTTTTTTACTTCAATTTAAAATTGATATTTTAAAGTTTTAAAAATCAAACATAAATAATGTTATTAATAATCTAAAAATATATTTTTCTTTTTTTTTTTTCCCTCCTAATTTGAAGTTATAGTGGTGATACAGACCACTAATTTAGAAGCACTAATGCTAGCTCTAATGAGCTGGCAGTGCAAAAAAAAAAAAAAAAAAGGGGCTAAACTATCACATCAAGGTGGGACCCACAGCAATGCCACCTCATTAGTGCAGCTTTAGAGCTACTACTTTAGTGGTCCCAAACATTATTCTTTGAAGTTATATAGGAGAGAGAATTATGGAAACTAGTGATGTAAGGACAAACGTAAGCTCCGTGAGATGAAGGGTGTAGCGCGCTCAAAATATAGTACAAGACAATCATTCACAAATTGTCACAAACATAGGAGAAATATTATCTCTTCATTTATCAGAGTTTTCTTTACAAAAGACATTACATGCATTACACTTTCATAAACATTAATATTGAAACTATAGCATATAACTCTAACTTTTAAACAACAAAAATTAGTGCCCAAAGGGCTTACAGCTTCCCAAGTAAACACTTGATTACAATAAAAGAAGAGTTATAATTCTTTACATATAAAGCCCTTGGCTTGGTTTCACATTTAACACAAAATATAAATAACAAAATGGAGCCTTACACTCCTAAACCTCCCAAGCTATGTCCTTGGAGGTGGCATGTCCCCTGTACCTAAAAATTGGTGTCCCAAGTTGGGTGAGCCAAAACCCAGTAGAGATATGCTAAACAGTATATGAGAATTAACTAAAATATTGGCATCCGATAAATGTTTAACACTTGAAAACCAACTTACAGCTTCTCCATAACCAATCAACATTGACATCCATACTTCCATTCATTTACATTTACTTATCGAAATCAATTCATGGACATAGTTCATTATCATTTAAACAATTCAAAATGAGACTACAACTCTGAAAATCCTAAGTGATTCGTGATTAGATCAAGATTAGAGTATTTTAATTCCCAATCATTCAAAACACACAATCCAAATCATCAAGCACTTACGAAAGTGATTTAGATTGTTGTTTTCGAAATAAACAATAAATCGACAAAAACGATTTTTACGTGGAAAAATCACAATTGAAGAACCTTTAATTGTAATAAAAAACTACGGGCGAAACGCCACTAATTAATCCACTACTGAAGAAAGAAAGATTACAAAGATAACAAATAAATTACCCAACTCATCCAATTTGTCTTCAAGCCTTCTGTAACTCTTTCACCAAGCCTTCGTCTCGGAACTGATTAATCTGAAGTTGAATCCATAACTTCACTTGTCGAATCAACGACTACGTACAGAATCAAACTCCTTTGAAACTCCACGTTTGGATCTTCGGAATCCACTGAAGAATAACTCTCTTAATTATGAAGAAGCAAACTCCTTGATGTATATATTTTAGATCATAGGTTACAAAGCCCTCTCAAATATATCAAGGAAAACTCACCAAAGACTGCAAATGAAAACCTCAAACAAAACCCTAAAAACCTTAAACAAGATCTACGAGAAGTAACCCTAAGATTGAACCAACACACGAATATATAGTATTTGAGATCGTGAGGTCCGCTTAAGCGTGAGAATGCCCGCTCGAGCGGAGACTTCGTATTGTGTGTTTCATACAGGGTTCACGCTCAAGCGTAAGATCCCATGCTTAAGTGTAGAATCACAACATCCAGTATTTTTGCAGACTTAACAGAGATGCTGTGAGAGTGCAAACCCCGCTCGAGCGTCACTTTCCCTGCTCGAGTGGGAAGACCAAAACTGGAAAACTGGAAAAAACAACTTGAGTACAAACTTAGGTTTTTCCATGGAATTTAACAACAAAGGGTCCTAACAATCTCCCCCTTTGTCAAATCCCGGACAAAACCATTCTAAAACAGTTTTCCTAACAAAATACAAAACAAACAAAAACTAATCCCAAAAGAACATGCACTTCTATAACCAAAGGCTTTGAACAATCCACCTGAAAGAAAAACAACCACACATGTCAACCAAAATCTGTGGAACTATATTAATAACACAATATAAAATGATTGATAAACATACTATCCATCCAGCAAAACATAACATATACCCAATTGTACCAAATACCAAGCATATAACAAAAAAACCGTACCAACAAAAAAACTTTACCAACAACTACAACTGTACTACTGCAACTGTACTACTCCCTTTTTTTGTCCGGGGGGGAGCAAAAACAAGAGAATCAAAACTAGACATCAAAAATCATGGAACAGGTGGCTGGGACTGCATCTGAAGCATAGACAGGATCTGAGCCAGTTGAGAAGAAGACTGGGCCACGGAGTCCTCAATGCGCTGTGAAGAAGCCTCCAAGGCACTGAACCGAGCATCAGCAGTGGTCTCAAGATCTGTGAGCCAGGCCTCAAAGATATCCATCCGCCCCTTGAGACGGTCAAACCGAGAAGTAACAGACTGCTCAAAAGACTGAAGCTGGCCACGAACCGTACGAACTGGAGGTGGCTGCTTCCCCTCACCAATATCACCACCGGCATCAGCGGCATCATACGCAACCTCCTCTGCCATAGCAGTAGCATCACAAGTACCTGCACCAGACTGACCTGCCCCAGTAGAAACCTCTCGAATGTGAGACTGACTTTGAGAAACTGTCTTTTTGGTAAAAAGTCGAGTAGGGGAAGCAAACTCATCTTCATCAAAGGAGGGAGCCTCAAACTTGGCGAGAAGCCTATTTATGAGGCACCTGTAGGGTAAACCTAGATTGTGGCGCTCATATGCTGCAACCATTTTCTGGATGATCAATGTGGCAAGATCAATGGACTGATTTTGAGCGAGACACTGAAGGACAAACCCTTGGTCCTGGTTGATTTCGGAGCTATGGATGGTGACTATAACATTTGCACACACAATGAGGTTAAGCAACCTAAACTGAGGGAGAAGCTCATTTTGTTTGATCAAGGAACCGGACGGCCAAGGACGGGGGAAACCACACAAAGTATTTGTAACCTCATTAAAGTCACAAGTGGGGCGAACGGGAAAAGGGTAGAAAATGGAGAATACCTCACGAATCCCTAACAACTCTCGAATAAGGTCTGTGGTAACAGTAATGGACTTTGACCTGACCCAAGTCTTAAAGGATGGCCCAATATTATCAAGACTTTCCATGTTACAATAGAATTCTCACACCCAAGTTAGGTTTTGAGGACCAGAAAACAAAAGGACATTATCCCCACCCAAGGGATCAAAAAGAGAATGGATAGGGATAGACTCGAATGTGTTGGGTTGAACATTACGTTTAAGATGAATGGATCAGGCTGGATAGGACTCACAGAACAACTTGGCTTTCTTAACCGAGGGGAATCGGTCAGTGTTAAAAGAAGGGCGAGGGGCAGTGGACTTCCTTCTCTTGAAGGTGGACATGACTAAACCGAGAAAAAGAAAAAAAAATAATAACACAGACAACCCCCAACCCAAGACCAAAAATAAACCAAAAGAGACAACACAAAACATTAGTAGCACAGTTTTATATAGCAACATGAGGCAAGTAAATAAAACTATGATGCAACAATGTAGCTGCAAAAGAACCAAATAGGTCAAATAGGAATCATGGTAAACAAGGCAGCCATCATAGATCAATATATGTAGACAAAAAAAAGAAAATCCCCAATTTAAACCGGAGAGAAGAAAAAAAACAAAATACTCCTAAGCACGAACCTAAGATGCAAGAGAGAGACATTAAACCATGATGAAATAATCAACATCAACAATGAAGAACCCTAGACATGAAGAACAAAAACAAAATAAACATAGCAACACACTGGAAAACAAACTCAAGCAAAACAAACACTAGGAAATCAAAGGGACAGAAATACGACAAAAGAAACAGAGGAGAAAGAGATGAGAGACATATCTTAGATGTGTAAACACACGGAAATCACCAAGAAGACACCAAGGATGAGCAATGGACAGAGACACCAAGGATGCCCTAGGAGAGAGAAACCACTTTGGGAAAAAAAATTGAACTGAAGGGTTGAAGGAGGGAGAATTTAAACAAAACCAGCTGGCTCGAGCGTGGGGTTTAACGCTCGAGCGTGAGACAAAGCACGCAGAGACCCGCTTGAGTGCGAAAACGGACGCTCGAGCACTAAAACCACCCTCCCGAAACTATAAAGAAAGGTACAAAATGTTGCAAGACCCAAAACAACGCTCGAGCGGGGACAAGACAACAATTTTAAAAAAAAAAAAAAAAAAAAAAACACCTAAGATGTCCTGTTACCAGTGGGGAGTCCAATTGGAAGATTGTACCACTAGGATAAGATAGTCCATCAATCAGGAATCTTGTAAACTTGTTAAAAAAAATTTGAAACACCAGGTCATGAACAGAAAACATAGAACTTAATCAATGCCATAAGCAACATACGAATGCATAACTCAAAAACACCCATGAGAGCTCACAAATAGAATGTGTGTGTATGCAATCCTTGAGAGCCACAAAGCTAGAGTTAATCCTCGTAATAATCGGATGGCTGGACCTCCGACTAGAGTAACTGAACATCACAAAGAAAAGTTAAACCACTAGGAATCATGGGGTATTTGTTGAGTAAACGTGGAGGCTCCCCCTCAATCAATGATTCCCCCCCCCCTCTTTTTTTTTAACTTTTGTTTCTTGTGGGCACTCACTGGTGGCATGCACACTCAAGAGTATGAAGACCAAACCAGAGAAGAATGAAATCAAAAAGATGACCTGGTTAGTGCCTCTGAGGTAGCCTTTTCCTAATGCCCGGATTTCAATGGACTGAGAGCGAAACCATGGAAGTGAAAAAAGATGGTAGATGGCTAAGAGACTCAACATCACCCATGATATACTAGTATAGGCCAATTCCTCTGTAAAAGTACAAGAAACACTATTAGTGGTCCATAGAGAACTTTGATCACTTGTGCGGAAACCCCTGCAACAGTTTATCTCAAGGATGTGTACAGAGTGAGATCATGAAGTAAATGAGTATGGGCATTCAGAATGAGCTATGAACAAAGAAGAATGAGATCTTGTAAGCAACATGAGTAGTGTTCATATAATTTTTTGATGCAAAGATATCAGGACTCAATGACAATGAGATTATCACATCCAAGTATACAATAAGCCAACCACTCACACCCATTTTAAAAAATAGGAAACACCCTAGTTACTGAGCACCACATCCAAGGTCTTTCTAAGAAACTCAAACCAAAGAAGATCAAGGGGTTTTGTAAAAATATCAGCTTTTTGATGCTTAGTGGGTACATGTTCAAGAACAACAAGGCCTTCTTCTACTAACTCTCGAATAAAATGATGACGGATGTCAATGTGTTTGGTGCGAGAGTGTTGGACAGGATTTTTTGAAATGTTTATGGCACTTGTGTTGTCACAGAAAAGAGTGAGAGTGTTCTGTTCTATCCCATAATCATGAAGCATTTGCTTCATCTACAGCATTTGTGCACAACAACTCCCTGCAGCAATCTACTCAGCCTTAGCAGTGGAAAGGGAGATGGCATTTTGCTTTTTACTATGCCAGGAAACCAAATTATTTTCAAGGTAAAAACACCCCCCGAATGTACTCTTCCTATTATCAGCACACCCTGCCCAGTCGGCATCAGAAAAACCAGTAATTTCAGCTGTAGTATCAGTAGAAAACCAAACCCCATACCCCAATGTCCCATTAACATATTTAATGATGCATTTGACACCAAGAAAATGAGACTCTTTAGGGCTGGCTTGGTAACGGGCATAAACACCTACACTGAAAGCAATATTAAGACGACTGGCTATGAGGTAAAAAAGACTCCCTATCATACTCCTATACAGGGTAGGATCAACATCAGTACCAGAGGAATCTTTGGAAAGGTGAAGACCGGTGCTCATGGGAGTGCGTGCATGTTTGGCAGACTCAAGACCAAACTTTGACACAAGATTTTTGGCATACTTAGACTGAGAAACAAACATACTTGAAAGAGACTGTTTAATTTGAAGACCCAAAAAATAAGACAACTCTCCCATCATGCTCATCTCAAACTCATGTGTCATGCAATCCAAAAAATATTTCACAAGATGATTAGCAGTGGATCCAAACACAATATCATCAACACAAATCTAAGCACCAAGAATATGAGACTTAGTATGTTTCACAAATAAGGTCTTATCCACACTACCCCTTTGAAAATCATTATCAAGAAGAAAGGTAGTAAGTCTATCATACCAAGCCCGAGGGGCTCATTTCAACCCGTACAAAGCCTTGTCTAACTTGTAGACATGATTTGGACATTTAGGGTCCTCAAAACCTTTTGGTTGCTCAATATAAGCCTCTTCTTTCAAGTACCCATATAGAAAGGCACTTTTCACATCCATTTGAAGTAATTTGAAACCAAGAAAACATGCAACACCAAGTAAAATACGAATAGATACGAGACGTGCAACAGGGGCAAACGTCTCGTCATAGTCAACACCCTCTACTTGTGTGTAGCCTTGAGCAACCAACCTAGCTTTATTCCTAACCACAATATCATTCTCATCAGATTTATTTTTAAAGATCCACTTGGTACCTATCACATTCATGTCTCTAAGTCTGGGAACTAGAGTCCAAACATTGTTACGTTCAAATTGACTTAATTCTTCATGCATAGCATTGACCCAACTATCATCTAGCAAGGTCTCTTTAAAATTCTTAGGTTCAATTAGTGAAACATAACACATATGTGATACCTCATCCCAAATCTGTCTTCGGGTTTTCATTCGATCCGATACACTTCCAATCACCTGTTGAGCTGGATGATTCAGTTTCACCCTTGCTGATGGTTTGAACTCAGAACTTGCAGTGACAGAAGCATCAGGAGTGATGTCTCTTTGTGCACTCTTTGGACTTGAACTTACCTGTGAGGATGGTGTTATAACAACTTCTTGTGATTGGACCTCAACTTCTCTTTGACTTTGTGGTTCAATATCCAAGATTGGAGACTCACCATTGTCATCCTCATTTGTTGCTGGAGTAGGTGAACCTGTGTCATCTATAACCACATTGATTGATTCCATTAAAGAAGAAGTTCGCAGGTTATAGACTCGAAAAGCCCTACTGGTGGTTGAATACCCTAGAAAAATACCTTCATCACTTCGGGAGTCAAATTTGCCCAAAGGCTCTCTATCTTTGAAGATATAACACTTACTCCCCAAAATTTTGAAGTATTTTACATTAGGTTTCAAACCCTTCCACAATTCATATGGAGTTTGTAGAGTGCCGGGCCTTAAATACACGCGATTTATGACAAAAACTGCAGTATTTAGGGCTTCAGCCCAAAACTTTGAAGGAAGTTTCTTACTAAGGAGCATGACCCTAGCCATTTCTTGAACAACTCTGTTCTTCCTCCCAACCACTCTATTTTGTTATGGAGTAATAGGTGCAGAAAATTTATGCTTAATTCCATGCATATCACAAAAATCTGAAAACAAACTATTTTCAAATTCACGACCATGATCAGTTCGGATTCTTATGATACGCCCAATGGAAACACCCTGTTCATTTTGGATTTTAAGGACTAATGCCTGGAAAACATCAAACGTATCAGATTTTTTCCTTGAAAAATTTATCCACGAAAATCGAGTAAAATCATCAACAGTTAAAAAAATATATATTTTACCTCCAATGCTTTCAGTGCGAGTAGGACCCATTAAATCCATGTGAACCAATTCAATAGGACGTTTGGTTGTAAAGTTGTTCACCTTTTTGTGAGGAGCATGAGTCTGCTTTCCAAGTTGACATGGTCCACACACATGGTTTAGATTCTTACCTAGTTTAGGTACTCCTCTCATAAGCTCTTTGTTGGCTATCTTAGTTAGGTCTTTGAAATTCATGTGACCTAATCTTTGATGCCACAAATCAATGTTACTTATGATGGCAGAGTGACAAGTGAGATCATTAGTAGTAACAATCCCATAGCAGTTATCAGATGTGCGAACCCCATGTAAGACAATATTTCCCTTTTTATCCAAAATTTCACATTTATTTTTTTGAAAACAATACTTCATAGTGGGAATCACACATTTGACTAATGCTCAAAAGATTTTCTTTAAGACCATCAACAAGTAGAGCATTTTCCAGCTTAGGAAGACCAGCAACACTTATAGAGCCCTTACCAATGACTCTAGAAGTGCCGCCATCTCCAAAGGTAACAATTCCTCCTTCATATTTTTCAAGGGAGGTGAAGTAGGATTTGTTACCGGATATGTGACGAGAGCACCCACTATCAAGATACCACGTGTGTAAGTCACGTGCTTTTAGAGTAGTGTGAACAACTAAACAAGTCAAATCATCTTTTCTCACCCAAATCTTTTTAGTCTTGGTAAATGTCTTGGCGTTGTGAACACCCTGATGAATCTTGGTATTCCGCTTAGACATGTAAGGTTGTCTCCTAACCCAAAAAGTATTTGAATTTCTACCCTTTTGAGATACCTTACCAAACAGTTCAAAGCAATAAGGACGAATGTGGCCATACCTACCACAGTGATGATAGATAAAAATAGGTTTTACCTCTCTTTTGTTGATCTTACCCCCTTTAGGTAGATGAAGAGAGGGGTCACCTTGATCTACCTTCAACTTTCCCTTTGCTTGAGTCTTCAGGTCATGTGAAGTAGAGGCCTGTCCCTTGTGAGCTGTCGCACCATAGCCTAGCCCACTTTTGTCACAACCTATTTGTTGAGACCCGAGGATGTCTTCTAATGATTTGGAACCTTTGTTCCACATGGCAATTGTGGCTCTAGCAATATGGAGTTCTTCATCTTTCTGACAGACTATCTTTTCCAATGTAGCTTGTGACATCTCGAGGCTTTCAAGCTTCTCTTCATATGTGGAATACACTTTCAGAAGTTCATTCCTTTCAGTTTCACAGGATAGGAGTTTTCCACATAGGTCGTGCCTGTCACTTGAGATCTTGATGACATTCTGCTTTGCTATTATAAGTTCTCCTTTTAGCTTGGCATTCTCGCTTTCACCTGCTTTGAGCTTGAGAGAGAGTTGTCATTGATTTTGGACAAATTCAGAGATTCCTCGTAAAGCTTTCCGTAAGCTTGTTATAGTTCATCACCATTAATCTCATCATTGTCTTCTGATGTTTCATCATCCTCTTTTTGCTCTTCATTCTCCTTAATCTCATCCAATCTAGCAACTAAGGCAGGAAAGTTGTTGGATGGTGGTGAAGGTGAATCTCCTTTTTCATGAAATTGGCTTAGAATTTCCATGCCTCTTTAGCCTTTGTACAGTGAGCAACCCGTTGCTGTTCTTCGTCAGAAATTGCTCCACGAATAGTAATCAAGGCTCTCTGATTGATCAAATTGTCAGCACTTTCTGTATCTTCTTCAATGGCTTGCCAGCCTTCTAGGTTAAAAGCTCTCAGAAATGCCCTCATTCTGATCTTCCAGTATAAGTAGTTACTCCCATCAAAGGTGGGAGCATGATGTAGGTTCTGACCATGAGCTAATTCCGCTGGCTTTGGAAGAGGTTGAGTGAAAGTGGACCAAAATGCCATGAAAGCACTATCCCCATCTTCACCAGATTCAAGTTCTTCGGGTTCTTGCTCCGACCCACTTTCATCATCCCAAGTCACTATGTAGACTTTCTTTCGATTCTTTTTTGAAGGACATTCAAGGGCAATATGGCCAAACCCTTGACATTCATAGCACTTGACTCCTTGCCCCTTTACAATTTTTTTTTCAAATTTTGGAGCAAGTTTTGGTGGAAAAGTTTTGGATTTTTCATTACTCTTGTCTTTTGAATTAGAGTATCTGAAATTAGGCTTCTTTTTCTTCAGATTTTTTTTAAACTGTTTGGTAAACATAGCCGTCATCTCAGACTCTAAATCAAACTCAGTCTCTGGAGTTCTTGCAGTCTCATGAGCACTAGTGAAAGCCACACTATCTTTTTGTTTTTTCTTAGAAATCTGGTGGGCTTCATAAGTCTGCAAGTTTCCAACTAACTGATCGAGCTTGAGGGTATCAACATTCTGACCCTCCTCAATGGCTGTCACTTTTGATTGGAACCTCTCGGGTAAATATCTCAAAATTTTTCCAACAACTTTAGCTTCATGGATTTTTTCACCGAGTGTGAAACAGGAATTCAAGATATCACTAAGTTTTGCATAGAAATCATCAAATGTCTCATCGTCTTGCATAAAAAGGGTTTCAAAGGCTGATGTGAGACGTTGAAGTTTTGACCTTTTGACAAAAGTAGTATCTTCGTGAATTGTTTCAAGAATGTCCCAAGCCTCTTTTGCTACCTCACATGTGCAGATACGATGAAACTCCTCAGGCGTGACGGAGCAAAAAAGGGAA
The DNA here is from genome assembly GCA_025200525.1 of Camellia lanceoleosa. NCBI lineage: Eukaryota > Viridiplantae > Streptophyta > Magnoliopsida > Ericales > Theaceae > Camellia > Camellia lanceoleosa. Next base: position 46,897,794 of record CM045760.1, read on the forward strand.
TTAAGAGCCTTACTGTTCCAACTCGAGTTTTGGTAATCGGTTGTGTCTCATTTATCAAGGGGTTTAGGAATATCAACACCATCAATGGTGACAACAGGTTCACTCCACCCATAGATTACGCAGTGCCAAACTTTCTCATTGATGGATTTTAAAAACACTCTCATACGAGCTTTCCAATAAGAATTGTTTGTACCATCGAGTAAAGGAGGTCTATGGGTCGAGTTACCTTCACGAATTGAATCCATATCACTAGTCACACAAAATCACACTCCTATAGTTTTGATAAAAACAAAGAGTGACCCGCTCTGATACCAATTGAAAATCTTAAGTAATTTGTGATTAGATCAAGATTAAAGTATTTTAATTCCCAATCATTCAAAACACACAATCCAAATCATCAAGCACTTACGAAAGTGATTTAGATTGTTGTTTTCGAAATAAACAATAAATCAACACAAATGATTTTTATGTGGAAAAACTATAATTGAAGAACCTTCAATTGTAATAAAAAATCACGGGCGAAACGCCACTAATCAATTCACTACTGAAGAAAGAAAGATTACAAAGATAACAAATAAATTACCCAACTCATTCAATTTGTCTTCAAACCTTCTATAACTCTTTCACCAAGCTTTCGTCTCGGAACTGATTAATCTGAAGTTGAATCCACAACTTCACTTGTCGATTCAACGACTACGTACAGAATCAAACTCCTTTGAAACTCCACGTTTGGATCTTCGGAATCCACCGAAGAATAACTCTCTTAATTATGAAGAAGCAAACTCCTTGATGTATGTATTTTAGATCATAGGTTACAAAGCCCTCTTAAATATATCAAGGAAAACTCATCAAAAACTCCAGATGAAAACCTCAAACAAAACCCTAAAAACCTTAAACAAGATCTAGGAGAAGTAACCCTAGGATTGAACCAACACACGAATATATAGTATCTAAGATCGCGCGGTTTGCTCGAGCGTGGGAATGCCCGCTCAAGCGGAGACTTCATATTGCGTGTTTCATACAGGGTTCACGCTCGAGCGTAAGATCCCACGCTTGAGCGTAGAATCACAATATCCAGTATTTTTGCAGACTTAACAGAGATGCTGTGAGAGTGCAAACCCCGCTCGAGCATCACCTTCCTCGCTCGAGCGGGAAGACCAAAACTAGAAAATTGGAAAAAACAACTTTAGTACAAACTTAGGTTTTTTCCATGGAATTTGACAACAAAGGGTCCTAACAAACTCATTTATCAACACTTCCATCATAAACATTTATTCATACACTTCCATTTCTTGCCATTTTACAGAACTACATCCGAGGGAACCGGCATCCAAATATATACAAGATTTCTGGACTTTCACCCTGAACACTCCGGCCAACTTAATTATCAATGGAGTTCATCCCCTATCTCTTCCCAAACAATGGAGTACATCCCCTATCTCTTCCCAAACAAGATACATATACAATGTATTTAAACACGTTGTTATATACAATGACCAATTAAATCACATATTCAATGTTTTAATCCAACCGTCATATTCAATGACATAATCCAATTGATTAGTTCAATACCTAATAATCATGCAATTTCTACAACAATCATGACTATCCTCCATCGATAGCCCAAAACAGATATTTTTAAAAAGATAAATAAATCTATCAACAGATAATTTATCAATTTTTCCATAGGTGAGTAATTTATTAATCCATTATACCATTTAATCACATGTTCCTTCAATCCCATAATTTCCGAGCCAACCTCGTCATTTATACAAAATTACTTATTTAATTCAAATTAGGACAAATCTCCCCTTTTATCAAATATTATACCAAAGACCAAATTTCATCAATTCTTCTCAAGTCATAACATGTTCCAGACCTCTCATGCCCATAAGGAACCCAAATAGAAAGCCCCTCTTTTATATATATAGAAACCAACCAAAAATCCACCAAAAACCTTCCCAAATCACACCATTTATACAAGATGACAATATCTATGTTAAAACCTATATAGGAGAGTAGAATATCCCTACTTCAAGCTTAAAAGAGAAAGAAGGAAGAAAAATCCAAAAGTCGACGGAGGAAAAACGATGTTTTGCTCTGATTAAAATGAAGCCCTCGACAAGCTCTGCAATATATCTCAAAGAAGCAAGGTGAGGAGAGGCCTTCAAGCAAGTAGATCTAAGGATCTATGAGTGAAAAGTGCTTTTTGAGAAAGAAAGAGAGAGTCTCATGGTTTAGAGGGAGAAAAGAGAAGAAGAAATAAAGAAAACGGTTAAGTGATAGCCTATTTATAGCACTAGGTAAAATTAGAAATAAGCCGCAAAGTCAACCCAAAATATCTGGTCAAAACCCCCAAAAAGTAGGCCCAAACCGACAAAAAAAATCTGGAAAAACTTCACAGGTGTCGACCCCTGCAACACAAGTGTCGACCCCCAAGAAGAAAAGCTGGAACACTAAGTTTGACAACACAGCAGGTGTCAACCCTTCCCTAGGCTAGTGTCGACACCAAAATGTAGTGAGCAATTTCAGAACAAGGGTCGACCCTTCCCAGATTGGTGTCGATCCTTGCGACCAACTAAAAGAGAATGTGTCGACACCACCAAGACCGGTGTTGATCCCAGAACATGATTTTCAAGTTTCCAAACAACTTTTCAACGCGCACAAGCGTGAACGAGCAATCCCAACAAGTTTAAATCAATTTGTACACCTCCAAAACTACGGTACAACAACACCAAAGATTCCCAAAATAAAATAAAGGGTTCAAATACACTTACCACAAGCTTTAAAGGACACCAGTGCTACAAAGGGAGTGTAGTTTGCTTTTTAAGGGTCATTTGGCATTGGCTAATATAGCTAATTTTTTAGCTTGAGATTTTTTAGCTTGGTTTTTTTAGTCTCGTTTGGTTTTTGTTTTGGAACTTTTTTTGACTTTTGTGAGAGAAAAAGTGTAATGATTATGGGTAAAAAGTAATATTTTATCTTACTGACTTATATAACTTATTTTGTCCTTTTGTACATTTCAAAATCTTAGCCAAACGAGTACATGTTTGGTTTCTTTTTTTCAGCTCATGTTTTAAAAAAATTTAGGTAGGGTTTGATTCACTTTTTAAAACTTAATTTTATTTTTAAATTATAATTTAAATGTAATATATTAATCAAATATATTTTTAAAATATAATTTAAAATTATTTTTAAAACTGCCATCTTCTCTTTTATATATATATATATATATATATATTATTAATCAATTAATCAATCACTTCTTTTTCTTTTTCTCTCATCTCTCATCTCTCCTCTCACATCCTCTCACATTTTATACTTAAATCACTCAAAAAAAAAAAAAAAAAAAAAGTAGAAACCATTTTAAAACCATTTTCAAAATGAATAACCAATCAAATTTTGTTTTTTCAAATTATGATTCAAAAAATCATAGTAACTCAAAGTAAAACTCCACACTTAAATCATAATTCTAAAACTAAACCAAACGGACCCTTAGACTTTTTGTTTAATTAAGTCCAAAAATGAAAAAAAAAAATTCAAAATCTCAGGATGTGTTTAGTTTGTGTTTTGAGATAAAATTTCAAAAAAATAGATTTTTGAGAGAGTTTTAAAAAAAAATTGGTTGGTTTGATTGTATATTTTGAAAATAGTTTGAAGTTTGAGAGTTTGAAATGATTTGATATTTTGTTGTAGTTGAATAGATATATGTGAGAGAAAAAGTAATTGAGAATGTTATATATTTGAACGTAATATATTAATCAAATATATTTTTAAAATATAATTTAAATTTTTTTTTAAAACGCCTATCTTCTCCTTTTTTTTATTATTTATTATTAATCAATCACTTTTTTTTTTCTCATCTCTCATGTCTCCTCTTACATTCTCTCATATTCTATACCTCAATCAATCAAACAAAATAAAAATAAAAATAAATTACAAACCATCTTAAAACTATTTTCAAAACGCATAACCAATCAAATTTTCTTTTTTCAAATCATGATTCAAAAAATCATACTCCCTCCGTCTCAAAATAATGGTCCTTTTAGGATATCTAACTTTTTTTTATAGTACACTTATTACACTTTAAAAAAAATTAATTTCCAAAATTACCCTTCGATTTGAGTCCTGTCTGTCTTCGATTTGGTAGTACAATTAGACAAATATCAATTCAACCCTAAATCACATTATCCTATTCTCTAATCTCTACTTATCATAATATCATACTTATCATAATATCATAAATATCAACAAATATCAATTCACCTTTTGATACCTTTATTTAGTGTTCATTTGGGAAGTGAGTTGGCTTTTTGATATTTTGGTTATTTTTACTTGGGGCCAAAAAGTAGAAGGACTTTTTAACTTTTTTGACTTTTTGTGAGAGAAATAATGTAATGATTATGGGTTGAATGTGATATTTTGTCTTATTAGGTTAAAAAGCCTATTTTATCTTTTTGTAACTAAAATAGTTCCAAATCCAGCCCAACCCAACCCATCTTCCCAAACAAAGGCTTAATATAGTAATAAAGAGAAGAATCGAATGAAGTGCCGCGGACGTGGGGGAAAACAATGACATTGTTAAATACTTATGACGTCCGTTCCAACGTCAGATCTATGGGGAATTCTTCAAGCTTGAGATAAAATAATTAAAAAAATGGTAATAGTTATTATGAATTTTAATTTGAAATTATTATGAAACTGTATGATGTAAATTTAAAGTTTATTGAATGTGAGATATATAAAAAATGATTGTGATCCATGACTGTAGTTTTCTAAATATTTTTTGGGGTAAATATTCACAAGTCTTATTATAAGAATTTGTGCACCATCAACTCTCAAAAGTATTTCTATAGATCAAAAAAGTCCTACAAGTATTAGTAATGTTTTTCATCTATCGCTAAAAATGACAATTAATGGAATTTTTTATAATGAATTTTTCAACTATCATTAAAAACTAACAATTAGTAACACTTTTTATTAAAACACCACTAAAAAAAATTTGAGGTATCAATTAAAAATAAAACGGACTTTCTGATGCACCAAAAAGTCAAGAGGACTTCCATCTTCCTAATAAGACTTTTCAATCAAAATTTCATTATTTTTGTAGTATTATTATAAATAATTTAATAAATACCATGTTGTGGGTTTTGGCATTATCATACAAGGCTGATGTAGAGAATTAGGTGGCCTAACTTACCCAAATGATGTGGCTTGATGATGTGGCAAAAAATAGGGTTTTGATTTGTGAATTTCTATTGAAAATTTTGGATTTTGATTGAGGATTTCAAAAATTAAGATTTTGTCACTCTTAAATAAGGTTTGAAGATTCAAAGTAGGGTTTTGATTTGGAGATTTCCATTGAAAAATTAGGATGATTGAGGAACTCAAAAATTAGGATTCTATTTTAGGCTATGATTTTTTTAAAATTATTTTTTGTAAATGTGAGTTGGGAAAACTAGGGTTTTCTTTTTAATTCTTCTATTTTGTTTGTTTTACTAGTAGAGAAATGGGTTTTCTCATTCACTCACTATTAAATGAGTCTTCCTCTCTAAACTAACGCAAAATGGGTCTTCTTCTCTATTTTTTGATCCTTCTCTGTTCTTCGATTCTTCTTTTTGGGTTTAAAATTTGAAGTTTTTATGTGAGTATTCTCGCAATTTGACCTTAAAATCCTAAATCAAGTGCGATTTATATACTTGAAATTTGAAAATTCTTTTGCAAGTAAAAATCCCATTAATAAAAATCAATTCATGATTTTCATAACAGTTCTCCAAAGAGTGTAGGTAAAGGAGAACTGGAAAACAGAAAAAGAAATGGGTTCTTGTGACAACCCTCACCTCTGATTACTGCTAAACTGTGACTGAATATGATAAATAACTGATTAGGATGAAATCCTAAACTGACTGCATGAGTATGTTGCTTGATTGCATTTCTATCTGTTTATCAATTGATTGATCTGTTCATGTTTTAAGTTTTGAACTGCAAATTGAAAGCCTTATCGGTGGCCGAATCTAAAATTGATTAGTATTTTATGCTAATTAGGATTTATGTGATTTTATGATAGATTTAATTGAAATTTGATTTGGTGTGATTAAATTAGATTAAATAAAGCTAAATCGCATTAGTTCAAGTTATTTACGAAATTGCCATTGAGTGGATTGACTCAAAAACCCACCCTTACTATGCCTTATACAGTTTTGATGCATCATCTTCATTTCCTCTAGAGACCAAAAACGTGAGAGAGAGGGCTAGAGAGTTGGAAGAAATTGAGTTCACCTAGATTAGCTTGGAAAATTAGAAGACTTGAAGAGAGATTGCATATTTGAGCCTCCTTACTTGAAATTCAAGACCTATGGTAGAGATTTCATCCTCTCATTTGTGAATTTGAGTTGTATCTTGCATGGTGTAGACACCCCATTTTTGACCGCCCTTAAGACTTGGACGCGACTGATGGTTTACATGGTGGAGAAATGTGCGCAGGGAAAAAATTCAATTTCCTCGGCAAGGAGAGAGTCAAAGCTCAACTTCATACCCATTTTTGGACCAAAACAATCTTGATCAAAAGATTTTAGACCTTAAAACTCTCTCTTTCAAAACGTTTTTGAAATAAAGTTTCTACGATGTTCCAACGCTCGAATTTTGTTAAATGTTGCGCTTTTCGGTAAACCGAGCAAGGACAAAGTAGAAATGAATGAAGGAGAGATGAAATCTTTGAAAAATCTTCCAAAACACCTTACTTAGGGGTTTGAAGTTGAAGAAAAGAAAAGAAGAGGGAAGAAACCCAGTTGGGGGAGAAAATGGGCATGAACTGTTAAGAAAGAGTCGAGCAACCCTCGCCGAATCGGGCCTATTCATTTGCATACTTAGAATCAAGATATGAGGCCACCACTATTGGAAAGAAGACTTCCGGGGCTTCATTTTGCACTCAAGAATCTCCTAAAGCCAATTTCGGACGAGGGAGATATGGTTGATTGAAGTAGGGCATCACTCCGGTTGGACCGAATCTGCGCGACTTCACCAAAACAGGCATAACGTTTTTCACAGGAGGAATGTTAATGTAAGGTTTGCGTCATTGGAAAGCTAACTTCCGGGGCTTCAATTTGGACACCTGGATGGCCACCTTTAGACTTCCCAATCACTGGCCGGCCACCTTTCTTTCCGGCAAACGAATTTTTGTCCTGAAAAGTAGCAGGCCGACCATAAAAGGTGGTAGGCCGGCCACTTATGCCCAGAAATCCCAAAATTGATAGATATCTTCCCTCCAGCTCTCTTCCACAACCTCCAGCTGTCCCTAGCTCAAATATTTTCGACCTTTAGTGTTGCTTTTGCTATATATGATGATATATCTCCCATTTTCCAAGAGAGACAAGTTTTGGCTCCATTTTTGAATTTGTTTCCCCCCCCCCTTTTCTTAGCCTCTCTCCCTCTATATAATATACAGTCCACCACCATTGTTAAGAGTTAGACACTTTTGGCTTAGGCTCATAACCCTCCTCCTTCATTACTCTCCATTTTCAAGCTCCAAACTCCCATTTTCTTGCACCACTTACACTACAACCCCTAGCCTACCCCCTCCATCACTCATTCCAGCAACTTGGAGGACATTTGTAGAGGTTGAAAGTCCAGAATTTTGGTCCAAAAGTTGCTGATTTGCTGCTCTTCAAGGGTAAGTGTCTATTTCCCTCAAACTTGCATTTTTTTGCTTCATTTATAAGCTGTACTTGAAAGCATTTCTGGACTTTGTCATGAACTGAAAAAGGTCATATTTTGAGCTCCTCTACATGTTTGTTGAAGAACTCTTTGCTGTTTGAGGTTTTCTACTACTACTTGTCTCCTATTTCTCTTTGTAGGCCTATTTTTGCATGCTAGTTTAGCCCTACTTGTGATTATTTTCGAGACTTTCTATAAACTGTAAAGTGATTTATTTTGAGTCCCTCTTCAACTTTGTTGAAGGGCTCTTCACTGTTGGAGGCCACCTACTGCCTCTTGCCCTTTATCTCTCTTTTAGGGCCATTTTTGCATCATATTGTAGCCCTACTTGTGAGCATATTCGAGATTTTCCAAAAAATGAAAAGTATCTTTTTTTGATCCCCTCTTCAACTTTGTTGAAGGAATCTTTGCTGTTTGAGGTCTTTTGCTTCCCTGTTTGTTCAATCTCTCTTTTAGGGCTATTTTTGCACCATGTTTTAGCCTCACTTGTAAACCTTTTTGAGATTTTTTATAAACTGGAAAAAGTCTTGTACTGAGGCTCTCTTCATTTTTTATTAAAGGCATTTTCTTATTTGAGATCATATGCTTCCTTGTATGGTTGATTGTCCCTTATTTTGAGCCTTAGACCTAAGCCCTTGTTGCATGCTTTGTTTGGCCCTCTAGCCACTGAAACCTAATGTATTTTCAGTGGTTAGCACACTGTTTTGAGCCTCAAAATCAGAGGGGGGGTGACCCCCTCTCACCTTGCCTTGTTTGGTGGCCTTTTAGGCCTTCCAAAGAGACCTTATCTTGCATGCTTTGAAGTCACTTTGCAGGGTCAATTTGGTGAGTTTTAGGACTACCATATTTGATTTTCAGAGTTATTTGTGCCATGCTAAGTGTCCACCTTGTATGTGCTTAAGAATCCCTTGCATAGCCCTCTAAAGGAGTTCATCATTTTTGCATGTGTTGGCTTCATTTCAGTGGTTATCTGGGCATATTTTGGCATGTTTTGTTCACTGATTTTTGCTGATTTGGTGAGATTCCATATGCTTAATATACTTGCCCTGTAAACTATGTTTGCTAGTCAAAATTGCATGTTATTTTAGTCCATCTTGCTAGCACTTTTTGGCCACACTTTGAACTGGAAATGTGCATATTTTGGGACTGCCTTGGCTCTGTCTTTAGACTTCATGATCAAATAGTGCATGCTTTGTATAGCTATAAGCCATTCCATGTGCCTAGTTTTGAGTTTCGGGGTTCATCTCATGCATCGGGTGTCATTTTTTCATGTTTCGGGACCATTTAGCATCATATTTCAGTGCTGAAATTTGCATGTTCATATGCCATATTCCATGCCTTGCCGTGCTTTGGTAGAATGGCATTTATGCCTTAGGTTCGGTCCTCGGTTTGCATGCATGTGTGCACACATTTCGATTGTCTCATTTTCATCTAATGGCCACTGATGTGAGTGCAGCTGAGGTCCATTCATGTCGGTGTAAGTCCATTATGCATTGTGTATGCTATTTCAAATCATAACATTGCGTATGCTAGGTTGTATGTTAGAGCATTGTGTATGCCTTTGTTACATCGTGCATTGTGTATGCCATTTCATAGCATTGTGTATGCTGGGTTGCATGTTAGGATTGTATTCATGCATGTCATGCATATTGCATTGTGTTTGGGATAGGAGTTAGCCCAAGCACGGGAAACGAGGTACGTTCTGTACTCCGAGTGACGGAACGTGTCTCAATTCCCGGTCGCCGACACTCTAGATTATCCATGATGGAGTTTAGGCCTTGTTATGTTTTCATGTGCATTCATTCCATATTGAGTCATACAAATCGACCCCTTGGCCATCATGCATCGAGATGCGTGATTGGTGGCACGAGGATCGAGGCAAGCATACATATGTGAAAATACATTGCCATGCCCATTTCTTGCTCTCTGTTGCAGTAAATCAGAAACCGGCAGTCTTTTGGAGCTCCGTGCAACATTCTGGGTTTAATCGTAAACAGAGGCTAATTGGGGCGTTGCAATGGATTTCCGCGCAAGGCAACCCGAACATGCATCATTCATCATCCGGAGCAGAGTCGAGGCAGTCCCTAGCTTGCATGCTAATTTACTGCTTTCCTAGATTAATTTGTTAATTAATTAGGATTTTGTATTTATTCGGACTGTAACTATTTATTTGGGACTATATTATTTATTCGGACCCTTCGAGCGAGGGCAATGTTGTAATAAGTGTGCGTGCGTGTGATGTATGTCTTCCAACCCCACGTCTTTCTCCCTTTTATTTACCAGCTTACGATGGTTAGATTAAGGTATGTTTCAATTAGCATAACAGTATGATAGCATGTTTGCATTCATTCATCTGTCTTGCATGCACCGGGCTCGGCGCATCATAACTCACTGCATTGTATTTTAATTCCAAGTTGAATACTTGTTAGCTGTAGCATTCCATATGCCATGTTTAGAATAGCCGAACCTATCTTAGTTGCATCATTGCATGTGTTGCATTAGGCATTTCTGTATAGTTAGGATCATGCATGGATTTCTAACATAGCTTCTGTTTTGGCTTGGAGTACTCGGTAAGTTTTTGTGCTTCAGCATTCTTGCATGCGTGTGAGTGACTGCCATGATAGCATGCTTACCATGAGACTATATGCTTATGTGATATATCTGCCTGAATGCCTGTGGGTGAAGGTTGAGTTATTTGGATTGGAACAATTCATTCACTGTGAGTTTTAAGCCCACTAGATAGTGGCAAAATCATGTTTTCTAAAGCCCATCGGGGGGTGGCAAAATCTGCATTTTAAGCCTACTTGAGAGTAGCAAACCTCTTTCCAAAACCAACATGAAATGTTTTGTTCCAATTCAGGCGATCCAGTCTATACTTGTATGCTGTGTGCATCACATAGTACATCTAGGCTAATAACCGGAATAAGAACACATAATGTTTTCAAAACTCGATATCGTGGTTAGTAGAGGCCGATCTTTGATCGGGCGAGCGGGGGTGCTCACGAAGTGACCTTCCCTAATCGTACCCAAGTTCCCAAGCCAAGGCAACTTTGGTGATGACAGACACGTGGCCTTAGGCAACGAGTCAGGGTTTCCTAAATTTCCCAAAATAAAACATTTAGGTGACGACTCTATATCTAGCAAAGCAGTCCATGTTTGGCACTTCTTTCAAAAAAATCTGTTTTCTCAAAACGATTTGATGGATTTGGACTCTTTGGTTCAGATTTAGAATCGTGACAATTTGAGTCCTGAACTATAGTGAGCCCAAAATGAACTGAACGGGGGACTCATCCCTCCCGGGGCGTTCAGGGACGTCTACAGTTTCTGGCGACTCTGCTGGGGATGTTAGAGAGCTTGACTCGAACTCGTGATATTTTGTTTTGATTACACTTATGTGTTTCTTTGCATTGCATTTACATTGGTGCGCCTAGGACACCGTGTTTGCCATCTGCTATTCCTGAACGGTTTGTTGGAGGCTTGTCATGTCAAGGCATGACCATAAGGATGACTGGTTGTAGGCTCTGCCAGTATGGGAACACAAACCTCAGTTTTACCGGGGCACCCTTTTGACCATTCGACCTAGTGCATATTCGGAATCCATAGTGACCATTCCGAACTAGGACAGGTTGCTTACCCGTTTATAGGTTGTTTGAAACCGCTGCGTGTGTAGTGAAACCCTAGCTCCTGACAAAATAAGACAGGGAAACCTTACCTCAACATAGCGGTGTTTTTGGCTCTCACTTATCTGTTAGGTGCTTTTTAGAGTGCGTCTCTACAGGAATGCATGTATCAGTTTGCAAGTTTGGGCATCAGGCTTGCGGGCACTAGTTTAGTATTTTGGGATTCAGTTTACCCGAGGGTATCAGATTTGAGGCAGAATTTTGGGCAGAATTCAGTAGAGAGCACACTCATTCAACTATGCTCATATCTGTTCAGGTGAAATCAGGCTGAGATGCTGTCTGTTTTCTCTTTTGCTAGGGTAGTCTTGGAACCATAGCTTCAGAAGGCTCCAATATCCCCCGGGTACACCGAACTTGTGTTGATAGACTTTGTCGGGTTAGAGATTCAGTTCAAGGGCAATCAGTGTTCCTGTACCAGAGGCAAGGTGAAAAGGTCGGTCAAGCACAGACCACCAGCACAGTAGCTACCAGCTCAGTGGTCTTTGAACAGCCAGGTCAAGATTTCCGAGTCTACTGCAGAGATAGATATACTGGTGGTTCAATCAGATCAGGATAGTATGTCAGGCTTAGAAGAGATGGTATGCCAGCTCCAGGATAGTATGAAAGCCATGCAACAAGACGCTGTCCGTCAAACGGAATTCGCCAAGCAACAGGCCGTGGTCATAGCCCAACAGGCAGAGACAATTGCCAAGTTAGAGCAGCAAACTGGAGTATCTACTTCACACTAGGCTCCTCCCCCACCAAGAGTTCCCATACTCAGGGAGGCAACCCACGTCTAGGATGATACAAACATTCCAGGCGGGCCAGCTCCGCCCCCGGTTCTACCCCAGCTATCTAAAACACCCACCAACCTACCAGACTCCCCCTTTGAGTTCGAGACGGACCCCAAAGCATTGAAAGTGAGCAAGCTTGAGAAATTGTTCAAAAAGTCTCAGGGGGCCCACTCTATTCTTGATATAGAGGATGGTTATACCGACTCAGTGGTGACATTACCGGATCGGTTCAAGATGCCACATATCGATTGATTCGATGGCTCTGAAGACCCAATGGTGCACCTCCAACTGTTTTCTGATATCTTGAGGCCAATGGGTTTGACCACAACCCAGAAATTGTCACTATTCGGCTGAACCTTGTCTGGGATAGCCGCAATCTGGTATGCAAAATTGGAGAGCTATGTGAAACAGAACTGGGAAGAGCTGGCTGAGGCCTTTATTGCTCAATACTCCTACAACACACAAATCGAGGTCACAACTCGTGATCTCGAAGTCACCCGCCAAGAACCAAAGGAGGGTTTCTCAGAATTCGTGACGAGATGGAGAGCAAAGGCCTCAATAATGACTACAAGGCCGTCCAACAAAAATCAGATCAGGATGATTGTTCGGAATTTGCATGGCAAATTGCTGCAAAAGATGGTCGTTCTACCTCTGTTTACCTTTCCAGCCCTTCATGAAATGGGGGTTCAAATCAAGGATGCCATCAGACAAGGGATCTTTGTAGAAGATAATGAGCCTTTGAAGAAGAATGTTGCTCACAATTCCAATGCTACTATTGATGGTAGCACAGCTGCGAAATGCTCAGAAGTAGACACTATCACCACTTCCCTCAATGGCTAAGAACCAACCACTTCAACTTGGCCCCAAGCCCGAAAATTCCATCCTCTTTACATGAGTCTCTCTCAAGCTTTGAAAAAGCTGCAAGAAGAAGGGCACCTAGAACTTCTAGAACCCCAACCCCTTCTAAGCCCTCTTCTGCCAAGATATGACCCAGCTAAATACTGTGCCTACCATCAACAGCACGGTCATGATACGAACCGTTGCATCCGCCTCCGTCATAAGATTCAGGATCTTATTGATGAAGAGACCTTAGCTCTACCAAAAGGACCTCAGGTTAGTACTGACTCGTCACCTCCTCACCTCAACCTCATCCATACACTACTATCCACCTTCGACCCCAGCATATACATCACCCCGGCCCATCTACCCAAGCCTGAGGTGTTCATTCCAGAAAGCATGGACTTATGCATGATGGATGCACCTGGACCCCAATCATCTCAAACCCGTGAGCCCACTACTTCTGAGCTGAAGGGAATGATCGAAGATCTTCAGAGAACTGTGGCAGATCTGGCCTCTGGGACATTGGCTCCATCATCGGCCACATCACATGCTAGGAGTTTCACGACAAAAGACTTCCCAATCTTGGGACAGGTTGTATTGGAAGAAGGCCAATCCCTTGGCAAAGTGGAGGCCAGTGGTAAGAACAAGGTAGGGGCAGGCATTGATCCCCATGAACACCTTCAGTGGGTTGTTGAGGTATTGAAAGTCGAAGGATTGAATAAACAGCAAGTAATTGCAGTTGTTGCAAAGATTGTGGATGGCACTTTTGCCACTCAGAATGAGAGCAGTTTGAATCAAGGGGCAAGCCAGGAGAAGAGTCGTTGTACCAGAAACACCTCTTTTAGCTCCAATCCTACACTCGGAAGAGATCATCAAAAGTTAGCACCTACCGACCCTTTCGCCGGTACATCCAACACAACCAGCTCACAACCTGCCAAATACCCACCTCGAGGCCAAAGGGTGTTCACCCCACTGGACATGTCTCTGTCAACGGCCCTGAGGGTCCTGATCGAAAAGGGGCATCTGAAGCCCCTGGAGCCGCGGCCATTACTGAATAAACTTCCTCTCTCCCACAACCCGGCAAAGTACTGTGTCTTTCATCAACAAGCTGGCCATGACACTGACATGTGTCTTCGTCTTCACCATGAAATACAAGATCTGATTGATAAAAAAGTCATCTTCGCGTCAGGTCCTGCAAAGTCTATCGGCATTGGATTGGTGAACTTGGGGGATAATGCGACCATGTGATCGAGGGATGAACTGCCTGCGGATGGCGCTCAGTTTACTCCAGATATGGTGGATGGCATGCACTGTTTTGAGCATTTGCGAATGCTAGCTTTTGTGCTTTCTGACTTGGGTATTGGGTCAGTCTTGTTGTTTTGTTTTGAGTCAGTCTCTTTTGTTTTGGGTCTGTCTTGTTGTATCGAGTCAGTCCTGTTGTATAGGAGTCGGGTGATTCCGGGGGGTGTTACCTCGGGCGTCACCATTTTGTTTTGTGTTTGTCTTTTCGTTTTGTTTTGAGTCTGTTTATGCCAGGGAGCCAGTTGTGCCAACAGATTTTGAATGAAACAGTAGTGATTTTCACGCTTTCGCATTTGCTTCTGCCTAGTGCCAGTTATGCCGGAAGTTCTGAATGAGATGGCAGTATTTGACTAAGAACTCTGTCTTTTCTGTGCTTTGAAGTCATTATAATGACCTGAGTTTTTCAAAACTTTGTGAACACTGCGGTGAAAACAAAGAGGGAGGAATTCCTCGGGATTTGCAAAACTTTGATCAAACTAAGAGAGGCGTGCTAAGCCCTTAATGAATGAAAACATGCTTGTTAGTGTGAGTACTGAGAAGGACCCTAACTTTGATCCAGATTGGTTCTACACTGTCTTCAACGCGAGCGATTTGTCGCTTTCTTAAAAACTTTCAAAAAATGTTTTGCGTGGTCCTGCGAGGACATGTGTGGAATCACTTTTGAGATTGTGCAGCTTAGGATCGCTCTCAGCCCCGAGACTTAACTCCTCACTTTCGAACCTTGAACTTGAATTTAGAACGTTCAACGGTCAACTACAATGTAAGGCCTGTGTGGCCGGATTAGAAGCAGCCCTCGAACTAGGGGCAGGGAAGTCAGATCAAGAAGATCAGGTGTCATCAAAAGAAGCTTGCAAAGCTAGATCAGAAGCACCCCTGGAACTAGGATCAAAGAATTTCAAATGTGCTCGAAGAGCCGAAGATGGATCATTCCACAAATCAAAGAAGGTCGGCAAGAATGCCAAATCCCAGAGGGAGGAAAGAAGAAAATATTGCTGAAGAAAAACTAAGTTCCGATCCACAACACTAGGGGCAATTCAACCACCATTGGATGAACTCCTGCATTGTCAGCAAACAGTAGCCATTCTCCTGGATTCAGATGACTTCAGGATCTCAAAACCATTTGACGTGGACAAAGCTACACTTTTACCCTTGAGAGGCTCGCTAGGCCAAAAACCCGGAAGGGCGACCCAGGCAAAAGTTAGAGCAAGAAAAGAAAAAAAGAAGAAAAAAAAGAAAAATGCAAAGAAAAGAACAAAAAAGAAAATCAAAAAAGAAATGAAGAGAAAAGAAAAGAACAAAAAGAATTGAAAAGAAGAAAAACATAGCTCGCAAGATTGAAAACCCGCAAAGGGCGGCCTTGGCAAAAGTTAGAGCGCAAAAAGTGAGGGTTAATACACGAGTGTACCTTAACCCCGAACTACGTAAGGCTTGATTCCCATCTTTGGGATACGTAGGCAACTTCGTTTTGAAGTCCAGCCGCAAAATACTTCAAATTCGATTGTGTCCATGTGATGGTTCTGGTCTTTGTCTTCACTGTATCCGAGAGTTTGGTTGCGTTCGTCACTCTGAGGACTGACTACAATGCGCTGCAGTGCCATTCAAACAAGGGGCAACTTTCCGTTGCCATGAAGTGTCCTCCAGACAAGGGGCAATTTTCCTTCGGATCTGAGGTTGTGCATCTCAAGAGTAGGTTCCGTGCTCGTTGAGCAGTGGCCGTTTGCAAAAACAGTTTTTGAGAATTTTTACTGAGGTTGACTAATTCTCTCGAAAATTATTTCATTTTTCTAAAACTGGACCACTTTCTTGGACCCAAAAAAGGAAAATTTTCAGTGCTCATAACCTAACTTGCATGATTTCAAATCAGAAAATCGAACAAGCATGTTAACCAAACTCTTATGCTGATCAAAATTGTTTTAGTAGAAAACCAAAAAAAAAAAATAGTCAAAATAATGAACTAGGGGCACAGTTGAGTCAGGCTTCCTGTCTTTTCCCTGTTATCAATGCATTTGCTAGAAAGGGCACCATACTTGCCAAGAAGGGCACTCTACTTGCCAGAAAAGGGCACAACTGAAGCTAACAACAATGGGCTGAAAACTCTCTCATCCTCCAAGCAACGAGGTATCAAGCCAAGTGCGAAGCACAAACCGAAATGGATCAAGATATTCCACTCTCTCGTCTGGACACATCTGATCACGTCCAAACTCCCCGGCAGAGCATCATCGACCGATGTCAGCTACAGATTTGCTACACACCCAGTTGTGGCGCAGCCCCTTTGTGGGAGAAACTCACTGTTGTGAAAAAGAATGAGAATCTGGTAGAATACCAGGGGCAAGAGCCCACAACTTCATGCTTATCCATCAACCACCCAGGGGAGGGATTAAAAAATGATAGAGTTTTGTGAGAAAAGCAGAGCCTGAGGGCCGAGTGATGTGAGAATCACAAATGAGAAAGGGTGGGAAACAATACCCGAAGAAACTGGCTCCTCGCGAACTGAGAGGTCTCTCCTCTTTGTAACACGTCTGTGTGTCGTGTCTTTTATTTTGTTTGTCTCGATTCTTGTTTTGAGTCATTTGAGTGTCAATAAATGTGTTTAGGTTGTTTTACCTTGTTTTTCCTTTGTTGAGTTGTGTTTAGATTGTTCTACCTTTGTTTTCTGTTGTTGAGTCGTTTTGGCTGTGGTCAGTTGTAGGCTCAATACCCGGTTGAGAACCCTTTTCTCATTTCAATTTCAAAAAGGAATCGTTTTGTGCTCAGAGTGCTGTGTCGTTCTCCGCGTTTGTGCAAAACAGTATTTGTTCTTTCATAAACCTGCAAGGTCCACCCTCGATAAGTGTGAACAGTAAAACAAGAATCTATCTGAAGCTATGTGGGTTCCAGACTGCAACGAAAAAGGAAAAAAAAAGAAAAAGAGAGAAAATCGAAGCATCTGAGTGTGCTTCAACTTCAGAAAATTCCGTGATTGTATTCTGGATGTACCTTTTCCAGCCTTGTCAATGCTCCAAAGTATGAGCGTGCCTCTACCTCAAGCGCAAGATCAAGCCTGCTTCAAAGTTATGTACCCTTCCACCCGCATTGTTATGCATTCTTCCACTGGTATTGTCATGCACACCTTACTTGCATTTATTTGCATCTTGTGTTATCTTCTACCATTTATCCTTTTACGCTGAGCAGCGTTTGGGATCGTTGTCCTCCGGGACTTTCTCAGGTTGCGTTGTGCGCGCACTTGAGCGGTTGTTTTAGGACCTCTTCTCATGATTTATGCGTGGTTTGAGTGTCCTTTTCCTCACACGATTTCAGCGTGTTTGGATCTTATCTCAGGTTGCGTTGTGCGCGCACTTGAGCGGTTGTTTTTGGACCTCCTCTCACGATTTCAGCGTGGTTAGAGTGTTCTTTTCCCTCACACGATTTCAGCGTGTTTGGATCTTATCTCAGGTTGCGTTGTAGACATGCTGGGCGGGTTGTTTTCGGACCTCTTCTCTCGATTTCAGCGTGGTTAGAGTGTTCCGTTCCTCACACATTTTCAGTGTGTTTGGATTTTATCCCAGGTTGCGTTGTAGACGCACTGGGCGGTTGTTTTCAGACCTCTTCTCATGATTTCAGCGTGGTTTGAGTGTCCCTTTCCTTACACGATTTCAGCGTGTTTGGATCTTATCTTAGGTTACGTTGTGCGCGCACTTGAGCGGTTGTTTTCGGACCTCTTCTCACGATTTCCGCGTGGTTAGAGTGTTCTTTTCCTCACACGATTTCAGCGTGTTTGGATCTTATCTCAGGTTGCGTTGTAAACACGCTGGGCGGGTTGTTTTTGGACCTCCTCTCACGATTTCAGCATGGTTTGAGTGTCCCCTTCCTTACACGATTTCAGCGTGTTTGGATTTTATCTAAGGTTGCGTTGTGCGCGCACTTGAGCGGTTGTTTTTGGACCTTCTCTCACGATTTCAGTGTGGTTTGAGTGTCCCGTTCCTCACATGATTTCAGCGTGTTTGGATTTTATCTCAAGTTGCGTTGTGCGCGCACTTGAGCGGTTTTTTTTGGACCTCTTCTCACGATTTCAGCGTGGTTTGAGTGTCCCTTTCCTCATACGATTTCAGCGTGTTTGGAATTTATCTTAGGTTGCGTGGAACGCGCTCCTGATTGATTTTCTTTGTTCTTCCTCCGCTCACGAGTCCAGCGTGGTTGGCATATGTCACCATTTTGCATCTATTGTACTCTCTGTTGCATTGCATCTATTATTTATTGCATCACCTCTATTACATCCATTGCATCGTATCTGTTTTATTGTCTGGTCTGGGAGACCTTAAATCCTCCGGTCTAAGGAGACCTTAAATCCTACATCATGATTCGCGCTGTTTTGCGCATCGCACTTGCATTTATTCGCACCGTCTCGTGCACTTTCTGGTCTAGGAGACCTTAAATCCTCTAAAGGTGCAATTCCTTTGGTGTTTGTCATGCGAAACGACTTCGGTGATGCAGTATAGCCACTACTGTGTTAGTAGTGAGTTTCTAGGAGACCAACTGAGACGGTGGAAACTAGAGTTCTAATGGCTCATGCCTAGAACACAAAGGTTCGGGATTTCCGAGACTAAAGTATGGTTTAAATACCCAGGGGTATATCCTTGGCTTGAAATCTGTATAGTAGCCCTATAGATTAAGATAGCATGTGTATGCGCCTCAATTCTGGATACTGAACCAACCTAGTCTGTCACCCTGTTGGAGAATAGGGAAAGCTGCGACCATAGTCAGGGAGAAAAGTAGTACCTATGGTTCAATCAAGAAGAAGTGAGAGATCCCCAGCAGCATGAGGTACGTCATTGCCAAGTCCCCCTATAAGGTACCTCCCTTTTCCTAGCTATCACATTGTATTTTAGTCATTACAGTGCATCGCATAAATCCTGAATTTTCAAAACCGGCTTCGCGTAGCGTATAAGTCCAATTTTCAAAACCGGCATCGCGTAGCGTATAAGTCCAATTATCAAACCGGCTTCGCGTAGCGTGTAAGTCCAATTTTCAAACTGGCTTCGCTTAGCGTATAAGTCAAACTTTCAAACCGCCTTCGCGTAGCGTATAAGTCCAATTATCAAAATCTTTCTGCATATCATTTTGCATTCTGCCCCTGAACTACGCTGGTTTGATTCATTGCAAAGGGATACGTAGGCAGCCTGTGGGCACAACCATTTATTTATCTATATTTTGTTTGTTTGTCTGAGCCTTCGGCCTTGTCAAAAATGGGTCGTCTTTGGGTTTTGACATTCACTCCCGTCACTTCTTGACTTCCGAGTTCTGTCAAAGAGAGGCAACTGTAGACACCCCATTTTTGACCGCCCTTAAGACTTGGACGCGACTGATGGTTTACATGGTAGAGAAAGGTGCGCAGGGAAAAAATTCAATTTCCTCAGCAAGGAGAGAGTCAAAGCTCAACTTCATACCCCTTTTTGGACCAAAACAATCTTGATCAAAAGATTTTAGACCTTAAAACCCTCTCTTTCAAACCGTTTTCGAAATAAAGTTTCTACAATGTTCCAACGCTCGCATTTTGTTAAATGTTACGCTTTTCGGTAAACCGAGCAAGGACAAAGTAGAAATGAATGAAAGAGAGATGAAATCTTTGAAAAATCTTCCAAAACACCTTACTTAGGGGTTTGAAGTTGAAGAAAAGAAGAGAAGAGGGAAGAAACCCAGTTGGGGGAGAAAATGGGCATGAACTGTTAAGAAAGAGTCGAGCAACCCTCGCCGAATCGGGCCTATTCATTTGCATACTTGGAATCAAGTTATGAGGCCACCGCTATTGGAAAGAATACTTCTGAGGCTTCATTTTTCACTCAAGAATCTCCTAAAGCCAATTCCGGACGAGGGAGATATGGTTGATTGAAGTAGGGCATCACTCCGGTTGGACCGAATCTGCGCGACTTTACCAAAATAGGCATAACTTTTTGCATAGGAGGAATTTTAATGCAAGGTTTGCGCCATTGGAAAGATAACTTCTGGGGCCTCAATTGGGACACCTGGGCAGCTACCTTTGGACTTCTCAATCACTGGCCAGCCACCTTTCTTTCCGGAAGACCAATTTTTGTCCTTAAAAGTAGCAGGCCGACCATAAAAGGTGGTAGGTCGGCCACTTATGCCCAGAAAGCCCAAAATTGATAGATGTCTTCCCTCCAGCTGTCTTCCACAACCTCCAGCTATCCCTAGCTTAGATATTTTCGACCTTTAGTGTTGCTTTTGCTATATATGATGATATATCTCCCATTTTCCAAGAGAGACAAGTTTTGGCTCTATTTTTGAATTTGTTTTTCCCCCCCCCCCCTTTTCTTAGCCTCTCTCCCTCTATATAATATACACTCCACCACCATTGTTAAGGGTTAGACACTTTTGGCTTAGGCTCATAACCCTCCTCCTCCATTACTCTTCATTTTCAAGCTCCAAACACCCATTTTCTTGCACCACTTGCACTACAATCCCTAGCCTACCCCCTCCATCACTCATTCCAGCACCTTAGAGGATATTTGAAGAGGTTGAAAGTCCAGAATTTTGGTCCAAAAGTTGCTGATTTGCTGCTCTTCAAGGGTAAGTGTCTATTTCCCTCAAACTTGCATTTTTTTGCTTCATTTATAAGCTATACTTGCAAGCATTTTTGGACTTTGTCATGAACTGAAAAAGGTCATATTTTGAGCTCCTCTACATGTTTGTTGAAGAACTCTTTGCTGTTTGAGGTTTTCTACTACTACTTGTCTCCTATTTCTCTTTGTAGGCCTATTTTTGCATGCTAGTTTAGCCCTACTTGTGATTATTTTCGAGACTTTCTATAAATTGTAAAGTGATTTATTTTGAGCCTCTCTTCAGCTTTGTTGAAGGGCTCTTCACTGTTGTAGGCCACCTACTGCCTCTTGCCCTTTATCTCTCTTTTAGGGCCATTTTTGCATCATATTGTAGCCTTACTTGTAAGCATATTCGAGATTTTCCATAAACTGAAAAGTATCTTTTTTTGAGCCCCTCTTCAACTTTGTTGCAGGGCTCTTTGCTGTTTGAGGTCTTTTTCTTCCCTGTTTATTCAATCTCTCTTTTAGGGCTATTTTTGCACCATGTTTTAGCCTCACTTGTAAACCTTTTTGAGATTTTTTATAAATTGGAAAAAGTCTTGTGTTGAGGCCCTCTTCATTTTTTATTAGGTCATTTTCTTATTTGAGGTCATATGCTTCCTTGTATGCTTGATTGTCCCTTATTTTGAGCCTTACACCTAAGCCCTTGTTGCATGCTTTGTTTGGCCCTCTAGCCATTGAAATCTAGTGGATTTTCAGTGGGTAGCACACTGTTTTGAGCCTCAAAATCAGAGGGGGGTGACCCCCTCTCACCTTGCCTTGTTTGGTGGCCTTTTAGACCTTCCAAAGAGACCCTATCTTGCATGTTTTGAAGTCACTTTCCAGGGTCAATTTGGTGAGTTTTAGGACTACCATATTTGATTTTCAGAGTTGTTTGTGTCATGCTAAGTTTCCACCTTGTATGTGCTTAAGAATCCCTTGCATAGCCCTCTAAAGGAGTTTATCATTTTTCCATGTGTTGGCTTCATTTCAGTAGTTATCTGGGCATATTTTGGCATGTTTTGTTCATTGATTTTTGCTAGTTTGGTGAGATTCCATATACTTAATATACTTGCCATGTAAACTATATTTGCTAGTCAAAATTGCATGTTATTTTAGTCCATCTTGCTAGCACTTTTTGGCCACACTTTGAACAGAAAATGTGCATATTTTGGGACTGCCTTGGCTTTGTCTTTAGACTTCATGATCAAATAGTGCATGCTTTGTATAGCTATAAGCCATTCCATGTGCCTGGTTTTGAGTTTCGGGGTTCATCTCATGCATCGGGTGCCATTTTTCCATGTTTCAGGACCATTTAGCATCATATTTCAGTGCTGAAATTTGCATGTTCCTATGCCATATTCCATGCCTTGCCGTGCTTTGGTAGAATGGCATTTATGCCTTAGGTTCAGTCCTCGGTTTGCGTGCATGTGTGCACGCATTTCGATTGTCCCATTTTCATCTAATGGCCACTGATGTGAGGTCCATTCATATCGGTGTAAGTCCATTATGCATTGTGTATGCCATTTCAAATCATAACATTGCGTATGCTAGGTTGTATGTTAGAGTATTGTGTATGCCTTGTTACATCGTGCATTGTGTATGCTAGGTTGCATGTTAGGATTGCATTCATGCATGTCATGCATATTGCATTGTGTTTGGGATAGGAGTTAGCCCAAGCACGGGAAACAAGGTACGTTTCGTACTCCGAGTGACGGAACGTGTCTCAATTCCCGGTCGCCGACATTCCGGATTATCCATGATGGAGTCTAGGCCTTGTTATGTTTTCATGTGCATTCATTCCATATTGAGTCACGCAAATCGACTCCTTGGCCATCATACTCCTTGCCCATCATGCATCGAGATGCGTGATTGGTGGCACGAGGATCAAGGCAAGCATACATATGTGAAAATACATTGCCATGCCCATTTCTTGCTCTCTGTTGCAGTAAATCAGAAACCGGCAGTCTTTTGGAGCTCCGTGCAACATTCCGGGTTTAATCGTAAACAGAGGCTAATTGGGGCGTTGCAATGGATTTCCGCGCAAGGCAACCCGAACATGCATCATTCATCATCCGGAGCAGAGTCGAGGCAGTCTCTAGCTTGCATGCTAATTTACTGCTTTCCTAGATTAATTTGTTAATTAATTAGGATTTTGTATTTATTCGAACTGTAACTATTTATTTGGGACTGTATATTATTTATTCGGACCCTCCGAGCGAGGGCAATGTTGTAATAAGTGTGCGTGCGTGTGATGTATGTCTTCCAACCCCACGTCTTTCTCCCTTTTATTTACCAGCTTACGATGGTTAGATAAGGGCATGTTTCAATTAGCATAACAGTATGATAGCATGTTTGCATTCATTCATCTGTCTTGCATGCACCGGGCTCGGCGCATCATAACTCACTGCATTGTATTTCAATTCCAAGTTGAATACTTGTTAGCTGTAGCATTCCATATGCCATGTTTAGAATAGCCGAGCCTATCTTAGTTGCATCATTGCATGTGTTGCATTAGGCATTTCTGTATAGTTAGGATCATGCATGGATTTCTAACATAGCTTCTATTTTGGTTTGGAGTACTCGGTAAGTTTTTGTGCTTTAGCATCCTTGCATGCGTGTGAGTGACTGCCATGATAGCATGCTTACCATGAGACTATATGCTTATGTGATATATCTGCCTGAATGCTTGTGGGTGAAGGTTGGGTTATTTGGATTGGAACAATTCATTCACTGTGAGTTTTAAGCCCACTAGATAGTGGCAAAATCATGTTTTCTAAAGCCCACCGGAGGGTGGCAAAATCTGCATTTTAAGCCTACTTGAGAGTAGCAAACCTCTTTCCAAAACCAACATGAAATGTTTTGTTCCAATTCAGGCGATCCAGTCTATACTTGTATGCTGTGCGCATCACATAGTACATCTAGGCTAATAACCGGAATAAGAACACATAATGTTTTCAAAACTCGATATGATGGTTAGTAGAGGCTGATCTTTGATCGGGCGAGTGGGGGTGCTCACGAAATGACCTTCCCCAATCGTACCCAAGTTCCCGAGCCGAGGCAACTTTGGTGATGACAGACACGTGGCCTTAGGCAACGAGTCAGGGTTTCCTAAATTTCCCAAAATAAAACATTTAGGTGGCGACTTTGTATCTGGCAAAGCAGTCCATGTTTTGGCACTTCTTTCAAAAAAATCTATATTCTCAAAACGATTTGCCAGATTTGGACTCTTTGGTTCAGATTTAGAACCGTGACAATTTGAGTCCTGAACTGTAGTGAGCCCAAAATGAACCGAACGGGGGACTCATCCCTCCCGGGGTGTTCGGGGACGTCTACACATGGTTCATGGTAATTTAGAGTTTAAAGTCAAGAATTGGTTTAAAGAGTTGAATTTGAAAGTGAATTCTTGCATGCATGCACATATTCTTGGATTTTTGAGTTGTTCTTCATGAATTTCCACATGCATATCCACATTTTTGTTATAGTCCATGAATTCATTATGTTCTTGAGCTAAAACTTGCATTTGGTCGTGTGTTAGTAGCTTTGAATTCAATTGAACACATGCATGTTAAATGTACATCTTGTTCTTGAAGTTTATTTGTAATTGGTGTTGAATTGGTTTACCTTTGGGCTTGATTTTACAAAATTGATCTTTGAAACATGTTGTATTATGGGTTTTTAAGTGTTTTCCAGAAAATTAGCCCAAAAGGATCGAGTTTGAGGCAGAAATGCTTGAGTTTTGTGCTTGGGGATGGATCTGGAAATTCTAAATTTTGGACCCACGCTCGAGCGTAGTACTTTATGCTCGAGCGTACCCTCTGAGTCGTGCACTTCCGCTCGAGTGTGGAAAGTTGCGCTCGAGCGTGAAATGCATGTACCCAGAAGTTCTTGTGTTTTACAGTCCGCTCGAGCGAGATAGTTCACGCTCGAACGAGGACTTGAGTATCATGCTTGAGCGGAGGTCGAGCGTCCGTCGAGCGTGAATTGCATGCATCCAGTACCTTTCATGAAGTTTACAGTCCGCTCGAGCGAAAGAAGTCACGCTCGAGTGGAGATCCTTTGTTTGCATGTCTGCTCGAGCGTAGAAAGCCACGCTCGAGCGAGACCCCTACTTTTTGAAAATTTTGAAAAGTGTTTTAAAGTGCATCTTTGCATCCTCTTTCCATCCTAGGCATTCCTAGGCCATGTTTAAGGCATCTTAATGAGGATATTGATGTAGAACCACACCGAGTCGAGTTAGGGACTAAGTTGCTGATTCCCAAGTGTGTAACTTAGTGTATGTTCGTTCTGTAATTGTGTAGGGTTGGCATCCAAGGATGCTCATTAGCTGCTTATGGCCCAGTGCTCTGTGAGTAGCAATGTTGTAAAGATATGTTCA
This sequence comes from Camellia lanceoleosa, assembly GCA_025200525.1. Taxonomy (NCBI): domain Eukaryota; kingdom Viridiplantae; phylum Streptophyta; class Magnoliopsida; order Ericales; family Theaceae; genus Camellia; species Camellia lanceoleosa. Next base: position 46,923,052 of record CM045760.1, read on the forward strand.
ATTATGATTATTTTTCTAAATGATCAACTGTTTTACTTACGGAATCGCTATTGTTTAATGAATGAATGTTTGTCCTATTTGTAAACTGTAACCGTGGCATCCATGGCAATTTACTGTTATTGTACTGTTACTACTATTGTCACAGAGATTTCTGTCGGTTCCCATGTTTAGAACCACTACTGTTCACTGTTATAATGGCCATCAACCAACTGTTTGGTCTGTTAAGACCTACTGTACTGTTTTGCTATAGAATGCACCACATGTGACTGCTATGGTTTCTAAGTGACTGATATGACTGTTTATTTACTGAAATGACATTCATTATTAACCTCTTTACACAATTGTTATTCACTGGGCTTTAGCTCCCTGTTTATATATATATGTAGGTGTCCAGGCACCGGACCGATGCTAGGAGCGTCAGGCTAAGCTCCCGTTTTGTCAAAGCCAACCATTGTGCCTCACTTCGAGGTTCCAAGTGCGTCAAAGGCATGGCTGTTTTGGGATGTTTTAGATTTTCCCTTTTGCCTCTGTTCTGTAATAAATGTTTAGACTTGCACTGTACTGTTATGGTAGGGATTTGGTCCCTAACCTGAATGTCTGTATATGATGTATGTATATATTGTTTTGGTTTTGAACGTGAATATGTACAGAAAAGTCTTTTTGCATTCAGTTTGTCACAGCTCATTGGACATCTTTTATTTACTGTTTTGGCTTCCGCCAGCCCTTTTACTCTGTATTACTGTCTTTACTATTAAGCAGGCCTTTGGTAATCACGGATTACTGGCCGGTTACGATTCTAAACCCATAGGAGCGGGTTTGGGTCGTGACAGTTCTAGAAATTGGAAAACAAAACAAACAGTGTGGATAAAGGAGTTTCAATTTTGTGTATTATAAATTTTATTGAAAGTGCTCCTAGAAATTAAAACAGTTATGAAAATCTAATTGGCTTTATATATTAGTGCTCTTGGAAAGTTTTTTGTAACTTTTGTTTGGGTCTTTATTCACTTCATTAAAGTTAAATTAATGAATAAGTTCAATAATATAAATATTGACATATAGTTTTAAATGTTAACTTCAGCGTATTTTAGAATAAAATTTTATTTTGACCACTCACTTTCTTAATGCGTAATTATTAAGTAAATGGTTGTTTCTTATTTATTCTACGAAATTGCTATCACAATTTTCTGATATGTTGCATTCTCTTGTTGTGTGTATTCAAGCACTTTTATACTTATAATTGGTCTGTTATAATTTATAGAATCTATAGTAATTTATATTTCAATTTTAAAACAATATCCAATTACAAATTTGGTTGGGTGTAAATGTCTAGCATTGGTCTATACTGTTTGGGTGCTTAACTGACAATTATTAAAAAACTAATTACTTGTATTACATATGTTTTGTAAGTTAACATGATGATTGAAAAGTGTTAGAAATGGTTTTTGGAAATTCTAGAAAACATAATTTTTCCTAAACTTTAGTCTAATTTTTAAGTGGGACCCATTCGCCGAATTTCGCGGGTCAAAGTGATAACGCATTCTATGCCATGTTGTGATTCACATGGTATGTTTGGTTGTTCAAAACCATTATCGGGTGAATGGAAAATTTAAGCCAAAGTGAGCTCCATGAAAATGGAGTTTTGGTGGAAATTCCTTAAGGTTTGTATAATGGCTTGTCCCACATTGATTTGGTGGAAAGTTTTAAGTGACTTTATAAAACATGAGATTGGAACTTAGGGTAGGCCCCAAGCGGTATCCAAGTTTTGTAGAGAGGGAGGTTATGGGCAAAATGGGCTAGACCCATTAGACCTAAAAATCACCACACGTGCGCGCGCCGCCATCTGTCCGGGCGGGCAGCCTGGGCCTGGGCTTGGGCGCTGGTGTGTGGTTGGGTTGGGTTTGTCCGGCCTAATACTAATCTTTTTGGGCCAAAAAAATTTGGATTTAATTTTATTTTTTGAAAAAAAATCTGTCCAAGAATTTGAAATTAATTCTAAATTTCTGTCCAGGTTAATTTCAATTTTTGAAATTTTAAAACAGTTTGCACATCTGTCCAATAGATCCGAATCTGTTACAAACCCAGAATAGGTTTTGTTCAAAATTCAAATCCAAACAGATTCATATCTATTTGAATTCAAACCCAAACAATGCCATTCAAACCAAACAGGTCTGCTACCTGTTCAAATAGGTTTATTACTTGTTTAATTCAAAATGAAGAGTCACCTTTATACCTACATATAGACAAGTCTCTCACTTGGTTTTGCACTCTAATTTCGTCCAAAAATATTGTCTGCCTTAGCTGCATTATCTGCATTCTTTTCCTTCTAAGAAAGAGTGTAAACACGTAGTTTGTTATTAAGAAAGCAAGTGGTCAAAATAAAATTTTATGCTAAAAATTTATAGGTGACAGAAAAGAAATATTTTAGAGAGAAAAATTTAATAGCTGCAGAAACTTTGGGTGACAGTGTTGGTGTACTTATGGGCAGCGAAAATGATGTTATTAGTCCAATTGATTTTAATTGTTGGTATTTTTCAAATGTGTACAAGAGTAGAATGTGTGATGTTTAAAATTATAAATTTAATCAATTTAGTAACTTAATATCAATTAATTTAGTGAAAATTTTCTGTCAAAAACTTTAGCGTTGTTATCAATTTGACCAAATTGATGCAAAAACTAAAATTAGGAGTTAAAATTGAGTTAATTGAAACTATAACGACTAAAATGACACAAATGACAAAATGTAGGGGTTGTCGATATAATTTTTCTTTTTTCTTTTTTTTTTTCTTTTTTTTTTTGTTTATAGAAAAACCTAAAATAAATATGTTAGAATTTTTAGATTGACCTAATTTTTTTTTCTTTTTTTTATAGATGATACATAATATTTTTTTTTTTTGAAAAACAAATGATTAAAATTATTGAAACAACATCCGTAATGAGCCTTATGAACCCGAACAACGCCTCTAGACTTGAAAGAATCTCCTCGCATTCATTAATTAAAGCCACCATAACTTCAAGAGCAGTACTATTCTAACCAAAAAATTAAATTCACTTTTCAAAGCCAATAATCAACCAACTAATCACTCATATATTATTTTTTTATCTTATATATTATTTAATTGTCAATCAATTATCTCACTTACACATTATTGAATCTAAAAAATAGGCTTCTAAACTACTACTAGATTCTAATAATTGCACTTAATTCCAATCAAGTCCTACTAAAACTAAATCACAGTAAAATTGTCGCTAAAAATAATTTTTTATGACTTTTTTGCATATGTTGCTAAAAATTGATAATTAATGACTTTTTTGTCAAAATTTTCAAACTATCGTTGAAAGTTGAAAATTAGCGACTTTTTTTTTTTTGACAATTTTTTTAAACTATCGCTAAAACTTATAATTAGTGATACTTCTGTAAAATTTTCAAGCTATCGCTGAAAATTAACAATTAATTACATTTTTTAATAGTATTTGATGAAACACCATTAATTCTCACAGGACCTATTGGATAATAAATCCACCTATTTGGACCTACACGTAACTCTCTATATGTAAACTACCAAAAAATACTAATAGTTTTAATTTCTATCAAATCCTATTGAAAATAAATCTCAATAAAATTGTTGCTAAAAATAATTTTTCGTGACAATTTTTTACATGTGTCGCTAAAAATTAACAATTAGTGACTTTTTGTTATCATGGTTTTTATAAATTGTCACTAAAACTTAGAATTAGTGACTTTTTTGTGACAATTTTTTTAAACTGTCGCTAAAAATTATAATTAGTGACATATTTTGTGACAAAATTTCCAAACTGTCACTGAGAATTAACAATTAGTGACATTTTTTTTAATAATGTTTGATGAAAAATGTCATTAATTATCATAAAACGTATTGGACAATAAGTCTATCTATTAGGACCTACACGTAAGTCTCCCATCATTTTTTCTAACTTAAATCAACATGCACTACAACACATAAGAGTTTTAGAAACCTTTTTTTTTTTTGGTCTCTAAATGTATAAATTTTGTTACCAAAAATATTTGAGGACTATTTTTAGTTGTCGCAAGGATAGTCATTAAAAGGTAGTTCCGAAAAGTTAAAAAATGAGTTTTAGAATTTTTTTTTTGAATATGCTACAAATAAATGCACTTTTACAGACAAAATAAGCTGGCTCCAAAAGTATTTACTTGTAGGACGAACTTCTAGACTCAAAAGGTTATTAATTTATTATTAAATATTCAATTTTATCACTAAAAATTAAATAATAACACTTATAGTGATAAAAATATTTAATACTTAAAAAAATAAAGGGAAAATTATTTATAAGTCCTATTAGGGAGACTTATGCTACATATGGTCCTACTAAAAAACTTATGTTCCCATAAGTCCTATGTGAAGTTTGTTGACACATTTACCCTAAATATTAGTTGTTAATATCATAAATAATGGTAAACCATATATAGGAAATTGAATGTTATCATAGATTAAGTTTGCGAAATGTAACGTGACACCTACATAAACGTAACGTAACGTGGCGTGACACCTACATAAATGTAACGTAACGTAACGTAACGTAACGTGACACCTACATAAACGTAACGTAACGTGACACCTATATAAACGTAACGTGACACCTACATAAACGTAACGTAACGTGTCACGTTACGTTTCGTAAACTTACTAGGTTTTTGATTTTTTTAATTGAATGTGAAAATGTTACTTTCTATGGTAACATTCAATTTCCTATATATGGTTTTGCCATTATAGTGTATAATAGTATATTAATACCATTTATTTACAACTCATAAGATCTTGTGGACTACATTCCTATCTAAATAGGACTTGAGACTCTATAAGAAATTACACAGGACTTAACATAGCATAAGTGTCTGAAATAAGACTTATAAATAAGTCTCCCAAAAATAAATTTATTCTTAAATTTTTGTTTTTAAAATCTTGAATTCTTGTAAATTGTAATAGTGGGTGACAAAAGTCAGCACTGCTAATTTCCTATTACAATTCGTTGTTGATCGGACAACACTACCCGCGGGACCATTGAAGAGGACAATATAAACCAAAGGAAATTTTTAATTGGTCCCATACAAAAGAGGCTCTCATATTGTAATAACCTAATGGTAAATTCTTTCACACTATAAGAAAATTTACCCACTTTATTTTTTTTTTTAATTGGTCCCAATATAAACCAAAGGAAATTTTTAATTGGTCCCATCTCCATGATTAGATTGCTACTAAGAAGACTTTCATATCTAAACTGAATTATAGGTGAATCAGTTGTTTTTCAAAAAATGTCAATATTATGAAATTGATATCTAAATAATGAAACATGTTGGAAATCCATTATAGGTGTGCGTACCGGATTCCGCACTAGATGAAAGTGGATCGGGGCTCCGCTCTCAACTGGGCTATCCAGGGACCAGGTCTCCTGCCACAAGAAGAACCGTTAGAGCTACCTGGCCGGGGTTGGCCGGATGACCCCTCCGGCGTGGTAATCAATGATCGGTCAAGGAGTATAGAGTCGAATGGGTATGTGTAGACACCCCATTTTTGACCGTCCTCAAGACTCGGACGTCACCGTTTGAACACTCGGTGATTATCCATGTTTGTGTTTGTTTGGAGTTCCCGGAGTTCTCGGCTACGCGCCCTGCCTCAGGACCTCCGAACTTGACCGTTTTGTGTCTGGTTTTGCACCAAACACTTGTGTTTTGCCTTTGAGGGGCAGGGAATGCCTTCTGAGGTATCCCCACATACCACCGGCTGTGGCTAGAGGCCACCGGCTGTGGCTAGAGGCCACCGGCTGGTTGTAGTTGCCACCGGCACTATATTGTGCCGGTCGGCACTCTTTTGTGCCGGTCGGCACTATTTTTGGCAAAATGACCATTTTGCCCACCATTCACTTCTGTTGCTTTCTGAGATATTTTTAGACAGCTGTTTAGCTCTTGTTTCCCCTCCATACACGTGTATGGAGGGATGAACCCTTGAATGACTTAGTTTGTAAGTCTTTGTTGCCTATAAAGAAAAGGTTCTTCTCTTGGCTCAAGGGTTAGCAAAAAAATCAGAGAGTTAGACATTTTAGGAGAGGGTTGAGCTCTGGTTTTAGGTTAGAAACTCTATATCTATCCTATCTCTCTCTTTCTCTCTTATTTTGTACACTAGGTGTTTGTGACTTACTATTGCTCACCAACACCTAGTGTTTCACCTTCCTCTTGGAACTGAGGTGCTAAGGGCTTGTTCTTGGTGTTCTTGGCTGGTTTGAAGCTTAAGGGGGCATCAAGGTCACCATTGTTGAAGAGGTCTTGAAAGGTAACAAAACTAGCTCTTTTTACCCCATTCTTGCACCTTGTTTTTACCTATCTTTAAACAGTTTTTGTGCTTAGTCTATAACACATAAAAGTTCTGTTTTTAGGCCCTCTTTATTGTTCATTAAGAGTGTTTTGTGGTTTGAGCAAGTTTGACCACTCTTAGACCTTGAAAGGGCACTTTTTGTGCTATTTTGTGAGAGATCCGAGATTTTGGTGATAGGATCTCTTCACCACTGAAATCTTGAGGGATTTCAGTGGTGAAGAGCATGCCTTGAAGTCTCAAAAAGGGGAGGGCCACCCCCTCCCCTTGATGTCCTTGAAAAGGGCATGTTTTGGTTTCTTAAGTGAGTCTATGCTTGAGTGTGTGTTGAGCATGTTTGGCTTGTTTTCCATGCTTATATTACCATGATATAACCTGTTTTCAAGTTGGTTTTGGTCTCCTATGCATGCTTAGTATAGTTGCCTTGTAATGCCTCTTATTGCCTTAATGTGCCTAGTTTGTGTGCCTTCATTTCTAGCATGATTTAGGCCTAGATCCATGAAGCTTATATGCTCATTTTGCCATGATCTAGCTCTGTCCATGGTTGTTTGGGTCAATCTTGGCATGTTTTGTATAGCCCCTTTGCATTGAAGCTTGTATGCTTCAAGTAGGTGCATGTGTAGGATGCATTACCTCCATGATTTCAAGGGTTTGGAACCCTCTTACATGCTATTTCAGACCTTATAATGTGTTTATATGATTGCCTTAGTGGCTTCTGCAATGCTTAAAAAGCATGTGTTGAATACTCCATGTTTTGGTCATGTTTCATGCCTTTGTACTTGAGCCTCTTAGATGCCATCTAGGTGCTCCTTAGGCTTTGTTTAGGTCTGCTTGTGACCTGTTTTGAGTCCCCTTAGCCTTGTGAGGCTTGGTGGACTTGGCCTTGGTTTAAGCCTTCATGGCTTGTTTCAAGACTTTGGCCATTTGTTGCATATTTGGTTTGTTTTGTCGCATGATTTGGCATCATGTTTTGTGTGATTTTCAGAGCTTCTTATGCATGCTAGTAATCCACGCTTAACTTATTTCAGGTGTGCTTGAACGTTGTTTGTTATGCCTAAGTGTTGGTGCCTTAACATGTGTATGTGTGCATGTGTGTTTGGCCCTCACATTTTAGTAATTCGGCCACTGTTTTGGGCTTGTTCGAGGCTGCCTAATCTAGTTTAAGTCCATTCCTCCATGTGTTGTAGCATGCTTACTTTGTATGTTGTCACATACTTGGTCCCATTTGCATGATGTTGCATGCTATGCATTGTTCTCAACATGTTGCTCTTTGCATGCTTGATATGTTTGCATGCTTGTTCCATGCCTTGCATGATTGTTTGTCTTGGTCGCATGCCTAATATACAATGTTTACATGCATTGCCATGTTGCATACCTAGCTTCACATGCTTAGGATTGCCTTGCATGAGCATGCAGGCTTAGCCTCTTGAAGTGAGTGTGATAGAGGTTAAGTCCCCTTTATTGGGTCATTTGCATTGCATGCATTTGAAATGGAAGTTGCATTCTTGGTTCTTAGGACCATCACGCATGGAAATGCGCGATTGGTGGTCCGGGAATCGAGGCACATGCCCCCTTGAGCTAATAACATGATAAGAGGGGTATGTAGTGCATAAATACCTTGAATTACACTGCCATGCATTTTGTTGTCCTCTGCTGCTGTGGTCTGCAGGTTCTGCAGGAATTTTGTGCCGACCGGCAGCCAATTGGCAGCCGATAGCTTCATTTAGTGCCGGTGGCCATATCCTTTAGCCGGTGGTTCTCTGACCTAGCCGGTGGTACTCCCCAATGCCCTGAGAGGCACTTCTGGGATTTTGACAATTTTCTGGGAAGGATAGCAGGGAAAACAGAGGCAATCCATGCATGACAGTGCGATTCCGAGCCGGTTTCGAGCACGCGCCGCATTTGGCCCTCATCCCGAGGCGTTTTTCTGCTTTAATTAACTTAGTTAATTTGTTAATTAAATTAGTTAATTTGTAATAATTAATTAGCTTGCGTAGTTAATTAATTTGTATTATTCTTTTGGTCCCTCCGAGCAAGGGCAAAAATGTAATAAGTGTGCGTGAGTGGGTGCATGTCTTCCAACCCCCATTTCTTTCTAACCCTTTTATTTACCTGCTTACAATGGTAGATTAGGGCATACTTATTTTAGCATACCTTATGCAATGCATTCGTGCATTCATGCATATGTTTACATGCACCGGGCTCGGTACATCATACAAACTGCATTGTATTTTCAAATTCCAAATTGAATACATGTTATTTGATCGCATTTCACATGCCATCTTTAGGGTTAGCCGAGCCTACTCTAGATTACATCTATGCCTGTGTTGCATTAGCCACTTAACATGAACTAGGTCATGCATGTTTGCTAACTAGTTTACTGTTTTGGCGCGGAGTACGATGTAAGTTTTTATGGCTTTAGCATATCGCATGCGTGTGAATGTTTACCATGACAGTAGGTTTACCATGCGGCTAAGTGCTTACATGATAAACTGTTTGAATGCCTGTGGATGGAGGTTGGATTGCCTGAGTTGGAACAACTCGTTGAAATCCGTATTTTAGCCTACTTGCGAGTAGCAAAAGAAAACAACACGTTTTTCGAGATAAAACGGATATGCAATGTTTATTTCCAAGTTAGGCGATCTAGTCTATACTTGTTTGCTGCGCGCATCATATAGTAATTCTAGGTTAATAACCGGAATAAGAATGCATAAAGTTTTCAAAAATGGATATCACGGTTAGTAGAGGCCGATCTTCGGACCGGGCGAAAGGGGGTGCTCATAGCTGACCTTCCCCGATCGTACCCAAGCTCCCGAGCCAAGACCACTTTGGTGATGACGGACATGTGGCCTTCGGCACCGAGTCAGGGTTTCCTAAATTTCCCATTTTAAAAATATTTAGGTGGCGACTCTGTAATCTGGCAAAGCAGTCCATGTTTGGCACTACTTTTTCAAAAATCTGTTTTCTCAAACGATTTGCCGGATTTGGACTCTTTGGTTCAGATTTAGAACCGACACAAATCGAGTCCGAACTGTAGAGTGAAGCCCACGGGCGCGTCTACAGTATGTAAGTGTGGTGTTAATTGGAGTTGTTCAGTTACCTTCAATGTGAAGCTCATGTTATATATGTAATGTTCCTTACTTGCTTCTCAAGGTGAGTTCATGGAGTAAAGGTGCTGCCAGGTGTCCTTTCAGCATTGCTCCACATGGTGGACCACTTGATAATTGCCATTCATTGTACATTCTCATTGTAAGCATGCTGATAACAAACCACATTCTCTTGGCTCAACAACTTCCGTGATTTTAGGTGTGGGGGACCAGCTTAGGTGGCATCCTGCACATGCTTGCACTCATAGATCCCATGTTTCTTTGTGGTGCTTCTCTAGCTCGGTACTTACGTTCTTCAGTTCGGTACTGGTGTGCCTTAGTTCGGCCTTTTCCAGGCTCATTTACAGAGATGGGCTGGGTTATTATCTGTTCGGCCCTAAACCCGTCCATGACTCGACCTGCACCAAGACTACTTGGTGACCTTTCGGCATGGGTTGGGCCCAAGTGCTAGAGGACTTGGGTGTACTATTGATCATGAAGTTGGGCTCAATTGATCTGTCCATATACTCATCTGACCCACTTGGATTTGGGCTTTGTCGGATTGGGCCGACCAAAGGCTTAGACTTGGCCCATTTCGCATTTAGCCCCTTCATTTGCCCCCTAGCTCACGCTAAGGTTCCCTTGGGGGGAGCTATTGTTCTGCCTTCCAAGCGTCGCGTCGTTTTGGCTTCTCCCCAGTTCGGCCTTGGTGACGGTTCAATCCTGACACACAGTTCCCGCATGCTGTAGACACCCCATTTTTGACCGACCTTAAGACTCAGATGTCACCGATTGAGCGCTCGGTGATGTTGCATATTGTGCTCATTCAGAAGTCTCAGAGTCGCGGCCGTGAGCCCTACTTCCGGACTTCCGAACCCTCTTCTGTACCTTGCCTCGGTTTGCGAACCAGACTCGGTTTTCTCTGTTTCTTTTCCTGAGGGGAGGGAGAGGTCCCGTAGACCATCTCTCAGTGGCCGTGGGCTACATTTCGTGGCCATAGGCCATTTTGCCCATTCCGGAGCCCGGTTCTCGGTTTTCGGAGCCGTCAGGCCGTGTGCCTCGGTTCGGGACCGCCTAACCATCTCCGACTGCTCCTGTTTTTGGCATGCATCTCATTTACTCCCTTTTGAGGGACTCTGAGGCCTGAGAGACCCACTTCGTGTTCGAATGCCACGTTCGGTGCTTAACAGCCTGTTTTCGGGACCCTGAACTACGTGTTTTGGCCCCCGAACATTCGTTTTGCATCAGTTTTCGTTCACTTTTGGCAGGTACCTCTGTTTTATCACCAGGAAGGTCACAAAAGGGCGGGAGGCTAGTAATTGTCTCAACAACCAGTTATATTCCTTCGGCGCCCTCCGACGCCCGTTTTTCTCACTTCCGAGCCAATGTTGGCCACCCTAGGGCCACTATCTTCAACCCCAAACCACATATTTGTGTTGTACACACATGGGAGGACCCAAAAAGTTTATGGCCGGCCAGTAATTCAACTGGGACCTTTTGAAACCCTCATAAAAGTGGCTTGTTGTCTCTCCTGTCTTACAGTTGCCAATTTCCAACCACAGGGTTTTGTTGAGGACACATGGGAGGACACCTTTTTGTGGTGGCCGGCCAAAAATTCCTCTGGACCATTTTGCCCCTTGGCCGGCCGGCCATAGGGGGTGGCCGGCCGGCCACCTGCAGCTTTGATAACTGGCCGGCCAGCTTCCTTACAGGGAGTACATTACAGCTGTGCATTGTTTTCCCTCCAAAAACTGCATTCGGAGGGAACTCTTTTTGGAGGGAAAGTTGATGCCAATTCCCTCCACTTTTTTCCCTCCATTTCTCCCCCATTCTTTTCCATATAGCTAGCCTCCCAGCTCTCTCTCAAGGGTTGGAAAAATTGTTTTGAGCATATACATACATATCTCCCTCTATCTCTCTCAAAAAATCCCAAGTTACACCTCATTTCTTCATCATCACCAAGCACCACCACCACTACTCCATATCAGCATCTTGGAGGACTTTTTCAGAGGCCAAGGGAGCTGCAATTTGGTCCAAGAAGCAACAAAAGGGTTGGTCTACAAGGGTAAGTCCATTTTCCCTCATTTCTAGCTCTATTTTGCCTCATTTTTTTTAGCCATCTTGCTTACTGTTTTGGGCTCCAACTCTAACTGAAAGGGTCATTTTTTTGAGCCATTATTCATGTTTGTATAAGGTCTCAACCCTGTTTGAGCCCCCCATTGTGCACTTGTTTCAATACCCTCTTGTATGCCATTATTTTGCATGGTATTTTTAGCATGTGTGTAATCTGTTTTTGAGCATGATGTAAACTGTAGTTAGGCCTATTTTGAGCCCCTATTCAACATTGAAGAAGGGCTCAACCTTTTTTGGGACCTCCATGTATCACTTGCTTCATCACCCCTCTTTGGTCCCTATTTTTGCATGCTTTGTTAGCTCACCTTGCTTCTGTTTTTAGGACATGATCAGAACTGAAAGTGGACATATTTTGACCTTCTTGATATGTTTCATTAAGGGTCTTTGGCTGTTTGATGAATTTTTTGTATACTTCATGTTATACCCCTTTGTTGGCCTATATCTTGCATGGCATTTTGAGCATGTTTTTATACTGATTTGGGGCTTGTCATCTACTGTAAATGTTCATATTTTTGGTCCCTCTTCAGTGTTGTAGAAGGGTATTTTGCTGTTTGGGCTTTGCATCTACCACTTGCTTCATCGCCTCCCTTGCGGAGCCATTTTTGTATGCCATTTTAGCCCTACTTGCGCTTACTTTTTGGCCATGCTTTGTACTGTAAAAATGATTATTTTTGGGCTGCCTTGCTTCTTCTTTTTCATATCATGCCCAAATTTTGCATGCATTGCATAGCTATAGGCCATTTCATGTGCTTAATTCAATGTTCCGGGACTCATTCCTTGCATCGGGTTTCATTTCGCCATGTTTCGGGGCTGTTTTACCCCTCATTTTACTACTAATTTTTGCATGGTTGCATATCATATTCCATGTCTTTGCCATGTCTCATTAGAGTGGCATTTCGGTGCCTGAGGGTCCGTCCTCGGTTTGCGTGCACGCGGGCACGCATTTCGAGTTGTCTTGTTTTCATCCGATGGCCTCCTATGTGAGTGTGGCTGAGGCTCTCTCATGTTGGTGTAAGCCCATTATCGCATTGCGTATGTCATTTCATCCATAGCATTGTGTATGCTCGGTTGTGTATTACCTCGTGTAGCGTGTATGCCATTCCATAACATTGTGTATGTTAGGATTGTATCTTAGTTGCATTTCACGCATATCATGCATATTGCATCGTGTTCGGGATAGGAGTTAGCCCGGGCACGGGAAACGAGGTGCGTTCCGTACTCCGAGTGACGAAACGTGTCTCAATTCCCAAGTCACCGACACTCCAGATTATCCATGATGGAGTTAGGTTTTGTTGTAGTGTTCATATGCATTCATTCCATATTGAGTTGTGCAATTCGACTCCTCGGCCATCATGCATCGATATGCGTGATTGGTGGCACGAGGATCGAGACATACATACATTTGTGAAATACATTGCTATGCCTCTTTCCTGCTCTCTGTTGTAACAAAATCAAGAATCAGCAGTCTTCCGAGGCTCGACACGCATTTCAAGAACAGTTGCAAAACAGAGACTAATTGGGGCATTCTAGTGGATTTCCGCGCAAAGCAGCCCAAACATGCATCATTCCATCATCCGGAGCAAAATCAAGGCAGTCATTGGCTTGCATGCCAGTTTTACAGCTTTCTTATTTAATTTCTTAATTAGTTAGGAATTTGTACATTATTTGGACTGTATTATTCTTTCATTTGGGACTGTATTATTTATTTGGACCCTCTGCGCGAGGGCATAATTGTAATAAGTGTGCGTGAGTGTGATGTATGTCTTCCAACCCCACGTCTTTCTTCCCTTTTATTTACCTGCTTATGATGGTTGGATTAGGGCATATTTCAATTAGCATACTGATGTAATGACATGTTTGCATCATTCATCTGTTTTGCATATAGGGCTCGGCGCATCATACAAACTGCATTTGTATTTCAATTCCAAATTGAATACGTGTTAGTTGTAGCATTCCATATGCCATGTTTAGAATAGCCGAGCCTGCTATAGTTGCATTTTTGCATGTGTTGCATTAGGCATTTCTGTATACTTAGGATCATGCATGATTTCTAATGATCTTCTGTTTTGGCTTGGAGTACTCGGTGAGTTTTATGCTTTAGCATCCTTGCATGCGTGTGAGTGACTGTCACGAATAGCATGCTTACTATGAGACTATGTGCTTATGTGATATAACTGCCTTGAATGCCTGTGGGTGGAGGTTGAGTTACTTGAAGTGGAACAAATCATTGACTGTTTGTTTTAAGCCCACTAGATAGTGGCAAAATCATGTTTTCTAAGCCCACCCGAGGGTGGCAAATCCACGTCTTAGCCTACCTATGGGTAGCACCATCAAACCATTTTCAAACAAACAAACATGAAGTGTTTTGTGCCAATTCAGGCGACTCAGTCTATACTTGTTTGCTGCGAGCATCACATAGTAACCTAGGCTAATAACCGGAATAAGAACGCACAATGTTTTCAAAATCAGATATCAAGGTTAGTAGAGGTCGGTCTTTGACCGGGCGAGCGGGGGTGCTCACGAAGTGACCTTCCCCAATCGTACCCAAGTTCCCGAGCCGAGGCAACTTTGGTGATGACGGACACGTGGCCTTTGGCACCGAGTCAGGGTTTCCTAAATTTCCCAAAAATAAAATATTTAGGTGGCGACTTTGTATCTGGCAAAGCAGTCCTTGTTTGGCACTTCTTTCAAAAAATCTATTTTCAAAACAATTTGTTGGATTTGGACTCTTTGGTTCAAGATTAAGAACCGTGACATTTGAGTCCTTCGAACTGTAGTAGACCCGCAAGCGAACCAGAACGGAGGGGAGTCGCACCCTCCCCGGGATGCGTTCGGGGACGTCTACAGTTTCTGGCGACTCCACTGAGGATTTAGAGAACTTGACTCGAACTCATAATATTTGGTTTTGACTACACTTGTGTGTTTCTTTGCATTGCATTTGCATTGGTGCGCCTAGGACACCGTGTTTGCCATATGCCATTCTGAACGATTCTTGGGAGGCTTGTCTTGTCAAGGCATGTCCATAAATTTGATCGGCTCACTGGCTCGACGACATGGGAACACAAACCCCGGTCTTACCAGGGCACCCTTTTTGACCATTCGACCTAGTGCATATTCGGATCCATAGTGACCATTCCAAACTAGGACAGGTTGCTTACCCGTTTATAGGTTGTTTGAAACCGTTGTGTGCGTAGTGAAACCCTAGCTCCTGACAAAATAGGACAGGGAAACCTTACCCCAACATAGGGGTGTTTTGGCTCTCACTTATCTGTTATGTGCTTTAGAGTGCGTCTCTACAGGAGTGCATGTATCAGTTTATGAGTTTGGGCATCAGGCCTACGGGCATCAGTCAGTATCTGAGAATCAGTTGTCTGCGGATATCAGATTCAGTTGTGGGGAACAGTGATACAGGGATAGTAATCATTGATTGAGGACAGTGTATATCCAGCTTATCAACCGTGTGTTGTATGCCCGACTGTGTGTTGTGTGTTTAATTTAAGCTGTTATGCTGCCCGTTTATCTGGTTATTGATTTCTTTTTCGCTTTATTTATCTTTTTGCTAGGAGCAGTTTTAGCACGATTGCTTCCGAACCAATAGATATTCCCCAAGCACTTTGGACACGAGGTCGCCGACTCAATCGATCCGAGGATCTGGTTGACGGACATCCAGTGTTCCACTCGCTACCCCTAGTCATCAGAAGAAGGCCAAGGAGGCGCAGTGTGTCAGAACAGGGATTACCGGGGCAGCAGTCTACTTTAGTAACAAACAGTCGGACTGAGGTTTCTGTTTCCGCTATAGAGATACATTTACCGGTCATTCAGATGGAACAACAGAATACAATAGGGATGGAGGCGATGATGCGCCAAATGCATGAGAGCATGAAACAGATGCAAGAGGATGCTGCCCGCCAAGCGGAGTTCTCCAAACAGCAGGCCGCTATCATGGCCCAGCGAGTTTAATCGATCACTAGGCTGCAATGAGAATCGCGCATCTGCCAGATCGCTCCTCCTCCACCCGGGGCTCCATTACCCGAGCAGGCACCTACTGTTCAGAATACTCTACCGAACACCCAGAATACCCTACCCAATGTCCAGAATACTCAAGAGGACACAGGCCTTCCAACGGGGCTGACTCCGCCCCCACTTCCGCCTCAACTGTCCAAGACTCATACACCCAACCACCCGGACTCTCCCTTTGAGTTCGAAGTCGACCATACAGCTCTAAAACTGAGTAAGCTGGAGAAGCTTTTCAAGAAGTCACAAGGGGTGAAAGCCATTCCAGACATCGAAGATGGGTACACCGATGTAGCCGTAACATTACCCGACAGATTCAAGATGCCACAAATTGACCGCTTCGATGGGTCCGGAGACCCCATGGTCCATCTTCGGCTATTCTCGGACATTCTGCGGCCAATGGGCCTGACCCGACCACAAAAGCTTTCTCTGTTTGGCCAAACTTTGTCAGGTGTGGCAGCCATCTGGTACGCGAAGTTAGAAGATGACGTAAAGAGAAGCTGGGATGAGATGGATGAGGCCTTCGTTGCACAGTACTCGTACAATACACAGATCGAGATTACAACCTGTGATCTTGAAACGACGAGGCAGGAACCCAAGGAGACTTTCTCAGACTTCGTAACTCGATGGAGGGCAAAGGCATCGATGATGACTTTGAGGCCTACAAATAAAGATCAAATCAGGATGATTGTGCGCAATCTCCAATCGAAATTGATGCAGAAGATGATCGTACTTCCCTTTTCCACCTTCTCAGATTTACACGAGATGGGGGTACAGATCGAGGATGCCATAAAACAAGGTTTGATCGACCAGGAGAAGGAGCAACCCAGAAGGACTTTCAACCGTAACAATAACGCAGGCCCGAGTGGCGCTGCAACTGCACGAGCTTCAGAGGTGAGCATGGTCACCACCACTCCCCCTCCCCCAAGACCCACGACAGCCACGCCTTTCTCTGGCGCATCTGGAAGTAATACCCAAAACACCAAATATCCACCCAGAGGCCAAAGAACCTTCACCCCCTATATATGCCCCTATCCAAAGCTCTGGGGGTATTAATCAGGAAGAAGCATCTGACACCCCTAGAGCCGAGGCCACTGCCAAATCCACTCCCTCCCTCTCATGACCCGACAAAATACTGCGCGTATCACCAACAGCACGGTCATGACACCGACCGTTGTTTCAGATTGCGTCATGAGATCCAGGATCTTATTGACAAGCAGGTGATCGCGCCTCCCGAAAAACCCAACGTCACGACAAATCCTCTCCCACCACATAACCAAGCCCCTCCTCTTAACATAATCAACTTCATCCAAACTGGGGTCGTGTCTTACAATCCTAGTATCTATATCACCCCATCCCACCTACCTAAGCCGGAGGTGATCCTTCCTATCTGCACCGACTTGTGCATGATGGACATCTCCACAACCCAATCTAAGCTAGTGGTGGTGACCACCGAAGATGGTACAGGGCAGATTTCAGAAGAAAAGGGAGTTGCTGAATTTGAGATTGAACAGTCCGGGAATCTTGCTGAAGAAGCTTATGATCCGAGTGAATACATCCAATCAGTGGGCCGGTCTGAGCTGAGTGTAGGGCTGCCAGAAAAAGCAGAGTTATGTGTGATTCAGGGGGACAGACTTGAAAGGGAAACAGATGATCTAACAGCTGTGGGAGAGAACCTTGCCAACCTCCAGTTATTCAGTGACCAAGAATCAGGAGATACCGCAATCAACTGGTTCGACTATGAGAAGTCGGCAGAAGTTACCGGATTGTTAGATGATCAGCCAGACGTTGTAGAATTTCAATCAGAACAGGGCCCGGTAGGGGCGAGAGTATCAGTGGTGGCCGGAAGGGCCGAGAGTCAGAATCCACCGCCGGAGAGCGCCGGCACTAAGAATTTCGCTCAAAATTTGGGGATTGTAAATGCGGAGAGTATCGAACCACCAGCTGTACTGACGCAGTTGGAACAACAAAGATTTGAGGATTCCGAGAGAATCAGAAAAGCTAAGGCCCATATGGGGGTTGAGAGTGCTGTGTGCATGGGAACAGAAAATGCTGTGGGCATGAGGACTGAAGGTGTTGCGAGTACGAGCATACCGGAGCCGGACAGGTGTCTGTCGGCTGCCGACGGAATGTGGTGGAAAGACGATGACTTATGTCTTGCCCATACAGATGAAGATTGGGGAAGTAACCAACCAGATGATACCTGGTATCTTGACGAGAGCGCTCATATGACAAGAAGTGGGCGATACTTAAAGCCCCAGCAGTTAGACCAACCTGAGGCGTCTGGGAAAGACAAAGAGGCTGAGAAACAGAAGGAGAAACAGATTGAAGAAGAAGCTATACTCAAGCAATTAAAGACGATACAAGCAGACATCTCCATCTGGGGACTGCTTATGGCGTCGCGAGTACACAGACAGGCTGTCCTATCTGCTATGAACAAGGCCAAACTCTCTATAGATACAACACCAGAGCAGTTGGTTGGGTTGGTCTTTCCGGGAGAGGGTTCCCGGCATTAACCTTTTCAGACAAAGAACTACCGCCTGAGGGCACAAATCATAACAAACCTCTCTATGTCTCCGTGGAGTGTAGAGACAAGTGGATACCGGTGGTACTTGTTGATACCGGGTCTGCCATCAATGTCTGCCCAGTCAGAACAGCGTATGCAATCTGGTTGAAGCCCGTGGACTTCGTGCCAACTACTCAGGTGATCAGGGCATACGATAATACTAGCAGGGAAGTGATGGGGACTGTCAAAATTCTGACTCAGGTTGGTCCGGGACAACACAACATTGAATTTGATGTCTTGGACGTTCCCACAACCTTTAATCTACTCTTGGGGCGGCCGTGGTTGCACCAAGTAAAAGCAGTCTCTTCCACTCTACATCAGATGTTGAAATACCCTCACGGGAAGGGGGTAGCTATTGTCTTCGGAAATTCATCCATCCATCCGCAGCCGGAAGTGTCTACGCCAGTTTTGGAAATCGAGCATGGCACGGAGGATGTGTTCTTATCAGGGTTCACTTTGGCTGAGGCCCGGGTAGTGCAGAATATTATGGTTGTGAATGAAGGTGTGTACGTCAGTGCTCAATCAGTCTACCTCATGAACAAGCTACAACACATCCCCGGGATGGGATTAGGAAGAAGCGGTAGGAAAGGCGTCGCAGTGTTGGCCAAAGTGCTACACAACCCTCATACCTTTCGCTTGGGTTATCTGCCCACCAAAGAGGACTGGGTGAGGAAGGGAAAGGAAATGGCCGGTAGAGCCAGAGCGAAGCAGGCTGGGAAGCCTTTTGAATTAATGCACCGGCCCATTCAGGGTACCCTGAACGGACGCTTTGTTCGGGAGGGGGAGGATTTTCCATTTTGCGGCTTCCCAGAGCCGTGGATAAACGGGAAGAAGAAGCGCGTGCCAGGCTTCGAGATCTTCTTCGACCTGCAACTATCGAGGATAGCGTTGCCCGCAGCGCATGCACCCATTAGCCGAGGCGGTGCAAAGCGATGGATCCTGACGGCATAGAATTTGAAATGGGGGTAGCGTTGGCATATCTACTCTCTGATCCTTCGATCGACCATAAGTGCTTGGGGGATAACTTCGCGGTTTCCATGATTGGGGATGAAACGGCTGCGAGCCAACCAGCAGCTATCTTGGACGCATCTATCACACCCTCTCTCATTTGGCAATACGAGGAGGGATTTTTGTCCAAAGAAGACTGGTCAGGTGGAGCCGGAATCTGATTCCACCGAGTCTTGTGAGTCGGAATCAGATTCCAGCTCGACTGAGTCTGAGTCTGGTACTCTTGGGGATGTTAACCCGGATGCCACAGTCTTCTCTAGGTCGTCTTTTTCCTTTTCATTTGAGTCTGTTGTAAATAAATCGGATGATTTGGATAAACTTAATGAGAATGAGGTGAATGTGGTTTCTGAGTACTTTTCTGTGCCCTTGATTTATTGCATTAATTCAGACTTTCAAAATTTTGAAAACGACAAGGACGAAGTTCCTCCGGTTTTGCAACGATTAATTGAGCAAGAGCAGGAAAGATTTGTTAAACCCCTAGTGGACGAAATCACTACCGTGAACATTGGTACTGAGGAGGACCCGCGGCTGGTCCAGATCGGGTCCACGTTGTCTTCGGAGGAACGCGAGCGCTTAGTCGCTTTATTAAAAGGTTTCAAAGATGTTTTCGCTTGGTCCTACGAAGACATGCCTGGAATCGATCCTGAGATTGTACAGCATCGGATCCCCCTTGACCCCGAGACCCGACCTGTCAAGCAGAAACTCAGAAGGATCCGCTCGGACTAGGCTCTCAAGATTAAGGAAGAGGTCACCAAGCAAATCGACGCAGGCTTCCTGCTGGTATCTGAATATCCGACTTGGTTGCCCAACATTGTTCCGATACCGAAGAAGGATGACAGGATCCGGGTGTGTGTAGACTTCAGGGATTTGAACAGAGCTAGTCCGAAGGACGACTTCCCCTTACCGCACATCGATGAGTTGGTGGATTTCACAGCGGGGCACGCTTTGCTCTCATTCATGGATGGCTTCTCAGGCTACAACCAGATAGTGATGGCACCCGAAGATCGGGAAAAGACTGCATTCACCACCCCGTAGGGGACATACTGCTACAGGGTAATGCCGTTCGGGTTAAAGAACGCTAGAGCTACTTATCAACGGGCCGCGACCACAATACTACATGACATGATCCACAAAGAGGTTGAGGTGTATGTTGACGACATGATTGTTAAGTCCAAAGAAAGAGAGGGCCACTACACCGCCTTGCATAAGTTTTTCCAAAGGATCAGGGAATTCCAGTTGCGGCTGAATCCTCAAATATGTACATTTGGTGTTACAGCGGGAAAAATGCTGGGGTTTCTGATTACACAAAAGGGCATCGAGGTCGACCCTTCCAAAATCAAGGCCATCTTAGAAATGCCACCACCAAGGACTGAAAAGGAGGTGTGAGGCTTTCTGGGTAAAGTGCAATTCATAAGACGGTTTATTTCAAAATTAACCTTGACTTATGAACCACTTTTTGGCCTCCTCAAGAAAGGAAAAAAGTTTCAATGGGACGGCCGATGTCAAGCTGCATTTGAACAGATTAAAGAATATCTACAGAACCCGCCCGTTTTATCGCCACCAGAACCGGGGAAACCGTTGATTTTGTATCTGTCAGTGACTGAGACCACGATGGGCTGCATGCTTGCACAAGAATCAGAAGACAAGGTGGAGAAAGCCATCTACTATCTCAGTAAGAAAATGCTGGAGTATGAAACCCGCTACACTCCACTGGAAAAGGCTTGCTTAGCTTTGGTATTGGCTACCAGGAAGCTGTGGCACTACCTGTTAGCTCACTCCGTAATGTTGGTTTCACGACTTGATCCCATCAAATATCTTTTCGAGAAACCAGCACTTACAGGTACGCTAGCTCGTTGGTTCCTGTTGCTCTCCGAATTTGATCTCATGTACGTGACACGCAAGTCAGTGAAAGGAAGAGCAGTGGCAGTGTTCCTTGTCGACCACCCGGTTGAGGGGGATGAAGCAGTTGAGTACCTGTTCCCGGATGAATCAATTCTGCATATCGACGATGAAACTTGGACGATGCACGTTGACGGAGCATCAAATCAACATGGGTATGGGATAGAAGTGTTGCTGATAGCACCCGACAATTCCCGTATCCCTCTCGCCTTCAAACTCCGATTCAAAGTCTCGAACAATGAAGCAGAATATGAGGCATGTATTGCTGGTCTAGAAGCCGCCCTGGAACTAGGGGCAAGACGGTTGGACGTCATTGGGGACTCGAACCTTGTTGTGTCTCAAGCTAAAGGAGACTGGAAAGTAAAAGAGGAAAAGATGATGATGTATCACCAAACCTTGGATTTGCTGATTCCTCGGTTTGAGAAGCTAAGTTTTACTCATCTACTAAGAGAGAACAACAGGTTCGCAGATTCTTTAGCAACTCTATCTTCTATGATAGACATCCCGTGTGGAGTCCGAATGCGTCCAGTCATCATTGACTAGAAATTTGCACCTGCCTATGAGTCAATTGCAGCCATAGATGAAGTTCAGGATGAACACCCCTGGTATTACGACATCTGGAATTTCTTGGAGAAAGAAGCATACCTGTCAGGGGTAAATGCCAAAAACAAAAGGGCAATCAGGAGAATGGCAGTTCAGTTCATCATCTGCGGGGGTAAACTGTATAAACGGGGTCATCTGGGAATGCATAAACTGTGCGTTGATGCCGAAGAGTCAAAGCGTCTGATGGAAGCCATCCACGGGGGAGAATGTGGTGCACACATGAATGGGGTAATGTTGGCACGGAAGATCCTCAGACAGGGTTATTACTGGTCCACCATGGAGGAGGATTGTATTGGTTTCGTCCGGCGATGCCACAAATGTCAGATTCATGCAAATCGCATGAACATTCCGCCGTCAAAGCTGTACAACATGACTTCGCCATGGCCGTTTTACATGCAGGAATTGATGTAATTGAAACATTACCGAAGAATCGAATGGGCATGAGTTCATCTTGGTAGCGATAGATTATTTCACAAAGTGGGTTGAGGCCCAATCTTATGCGGTGTTGAAAGCTTCGCACGTCGCAAAATTTATCAGAAACAACATCATCTGTCGCTACGGGGTCCCAAACGAAATAATTTCAGACAATGGTTCTCACTTCAAGAAGGAGGTGATTGATTTGTGGGAGAAATATAATGTGGCTTTTCATAAGTCATCTACCTATCGGCCGCAGACCAATGGAGCGGTCGAGGCCGCCAACAAGAATATCAAGCGCATACTACAAAAGATGGTGGAAACCTACCGGGACTGGCCAGATAAGCTGTCGTTTGCTCTGTGGGGCTACCGGACTTCAATCAAAACTTCTACTGGGGCGACTCCGTATTCACTAGTTTATGGGATGGAGGCCGTTCTACCTATTGAGATTGAGGTTCCGTCATTACGAGTATTGGCCGAGTGTCAAATAAGCGAAGCGGCAATAAATGATTTGAGGAACTCATGCTTTTCGATGAAAGAAAGCCGTACCACATTCAAGGCTATCAACGAGAATTGCCCGGCTTTTAACAAGAAGGTTAAGTCCGAGAATTTGAAAGAAGGAGATTTGGTACTCAGGACAACCGAGCTCCCATCCACGACCCAAGGGCAAGTTCGGACCAATTGATTTGGTCCCTACATCATCAAGTCAATCTGGTCGGTGGAGCTATGGTTACGATGGATCTAGATGGCTTAGAGTTTTCCCAACCGATCAATATGGACAAGTTGAAGAAATACTACCCCTGAGAGGCTCGCTAGGCCGAAAACCCGAAAGGGCGACCTAGGCAAAACTCAGAGCACAAAAAATTTGAAATTATAAAAACTGAGCTCGCAAGGTTGAAAACCCGCAAAGGGCGGCCTTGGAAAAAGTTAGAGCGCAAAAGGAGAGTGAAAAAACCCGAGCGAACCTAAGCTTGAACTACGTAAGGCTTGATTCCCATCTTTGGGATACGTAGGCAGCTTCATCTTGAAGTTCAGCCGCAATCTTTTCCCCGATCAACTTTGTCTATTTGATCATCTCAGTCATCTCTATTCATCAGCATTTATCGTGATCTCCGGTACAGTGCTATTCAGACTAGGGGCAACTTTCCAGTTGCTAGGATCCGGGGTTGTGCATCTCAGTGACAGATGTCAAGCGTGTCCAGTTCTGATCCATATCGAAAATAGTTTTGAAAAGTTTTAATAAAAGTTGACTTTGTTCAAATTAATCTTTTCACAACTGAGACCATTTTTGGACCAAAGCGGAAAATTTTCAGTACCACAACCTTCAATTTCATTAATTTCAAAACAGAGTTCTCTTGCTCTTGCATACAATTGAAGTTGCTTTTTATTACACTCATAAAGAAAACTTGAAAGTACTAATAAAGCAATAAATCTGGGGCATAGTCAAGTCAAGTGTCCCTGCGCCCCCTCCCAGAGCTAGTCGAAGCTTCTGATGCCAAGCTTGGCCCAACCTGTGCCTCCTCATTGAGCCAATCCCAGCACTCATCAGACAAAGTGCAGCTAAAAGTGGAAGCGGGGACCAGGAGCTCTCTATTTCCCCATGCTGCGGCCTGCCGAGCCAGCTGTGCGCCTCGAACCGAAAATGTAGTCGGATACTCTATCCCCTCTGGTGGGCAAGTCTGATCATGGCCAAACTGGCGCAAAATACGGAATGGGAAATAGAATACGCAGTGAGTCAAGCCGATCAATCGAATCCCGACCTGCCGAGACATGCTGTAGCTCATTGCCGGGAGATTGAGCCAAGGACAGCGCCACGCAATGCGATCTGCCGAAAAATTGCACATCCATTCAAACCAGCATCCCTCATTGAGGGCGTCGACTAGGCGTTGTCGAAAGAAGTAGCCGCGGGCTGAGTAAGCAGGGCAAGAGTCCACAACTTGCAATTTATCCATCAACCATATCTGGGGAGGGATGAAAAATGAGAGAATAAAGAATAGAGAGGTGTACGATGAGAGAAAAAGTAAGAAAAGGGTTTTGTGAGAAAAACCGAGCCTGAGGGCCGAGTGATGTGAGCAAATACATATGTGAGATCGGGTGGGAAACATTACCTGTAGCAATAGTGGACTCCCTGCAAATTTGGTTGTCTCCCGACGGTAGAGAGCATCCAAGCCCATCAGTGTCTCAGCTAATGTCATGGCAATGCAACTCTTTCCTTCTTTCAAGCCTTGAGCCACTTCAATCAGACGGACGCTGGATCCTCCAAAGCTTGAGGCAAACAGAAAATGAGATAACATGCATAAACAAAGGGCGTGTCGCCGGAAGCCTTGCCAATGATGATCGTTGCGGTTACCAGCGTCAGAAAACCGGTAAATCAGGCTTGGGATATCCAACATTCCGTTACGAATCAGGGATCGAGCATCATGCGCATTGAGTCCGCACATCCGCCCTAAGGTTTGAGCATAACCAAAATTGAGTTGGGGCAAGATTTCCTCACCTCGCTCGGATTCCATTAAAATTTGAAAATCTTCAAAAGTGGGACATACCTCTTGCCCGCCTAAGCTAAAGACGTGCGTCACTGGGTTCCAAAACCTCGCCGTAGCCTGGAGGAAAGGAAGGTGCAGCGGAGTCCGGCTTAGCGTGAATAGTGCATTTAAGCCGAGACCTCGGAAGTTCAACTTTTCCGAGCCATCTAAAGAAGAGATCCAAGATGTGAGATTTTCTACGAGAAATGCTTCTATTTTTGTGCAAAGTAGTGATGAAATGAATGAATTCCAAAGATGGAGCTTTTATAGGGGGCGAAACACTATTCGAAGGACAAGTGTCAGAATTCTGTGGGTTGCAGGGAAAAGTGGCCGGCCGGCCACCTATTCTAGCGGGCCGGCCACCTTTGACTCAAAAACTGGTCGGCCGGCCACCTTTCAATCCCCAAATGCAAAATGTGGCCGGCCATGCTCATTGGTCCTGTTTTGCCCTCTGGAAGGGAGTTTGAAGCATTTCGATGCATCGGGAATGTTGAAGGCCTCTATTTCTCTCAGTTTCGAATGCGTTCCAAGTATCCCAGATCGTCCGAAGTACGCTTTGTTTTGTTTAAACATTGTTGTATTTTTGCTTATCGAGTTGTCGTTTTGTTTATCGAGTTGTAAGTTTTGTCTAGCTGTCGCATTTTGTGTTTTGAGTTGTTACTCTTTGTTTACGCAATTTTGTTAAGTCTTGTTTATCGAGTCGTTAGCATTGTTGTACTTTGCTTATCGAGTTGTAAACTTGCTAAGATTCTGTTATTTCTTAGTGAGTCGAGTTGTTTGATTTGTTGCGTCGGTTCATTACCTGATCCAGTAAATACACAGTGCACATTTCCATTTGATCCCATTTTTGTGCAAAATGATGCGATGCGATGCTGAGAACATAAAAATACAACACTTTCCAAAAGCTGTTTCATTCCATCATGTTTTACAACAAATAAAGGTACAAGTTTTACAGAAAATAAAACTGCCTAACAATATGCAAAGTACTACAAACTACTAGCAAAAAGGAAAATAAAGTAGGAAACAGCAGCATCAATGTCCTCGGGAGCGGGAATGAGGAGCCCCCCTCATCCTCTTCTACGGGACAACCTTTGCACCACCATCATCATCCGGGTCGGAGCTGTCATCCTCAGGATCCCCCTCAGCCTCGCCTCCACTCCCGGAACCAAGACCGGAATCCCCCTCCTCAGCGGATGTCTCCGACTGACGGTCTGTGGCCTCCTCCTCCTCCTCCTCATCCTCCTCCTCCTCATCCTCCTCCTCCTCATCGGGCTCCGCCTCTATAACATGTGCCCTGTGCCTGTGAGAGAACCCTCCCCGAGCTCCTCGGAAAGGCCTGGATGGCCCGGCTCCTCGAAAGGGCCCAGATGGCCCAGCACCTCGAAATGATCCAGACAATCGACCTCCCTGAGAAGGCCCGGGTGGCCCGGCCCATGGCAGAGCATATACAGGAGGCATCTGAAAATGGAGAGTTCAATACATCAGTTCACATATGAAAATCAAATGCAGATGCAGCATGTAAGTGAGGTGTGTGTCAGATGTGCTCTACACAAGTGGCCTATCAATGCAGTAAAGTGTTCAAAACCAGCGTGTCATCAGGAAATATGATAAATACAGGAAAGATGAACAGTACCTGCACACCCATAATGGCCAGCTGTGCCTCCCTCCCCAGGATCATGCCCTCAAACGTAGCTAGCATTCCAAGCATCTCATCCATGTACTCAACTGGAGGCTACAGACACAAATGCAAAACTATCAGTAAAGGAATGAATGTCCGAGTATCCGACTGATAAATCAAAGCTGTAAAACATACCGGTGGTGAATCAGGGTCTCTGACATATCTATGGTCAGGAAGATGAGGCTCCAACGAGACCTGGTAAGGAGTCCTAAATCGCCAACTCGTCAGCTCGGTCGGCATGTCTGGCCATCCAGGATGATGGAGAGTCGGAGGGATCGGAGGAATCGACCCACCCCCGCCTCTAGACGCACCAGCCCTGCTGGAGGAAGGGATATCCGTGGCACGAGCCTGACTCGAAGATGGTATACCAGTGGACCTCAGTGGCGGAGTACGCACTCCCGTCAAGGGGGGCATCAGATATGTGTGACGATAAGTGGCATAGTCCCCTTCCGTAAGATACAACAAAGCATCAGTGCCCAGCATAGCACTAACAACATCCTGGGTAGAGACCCTATCCGCGGTCCGCATACTGACTAGAGGTGCTGCGGGAGGATCCTGAGAAATGTACCCCCATACCTGACGCAAAAAGCGTTCCCCCAGGAACCATGCTCTACCAACCGGTCCCTCGAGCAGGATCTGTCTTTGGGAAGTGCCGATCCTCCAAAGATATCGAAATCGAGACCATCGCCCAAGATCGCCCAGGGCTGCCACGTAATCTGCAGATAACCAGTGCATAAACCAATCAGAAATCGAGGATATCTGAGGCAAATCAAAGATGAAAACGGAAAGGAACTGAGAGTTCTGAAATACCTCTGTCGTCCGCACAGTGTCAAAATACTGCCGCAGATAGAAGAGAGTCTCTCGGGGTCTCGGCCGGTGCTGGCCCTCGAATACCAATAAATACGGGGTCATGAGGGGCCCTGCCACCACCAACTCTGGGGCCAACGTCAGAAAATATACGTAGATCCATAACTGTGGAAAACAGTGCAGAATGTGAATACAAAGTGCTGAGAGCAAAATACATAGTGCAAAGTGCGCCGTGTGTGCAATGTACAAGTAATGAGGAGCAGAAATGTCAATCAAGAGGACAGAAAATACCTCCCAGGCTCTCCAATAACCGCCGAGTAAGTCTCCCTGCCCGCGGGAGGTAGCGCTTATGTAGCAGTAGAGGGTAGCCAGGCCGGCACCACCCCAGTCGTATCGACCGACCTGTGATAGGTCCACCAGAGCGCTCAAGAGATACAGCCCAACTGTATTCCCTCTATCGGCAAACAGAGTCGTCCCGAAGAGGAACATAAGGAAACCACGGGCATACTGCTCAGCCTCTTCAGGAGTCTCGGGCTCCATCCCCTCCCTCCGAAAATGGGAAGAGAACCAAGTGTATTGGACTCTCCCTGAAGCTCTGTCCACAGGCGGGCGGGCCCCTAGCAGATGTATCCAAGCGGCCTCCCACTCGCCCATATCCTCGTCGTAAGGAATGGGCCAGCCTCCAATATCCAGGCCGACCAGTACAGCAAAATCCAGCGGGGTCATGGTCAAATCCCCGGTAGCGGAGAAATGGAAGGAGTTGGTGGTGTCCCACCATCTCTCCACCAGAGCTGCCAATAGTGTCCTCCGGGCAGGGCAATGTGATAACCCCATGCAGAAGGCCCCGAACCCTGCTAAATCTACTAAATCCCGGATAGCCTCCGGGAGCTCAGCATACCACTCTCTCGCAGCGGTGGAGCCATATCCCCGCACGGTGCGAGAACCAACCTGCATTCAGAATGAATACATGTGTCAGTACGCAATGAAATGAAAGGTGTGTGCAAGTAATGAGCTGTGTGCAAATGAAATGTAATGAGCTGTGTGCAAATGAAATGAATAAGCTGTGTGCGAAGTAGAATAGGGCTGCGTGTTCTATATTCTATCAGTGTGGACTGTGTGTTCACCTTTAATTTGGGCTGCGTGTTCAGAAATCAGAGTTAGGGCTGCGTGTTCTACTCTATTAGTGGGCTGTGTGTTCACCTTCAACTTGGGCTGCGTGTTCAGAAAATCAGAGTTTGGGTTGCGTGTTCTACTCTTAATCAGTGGGCTGCGTGTTCGCTTTAATCTGGGCTGTGTGTTTAGAAAATCAGAGTTTGGGCTGCGTGTTCTACTCCTAATCAGTGGGCTGCGTGTTCTCTTTAATCTGGGCTGTGTTCGAAAATCGAGTTTAGAAGTGCGTATTAAACTGTGTTCTGGGCTGTGTTCGGAAAATCGGTGTTTTAAAATCTGCGTGTTCAAATCTTAATCAGTGGGCTGCATGTTCACCTCCAATTTGGGCTGTGTGTTCAGAAAATCAGAGTTAGGGCTGCGTGTTCTACTCTCAATCAGTGTTGGCTGTGTGTTCACCTTCAATTTGAGCTGTGTGTTCAGAAAATCAGAGTTAGGGCTACGTGTTCTACTCTCAATCGATTAATGAACGTGTGTTCACCATCAATTTGAAATTTGTGTGTTCGGAAAATCGAGTTAGGGGCGTGTGTTCTACTCTCAATCGATTAATGGGTGTGTGTTCACCATCAATTTGAGTTGTGTGTTCAAAAATCGAGTTAGAGTGTGTGTTCTACTCTCAATCGATTAATGAAATTTGTGTGTTCACCATCAATTTAAGCTGTGTGTTCAGAAAATCAGAGTTTGGGCTGCGTGTTCTACTCTCAATCAATGTAGGCTGTGTGTTCACCATCAATTTGAGCTGTGTGTTCAGAAAATCAGAGTTTGGGCTGCGTGTTCTACTCTTAGTCAGTATGTGCTGTGTGTTCACTTTCAAATTCGAGCTGTGTGTTCGACAAATCAGTGCTTGAGGCGTGTGTTCAATTCTTAACTAATGTGTGTCGTGCGTTCACAATCAATCAATGAGTAGAGCATTCAGAAATTCAAGTGTTTAAGCCACATGTCCAGAACGCAAACAAAATACTATGTCATAAGCTAAATTGAGTGTTCAAGCATGGCAAAAGCACGAAATGCACGAAAAATGCAGAAAATGAAGTAAAATACCTCTCGTACCTCGTAAGAGAGGTGATGCTCCGGCTCCCGTAGAAGTAGATCTCCGGGTGCTCGATCATTAAAGTCAGTGTAATGACGAAAAATGGCCCGCGGAAGAACGTGCACCGACGGGGCGTATCTCTCGGGAATGAAGGGTCGGACCCTCGGGGGCAGCGTCATGACATCAAAGTCATCCCCAGCACCTGGAGGACCTCCACCGCGAGGAAAATTACCCGCCATTTCAGAAAATCTGCAAAAGAAGCAAAAAATGAGCAAAATGAGCCAAAATTGGAAAAAGTCAACAAAAGTCAACTCTCGAGAAATGAAAAAGTCAACAAAAGTCAACCCCCGAGAAAATCTTCCAAATATTGAGACAAACTTACCTCAAGTGGTGAAAATGAGAAAAGAAGCACCGAAATCAAAATTTAATCGGTCCAAAGTGCTTGAAATCGAATGTTTTCGCGAAAACAACTTGCATGGGGCGTTGGAAAACGCGTATAGAGCTCAGATCTGAAGAGGAAAATGGTTTGGGAAGGTGGAGAAGAAGTTTTCGCAGCTGTGGTTGTGAGCTCAAAGTCATTGGGCAAGAGAATATAAAGAAAATGAGGTGAAAAGACAAAATTGCCCGCGGATTTGGGCAGGTGGCCGGTCAGCCACCTTTTTTGGCTGGCCGGCCATTCTCTTTATGAAAAGTGGCTGGTGGCCTCCAAGGGGGAATAAAACTGGCCGGTGGTGATCCCCCCATGATCCCCTAGGTCTCTGCAAATTTTGAGGAAGGTTGGAGTTCCCAGGACCTGAAAAAGTTCAAGAAAAGTGCACTTCCGGTCGCGAAATCGCCCCGCCGGGACGTCAGCTCCAATTTCTGACATGTGTCTCATCATCATTCACCAGAATCAAAGTATATCCTTTTTTAATGTGTTGTAATCTCTCCGGGAAGTGAACCGGAGGCCGCGATCGAGTCGCCTCCGCCGAAATGTGCGTTTCCTTGCTCGTTGTTTCGCAACAAATGGGCGCCCTAATTTATGCTCATTTTGCATTGTTGTGCACATAACCTGCATTCTCATGAACAAACTTGCATTGTCATGCATGTTTTCTTGATATTATCATACCTCATTAGCGAGCATGCGTCATCACGCCGCGTTCCTTCTCGCATTCGCGGTAGCATTAAACTCTGCGTGTCAAACTTTCAGAATCACATTGAATATATGTTGTTAGCATATTGTTCTTGTTGAATCTCTCTTTTTGCAGGCACGATATTGTATGTACGGTTCATTTGAGGCTGGTGCGACCACACGAATCGCGCAGGTATCGTATCTTCTCCGTGTGAGATGCGACGAGAACTGAATAATTCTCCCCATTCTTAACTGCATGAAATGTAGTTGTTGCTTTGCATTCTTGCTTAAAACTGTTGCATCTATTTGCGAATACTTGCTTCATTATAGCTTGCTGCATTTGCATGATCATCTGTCTCCGTGCATATCGCTTTGCATTTTGTCCCCTTGTCTGCGGGCACGCCTGCGGGCATATCTCTGTTAACCTTGTATGATTGTCTAAGTCTTCGGCCTTGTCAAAAATGGGTCGTCTCTGGGCTTAGACATTCACTCCCGTCACTTGTGACTTCCGAGTTCTGTCAAAGAGGGGCAACTGTAGACACCCCATTTTTGACCGACCTTAAGACTCAAATGTCACCGATTGAGCGCTCGGTAATGTTGCATATTGTGCTCATTCAGAAGTCTCAGAGTCACGGCCGTGAGCCCTGCCTCCGGACTTCCGAACCCTCTTCTGTACCTTGCCTCGGTTTGCGAACCAGACTCGATTTTCTCTGTTTCTTTTCCTGAGGGGAGGGAGAGGTCCCGTAGACCATCTCTCAGTGGCCGTGGGCTACATTTCGTGACCGTAGGCCATTTTGCCCATTTCGAAGCCCGGTTCCCAGTTTTCGGAGCCGTCAAGCCGTGTGCCTCGGTTCGGGACCGCCTAACCATCTCCGACTGCTCCGATTTTTGGCATGCATCTCATTTACTCCCTTTTAAGGGACACTGAGGCCTGAGAGACCCACTTCGTGGTCGAATGCCACGTTCGGTGCTTAACAGCCTGTTTTCGGGACCCTGAACTACGTGTTTTGGCCCCCGAACATTCGTTTTGCATCGGTTTTCGTTCACTTTTGGCAGGTACCTCTGTTTTATCACCAGGAAGGTCACAGAAGGGCGGGAGGCTAGTAATTGTCTCAACAACCAGTTATATTCCTCCGGCGCCCTACGACGCCCGTTTTTCTCACTTCCGAGCCAATGTTGACCACCCTAGGGCCACTATCTTCAACCCCAAACCACATATTTGTGTTATACACACATGGGAGGACCCTAAAAGTTTATGGCCGGCCAGTAATTCAACTGGGACCTTTTAAAACCCTCCTAAAAGTGGCTTGTTGTCTCTTCTGTCTTACATTTGCCAATTTCCAACCACAGGGTTTTGTTGAGGACACATGGGAGGACAGCTTTTTGTGGTGGCCGGCCAAAAATTCCTCTGGACCATTTTGCCCCTTGGCCGGCCGGCCATAGGGGGTGGCCGGCCGGCCACCTGCAGCTTTGATAACTGGCCGGCCAGCTTCCTTACAGGGAGTACATTACAGCTGTGCATTGTTTTCCCTCCAAAAACTGCATCCGGAGGGAACTCTTTTTAGAGGGAAAGTTGATGCCAATTCCCTCCACTTTTTTCCCTCCATTTCTCCACCATTCTTGTCCATATAGCTGGCCTCCCAGCTCTCTCTCAAGGGTTGGAAAAATTGTTTTGAGCATATACATACATATCTCCCTCTATCTCTCTCAAAAACTCCCAAGTTACACCTCATTTCTTCATCATCACCAATCACCACCACCACTACTCCATCTCAGCAGCTTGGAGGAGTTTTTCAGAGGCCAAGGGAGCTGCAATTTGGTCCAAGAAGCAACAAAAGGGTTGGTCTACAAGGGTAAGTCCATTTTCCCTCCTTTCTAGCTCTATTTTGCCTCATTTTTTTTAGCCATCTTGCTTACTATTTTGGGCTCCGACTCTAACTGAAATGGTCATTTTTTTAAGCCATTATTCATGTTTGTTTAAGGGCTCAACCCTGTTTGAGCCCCCCATTGTGCACTTGTTTCAATACCCTCTTGTATGCCAATATTTTGAATGGTATTTTTAGCATGTGTGTAATCTGTTTTTGAGCATGATGTAAACTTTAGTTAGGCCTATTCTGAGCCCCTCTTCAACATTGAAGGATGGATCAACCTTGTTTGGTACCTCCATGTATCACTTGCTTCATCACCCCTCTTTGGTCCCTATTTTTGCATGCTTTGTTAGCTCACCTTGCTTCTGTTTTTAGGCCATGATCAGAACTGAAAGTGGCCATATTTTGACCTTATTGATATGTTTCATTAAGGGTCTTTGGCTGTTTGATGAATTTTTTGTATACTTCATGTTATACCCCTTTGTTGGCCTATATCTTGCATGGCATTTTGAGCATGTTTTTATACTGAGTTGGGGCTTGTCATCTACTGTAAATGTTCATATTTTTTGTCCCTCTTCAGTGTTGTAGAAGGGTATTTTCCTTTTTGGGCTTTGCATCTACCACTTGCTTCATCGCCTCCCTTGCGGAGCCATTTTTGTATGCCATTTTAGCCCTACTTGCGCTTACTTTTTGGCCATGTTTTGTACTGTAAAAATGCTTATTTTGGGTCTTCCTTGATTCTTCTTTTTCATCTCATGCCCAAATTTTGCATGCATTGCATAGCTATAGGCCATTTCATGTGCTTAATTCAATGTTCCGGGACTCATTCCTTGCATCGGGTTTCATTTCGCCATGTTTCGGGGCTGTTTTACCCCTCTTTTTACTACTGATTTTTGCATGGTTGCATATCATATTCCATGTCTTTGCCATGTCTCATTAGAGTGGCATTTCGGTGCCTGAGGGTCCGTCCTCGGTTTGCGTGCACGCGGGCACGCATTTCGAGTTGTCTTGTTTTCATCCGATGGCATCCTATGTGAGTGTGGCTGAGGCTCTCTCATGTTGGTGTAAGCCCATTATCGCATTGCGTATGCCATTTCATCCATAGCATTGTGTATGCTCGGTTGTGTATTACCTCGTGTAGCGTGTATGCCATTCCATAACATTGTGTATGTTAGGATTGTATCTTAGTTGCATTTCACGCATATCATGCATATTGCATCGTGTTCGGGATAGGAGTTAGCCCGGGCACGGGAAACGAGGTGCGTTCCGTACTCCGAGTGACGGAACGTGTCTCAATTCCCAAGTCACCGACACTCCGGATTATCCATGACGGAGTTAGGTTTTGTTGTAGTGTTCATATGCATTCATTCCATATTGAGTTGTGCAATTCGACTCCTCGGCCATCATGCATCGATATGCGTGATTGGTGGCACGAGGATCGAGACATGCATACATTTGTGAAATACATTGCTATGCCTCTTTCCTGCTCTCTGTTGCAGCAAAATCAAGAATCAGCAGCCTTTCGAGGCTCGACACGCATTTCAAGAACAGTTGCAAAACAGAGGCTAATTGGGGCATTCTAGTGGATTTCCGCGCAAAGCAGCCCAAACATGCATCATTCCATCATCCGGAGCAGAATCAAAGCAGTCCCTGGCTTGCATGCCAGTTTTACAGCTTTCTTATTTAATTTATTAATTAATTAGGAATTTGTACATTATTTGGACTGTATTATTCTTTTAATTGGGACTGTATTATTTATTTGGACCCTCTGCGCGAGGGCATAATTATAATAAGTGTGCGTGAGTGTGATGTATGTCTTCCAACCCCACGTCTTTCTTCCCTTTTATTTACCTGCTTATGATGGTTAGATTAGGGCATATTTCAATTAGCATGCAGTATGACAGCATGTTTGCATCATTCATCTGTTTTGCACGCACCGGGCTCGGCGCATCATACAAACTGCATTTGTATTTCAATTCCAAATTGAATACGTGTTAGTTGTAGCATTCCATATGCCATGTTTAGAATAGCCGAGCCTGCTATAGTTGCATTTTTGTATGTGTTGCATTAGGCATTTCTGTATACTTAGGATCATGCATAATTTCTAATGAGCTTCTGTTTTGGCTTGGAGTACTCAGTGAGTTTTATGCTTTAGCATCCTTGCATGCGTGTGAGTGACTGCCATGAATAGCATGCTTACTATGAGGCTATGTGCTTATGTGATATAACTGCCTTGAATGCCTGTGGGTGGAGGTTGAGTTACTTGAAGTGGAACAAATCATTGACTGTTTGTTTTAAGCCCACTAGATAGTGGCAAAATCATGTTTTCTAAGCCCACCCGAGGGTGGCAAATCCACGTCTTAGCCTACCTGCGGGTAGCACCATCAAACCATTTTCAAACAAACAAACATGAAGTGTTTTGTTCCAATTGACGACTCGATCTATACTTGTTTCTTGCGAGCATCACATAGTAACCTAGGCTAATAACGGAATAAGAACGCACAATGTTTTCAAAATCGGATATCATGGTTAGTAGAGGCCGGTCTTTGACGGCGAGTGAGAATGCTCCCGAAGTGACCTTCCCCAATCGTACCCAAGTTCCCGAGCCGAGGCAACTTTGGTGATGACGGACACGTGGCCTTTGGCACCGAGTCAGGGTTTCCTAAATTTCCCAAAAATAAAATATTTAGGTAGCGACTCTGTATCTAGCAAAGCAGTCCATGTTTGGCACTTCTTTCAAAAAATCTGTTTTCAAAACGATTTGCCGGATTTGGACTCTTTGGTTCAAGATTAAGAACCGTGACATTTGAGTCCTTCGAACTGTAGTAGACCCGCAAGCGAACCAGAACGGGGGGGAGTCGCACCCTCCCCGGGATGCGTTCGGGGACGTCTACACATGCGTCCTTTCGTATGACACGTGGCGACGCGTGATAGGCGTGCACAGATTATGCGTCGATTCCATACCGAAGATCGTGCTTTGTATGCCTGCGCGCCGACTGGTGCGATAAATGCTCAGGCTATCAATTCAAACCCCTCGATTTGATCTTCCCATTCCTCTAGTGAGTTCCAAGGAAAGAGAAAGAGAGAGAGAAAGAGAGAGAGCCTCTTCCCATTTCTCTGGACCGATCTCGCTGGTGCTCTGCTTGGGCTTCTTCACCGCTGATTCTTGCTTTGTGGTTACTGCTGTGATTTCTGTAAGTTTTCTTATGATTCTTCCTCTCTTTTTGTTTTAATCATCTGGTCTGGTGCGTTTGCCATTTGCGTCTCGTATTCCGCTATCTGAATCTCGTTTCTGTCCCACTAGTTTAATCAAATGGGGAAGTTCCATTCCTTAGTTGATACCCCGGAAGCCATGGCCATGTTCCGTCTAGATTACAACATTCCTCATGATGTCACCTTGTCACTGGCGAAGGTGGATGCCAAACGCATAGGCACGAGGAACACTGTTGCCTTTCCCGTCGCTGCGATTGTCGAGGGAGGGGTTCAGTTTCCTCTTGACCCGTTGGTGCGCCGTTTTCTGCATCAGGTCCAATTGACCCCAATCCAGGTGTCTGTAAATCTTTTCCGTGTTGTCTGTGGCGTATCTACCCTTAATAGACGACTAGGTTTGAACCTTGATATATGGGATATTCTGGGATGTTACACCCTTTCTCACAACAAAGACCATAGTACATACTACCTGCGTGTTCGTTCCGCTGATTGTCACTTAGTTACTAGACTGCCTGACTCGGATAAGCATAATGACGATTTCCTGCAAGTTGGTGGAAATTGGGAGTTTCCTGCTGGGACCGAATTTCAGTCTGAGAGGATGCCACAGAAAGACGGCTACCCAAGTTTGGGCCTCCCTTTTTAATGCCTTCTGCGTTTCTTACTTCGTTCTGAATATTGTTCTGATGGTTTGCTTTCTTTTTGCAGAACCTTCCCGTTTCCAGCGAAGGCCGAATCGGGAGAATGCCGAAGCCATCAAGGCTGCCTTGAGGTATAAGAAAAGATCTGCACTTCAGTTGTTGGATTATCAGTCAAGTTACCGCTCTGTTATTCCGAAGAAGGCGAGACTCGCTGCTGCCCTTCTGGATTCTGATACCGAGACCGAGGTGTCTCTCTCCTCTTTGGTTCGAGACGCCTTTGGTCAAGATGCACTGAGGCGCCCTCCTGTCCCCGATTTCGTAGGGAGGCGGATCGATGGCAAAGGAGGTCTTTGGTGGACTTAGAGGCCGAGGCCTTCGGAGCCTCTAACGCTTTGCAATTCCCCGTGGAGAAGACCGAGATGAAGAGCCTTATGGAGGTGAAGATGGAGGTTGGGGCTTCTGGGATCCCAGTAACTACCGCTGAGCCCTCCGCTTCAGTCGCTGCCCGAGCAAAAAAGAGGACGAGGGAAACTGGCAAAGCCGTGGTGGGGGAGGCTTCTCAGGATCCCGCTGAGGATGAAACTTTTGAGAGATGGGAGCCGCCGATATCATATGAGGGCAGGCCCATCTCCACCTCCGATTCAGTTGTTGCTTCACAGGATTTTGCATTTAGTTTGACTAAGTTTTTGTTGATGCCGGTTGATATGGCTGGCCATAATGGGCCTCGTGACATTCCTATCCTGAAGGGGACCCTTCAAATATTGACTGCTGTAGGTTCTTTTTTCTTCGTTTTTCTTAACTTCATTGTTGCATTGCTATCTTCCTTTTTTCTAAGTTCCTTGTCGTCCTTCGCAGTGTATCCAAAGAATGCACCTGTCCATTACTCGTGCTGAGGAGCTGGAAAGGGCGTCTTTGGAGGCGCAATGAATCTTGGAAAAGATGACAGTAAGCTTGGAGTCGGAGAAGGAAGGACGCCGAACCGCTGAGAGGGAAGCCTTCCGTTTGAACAAAATTGTCGCTTCCGCTGAACAATCGAAGGGGGCTACCATTGAGACCCAGGCTCAACTTGAGGGGAAGGTGGCCAAGCTGGAGGCCGTTATTGCTGTGATGGCTGCCGAGCGTACTGCACTAGAGGCCAAGCACTAGCAACAGGGCTGGGATGAAGCTGGAGCCGCATACAAGGAGGAGGTTCTGGTGCTGCGAGATAAGCTCTTTGTGAAGGGTTGGACGAGTGCCTTAGCTGCTGCGATGGTTCCTGAAGGCTCTTCTCTTTACCGTGATGTCCCTGTTCCTTCGAAATCCTCAGGTTTAAAGACTACTCCTATCCCTACTGTTCTGCCAGCTAATGTTTCCCCTGAAGATGATCCTGTGAATGAGACCCAGAGCATGAATGTTGCCACTGAAACGATGGACATTGGAGGGATTGACACCCTGGAGATCGAAGCCACAGAGGATGCGGTTAAGGTGGCTCCTACTTCTCAGGAAGTTGGGGCTTCATCTACTGCTCCTCCCGCGGATGGCCTTGACAAAATTGCTGATGCTGCTCCTGAATTGCCCACTATTAATGAAAGTTGATTGTTGAAATGATGGAAGTTGAAAGCTGAACTTTTTACTTTTCTATTCTGATGAAGACAATTTGTTTGTTTTTTTT
The DNA here is from genome assembly GCA_025200525.1 of Camellia lanceoleosa. Taxonomy (NCBI): domain Eukaryota; kingdom Viridiplantae; phylum Streptophyta; class Magnoliopsida; order Ericales; family Theaceae; genus Camellia; species Camellia lanceoleosa. The sequence goes on from CM045760.1 coordinate 46,960,819, forward strand.
TGTTTTTTTTTTTACTACTGGTTATGAGTCCTTCTGTGCCTTTTGCTTGGATGATATGATTTTCTTTTTGAACTCTGCAATTTGATGTTGTTTAGCTTCTATGTTTGAACATTTCCTATACTGATTGCCCCCGGCCGAGCATTGTTGGGACCTCGGGGCCGAATAGATGCTCGGTCTGGTTCTGTATTGCCTTTTAATGGATGTTCATGCGATTCTGCTTGCTTGCCCCGAAGCTGTTGGGACCTCGGGGCCGAACTGATGCTCTGTGTGGCATTGTACTTATCTGCCCCCGGCAGAGCACCGTTAGGACCTCGGGGCCGAACCAGTGATCGGCGTGGTTAACGGATATGTGGTATGGCTGTGCTTTGAGTTCATAAGTGGGTCTTACTTAGGTCCAGGTTGGTTTCGAAAGAAAACAATCGTTTGCCCCCACCTGGAGCTAAGTACGATTAATGCTGAAGAGTTATCCCTGGTCTAGAATTGTTTGGTAGTACAAGTGTGAATGAGAGAAATGCAATGAGAGATGTCTTACTCAGGTCCAGGTAGGTTTTAAAAACGATTGTTTGCCCCCAGCTGGAGCTGAGTAAGGCCGATGCTAGAAGTTTGCCCTTGGCGTAGCTCAGTTGAGTTTGTTCCAACTCTGGTTGTTGAGTCAATACTGAAGTGTTGTTGTGCTGTTACTTAAGAAGTTCTGTAGGTGCACAGATGTGTGCTTAGGAGATGTCAGTGCAGTTTCCACCAAGCAATGCCACTTAGCTAAATAGAGATGTTTACTTAAGACACATTAGTGCGGTTTCCACCAAGCAATTCCACTTGGCTAAATAGAGATGTTTACTTAAGATACATTAGTGCGGTTTCCACCAAGCAATTCCACTTGGCTAAATTCCAATCCAGTTGCCAAACATTTTCCACCAAGCTATACCACTTAGCATGTTTGAGTGCTAACTGAATTTAAATTCCGTTCAGTCGTTCTGAAACTGGGCCATTTGGGTTAAAAACCAAAGTTAATTCCGTTTGATAAACATCAAAGCTAATTTCGTTTGGTAAAAACCAAAGCTAGTTCCGTTTGGTATAGACCAAAGCTAATTCCGTTTGGTAAAGACCAAAGCTAATTCTGTTTGGTAAGAACCAAAGCTAGTTCCGTTTGGTATAGACCAAAGTTAGTTCCATTTGGTATAGACCAAAGCTAGTTCCGTTTAACAAACATCAAAACTAATTACAAGAATTGAATAAATCTGAGAGGAATGGGAAAACATTTGTATTGGTCAACAAATAAGTGCCTTTACATCCTGATAAAGAGGTTGGGAAATGACTCTATTGGTAGTATTTCTTGAGGTTTGCTATGTTCCAGGGCCGAGGTATTGCTTTGCCATTCAGATCCTCTAAGTAGTAGGCTCCATTTCTAACTACGGCTGTGATTTTGTAGGGACCCTCCCAGTTCGGCCCAAGTTTGCCCTCACCAGGCACCTGTTTATGATCCATGACCTTCCTCAAAACCAATTCTCCTGGTATAAATTGCCTTGGGAAAACCTTTTGGTTGAAACTTTTGATGAGCTGCTGCTGATATGCTTCAAGCCTGATCAGTGCTGCCTCTCTTCGACCCTCTGCCATATCCAGTGCTTGCGCGATGGCTTCCTCATTACTGGAGCTTTCAAATAATTCAGACCGAAGGGTTGGGAGACCTACTTCAAGTGGGATGATGGCCTCCATTCCATAGGTTAAAGAGTAAGGTATTTCTCCTGTGGGGCACCGTGCTGTAGTTCGGTAGGCCCATAATACGTGTGGTAACTCCTCAACCCATTTGCCTTTGGCATTCTCAAGCCGCTTCTTCACTCCATTGATGATGGTTTTGTTCAACGTTTCTGCCTGACCGTTGCTCTGTGGGTACCCTGAAGAAGAGTTCCTATACTCGATTCTGAGGTCGGCACAAAATTTTTTGAAGATCTTACCATCAAACTGAGTTCCGTTGTCCGCGATCAGTACCCGCGGAATGCCGAAACACACTACCACACTCCTCAAAACAAACCGCTTTGTGTCTGCCTCCTTGATATTTGCTAGTGCCTCAACTTCAACCCACTTGGTGAAATAATCGGTTGCAGCAATGAAGAATCACCTATTCCCAGTGCCTCGCGCCAATGGTCCAACAATATCCAAGCCCCATTGCGCAAAGGGCCATGGGCTGGTGAGTGGAGTAAGAGTTTTGGCTGGCTGATGAATGAGTGGAGCAAACCTCTGACATTTGTCGCACCTTTGCACGTACTGCTGTGCATCTTGCTGCATTCGTGGCCACCAGTACCCGTGAGTTAGGGCTCGGTGCGCCAGTTATCTCCCACCAACGTGGCATCCACAAATCCCATCGTGAATTTCGTAGAGAACATTCTCGACGAGGTTTGGATGTACACATAGGAGGTAGGGGCCAAGGTAGGAACGTCTGTAAAGTTTCCCAGACGGTGAGATCCAGAATCGAGCTGATTTATGCCTGATCTTGTTGGCTTCCTTTCTGTCTTCGGGGAGTTTACCAGATTTCAAAAAGACCAATATTGGATCCATCCAGCTCGGCTCTAAGTTGTTGTAGAGGACCGGAGATGCAATACTTGGTTCTGGTATGAACTCAACCCAAACTCTTCTGGCATCCTTTGTGTCCACTGATGAGCCTAGGCATGCGAACATCTCTGCGTCATTTTTTGTCCCGACTGATTCGCTCCACTCGTATGGATTGAAATTTTCTGAGTAGGTCTCTGGCCTTGCCTGCGTACATAGTCATCCTTTCATCGCGAGTTTCATAGACCCCAGAAAGTTGGTTTACTACTAGTTGTGAGTCGCTGAAAACAAGAAGCTGTTTTGCATTGAAGTGTTCGGCGCTCCGCAAGCCGGCTAATAACGCTTCGTACTCGGCCTCGTTGTTCGAAGCTTTCCAGCCAAGCCTGAGAGCTTGTTCCCAGATAAATCCTTCTGGAGAAATAAGGACTACTCCTGCCCCCGAGCCTCGGTTATTGGACGAACCATCGACGTAGAGTTGCCAGATGTTTCCAATAAAGAGTTTCCATGCTTCCGAAGCGCTGGGTTTCCCTTGTTCGGCGGTGCATGGCACCTGTGCCGAGCTCAGATTCCCCGGTTCGGTACTCTGGGTGGGAGTAAATTCTGCGACAAAATTCGCCAAGACCTGGGCCTTGATTGCTATCCTGGGTTGATACCGAATGTCAAACTCACCAAGCTCTACTGCCCACTTTGCTGTTCGGCCAAAGAAATCGGCTCGGCTGAATACAGACCTGAGGGGGAATTCGGTGAGGACATTAATGGTGTGCCCCTGGAAGTAATGTTGCAACTTTCTCGAGGCAATAAGCAGCGCGTAGGCCAACTTTTCCAGTGGTAGATACCGTGTCTCGGCATCTAGTAAAGTTTTGCTAACGTAATACACTGGTCTTTGCTCCTTATCAATTTCCCGTATCAATACTGCGCTCACGGCATGATCTGACACTGCTAGATAGAGATACAGCTCCTCTCCCGGCTCTGGAGTGGATAATAGAGGGGGTGTACTGAGGTATCTTTTGAGATTCTGCAGTGCTTCAGTACATTCGCTATTCCATTCAAATGCTGCCTTTTTCCTCAAGAGCTGGAAGAAGGGTTTCATCCGATCTGAGGATTTGCTGATAAACTGGTTCAGTGCGGCTTCCATTCCGGCTAGTTTCTGCAGTTCCTTAGACTTTGTTGGCACTTCGAGGTTCTGTATAGCCCTGATCTGATCCGGATTCGCTTCAATTCCTCTATGAGTGACCATGTATCCCAAGAACTTCCCTGTTCCCACCCCGAAGGCGCATTTCGAGGCGTTGAGGCGAAGCTGGTGGGTTTTCAGGATGCTAAATACTTCTCTCAAGTCTGTGAGGTGGTTTGTAGCGAACTTGCTTTTTACTACCATATCGTCTATATAGGCTTCCATGGTTTTCCCCAATTGATCTTTGAACATCCGAGTGACCATTCGCTGGTAGGTCGCTCCGGCATTCTTGAGGCCGAACGGCATTACCCTATAGCAGTAAGTCCCTCTCGGAGTGATAAACGCTGTCTTTTCTTGATCCGGACCGAACAATGGTATTTGATGATAACCGCTATAGGCGTCCAGAAAACTCATGCGCTCATGCCCTGCTGTTGAGTCTACTAGTTGATCAATGCGTGGTAGTGGAAAACTATCTTTAGGGCAAGCTTTGTTCAAGCAAGTGAAATCAACACAAACTCTCCATTTTCTGTTCTTTTTCTTGACTACAACTGTGTTGGACAACCACTGTGGGTACTGTACTTCTCTGATTTCTCTTGAGGCCAGGATTTTTTCGACTTCAGCAATCACTACTTCAGTGTGCTTAACTGAGGACCTCCGACTTTTCTGTACGATGGGCCGAGCTGTAGGATTGATGTTGAGCTTGTGGCAAGCAAATTCTGGGTCCAACCCTGGAGTATCATATGCTGACCACGCGAATACCTCCATGTTTTCCCTCAGCAGTTCCAGCAGCTGAAGTTTGTCATCAGCGCCTAGCGAGGTACCGATAAGGAAGTACTTTTCCGAGTCGTCTTCTTCTATCAAGACTTTCTCCAAATCCTCCACCATCTTTTCCTCTGGAGTTCCTCCCACATCTTCTAAGACTGGCTGTCCGGCCACTTCTACGGTCTGTACCCGGTTGCAGAGCTACTTTGCCTTTAACACTGCCATGAAGCAATGTTTGGACGCAACTTGGTCCCCCAAAATCTGCTCTACTCCGTGTTCCGTAGGAAAACGAATGAGCTGGTGATAGGTTGAGGGGACCGCTTCCATTCGATGAATCCACGAGCGGCCAAGTATGGCGTTATAAGGGGATGGTGTATTAATAACCAAGAACTCTATCTGGAGGGTTTTGGTTCCCGCTACGACTGGCAATACTATTCGGCCGAGCGGCCACTCCGGCTGCGAATTGAAACCGACCAACGGGGCTGCCGCTGGGGTGAGATGCTGCTCGGAGAGGCCAAGCTTCCTGAACAAATCATAATACAGTATGTCTGCTGCACTGCCCTGATCTACTAGGACTCGTTTTACATCAAAGCGTTTCCCAATCCCAACAGTTATGATCAATGCGTCAGTATGTGGATGCTGTATGCCTTCTAAATCTTTGCTAGTAAATGAAACAGTGCACAGGGGGGATTTTGGTACGGTACGTACCTTTTTCGCTGCCGGCTCCACTGACATGATTCGCTGAATTTGAGCAGCCTTAGCGATCTCTTCTTTCAGTGCCTCCTCAGATTCCTGAGCCGCTGTCCCATGGATCACATTTATTATCAGTCGGGGCGGATGCTCAATGTTTGCTTCTGGAAGTGGGTTCCCCAGCTCGGCCACCTCCTTACCGTGATCAATGTATTCCCTTAGGTGCCCAGCTGCTACCAGGTCCTCCAAGTGTTGCTTCAGTGCCCTGCAGTTTTGAGTCATGTGTCCCCTGTCTTGGTAGTAGGTGCACCTGAGCTTCTGATTGCGCCGAGCTGGATCTCCCAACATTTTTGGTGGCCAGACAAAGAAAGGCTCTCTCTTGATCTTCTCCAGGATTCGATAGATTGGCTCCTTGAACACGGTCACAACGGCTTCATGGGATTTAGACTTATCCACCTCATTCACTGCAATCCCTTGGTGTTCTCCTCGATCCGTTTTCTTCTTCTGCCAGGCTGCTTGTTCTACTGATACTACCTCAATGGGGATCTGATCGTCCTCCAGATGAGCATACTGCTCAATCCTGGCGCGCAAGTCTTTCAGAGCTATGGTCGGGCGCTTGGTAAGTGATTGTCTCAACTTACTTTTCGGACGCAGACCATGCTTGAAGGACATGACGGCCATTTGCTCGCTGCACACATTTTCTTCCAGATCGTTATACTCTTTCCAGTATCTCCTAGCATAACTACGCAATGTTTCTTCTTGCTCCTTCCTGAGGCCGAACAGGGTATCCGGCTCCTTCAGGATCTTAGTGTTGGAGACAAACCTGGCCAGGAACTCTTCAGAGAGCTGCTTCCAGCCATGAATTGATCCAGCGGGGAGTCGATCGAACCATCGAAGTCCGGTTTCTCCCAAGCTGGATGGGAAGACTTTGCACATCAGTGCCTCATCTCGGCTCTAGAGGGACATCATCTGTCTGAAATGACTGATATGCGTCAGAGGGTCCGACTTCCCATCGTAGGAAGTGAACTTTGGTGGAGTAAACTTCTTTGGAGGCCTCATGGCCTCTATCTCTGGAGAGAATGGCGAAGAGACAAGTCTGTCCAGTGCTCGATGTTCTCTCTGGTGAACAGTACGGTCCAAATGATCTCGATGTTGCTCATTCTGTCTATTTCCAATCAGCCAAGTACGAAGGTCCTGAGGAGGGTATTCAGTTTGTTGACTACCCGTCTTCTGCCTCTTGGCCCTCTTCCGGCGTGATCCACGGGTGTGGCTACTCGCTGCTTCGCTCTGTGTTGGGATTGGTTGGCTTCTTTGCTTGGAGTCATTCCTGGGGAATTTTTTCACTGGTAATTCTCTAGATGAGCTCCTTCGTTGCAAACGAGAGGGCTCTGCTTCTGTCCTCTTCTCCGTCGAATCACCCAACACCTTCTTAAGTTGAGCTTTCAATTCCTGTATCTCCATTCCCATGGAATCTATAATTCGATCTCTATAATCCTTTTCCAGAAGGAAATGATGAGAAGAACCTCCGGCGAATGGCAATCGATGCTCGACAGATTCGGGGGTTCGATTATAGTTACCAGTTTGCTCCTCCAGAACTGTCGGGAGTGCCAAACCTTTGTCCTTCGTCCTCTCCGTCTGCGGGGTATGTGATGAAGGCGGAACGTCCTCAATCCCCATTGCCGGAACTGAATGCAGAGCTCAGAAATGATCCACGTTCACCGCACCAATTGTGCGTACCAGATTCCGCACTAGATGAAAGTGGATCGGGGCTCCGCTCTCAGCTGGGCTATCCAGGGACCAGGGCTCCTGCCACAAGAAGAACCGTTAGAGCTACCCAGCCGAGGTTGGCCGGATAACCCCTCCGGCGTGGTAATCAGTGATCGGTCAAGGAGTATAGAGTCGAATGGGTATGTAAGTGTGGTGTTGATTGGAGTTGTTCAGTTACCTTCAATGTGAAGCTCATGTTATATATATAATGTTCCTTACTTGCTTCTCAAGGTGAGTTCATGGAGTAAAGGTGCTGCCAGGTGTCCTTTCAGCATTGCTCCACGTGGTGGACCACTTGATAATTGCCATTCATTGTACATTCTCATTGTAAGCATGCTGATAACAAACCACATTCTCTTGGCTCAACAACTTCCGTGATTTTAGGCGTGGGGGACCAGCTTAGGTGGGATCCTACACATGCTTGCACTCATAGATCCCACGTTTCTTTGTGGAGCTTCTCTAGCTTGGTACTTACGTTCTTCAGTTCGGTACTGGTGTGCCTTAGTTCGGTACTGGTGTGCCTTAGTTCGGCCTTTTCCAGGCTTATTTACAGAGATGGGCTGGGTTATTATCTGTTCGGCCCACAAACCCGTCTCAGCTCGGCCCGACCAGACTACTACTGGTGGCCTTTCCTTCATTGGGTTGGGCCCAAGTGCTAGAGGACTTGGGTGTACTATTGACCATGAAGTTGGGCTCAATTGATCTGTCCATATACTCATCTGACCCACTTGGATTTGGGCTTTGTCAGATTGGGCCGGCCCAAGGCTTAGACTTGGCCCATTTTGCATTTAGCCCCTTCAATAGGCCATGGCAAAACGATGAGCATTGATTTCCCCACCATTTTTCATATCTTGACCAAATTTTATGCCATTTCAAGAACTGCCATTTTGCATTTACCGATCCTTTGTACCTTTATCATGAGTTCTAGAAACCCTATTACCAAACAATTTGTATCATATTGAGATAGGAAAAGGGAAAGAGATATAATAATAATAATAATAATAATAATAATAACAACAAAAGTATAAATATAAATGTGTGATGTGTTTTGAAAAGAGAGTAAAAGTAAGAATGAAAGGCCGCTCTCTTCTAACCCAAAAAATAAATAAATAAATAAATAAATGAGAATGAAAGGAAGTGTAGGGAAAGTGTAAGAGAAAGAAGAGATGTTGCTATTTAATAATTTAAGAGAAAGGAAATGGGGCATGAGGGAAAAATTAATAATTTAGGTATTATTTGGTATAAATTAAATAAGTTTATTTATTTAAATCATATCACATTTTTATTTTTTTGTATATCTTTTCATTAAAAGTAAAAAAATATACTTATTTGGATCATCTCAAATAACTCCTTAATTAGAACGTTGCTATTTAAGTATAAAAACAAGATATATTTTTTAAAAGGTTTGACATCTCTTAAGTTATCATCTCAATTTGAGAGAGTATTTAGCTTTAGTCATTACATGAAAATTGAGTTTTAGCGGCATTTTAAAAGTCTAAAAAATGCCGCAAAATGTTACTACGACGTTTAAATTTTTCGTCGTTGATACGGTCGCCGCAATAGCTTTACAGCGTTTGAAAACCATCGCTAAAACTATTAGATGGCGTTTTCAAAATCTTTGACGTCCGTCTCCCAAACTAACGTGTGACGTCACAATGACGTCATTTAGTGGCCTTTTTTTGAAAAAAACCAGCTTTCTTTTTTTTTTTTTCTGTGCTACTGCTGCTGGAAGAATATGAAATAAAATATCATTTTTTTTGTCTCTGTTGCTACTGCTACTGCTACAAGAATATGAAATAAAATATCATTTTTTTTCCTCTCTGCTGTTGCAAGAGTATGAAATAAAATACCGAAGTTGGCATTCTCTGTGACTATATATAGTTGCTATAAAATAAATGTTTGTGTGCACTACAAAGTTCATACTACAACTTTAGAAACAAAGTATAAACCAAAGAATTGAACTAATTGCACATTTCATGAGATATTATCTAAAACAAAACCAAAGGCTGAAAAACAAAAACCAAATAGATAAGATAGTATCTAAGATTGAATAAATACTCATTGAAACCAATGTTGGGTGATCTATGATTGAATTTTTAATGTTTGATCCAAATTATAAGAACAATAATCCACACCAGAATCTGGAAATCATTGGAATGCACCCGGTTACAATAATGCCAATTATTTCTGTAAATATGATGATCAAAGCATGTTGATGTATCAAAATATTTCAAACTTCAAAAGGTACAGCAGAGTCGAGCTTCACACGATTCAGTCGAATAGTTCCAAGAATGTACTCAGGGTGCTCCGCCTCTTCTTTGGCCTAAAAATATAGCTATTGTCAATACAAATCTATGTATAGCACACATGCTTTCATGGCTAAGAATTGGAAAGCAATTGAAATCAAATACATCAATCAAAAATGGAAAAAAATAAATAAAAATAAATAACATTTCTACAAAAAAAAAATTAAAAAAAAAAAGAACTAAACTATTCTCGATCAATTTTGCAAGTAAACTATTTTAGGAATGAATCATACTGTTCCAAATTAAAGAATGATAAAATCTATTCTTAACTAGTATGGAACTTTAAACTTCCTTGTTTTACCATTTTGAGACTAATATTGAACTTTTTCCATTAAAGCATTTACTAAGCATGATTTTCAAATTCACCACACACAAAAAAAAAAAAAAAAAAAGAAGAAGAAGAAGAAGAAGCATGATTTTCAATTACAAAATTTGCAGACAAGATTCCTTGATCACAATGCATTAGCAACTTGGATATGGTCAAATGAATAAGCATTCATAACATCATATTTAAGCATCACAATTAGCACATGGCCAAATATGTTAGCTTCAATATCCAGTTGAGATGACTGTAACCAAAAAAAATAATCAAAACTGTTAGTTATTAATAGAGCCAGAACATAAACTCAAACTCAAATTGTGATTATCATTTATTAGGAAAGCAATAAATAAATAACTAATAAGTATGAAAAAGAATTGCATGTTAATACAAAGTGTGTGTGTGTGTGTGTGTGTGTGTGCACGCGCGCGCGCGCGCGAGAGAAAGAGAGAGAGAAGCAACCAAGCTACATACCATGACCTCAACAACTTTATCAGTACTTGGTTTGTTATCATTTGAGTACCTAGCCATCCACACCTCGAAGCGAGTTACAGGAACTTTATTCTTCTTATTTGTTTCCTATAATTACAATTAAAATTAAATAACAAAATCAAAATATACAATTTAAATTTGAAATATAAAGAAACTATATACCTCTACTCAAATAGCTAAGAATGGTTTTCTGTCGATTATGTGATTTAATGTCTTCTTCTTTCGAATTTCTTTGTTTTTTGTACTTTTTTTCTATTATATATGAACACAAACACAAGATAATTTATTAATTAACAAACTCAGCTTATGAGATTACAATAGAGTTCAATAAACCCATGCAAAAATATCTCTAACACCAGTAGCTATTGTAGATACCCCATTTTTGACTGCCCTTAAGACTTGGGCACTACTGATGGTTTACTTGGTGGTGAAAGGTGTGCAGGGCAAAGGTTCAATTTCTTCGGCAAGGAGAGAGTCAAATCCTAACTTCATACCCTTTTTGGACCAAAACAATCTTGATCAAAAGATTTTAGACCTTGAAACCCTCTCTTTCAAAATGTTTTAGAAATAAAGTTCCTACGATGTTCCGACGCTCGCATTTTGTTAAATGTTGCGCTTTCAGTAAACCAAGCAAGGATAAAGTGGAAATGAATGAAAGAGAGATGAAATCTTTGAAAAATCTTTCAAAACGCCTTGTTTAGGGGTTTGGAGTTGAAGAAATTAGGAAAGGAGAGAAAAAAACTAGTTTGGGAGAAGTTTGGCATGAATCCGGGTAGGACCAAAACTGAGCGGCTTCACCAAAATAGGCAAACTTTTTGCACAGTTGAATTTTGATGCAAGGCTACCACCATTGGAAAGCTTACTTCCGGGGCTTCAATTTGGACACAAGATTGACCTGAAAATGAGTCCAGACGAAGGAGTTATGCCCATTTGAAGTTGGACCTGGAAAGTAGAATTTTGCCTGTCGACCAGAAAAATGGGCTGCTGACCAGAAAAGTATCCAACTGACCACTTAGGTGGTCTACAAGTGGTCAGCAGCTGGTCTAGGTGGTCTGCAGCCATGCCACCACCTTTCTCTCTCTGTGCAGACCACCTTCCCCCCCTTGCCGACCACTTTTTGTGGTCGGCCAACCAGTGCAAGTAGCTGGCCGACCACTTCAACTGGTCGATAGCTTTCCTGCACTTTCTGCAGATATTTTCCATGCCAGCTGTTGGGCACAGAAAGCATCCTCCATACACATGTATGAAGGGATTGATTCAAGCTTCAAACTTGTTCAACAAGCTTGATGCTTGGTTTTCTATAAAAGGAAGCATCCTCCCTCTTGTCTCAGGTTTAGAAATTTTGCATTAGGGTTGTACATATATCTTTATCTCTATTTTGCTCATCCTCTCTATATTTGTCTCATTTTGTGCTCAAAAGTGCCATTTTCTTCACACTTTTGCATACAAACACATAGTGAAACACCTTCACTCTTGAGCTAAGGTTCTTGGAGGTTTGTTTGAAGCTCAAAGGCTTGGTTTTGCCTCAGAAGTTGTTGATTTGCTATGTTTCTTCAAGGGTGAGGCTCTAATCCTTGTAAAGCTTTGTTTTAGTTGCTTAACTTAGCCATCTTTGCATGCTTATTTTGACCTAGTTGTCAACTATAAAAAGCTTCATTTTCAAGTGCTTAAAATGTTTGTTTTAGGCTTTGTTTGTGTTGGGGGTGGTTTACCCCCTTTGGTGGCTTGTTTGGCTTTGTTTTGTGCCATCACTTTAGGCCTTTGTGATCACCTTTATTTGGCCTCTTCACCACTGAATTCCAGAGGAATTTCAGTGGTGGAAAGTATGTTTTGAGGTCTTAAATAAGAGGGGGTTGTCCCCCCTCCTCTTCTCTTATATGCTTGTGTTGATAGCTCATCAAAGTAGCATGTTTGTTAAGCTTGTTTTGGCTCCATCTCAGCCTATTTTTGGCCTTATTTCAATATGGCATACCTCTATTTTGGCTTAGTTTAGGCCACCCTTGCATGCTTTATACACTTGTAGTGTAATCCTTGCAAACTAGTCTTGTATGCTTGCTATTTTAGCCTATAATTCTAGTATGTTTTGGCCATTATTTAACATGCTTTAACTCTATTTTTGGCTTGTTTGATCATTGGTTGCATGCTTCATGCACTTGTAGTGTAAATCCTCTTTGCTAGCCTTGCATGCCTAATGAGTTAGCTTATTATTCTAGCATGTGTTGGCTTAGGCTCAGCCCATTTTTGGTGTTATTTTGACATGCCATAACTCTGTTTTTGGTTGGTGGAGTCACCTCTTGCTTGGTTTGTGCACTTGTAGTGTAATCTTGCCCAGTAGCCTAGTGTACTTGGTGTTTTGGCCCTTCATGCTAGCTTACCTTGGCTATACTCCATACATGTTTTAGCATTATTTTAACATGCTTTAGGACTATTTTGGGTTGCCTTGGCCATATGACTCATGTTTTGCATAGCTATAGTGCAAATGCCTTGACTAGTCTTGAGTTTTGAGGTCCCCACCATGCTATACTTGTGATGTTTGCATGCCTTGGCATCATTTGGCATGGAATTTTAGAGCTTATATCTTTGCCATACTCCCATGTTTATCACTCTTTAATTATGTTTAAGAGTTGTGCCCTTATGCCTTGTTTGTGAGCTAATACGGGAGCATATTTTTCTTGCCATCTATGCTGCAAGTCTAGCATATTTTTGCTACCATTTTGACCTGCCTTAGGTCTGTTTTGAGTGCATAAGGTCATTTGAGCATTGATTAGCATGGTTATAGTGTAAAGCCTTTGACTAGCTTTGTATTTCAAGTCTCTTGGCATGCTTTATTTGAGCTATTTGCATGCCTTGGCATCATTTAACATGTTATTTCAGAGTATATAGCATTGCCATGTTCTCACTTCTTTCACTCTTTGAGTGCTTTTAAGAGTTGTGCCTTTGTGCCTCGTTTATGGGCCAATGCGTATACATGCTTGTCTAGGCTTTTGAGCTCCCATCCCAACATGTTTTGGTCTTTGTTTTGACCTAATTGAGCTTTGTTTGTGGCTGGTTCAATCATTTGTGCCATGCATTGTATGCCTTTTGTGTAGTCCCCTTTAGTAGCCTTGTGCCTTAGGCCTTCTAGCATGCTATACTTGTGTGTTTATGTGATTTGGCATCATTTAACACCTAATTTTAGAACATATAGCATTGCCATATTCTCATGCATATCACTCTTTGATTGTGTTTGATAGTTGTGCCTTTATGCTTAGTTCATGGGCTGATGGATGAGCATGCATTTTCTTGCCGTTAATGCTAACATTTCGGAGCATTTTGGCCACTGTTTTGGCATGCATGAGGTCTGTCCATGATTGGTCCAAGTCCTTTGAGCATTGTACTGAATGCCTCTTGTATGATGCTCTTTACTTACTTTGATGCTTTAGCCTCCAAACATGCCATGCATGCATTATTCACATGATAGAAATCTTGTGCATGCCATTAGCATTGATAGGTTGGTCATGTTGTATGTGTGGCATTGTGTTTGGATCGAGCGTTGATCCAAACATAAGGAATGTGGCATGTTTCATACTTGAAGTGATGAAACGTGTCTCATTTCTTTGTCGCTGACCCTCTTGATCATGCATGATAGAGGTTAAGACCCTTATGTGTTATTTGTGCATTCATTAACATTGATGTGCAAACTTGGCTTCTCGGCCATCGTGCATTGCGATGCTCGGTTGGTGGCCCGAGAGTCGAGAACTACACTCCCTTGAGCTTGAGAAATGATATGGAGGGTGGTTGTGCATACATACCTTGCAAATACACTGCTGTGCCCCTTCTTGTTCTCTGTTGCAGCAAACTGGAGCTTGGTAGAAATTTTTGGTCGGCAGACCAGAAAAAGTAGCTGGCCGACCACTTTTTATGGTCTACGGCATGTTTAGGTGGTCTACAGGTGGTCTACACCACCCTTTTCTGGTCGGCAACCCTCCTGGAGGTCTCCATGTTGGAGTAGAAGCTAACTGGAGGTTTGTGCAGTGTTCTGAAATCAAATGCAAACAGAGGCAAGTTGGGGCATAGTAATGGATTTCTGAGCAAGGCGATCAAGCATGCATGCACTTCTCGCCCTGAGGCTCCTTTTAACTGCTTTGCTTAGCTATTTGGCTATTTGGTTATGTACTTAAGTAGTTAATGCACTTAGCTATTTATTTGTATTTGTAATTAGTTAACTTGTTAGTTAATTAGCTTCGTTTTGTAATAATTAGTTTAATTAGCTTAGATTAGCTAGTTAGCTTATTATTCAGATCCTCTGTCGAGAGGGCACAACTATTGTAATAAGTGTGCGTGTGTGTGATACATGCCTTCCAACCCCATTTCTTTCTCCCTTTTACTTATCTGCTTTCAGTGGTTAGTTTTAGGGCATATTTCAATTAGCATACTTATGCTTTGCATGCGTGCATCATTTATCTGTCTTGCATACACCAGGCTCGGCACATCATACAAACTGCATTGTACTTTAATACACTTTCTTGAATACGTGTTTCAAAGTATGTTATCGAGTGTTGCATTCATATGCCATTCTAGATAGCTGAGCCTATTTTAGTTGCATTTTTGCATGTGTTGCATTAGGCATCTTAACATAGCTAGGATCATGCATTGATTTTTAACATAGCTTCTGTTTTGGCTTAGAGTACACTGTGAGTGTTTATGCTTTAGCATCCTTGCATGTGTGTAAGTGACTGCCATGATAGCATGCTTGCCATGAGGCTATGCACTTATTTGATATAAATGCATGAATGCCTGTGGATGAAGGCTTCATTGCTTGAATTAGAACAATTCATCGAAATGCGAGTTTTAAGCCCACTTGAAGTGGCAAATCATCATGTTTTTCTAAGCCCACTTGAGGGTGGCAAAATCCGCATCTTAGCCTACTTGTGGGTAGCAACTTGAAACCATTTTTCGAAAAACAAATATGAGATGTTTTGTTCCAAATTGAGTGATTTAGTCTATACTTGTATGTTGTGCGCATCACGTAGTAAGGTTAGCTAATAAACCGGAAAAAGAACACATGTGTTTTCAAAAACAACATATCAGGTTAGTAAAGGCCGATCTTTGATCGGGCGAGCGAGGGTGCTCATTTCAGGACCTTCCCCTCTCATACCCAAGTTCCCGAGCCAAGGCAACTTTAGTGATGACGGACACGTGGCCTTAGGCATGAGTTAGGGTTTCCTAAATTTCCCAAAACAAAACATTTAGGTAGCGACTCTGAAATCTGGCAAAGCAGTCCATGTTTGGGATTTTTTCATTCAAAATTGATTTTTCAAAACCAATTGCCGGATTCGGACTCTTTGGTGATTTGTTAGTCTTACATTGCACTTTGTGAGATTAGATTCAGAACCGTGACAGGAGTCCAAACTCTAGTAGCTAGAACTACAATTCGCGCCCTCGAGCGTGGAGCGGAGTTCGGGCGGTCTACAGCCACCAATTAAACTAGCAACATTAAATGATACCTGTGCCTTCCGAGTGCCCCAATAATATACTAAGCTCCAGCATTGATGCTCATGTACTCTTTCGGGTCGATGAGTTAACCTATCAGCATCATATAATAGCCACCCAGTAGATACATAATGAAAGCATGTTATGCAGTTTTGAGAAAACAAAATTAATCACCTTGGAAAAAATTGAAAACAATAAGATGCAACATATATATATTTTTCAAACCAAATAACTTCATATATTGGATTGCTACAAACAAACTAGAATTCTTACCCACAATATTGTAAAGGAACTGGTTTATAATGATAGAAGGCTAACCATTACAAGTGTAAATGAATAATTACATGGCAACCAACCAAACT
Organism: Camellia lanceoleosa; assembly: GCA_025200525.1. Lineage (NCBI taxonomy): Eukaryota > Viridiplantae > Streptophyta > Magnoliopsida > Ericales > Theaceae > Camellia > Camellia lanceoleosa. The sequence goes on from CM045760.1 coordinate 46,976,701, forward strand.
TCGGCCTGACCTGAGCCTAAACTTTATCCTGAATTGGCATGCCTAAGACATACCCGAGCTTAAACCAATGAACTCGGATTAGGCATTTTTTGCACGAATAAACCCAAAATAATAATAATAATAATAATAATAATGAAATGAGACAAATTCATTCAAGCAGAGGCTTTCATGGACATGGCAAAGGGGTTATGTCCATGAACAACCCTATAATTTAGCTAGATCATTAAACTTCTTCCTTATCTAGCCCTTGATGACTATTTATTCTCTGTGTTCATCATACATATTACAACAATGATCTTGGAAATATTAAAATCCAAAAACAAATTGCCAACAATTTAACCACACCATAATTTACTAGTGTATTTCTAGGCTAAAAAAATATAATAGTTTGTCAAACAAGTGATATACAAAAGCCAATTAGAGACCATAAACAAAACTTCAATTTGTGTACCTTCCAAAACATCAAACAACAGGACCCAAAAAATAATAAATAAATAAATAAACAATGAAAAAGTTCAGTACTAGCCTAGTTAGAAGAACGAAATTGTATACAACATTGTATCTATGGTGGATTCCTTGGAGAATCATCTTGGTAAAATATTCAAAAGAGAAGTCATCGAGTAAGCAATGAAACACAAACAGATTGCAATGCTAAAATTGTAAAAAATCTAAAGAACTAGAACAGCAAGATCATCACAAGTTATATAAACTCCTTTTTTTTAAATTTAATTTAATTTTTTTTAACTAAAGAATGAAAAAATTACAAAGTTAATTAGCAGATTTGACAATGAGATAGTAGAGAACGAAAAATGTACGTGATATAAGAGCAAGAGAGATCAGCTAGAACAGATCGATTTTGGATTTTGGATCTACGATTCGATGAAGAACATATCGATTTTGATAAAGAGCAGATCGATTTGATGAAGAGAAGCTAGAGCAAAGCCCTCGAGTGATAGAGATCGATGAAGAACAGCTAGAGAGTTCGATTGCGAGCGATAAAGATCGATGAAGCGCAAACCATCGAGGGTTTTGGAATCTGCAATTGAGAAAATCGAGGGTTAAGAATGAGAGGGCTTGTGTTTGAAATTGAGCGAAAGAGAGTGAGAGCTTCAAATCGAGGGTTGAGAATGAGAGCTTCAAATTAAGGGTTTTGGAAGAGAGGGCGACTAAGTTGTGGTAGAGACTGAGAAAAAGAGAGATTGAGTTGAAAGAGACGGAGGTTTGGATGGTCAATACATTGACCAATACGGCACCGTTTCACTAGATTAGAGACAACATTTTTCAGAACGTTATGTTTCATTAATTTATAGTGGTGTTTTCATAAATGCCATAAAACAACTGTGCAATATCTCACTTTTCCTGTAGTGGGTAGGCCCATTTTGAAATCAATTCCGATAATTCAAACCGTTTACTTTTTAAAACTCGTTGAGTAGAATATTTATGTAAAAAATAAGATCATTGTATATTGGTAATTATATATTTGAATCATATTTGTTTTAAAAAAAATAGATGACAAATATAATTTCAAGAATAACCATTCATTTTTTGTAATATAAATTTGATTCAAACATATAGCTACTGATGTCCGATCATCTTAATTTTATATATGAATATTCTACTCAACGAGTCCTAAAAAGTGAACGGTTCGAATTATTGAAATTAGACCCATGGTGGGCTCTACGGATCACTCAAATTCTCTTATATTGAGACCCAACATGAGAGAAGCTCAACGTTTTTTAAACTCAATAATTTAGCAATCAATTAGGATATTTAAGATAACACACTCTCTCATATTTTTCTTAATTATCAACCAATTATATTTGTAATGCCCCAAAAATTTATAACATCATATAAATACATCAACCAACCTTCATTACAAGAAAAGATGTAATTCTTCAACCTTTACATCATTGATCATTAAGGCTTGTACAAAATAATTTTGCATGCAAATTATACATTCAATGATATCAAATACATGAATGTATAGCATGTAGAATATCAAATCCAAAAATAAATAAATGCCCTTAGAGGCTTACAAATTTCAAGACTTAAGCCCGGTTACACAAAAATGATCTCTCGAAACCATACATTTATAGCCCTTGGCTAACAAAAATACATCACAACAAAAGAGGAGCCATATACTCTTAACAATTATGTCCACGCCCTAATTCGGCGGAATTGCCACATCTCTTCCTGTACCAAAATTCCATAGAGGTGAGCATAAAGCCCAGTAGGAAATTCTTAACAAAGTATATACATTTTATACAAGTTTCTCAAATGAAATGCACATGCCATACTATGCCCTTTGAAAGAAAAACACATTTTTCTTCTTTTATCATTTGAAAACCATCATACTCAATGATAACTTAACAATCCAGAAATTTTCAATTTAGTTCAAGAGGCAGTAAATACGACTCAGGTAATCCCTAGGTTAGTGTCTGCAAGTAGGCATAACTAGCACTACCAAAACTCCACTTTCGCGGTAGCTAACCGGAAGGCATGTAGTACCTCCTCCGTGCATATTTTTGGTCTTTCACTCTAGATACTTAGGCCAACTAATCAATTTCATCTACACTTCCTATCCAGACTTACCAACGTATTTATCCGAAAACATTTCAATAAATCTCATTTCACAATGTTTCTTTTTCAATGCAAAGTTTCAAATCCCCATTTCAAAATTTAATAACAAGCAAAGTATTGAAATGTCAATGCAACAATTATCCATGCAATGCAATAGTTATACATGCGATGCAATATCTTTCCATTTACAAAACTTCCACACAAATGTTCCATTTGTGATCATAATTTATGTTTCCTTTTCCAATGCATTTCACAAGATTACCATATATCTATATAGATTCACCATTAGTAATAACATTACCACATTTCGTGTGCTCTCAACAAAATTAGTCATCTCATGACTATATCTACAACTTCAACAATAAATCCCAAAAATTATCATTTCTCATATTCAACAAAATTTACCATTTTGCATCAAATCAAATAAGAAATTTCCAAATCATTCATTCCTCATGGCATACTAATAAGTAAATAAATAAATAAAAATTCCTAGATTCTTAACCCTTTTCAAAATCTCAAATTTCTAGGTTTTTGACAAAAATAGGCATCTCTTCATCTTTTTTGGAAAGCAACTCACCCAAAGCATCTTTTCTCACACAATGTAGTTGAAACCCTCAAGAAATAGTTTGGAAAGGGTCAAAAGTTAAACCCACTCTTAAAACTTCTATGATTCTTGAGCCAAAAACTAAAATTTTCTTAATATCATCAAGGAAGCTCCAAAAACAACACAAATCTTGCAAAAACATATATATGACTCTAAGAAAATCCCTACCTCAAGTTTGGAGAAGAAATGAGATGAAACCCCCAAATTTCTCGGTGTTGAAACCTAATCTCCACCGCACAACATGAAGCCCTCGGTTAGCTCTCCAAATTTTGTGAAGGATGAAGGGTCAAAATGCTAATGGATTTGGAGAGATCAAAGATCTTGTGATGGTTTTGGTGAGAAATGTAAAGAGAATGGAGAGTATTGTGTTTTTAGAGAAAGAGAGATATAGGAAAAGTGATATACACTCAGCCCCAAAAGAGAAAAAAGACAGAATTTTTGGACTTAGTGGAGTCCTGCACATGCGGCACCCATACCCGCACATGCGAAGTGTCCCACACGTGCAGCACTCACCCCCGCATGTGCGGCGCTCTTACTCTGCACCTCTAGCCACACCTGCATTTTATGTAGTAGACAACCCAGAATTTCCCCTATTCCCCGCATGTGTGGCCTTACCCCCTGCACGTGCGACCCCCATCTCGCGCGTACGGCTCTGCCTTTCCAACTAGGAAACTCTTCAATTCAACTCAAGCCACTCCGAACCAAACCTCGCACATTCCGAAACATGAAAAACTCGACCCAGAAATAAATGAAAGCAAGGCTTTTGAAACAAGTTTCCAAATACAACAAAATGAATCGTTAACAAGACTCCCGGTCATCACAATATTACTTCCACGTCATTAAATCTAAAAATAAGTTTAAAAAGTGAGATTATATATCATTCTCCATTTAATGATATAAATTTTAGGTAAGTTGCTATTACTTTGGATACTTCGTGGGTATTTAGAAAGTTACTATTTTAGTAGGCTATTTTAGTTTGTGGTTATTTTAGTAGGCTAAAATTTTTATATTTAGAAAGTTAGTTGGATTGTTTTGTGGTTAGATGTGATATTTGTGAGAGAAAAAGTGAAATGATTATGGGTTTGATATAACATTTTGTCTTATTGACTATATTATTATTATTATTATTATTATTATTATTATTATTATTATTATTATTATTATTATTTATTTTCTGTGAATTTTAGTCCAAAAAAACAAAAATAGCCTTTGTCAAACACCTTCATTTAATTCTAGTTTGTTTAGGTCTTATTACTGATTTCCAAACTTCTTCATTCGTATCACCAAAACCATAGTTCTCTTCTCAGCTGCCATCGACCAAACACCTCATGTAGCTCTTTTACCAAGTCTAGGTATGGGTCATCTCATCTCATCACTTTCATTGAATTCGCCAAGCAACTCATCTAAAACTACCACTTGTCCGTCACCATCCTTATCCTCTCTGCCGAACCACCCACCACGGCCCAAAAAATAGTCCTCAAAACCCTCCCCAAAACCATTCACCACATCTTCTTCCCACCTGTTGAATTACCCAATGACCCCCTCAGTGCTGCTTCCCAAATCTTCCTCACAGTCACTCTCTCTCTCTCCCCTCTCTCAAACACACTATAGCTTCCTTGTTCTTCCCTTCATCAGCCATCTCATTGCTGGTTTGCCTTCATTTCTTGAAGATCAATGAGACGGTTACGAGCAAGTACAAAGACCTACCTAAACCGATATAATTCCCTGGTTATTTACCGGTTCACAGGAGAGATCTCCTGTAACGCCCTGAATAAATACAATAAATCCCAACTCATAAGTAGAAGCATAATAGAAGCAATATACTTTCATTCATCAGAATTTAATATACATGAAGGACAGATACAAGAAGGAATGAAAGTTACACAGATACTCATTTGTCCTAATGGCATACATCTTTCCAAGTCACTGCTTGGTTATAACAAAAATGAGTACAGCACAATAACAATTTAAAGCCCCTGGCTATACAAAATAGAAGCTCTGGCTCCAAATCCCTCCAAGCTACTGTCTTGGTGGAGGCATATCACCAACACCTAAAAATGATTTTTCCCAAATAGGATGAGCCAAAGCCTAGTAGAAACAATCTAATACAGTACATGAGTCTTAACAAACATATAAGTGAAGTGCGCATATATGATGTCCGTAGTAAAATCATTCATGTTTTACAAAATCATAATATACCAAGCTTTATATCCCAATCCTTGTTATCTCAATTTCATTCACATCAGTCCATTTTATCTCAACTCAGGAGCCAATTTTCACTATTTTCCAAACAACCCAACTGAGACTTCAACTCAGTGATTCTCAAATCTACACAACAATCACACAGCCACTTCAATTTGCCATTTTATAGAAATTTTGTCTGTGGGAATCAGCACCCATGAATATGCGCGGTTTCGGGACTTTCATTCTGGACATACAGGCCAACTTAATTCTATGAAATCCATCCTCTTGTTCCTACCAAACATGGAGTACATCCCTTTTCTCATCCCAACATCATACATATACAATGTATTTAAAACACAGTCATATTCAATGATAACCAACAAGAGATTAGTTTCAATTTACCTAATCCTCATGCAATTTTTATAACAATCATAGTTATCCTCCACCGATAGCCCAATACAGATATTTCTAAATAGATATTAAATCTCAACACAGATAATTTATTCAAAATTTCATAGGTGAGTGGTAATGCATATCTAACCCCACCATTCACAAAAAAAATTCATATAATTTCACATTTTCAATACCAATTCCCTTTATTTATACAAAACAAATATTTGAAACATTTTAAGGCAAACTCCCATCTTTCCTAAATATCAACCCAATTGCCAAAATCAACTATTTTACCACAATATAACCTCATATTTAACCTCACAACCATCTATAACTCATTTACTTATAAACCCCTCTTTTGATTTTAAACCCAAACCGTAGGTTTGCTCAAAATACTCCCAAGTCCCACCATTGTTACACAACAATCAATAACTAAGTTAAAAACCATATGAAAGTGTAAAAAATCCCTTCCTCAAAGAGAGAAGACGAGCAAAGCAAAGATGAAACTCCAATGACTCTGAAACCAATGTCTATTCGGATCAAAACGATGCCCTTGAGGTGCCCTACCTTTTTATCAAAGGGAGTAGGGTGGAGTAACCACTAGATTTAGATAGAAATGTAGAGAGAAGGTAAGTTTAGAGAGAGAGGGTCTCAACTTTAGGGTTGGAAGGAAATAGATCTGAAAAAGTGATGTAAAAGTCACTTTCGTGATTTGATATGCGCACAATCCGCTCGAGTGCAAGAAGTGACGCTTGAGTGTCAAACATAATAAGTTGTTCCGCTTGAGCGCAAGAAGTGATGCTTGAGTTCCAAGACAGAATAAAGAAGACCATCACCACTAGAGCGCAAGAAGCGCCGCTCAAGTGTAGAATACACATATCTAGTAGTTTTGCAGACAATAGACCAATGCTCGAGCGCAAGAAAAGGCTGCTCGAGTGCATACAGAACCGTTCGAGCGTATAATACACTCGCCCAGTAGTTTTGCAAACCTACAAAAGTACTGAGAGTTTGCAAATCCCGCTCGAGCGTAAGAAGCGTCACTCGAGCGGATGAACAAAATCCTGGGCAAAAAAAGTTTTAAAACTACCGACCTATCCCAAATACAACCACAACAACCTAAAAGACAAACTCAAGGGAAAACAAGGAGAATAACAGATCAACAACAACATTAAACCATGAAACCCGAATCCAGAATACAACAAAAGTCGGATCAAAGCAGGAATCGCTCTAATCTCCCTCTTTTAAAGAATTTCATCCCCGAAATTACAAATCAAGTTCAAAATCGTTATTAAACCATTTACAACAATGATAATCTAACAAGTTCAACACCATGACCCATTCTCTAGTCATCCATTCTCATTCACTCGATACACAAGTTCCCAAAATTAAAAGTGCAGTTTATAATTTCCCAAGACATTTACAATGTTCATAATTAACTCGTGTTCTTCATAACATACTCAATATTTCTATATTCTCAAAACATATACAATGTTTGTACTGAGTCCATGCTCCCAAAACATAAATGATATGTACAATATTCTCATATTTCATTAACATAACAAAGTTCAATACATATTCAAACATAAACAAACAAGTCCGGATACTTTTCATGGACTTCCAACTCACGCTCCCAAGTTGCTTCGTCAACCCCGTGATGTTTCCACAATACCTTAACCAAAGGAATCGTCTTGCCTCACAAAACTTGGTTCTGGTTATCCAAGACTCTCACCGGTCTCTCCTCATACGAGGCATCCTCATCTACCTCTAAGTCGGTCCAATCCAACACATGCGATGGATCCAGCTCATACTTCCGAAGCATGCTAATATGGAACACATCATGAACCCCGAAAAGTTGTGGTGGCAAGGCCAAACGATATGCTACCTCTCCGATCCGCTCAAGGATCTCAAAAGGCCCAATAAATCGAGGGGACAACTTCCCACTTTTTCCAAACCTCATCAAACCCCTCATAGGTGATATCTTCAAAAAGACATGATCTCCCACCTCAAAAGACAAGGGTCTCCTCCTACGGTCGGCATAACTCTTCTGGCAACTCTGGGCTGTAGCCAACCTCTTACGAATAAGTGCTACTTTCTCCGTCGTTTCTCGGACTAACTGCAGGCCCAACACATTGGTGTATCACCTACCTTGGTCCAACATACAGGAGATCTACACGGTCAGCCATACAAGGCCTCAAATGGTGCCATGCCAATACTCGATTAGAAGCTATTGTTATAGGTAAACTCCTCTAAGGGCAAGCGCCTCTCCCATGACCCCTTAAAGTCAAGGACATAACCTCTAAGCATATTCGCAAGGATCTGGACAGTACATTCGGACTGTCCGTCAATTTAAAGGTGATATGTGGTGCTAAAAGCCAACCTAGTGCCCAAGGCACTCTACAAGCTCTGTCATAACCGAGCCGTGAAACATGGGTCTCTATCTGAAACAATTATCACTAGGACCCCGTGCAACCTCACTATGTCCCAAATGTATAGGTCGGCAAGATAATCTACTAAGTCACTCATGCGCATAGCAATAAAATGTGCTGACTTGGTTAACCAGTCAACTACCACCCAAATGGCATCACTAGCCCGTTGAGTCCTCGAAAGGCCCACAACAAAATCCATCGTGGCATGCTCTCATTTCCATTTGGCGATAGGCAAGGGTTGCATCAAACCCACTGGCCTCTGATGCTCGACTTTCACTTGTTGACAAGTAAGGCACTTAGACACAAACATAGCCACATCCTTCTTCATACCTCTCCACCAAAACTGGCTACTAAGATCATGATACATCTTTGTGCCTCCTGGATACACTACAAGGCGTGAATGGTGAAACTATCGAAGTACTTCCTCTCGGCAAGACTCCGGCATGAACAAACAGTCACGGTATCGCACACTCAGATCGGGATACACATTTAAGCCTCTTCCTACCTTTCCACTGGAAATCTTGTCCCGAAGGGATTCTACCTTAAGGTCACCCCTCTGTGCTTCTAACACTCGGTTCACAAGTGTAGGTTGTGCAACTATCGAAAACAAGGTTGCAGACTCAATGGACTCGCCAAGATGCAAGTCAAACTCCCCAATAGCACCCAACATCTCCCATTCCCGGATGGTAACACTAGCCACATTACCGTTGGATTTCCTACTCAACGCATCGGCCACAACGTTGGCCTCCTTCAGATGATAATGTAACTTCAAATCATAATCTTCTATAAACTCCATCCACCTCCTCTGTCTCAGATTCAAGTCTTTCTATGTAAACATATATTTTAGACTCTTGTGATTTGAAAACACCGCGGACTTCTCTCCATACAGCTAATACCTCTAAATCTTCAAGGCAAAGATCACTGTCGCTAACTTTAGGTCATGAGTAGGGTAGTTCCTCTTGTGTGTTTTCAACTGCTGCGAGCCATAGGCTACTACGTTTCCCTCTTGTATCAAAACATAACCCAAGCCTTTCAGTGAGGCATCACAATACACCAAGTAGCCCAAACCCCTATCTGGAATAATCAATACTGGAGTAGTAGTAAGTCTAACCTTAAGTTCCTGAAAAGACTTCTCATAAGTCTCATCCCATACAAACTTAACTCCCTTCTTCGTTGGTCTAGCCAACGGTGAGGCTAGCCTAGAGAAATCCTTCATGAATCGATAGTAATACCCGGTTAACCCCAAGAAACTACGGATCTCAAAAGCATTCTTAAGTTGTTCCTAACGTTGCACTGCTTTTATCTTGGATGAATCTACAGTCACCCCTTTTCTGGATACTACATGGCCTAAGAACTTAACTTCCCTTAGCTAGAATTCACATTTCCCAAACTTGGCATACAACTTTTGGGCTCTAAACAACTTAAGCACCACTTGCAAGTGTTCCTCGTGCTTCTTCTCAGAAGGTGAGTAAATCAAGATGTTGTCCACAAAGACAACCACAAAACGGTCTAAGAACTCACAAAATGGCCAGATCACTTCATGCCTCCACATCCACGTCCATGTCCACGTCCTGACATCCTAATAAAGGCAACAAAATAGATTAGCACATTTACAAATTTGCCGAAGCTAACTCATTCACGTCCTAAAGCGGTGGACAACAAAAATTCACTCCATGTGAGCACGTAATCACACAAACACGAATTTCATTCCCATATAATGACCGTCCCGTGGCGTTGCCAGAGTTCGAATTAAAAACAGCAGTGATCAAGTGCTCTTCTAATAGGACTTCCAGAAACCCGTAAACTCAAACGATATCCTAGAAATTCAAATCCCATACTCACATAATCACATAAGCATGTTGTCACATAGCATTACAATCATACAAATATCTCTATCGAGCGAGATAAACCTATTGTGGTACTAACCACTTTCCACGTATCCAAAGTATTCAAACCCAGTACGCTCTGATACCAAGATGTAACGCCCCGAACAAGTACAATAAATCCTAACTCATGAGCAGAAGCATAATAAAAGCAATATACATGAGGGACAATTACAAGAAGGAATGAAGTTACATAGATATTCATTTGCCCTAATGGCATACATCTTTCTAAGTCGCTGCTTGGTTACAACAAAAATGAGTATAGCTCAATCACAATTTAAAGCCCTTGGCTATACAAAATAAATACAACAAAATAGAAGCTCTTACTTCAAATCCCCCCAAGCTGTTGTCTTGGTGGAGGCATATCACCAACACCTGAAAATGATTTTTCCCAAATAGAGTGAGTCAAAGCCCAGTGGAAACAATCTAACACAGTACATGAGTCTTAACAAAGATATAAGCAAAGTGTATATATACGATATCCGTAGTAAAATCATTCATTTTTTACAAAATCATAATATTCCAAGCGTTATATCCCAATCCTTGTTATCTCAATTTCATTCACATCGGTCTATTTTATCTCAACTCAGGAACCAATTTTCACTATTTTCCAAACAACCCAACTGAGACTACAACTCAATGGTTCTCAAATCTACACAACAATCACACAAACACTTCAATTTTCTATTTTACGGAAATTTCGTCCGCCGAAATCGGCACCCATGTATACGCGCGGTTTTGGGACTTTCACCCTAGACACACAGGCTAACTTAATTCTATAGAGTCCATCTCATTTCTCCTCCCAACATCATACATATATATTGTATTTAAAACACAGTCATATTCAATGATAACCAACAAGAGATTAGTTTCAATTCACCTAATCCTCATGCAATTTCTACAACAATCATAGTTATCCTCCACCGATAGCCTAATACAAATATTTCTAAATAGATATTAAATCTCAAGATAGATAATTTATTCAAAATTTCATAGGTGAGTTGTAATGCATATCCAACTCTACCATTTACATATATATTCATCTAATTTCATATTTTCAATACTAATTCCATTTATTTATACAAAACAAATATTTGAAACATTTTAGGGCTGTAACAACCCCGACCCATGATTAACATTAATCCATGTTTAGTTATGCCTAACAAATAATTAAAGTGAAATTTTACATCATATGTTGCCTTATGTGTGTTTATATCTGTTTAACGTAGAAAGATCTGTTCATGTTTCCATTTCGGTTTGCGAATTGAAAGCCTTATCGGCACCTAATTCAGAAATTCACTTGATTTATGCGTTATTTGGGATTTTTAAAATTTTATGGTAGGTTTAATTGAAATTCGATTCGGAAGGATTAAATTAGAATAATTAATGTTCAATTAAGACTAATTAATGAATTACTTAATCCAAGCCTATATAAAGGCACCTTTTACACCACTCATCCTTTTTTTTTCATTTCAACACATTCTTGAGACCATACACACACAAAACGCGAGAGAAAGAGAGTGAGGAGAAGATTGGGCTCAACCAAGGGATTTGTTAGGAAGATGAAGAATTGAACTTAGAGATTTAAGAATTAAGCCTCTAGCTCTCATCCTTGGAAATTTAGGTAAGGGTTCAACCTTTAGATTGTTTACAAATGATGTGTAAGACATGAACCTTAAAGAATTTAGTAGGCTGATATAAGAATTGAGTTAGAATTAAAGCAAAATGAACCATACCACGCATGTATGCTCATCTCATCATAATTTGAAGTTGTTTTCAAAGAATTCCCTCTTGCATGTCTTCATTTTGACCTTGGTTTGAGAATTCAACATACTTTTAAGTTAGACACCTCATTTGATCATGTTTTGAAAGCTTTGAACTCAAATGTATACATGCATGTTATGTTCGTATCATGTTCTTACATTTCAAGTTGAATTTTTGCATAATTAACATACTTTTGGGCCTTGATTTTGTGCAATGATCCCTAATTCATGATGTTTTCCAAGTTTACACAAGTTTCATTTAGATTTTGGCCCAATAAAACATGATTTACAGCTTTGGGGCCGAGTTTGAAGCTTGGAAGCAATTTTGGAAATTCAAGAATTCTGCTTCTACGCTCGGGCAAAAAATCTTACGCTCGAGTGACCACCTTTATTTTTGCACTTCCATTCGAGCGATTAGAAGTCCGCTGGAGCGTGAAATGCATGCTCCTAGAAGTTCTTATGTTTTACAGTCCGGTCAAGCGACAAAAGTTGTGCTCAAGCGAAGGCATGTCTCTCACTCTCAAACGAGCGTCGAGTGAGCATCGAGCGAAAAAATCAAGCACCAGCACTTTTGCAAAAGTTTACAGACCGCTCGAGCAATAGATCTTGCGGTAAAGTGACCACTCACATTTTGCATGTCCGCTCGAGCGTAGGAAGTTGCGCTCGAGCAAGGACCCTGTTTTCAGCAAGTTTTATTAAGTGTTTTCAAGTACATTTTTGCATCCTCATTCCATCCTAGGCATTCTTAGGCCATGATTAAGGAATAATAATGAGGATAAAAGTAGAGACACACCAAGATAAGAAAGAACAAGGTAAATGTTTCCAGGTGTGTAATTCAGTATATATTCGATTTGTATCTGTGTAGGTCACGCGCCGCAACATATCTGAATTGCTTACTCTATTCATCTGTTTGGAGCCATTTGTTATTTATGAGTAATAACTCTGTAAAGTTATGTTAGATTTTGATTATTTTCTGATGATAAAACATGATTAGTTTTCTGAAATACCATGTTTTGTGTGAATGAATGATCGTCCAAGTTTCTGAAATATATTCGTGGCATCCATAGCATCATGTGATATTTTGCATCCCTTTATAGGTCATCGGAATGCCTTTATGGTCATTCCTTTATGGGTCATCGAAAACGTCTCTGTGCACATAAGTCATCGGAATGCCTTATGGTTGTCCCTTTATGGGTCATCAGAATGCCTTCACGGCCGTCCCTTTTATGGATCATCGGATTCATTAACGCTAATGGATGTGCCACGTACTATGATGTGAAATGTATGAATTTTGAGAATGGAAATGATCAATTATATAAATCTGTTTCTAATTTGAAATCTGAATATACATAAGAATCTGATTTTTAACTTTATGGCAGACATCATTCATTAAAACCCTTTACCTTATTATTATGCACTGGGCTCCCGTTCACTATTTATATTTTATATGTAGGTGACCAGGCGCGCGACCAGGCTTAAGATGACGCCTGAAAAGTTTTGTGTTCGTCAGCCACCCTTTGTGCCTCCCGAGGAGGTTCCAGATCGTGTCAATCCCGTGGCTATGTTTTTGTATTTAAGACTTTGGTTCTTTTGTTTTAATTTTGGACAAATTTCTACTTATATGTACAAGTACTTGGAGTGACGTGTATCAACTGTATCTTTTGACATCACACGTATCTTTATTAAAGTTTAAGAATATATGTCTCATGTATATCTTCACAACTCAATAGACTATGTATATTTCTGTTTATTGCTTCCTCAACCCCTAATTATATGTTATTTTGTTAAAAGGCCTTCGGTAATCCAAGGGTTACTGGTCAGTTATGACGTTAAACCTATAAGGGCGGGTTTGGGTCATGATAGAGTGGTATCAAAGCACGTGTACTACCACACACACGAGTCCATATGAGCTTAGGATGTCCTAGTAAGAAGTATGGGCATTCCATCTGTATGTATAAGTGTGTGTTTATTGGAAGTGAAAGCTAAATCTGATTATAACCACAAGATATGGAAATAAATTATCTGAATGTTGTAAAAGGACTATTTGCCTATGTTCATAATGTTCCGTTTAACTATAGCAAATGGAAAATACGAGAAGTGTTGGAACAGTTGAATCATCCGAAGCCCGAATGAATAGAATGGAATAGATGCTTGTAGCTTTGATCGAGGTAATAATGCAACAACAGAGGCAACAACCTTTACCTCCTCTACCTCCACCGATACAAGTTGAACCGGACAATAATGACATTATCAACTTGACTCAAAATTTCATGAAAATGAAGCCACCCACTTTCCTTGGTGGCATTGACCCATTGAAGGCAGAAACATTGCTACTTGAGATGGAAAAATTATTCGAGGTCTTTCCTTGCTCTGAGACTCAAAAGATTCTTTTGGCCACCTATACCTTAAAGGATGAAGCCCGTAGATGGTGGTTGCTAGTCTGGAATAATAATGAGAACATGACATGGGCTCAATTTAATATAATTTTCTATGACAAGTACTTTCCACAGTGCTTTCGGGACTGAAAGGTTTTTGAATTTCAGGAACTAAAGCAAGACAGAATGTCCATAGCTAAGTACGAGGCTAAGTTTACTGAGTTAGCCAGATTTGCATCTCACATGGTAAACACAAATTATAAGAAACCCTACAAATTTGAGGGTGGATTGGATTTAGATATAACAGATTGAGTAGGAATCTTCAACGTATCTATGTATGTGAATGTATTGGATAGAGCATTGATAGAAGAAGCCATTTTGGCAGCTAAAAAACAAACTCTTGTTCCAACAAGTGAATGAAGGGGCAAAAGATCAGGGTCTAATTTCAAAAGAGGTCGGTCATTCTCAAAGAAGCAAAATACGGGATCTTACAGTAGGTCAAGCCAAAGTAATGGATCTGTACCGATTTGCTCAGAATGTGATAGGAAACACGAGGGGGTTTGTTATCGAGCATCAGGTGCCTGTTTCAGGTGTGGTAAAACCGGCCATATGATGAGAGATTGTCCTGTCAAACTCGAAAATACCAATCACCCCGTAACAAGTTCACCCAGATCCGGCTCGGCATCAAGAATGAACACAAAAGCTAACACCGGGAAGAAAACCTTAAAACAGGGTCGAGTATTTGTTCTTGTGCCTGGTGATGTAAAGAACACCGAATCTGTGGTGTCATGTATAATTTCTATCTGTGCTCAAAATGCTTATGTACTGATTGATTCTAGTTCCACGTATTCATTTGTATCACATGTTTTTTCTCGAAAATTAACTAGACTGTTAGAACCTATGAACTGTTTATTATCTGTGTCTATACCGACTTGGGGTTCCATGATATGTGCTTATGTTTATCCAGCATGTGATATTGTAATTGGTGAAATGACATTGTTTATTGATTTGCTGCCCCTGAGCATTGATCATTTTGATTGTATTCTGGGTATGGATTGGTTGACTAAATATTGTGCCACCATTGACTGTGGAAGTAAATTAGTTATGTTTAGACCACCTGGTATGCCTGAATTTGTTTTTACTAGAAATGGGGTAGTTCCTCCACCATACTTAATTTCATTTATGAAAGCCAGAAAATTGTTGAGAAAAGGTTGTCGGGGTTAATTGTGCAGTGTAGTGACTGTATCTTCAGATAGTACCAGCGTAGAAACTATTCCCGTCGTTTATGAATTTCCTAATGTGTTTCCTAGTGACCTACCCGGAAACCTAATTGATAGGGAAATTGAGTTCACCATTAATGTAGTACCTGGAACACAACCTATCTCTAAAACTCTGTATAGAATGTCGACTTTTGAACTGAAAGAATTAAAAGTTCAACTCCAGGAACTCTTAGACAAGAAATTCATCTGTCTGAGTACCTCACCTTGGGGAGCCCCAGTGTTGTTTGTTAAAAAGAAAGACGGATCTTTGAGACTATGTATTGACTATGGTGAGTTGAATAAAGTAACCGTAAAGAACAAATATTCATTACCCCGAATAGATGACTTGTTTGACCAACTTCAGGGAGCCCAAGTGTTTTCTAAAATTGACCTTAGATCCAGGTATCACCAGTTAAAGGTCAAGATAGAAGACATAGAGAAAACTGCATTCAGAACTAGATATGGAGAGTATGAATTTTTGGTAATGCCATTTAGGGTAACTAATGCACCTGCACCGTTCATGGATTTAATGAATAGAGTGTTCAAACAATTTCTAGATGAATTTATTCTTGTCTTTATTGATTATATCTTGATTTACTCTAAAAGCATGGAAGAACATAAGAATCATTTGAGATCTGCCTTACAGATTTTGAGGGAAAAGAAATTATATGAAAAATTCTCTAAATGTGAATTTTGGCTTGACAATGTGGCGTTCTTGGGACATGTAATCAACAAGGATGGTATCTCCGTTGACCCACAGAAAATTGAAGCTATTGTGGACTAGCCCAAACTGACAAATGTAACAGAAGTTCGAAGTTTTCTAGGACTTATAGGCTATTATCGCAGATTTGTAAAAGATTTTTCCAAACTTGCTCTACCGCTCACTCAATTAACACAGAACGCTACATCATTTGATTGGACTAATCAAAGAGAGACTGTTTTCCAAGAGTTAAAGACCAGGTTAGTAACTGTACCAGTTTTGGCTTTGCCTAATGGTACTGATGGGTTTCAAATTTACAATAATGCTTCCTACAAAGGTTTGGGGTGTGTTAATGCAAAATGGAAAGGTAATTGCCTATGCTTCTCGACAACTTTGACCATATGAAAAGAATTACTCGACTCATGATCTTGAATTAGTTATTGTAATTTTTGCTTTAAAAATTTGGCGCCATTATCTGTATGGAGTGACTTGTGAAGTATACACAGATCATAAAAGCTTAAAAAATTACTTCACCCAAAAAGAGCTAAACATGAGATAAAGGAGATGGTTAGAGTTGATCAAGGACTATGATTTACAAATTTTGTACCATCCAAGGAAAACAAATACTATTGCGGGTGCATTGAACCGGAAGTCTATTGGTAATTTGTTATGCTTGCTCACCGGTCGGAAAGAGTCATTATGTGACTTGGAGAATAATGAAATTGAAGTGGGTTTGCGTGAACAAGGTGAAATTTTAGCTACTATTTCTGCCCAACCTGCAATTATTGAAGAGATAAGAGACAGGCAATTGCAAAACGCATTTCGGAAAAAGATTGTAGATGAAATTGACTCAAAATCGAGGCCAGGATTTGTACTTGACAATAATGTGTTGAAATTTTAGAATCTCCTTTGTGTACCAGATTGTTGTGATTTGAGAAAATGTGTTATGACTAAAGTTCACAATTCTGAGTTTGCTATGCATTTGGGAAACACAAAGATGTATCACGACTTGAAATAGAACTTCTAGTAGCCAGGAATGAAAAAGTGCATTGTAGATTTTGTGGCAAGATGTTTACATTACCAACAAGTTAAAGCCAAACATCAGTGACCTGTTGGTTTGCTACAGCCGCTTCCAATACCGGAATGGAAATGAGAATATATCATGATGGACTTCATTGTGGGATTACCTCGCTTTTCTCGAGATATGGATTCTATCTGGGTTATAGTTGATCGTTTGACTAAATCTGCCTATTTTCTGCTTGTTAAAACTATTTATAATACGGACAAGTTAGCTAACATGTATGTGAATGAAATTGTGAGATTACATGGTGTACCAGTATCTATTGTATCTGACAGAGATTTGAAGTTTACATCAAGATTCTGGCAGAGTTTGCAAAGGCTTTAGGAACCGAATTATGATTGAGTAGTGTCTACCATCCACAGACAGACGGTCAATCCGAAATAACCAATCAAACTTTGGAAGATATGCTGCGAAAGTGTGTGTTGTACTTCCAAGGGAATTAGGAGACTTACCTTCCTTTAGTCGAGTTTGTATATAATAACAGCTATCATTCAAGTATTAGAATGCCTCCTTATGAAGCTTTGTATGGAAGGAAATGTCGTTCTCCTATCTGTTAGGCTGAAGTAGGCGACAGACCATTGTTGGGCCTAGAACTTGTGTAGGAAACCACTGAAAACATGAAATTGATTCGACAGAGATTGAAAACCGCACAAAGCTGCCGAAAGAGTTATGCAGATGTCCATAAGAGAGACAGAAAAATATTAAGTCGGCGATCATGTGTTCATAAAAGTAACTCCTATGAAAGGGCAAACGCGGTTTGGGGTAAAAGGCAAGTTAATACCAAGATACATCAGGCCATATGAAATTATTGAGAAGATTAATTCGGTAACATATCGAGTAGCTTTACCACCAGTTATGGAACATATGCAAAATGTTTTTCATGTCTCTATACTTTGGGATTATTTAATAGATACACCACATATGATTGAACCGGCTCATATGCTTCTGAAAGATGATTACACGTACGAGGAAAGGCCAATGCAAATTGTTAATCCCTGAATCAAAAGATTAAGGAACAGGGAAATCCCGTTAGTAAAGGTTGATTGGCAAAATCATGGGTGAGTTATTTCCTTTGAATCCGATATTCTTCTAGAAAGAAGGTAATTAGAGTTTATAGGACCAAATTTTTTGAGAGGGGAAGACTGTAATAACCCCGACCCATGATTGACTTTAATCCATGTTTAGTTATGCCTAATAAATAATTAAAATGAAATTTTACATCATATGTTTCTTTATGTGTGTTTATATCTGTTTAACGTAGAAAGATCTGTTCATGTTTCCATTTCGGTTTGCGAATTGAAGGCCTTATCGGCACCTGATTCAGAAATTGACTTGATTTATGTGTTATTTGGGATTTTTAGAATTTTATGGTAAGTTTAATTGAAATTCGATTCGGAAAGATTAAATTAGAATAATTAATGTTCAATTAAGACTAATTAATGAATTACTTAATCCAAGCCTATATAAGGCACCTTTTACACCACTCATCTCTTTCTTCATTTCAACACATTCTTGAGACCATACACACACAAAACGCGAGAGAAGGAGAGTGAGGAGAAGATTGGGCTCAACCAAGGGATTTGTTAGGAAGATGAAGAATTGAACTTAGAGATTTAAGAATTAAGCCTCTAGCTCTTATCCTTGGAAATTTAGGTAAGGATTCAACCTTTAGATTGTTTACAAATGATGTGTAAGACATGAACCTTAAAGAATTTAGTAGGTTGATATAAGAATTGAGTTAGAATTAAAGCAAAATGAACCATACCACGCATGTATGCTCATCTCATCATAATTTGAAGTTGTTTTCAAAGAATTCCCTCTTGCATGTCTTCATTTTGACCTTGGTTTGAGAATTCAACATACTTTTAAGTTAGACATCTCATTTGATCATGTTTTGAAAGCTTTGAACTCATATGAATACATGCATGTTATGTTCATATCATGTTCTTACATTTCAAGTTGAATTTTTGCATAATTGACATACTTTTGGGCCTTGATTTTGTGCAATGATCCCTAATTCATGATGTTTTCCAAGTTTACACAAGTTTCCTTTAGATTTTCGTCCAATAAAACATGATTTACAACTTTGGGGTCGAGTTTGAAGCTTGGAAGCAATTTTGCAAATTCCAGAATATTGCTTCTACGCTCGAGCGAAAAATCCTACGCTCGAGCGACCACCTTTATTTTTCCAGTTCCGCTCGAGCGGCCAGAAGTCCGCTCGAGCATGAAATGCAAGCTCCCAGAAGTTCTTATGGTTTACAGTCCGCTTGAGCAACAAAAGTTGTGCTCAAGCGAAGGCATGTCTCTCACACTTGAGCGAGCGTCAAGCAAGCATCGAGTGAAAAAATCAAGCAACCAACACTTTTGCAAAAGTTTATAGGTCGCTCGAGTGACAGATCTTGCGCTAGAGCGACCACTCACATTTTGCATGTGCGCTTGAGCGTAGGAAGTTGCGCTCGAGCGATGACCCTATTTTCAGTAAGTTTTGTTAAGTGTTTTCAAGTACATTTTTGCATCCTCATTCTATTCTAGGCATTTCTAGGCCATGATTAAGGCATAATAATGAGGATAAAAGTAGAGACACACCAAGATAAGAAAGAACAAGGTAAATGTTTCGTTTTATACTTGTGTAGGTCATGCGCCGCAAGATATCTAAATTACTTACTTTATTTGTCTGTTTGGAGCCATTTATTATTTGTGAGTAATAAATCTGTAAAATTATGTTAGATTTTGATTATTTTCTAATGATACAACATGATTAGTTTTCTGAAATACCATGTTTTGTGTGAATGAATGATCGTCCAAGTTTCTGAAGTGCATTCGTGGCATCCATAGTATCATGTGATATTTTGCGTCCCTTTATGGGTCATCAGGTCCCTTTATGGGTCTTCAAAATGCCTTTATGGCCATCCCTTTATGGGTCATCGGAAACGTCTTTGTGCACACGAGTCATCGGAATGCCTTATGCCTATCCCTTTATGGGTCATTAGAATGCCTTCACGGCCATTCCTTTTATAGGTCATCGAATTTGTTAACACTAATGGATGTGCCATGTAATATGATGTGAAATGTATGAATTTGAGAATGGAAATGATTAAATATATGAATCTATTTCTAATTTGAAATCTGAATATACATAAGACTCTGATTTTTAACTTTATGATGGACACCATTCATTAAAACCCTTTACCTTGTTATTATTCACTGGGTTTCCGCTTACTATTTATATTTTATATGTAGGTGACCAGGCACGTAACCAGGCTTAAGATGATGCCTAAAAAGTTTTGTGTTCGTCAGCCACCCTTTGTGCCTCCCGAGAAAGTTCCAGATCATGTCAACCCCGTGGCTATGTTTTTGTATTTAAGACTTTGGTTCTTTTGTTTTAATTTTGGACAAATTTCTACTTACATGTATAAGTACTTGGAGTGACATGCATCAACTGTATCTTTTGACATCACATGTATCTTTATTAAAGTTTAAGAATATCTGTCTCATGTATGTCTTCACAGCTCAATGGACTATGTATATTTCTGTTTATTACTTCCGCAACCCCTAATTATATGTTATTTTGTTAAGAGGCCTTCGGTAATCCAAGGGCTGCTGGTTGGTTATGATGCTAAACATATAGGGACGGGTTTGGGTCATGATAAGGGCAAACTCCCCTCTTTCCCAAATATCAACCCAATTGTCAAAATCAACTATTTTTCCACAATATAACCTCATATTCAACCCCATAACCATCTATAACTCATTTACTTAGAAACCCCTCTTTTGATTCTAAACCCAAACCCTAGGTTTGCTCAAAACACTACCAAGTCCCACCATTGTTACACAATGACCAATAACTAAGTTCAAAACGATATGAAAGTGTAAAAAATCCCTACCTTAAAGACAGAAGACAAGCAAACCAAAGCAAAGATGAAACTCCAATGACACCAAAATCAAAGTCTATTCGAATCAAAACGATGCCCTTGAGGTGCCCTATCTTTTTATCAAAGGGAGTAGGGTGGAGAAATCACTAGATCTAGATGGAAATGTAGAGAGAATGTAAGTTTAGAGAGAGAGGGTCTCAACATTAGCGTTTGAAAGGAAATAGATATGAAAAAGTGATATAAAAAGTCACTTTTGTGATCTGATATACGCATAGTTCGCTCGAGCGCAAGAAGTGACGCTCGAGCGTCAAATACAACAAGTTGTTCCGCTTGAACGCCAAAAATGACGCTCAAGTTCCAAGACAGAATGAAGAAGACCATCACCGCTCGAGCGCAAGAAGCACCGCTCAAGCGTAGAATACACACATTTAGTAGTTTTGCAGACAATAGACCAACGCTCGAGTGCAAGAAAAGGCCGCTCGAGCTGAACCCGCTCAAGCGCATAAAGAACTGCTGGAGCGTAGAATACACTCGCCCAATAGTTTTGCAAACCTGCAAAAGTACTAAGAGTTTGCAGATCCCGCTCGAGCGCAAGAAGCACCGCTTGAGCGGAGAAACAAAATCCTAGGCAAGAAAAGTTTGGAAACTAATAAACCAACATGTCCGAAACACAACCACAACAACCCAAAAGACAAACTCAAGGGAAAACAAGGAGAATAAGAGATGGACAACAGCATTAAACCATGAAACCCAAGTCTGGAATACAACAAAAGTCGAGTCTAAACCAAAATCGTTATATCTCCCAGACCTGGTTCAAGACCTGTCAAACAAAGCATACAAGGGACTCATTAAGAATTTTAAGCGGTATGGTTTAGCTAAGGGCATAATTGTGAATACCTTCGTGGACATAGAAGAGGGAGCTATAAAAGCTTTGTTAGTGGACAAGCCGAGCAAGCCGCTAGTTTATCTGGTCGAACCGCTTATCTGAACCGGTTTGAGTGATGGATTAGAACGATCCGAGTGTTTGCAATAGTTGGATTATCAGTCAAGTGGGTCAGTAGTGTTTGTGTCATTCAGAAGTGGTGGGACTCTCTCTCATGACCAGCTCACTGAGTTAGCATTGGGTTTGGCACAGAATGGCCAAAGATTTTTATGGGTTGTGAGAAGCCCTAGTGACAATGCTAGTGTTGCATTTTTCAATGCACATAACCAAATTGACTCTTTTCACTTCTTGCCAAAAGGGTTCTTGGAGAGAACACAAGGTTGAGCCCTAGTGGTGCCATCGTGGGCACCGCAAATCAACGTTCAAAGCCACTATGCTACGGGTGAATTTTTGACACTGTGGATGGAACTCGATTCTGGAGAGGACTGTCCACGGTGTCCCTTTAAATGCTTGGCCACTCTTTGCAGAGTAAAAGATGAACGCAGTGATGCTGACAGAGGGTCTGAAGGTCGCGTTGAGATCGAAAAGTGATGAATCTGGGCTGGTGGGACGAGAAGAGATTGCAGAAGTTGTGAAAAGTCTTATGAAAGAAGAAGATATGAAGAAAATTTGCTAGAGAATGGAGGGACTCAAGGATGCCACTGCGAAGATCTTAAGTGGTAAAGGGTCTTATGTAAAATCACTATCTGAATTAGCATTCAGGTGGAAAAATCAAAAGAACATTTGAGACCAAATCAGTTATTATTTTGTTCCAGTTTAGTTCACTGCATTTAGTTTTCTTTGTATTGGCTAAATTGTACTGTTGGATTTTTACGTATTTAAATTAAAAAAATCTTACATAGAAGAGGAAATGGATCTTAAATAAATTGCACCACATTTTTTTATGAGAGTGTTCGGTCAGTTTACGCACACGTTGATTAATTTCAGAATTTACTTAAAGCTCCCCTTCACATGAATTGAGCAAATCTCAGGTAGAGTGGTGGGCATGGTCCCAATGAGTTAATATCATCCAGCGAGAGTTAAACTTGAAATCCAAGGAGAACACCCTTTTAGACCCCAAATAGCACCCACTAAGATAACATGCTATATTGATCTGTTGTAAATCTAATAGCTAATTGATTGACTTGAAGGTGTAATTACAAATGATTCGTGGGTTCATAATCATTTGAAAAGGCTTGTTAATCTAAAATAATTGTTCGAAGTTATAGGAGATCTGCTATTTCGTATACCCATCTTTGTTTACTTTATTCCGCACCGGAATTATTACAACGTATGAAGAAAACACTTTGGGTCTATTTGGTAACGTTTACGTTTTCAGTTTATATTTACAAAAATTTTATAAACCGGTTTTTGTTTATTTTTAGAAAAATATAAACTACAAACGCGTTTGATAATTAACAAAATGTTTAAAAAAAATTTAAAATATAAAAAAGAGTGAGACATGGCAAGTGGCGGCGGAAGACAGTAGTGGAAAGTGGTGACGGTGGGTGGTGGGTAGCGGGTGGTGGTGGGTAGGTGGGTGACGGTGACAGGTGGTAGCGAGTAGGTAGTAGTGGTCGTGGTAGCGGGTGGTGGTGGCAAGTAGGTGGCGAATGGCGGGTGGTGGCGTGTGGGTGGTGGTGGCGAGTAGGTGGTGGCGAGTAGGTGGCGGGTGGTGGTGGTGGGTGGGTGGGTGACGCTGGCGGGTGGTGGGTGGTAGCTAGTGGGGGGTGGGTGGTGGTGGTAGGTGGGTGTGGGATTGCGGGTGATGGTGGGTGGTGGCGGGTGGGTGGTGGGTGGTGGCAAGTAGATGGCAGGTGATAGTGGTAGGTAGGTGGGTGGCGGTAGCGGGTGGTAGGTGGTAGCGAGTGGGTGGTGGGGGTAGTGGCGGCGGCAGATGGGTGGTAGATGGCAGGTGGTGATGGTAGGTGGGTGGGTAGGTGACGGTGGCGGGTGGTGGGTAGTAGCGAGTGGGTGGTGGTGGCAGGTGGTAGGTGGTGGTGGCAGGTGGGGGGGGGATGGGTGGTAAAGGCGGGTGGTGGTGGTAGTGGTGGTGATGGATGGGTGGGTGGGTGGGTGGCGGGTGGTAGATGGTAGCGAGTGGGTAGTGGTGGTAGTGATAGGTGATGGTGGCAGGTGGGTGGCGGGTGGGTGGTGGGTGATGGTGGTGGTGGTGGCGAGTGGGTGGTGGTGGCGGGTGGTGGATGGTGGTGCTGGCAGGCGGTGAATGATAGTGGCGGGTGGTGGCGGGTGCATGGCAAGTGGGTGGTGGGTAGCGGTGGCGGCGGTGGCGGAGGGTGGTAATGGTGGCGAGTGAGTGGTAGGTGGCTTGTAGGTGGCTGGTGGGTGGTGGTGGGTGGTGGTGAGTAGTGGTGGCAGGTGGTGGTGGCAGGTGGGTGGTGGTGGCAGAAGACGGCGATGGAAAATTGTGGCAGGTGGTGGCTAGTGTTGGGTGCTAAAAAAAACTCAAAACGCAAAACGGAAACACATTTTTTGAGTTTACATTTTTTAACCAAATTTATAAACTGAGTTCACTGATTTATAAATCAAAAATTTACCAAACAAGTTTTTATTTGAGTTTTTTAAATTTTTGTAAATATAAACAGAAAACTGAAAATGTAAGTGTTACCAAACAGCACTTTTTAGTTCAGTTTTTAAAAGTTATTTTTCATAATTTTTTACTTTTAGTAAATTTTTGTTATTTTAAATTTTAGTCAATTTTTTTAGATGCATATGATTCAATAAAAATAATTATAAAAAAAGTAAAAAATATATCAGTTTTTGTTTTTTATTTTAAATGTACCTAATTTTATATGTACTTAAAAAGTAAAATATTTATAAAATAAAAAAAGTTTAATAAAAACAAAAAGTATGGAAAACAAAAAAAATTCTAACTATGTGGGAAAATTCTACTATAACACCCTTTAAGAGGGGTGTATTATATGCATTTCTAATTATGATTTTTTTTTTTTCTCTTTAGTTATGACTAATTTTCTTTATTAGTTATAACTCATGAGATCTTTGATTATATCTCATATGGTGTGTGGTTATGAATTTTATTTTATTTTATTTTATTTTAATTATGACTCAAAAAGTATAGTGTTATACCATAATTTTTTTTTAATAGTTATAAGGTGTATATGATACACACAATTTCCCAACTATATATTATATCAACACGCTTTTAGATGCAAGTAGGGTTGAAAATGATATGAGTCAAACTGAATAGTAGGTTGTTCAAATTTGGTTTGATAATAATGTGCTTAAAATTAAAGTTGTGTTTAAACTTGACTTGTCTATATAACAAGCTGATGTTGAACGAGTTTTTAACTAAACAAACATGAGTTGAACTCGAGCAATTTGATTTTTTATAATACATAAAAATTTATCGAATCAAGTAATAATTTATTCAATTTTAATTTTAAAATTTAACGAGTTTAAAATTATACTCAAACTAAACTTATATAAATAAGGGAAAATTATCTGCACCTCTCTTGAGGTTTAACGAAATTACTGATTCCCCCTTGAGGTTTTAAAAATTACATCCCGCCCCATCGCAATTAAC
The DNA here is from genome assembly GCA_025200525.1 of Camellia lanceoleosa. NCBI lineage: Eukaryota > Viridiplantae > Streptophyta > Magnoliopsida > Ericales > Theaceae > Camellia > Camellia lanceoleosa. The sequence continues at coordinate 47,002,308 of CM045760.1, forward strand.
GACGTTAACGGATATCATAAATGGACTAAAATGCCCTTTTGAAAAATAAGGGAAAATTATCCACATCCCCTTAAGGTTTGGCTAAATTACAGATTCATTCTTGAGGTTTAGCTAAATTATATATTTTCCCATGAGGTTTAACTAACTTATCATTTTTAAATAACTTATGAAATGCAAAAATAAAATGGAAAAACACTTATCACACTACAAAAAATTAAGGTTTTAGAGACCAAAATTTAGGAACAAAGTTATTTTTAGGGAATCAAATATTTTTGTTGCAAAAAGTGTCGTCATTATGTTTTTAGTAACGAAAATTGAACAGTAGTGATTAATTATTATCTTTTTGGTATCAATTTTTTTGTCTAAAAAAATAAACCATTTTGAGATCAAATTATTTTGTCCCTAAAAGTCTATTTATTATTGATATTTTCAAAATTTTATCACTAAAAGTCGTATTTTTTACTTTTTATGGCCATCTTTTAGCAACTATTCTCATGACGATAGAAATTAATTCGTAAATATCTTTTGCAACGAAATTTTCACTTTTAGAGATAAAAAAATGGGTCTCTAAAACTCTTATATATTGTAGTGTCAGATGATGAAAATATTATAAAATTAACAAATAATTAAATAAGTTAAAAACACAAGAAATGACTTGTCAAAAAAATTTTAGAATATGTTTGGTTTGATTTTTAGAAATTTATTTTTTTTAAATAAAAAATTAATTTGGTCAAGAAATAAAAAATAAAAAATAATGTATTTTTATATAATTTTATCTTTTGAGTGGTTGGGAATAAACTTTATAAATTAAATATATTTTTTCATATTTGTTTTTATTAAATTAGTTTTTATTTTATTTTTTAAATTTTGAAATTTTTTTCTAAACAACAAATCAAACATGGTTCCAAAAAATTAAATTTTTTTTCCACCTAACATAATTATTTTTGTAAATTTTATTGATTTATCAAAGGGATTTCAACAGGGGCAAAATCGCCCATCAATTTATATTTTGGTGATATCAGTAAATTATTCTTAATATTTAATTAACGGTAAGGATTAAATTATTATGCGAATATAAATCTTAAAAGACATGATGTAATTTTTAAAATTAAAAAACAATCTATAATTAAATGTCAAGAAATGTGTTTTTAATTTGTCCTATAAATAACGAATGGATCTGAAAAGATTTTTTAACCACAGAGAATTCATTCAAAGCCAACCTAATACTTTAATTGATTAAAAATGTGGAGGACAAAGCCAGGCCCAGCAAATTTGTTTTGGATGGCTTATTGATTGGACACCACTGCTATGTGGTGGACAAAGCCAGGCCCAGTAAATTTGTTTTGGAAGACCTATTGATTGGACACCACTGCTGGACCAAGGAAGAGACCAACGGAACACCTTTTTTCAATCGGTCCGCATAAGAAAAATAATAAAATGATTTCACCGATAATTCAATCTAAATCCATTCATTTAATAAATGAGTTTGAATGAGTATGAGTTAAATTGGGGGTGGTTTGGCATTTCTTAAATAATCTATTTTTTTATTTTTTTATATTTTTTTTTTTTATCACATTACTTGTTTATTTTTCTGCACATCTTTTCGTAAAAAGACAAAAAGTGCACTTATTTAGATCATCCCATATATTTTTAACAAATGAACTTGATCCATTCGTTTAGGGTGTATTTGTTTAGATTGATTAGATAAGAGAGAATTGTAATCTATCGGATTATTAGTCCTGGGATACATTGTTCCTAAACTATTTGGTTAGACTGGATTTGTATTTTATGTTTGTTTACTCATGGGATTAGATGTCTGGATTGAACTATTTTTAATGAATCTAATATTTGGTTAGACGGGCTGGATAAGAATAATTGTTTAAAAGACTATTTTACCCTTTTAATTTATAATTTTTATTTAATATACAATTTTAAATTTGTAATCTATAATTTATAATTTATAATTTAACAACACTAAAAAATTTTAATTTATTATTTTCAATTAAATTAAATTTATATTTTATATTTTTTATTTAATATATGATTTTAAAATAACAACACTAAAAAAATAATTTTATTTAATATATAAATTTAATTTTTTAACAACACTAAAAAAATTAATTTATAAGGCCATAATTTTTAATTAAATTTAATTTATAATTTAAATTTTATATTTTTTTTATTTAATATCTAATTTTAAATTAACAACACTAAAAATATAATTTTATTTAATATATAAATTTAATTTTTTAACAACACTAAAAAAATTATAAGGCCATAATTTTTAATTTATTATTTTGAATTAAATTAAATTTATAATTTATATTTTTTATTCAATATATAATTTTAAATTAACAACACTAAAAAAATAATTTATAAATGTTCAAAAGACTATTTACCCTTTTCCAATTGTTTAGTAAGTAATAGTATGATGGCAAAATAGACATTTCACACATTAGTCCCATGAGATACCAATCACATGCAAATAATCCCACCCGCCCCCCTATGTTACAATAGTCCCTCCTCATATGAGGGACTAATAATCCGGAGGGAATATTAATCCGGAGTAAAAAAAATAAACCAAACAATAGACTATTAGTCCGGATAGACTAATAGTCCAATCTCATGGAATAATCCCTCAAAACAAACACACTCTTATTTTATTATTTTTTTTTTCCATATATTTTCATGGTGGAGTAGTAGTCAGGGGAAAGTTGGCAACACCGATAGTAGTAAGGAGTGGTGACAATAGCGACGATGCCAATTGTGGAGTAGCAATAGCATTGTTGTTATTGTGGTGGTAGTGGTGGTGGGTGGAACTAGTGGTAGAGTAGTGAAGGAAGAAGTTGTACCCATTTAAACGAATTTAAGCATATACTAATGTCCAATCCATTTAAATTTAATTTTAATTAAGCCTATTTTGTATATCTCATATATATGTAAATTCTTGGGTCGAAGAGATATGTTTATAACTATTTTGTAACATATGGAATTAAATCTCAACTAATAATAATAAATTATAAAGCAAAACAATATTAAATTGTTCAACATAAATTTTGTAACCAATGTAACTCACAATTAATTTTAATTAATTATAATAAAATTTTCTAACAATTTTACAAGTTGAATATGAGTAACTTAATTTATTTTACCTTCTTATTTGACACCATTGCATTAATAACATATATGAGTGATGAGACTCATTTATTTGTGAGTAATGTTATTATTACCTTATGACAAATGTAAATATTTGTGACAACACTTATTTTTGAAAAAAGTTAAATTCATACCCAATAAAAAAAACAAAAACAAAAATAAAACAAAAACAAAAAAAAAAAACACCGCAAACCTGAGGTGACAGTGATAGTCTTGTAAATAAAAACTAGGGAAAATTATAGAAGGAAAAAAAAAATCTAAAATTTGAACCTTGTAACAAAATAAATAAATTTTAATTTTGACAATTTAAACTCTAATTTTTTAATTTTTAATTTAAATTATTCACCTATTTTTGTTATCTAAAACTATCAAAAAAGTGTATTTTAATTATTAAACTCAATAAAAACAGGTATTTTAAACAATTTTTGTATATTTTTATTAAATTTAATAACTAAAATAGTATTTTTTTTCGCCAATTTTACTTAGTGAACAAATAAAAAAGTTTAGAGTTTAAATTACGTACATTATTCTAATTTTTTAATTCGTATATCATTATTTTCTTCTTTATTCTTTTAGAAAGTTTAATTTCGTAGTTTTTTTTCTTAATATTTAATTGGTTCATAGAACGTGGCTCACGTTTTCCATGTAATGACAAAGAGGACCAAAACATACCACTAAAACACTTTCGCCAGACAAAAGTGGGCGGTTGATCATCTAAGTACAAAGTTTTCTGTCCATACCTTTTTATTTTTTATGCATCAGAAAACATATAAAAATAAAAAGTACTTTTAACAATGGTACTCCACCTGTTTTTATCTTTTTAGCATACGTCTGTCTTTGCATCACTTCCTTCCCCGTGAAAAAAGGTGATTACTCTCGTTTAAAGAATTTTGATTACGTCTAGTTTGATTTTTTTAATTTATTTTTAAAAATACAAATAAAAGCCCTACACAACTTATAGAAAGCTGTTAAAAAAATAAATAGTCAGAATTTTGAAAAATCACCAATCTTGAAGAGGATATAGTTTGAGAAACAAAATTAGCATCAAGTTTAAAACCATACCCATTAAAATATATAAGAGTTTTAAAAACTAAATATTTTAATCTCTAAAAATAAAAATTTTATTACAAAAGATATTTAGGAATCAATTTATATCGTCGTAAGTATAGTCATTAAATGTCGTATCGAAAAATAAAAAATAAGACTTTTAGCGACAAAATTTTAAAAATATCACTAATAAATAGACTTTTAAGAACAAAATAATTTGGTCTCAAAAGAAAAATAATTCATCACTAATATCCAATTTTCGTTACTAAAAATATAATGACGACACTTTTCGCAACAAAAATATTTGGTCTTTAAAAAATAATTTTATCCTTAAATCTTGGTATCTAAAATCTTAATTTTTTTGTAGTAACCCATCGTTGCTATTGCTGCTCATATTCCACCATGTCATCATGATCATCGGTAACCACTAGTAGCTAGTAGCCGAAGTAAAGATATCATTTTAGGAATTAGAAGAAAATCTCAAACCTCTCTTCCTATGCATAAAAATCTCAAATTTACATAATAAAAATGTTTTTAGAGTTCGCCATAAAGGTGTCGGGAATTCATAGAGAGACAATCTCACATCCTTCTTTGTGAGTCCTTATATAATTATTAATCTTAGCATTAAACAATATCTCCAAAAGTAAGATTATTCTAGTGGGAGGGTTGGTCATCAACCTGATCGATATATGTTCTTGGGAGAATCTTATATAGGATCCCAGATGAACTAGATATAGAAGCCTAGTGTAACTACAACAAAGCACTCTAAGATAAAGATGCAGAACTTTGGCAAAAGGTTATGAAGTCTGAAATGAAGTCTGGGATCATGTAGAACCACACCCGAAGGGATAAAACCCATCAGATGTAAATGGATCTATGAGAAGAAGAAAGGAGTAGATGGAAAGGTACAAACCTATAAGGCTGGGCTTGTTGCGAAAGGGTTTGCTTAGAAAGAAGAGATCATAAGATGCAACCGAGTTTGGAATTCATCAAATATAATCTTATATTTTTTATTTAAACGAGATCGAACCAGACAAATCTCGAAGGTATGAATCATAATTCAACCTTGCAGGATTTTATAGATCACTGTAATTTTTTTTTTTTTTTTGGGGTCTAATCTATACATGATATCATTAGGTTTTGGGAATTCGGTCCCAACAATTGGTATTAGAGCAACTCTGATAACGTAGATGGATTAAACCAATCATGTTGTACAATTAAAATCGATTATTGTTTGTTGTATGGATAGATCATAGAACTGTGTTAACCCTCGTTTCGAAGTGTTCTTATCCCTCTATTATGGTCACATGTGTTTGGTTTTAATGTTGTGTGATTAGATTCCACAATGTTTGTTTGTGGTTAATATTATTGCAAAAAAAAATTGATTTGTAATAATTATATAGCATGTGAACTCCGACATAGAGGCATAGGAATGATGTATGTATTTTATGATATGTTCAAATATAATCGAAGAAGACCGATCGAAGTAAATACAGATGCTGCGAAACTCAACCAAAACGACAGAAACAGACTTTTTTGAGGCAAGATTTGTTTTTGCAATAAAGAAATGATGCTTAATCAGCGAAGTGACGATCAAGAATTACTCAAGTCAAGATGCGGAATGATTCCTTATTGTAGTTTTGACCATAATAGTTGGGATTCTTATTTTATCTTATGTATGTGTTTTTTTTTTTTTTTTTTTGGTAAGATGCATGCCTATTATTGTTGTTGTTAATTATTATGCATTCGTAATTTTTGGGACAACATGGATATTTATAAAAAAAAAAAATATACATTATGTACACATTAACAATAATATATTATTTGCCTAAAAATATATATATATATATATTATTTATTTATTTTTGTTTAAATTTGATCAACTGTCATTAATGAATCGGTGAAAGCCTATGCTTTAATGAAGGTGAGCGTCGATAAAGTAAAAATTCAGATCCAGAGCCACTAGTCAACCAAATTAATAAAAATAAGATTCGCAATCTCACATGTTCATTAAAAATAAATAAATAAAAAAAGATGATTTCTGGTAAAGCTATTCATCTTTTTCTAGAAGGGCAGTCCTCTAATAAAATGAGATCACCAAACTTGGCTGTAGATGATCCACGACAATAATAGTAGGATATTTATTCATAAATTTCTATTTACCATATTTTATTTAATTTAAATTATTTTTTTATATTTTAATAAATTCTATAAGTAACATAATTATCAAAATATTTTTAATAAACGTGCATTATTATTCACATTGACAGCGTGAATGGTCCATGATGTAAACAATCACACCATCAATATAAACATTCACATTGTTAAATTTACTTAATATGAATGTTCACATTATGGAAATTCAAAATAGTCCAAAATAATGCATACCGAGTTGCTAAGGATTCAAAAAATATTTGTAAGGTTAAAATTGTTCATATTAAGATTTAATGGATAAAATGTCCAAAATAATAATACCTAATGAACTAATTGGGATACAAGTATTTGAAAGAAATTTTTTTAATAATTTCCCATAATGTGGGCCGTATCATATATAATTTTTAGGACAAATTACATATACCTCTCTCGAGATTTAGCTAAATTACAGATACGCCCTGAGGTTTCAAAAATTACAGATACCCCCTTGAGGTTTATATTTTCATAACAAATTGCTCCCTGAGGTTTGTATTTTCAGAACAATTTGCTCCCGAATTTGTTATGCAAATATAACTTTTAGGAAGGTATTTGTAATTTTTCTAAACCTCGAGGGGTATATGTAATTTGCCCTAATTTTTATCATTTTATTTGTCAACAAAACATTTATGTCTATCTTCAACATAATACTGTCACATGATAAAATGAGAAAATTAAAATAGATGACCATTATGATATTACTTAAAATAACCAACATTCTTACCATCAAAAACAAAATTCAAGAGTAAATATAAGGCCCGTTTAATTGGTTAGACTAGACCACAGGATTGAGATTACAAAACCTTAACATACTAACGTTTACTTGCAATTTTTTTTTAGTCCAAATTTACCTGTGAACAACTAATCTCACAAAAATATAAGAAACTCTGTTACACAACAATCAATTGTCTCACTACTAATTTGTTTGTAAAATCTAAGATACAACGGTAACACTGACTAATTAAAAATTTAAACAATTTAAAGACTACACCTTGTTTGGTTTGAGAGAAATAAGAAATGTCAATCTAATTAATATTGTAGTTATTTTGTCGATAACAACCAACACATTTCACACATGCCCTCAATATATATTCCCACTACACGTCCTAGTAGACTTTTCATTTCTCCTTACATCACTGGTCCCAAACTTCTCTATCTAAAACTCACTCTCTCCATTTCAATTTAATACTAATGTACTAGGTATAAAAACACTGTCTCCATTTAAATTTATTAAAACACAACTTGCACAACAACGGACAAGGCAATTCAATGTTCTATAAATTCAGCAACAAAACTGCACAACTGTTTCATTCATATATTTCTGCAAATATTTCTCATCATCCATGGATCAAACACCCAACGTAGCTCTTCTACCAAGTCCAGGGATGGGTCATCTCATCCCATTTGTAGAATTCGCAAAACAACTCGTCAACCACCACCACTTCTCCGCCACCATCCTCATCACCGCTGCTGGACCGCCCACAAAAGCCCAAAAAACAGTCCTCAAAACGCTTCCTGAAACCATCAAACACATCTTCCTTCCACCCGTGTCCTTACCTAAGGACCTCAATATTGGCTCCCAAATCATCCTCACCATGACTCTTTCTCTTCCGTCCCTTAGAGACACTTTAGCTTCATTAAAGATGACTAACCGGCTAGTTTCTCTCATCGTCGATCCATTTGGCCTCGACATCTTCAATATAGCCAAGGAATTCAGCATCTCACAATACTTGTTCTTCACTTCACCAGCCATGGCATTGCAATTTTGCCTGCATTTGCCGAAGCTTGATGACATGATTACGTGCGAGTATAGAGACCTACCTGAAGCAATAAGACTCCCGGGTTGCGTACCGGTTTATGGTAGAGATCTCACGGATTCAGTTCAAGACCGGTCAAATGACGCTTACAAGGGGTTCCTTGGAAATGTAAAGCGGTTCGGTTCAGCTGAGGGGATAATTCTTAATAGCTTCATGGACTTGGAAGAGGGAGCTATAAAAGCTTTGCAAGAGAAGGAGCCAGGCAAGCCGCCGGTTTATCTGATCGGACCGCTTATCCAAACCGATTCAAGTGATGAGTCACAAGAACGGCCCGAGTGTTTGCAATGGCTGGATGATCAGCCAAGTGGGTCGGTCCTTTTTGTATCATTCGGAAGTGGTGGGACTCTCTCTCATCACCAGCTTAGTGAGCTAGCATTAGGTCTAGAATTGAGCAGTGAAAGGTTTTTGTGGGTTGTGAGAAGCCCTAATGACAAGTCTGCCAATGCTGCATTCTTCACTGCACAAAGCCAAAACGACCCTTTTAGCTTCTTGCCAAAAGGATTCTTGGAGAGGACAAAAGGGCGAGGCCTGGTCGTGCCATCGTGGGCACCACAGATTGAGGTCTTGCGCCACCACTCGACCCGTGGATTTCTAACCCATTGTGGTTGGAACTCAATTTTAGAGAGCGTCGTCCATGGCGTGCCTCTGATTGCTTGGCCACTCTATGCAGAGCAAAAGATGAATGCAGTGATGCTAACAGAGGGTCTAAATGTGGCATTGAGACCAAAAAGTGACGAAACAGGGCTGGTGAGACGAGAAGAGATTGCAAATGTTGTGAAAAGTCTTATGGAAGGAGAAGAAGGGAATAAGGTTTGTCGGAGAATGGAAGGCCTGAAGGATGCTGCCGCGAAGGTCCACAGCGAAGATGGGAATTCTACAAAATCATTATCAGAATTAGCATTCAAGTGGAAAAATCAAAAGAACATTTGAGACCAAATTGATCATTCTGATTTCATTTTCTTTTATTTCTTGTTTGTCTTAATTTTCAGTTTTCTTTGTTTTGGGTATCCCATATGATTGTATTATGTGTTTAGGTGCAACATTGTTGTTGTTGGATCAGAGTTGTATTTAAAAATACTTGCTTGCAAAATGCAATAATGTGCAGTCCAGTAGCTTCGATGACAGAAATCACAAGATATGTGTTAACATCACATTAATTGTAGTGTTGAATGAAGAATGCTTTTGAACTCTTATATTTTCTGATTATTAATATTTAACTCACAAAAGACTGCACCAAAACAATGAATTGTATCTGAACTAAAGAGTTGTATTTAAGAATACTTGCTTGCAAAATGCAATAATGTGCTGTCCAGTAGCTTCGATGACAGCAATCACAAGAAATGTGTTAACATCACATTATAGTGTTGAATGAAGGATGCTTTTTAACTCTTATATTTCTGATTATTAATATTTAACTCACAAAAGACTGCAGCAAACCATGAATTATAACCAAAGCATGAATTTTTTAATTGGTCCTTGAAAGAAGGGAATCTCATGTCCGGAAAAGTACTGTTAAAACTAGAAAAAAAGTGCTAAAGGAAACAAAATGTATTAAGTAGATATTTGGTATGCATTAAAAAAAGTGTTTTTTTTTTGTTTTTTTTGTTTTTTTTTTTTAACATACATACACTTATTTGAGTCACATCAATTAATATCTATCAATATTTTCTCTCTACTTTTCTATCCACTTTTTTTACTTTTTTACACATTTTTTTTTAATAAAAAATAAAAAAATACACTTATTTAGAATATCCCAAACCACACAGATCTAAAATCACCATCCTAGCTGATATATCCCCATGCGCCCGAGACATCAAATGAGGATATTGTCAATAATTTAATCAATGATAAAGGGGATTGGAACTTAATGAATCATTCTTTAATCTAGAATCAATAATAATAAACCTCTCACAATCTCGTGAATCTAGATGAAAATAAATGCATCTCACAACCCGAGAGGTTAAGTTGACCAACTTACCATGCCACATCCTCGCCCATGTTTGGAAGGACCATGATTGTTAGGATTGTGACTAGTCCCATCTCACTTGAAGCATGTAGGGAAGCTTTCCCTTGGGTCAACTTTAAGTCGTCAACTTTGTTTAAAGTTCTTCCATTCTAGTTGAATTTTATTTAAGAATATGATGATTTCTCCTTTGTTTAGGTCGAATGGGGCACAAATCATAACAATGGTGGAAAATTGATTTTTTGTGTAGTTTGGATGCAACGCAAAGGGAGCAATGGAAGAGGATAATCAGAGAATTATTATTATTTATTTCTGTTCGAGAGAAGCATGATTGTGTTAGCTGAGATTTTAACACTCTCCAATGGTCGGAATCTATAAATCATGCTGATCATTTGTCCTCTACTCTATTCTTGGTTCTACATACACCCCAAAGAATTGTTTAACGTAGAATTCTTTGATTTGAACAGGCTAAATGCGAGGCCTTGGCCTTTATTTATATCATAAAACTCAACTGTGATTTTCAGTCTATCCACTTCAAAATTACACATATGGGTCTAGTGACAATTGTGTCATTAAATGTAGGAAAATTTACTAAAAAATAAAAATAAAAATTGAGAGTTCTAATTTTAGAGTTCTAAAGAGAATTCTAGTGATGTAGCAAGGAGTGAGACCTACATGTAATGTGATATGTATGCCTATGTTTTATTTTTGTTTTGTTTTGTTTTGTTTTTTTTTTTTTTTTTTCTCTCTCTTACCATATCATTAGAGCTCTCTTTAGAACTTCAAAATTAGAGCTCTCTATCATTGTTGAAAAAATAATAGGGATTCTTGCATTCTCCTACTTGAGCAAAACAATTCAATTTGAGAATACTTCTCTCTCTTTGACAACAAAACCTCTATGAAAAAGCAAAATTTTAAATAAAGATGACTGCTATTAGCCCTTATCTAATTTCTTTACTCTTCTTTCTTTGAACCCCTACCTTAATTTCTAAATTTTAATAAGATTTCTTTGAATACTCCACTTAATACCAATTTTACCTATATTCATAATATCATCACACCCAAGTGGATACCCACCTAATTTTGCACACCGTTTTCTCTCAATAAACGATAAACGATTGAGAGACGATTGAGAAATGAATCGGCTGTCCCTCTTTTTCCCTTCTCTTATAAACGATGGTCTCTTTCTCCTTGCTATCGTGAACGACAGTATCTCAGTCGAAAAACTCGTCGGAAATCTCTTCGATGGTCTCTTTCTTCTTTTCTCAAGTAACCTCCAACTCCCAATCACATATTATTATTATTATTATTATTTGTTGATTTCGGAGTAAAGCTCTCAATATGGGGAGTTTTAAAGGAAAAAACCTTTTAAAAAAAAAACAGAAATAGAGGAAAAATCCGACAAAATGGAACCATTCGGCATTCTAGAGCTGAACAAAATGTTTATGTTCAGCATTATATTACTAAACTAAATGTTTCTGTTCAATACCGTATTACTGAAGAGAAACTTTACTAGTCGGCGAACCAATATCGAACTAAAAAACGACCTAGAATCACAAATACAAGATAATAAACTCACTAATGCAATGTCAACCTCATCAGAATTGTTGTCATCATTCTCCATTGCTTTATAAGTATCAACGAATGGTGAAAATGACCACAAAGGTATAAACTCAAAGCTTGTAATAAGATTGTTTGTAACGTTAATTGATTTGGAATATCGAACACATTTGAAACCACCGAACAAAATGTTAATGGTGTGTTTGGTAACGTTTACATTTTCAGTTTATATTTACAAAAATTTTATAAACTGGTTTTTGTTTATTTTTAGAAAAACATAAACTACAAACGCGTTTGGTAATTAATAAAATGTTTAAAAAATTTTAAAAATATAAAAAAGAGTGAGAAATGGCAAGTGGCGGCGAAAGACGGTAGTGAAAAGTGGTGACGGTGGGTGGTGGTGGTGGTAGCAAGTGGTGGTGGCGGATGGTGGTGGTGGTGGTGGGTGGGTGGGTGGGTGGCAGTGGCGGGTGGTAGCGTGGGTGGTGGTGGCGGGTGGTGGATGGTGGTGGTAGGTGGTGATGGCGGGTAGTAGTGGGTGGTGATGGTGGGTGAGTGGGTGACGTGGCGGGTGGTAGTGAGTGGGTGATGGTGGTGGTGGCGGGTGGCGGGTGGTGATGGCAGGTGGGAGGCGAATGGCGGGTGGTGGCGAGTAGGTGGCGGGTGGGTGGGTTACGGTGGCGGGTGGTAGGTGGTGGCGGGCGGTGGATGGTAGTGGCAGATGGTGGCGGGTGGATGGCAGGTGGGTGGAGGGTGGTGGTGGTAGTGGTGGCGGCGGTGGCAGCGAGGGGTGGGTGGTGGTGGCGAAAGACGGTGGTGGAAAATGGTGGCGGGTGGTGGCTAGTATTGGGTGGTAAAAAAAAAAAAAACTGAAAACTCAAAATGGAAACACATTTTTTATGTTTTCATTTTTTGGCCAAATTTATAAATTGAGACCACTGATTTATAAATAAAAAATTTTACCAAACAAGTTTTTATTTGAGTTTTTTAAATTTTTGTAAATATAAACTGAAAACTGAAAACATAAGTGTTACCAAACGACACCTAATTGATTAGGTGGTTTTAAATATTTTTCATTGAAGATGAATACATAGGTTTAGGATGGTGATGAAGAAGAATACGATTAGGGTTTAAATTGGTAAGGAATATGCATAGATGAGGATGAAGGGGGTGTATACTATTGTAAAGTATCATTCTAATTGTTTTCATTTGGTGGGTGGATATTTCATTAAAAATTGTCCTTTAGTATAATTTTACTTTATGGTATAATTGAAATAAATAAATAAAAGAAAAAAGAAAAAAAAAAAAGAAGAAGTAAGAATTAGATGTCCAAAGAAATTAGGTAGGTACTAATAGTAACACTCTAAATTAAAAAAAAAAATCGTAAAGCCTAGCACCATTAAAACATCAAAGACGATCTTATGGGTATGGCATATTGGCCCCGTTTGGTACAGCTTAAATCAACTTATTTTAGCTTTTGGTTTACATTAAGTAGTTTTTGAGTGTTTGATCTAGCTTAAGTGATCAACTTTTAGCTTAAATTAAGTCAAAAAGTGATTATTTTTTGAGTGGCTCTGGAGATGCTTTTCTCAAACAGCTTAAGCGGGAAGCTAAAATTGAAAGACAAAATGACTTAAATGCCCCTCATCAATCTCAAATATTACCAAATGGCCACTATATAAACTACAATACAAAACACTGTTCACTATTCTCAGAGAGGGATTGGCAATTTCCAACAATGGAGATGATTTCCGGCGGTGCTTTCTCTCTCTTTCTCGCTCTCTCCCTCTCTCTCTCTCGATAAAGATGAAGATCTCGATAAATATGAAGATTTGGGTTGGTCATCGATGAAGATGAAAATCTGCAATCGACATGACGAGATGAAGATCGTTGATGAAGATGACGATCTATGGTTAGGTCGATAGGGTTTGGAAGCTTGTTGATGAAGATGAAGATCTGGGTTGATCGTCGACGAAGAAGATCTGTGTTTCCAGAGTCGCCGTCGTTGCGATCTCAAGGCAAAACCTTATGCATCGCGATTTGAACCAGATCATCATCGTTCTGCCGTCGTCTCTCTCTCTCTCTCTCTCTTTGTGTGTGTGTGTGTGTTTCTCACGAACCAATTCCCATCTCCGGCATTTGTTTAGGTGGGTGAACGGTGACGAGTGACAGCACTCCCTCTCTGCTGTTCCAAATTGTGGCAATGGCTAGGGTTGCAGACCATCGGTTGCGGTGCCTAGGGTTTCAGGAAGGAAGAGAAGAAAAAAAAAAACAAAAATTAAATAAATTAAACAAAATTAATAATTAAAACAAAATAATAAAAATAATAATTAAAAACAAAAATTAAAATTAAATAATAAAAACAATAATAATGATTAAATTGCAAAATTAAATAATAAATTAAATTAAATAAATTGCACAATTTTATTTCAGTTAATATCAATATAAATTTATTTCAATTAAATAACTTCTTTGGTATTTTCTTTGGTAGTGTAATAATAATATATAAAAAAAAAAAAACAACTTTTCTAATTGATATTAATGAAAACAAAACAAAATAATAAAAAAATGAAATAACTTCTATTAAATGAAAAAATATAATTGACAAAATAAATGACACTAATTTTATAATGATGAAGATTTCAGTATTTTTATATGAATTAGTATTGACACCTAATTCATTTGTAATGAAAAAAATTATACTAATTGATACTATTATTAATTTTAGTATTAATTGATGGTAATTAAGTCATTAATTGACACCTAATTCATTCATAATGAAAAAATAAAAAAAAATTAAACTAATTGATACTATTATTAATTTTAGTATTAATTGATGGTAATTAAGTCATTAATTGACACTAATTAATTTGTAATGAAAAAATGAAAAAAATTATACTAATTGATACTATTATTAATTTTAGTATTAATTGATGGTAATTAAGTCATTAATTGACACTAATTAATTTGTAATAAAAAAATGAAAAAATTTATACTAATTGATACTATTATTAATTTTAGTATTAATTGATGCTAATTATATTAATTTTTATTAATGAAATAATTTTTTTTAAAATTAAAACTAAAAAATGACAAAATAATCATTTTGATATCATATAAGAGTAAAATGGACAATTACATAGTAAAAAATTATTTTACAGTTTATTAACCAAACACTACTTTGCTGTTTAAATTTATAATTCCACAGCTGCACCAAACAGGTTCACAGCTTATGTTTATAACTATAAGTTATAATCTGTTAAGTTATAATTTATAATCATTTTTCCACAATTCTACCACACGGGAACGTTGTCAAACACATAGTGAACAGAGTCATAACCCACATTCATAAGCTCTATGTTTCATGGGCATACTGTCGAACGCATAATGAACAACTCAAAACTCAAAATCAAGAACATAAACGAGAATTGGGTTCTATGACAACAATCACAACACTTCCATGCGAAAGACATTAAAAAAATCATAAACGCTAGCACCAATAAATGACACATAGATCCACATTCATCAAAGACAATCTCATCGGCACGGCATACACAATCATAACTCACAACAGTATACTTTTTTAATCAAACACAGTCTCAGGGAGTCATGGGCATGAATGTTGAGCATTGTTGGGTTAAAAAAAAGAAAACAAAAAAAAAAAAAAAAAAAACAAGAAGAAATGGTAGAGATCATGTGGACCATACCATGTGAAATATTTAATAAAAATATTGATAAAATATTTGAGATTTATAACATTAATCCAAAAAATAAATAAATAAAAAATTAATAATAATGACAACGTACCAGGAGGCTTAAAAGCTCGAGAATTGCAGAGGCACAACACAACGAGTCCGGATCCTCTCCGGCCAAAGTTTCCAACCGGTCCTCCGGTCAATGGCCTGGATCTTGCCACGTCACCCCACTCAGAAAGAACGGCCCAGATCAACGAAAAAAAAAAAAAAACACAAATTTCAAATTTCCCACAAAACAGAGCTCCTCATTTTCAATCTGTAAACAAAAAAAAAAGAGGGAGAGGGAGAGGGAGAGGAGACACCGTCCATCTGCCATCGCTGTTGGACCACCAGCCACCATTCCTCACCGGCGACCACCGTCCATCTGCCATTCCTCACCGGCGACCACCAGGTTGAGAAACTAAAGTAGATTTGAAAGAAAAAAAATTAAGGCTTTTATTTGGGGCTTTACTTTGATTTGGGACTTGCAATGCATATGCATATATAATGTATGCATATGTATATATAATGTATATATATACATAAAATGAGGAGCTGATAATGTATATAAACAAAAAAGCCGTCCATTTTGGATCTATAAACACAGCTATGGATTTTCAAATTTGAGATGCTCATAAAGTATATATAATATATATATATATACCACTGTCCATCTGCCATTTTTTTTTTTTTTTTTTTCTTTACATGCTCATAATGGTTCATTAAAATATATATATATATATATATTTGATTATGTGCTGTGTGCATCTTTCAGGAAATTTTATAGAGAATACTTTTCAAAAATAGAGGGAATGAATGAATATATACATTATCTTCAACACTTTTCAAGCACTGGCCCACTATAGGAAAATAATTTGAATCAGTGCTTGAATGAATAAATTTGAAAAGTGCTTGAATTATGGTTCTTGAATCAGAGCTCCTTAATGACCCATTATAGGACAGCTTTGGCAGCATTGACAGCAGCAAGAAGCCCAAATATATCAATTGAGTTATGTTGTTCAGAATATGTTAGATTATGTTGCTGGTGAAAGAACTCGATGGGAGGGAAAAGAGGAAAAGACGCTAAATGGGAGGGAAATTACGGAGCTCTGTTTTGTGAGAAATTTGAAATTAGTTTCTTTTTTTTTTTTTTTCCGTTGATCTGGGCTGTTCTTTCTGAATAGGGTGACGTGGCAAGATCCAGGCCATTGATCGGAGGACCGGTTGGAAACTTTGGCTGGAGAGGATCCGGACTCCAACACAACACAATGGCGCAGAGCAGAGGTGAGCAAATTGTTCAACGCCAAAAAGGGGCGCTCGGACCAGAAAACAAATCTAGAGGCAACATTGGCACAATGCAAAAACAAAAATAAGGAAAAAAAATAGGGAAATTCTAATAACGGTGTCTATATGCACCGAGTTATGCCATTTATTTTTTATTTTTAGTTATAACTAATTTTTTTCTTCAATTATCATATTATTTTAGTTATGATTTATAAAATTTTTAGTAAATACCTTATATTGTGTTTAGTTATGACATTTTATTTTATTTTTAGTTATGACTCAGAAAATATGAAATTTTATCATTTTCTTCTTTCATTATAAGGTGCATATAGTATACATCTTTTGAAAGAGATGTGTGTGTTTCCGAAATAGAGGAGTATACAAACAAATCGGTGAAACCAGTGAATTGATACAATTCAGTTTAAACCATCGATTTGATATGATTTTTATTAGTTTCGGTTCTGATTTGAAAATGGTGGAACCTTCAAAATTGGTCTATTTGTTAGGAAAAATCGATGAATCCCCACAAGTAAATCAATCAATGGGAATATAAACTAATGCGGAAAAATTAAATCAAAGTCAACACAAGAATTTTTACGTGGTTTCCTCAATGTGAGGTACATCCACGGGATCGAAATCCGATTCCACTATCAACCAAATAAGTTCCAAACGATTACAAACGAGACACTAATGGTCTCACAAAACCACCCTTAGGTGAATTCCAAATAATCACAAATAAACAAAAGGAAAGACCTCACCAAATAGAAGAACCAAAATCTTCAGAACCTGAGTTGAAGAAGACCCAAAATAACGAACCAAATCAACTTCCGAACAAAGGCAACTTAAACATAAACAAATGAAGCACCTTGACAATTCTTCACCACTTTTAAATTTTCGGCACTGTTACCGAACCAAGGATGGCAGCCGTACCTTTTTTCTTCTTCTTGGAAGACAATATCAATAATTATGTATTGTGAATCTAGGGTTTTGTAATCAAACCCTAATTGTATCCAAATTGGATTGGGCCTCCACAAATATAATATATAAAAATATATTATACTAAACCAAGCCCAATTAAAATTCTTTTTCCAAAACCAATTGGGTCCCACACTCCAATAAGGAGGTATCCCAACAATTCTCCCCCTACCGACTTAGGTGGAGACATCAACCATACCCGCCAAAGTTCGACACTTTAAAAGTTTGTCCCTCGACAAAGTCTTTGTCAGCATATCTGAGATATTATCATCTGTGTGAACCTTTTCGAGTTGCAACAATTTCGAATCTAACACATCACGAATCCAATGGTATCTCACATCAATGTGTTTCGATCTCGAATGAAAGGTAGAATTTTTACTCAAGTGAATAGCACTTTGACTATCACAATAAAGCACATACTTTTCTTGCTTCAAACCCAACTCTTGCAAAAATTTCTTTAACCATAACTCTTCTTTGCAAGCTTCTGTAATGGCAATAAATTCAGCTTCGGTAGTTGAGAGAGCAACACATTTTTGTAATTTAGATTGCCATGCCACAACTCCCCCTGCAAAAGTCATCAAATACCCTGAAGTAGATTTCCTAGAATCAACATCACCAGCCATGTCAGAATCTGTGAACCCATCAAGCATCGGTTTACCATCCCCAAAACATAAACACACCTTCGAAGTCCCTCGAAGATATCTTATAATCCATTTTACCGCTGCCCAATGTTCTTTACCCGGATTAGAGAGAAAACGACTCACCACACCAACGGCGTGAGCAATATCCGGCCTTATACAAACCATGGCGTACATCAAAGAACCAACTGCTGAAGCATAAGGAACTTTCAACATCTCTTCTTTGTCTTTCTCACTTGTAGGACATTGATTCGAACTAAGTTTGAAGTGACCTGCAAGTGGACAACCAACCGGCTTTGCTTTATTCATGTTGAACCTCTTAAGAACTTTCTCAATGTAGCTTTCTTGAGACAACCAAATTAGTCCCTCTTTGCGATCACGAACAATTTTCATACCAAGTATTTGCTTTGCCGGCCCCAAATCTTTCATAGCAAAAGATTTGCTCAACTCCAACTTCAACTTGTTAATCATGGTAGAATCTTGACCCACAATTAACATGTCATCAACATAAAGCAAAAGAATAATAAATTTGTCATCCGGGAAATTTTTCACAAACACACAATGGTCCGAAGTGGTTTTAGAAAAACCATTATTCATCATGAAAGAGTCAAATTTTTTGTACCATTGCCGTGGAGCTTGCTTGAGACCATACAAACTTTTCTTCAATTTGCAAACAAATTTCTCTTTCCCTTTCTCCACAAAACCTTCCGGTTATTCCATGTAAATTTCTTCTTCAAGATCACCGTGAAGAAATGCGGTCTTTACATCAAGTTGCTCAACTTCAAGGTTCATACTTGCAGCCATGCCAAGTACAACCCGAATAGAAGACATCTTCACAACCGACGAGAAAATCTCGTCAAAGTCAATGCCTTTCTTTTGCCCAAAGCCTTTCACAACAAGACGCGCTTTGTACCTCAGATTCTTCCTATCATTCTTCAATTTGAAAACCCACTTATTTTTCAGAATTTTCCTCCCTTTAGGCAACTTCACTAAGTCATAGGTGTGATTTTCAAGTAAGGAGTTCATCTCCTCTTCCATGGCCTTTTTCCAATCACCTTTTTTTACATGCTCAATTGCTTCTTGGTAGCTCTCCGGCTCCCCTTGATCAGAAATCAACACAAATTCATTGGGAGGATACTTTCTTGAAGGTTGTCGGTCCCTTGTAGATTTTCTCAACTCAAGTTGTGGTGGCGGTTCTTGAGTTGGATGCTCTTCCTCAATTTCTGGCTCAACTTCATTAGGATTAGCATCATCCTCCACATCTTCAATAGGTGGCTGCACATCTCCCCCATTTTCATCATCAATTGGAGATGAAGGAGATGGATCCATGTCAATGAGATCACTAGTTTTTGGCTCCGGTTGATCACCTTTACCAAAGTCTTCAATTGTTTGGTCTTCAAGAAACACAACATCACGGCTTCGAATAACTTTCTTATCGACTGGATCCCATAATCTATACCCGAATTCATCACGCCTATAGCCAAGAAAAATACATTGTCTTGACTTACTATCAAGCTTGGACCTCTCATCCTTTGGAATGTGAACAAAAGCTCGGCAACCAAACACTCTCAAGTGCTCATAAGACACATCTTTGCCAGTCCAAACTCTTTCAGGAACATCACCATTCAAAGGATAGCAAGGAGATAAATTGATCAAGTCAATTGCTGTACTCATTGCCTTACCCCAAAAGGATCTTGGCAATTTAGCTTGTGAAAGCAAACACCTTGTTCTTTCTACAATGGTGCGGTTCATCCTCTCGGCAACGCCATTTTGTTGAGGAGTCTTCTTAACTGTCTTTTGATGCCGAATACCTTGGCTGCGACAATACTCATCAAATGGCCCAATGTATTCACCACCATTGTCTGTTCGGATGCACTTCAATTTCGCCTGCTTCTCTTTCAACCATGGCCTGAAAATGCTTAAATACTTCTAGAACTTGATCTTTAGTTTTTAGTAGATAAGCCCAAACTTTCCTTGAATAATCATCAATGAAAGTAACAAAATAAAGTGCACCACCATGTGTTCTAACTTTTAAAGGACCACAAACATCCGAATGAATTAACTCCAACACATTTTCTTTTCTAGAAGCAACATTTTTATGAAAAGAAACTCTATGGTGTTTACACGCCAAACAATGAACACAAGTTTTAAGATGTGTACCTTTCAAACCGGGTAAAAGCTCTTTCTTGAACAATACTTGCAGCCCCTTTTCACTCATGTGGCCAAGCCGCTTGTGCCACAATTCGGTAGAAGTATCATCTTCAAGTGCATTGACAACACCTTTACAAATTTTTCCTTGCATCGAATAAAGTGTATGAGTCTTCTTGCACTTAGCCACCACCAAAGAACCCTTTGTGAGCTTCCATATTCCATCACCAAATTTGTTGTTGAAGCTTTCATCATCTAGCTTCCCAGTAGAGATCAAATTAAGACGAATGTCGGGAACATGCCTCACATCTTTAAGCAACAACTTGCAGCCCAAATTTGTTTCCAAGCAAACATCACCCATACCAATAATCTTGGACAAACCTTCATTACCCATTCGAACAGAACCATAATCTCCTCGCAGTAGGTAGTGAAGAAATCAACTCGAGAAGTCACATGAAAAGAAACACCAGAATCAAACACCCAAAGGCTCTCTTGGCCCTCAAAATTGATACAATCATCTTCACAAACGACCATGATATCATCGGGTAATGCTTCTTTGTGTCTTCTTGCTTCTTATTCACACTTTTGTCACGCCTTTTCTCTTTATTCTTGAGCTTTTGGCATTCTCGCTTCATGTGCCCTTTCTCATGGCAATAATAATACTCAACATCTTTCTTTGAAAAAGAACTATCTATTGACTTGTCACGGCTTTGATCACGACCATGAGGAGTCTTACTCCTCCCCCTTGTTTTACTTCAGCCTCTCACAACAAATGCTTCCGAATGAGAGGTACCGGCTGATTTTCTTCTAGTTTCTTCATTCAACAAGCTACTAGTGACTTGACCCATAGTGACAACTCCATCGGGCGCCGAATTATTAACTGTCACAACCAAAGTCTCCCAACTTTCGGGTAAGGAACTACGTAGCATTAAAGCCAGCAACTCATCATCAAAAATAATTTTCATAGAAGCAAGTTGGTTAACGATACTCTTTATTTCATTCAAATGTTCCGGAATAGGGCTACCCTCTTTATATTTTAAATTAACCAACTTACGAAACAGAAAGGCTTTATTTGTGGCTGATTTTCTATCATAAAGACTCTCTAATTTTTTCCATAAATCATGTGCTGAAGTTTCAGTAGCAACATGATGAAACACACTGTCATCAATCCATTGACGGATAACACCAACGGCTTTTCGATTAAGTCTCTTCCACTCATCATCTTTCATATCAGCAGGTTTGCCACTATCACCCTCAATGGGTCCATACAAGTCTTTACAAAATAATAGGTCCTCCATTTTAGTTTTCCAAGTTATCCAATTGCTTCCATTGAAGCTAGACATACGACCCATATTCCCCTCCATTGATTTACACAAATAAATAGATCCAAATAAACCGTAAGCTCTGATACCAGTTGTTAGGGAAAATCGATGAATCCCCACAAGTAAATCAATCAATGGGAATATAAACTAATGCGGAAAAATTAAATCAAAGTCAACACAAGAATTTTTACGTGGTTCCCTCAATGTGAGGTACATCCATGGGATCGAAATCCGATTCCACTATCAACCAAATAAGTTCCAAACGATTACAAACGAGACACTAATGGTCTCACAAAACCACCGTTAGGTGAATTCCAAATAATCACAAATAAACAAGAGGAAAGACCTCACCAAATAGAAGAACCAAAATCTTCAGAACCTGAGTTGAAGAAGACCCAAAATAACGAACCAAATCAACTTCCGAACAAAGGCAACTTAAACATAAACAAATGAAGCACCTTGACAATTCTTCACCACTTTTGAATTTTCGGCACTGTTATCGAACCAAGGATGGCAGCCGTACCTTTTTTCTTCTTCTTGGAAGACAATATCAATAATTATGTATTGTGAATCTAGGGTTTTGTAATCAAACCTTAATTGTATCCAAATTGGATTGGGCCTCCACAAATATAATATATAAAAATATATTATACTAAACCAAGCCCAATTAAAATTCTTTTTCCAAAACCAATTGAGTCCCACACTCCAATAAGGAGGTATCCCAACACTATTCCTGATTCCAAAGTTTTGGTTATAGTTTTGAACTGAACTGTGACATATTTATTTATTATTTTTGAGAGTCGCTATTTCTATACCACTTTGCTCCAAATACACTTCATTTTTTGTTCTTTATTATACATAGTTCCATTAATATCATTTCACACAAAATACAGTCCCTGAAAAAAGCAAGGGTATATAACTATATATAATAAGGACACGAAGTGAGTGTATTTTGAGCAAAATAGAGTGTAATAGCGACTCCCTTGTTTTTTTTTTTTTTTTAGGTGAATTATACTAATAGTCCCTGTACTTTAAAGTAAAGTCGTCAATTCGAAAAAATATAAACTAGTTTGATAAAAATAAATGTCAAAAAATTATTTTTAAATTTTTAAAAATTATTTATACCCATCAAATATAAAATTATATAAAAATGATAAATTTTTTTATATTTTTACATTTTTATATTTTTACCAAATTAATTTTTAATATGTGTTTAGATGATGATGATATAATGGATGATTGGTTTTGTTAATATTTTTGGATGGTTATCATGTAATTGATGATCGTTTTTATTACATGAAATGCTTTTAGTTTCGGATTTTTGGATTTAATTGATTAGTTTAATATATGACATGAACGTTATTACTATGTTTGACTTTTGAAAAAATATAAACTAATTTAATGAAAATAAACATAAAAAGGTTATTTATACCCATCCAAAAAGATAAAATTATATAAAAATAATATGTTTTTAATTTTTTTTTCACCAATTTAATTTTTAGTTTCCTAGAAAATTTTTCTGAAAATAGATTCTGAAAACTAAACCAAACAGAATTTTATAACCAAAAAAGTGTCAGTATTATTCATTAAAAAAATGCTATTACATTTCAAAAAATATACAAGTTAACTAAGACAAAATAAGTTGTGTAATGATTTTGCCCTTGAAATAGATCATTTGCAAAGGAAATATCTTTGATTGTCTTTATTTGAAACAAAATTCAAAATTCAGAGTCAAATATATCACAATTGAAAAGTTAAGAACCAAAATGATATAAGCTCTAAACTACAGAGGCTATTAGTGTAATTCGCCCTTTTTTATAAGCAAAAATTTAAATATCAAAAGTTTATTGTAAGATTTGAACACTAGTCTTCATTGTAAAATTGATAAATTCTAGCTAACTTTAATCAAATTTATTATTGTTAATTTATTTACTAACATAAATCATATATCATATTTATTATTATATAAAATTTTTAGAATGTAAAATCAAACCAAACCAAATCGGTTTCTATAATCCGGTTTTGATTTAATTTCACAGTTTAACAATTTGGTTGCGGTTCTAATTTTTTTTAAAACAAATTCCTACAATTTGAGACCTAATTTACTCTAAAATCAAATCAATCTGATCTATCTACACCCCTATCAAGTAGTATAGCATTCTATGAGCGTCTAAACGGTGACTCGATTTAAAATCCACTCATTTTGTTAAGCATTGACCCAAATTTTAGAAAACGCATATTAGGAATTGCAGTTATTTTAAGAATTTTTATATAATGGGTTGTAGAAAATTTTTGATCAAAGTTGAGTAAATTAAAATTATAAAAATTAAAATCAAGATAATTCAAATTACAGAGACCAAAATAATACAATGACTAAAATATAAAGACTGTTGACATAATTTGCCCTGTAAATCACATCGACCAATAAATGCCTTAAAATGATGATCTAATAAATTTTGCAATAAGATCTTAATTATATAGTTCAAAATTGTATAAAGTAATGAGCTTAAGTATTAAAAAATTACTAATATAAATCTATTTATATTCACATGGTATTACTTAATTGATATATTATAATAGATTTGATTATACTTAATAATTTTTTATTATTTATTTTATTTTTTAGTTGACTTCATATTAGCCAAAGGAAAGTCGGCGAAGGAAATACTGGACGATTAAGTTGGACTTCACCCTAGTTGATTTTATTTTATTGGTCGTATTACCAAATTTAATTTTGATTACGGCTCGTTTTTGAAAGTAATAGTTTTAATTTAAAAATTAAAAAGTTACTAAAAAAGTTAAAAAACTTATAATATATATCAAAAAATTAAAGATTTCATTTTCTCTTTACTTTTTGTATATCTTTTCGTAAAAAATCAAAAAGTCATTTCAAACATACATGTTTTCTCTGCTAAAAAAGAAAAAAAAAACATACACGTTTTCTTTACCTTATATTTTAGCCTAAAAACCAAAAATTTACTAAAATAATATATTCTCAAACGAGGCCTAAGTTTAAATTCGAGTTGGATTTCACTATACTATTCACAATTGTTTAATATATAAAATAATATTTTTAGTTTTGGATTTTTTGATTTAATGACTTAGTTTAATATATGACATCAAAATTATTACCATGTTTGACTTTTGAAAAAATATAAATTAATTTAATGAAAATAAATATAAAAAAAATTATTTCTACCCTTCTAAAAAGATAAAATTATATAGAAGTAATATATTTTTAATTTTTTCCATCAATTTAATTTTTAGTTTCTTAGAAAATTTTTCTAAAAATAGATTCTGAAAACTAAATCAAATAGAACTTTATAACCAAGAAAGTGTCAGTATTATTTATAAAAAAAGGCCATTACATTTCAAAAACCATATAAGTTAACTAATACAAAATAAGTTGTTTAATAATTTTGCCCTTGAAATAGACTATTTGCAAAGGAAATATCTTTGATTATTTTTATTTGGAACAAAATTCAAATTACACAAATCAAAATGACACAATAACTAAAATATAAGGAATGCTAACATAATTTGCCCTATAAACCACATCGACCAATATGCCTTAAAATGTCAATCTAATAAATTTTACAATAAGAGCTTAATTATATAGTTCAAAATTGTATAAAATAATGAACTTAAGTATCAAGAAATTACTAATATAAATCTATTTATATTGACATGGTACTAATATATTATAATGGATTTGATTACACTTAATAATTTTTTATTATTTATTTTATTTTTTAGTTGACTTCATATTGGCCAAAGGGGAGTGAACGAAGCAAATACTGGACAATTAGGTTGGGACTTTACTCTATAGTTGATTTTATTTTA
Source organism: Camellia lanceoleosa (assembly GCA_025200525.1). Classification (NCBI taxonomy): domain Eukaryota; kingdom Viridiplantae; phylum Streptophyta; class Magnoliopsida; order Ericales; family Theaceae; genus Camellia; species Camellia lanceoleosa. The sequence goes on from CM045760.1 coordinate 47,027,985, forward strand.
TTTGTTGTGTTACCAAATTTAATTTTTATTAGTTGTGCTTAAGTTTGAGTTGGATTTCATTATACTATTCACAATTGTGGTTCTAAATTTAGGAAAATTCTCCCATGTGTAATTTTATCGCAAAATTACTTAAATTTTCTCGAACTTATTCAAAAATGAGTAAGTTAAATATAAATTCATGTAAATTCATAAAATCACATAAATTTTCACTAATTTATGCAAATTTATATTTAATTTACACATTTTTAAAAAAAAAAATCACATATATAAATTTGTGATACTTATATAATTTTATGTTAAGATTATATACGGTGTACAATACACCGAAGCATTTCTCCTAAATTTAATACTAATCTAAATTGAGCCGATCCATGCACCCCTAGTTAAAGATGAAGTGTTGGTCAAATCTAGTATGCCAAAAAATTAGAGAAAATAAGATGGGCAGTTGGTGAAATCTGGTATGGATATCTCTTCTTTCTGTGTGCTGATTCGTAGTTTTATTTTTTGTAATTTTTATTTAATGTTTATGTGTTGAAATCCAAAAAAACAAATAAATAAATAAGAAAATAAATAAATAAGAAAATTAATAATAATAATAATAATAATAATAATAATAATAATAATAATAATGAAATATTTAACAATGGCACTGCCCCACTTCTTCTCATTGAGTGCTCCTACTGGGAGTTTTACATCTCTCCTTCCACCCAAGGAGTGATTTAGTTCAAATCAACATTATTATTTTAAGAATTTTTTTAATGTGTTTTTAAAATACATGCATATTAATAAATTTAAAAAAGATTATAGATTCTGCACATATTAGCAAGGTTTCTATTTTTTTTTTTTATATGCTATCAATTATAATTAACGAACATCGTCTATCTATGATTTTATGAAAACAAATTGTAATAAAGTAAAATTTTAGATCCACTAATCAATCAAATCAATAAAAATGAAATAGGAGATTTCACCTATTCATCTTTTTCAAGAAGGCGAGTTCAAATAAAAGTAAAATTACATAACTTAATTAATGACTCAAAATTTCACCTGTTCATTTTTTCGAGAAAGGGAGCTCTAATAATTTGGGATCATAAAATTTGATTGAAAATTATTAATCAGTTCAAAATATAACATGTATCCTGACCATCAAAAACAAACTTCAAAAGCAACTATTGACAAATTATAGAGGTTACATTGCTTATTTTATTTTATTTTTTTATTTTTATTTTTTTATCAGCAAAAAAGCAACTATATTGATGAACGGTTACATTGTTCAATGGGAAAAATTATGGATCATGAAAATGATCATGAAAAATTTATGATCTTTGGGTTACCTTGATTAGTGTATGGTACTTTATTCTAAGTATAATTCAAGGGTCACAAAGTTTTCATGATTATTTTTATGAAAAATTTTTTATGATACCTAACATTGTTGTTGTTTAATTAGTAAGATAAGAGATAAGAAATGGGCATCTAGTTGTATTTTATTGGTCAACAAAACCTAAGACACTTCATCCATCATTTACTATATTATTATATCTTACTGTCAATATAATATTAGCCTAACCAGTTTCATCGCTTAGAGCATCTTTAATGCACTAGGTATATAATACTTGTTAGTTAAAATGGCTAGTGTGATTCACTTTTTTTAATTCCAATGCACTAGGCATATGATTAGGCATTTTGGTTCAACTCATATTCACTAACTACATGTAATTTGCTTTCAATGCTAGGCAAAATGTATTCAATCATTATGATCATTTTCCTCTATCTTTGTTGTTGACGTGACATTCTATAAATTAATAGTATTTGGATAAATAGCTAAAATAAAGAGCATGGTTGGAATAAAAACATAAAACAGTTGATAGGCAAAATAAAATATATACTTTATAGTAATATTTAGATAGATAAAGTGCCTACTACCATTAGGGTTGGTTTGGGATGTCTTAAAAAAGTGTACTTTTTGACTTATTGGTGGGTTTGTGTTAGGTTTGATGTGATGTGTTAGAGAGGTGATGTGATTTAAATAAGATGATGTGACTTAAATAAGATAGTGACTTTTTAACTTTTTGACTTATTTAATACATGCCAAACTAACCCTTAGAGATGCTCTAAAATATCCATTGATGGCACCATACAAACACATTACCCAAAAAATTTTGGATAAATTTGTCTGGGATAGTAGACTTTTGGAATATGTATTCTCAGTACACTTCCTACGAGTCTTCCGTTAGTCCTACATCATTGTTCTCAAAAGTCTCTCTATAGAACTTGGTATCCGTTTCAATTTTATAAAGTACAAGGTAAAGAAATACTATGTCTCCATTTCAATTTATTAAAGCACAACTTGAACAAAACAAAACGAAAAAATTTCATTGTTCTATAAATTCAGCAACAAAACTACACTACTGCTTCATTCATATATCACTACTACAATCTCTTCACATAAAACCTACCTGCATATATTTCTCAGCAGCCATGAATCAGACACCCAATGTAGCCCTTCTACCAAGTCCAGGGATGGGCAATCTCATCCCATTTGTAGAATTCGCCAAACAACTCGTCCTCCACCACCACCACTTCTCCGCCACCATCCTCATCCCCTCCGCTGGACCACCCACAAAAGCCCAAAAATCAGCCCTCCAAAACCTCCCCAAAACCATCCACCACATCTTCCTCCCACCCGTGGACTTACCTAAGGACCAGCTCAATGTTGCATCCCAAATCTTCCTCACCATGACTCTCTCACTTTCCTCCCTTAGAGACACTTTTGCTTCATTAACGACAACTACCCGGTTGGTGGCTCTCGTCGTCGATCCTTTCAGTATCGGTGGCCTTGATGTAGCCAAGCAATTCGGGGTCTCGCAGTACTTGTTCTTCCCTTCAACGGCCATGTCACTACAATTTTCGTTTCATTTGCCAAAACTTGATGAGATGGTTACGTGCGAGTATAGAGACCTACCTGAACCGATAAAACTTCCTGGTACTGTACCGGTTCATGGTAGAGATCTCGCGGACTCGGTTCAAGACCGGTCAAACAAAGCGTACAAGGGTTTCCTTGCAAACGTAAAACGGTTCACTTCAGTCGGGGGCATAATTCTGAATAGCTTCATGGAATTGGAAGAGGGTACCATAAAAGATTTGCAGGTGGAGGAGCTGGGCAAGCCGCCAATTTATCCAATCGGACCGCTTATCCAAACAGGTTCAAAAACTGACGAGTCACTAGAACGACCCGAGTGTTTGCAATGGTTGGATGATCAGCCAAGTGGGTCAGTCGTGTTCATATCATTCGGAAGTGGTGGGACTCTCTCTCACGACCAGCTTAATGAGCTAGCATTAGGTCTGGAACAGAGCGGCCAAAGATTTTTGTGGGTTGTGAGAAGCCCTAATGATAAATCTACCAATGCTGCTTTCTTCACTGCTGAAAGCCAAAACGACCCTTTTAGCTTCTTGCCAAAAGGGTTCTTGGAGAGGACACGAGGCCGAGGCCTGGTGGTGTCATCATGGGCACCGCAAATTGAGGTGTTGAGCCACCGTGCAACCGGTGGTTTTGTGACACACTGCGGGTGGAACTCAACGCTGGAAAGCATCGTCCATGGTGTGCCTCTGATTGCTTGGCCACTCTACGCAGAGCAGAAGATGAACGCAGTGATGCTAACAGAGGGTCTGAACGTGGCGTTGAGACCAAAACGTGAGGAAACCGGGCTGGTGAGACAAGAGGAGATTGCAAAGGTTGTGAAAAGTCTTATGGAAGGAGAAGAAGGGAAGAAGGTTCGCCAGAGAACAGAGGGCCTGAAGGATGCTGCTGCGAACGTCTTGAGCAAAGATGGGACTTCTGCAAAATCACTATCAGAATTAGCATTCAAGTGGGAAAATCAAATGAACATTTGATACCAAATAGATCGTTCTTATGTCATTTTTCTTTTATTTCTTGTTTGTCCTAATTTTCAGTTTTCATTGTGTTGGGTATTCCATATGATTGTATTATATGTGTAATATTGTGGTTGTTTTGGATCTGAGCTGTATTTAAAAGTTCATGTTAGCATGAAAAATAAAGACTGCAGTAATACCATGACTTGTATGAAGGTATGTCGCCTACAAAATGTGGTCCACAAAAGTCACAACGCCATGTTGGTCTGCCATGTGAAGGAATGTCGCCTACTCACCATTTAAAAATTTTGAAAAATAAAAATGGGACAAAACTAAAAGATACTATGCTTGTTTCGAATTTGCGTATAAGAAACTAGCATTAAATTTGTAGAAGTATTTTGTGAATGGCAGCACGTGGTTAAAATAATGCCTGAGTATCAACTGAGGTGCCACGTGGCCAGGTCACGTTGCTGAGATAATCTCGGCTAGGCTAATGTTATCTACAAAAATATCATAATTTGAGATAAACAGATAAGGGACAGGAGTCCTAGAACAGAGGAGGATCTCAGTCTGGATAAAGATAAGGCTCAAGAAGGGTTTATCTCTATCTAGATGAGGGTCCAGAATGAGTATTGAGCCTGAGTCCATTGAAGTGAGGCTTCTAAAGAGATCAGGTCACTGCTGGTTATAAAAGCAAGGCACCCTCGTGGGTCGAAGGTAAGTTCTTTCTTGTGAGTTTAAGCACAATTTGCTATCTTTGAGAAATATTGATTACTGACTTGATCGTCGAAGTCCTACCGAATGGACGAACCACAGTCGGATTCGCATTTTCTTATGCAGGTTGTTGGGCTTAATCTATTCTGTTGGCACTCTTCAACTGAATTCCCCTTTTGATTGTGTGGTTAAAAATCAACACCCACAAAATTCATGCTATGTAGTCTTAAACATTGAATCAAAATTTTATTTTGAAATTACACAATTCATTTTTTTTTAAAAGTAACAAAAAAATGCATAAAAATCAAGCAAGTTTCAGTTTTTACATTTGACCTTACAAAGCCTAGGCTATAATATAACAAAAATATTTCAGAGTTCTAAATTAAAAGCTCTAATGGAGCTCGAGGGGTGGTGGAGCCTAGTTGATGTGATATTTTGGTCTTACTTATTATTATTATTATTATTATTATTATTATTATTATTATTGCCCAGTTTATAAAGTTCTCTCTTTAGAACTCTATTTTTAGGGGATGAATCATTGTCCATTATATAAAATGAATCACACAAACGGGTTGTCACAATACAAGTTTTATCAAAGAGCAATTATTTATTGATGTGGGACTCACATGAACCCCAAATCAATAAATGATTGAGATTAATTTGTAACATTATCCTATCGGGCATGGAATAATTTTTCTTTGTTAATTAACTTCCTTAATAAAGCCAACCCTAAAAAATCACAATGACCAAGGTAAAGTAGTTGTCCGTTCATAAATAAATGTAGTTAGTTGGTTTTAAAAATTCCATTAATTAAAATGAGAAATGCTAAAAAATGTCTTGGGAGATTGTTTAATAGTGTGATTATGTTAAAAGTGTCTTCAAAATAAGTAAAATATTAAAGTGTATTGATTTTAATAAATAAAAAAAAATTAAATTTAGTAAATTTTTTTTGTATTATTCAATTCGTTCGTCTTTTATATTTTGTATTATTAACAAGGTTCCATAATAAATGTCAAATCTCCACTATGAAAACAATAATAAAGTAATATTTTTTTAATATGAATAATAAAGTAATACTATAATATTCAACAAACTCAAATCACATATTCACGATTATACATACAAAGAAATATTCATATGGACGCATCACAATGATTCACAATCATACTTAATTGATTAAGACATTCACAATATGAGAAAGAATAAGAATATAGACACAACTTTTCATATTTTTTTTTGGTGAGAAATTATATGGTGAAAATTAAATTTATACAGTGTGAGATTTATATATAAAATAAATTTTAATCACGAGAGGATAATTTTTAATAATTAAGTCTGAATTCGTAATATTGCTAAAGTGTAAAATGGTTGGGCACATTATTTGTCCTTTAGTGGATGCTTACTACTTAATTACTAACTTATAAAAAGGCAGGTATAATAACATTGTGAGACTTCAATGGCAAGCAAAATAAAAGTACTTGCTAAAAGTACTTGCAATGGACTTTGGGTAAATAAAAAATGCAATCTTCACTTTTTTCTTTAAAAAAAAAAAAAAAAACTTTATTCATTCATGTAATCGTGGGCACATTATTCAAATTGGCGGGGATTTAATCATCGATAAATTCCATAACTTAAAAGAGTCGTTGATCAACTTATTTAAATGATGTATCACTTAAAGAAAATATCTTTTTGTAGAATTTTTTGGTAGTGTTTTGTTAATTACATCTTATTTAAGATTTAATGGATGTTCATTTTTTCCTCGCATAGTAAAGATACTTTGTATTGCTAGTTTTAAGGATGTATTGGCTCCCTTAAAATGAAATTCTGGCATTGCCCTTGGACATTTCTTCTGGGTGATAAATGGCCATATACATATTTCCTCATTGTAATTAGATTTGGACAATGTTATAAAATTAATAATTCAACATTAATCTTGTATTAAATCTACTTGAAATCTATTGGCAGCATGGTTATTAAAATCGCAATCCAGATCGTAGGATCTTATGATTCTATGATCCTAAATTGTGAAGACGATTCAAATCATTGTAGGATTGGTGTTATAGTAAGATCGTAGGTAGGATCATATAAGATCATGTAGGATCGTATATGATCGTAGCAAGATCATAAGTAGGATCGTTGGACTTATGGTTTTTTACTTTATTTTTAATATGTATCATTCTAATTTATATTTTTACCTTATTTTTAATAGAAAATAAAATATTACGATCCTTGATATGATCCTAAGATCCGTTTCACGAGACCCTCTCACCGATCCTATGCAAGATCCTAATTTTAACAACCTTGATTGGCAGTGAAGTCTAATTACGTTTTTATTTTTTATTTTTATTAAAGTTAGATAGAAGCATAGTTACTTTAGCTATTTTAGAATATAATTGTACTTAACATTCTCAAATGGTCTAAATCTAATCTAATCTAATTTATAAATCAAGTTGATCGTTTGTCTTCTACTCTATTATTGGTTTGGGGAAGGTAGTTTGAAAGGGGTATTGCTGAGGTTGTTTTCTTTGTCATTAGACAAGGAGCGTACTGTGTTTGAGTTCTATAGAAGAAAATCCATTCTAGGTGTGTAGGACTTCTCCTTTCTTAGACAACTATTTGCTTGGAAAGTGGATGATTGCTTTCAACTCAATCACGTACTTCAATCTAGTCCTGTACTAAGTGAATCAGAGGATGATAGATTGGTTTGGAAAGATGAAGCATCAGGTTTGTTCACTATAAAATCAATTTATGATTGGTTCAATTTGAATCTTGGTCCATTGCCTACTGTGCATCGATTTGGATGAATATTGCTCCTTCAAAGATGCAATTTACCTGTTGGATGGCTTGGAAGGGCAGACTAAAAACGTCAGTGTTTCTTCATAGTATTGGTGTTCTTGATCCTACTGTAGGCCCTTTTATACATTTTTTTGTGATTCTTGTGATGAAGATGTGAACCATGTGCTCTTACACTATAGTTTTGCCTAGAAAATCTAGATAGAGATTTTGTCGTGGTGGGGTATTACTTGGGTGGTTCCATAATCTGTGAGTCATTTTTCGGAGTGGTGGGATGAATTCAAATTCAAAAAGTTGGAAAAGAGTATTTGGGAGGCAATTCCAGCTGCTATGATATAGAACTTATGGAAGGCTAGAAATGGGTGCAAGTTTGCTGGTCTTGGTGTCAATTAGGAAGGCTTGTGTGAATCTATATTAATGCACATTGCCTTACGGGTAAAATACCATGTCAAAGGGGTGAGTTATTTTGTTTCTGACTTGGTGTTTAGGATCAAAGCTATTAGGGGTTGCTAGCTGCTTGTTTTGACTATGTCTTGGATAGCTGGTTATAACAACCCCGACCCATGATTAATTGTTAAACCATGATTAAGCAATGATTATGTATGCATAATAAGTAATTAAAATGAAATTCTGAATTAAGTGCATGTGTGTTGCATTATTTGTATTTCTATCTATTTATCATAAGAATATCTGTTTCAGGTTTTGTTATATCTTGCGAATTGAAGGCCTTATCGGCATCCGACCATGAAATTGACTTGGTATATATGTTAGTTGGAATTTCTTTAGAATGTTATGGTAGGCTTAATTAAAATTCGATTGGGAACGAATTAATTAGAATAATTAATGTCAATGTAATTAACCTAAGCCAAGATGAATTAAGTCAACTTAATTGAGCCTATATAAGGCATGAGTGGACTTTAGTATACATTTTACACTCTCATTTTATTCCCTTGAGACAACAAAACGTGAGGGAGAGTGAGAGTTAGAGGGAGAGAGTGAATTCAACAAGATGAAAAAGGGAATTGGTAAGATTGAAGCAAAATTTGTGGAGCTGAGCAAGAATTTTGCTAGAATTCAAAAGAATTGGGAACTCTAGGTAAGAATCATGCCCTCAAGCTTTGTATTTAAGACATAGGTGGTTGAACTTAGGAGGTTTAAGTGTTAAACTGTGAGAATTGAGCTTAGATTAAGGAATTGGAGCATGACTCCTATATGCATGCATAAGTCACTAAGAATTGTAAGTTGATTCTCAAGAATTTCCACATGCATGTCCATATCTTGGTTTTGTTCAAAAAATTCAACATGCTTTTAACCTAAACATCTCATTTGCTCATGATTTGGAAACTTGGAGCTCAAATAATTTCATGCATGTCTTGTTCATGTTATGTTTTCACATATCAAGCTTGAGTTTGTATAATTGACATACTTATGGGCCTTGATTTCATGAAATGATCTTTAATTCTTTATGTTTTCTAAGTTTAGACTTGTTTTCTCAAGTTTTAGGCCCAAAAGATGTGTTTTGAAAGGCTAAAGATGGGTTTTGAAGCTTGGAGGTGAATCTGCAAATTCCATAATTCAACATCACCGCTCGAGCAACAGACCACTTTGTGTTTTGCACCTTTGCTCGAGCGACCAAAAGTTGGCTCGAGCATAAAATGCATGCTCCCAGAAGTTGACACATTTTACAGATCGCTCGAGTGACAAGAGTTACGCTCAAGCGACGAGAGTTACACTCGAGCGAAGACCTCAGTCACACACTTGAGCAACCATCGAATGGCCATCGAGCGAAAAATTTACACAACCAGTACTTTTGCAAAGTTTACAAACCACTCGAGCGAAGTAAGTTGCGCTCGAGTGACCATTCATATATTTGGCCGTCTGCTTGAGAGAGGGAAGTTGCGCTCGAGCGATACCCCGATTTTCAGCAAATTTGTCTAAGTGTTGAATAGCATGTTTTGGCATCCTCATTGTATCTAAGGCATTTGTAAGCCCTAGTTAAGACATAATAATGAGGATAAGAAATAGAAACACACTTAAAGAAGAAATAACTAAGTTGATAATTCCAAGTGTGTAATTCAGTACGTATTCGTTCTGTATCTTTGTAGGTCACGTGCAGCAAGTTACCTGATTTGTTTGCTCTGTTGTTTGCTTTGGAGTCATTTGTAAGTAATAACTTAGTAAAGTTATGTTCAATTTTTTTTATTTTCTGTATATGAAATAAGATCTGTTTTATAACATGTTAAATATTCTGTACAATGAATGATTGCCTAATTTTTGACAAGTATTCGTGGCAACAATTTCGTGGCTTAAATAAGTTATCTGTTCATGGTCCGGATGTTCCTTTATGGAACTGACAAGTTATCTATACCCGGCCAGAGGTTCCTTTATGGAACTGACAAGTTATCTGTTCTCGGTCTGAAGGTTCTTTTATAGAACTGACAAGTTATCCATACCCGGCCGGAGGTTCCTTTTTGGAACTGACAAGTATGACTCATAATGCTCAGTATATGATCTGTTAGCGCTAATGGATATATCACATATGTACAAGCATGAATTATGATTACTGTATATTATTCAAACAAGAATGTGAATATGAATCTATTTCTATTTTTTCTGAATCTAGTGGAACATCATTCATTTAACCCTTTACTCTGTTATTATTCACTGGTCTTCCGCTCATTATTTATATTATGTATGTAGGTGAGCAGGTACGTGACCATGCTTAAGCTATTGCCTAGGGAATTTTTGGGATAGCCAATCACCGTGCCTCATAGAGAGGTTCCTGTTTTGAGAAGTCAAGTTTTGTAACCATGCTTAGGCTGTTTTGTTTTTGTTTACCTGTACACTAGGTTAAGTTTCTTATAATACATAATACTATCTGTAAGGTGATGTAAGACTTGAGGAAGTTCAACGTCACATATGTATGTATCTGTTTCAGTTTTGAAGTTTTCTGTTCTATATAGGTCTACATAGCTCAATGGACTATGTATGTTTCTATATTTGCTTTCACAGCCCCTTATTGTACGATAATCTGTTCAGAGGCCTTTGGTAATCCAAGAATTACTGGCCGGTTATGATGCTAAACCTATATGGGCGGGTTTGGGTATTGACAAAGTGGTATCAGAGCACGTGTTTTACCGTATGCATGAGTCCATATGAGCTTAGGATGTCCTAGTCAAAAGTAGGGGCATTCCATCAGCATGTGTGAGTGAGTGTGTTATTTAAATGTGACAATTGAACCTGACCATAAATACATGAAATTGAAATGAATGATCTGAATATTGTAAAAAAGACTATTTGCCTATGTTTATAGTGCTCTGTTTACCTATAGCAAATGGAAAATATAAGAAGTAATGACACCACCGAATCCTCTGAGACTCACATGAGTTGTATGGAACAAATGCTTGTAGCTCTGACTGAAGCACTAACACAACAATAGACACCTTTGCCCCCTCCCCTCCAAGTACAACATGAGCCGGATAACAATGATATAATCAACTTGATTCAAATGTTTATGAAGATGAAACCACTAACTTTCTTGGGTGGTATTGAACCCTTAAAGGCAGAAACCTGGTTGCTCGAAATGGAGAAACTATTTGAAGTGTTTCCTTGCTCCGAAATGCAAAAAGTTCTTTTGGCCACTTACACGTTAAAAAATGAAGCTCGGAGATGGTGGTTATTGATCCGAACTAATAATGGAAACATGACATGGACTCAATTTAATGAGATTTTCTATAACAAGTATTTTCCCCAATGCTTCAGAGATTAAAAAGTGTCAGAATTTCAAGAACTTAAGTAAGGAAAAATGTCTGTAGCTGAGTATAAAGCTAAATTCACTGAATTGGCTCGGTTTGCTCCACACATGGTGGATACTGATTACAAGAAGGCACGAAAATTCGAAGGCAATTTGGATTTGGAAGTGTTTGACCGAGTTGGCGTCTTGAAGTTGCTGATCTATGTAGAAGTACTTGACAGAGCATTGATGGCAAAGACCATTTTGGCAACAAAGAAACAAGCTCTAGCTCCGACAACTGAATGGAAGAGTAAACCATCCAGATTCAATTTCAAGAAGGGTCGGTTATTGTCAAAAAGGCAAAATACAAGATCTTCCAGCAGCTCTAGCCAGAGTAGTAGCTCTATTCTAAATTGTCCTGATTGTGGAAGAAAGCTTAAAGACACGTGTCACCGTGCCTTGGGTGCGTATTTTCGGTGTGGCAAGACTGGCTACATGATTAGAGATTGTCCATTGAGACTTGACAATGCTAACTGTCCTGCAGCAAGTTCTGCCGGATCTGCTCCTATAACGAGGACCAATGCAAGAACTAATGCCAAGGGTAATACCGGGAATGAAACGCCAAGGCAAGGGAAAGTGTTTGCATTAGTTCTTGGAGATGTGCAAAACACCGAATCTGTGGTGTCAGGTATAATTTCCATTTGTGCTCAAAATGCGTATGTCTTGATATATTCTGGTTTTATACATTCTTTTGTGTCGCATACTTTTTTCACAAAAATTGACTTGACCATTAGAACCTATGAATTATTTACTATCTATGATTGCGCCTTCTGGAGGTCCTATGATATGTACTTATGTTTACCCAGCATGTGATATTGTGATTGGAGATGTGACACTGTATGTGGATTTGTTACCATTGAGTATTGATCATTTTGACTACATACTTGGTATGGATTGGTTAATGAAATACTATGCCACCATTGATTGTGTGAGTAAATTTGTTATGTTTAGACCACCTAGTATGCCTGAGCTTGTTTTTACTAGAAATTGGGTAGTTCCTCTGTCATACTTGATTTCATTTATGAAAGCCGAGAAATTGTTAAGGAAAGGGTGTCGGGGCTACTTGTGCTGTGTGTTGACTGTGACTTCGGATAGTGCTAATGTGGAAATGATTTTTGCGGTCTGTGAATTTCCTGATGTATTTTCTAATGACCTACCTTGGGAGTTAATCGATAGGAAAATTGAGTTTACCATTGATGTAGTACCTGGGACACAACCAATTTTTAAGATCCCTTATAGAATGTCAACTTCTGAACTTCAAGAGTTAAAAGTTCAACTTACAAAAAGTTCATCCGACCGAGCACTTCAGCTTGGGGTGCTCCAGTTTGTTTGTTAAAAGAAAGATGGATCCTTAAGGCTGTGTATAGACTATCGGGAGTTGAACAAAGTAACTGTCAAAAACAAATACCCACTATCCCAAATAGATGACCTATTTGACCAATTTCAAGGAGCACAAGTGTTCTCCAAGATAGACCTTAGATCCGAATATCAATAGCTAAAGGTCAAAGTAGAAGATGTAGAGAAAACAACATTTAGAACTAGATACGGACACTATGAGTTTTTGGCAATGCCCTTCGGAGTAACTAACGCACCTACAGCGTTTATGGACTTAATGAACAGGGTGTTTAAACAATTTTTAGATGAATTTATCGTTGTGTTTATTGATGATATTTTGATTTACTCCAAAAGCAAGGAAGAACATGAACAACACCTGAGAACTGCTTTACAGATTTTGAGAGAAAATAAGTTGTATGCAAAACTGTCTAAATGTGAATTATGGCTTGACAGCGTAGCATTTTTGGGGCATGTGATTGATAAGGATGATATATCACTGGATCCACAGAAAATTGAAGCCATTGTAGATTGGCCAAGGCCAATCAATGTGTCTGAAGTTAGAAGTTTTCTGGGACTTACAGGCTATTATTGCAGATTTGTAAAAGATTTCTCTAAGCTTGCCTTGCCATTGCACAGTTGACACAAAAAAATGTACCATTTGGTTGGAATGATCAATGGAAGTCAGTCTTTCAAAAACGAAAAACTAGACTGGTAATTGTACCAATCTTGACCTTGCCTAGTGAAACCGATGAGTTTTAAATTTACAGTGATGCTTCCTACAAAGGTCTGTGGTGTGTTAATGCAGAATGGGAAGGTAATTGCTTATGCTTCTCAGCAACTCCGTCTGCATGAAAAGAACTATCCAATACATGACCTTGAATTAGCAGTTGTAGTGTTTGCCCTGAAGATTTGGTGACACTATTTGTACGGTGTGACTTGTGAAGTGTACATTGATCATGAAAGCCTCAAATATTTCTTCACCTAAAAGGAATTGAACATAAGACAGAGACAATGGCTTAAGTTGATCAAGGATTATGACTTGCAAATCTTGTACCATATGGGAAAACCCAATACCGTTGCAGATGCCTTGAGTCGAACATCTATTGGAAATTTGTCGATTTTGTTCACCAGTCAGAGAGAGTTGTTATGTGACTTGGAAACAAATGAGATTGAAATTGTGATGCATGAACAGGAAGGGATTTTAGCCGCCATTTCCGCTCAACCTACAATCATTGAAGAGATTAGAGAGAAACAATTGCAAGATGAATTTTTGAAAAAGATTGTAGATGAAATTGACTCAAAACTGAAACCGGGATTTGTGTATGAAAATGGTGTGCTGAAATTCCATAGTAGACTTTGTGTACTGGATTGTTCAGATTTGAGAAAAACGAGTTACGGATAAGGCTGACAATTCAAAGTTTGCTATGCATCTAGGAAATATAAAGGTGTACCACGATTTAAAATAGAATTTTTGGTGGCCTAGAATGAAGAAAAGCATTGCTAATATTGTGGCTAGATACTTGCATTGTCAATAACTTAAAGTTGAACATTAACGACCCGCTGGATTGCTTCAACCACTTCCAATATGAGAATGGAAATGAGAATATATCACGATGGACTTCATTGTAGGATTACCTCACTCTTCTCGAGGTATGGACTCTATCTGGGTAATTGTTGATCGTTTGACTAAATCTGCACATTTCTTACCTGTCAAATCTTTGTATAACGCGGATAAGTTGGCTAACTTATATGTTAATGAGATTGTGAGATTACATGGTATGCCAGTATTTATTGTATCTGACAGAGATCCTAAATTCACCTCAAAATTCTGGCAGAGTCTACAACAAGATTTGGGAACTGAGTTAAGACTAAGCAGTGTATATCACCTACAGACAAATGACTAATCAGAAAGAATGATACAGACTTTGGAGGATATGCTCAGAATGTGTACCCTAGATTTCCAAGGCAATTGGGAAACCTACTTACCATTGGTCAAATTTGTGTATAATAATATCTATCACTCGAGCATTGGGATGGCTCCTTATAAAGCTCTGTATGAAAGGAAACGCTGTTCTCCAATTTGTTGGACCGAGGTAGGTGATAGACCTTTGTTGGGACCAGAACTTGTGCAAGAAACGACTAAAAATGTGAAATTGATTCAACAAAGATTGAAAACTGCACAAAGTCGCCAAAAGAGTTATGCGAATGTCCGAAGAAGATATCGAGAATATGAAGTCGCGAACCATGTATTCATCAAAGTAACTCCTATGAAAGGGCAAATGCGGTTTGGAGTGAAAGGCAAGTTGGCACTGAGATACGTTGGGCCCTATGAAATCCTTGAGAAGATCAATCCAGTGATGTATTGGGTCGCCTTACCTCCATTCATGGAACATATGCACAATGTTTTTCATGTCTCAATGCTACGAGGATATTTGAGAGATCTGTTCCACGTAATTAAACCAACCCATGTGCTCTTGAAAGATAACTATACGTACGAGGAGAGACCAATTCAGATTGTGAACCGCCGAATCAAAAGATTGAGGAACAAAGAAATACCATTGGTAAAAGTGGATTGGCAAAATCATAGAGGAACCTATGCAACTTGGGAGACAAAGGAAGATATGATGAGAATATATCCTAATTTGTTTCCTTTTGACCCGATGTTCTTCCAAAATGAAGGTAATTCGAGTTTGGAGGACCAAACTCTTTAAGGGGGAAGACTATAACAACCCCGACCCATTATTAACTGTTAGACCATGATTAAGCCATGATTAAGTATGCATAATAAGTAATTAAAATGAAATTTTGAATTAAGTGCATGTGTGTTGCATTATTTGTATTTCTATTTGTTTATTGTAGAAATATCTATTTGAGGTTCTGTTATATCTTGCGAATTAAAGACCTTATCGGCATTCGCCCATGAAATTGACTTGTTATATATGTTAGTTGGAATTTTTTTAGAATGTTATGGTAGGCTTAATTAAAATTCGATTTGGAACGAATTAATTAGAATAATTAATGTCAATATAATTAACCTAAGCCAAGATTAATTAAGTCAACTTAATTGAGCCTATATAAGGCATGAGTGGACTCTAGTATACATTTTACGCTCTCATTTTATTCCCTTGAGACAACAAAACATGAAGGAGAGTGAGAGTTAGAGGGAGAGAGTGAATTCAAAAAGAAGAAAATGGTAGTTGGTAAGATTGAAGCAAAGTTTGTGGAGTTGAGCAAGAATTTGCTAGAATTCAAGAGAATTGGGAACTCTAGGTAAGGATCATGCCCTCAAACTTCGTATTTAAGACATAGGTGGTTGAACTTAAGAGGTTTAAGTGTTAAATTGTGAGAATTGAGCTTGGATTAAGGAATTGGAGCATGATTGCTACATGCATGCATAAGTCACTAAGAATTGTAAGTTGATTCTCAAGAATTTCCAAATGCATGTTCATATTTTGGTTTTGTTCAAAGAATTAAGCATGTTTTTGACCTAAACATGTCATTTGCTTATGATTTGGAAACTTGGAGCTCAAATCATTTCATACATGTCATGTTCATGTTATGTTTTCAAATTTCAAGCTTGAGTTTGTATAGTTGACATGCTTATGGGCCTTGATTTTATGAAATGATCTTTAATTCTTTATGTTTTCTAAGTTTAGACTTGTTTTTTCAAGTTTTGGGCCCAAAGGATGTGTTTTGAAAGGCTAAAGATGGGTTTTGAAGCTTGGAGGTGAATCTGGAAATTCCAGAATTCGACCTCACTACTCGAGTGATAGATTCTGCGTTTGAGCGACCACTCTGTGTTTTGCACCTCCACTCAAGCGATCAAAAGTTGGCTCAAGTGTAAAATGCATGCTCCTAGAAGTTGACACATTTTGCAGATCGCTCGAGCAATGAGAGTTGCGCTCGAGCGAAGACCTCAGTCATGCGCTCGAGCGACCATCGAGCGAAAAATTCACACAACCAGTACTTTTGCAAAGTTTATAGACCGCTCGAGCGAAGTAAGTTGCGCTTAAGTAACTACTCACATATTTGGCCGTCTGCTCGAGAGAGGGAAGTTACACTTGAGCGAGACCCCTGTTTTTCAGCAAATTTGTCTCAGTGTTAAATAGCATGTTTTGGTATCTTCATTGCATCCTAGGCATTCCTAAGCCCTAGTTAAAACATAATAATGAGGATAAGAAGTAGAAATACACCTAAAGAAGAAATAACTAAGTTGATAATTCCGGGTGTGTAATTCCGTACATATTCATTCTTTATCTGTATAGGTCATGCGCCGTAAGTTACCTGATTTGTCTACTCTATTGTTTGCTTTGGAGCCATCTGTGAGTAATAACTTAGTAAAGCTATGTTCAACTTTATTTATTTTTTATATATGGAATAAGATCTATTTTATAACATGTTAAATATTCTGTACAATGAATGATTGGCCAATTTCTGACAAGTATTCGTGGCAACAATTCCGTGGCTCAAGTAAGTTATCTGTTCCCGGTCTGAAGGTTCTTTCATGGAACTGACAAGTTATCCGTACCTGGCTGGAAGTTCCTTTAGGAACTGACAAGTTATCTGTTCCCGGTCTGTAGGTTCCTTTATGGAACTGACAAGTTATCTATACCCGACCAGAGGTTCCTTTCTGGAATTGACAAGTATGACCTTTAATGCTCGATATAGGATCTGTTAGTGCTAATGGATATATCACATATGAACAAGCATGAATTCTGATTGTTGTATATGATTCAAACAAGAATGTGAATATGAATTTGTTTCTATTTTTTTTTTTTAATATGGTGAGACATCATTCATTTAACCCTTTACTCTATTATTATTCACTGGGCTTCTGCTCACTATTTATATTATGTATGTAGGTGAGTAGGCGCATGACCAGGCCTAAGCTGCTGCTTGGGGAGTTTTTGGGATAGCCAGCTACCATGCCTCTTGGAGAGGTTCCCGTTTTGAGAAGTTAAGTTTTGTAACCATGCTTAGGCTGTTTTGTTTTTGTTTACCTGTACATTGGGTTAAGTTCCTTATAATACATAATATTATCTGTAAGGTGATGTAAGACTTAAGGAAGTTTAATGTCACATATGTATGTATCTATTACCGTTTTGAAGTTTTATGTTCTATATAGGTCTACACAGCTCAATGTACTATGTATGTTTCTATATTTGCTTCCGCAGCCCCTTATTATACGATAATCTGTTCAGAGGCCTTTGGTAATCCAAGAATCACTAGCTGGTTACGATGCTAAACCTATAGGGGCGGTTTGGGTCATGACACTGGTAGTTGTTGTTTTGTTTTCTGTCTAGTTGATATCTCTGCAGCCTTGTTATTGTAGGTGCTGCACATAATTGGATGAGTCCTTTTGTGTTAACTTGGTTGGGATAAAGGGTCTTCACTTTGATGCTTATAGCACTTACTTGGGTTTTTACCTTTATTGATGTATGATGTAAGAATTTGTCCGTGATTTTTATTCAATAAAGTTTCTTTTTGTTGATAAAAAAAATAAATAAATAAAAAAAGAGTGCACCTGAAGCCTTTTTTTAATGTAGAGCACTTTGATGTGAATAGGCAAAACATGTTAGAAATAAAAATGGTTACACAACAATAATCACACAAATTTAGAAGAGAATTGAAGAAGAATGATATTGCTCTTGTTGCATACTCTTATACATTCTTATTCTCATACTCATTCTGATCCATGGCATAGATTGCACGATTATATATAAGATCCAAACATGTAACTCACACAATCACATTAAGATTCACTAACTCTAGTAATCTTTGTAACCACTAACACATTAACGTACTACTAATATCCCTTAACACACCATTATGCATCATTACATGCATACCATTATCCTCCTTAATTAGCATAACTAAATATAGAAAAATGCATAACTTCTAAAATATTAAAACACAAGTTTATTTTTCAACAAAATACAAGACCTTGGCCTTCATTTGTATCATGAAACTCAAGTGACCGTCTATCCACTTCTAAACTACACATATGGGTTTCGTACATGAAGATTGTGTTGTTAAATCTAGGGAATTACAGGATATAGATTATTGCCAGGGTTATTTGTATCTTGAACATGAATATGAAGGATTGGGTACAATATATGAATAGGATAACAAGCTACTAGGAGGCCGAAAACTCTAGAATTCCAGAGAGGTGAGCAAATGGTTCGTCACCAAAAAGGGGAGAAAACAAAGCACTCTTGCTAGGTAATGTGCTCTTCCAATTTGATGTTTATATGGGGTAATTCCATATATGCATAAAAAAAAATTTAGTATACACCATTTATATTTTTTGGATATAAATTTTTGAATAAAAGTTAAATTTTCGAATATAAATTTATAAATAAAAAACAATTGTTCACACAAACAATTTAACGGAATATATATTTGAACAATTTATGTTTGTTCATTAGTTTATATCTGAACGTTTCTCTTTTATTCAAAAGTTATATCCGAACAAAATAAATAGTGTGTACTGAAATTTTTTGTGATATGTGAATAGAATTTCCCTTTTATTAATTGAAATCGTGGTATTTATTATCTTTTTGTCACATTTTAAGAAACAATATAGAGACACCCATTGGACTTTGATCTTTTCCATTTTATGTATTCAATGTAGGATTTTCAGTACAAATCTAATTGCTATATGTAGACGTCCCCGAACGCCCCGAGAGGATGAGTCCCGTTCTGTTCATTTTGGGCTCACTACAGTTCGGACTCAAATTGTCACGGTTCGTAATCTGAATCGAAAAGTCCAAATCCAGCAAATCGTTTTGAGAAAACAGATTTTTAGAAAAGAAGTGCCAAATATGGACTGCTTTGCTAGATACAGAGTCACCACCTAAATATTTTATTTTGGGAGAATTTAGGAAACCCTGACTCATTGCCTAAGGCCACGTGTCCGTCATCACCAAAGTTGCCTCGGCTCGGGAACTTAGGTACGATTGGGGAAGGTCACTTCGTGAGCACCCCCACTCGCCCGATCAAAGATCGGCCTCTACTAACCATGATATCTTATTTTGAAATCGTTTATGCATTCTTATTCCGGTTATTAGCCTAGATTTACTATGTGATGCGCATAGCATACAAGTGTAGACTGGATCGCCTGAATTGGAACGAAACATCCCATGTTTGTTTTGAAAACAGTTTGCTACTCGCAAGTAGGCTAAAATGTGGATTTGCCACCCTCAGGTGGGCTTAGAAAAGATGGTTTTGCCACTATCTAGTGGGCTTAAAACTCACAGTCGATGATTCATTCCAATTTAAATAACCCAACCTTTACCCACAGGCATCCAGGCAGTTGTGACGGCCTGGTTCCTTTCCTTTCTTTTTCCTTCTTTCTTCGCTTCGTTCTCCATGTGCCTTCGTTGGGTTGGAGATCTCCGGAATGGTTTCCTAGATTGGAGTTCTAGTGTTCTTTTGTTCAGTGTTAAATTTTGTTTGTTCCGAAGGGTGCACGGGTGAGTTCGGGGTGCCGGGGACGAAGTTGAAACTTTGAGTTGTCGGAGACCGCACGAAGCGAGCCTAGGCCAGACGCGTGCGTATTGTACCGCACGAGCGGTGGGAGTGGCCGCACGAGCGGCCAAGCTTGACACCCAGAAATTGGCTACTGTCTAAGAGCGTCTGAAGGAGAAAATGGCCGACGAGCGCCAACCGGCAAATTCAAACTCGCTTTTTGTATCATTTTGATCCAAATATATCTCTCATTATACTCATCTCCTCTCACTCTAAAACATATATTTCTCCCCTTCTCTAGAAAACCTCCTAAAACATCTATACACTTTGATTTTGCAAATTTGTGGGTCAAGATCTTCATCATCTTTCTCTCAATCTTGAAAATCCAAAGCTAGGGCTTCACTTGGGTGTTGGAGATCCAAAGTTTTTCTCATCTTTGAGGCTAGGGTTTCAACTCATCTTTCTTCATCAAGCTTTAAGGTAGGGATTTCTTGAGTTATATATATAGTTTTGCTACTTTGGTGTTGATTTAAAAATATTCTTAAAGTTTTGTGCTAGATTTTAGAGTTTGGTTCAAAATATTGAGAATCTTGAATATGGGTTTGAAATCTCTAACCTTTACTAGTTCTTGAGGGTTTCTCTCTATTAACCACATGATGAATGATTATGATGGAGTTTCTTTTAGAAAATGATGAAGTTTTGGCTTTCAATGAAAACCTTAGAAATTGGGGCTTTTGAAAAATAATGAAGATGTCTTGAAATTATTTATTTTCTTGTATCAAGAGGATGTATGAGAGTTAGTCTCACCAAATGTCTAGCAAAATAGCAACTTTTGATATATGTATATATATCTAAATGGAGGCCCTCTTTTATAAATTCTTTGATAAAAGCACATTTTGTGTAGAGTGGTAAAGTGGTGAGTTGTTGAGTGCCTTAAGTGTTGTAAAATACCTAATTGTAAAGTAACGGTAAGCGAAATGAATGATGACATGTTAACCATATTGAAAGTTTGGTCATGAAGAATTAATGTTGAGGAATTGTTGTGGTGTGTCGAAGACACATGGCTATTGTGTGAAATGAGAAAGTGTAATTATGCGTTGGAGACGCATGGGTATCTTGTGGAAGAACACGGTAAGGAGGAAATGGAAATGTGATGTTGAATGGTTGTAGACATACTTTTTTTGTTAAATTTAAAAGAATGCTATGAGTTAGTACTTGTTGCATCATATTCTCTATTGTTTTAAAGTCATCATTGCATATCATGACATGAGTTGGAAAAGCATTCATTTTGAGAAAGATCATTGTAATAAGAACTAATGGAAATGTGTATGGGGTAAATACGTTGGTAAGTCCAGATAGGGGGTGTAGATGAATCTGATAAGTTGGCCTGAGTGTCCAGGGTGAAAGACCCGAAAGCCGCGCGGATAGGTGTCGAGCCTTCCGGTTAGCACCGGTAAAAATGACAGTTTGGTAGTACTCGTAGAGTCTACTTGCGCATCACTAGGGATTACCAAAGGTCGATTTACGCCTGTTGTTAAATGTTGGAAGTTTGAAATTAATGAGATTGCATAACATTATTGAGAACATGGTGGATTTAAAATAACGCATTGAATATTATTGGGAACATGATGATTTTGAAATGGTGCATTGAAATAAGATTTTCCTTCACTATTGACACTTGCATGACATTACATATGCATTTTTAACGTTGATGGGTTGGCATAACTGTATATACTTTGTGAGGAATCTCTACTGGGCTTTATGCTCACCCCTATGGGAATTGGTGCAGGTAAAGATGTGGTGACCCCTTTCAAGCTAAGGGCGTGGAGATATTTTGAAGAAGAGTACTTCGACTCTTGTTTTGTTGTGATATTTGTTGTAAGCCAAGGGCTAATATGTTTGGGTCCGAGAGACCATTATGTGTAACCGGGCTATTGCCTTGGAACTTGTAAGCCCTTGAGGGCCTTATTTGTTGCGATTTAATAATTTCTTTTACATGTTATTGGTTCATGCACTAGTTGTAAATAAATGTATAATGGCATGTGGGAATACGTTGGTAAATATTGGAACCATGTAAATGGATTTGGTTAATGTGTCATCTTGAAGTGGGTTGATGTGATAGTTATGCGGGTTTATTTTTGGGGCGTTACTGTCACGACCCAAACCCGGCCCTATGGGTTTAGCACCGTAACTGGCCAGTAATCCGAGATTACCAAAGGCCTACAGAACAGTAATACAGTAAATACAGAGTTCAGGGCCTGGCGGAAGCCAAAACAGTAAAAGCTAGTGTCCATTGAGCTGTGAAAATCTGTATGCCAAAAACATTTTTCATACATTTATGCATTCAAACCAGTATAGTATATACAATCATTACAGACATTCAGTACGGGGACTTGATCCTCGACATAAAAGGCAAGAAAATCTATACAAGAACGCGGCAACAAGACAAAACAAAGAGGAGACTAGTGGGGACACAAAAACACCCCAAGCCATGGCATGGCGTCTTGGAACCTCACAGTGAAGCACATTGGCTGGCTGACAAAACTGGGGACCAATCCCACGCTCCTAGCTCCGGTCTGGTTGCTGAGAACCTACATAAATATATAACAGTGAGCTAAAGCCCAGTGAATAACATAACGTGTAAAGAGGTTATGAATGAATGTCCTTACAGTAATGAAATCAATTCATTATACAGTATTGCAATCTTTCAGTAATACGGTCAATCAGTATTTCAATCAATCAGTCATATGTGGTACATCCATTAGCCTATAAACAGTAGGTCCAAAAGGACCGAGTCTTAACAGACCCAACAATAATGATGGCCATCAATCAGTATGGTTCCACAAGGAAACCGACAGAGCTCTGTAACAGTCAATAACAGTAGGTGCTAAGGATGCCACAATACAGTTCAGAAAATAGGACATACATTCATTCAATAAATAATATCATTTCAGTAAACAGTTCAGTAAACAGTATTCAAAAGATAACCATTTTGAACATATCTTTACACATCTGTTACTCACAGTGATTGGGCTATCAGTAGCTAGAGCGCGTCCCCGTGAGCCAACCCTAAACAGTAATAAGTTGAACACACTCTAAGTTTAACAGTTAGGGAAGTACAGTAATTAACTTCCTAATATGCCTCGGTGTGTTCTATATTTAAATCCTCATTAAGATGTCTTAAACTAGGCCTAAGAATGCCTAGGATGGGATGAGGATGCAAAAATGCACTTAGAAAACAATTTCATAATTTTCAGAAAACAGAGCCTCCGCTCGAGCGCAGGTTTCCCCGCTCGAGCGGACAAGCACACAAAGGCCCACGCTGAAGGCATATTCACCGCCGAGCGACCGATGAAAGGTGCAAAATTGCTGGATGCGCGATTTTCCCGCCGAAAGGCGTTAAAATCCGCCGAGCGGATCAGAAACACCGCGAGAAAATATCGAGCATGCATTCCCGCCGAAGCGGACTTACCCCGCCGAAGGACGTCCAAAACTGAAATTCCAGATTCGACCTCGAAGTTTCAAACGAAGTTTTGATGCTCAAATTCGATCCCCTTGGGCCCATTTTCCGAAAACTCTTTCAAACACATAGAATAACAAGTTTTAAAGCTCAATTTAAGAAATCAAGGCCCAAGGGTGTTTCAATTAAACTCAATTTCAGACCATTTTCAAGAACACTTTCAAAACATGACATGCATGATCTTTAAACCAATTTCAAGCTTCCAATCATGCTCAAATGAGCTCAATTCTGTGAAAAGCAAGTTGAAAACATGGACTATAACAATACCATGAACATGCATGTGACAAATTGCCATGAACTCAACTTCAAACTCACCAATATAAACATGCATGCATGAATTTGACTTCAATCCAACATATATGAACAATATCATGTCTTAGCTCTACAATGATGCATGAATCATGCAAAACTTAGCTCAAGGACAACAATAAGAAGATGATTCCTTACCTAGAGTTCCAATTACACTTCAATTCCAAGCAATTCAAGCCAAAATCTACAATTTGAGCTCAACTCTCACTCTTCTCCCTCACTTCTCTTGTTTGGTCGGCTAGGAGCTCAAATGAGCTGATGAAATGTTTTGATTGAGTTGTAAACATGTCTCTAAGTGTGTGTGATGTAGTGGCCACTAAGTGGCAATTCCGTAAATAAGTCTAAGTTCTCAATTAGCTCAATTCAATCTAATTTAATCATTCCTAATCAATTTTCAGATAAAAATATCATTAAATCACAAATATTATGCTGATTACAAAACATCAAACGGTTTCTAAATCGGCCGCCGATAAGGCCTTCAATTAGCAGTTCAAACATAAAATGCAAACAGATAATCATACACTCAAACAGATGCAACACGCAATTCAATAGACAAACTTATTCGCCGCCTTTGATTCAGTTTGTTCAGTAGTTCATCCAGTTCACTTATCAGTCATTAGTAGTTCAGTTTTAGGGTAACCAGTATATAATTCAGTGGTTTAACGGTAATCAGTACGAGGGTTGTTACAGTTACAGCAGTTATATCACATAAGCACATAGCCTCATGGTAAAGCATGCTATCATAGCAGTCACTCACATGCATGCAAGGATGCTAAAGCATAAAACTTACCGAGTACTCCAAGTCAAAACAGAAGCTAATTAGAAATCCATGCATGATCCTAACTATACAGAAATGCCTAATGCAACACATGCAAAAATGCGACTAAGATAGGCTCGGCTATTCTAAAGATGGCATATGAGATGCTTCAGATAACATGTATTCAACTTGGAATTGAAGTACAATGCGATTAGTATGATGCGCTGAGCCCGGTGCATGCAAAACAGATGAATGAATGCAAACATGCTATCATACTGTATGCTAATTGAAACATGCCCTAATCTAACCATCATAAGCTGGTAAATAAAAGGCAGAAAGACGTGGGGTTGGAAGACATACAACACACACACACACACACTTATTACAACATTGCCCTTGCTCGGAGGGTCCGAATAAATAATATACAGTCCGAATAAATGGTACAGTCCGAATAAATACAAAACTCTAATTAATTAACAGATTTAACTAGGAAAGCAGTAAACTAGCACACAAATCTATGGACCGCCTCACCTCTGTTCCGAATGACGAATGATGCATGCTTGAGTTGCCTTGCGCGGAAATCCATTGCGATGCCCCAATTAAACTCTGTTTACAATCAAGCCCGGAATATTGCACGAAGCTCCAAAAGACTGCCGGTGTCTGATTTGCTACAACAGAGAGCAAAAAAGGGGCATGGCAATGTATTTTCACATATGTATGCTTGCCTCGACCCTCGTGCCATCAATCACGCATCCCGATGCATGATGGCCGAGGAGTCGAATTGCACAACTTAATATGAAATGAATGCACACGAAAACATAACAAGGCCTAGACTCCATCATGAATAATCCAAAGTGTCAGCGACCGGGAATTGAGACACGTTCCGTCACTCGGAGTACGAAACGTCCCTCGTTTCCCGTGCTCGGGCTAACTCCTATCCCAAACACAATGCAATAGGCATGACATGCATGAATGCAATCCTAGCATGCAACCTAGCATACACAATGCTATGAAATGGCATACACGATGCTCGATGTAACATGGCATACACAATGCTCTAATATACAACCTAGCATACATAATGCTATAGACTAAGATGGCATACACAATGCAATATGGGCTTACACCAATGTGAGTAGACCTCAGCCACACCCTCATCAGTAGCCATGAGATGAAAAAAGAGGCAACCGAAATGCGTGCACACATGCACGCAAACCGATGACCGAACCTAAGGCACCAAATGCCACTCTAACAAGGCATGGCAAGG
Source organism: Camellia lanceoleosa (assembly GCA_025200525.1). Classification (NCBI taxonomy): domain Eukaryota; kingdom Viridiplantae; phylum Streptophyta; class Magnoliopsida; order Ericales; family Theaceae; genus Camellia; species Camellia lanceoleosa. The sequence continues at coordinate 47,053,813 of CM045760.1, forward strand.
CATGAAATATGGCATACAGACATGCAAATTCTAGCACTGAAACATGATGCAAAATGATCCCGAATCATGGATATATGGCGCCCGATGCATGAGATGAGCCCCAAAACTCAAAACTAGGCACATGTATTGACTTATAGCTATACAAAGCATGCATTATTTGATCATGAAGCACAAAGACAGAGCCAAGGCAGTCCCAAAACATGAACATTTCTAGTTCAAAGCATGACCAAAAGATGCTAGCATGATGGACTAAAATAGTATGCAACTTTGACTAGCAAACATGGTTTACATGGCATGTGCATGAAGCGTATGAGAACTCATCAAACCAGAAAAAATCAGTGAACAAAACATGCCAAAATATACCCAAATAATCACTGAAATACAGCCAACATGTGCAAAAATGATGAGCTCCTTTAGAGGGCCATGCAAGGAGTTATTAAGCAAATGCAAGATAGACATGAAGCATAGCAAAACCACCTCTAGAATTGGACTATGACAGCCCTAAAACTCACCAAATTGGCCCTGAAATGGGTCTAGGAAACATGCAAAGAAAGGCTCCTTTGAAAGGCCTTGGATGGGATTGCTCTACACATGCATTGTAGACATAAAATATGGCCAAAAGGGTCTTGAACAGAGCCAAGGCAGACCCCAAAACTCACAGAATAGGGCCTAAAACATGACTTTGACACATGCAAAATAAGGTTCCTTTGGAAGGCCTACAAGGCCACCAAACAAGACAAGGAGAAAGGGAGTCACCCCCCCTCTAATTTTGGCCTTCAAAAATGTATCTAAGCCACTGAAAATCCACTGGATTTCAGTGGCTAAGAGGTTAAACCATGGCCAATGCAAGTGTTCTAATGCATAGTCCTAATCATGAAGAGATGAAGCATGCATAGGGGGAAGGCTACCCCAAACAGAAATGGGACCTTAACCAAACTTGAAGAGGATGTCAAAACAAGACTTTTTCCAATTTATAACAAATCTCGAAAATATTCACAAGTAGGGCTAAAACATGATGCAAAAATAGCCCTAAAAGAGGGATAGAGGGCAAGGGGTATTAGATGGTCTCAAACAGCAAAGATCCCTTCAACAAAGTTAAAGAAGGACTCAAAATAAGATACTTTACAGTTTGGCTCGAAGCCTATAAATGCTCACAGGTAAGGCTAATATATCATGCAAGATAAGCCTTAAAAGAGAGATAAAGCACAAAGGGAGAGTAGAAGACCTCAAACAGAAAAAAGTTCTTGATCAAACATGAAGATAAGCTCAACATAAGATTATTTCAGTTCAGGTCAAAGCCTAGAAATGCTTGAAAAAAGGGATAAGATATAGAGGAAAATAAGGCAAGAAAATGGGAAATAGGGACTCACCCTTGTAGCACAGCAAAGTAACAGCCTTTGGTCCAAGATTCTGAGCTTTCAACCTCTGCAAATGGCCTCCAAGTTGCTGGAATGGAGTGTGGAGGTGGTAGGCTATGAGGTGTAGGTTGAAATGGCCAAGAACCAATGTGTTTGGAGGGTTGGAGTAGATAGATATATGGTTGTATATATCAATGTCCCAGCTGGTTTTCTAACCCTTAGAAATGAAGTAGGGTGCTGGTTATATAGAGGGAGAGGAGCCAAAGAAAATGAGGGAAAAACCAATTCAAATATCCCCCCAAAAGGACAGACTCTCGGGCAGAGGATCTGGTGCAAAACAGCTGGCACAACTAGAATGCACCAGAAGGGACAAACATGGCCGGCCAGGTGCAAAAGGGCCAGGTGGTCGGCCGGCCACCTCTCCTGGTCGGCCGACCATGGTTCAAAAGGGGTTAAAACCCAGAAAATATGAACTATGAGAGAGAAAAATCAGCTTTTTAGAGGGGTTCAAAAGGGTCAAGGACAATTGCTAGCCGGCCTACCCATATTGGTGGCCTCCTAGGTGTGTATAACACAATGATGTGGTGGAAAGTCAGAAAAAGTGGCCCGGGAGTGGGAAAAACCAGCTTTCTAGTGAAGAAAACGGGCGATGAGAGCGATGAAGAAATAAAACTGATTTTTCAGAACAATTGCTGGCCTTCCACCTTCCTACAACCTTTCTAACAATGAAAATAAGGTCCCTGCCAAAAATGGACCAAGACGGATGCAAAACGAAGGTTCGGGGGGCCAAAACGTGCAGTTCGGGGCCCTAAAAACAGGCTGTTAGGCACCAGAAGTGGCGTCCGACCATGGAGTTGGTCTCTCGGGCCATAGTGTCCCTCAAAAGGGATGAAACAAGGTGTGTGCCAAAAAACGGAGCAAATGGAGGTAGTTAAGCGGTCCCGAACTGAGGCACACGGCCGACGGTTCCGAAAATCGAGAACCAGGCTCCAAACGGGAAAAATGGCCTACGGCCACGAAACGTAGCCTACGGCCACTGAGAGATGGTCTACGAGACCTCTCCATCCCTTCGGGAAGAGAAAATGGAGAAAACAGGGCCTGGTTCGCAAACCGAGGCAAAGCACAAAAGAGTTCGGAAGTCCGGAGGCAAGGCTCGCAGCCGAAACTCCGCAACCTCAGAACGAGCACAATATGCAACATCACCAAGTGCTCAATCGGTGACGTCTGAGTCTTAAGGTCGGTCAAAAATGGGGTGTCTACACTATAAAATACAAATAAAATGAGTAAATTAGTGATAAATCTAATAGATTTTTTTTTGTTGGTGAGAAGTTCACCCTTTGTGAAATAGTTTGGTGAGAATTCATTTTGTTTATTTTGAAAGACATTTTATTTCCAATTTAACCCTTATCTGGTGACTTTTTTTTATTTATTTATCTTTTGACTTTTGTTGACTATCTGTTCAAAAAATTTCCCTATCTTTTAAATTTTTTTCCTATTTGTTCAATTTTTTCCCCTATATATTCAATTTTTTTTACCCTATTTGTTTAAGTTTTTAATCTTTTCAATTCAAATATCCTATATCTGTTTAAATATTTTGTCCAAATAAAATAATATATGTTCAAATTTATTATCTGTTCAAATATCTAACCAAATTTGATTATTTGTTCAAATCTTTCTTCTCTCTCTTGATTTGTTGCAATTTCTTTCATCATCAACAAACAATAACAAAAAAATCAACAACAACAACTACAAAAAATAAAGAGATAAAGAAGATGAACATTACTAGGAACCAATCGCATTAACATTACTAAGAAAATGAGCGAGAACAGGCTGATTAACCAAAATTGACTACAAATCGATCAAAAACTCAAAATTTTTTAAACTTTTTTTTTGATAGATTAGAAACATATATAAACATAAATCACCGAGTCCTAGGTATTTGGAAAAATGGGAAAAAACCTAAGACCTCAACTTCTCTCTCAAAGTTGGAATATTTAACGAAGATTCAAAGCAAAATCAATAGATATATAGATGTGAATAAAATAGATAGATATCTACCTTTGATGCCAAAAATAAAGAGAATTAGGGTTTTCTACAAAATTAAAATGGTAATCGAATTTGAACCCTAGTTTTTTTCTCCTCTTCGATTACAAAAAATATGATGAGAGAGAGTATCTTTACGTTGGAAGTCGTGTGTTGTTCAATGAACCTTCAATAATCCTCTTCTAGAAGAGGCTATGAGGAGGCATCGCCAGTGGTGGTGGTGGGGACTTTCGCCTAGCTCTACCACAAACCAAACCAGTTCTCAAATTGATTATTTCAAAAGGCCATGTTCTAGGGTTAAAAGGCGACAACTCGTCTTCTTCTTGTAGCCGATTTCAGCTCTGTGAAGTGAACACCCTCCGATCGTTGGCACGATGGTGAGTTAGGAACTCGTAAGACCAAGCTTCGGCCACTGTACGACTCTTTAACAAAAAATTGGCAATAAACTCTCTCATATCTCTATCAGATTTTAGTTGACGGCGGTGTCTCTACCTCACCAACTCAGTTGTAAGGTTCTACAACATCGTCACCATTGTTGTTTTGGTACCAACGGTAAAGGCAAAGAGGAGAGAGAGAGAGAGAGAGAGAGAGAGAGAGAGAGAGATTTATTTGCCGATCAAAAAAAAAAAGAGAAGAGAGAGAGAGGAGACGAAAGAGAGGTGGAGCTGTGAAGTCTGCAATCTTAGATCTGAGGCAATGATGGAGATGAAGTGGTGGTCATGTAAACGATGGAGCCGCTGGAGAGGACGCTGAAAAAGAGGTGGAAAATGAGAGGGACAACACTAGGGTTTTGTAAAAGGAGACAGCGAGAGAGATGATGTGTGAGAGAGAGAGAGAGAAAGAGAGAGAGAGAGAGAGAGAGAGATGGGATTGAAATAGATGCACGCATGATCCAAATAAATATTGATGGGCATTTTGGTCATTTTATGATAGGTTGTCCTTATGGACATAATAAATTAGCGCTTAGATCTTTGGACAAGAAAAATCAAACATTGAATTTTTCGTCTGAGCGCCCAAATAAAAGTTTATAATTATTTTATTTAAAAAAAGATTATTACACTTAACATTGAATGATGTAATGGAACCTCTCTATCATAAATATGCAATGGAAATAATTAGTGTAAATTATACTGACGCCCCCTGAGGTTTGGTCCGATTACATCCTACCCTTAACGTTATAGAAATTATATTCTCATCCCTATGATTAATAGTCTTATTTCACAAACCCCTCTACTTATATAAAATGCAACAATTCTTGGTAGAAAAACAGAGAAAATTACATTGAAAAAAAAAAGTATAACAAGGAAAAGAAAAAAATAATCAACTAGGCTTAGCCTAGTTGGCCACCATGCCTTCCTTAGGGCTTAGTCCCAAGGAGGTCTGGATTCAATTCCCCTTAGGAGGTTTAATTAAGGGAATGCAACCACTTAGGTGCTTTGCCAAAGGTAGATAGATTTTCTCCCATAGGTGCTAATCTAACCACTAACAACTAACATTTACCGATCAAAAAAAAAAAAAAAAAGGAAAGAAAAAAAGAAAAAAGTAGAAGAAGTAAAGCAAAGTAAGAAAAGAGCAAGTGTATGAATTCAATATCTTTTTGATACCAATGTTAATTCCGTCTAAATAATTACAATGATAGGGGGTTAGTGTAATTTTCCAAATGTCAATGGGCGATATGTATTAAACCAAAATCTCAGGAGGTGTAAGTGTAATTTATCCAAAGAATTATAATCCACCATTGACACAATACAAAATTAGATTATAAGGTAGTTTTTATGATTATAAATTTTTTGAATTTTTCTAAATTGTTATTCTTATTTTTATTTCATTTTTAAATTATGAAGTTTATTAATTTAATTTATAAAATTTTTAGTTTCATTTTAATTTCGGGGAAAAATTATCCCAATGCATTGCATATGTCACAACATATTTTTTAAATAATTGTATATGAACTTCAACATAAATAATTTAACTAAAATTATTACACAAATTTATTTACGTCACATTTGTAGAACAAAATAATAAGGTTACACATAATAAAATCATATGGGATAGCCAACAAAATAAAAACTAAAAATCAAGACAAACAAGAAAAACAAAACGAAATGAACTAAACTGAGAAGATGATTGATTTCGTCTCAATTCTTCTTTTGATTTTTCCACTTAAATGTCAATTTCAAATAGTGATTTTGCAGAAGACTCATATTCATCACTCAAGATCAATCATTGGTCTCAATTCTTCTTTTGATTTGTCCACTTGGATGCCAATTCAGATAGTGATTTTCTAGAAGACCCTTCTTCACTCAAGACCTTTGCAGCAACATCCTTGGATCTCTCCATTCTCTGGCGAACCTTCTTCCCATTTTCTCCTTCCATCAGATTTTTCACAACTTTTGCAATCTCTTCTCGCCTCACTAACCCCGTCTCATCGCTTTTCGGTCTCAATGCCAAGTTCAAACCCTCTGTTAGCATCACCGCATTCATCTTTTGCTCAGCGTAAAGTGGCCAAGTGATGAGAGGCACACCGTGGACGATACTCTCCAAAATTGAGTTCCACCTACAGTGAGTCAAAAAACCACCGGTGGCACAGTGGCTTAGCACCTCAATCTGCGGTGCCCACGATGGCACCACCAAGCCTCGCCCTTGTATCTGTTAGGGAAAATCGATGATTCCCACAAGTAAATCAATTAATGGGAATAAAAATTAATGCGGAAAAATTAAATCAAAGGCAACACAAGAATTTTTACGTGGTTCCCTCAATGTGAGGTACATTCACGGGATCGAAATCCGATTCCACTATCAACCAAATAAGTTCCAAACGATTACAAACGAGACACGAATGGTCTCACAAAATCACCCTTAGGTGAATTCCAAATAATCACAAAATAAACTAGAGGAAAGACCTCGCCAAATAAATGAACCAAAATCTTCAGAACCAAAATTGAAGAAGACCCAAAATAACTTCACCAAACTATCCAATTATGAAGCCGAAACCGAAGTAGCCAACCAAAGATCTACTGAATTTGATCTAATAGTTCTGCTTCTCCAGGCGTCAAGCTTGAATGACAAACCCACCGAATTGAATAGCCCAAAACCAATTAGCAAAACTGTAGCTTCCACAAAGCAAATATTCCACCAAATTGATAGCCGCCGTTTTGCTTCTATGTTCTTTTTTAAACCGAAAATAATATATATATTAAATATATATATTATTAAATTTTGAATTTTGAAATCAAACCCTAGTTGTACCCAAATTGAATTGGGCCTCCACAAATATAATATATAAAAATATTATACCTAAACCAAGTCTAATTAAAACTCTTTTTCCAAAACCAATTGGGTCCCACACTCCACCAAGGAGGTATACCTAACAATTCTCCCCCTACCGACTTAGGTGGAGACATCAACCATACCCGCCAAAGTTCGACACTTTAAATGTTTGTCCCTCGACAAAGTCTTAGTCAGCATATCTGAAATATTATCATCTGTGTGAACCTTTTCGAGTTGTAACAATTTCGAATCTAACACATCACGAATCCAATGGTATCTCACATCAATGTGTTTCGATCTCGAATGAAAGGTAGAATTTTTACTCAAGTGAATAGCACTTTGACTATCACAATAAAGCACATACCTTTCTTGCTTCAAACCCAACTCTTGCAAAAATTTCTTCAACCATAACTCTTCTTTGCAAGCTCGTAATGGCAATAAATTCAAATTCGGTAGTTGAGAGAGCAACACATTTTTGTATTTTAGTTTCCCTTCCCACACCCCCCCCTCAAAAAGTCATCAATTCCCCCGAAGTAGATTTCCAAGAACCAACATCACCAGCCATGTCAGAATCTGTGAACCCATCAAGCATCGGTTTACCACCCCCAAAACACAAACACACCTTCAAGTCCTCGAAGATATCTTAGAATCCATTTTACCGCCCAATGTTCTTTACCCGGATTAGAGAGAAAACGACTCACCACACCAACGGCGTGAGCAATATCCGGCCTTGTACAAACCATGGCGTACATCAAAGAACCAACTGCTGAAGCATAAGGAACTTTCAACATCTCTTCTTTGTCTTTCTCACTTGTAGGACATTGATTCGAACTAAGCTTGAAGTGACCCGCAAGTGGACAACCAACCGGCTTTGCTTTATTCATATTGAACCTCTCAAGAACTTTCTCAATGTAGCTTTCTTGAGACAACCAAATCAGTCCCTCTTTGCGATCACGAACAATTTTCATACCAAGTATTTGCTTTGCCGGTCCCAAATCTTTCATAGCAAAAGATTTGCTCAACTCCAACTTCAACTTGTTAATCATGGTAGAATCTTGACCCACAATTAACATGTCATCAACATAAAGCAAAAGAATAATAAATTTGCCATCCGAAAATTTTTCACAAACACAATGGTCCGAAGTGGTTTTAGAAAAACCATTATTCATCATGAAAGAGTCAAATTTTTTGTACCATTGCCGTGGAGCTTGCTTGAGGCCATACAAACTTTTCTTCAATTTGCAAACAAATTTCTCTTTCCCTTTTTCCACAAAACCTTCCGGTTGCTCAATGTAAATTTCTTCTTCAAGATCACCGTGAAGAAATGCGGTCTTCACATCAAGTTGTTCAACTTCAAGGTTCATACTTGCAGCCATGCCAAGTACAACCCGAATAGAAGACATCTTCACAACCGGCGAGAAAATCTCATCAAAGTCAATACCTTTCTTTTGCCCAAAACCTTTCACAACAAGACGTGCTTTGTACCTCAGATTCTTCCTATCATTCTTCAATTTGAAAACCCACTTATTTTTCAGAATTTTCCTCCCTTTAGGCAACTTCACTAAATCATAAGTGTGATTTTCAAGTAAGGAATTCATCTCCTCTTCCATAGCCTTTTTCCAATCGTCTTTCTTTGCATGCTCAATTGCTTCTTGGTAGCTCTCCGGCTCCCCTTGATCAGAAATCAACACAAATTCATTGGGAGGATACTTTCTTGAAGGTTGTCGGTCCCTTGTAGATTTCCTCAACTCAAGTTGTAGTGGCGGTTCTTGAGTTGGATGCTCTTCCTCAATTTCTGGCTCAACTTCATTAGGATTAGTATCATCCTCCACATCTTCAATAGGTGGCTGCACATCTCCCCCATTTTCATCATCAACTGGAGATGAAGGAGATGGATCCATGTCAATGAGATCACTAGTTTTTGGCTCCGGTTGATCACCTTTACCAAAGTCTTCAATTGTTTGGTCTTCAAGAAACACAACATCACGGCTTCGAATAACTTTCTTGTCGACCGGATCCCATAATCTATACCCGAATTCATCACGCCTATAGCCAAGAAAAATACATTGTCTTGACTTACTATCAAGCTTGGACCTCTCATCCTTTGGAATGTGAACAAAAGCTCGGCAACCAAACATTCTCAAGTGCTCATAAGACACATCTTTGCCAGTCCAAACTCTTTCAGGAACGTCACCATTCAAAGGATAGCAAGGAGATAAATTGATCAAGTCAACCGCTGTACTCATTGCCTCACCCCAAAAGGGTCTTGGCAATTTAGCTTGTGAAAGCAAACACCTTGTTCTCTCCACAATGGTGCGGTTCATCCTCTCGGCAACGCCATTTTGTTGAGGAGTCTTCTTAACTGTCTTTTGATGCCGAATACCTTGGCTGCGACAATACTCATCAAATGGCCCAATGTATTCACCACCATTGTCTGTTCGGATGCACTTCAATTTCGCCTGCTTTCTCTTCAACCATGGCCCGAAAATGCTTAAATACTTCTAGAACTTGATCTTTAGTTTTTAGTAGATAAGCCCAAACTTTCCTTGAATAATCATCAATGAAAGTAACAAAATAAAGTGCACCACCATGTGTTCTAACTTTTAAAGGACCACAAACATCCGAATGAATCAACTCCAAAACCTTTTCTTTTCTAAAAGCAACATTTTTATGAAAAGAAACTCTATGTTGTTTACCCGCCAAATAATGAACACAAGTTTTAAGATGTGTACCTTTCAAACCGGGTAGAAGCTCATTCTTGAACAAAACTTGCAGCCCTTTTCACTCATGTGGCCAAGCCGCTTGTGCCACAATTCGGTAGAAGTATCATGTTCAAGTGCATTGACAACACCTTTACATCAATTTACTTGCATTCAATAAAGTGTATGAGTCTTTTTGCACTTAGCCACCACCAAAGAACCTTTTGTGAGCTTCCATATTCCATCACCAAATTTGTTGTTGAAGCCTTCATCATCTAGCTTCCCAGTAGAGATCAAATTAAGACGAATGTCGGGAACATGCCTCACATCTTTAAGCAACAACTTGCAGCCCAAATTTGTTTCCAAGCAAACATCACCCATGCCGCTAATCTTGGACAAACCTTCATTACCCATTCGAACAGAACCATAATCTCCTGCAGTGTAGGTAGTGAAGAATCAACTCGAGAAGTCACATGAAAAGAAGCACCAGAATCAATCACCCAATGACTCTCTTGTCCCACAAAATTGATACAATCATCTTCACAAACGACCATGATATCATCGGTAGTAACTGCTGTTGTGTCTTCTTGCTTCTTATCCACACTTTTGTCACGCCTTTTCTCTTTATTCTTGAGCTTTCGGCATTCTCACTTCATGTGCCCTTTCTCATGGCAATAATAACACTCAACGTCTTTCTTTGAAAGAGAACCATCTCTTGACTTGTCACGGCTTTGATCACGACCATGAGGAGTCTTACTCCTCCCCCTTGTTTTGCTTCGGCCTCTCACAACAAATGCTTCTGAATGAGAGAAACCGACTGATTTTCTTCTAGTTTCTTCATTCAACAAGCTACTAGTGACTTGGCCCATAGTGACAACTCCATCGGGTGCCGAATTACTAACTGTCACAACTAAAGTCTCCCAACTTTCGGGTAAAGAACTAAGTAGCATCAAAGCCTGCAACTCATCATCAAAAATAATTTTCATAGAAGCAAGTTGGTTAACAATACTCTTTATTTCATTCAGATGTTCCGGAATAGGGTCGCCTCTTTATATTTTAAATTAACCAACTTACGAAACAGAAAGGCTTTATTTGTGGCTGATTTTCTATCATAAAGACTCTCTAATTTTTTCCATAAATCATGTGCCGAAGTTTCAGTAGCAACATGATGAAATACACTATCATCAATCCATTGACGGATAACACCAACGGCTTTTCGATTAAGTCTCTTCCACTCATCATCTTTCATATCAGCAGGTTTGCCACTATCACCCTCAATGGGTCCATACAAATCTTTACAAAATAATAGGTCCTCCATTTTAGTTTTCCAAGTTACCCAATTGCTTCCATTGAAGCTAGACATACGACCCACATTCCCCTCCATTGATTTACACAAATAAATAGACCCAAATAAACCTTAAGCTCTGATACCAGTTGTTAGGGAAAATCGATGATTCCCCACAAGTAAATCAATTAATGGGAATAAAAATTAATGCGGAAAAATTAAATCAAAGGCAACACAAAATTTTTTACGTGGTTCCCTCAATGTGAGGTACATCCACGGGATCGAAATCCGATTCCACTATCAACCAAATAAGTTCCAAACGATTACAAACGAGACACGAATGGTCTCACAAAACCACCCCTAGGTGAATTCCAAATAATCACAAAATAAACTAGAGGAAAGATCTCGCCAAATAAATGAACCAAAATCTTCAGAACCAAAGTTGAAGAAGACCCAAAATAACTTCACCAAACTATCCAATTATGAAGCCGAAACCGAAGTAGCCAACCAAAGATCTACTGAATTTGATCTAATAGTTCTGCTTCTCCAGGCGTCAAGCTTGAATGACAAACCCACCGAATTGAATAGCCCAAAACCAATTTGCAAAACTGTAGCTTCCACAAAGCAAATATTCCACCAAATTGATAGCCGCCGTTTTGCTTCTATGTTCTTTTTTAAACCGAAAATAATATATATTAAATATATATATTATTAAATCTTGGATTTTAAAATCAAACCCTAGTTGTACTTAAATTAAATTGGGCCTCCACAAATATAATATATAAAAATATTATACCTAAACCAAGTATAATTAAAACTCTTTTTCTAAAACCAATTGGGTCCCACACTCCACCAAGGAGGTATACCCAACAGTATCCTCTCTAAGAACCCCTTTGGCAAGAAACTAAAATGGTCGACTTGGCTTTGTGCTTTGAAAAATGCACCATTGGCAGACTTGTCATTAGGGCTTTTCACAACCCACAAAAATCTTTGGGCACTCAGTTCCAAACCCAATGCTAACTCATTGAGCTGATCATGAGAGAGAGTCCCAGCGCTTCCAAATGATACAAACACTACTGACCCACTTGGCTGACAATCCAACCATTGCAAACACTCAGACCGTTCTAACCCATCACTCGAACCAGCTCGGATCAGTGGTCCAACTGCATAAACCGGTGGCTTTCCCAGTTCTTCAGCCTGCAAAGCTTTGATAGCTCCCTCTTCCAACTCCATGAAGCTATTCAGAATAATCCCATCAGCTGAACCGTATCGCTTTACGTTTTGAAGGAGCCCCTTGTACCCTTGTAGTGACCGGTCTTGGACTGGATCCGGGAAATCTCTACCATGAACCGGTACACAACCGGGGAGTTGTACCGGTTCAGGTAGGTCTCTGTACTCCCCTATAACCGTCTCATCAAGCTTCGGCAAATGAAGGGAAAATAGCAGTGCTATGGCGGGTGAAGGGAAGAACAAGTACTTCGATATACCGAATTCCTCGGCTATATCAAAGGCATCAAGGCCGAACAGATTGACTACCAGAGCCACCAACCGGGTGGTGGTGGTTAGTGAAGCTAGAGTGTGTCTAAGGGAGGGAAGAGAGAGAGTGACGGTGAGGACTACTTGGGATACAATATTGAGGTCCTTAGGTAAGTCCGCAGGTGGAAGGAAGATGTGTTTGATGGTTTTGGGGAGGGTTTGGAGGACTGTTGTTTGGGCTGGTGGGGGTGGTCCGGCATTGGGGATGAGGATGGTGGCGGAGAGGTGATTGTGGTGGACTAGTTGCTTGGCTAATTCTATGAAAGGGAAGAGATTGCCCATACCTGGACCTGGTAGAAGAGCTACATGGGGTGTTTGATCCATATTTGGTTGCTGAGAAAATATGATGATTTTTTTTTTTTGATCGGCAAGAAAATATGATGATTTGTGTTGTGTTTGTGTAGTTTTGTTGGTAAAGTTTGTTGTGGGAGATAAGGATAGGTTGGTTCTATTTATAGAACAAAGAATTGTTTTGTCTGTTTGTTCATGTGGCGGCTTAAAGAAATTGAATTGGAGACATAGACTTGTCAACCATCAAATCTATTCAAAAGTATGTGCGTGGTGTTGATTAAAATTTGATGCATTGTGAGCACTACTATATTGAATCTAGTTCATAATTCTAAGTGATTTATTTATTTATTCTAAAATTATGGCATTGTTGTAAACTTATGGGAGGAGACCTTTGGGACTAGTGATGTAAGGACAAACGTAAGATTGATTTTGACAAATATTTTACCAATCATCCAAGGTGGACTAATAAAAGATTGATTTTGTTAAGTTTGAAAGAATGATATATATTTTGGGTGATTATTAAATATTGCAAGAGTAATTGCAAGAGTACGGTCACGTGATATTTCATAATATTACTATTAATAAAAAAAAGTGAGATATTATGATTTTGTATTGGTAATTGAGGAACATAAAGGAGTATGATAAATGATTATTGGTGAATGAGTATAAACACGTGATATTCTGAAAGTACCTAATAATTTTCTTATATTTTGAGAATTGTTATTTAAGTACAAAAACTATGTTCACTTTTTAAGCATAATGATGTGACAATCAATTAATATAAATACTAAGTAGATGGAAAATGACTAAGGCTAGCAAAGGTAGTCTTGGTGGATGGATCCTAGTGGTGAAGCAAAGAGGAAGGCAAGTAAATCATATCTCGTGATCTAAAGGTCGAAGAGCAAGCTTGTTTACACTTTTCGTGGACAACTTGCCTGAATCCATGGCACCAAGGAACCTGTATGATCTGTTCACCAAGTTTGCAGTGGTCAAGGACGTCTTCATACCACAAAAGAGGAGGAAAGCAACAAATTCAAGATTTGGGTTCATACGTTATGACTGCTCTACTGTAGCTAATGTAGCAGAACAGGAAGCAAATGGCTTGTGGGTAGATGACAAATCTTTGTCAGTCAAAATCGCAGCGTATGATAAAAACATGGAGCCAAGGCAACGATTGAAAAACCTAATAACCAAACAACCAGTGGCAAGGAACACATCCGTTATGGAAAAAAAACAACATCTGGAACCATGGCACTGATGGAAGATCGTTTGTAGAAGTTATCAAAGGAGATCAACCCAAATCTACTCTAAAGACAACTATTAGAGTAGAAGAGATAGGCAATGGTTGGCTTTATGAGAGCATGATTATGAGACTCAGGTCAGATCATACTATTGTGTAGGTGAGAAACAAACTTATCAAAAAAGGAGAGCAGAATGTGCTGGTAAGAGAAGGAGGAGGGCGAGATGTTTTTCTTTCATTCCTTTCCAAAGAAGACTTGATGAGTAAAAAGTCTATGTTTGTGGACTGGTTCCAAGACTGGTGTGAGTACATCATAATGTGGAGTCCTGGTATGCAGCTTCAGCAAGAGAGACATGTTTGGATCAGCTGTTTTGGGGTACCTCCTAACCTATGGAACTCAAATACCTTCAGGAAGATAGGAAGACTATGGGGGGAGATGGTATTCTTAGATGGTGATATTGGTACACCAAAGTCATTTCAATGTGGCAAATTCAAAATAGTTACTAATGTTATGGATTCGATAAATACAAGCATCAACCTGGAGTGCAAAGGAACAATTTATCCAATAAAAGTATTTAAAGAGCAGAGTGCAGAGGATGGTAAAATCAGCTGTAAATAAACACCATCTAAGGAGCCAGTTGAAGCTGTTTGTTCCAAGATTAATGGCATAATCCAACTCATTCAAAACAACAACTCACAGGAAAAAGATGGTGATAAAGCAGATGACATGGCAGGAGCGTTTAATAGGACCAATGAGGTTATGACATCTAGGATGAAGGTTAAGGATAAGCTGGCTATAGATGGCAGCCGAAGTAATGCATTAGCAGTGGCAAAGACTATAGATTGCGTGGGAAATTCAAATGAAGAAGGCACGTGTGTGGCTGAATCATTATTGCCAGTGATAAGCCTACATTAGAGGTGTAATCATTTTGCTCAAAAAGGTGTAGAAGAGCAGCTAGTTGTGGACAATCTGCAGCAGAGTGTAGAGTGCAATCATGGTCCTCAAAAAGGTCTTTCTGTAGCCTCTTCAGTAGATGGTCAGGCCCTTACCCCAGGCTTTGTTAAGAGTCTTAGTGAGCCTCTAAAGGAAAAACCTGGCATTTGTATAGAGGTAGCTTTAGGTCATGATCAAACTGGGCTGCAGCCCACTGAGTGAGCCCATTCGGAACTGCAGCCCATTGGGCCCCCTAACGTTGGATCAAATATTCCAATTGTGAAGCAAATGTGTGGAGCATCAGGGGTGAGTTCATAGCCTAAGGCCAATGACACTTTTAGCCATCTAATTCAAGTTCCATCAGCAACCGTATTAAGAAAGGTAAACGGAAAGGTACCAGAAGTGATGGGATCAAACACTCTTTGCTTGTGGATAGATTCTCTGGATTTGCTAGAGAAATAGGGCACAAATGGGCAGGACCAAGCAAAGGCTTCACTAGAGGAACAAGATCTAGATCATCAACAGTCCCTTCTTCATCCAATCATATTCCAGAATCAATTCAGACCTCTTTTGTAAAGGATATTCTTCAAGAGGCTCTTGTAACACTACAGGTAGGGAAAAGTTTGGGGTTTGACTTAAAGGGGCAGGAATTTGAGGTTATCAAGAAATTCATACACATAGAGGAGTAAGATAAGGAGAGAGTGGTTGGAGGAACTGGTATTGTGGAATAACCAGCTTCCCAATGGGTGTAATTTGGGAAATATCTGTTTCAAATGAAGACTCTAAGCTGGAATGTCAGATATATAGGAAGGCCTGAAAAGAAGAGGAAAATCAGAATGATTTTGTCTGATAGGTTAGTAGATATGGCTCTGTTTCAAGAAACAAAATAATCAAGCATTACAAACTTGTTGGTAAAAAGTACTTGGCCTACAGATAAGATGGAGTTCATGACTGTAGATGTTGCAGGTCTGGCTGGTGGATTAATCTACATCTGGGATCCTGAAGTCTTCCAACTCTCAGATTGTTGTAGTAGCAGGAACTTTATTCTATTATCAAGTAAGATTCACAATTCCTTTGACTATGTAATTGTCAACACCTATGTCCCAAATGACGTAATAAGGAGAAATGAATTATGGGTGACCCTGATAAATCTGAAAACATCTTTCACAAAACCATAGTGCCTTGGTGGAGGCTTCAATGAAATTAGGAATGCAGGAGAAAGAATAGGAGTTTCATGTAGGGATAAAGGCATGCAAGAGTTTAATGATTTCATTGATTATTGTGAGGTGGTAGATGTTCAAATGCTAGGCAGAAAATTCACTTGGTGTAATGCTCTTGAGAGGAATAAGTGGAGTAGAATAGATAGGTTTCTAATTAGCCTTGAGTGGTTGGTGAGATATAAACTCAAATTTGGGTTCTCCTCAGATCTATATCTGATCACTGCCCACTTCTACTCATGGAGGATGGAAGGGACTGGGGGTCCAAACCATTCAAATTTATGAATGCATGGATCTTGCATCCAAATCTGGCTTCTATGGTGGAGAGCAATTGGAGAGAATTATAGTTGAGTGGGTCTGCTGGATTCATTCTGAAGAGGAAATTGTAGTCTCTGAAGTTGGCCTCAAAAAAATGGAATCAAGAGATTTATGGTAATGTTGCTAGCAAATTAAAAGACTTTGAATCTGCTCTCCATGATCTTGATCTGAAAGCTAAAACAAGACCTCTGGATGAGGGTGAGTTGTTGTTGCAAAGATAGAAAAGAAATGAAATGTGGTCATTGAGCAGAAAGCTGGAATGGGAATGGCTTCAAAAAGCTAGGATGGACTGGAATCTAAAAGAGGATAGGAATACCAAATTTTTTCATGTCATGGCTAGTAGCAGACAAACGAAAAACACTATCAACTCCATCACAGTAGGGGATGCAATTTTTGAAGAACCAGATTTTGTCAAGAATGAGGTGTGGTGCCACTTTTTAAACCTTTTCAAAGATGATTGGAAGCAGAGACCAATCTTAACAGGAGATTTCAAGAGTGTTAGGTTTAGTACCTATTTTCATATGCTTGAAGTAGATTTTTCTGAAGAAGAAATTTGGGCAGCAGTAAGTGATTGTAATGGGAACAAAGCCCCAGGACTAGATGGATTCAACCTGATGTTTTTTCAGAGATTTTGGAAGGTGCTCAAAGCTAAAGTCCTCAACTTTATGAAAGAGTTCCATGTCAGTGGTAGATTGATCCCAGGATTAAATAGTTCATTCATTACTCTCATCCCAAAGAAGGAGAAAGCTATAACTCTCAATGAATACAGACCTATAAGTCTGATTGGCTCCATCTACAAAGTTCTTTCTAAAGTCCTAACAAATAGAATTAAGCAAGTCATGCTTTTGATAATTGGTGATTCTCAATATGCTTTTCTAAGAGATAGAAACATTCTTGATGGAGTCTTGATTGCAAATGAAGTTGTGGATAGCTGGGTCAAATCCAAGAAGCTTGGGCTGCTTTTCAAAATAAACTTTGAGAAGGCATTTGACTCCATCAATTGGAATTTCCTTTTTTCAATGTTAACAAATTTTGGGTTTGGCAAAAAATGGATGTCATGGATTCAAGAATGTGTCTCCACTGCTAGAATTTCAATACTTGTCAATGGCTCTCCAACCAAGGAGTTTAGCCCCCAGAAAGGCTCAGACAAGGTGACCCCTTATCACCATTCCTATTCAATTTGGTTGTTGAGGCATTAAATATACTCCTCCAGAGAGCTATGGAGTTGAGATTGCTCAGAGGGGTATATGTTGGGGCCAATAATGTACAACTATCTCACCTGCAATTTGCAGATGATTCCTGTAACAAGCCCGCGGGGGAACTCGGTTACAGCTCGGACTCTCCTTTTTGTTTGTTGCGGTTCTAAATCTGAACCAAAGAGTCCAACTCTGGCAAATCGTTTTGAAGAAAAACAGATTTTTTGAAAAGTAGTGCCAAACATGGACTGCTTTGCCAGATTACAGAGTCGCCACCTAAATATTTTAAAATGGGAAATTTAGGAAACCCTGACTCGGTGCCGAAGGCCACGTGTCCGTCATCACCAAAGTAGTCTTGGCTCGGGAGCTTGGGTACGATCGGGGAAGGTCAGCTATGAGCACCCCCTTTCGCCCGGTCCGAAGACCGGCCTCTACTAACCGTGATACCCGATTTTGAAAACGTTACATGTTCTTATTCCGGTTATTAGCCTAGAATTACTACGTTATGCGCACAGCAAACAAGTATAGACCAAATCGCCTAAATTGGAATAAAACATTTCATGTTTGTTTTGAAAATGGTTTGCTACTCGCAAGTAGGCTAAAATGCAGGTTTTGCCGCCCTTAAGTGGGCTTTTAGAAAAGACAGTTTTGCCACTATCTGGTGGGCTTAAAACTCACAGTTTTAATGCATTATTCCAATCTAGGTAATTTGACCTCCATCCATAGGCATTCAAGCAGTTATGTCACATAAGCACTTAGCCTCATGGTAGTCATGCTATTATGGCAACACTCGCACACATGTGATATGCTAAAGCATAAAAGCTCACCTAGTACTCCAAGCCAAAACATAAACTAGTTAGTAATCATGTGCATGATCCTAGTTCACGTTAAGTGGCTAATGCAACACATACAGAGTTGCAGTTAGAGTAGGCTCGGTTATCCTAAGATGGCATGTGAAATGCTACAAGTAAGAAGTATTCAATTTGGAAATTGAAATACAATGCAGTTTGCATGATGTACCGAGCCCAGTGCATGTTAGACAAATGTATGGATGCACGCATGCTATCATACTGTATGCTAATTTAAATATGCCTTAATCTACCATCATAAGCAGGTAAATAAAAGGAAAGAAAGAGATGGGGGTTGGAAGACATACACACACCCACACACACTTATTTACAATTATGCCCTCGCACAGAGAGACCCAAAAGAATAATACAGTCCCAAAATAATACAGTCCAAATACAGAATAAATTAATTATTACAGAAATTTCTAATTATCAAATTAATATTAACATAAAAGAAAGGGGCCCCAGCCCTGCCTCGGGATGCGCGAATGATGCATGCTCGAATCCCGCGCCATGACACTGTTGCCTCTGCTTTTGCTGCCCTGCCTCTCTGGAAAACTGCCAAAGTCTCAGGACATGCTCCCTGAACACTGAGGATCATCATCGGCTGAATAGAATGTCCACCGGCCGTGTACAATAGTCACCGGCCATGAGTGAAGTTATCGGCACAAAATGTTTGCCGGTCGGCATCATATCCTGCCGGTCGGCACAAAATTCCTCGAGAGGACAGTTTGGCAAGAACAGAAAGGCGACGAGGCATGATATGGATTTTAGAGCAAATGTAAGCATGGTCAATGCTCCCTATCATGTATGGGACTCAAGGAAGCATGACCCTTGGTTCTTGGGCCATCAATTATGCATCTTGGTGCATGATAGCCTAAGGAACCAAGATTGCATTTTAATGTGAAAATGCATGCAACACACAAATGAGACCAAAACCTTATCATGCATGGATCAAAGACCTTGGTGACCAAGGGTTGAAACAAGTTGCACCACTTGTAGTGTGAACTCCATTCAACCCTCATACTTGGTTTGACAACCCCAAACCAAGCCATGAAATGCATGTATGCAACATAGCTCAAATGATGCAACATGAGAATTAGGATGCAAGCACACCAAATGTCATGCAACTACCATGTTAAGCATGCAAAATGCTAGAGTATACAAGACGCAAATGTCATGCAAATATGGGCCATTATGTAAGAAGAATCATCATGCTACCACACCTAATAGACCCAACATGCAACAAGCATATGGTAAGTATACAATGATGGACTTAACCACAATGGGGCAGGCCTTGAACCTCCCCAAAACAGTGGCAAAAGATGCCCGAAATGGCGACCAATTACCTATGCAAACATGCAAGTCAAAGGGCCTAAGGTTAAGGCACGAAGGGAGCACTCCTTGCTACCATTAACATGGCCACTCATGGCATATATTAGACAAGCAAAACAGATTTTTAGCATGCAAAAATACACCCCAAAACCTTGATATGGCAGCCCTAAAATGCATTAAACATGGAAGCATGCAAAAGGCCTATTTCTAGGCATAAAATTGCAACATTTCAAAGCATGAATGAGATGGTAAATGGAAACATATAGGCATGATATAGGGACTGAAATAGCATATGAAAGGACTCCAAATCACTTAAATAGCCTAACCAATGCATGTTCATGGATCATACGCTCAAGGCTAACAAGCCATCATGCAAAACAAACATGTCAAGCATGCCAAAGGTGACGAAATCAGTGGCCCACAGCCTCTAAACATGGCAAAATGATGCTAATACCATCATGGAATTAGGCTAAGACATGCAAAGAACATGGCCTAGATGCATAACACACTTCTAAGCATAAGAGAGCATTACAAAACAAGTATGAGAAGCATGCTAAGGGGTTCAAATCCAACCTTGGACAGAGGTTAGATATGACCTAAAACACCCAAGAAAACTCTGAAATGAAGCCAAATGCAAGTATGCATACATGCTACCTTGTGAGCCAAAGACAAAGGCAAGAAAGGGGCCAAGGGGAGAGGGGTGTCCCTCCCCTATTCATGACTTCAAAATTCCTTCCTCACCACTGAAAACCCACTGGTTTTCAGTGGTGAGAAGACCAAGAACACCAAGTTAAACAAAGCTTAAAAAAAAAAAGGCACTAAAATGACCAAAACAAGGCCTAAAAGGGTGAGTTGGCACCCAAACCACAAAACACCCTTAATGAATGTTCTTAAGCATGAAAATGTAAGCCTTTTTTATGTTGAACACAAAGCCAAAAACACAAAGCAAGATAGATAGAAAGCTAGTGCAAGTTTGGAGAAATTAAAGCAACATGCTTACCCTTGAAGACTCCTTGAAGAACAAGTGATGTAGCCCTCCTTTAATGATCAAAACCAGTCCAAAATCACCACAAACAACCCTCCAAGTCCCTCAATCTCGGAGCTAGGTGTAATAGTGTGTGTAATGGTGTAAAAGTAAGGTAAAACACACTATTTAGGTCTAAAAACACACACACAAGGATGAGAGAGATGGAAAATATAGAGAGAGGAAGTGTATCTCAGATATAGAGATATATGAGCTCTGGTTTTTATCTCGCAAATGGCCAACCCTTGACAAAGGGAGATGGATGGTGCTTAAATAGGCAAAATCAAGCCAAGAAGCTTAGAGGCTAAGCAAAGGAAAAGGGTTCAAGGGGTGCAAAGGGGGCTTGGCTTCTTGGAGAAGCCAAGACAGCTGGCCAAGCTTCTTCAAGAAGCTTTGGCCAAAGGGTCAAGCTTCTAGAAGCTTGGAGGGTTCAAGGGTGCAAAGGGTGCAAAATGGTCACACTTGTGCACGGGGGAGTGTGATGGTGCATTCCAGCTGGCACAGCTAGCATGCACCATGTCTCAGGGGTTCAAAGGGTGCACGCTGGCTAGCCAAAAAGATCATCGACACAAAAAAGTGCCGGTCGGCATCATATAGTGCCGATCGGCCAAAGTTTTTTAGAAAACAGTGTCGATGGCCAAAATGGAGTGCCGGTGGAGGGTGGGGGCAGCCGGTGGGATACAGGGATGGCTGGCAAGCCTCCTCCTACCCTCAAATGCAAAAACACACAAGTCTTGGTGCAAAACCAAGCACAGAACAAGCCGGTTGAGAGGTCCTGAGGCACGACGCGCAGCCGGGATCTCCGGGAACTCAAAACGAACACAATCATGGATAATCACCAAGTGTTCAAGCGGTGACGTCCAAGTCTTGAGGACGGTCAAAAATGGGGTGTCTACAATTCCCTTATGTTCTGTGAAGCTGAGCTATTAGAAGTGCTTAACTTGAAAAGAATCCTCAGGTGCTTTGAAGTGGCATCAGGTCTTAAAATCAACTACCATAAAAGTGTGGTTTGTGGGATTGGCATCTTCGATTCTGTCCTTGTTGAGTTTGTTTCACTCTTGAACTGTAAGACTGAAAAACTTCCAATCAAGTATCTAGGATTGCCCTTGGGTGCTAATCCTAGGAGAAAGAAAACATGGAAACCAGTGGTTGATAAGTTCAAACTGAGACTAGTTGGCTGGAAAATGAGGCTGCTATCTTTTGCAGGTAGATTAATCTTGGTGAAAGCAATGTTGTCAAGCTTACCTGTGTACTACTTGTCTTTTTTCAGGTTGCTTGAAGGAATTGCTAAGGAGTTAGACAAAATTCAAGCCTCATTCTTATGGAGAGGCCCAGATCTAAAGTGAAAAATCCATCTAGTGAAATGGTTAAAGGTAACTAAAAGCATAAAGCAAGGTGGGTTGGGTACTAGAAGAATCAGAGATGTGAATGTGTGCCTACTCCTAAAGTGGTGGTGGAGATTTGCTTATGAACTAGACTCATCATGGAAAAGGGCTATATGCAGCAAATATCGTTTCCTTGGAGGGAAATGGTTTCCAAACCTCAGTTTAAGCATCATATCCTCTAACATTTGGAATGGCATAGTGGCAACAGTAGAACACAATCAGTCTCTTTTACTATACTATGTTAATAACCTCCAGTTAAAGGTGGGAAATGGTTATCGTATAAGGTTCTGGTATGATTCTTGGTGTGGAACTAATTGCCTAAAAGATGAGTTCCCTTGGCTATTCAGTTTGTCTTTACATAGGGAAGGTTTGCTTAAGGAATTTGCGGAAATTTTTGACCTCTCCAAGAACTGGTTATTCACCTTTAGGAGGCCTCTTTTTGTTTGGGAAAGAATGAACTTCTCAAACTCAATGGCATCTTATCTTCAGTCCCTTCTTTGCATTTAGAGTCCCAAGACAGTGCAGTCTGAAGAGTAGCCAAGCCAGGGCAATCTCTTGTGTCTAATCTTTACAATCATACCAACAGAGCCTTTGGAGGTACTGATAGATCTAGTCGATTGGTGTGGATCAAGTATTTTCCTCGTAAAGTGCAATTCTTTGGTTGGCTTGCATGAAAGCACAAGATCAAAACTTCTGTATTCTTGCAGCGGATTGGAGTTTTAGATAGTTCTGCCTCTACTTTGTGCATCTTTTGTAAATCTCAGCAGGAAACAATTGAGCATGTTCTAATCCTCTGTCCTCTGGTGTGGAGAGTCTGGACTGGGCTGTTGCAGTGGTAGGGGGTTACTTAGGTAGTTCCTGCCTCTGTTCTTGGTCTGCTACAATGGTGGTCAGGGTACCACTGTAGAAAATCTGAATAACGAATTTGGCGTGCCATATCTTTGGTAACTCTCTGGTCGATCTGGAAACACATCAATGATTGCTTCTTTCAAGCTTCCTAACCAAAACTACAGGAGCTGCAAGAGCTGATCATCATTAGACTTGCTATCTGGCTTAAGGCAGCTTCCAAAGAGTTTCGTTTTTCAATTATTGACTTCCTTTATAACATCTCAGGTGTGAGGAATTTGTATTCAAGGTTAGTGGGGTTGATTGCTGCTCCTGACCTGTTTGTTTGTTTTGTGATGCCCTATTGTTAATGGGTTGATCTTGTGCATTGTGTAAGGTTTGGCTATGTTGGCCTGGCCTTGAGGTTGTTTTCTCATCAACTTTAAGGTGTGCTAGCATTGTTTCCGTCCCTCTTTTTGTAATTTCTTTTGTATGTTTTGGTTTCATCTTTAATAAAAGGCCATTTGCTGTTAAAACAAAAATATAAGGCAACACACTCTCTCATATTTTTCCTAATCATTAACTAATCATATCACTTACACATCATTGAGTCCAAAAAATAAATTTTAAAAGTAGACTTTTATATTGTTTTTCATAAAATTAAGCATAATGAAAAATATACACATTTTTAAACAAGTTAACTACACCATAAAAGATTGTTAAATGAAAAGTAATTATTTAATAATTTTAAAAAAGGGTCCATCTTGGAGATCAAGGCTCGACCGTCCAGTCCAGCCTATCGGTTCATTTTTTAGTCTCGTTTTAATAATCTGAACCATTCAATGTGTAGAACTCGTTAAGTACTATAACTATGTAAAAAATCACGTTGAACAGATATTGATAGGTATTTGATCAGATCAGTTTTGTATAAAAAAATGCACGGTAAAAAAATAAACACTTGACAAAAATCTAATCAAATCAAATAGCTACCAATATTCAATCAACATGATTTTTTACAAAAATATAATACTCGATGAGTTGTACATATT
Organism: Camellia lanceoleosa; assembly: GCA_025200525.1. NCBI lineage: Eukaryota > Viridiplantae > Streptophyta > Magnoliopsida > Ericales > Theaceae > Camellia > Camellia lanceoleosa. Next base: position 47,077,666 of record CM045760.1, read on the forward strand.
GAACGGTTCAGATTATCAAAAAGAGGCTTAAAAAATAGGCCTATGGACCGGACTAGACTGTCCAATCTTGATCTCCAATTAGAGACAAGTTGAACCCTTTCAAAAAATATGTGACGCTCTAACTTAATCATTTAATCAAAAATTTCGCAAGTTAAACATGTGAATTTGATTCGCTTCTGTTAAGTAGTTTGGAGAGACATGATGATCCATCCAGTATATATTATGATTTTTCATTAATCAAGAGAATCATTTAAAAAATATCACATGATCTTGGAGGATATTGAATAATTTTCTAAAGAAAATAACTTTTGTCCAGTGCTATACAAAAACTTGACCGTCAAGTTTTGGTCGGTGGACCCATTACAAGTTTTGGCCGTCAAGCCTTTCATGAGATTTGAAAATTATCGCATTGAATCATGAAAATAGAACCCTGGTAATTCACATGACAAAACCAACCAGTCGACTCTAAATAAATAGGTAGACTCGCTACTTTTCCACACGAAGCTTTATTTGACTCTGCCGAACTGGAAATTATTTAGCGAGCATTTTCTATACGACTTTTACGTAAAAGCAACAGTTTACGGGTAGAGACGAGATTGGTTTGAATAATTTAAATAAATATATTTTTTTATGGTATATAAAAAATATATAAAAAAACAAAACAAATAATGTAACGTAAATAAATATATTTATCTAAATAATGACACTTATTTAACTTTCATTTGAGAAGAATTATTTTAACTTGACTTTTTAATTATTTTAAATTGGCTAAAAAAATTTCGTTGGAGAAAAACTTTTGACTTCTTTTATAGTTTTGTGAGAAAAAATACGAAACAATTATAATTTAGATGTGATATTTTGACTTATTAACCTTTTAGTCTATTTTATCTTTTAGTGAGCTAAATTTGTCACAACCTACTTTCCAAATGAGGCCTTCGGGGATGCCAAACAAAATGCGCTATACAAACAAAAAGATCATATATAATTTTTATCATATTGGATTGTCTTAAGTTGTTCATCCAACTTGTCAGGCCATTTGAAATTAGTGGGACTACTTTGGGACTGATCTCAATCCAAACCATTCACTTTTTGTGATGTTAGTAGAATACTCATGCAAAAATTTAAAGATTATCGAATATTATTAGTTATATATTTGAACCACATTTGTTTTTAAAAAAATGGATCATAATTATAATTTCAAGAGTAATCATTCATTTTTTATAATACAAATATGATTTAAACATGTAACTACTGATATCTAATCATCTTAATTTATTATATGAATATTCTATTCAAAGAGTACTAAAGAATAAACTGTTCAGATTAGGAAGTTGACCTCAAAATAAGTCTACCAAGTTTAAATATTCTCTCAAGTTGAGATAGCCAACTTAAGAGAATTCAAACTCAATTTTTATATATAATATAGCTTATTATCAACCTTTCACTTCAAAATAAAATACTATTACAAAAAAATATATATTTATAATAATAATATTATCACATCATATTTATTAAAAAAAAATAGGGTTAATTACAACAAACAAACAAAAAATCCAAGGTTTCATGTGTTTTTCAATTTAAACTCCAGAGTTTCAATTTTGACAAATTAAATTCTAGAGTTTCATTCGCGTTTCAATATGAACTCTTTGTTCATCTTCGTCCATCTCTATCTTACTTCATCTTCTTCCTTCTTTTAGATTTAAATCTCGTTGTTCAAATCCTTGTATTTCCCTCGTGTAACTCCATTTAGCCTCATTTTTGCGTCGTTGAATTCACTTCACTCTTCATACGCCTTATTCCACCTCTTTTTGTATGTCATTAAAGCTATGAAAGTTGATAAAAAATAAGACACAGTCTCTCTCTCTCTCTCTCTCTCTCTCTCTCTCTCTCTCTCTCTCTCTCTCTCCTTCCTCTATCTTCTATCTCTATATCTCTCTTTTCCTTTTCCTTCATGGACCTTCCACCGAATTCGTAGTGGCCACCGAACCTCTAACGGTGGCGGTGCCGCTGAGTAGTGATAGGTATACAAACTACCCACAAAAATCAAAAATCAAATGGGTCGGTGAGCATGTTAGGCGGCCTTAGTTTCCAATCAAGCATCATCTATTATTTCTCCGCTGCCAAGAATATTGTCATGATAGCAGAGAGAGAGAGAGAGAGAGAGGAATTTTATTTTTGGCCTACTGTCAAAGCTCCAATGCTATGCAAAAAGAGGTGGAATAAGGCGTATAAAGGATGGAATGACAACTAGACCATGAGATGAATCTAATGACAGGAAAATAAGGCAAAACGGAGTTACGATAAGGGAGATATAAGGGTTTGAACATGTGAGTTTGAATTTGGAAAAAAAAAAAAAAAATCTTATTTGTGGCCAACTTTCAGAACTCTGACGGCATGCAAAAAGAGGCACTATAACAAAAACACATTTTAGTGATATGTTTTTGGAAAATGCCACAAAATATTTGTGGCACGTTTTAGAAAAATGTCACAGAGCCACAAGCAGAAAATGTTCTAGTGGCATTTCAATAAAAAAGTGCCACATCACTACAATAAAAATGTGATCTAATAGTATCCATTTTATGGCATTTTATAAAAGAATGACATAATAAATTATTTTAGTGACATTTATCAACAGATGTCACTAAACTAAGTATATGCAAGTTACTTTTTATGGCATTTTGAGAAATGCCACTAAGTTAAAAACTTTCCAACCTATCTAATGACATTTTTTGAAAAAATAAAAAATGTCAATATATTTTCAAAATTTCTAAAATGCACAAAATAAACATAAACAAATAAATTGAACTCAACGACTTTATATGAATTAACTAAATAAATAAAATTTCAAAACTGCTCTTCGATATAATGATAAAGTTATTTGAATTTTTAATTGAAATAAATTTTGACATCATTAAAAAAATGTTAATTAACTTGATGATTTATTAATAAAATAAATCATTTATTATGACATTGAAAACTTTAGGAGACGTGATTTGGTCTTTTTGTCATTTTAGTCCCTATAGTTTCAATTGTCTCGATTTTGACTTTGAATTTACGGATTTATCTCAATTTATTTCAATTGCTTATAATTGTTGGGTAAATAACATCAATAGTCCTTACATTATGTTGTTCCCTAGTTTCAATTGACTCAATTTTGAACTTTAATTTTAGATTTTACGTCAATTTAATCTAATTGACAACATCTTTGGGGTTTTTGATAGAAAATTTTCTCTAAATTGATTAAGATTAACATTAAGTCACTGAATTGACCAAGTTTATGATTTTGCTCATAAAATGATGACACGTGTTGCATTTGCCATCAAAAAATGCTATCAATTGGACCAATTTGAGACAAAATAAAAAAACTCAAGGTCAAAATTGATTCAATTGAAATTGCAAGAATTAAAAAGATCCAATAGCCAAAATAGAGGGACTAACAGTTTAATTTTCCCTAATTGTTAGCATTTTTTAATGAAAAATATGCATGTGTCATTCGTTTAGAGGCAAAATTATAAATTTGTTCAATTTAGTGAGTTAATCTTAACCAACTCAGTGATCATTTTTCGCCAAAAACATTAACGGTACTATCAATTGGATCAAATTGATACAAAATTTAAAATTAAAGGTCAAAATTAATCTAATTAAGAGTGTAGGTATCAAAATTGATATTTATTTTTTTTATTTAAAATGTGAACAAACTTATTTTAAAATAAAAATAAATAAATAAATTTTTGGTACACCTATTCATCACCTCATTACCTCCACACACACACACACACACACACACACACACACACACACACAGAGACATATATATATACTAGCATATGCCTGTGCCTGAAGGTACGGTGTAAATAATGTTAGGATTATAATATAATTGTAATCGCAACACTATTTAGAGTGATAAATAAAATTTTGTACACATAAATAAGAAAAAAAAAATCATTTCTTTCTTGATATTACCATTCGGCGTAAGTCTTCATCCACCTCTAAAGTATGAGGGAAAAAGCATTTATTAGAAGAAAATTAGATATGATAAGTTTAAAATAAATAAATAAATAGGCCTTACATTATAAGAGATTTATTTAAATTTCTATGGAGAGAGAAAAAAGAAAAAAAAAAAAAAAAAAAGAACACTTACTTGACCGAAAATAGTGATATTGTCCATAACTATTGTACTTCAACCTGAAATGTTTGGTTGTATAAGTATGGCTATTCGATGATGTATTTTAACAATCACATTAAAATGATAAAATTAAAATCAACCCTAGCAACATGAAGAGTATTAAAATGGGAATACAACAATTGTCCAAATTTGAACTCTTCTCTTCCCCAACTGACTTCAATTTTATAGTGTTGAAATTAAATTTAAATTTATCATTATCATTTAGAAAGTCCAAACATAAATGTATGCCACCAAAAAAAAAAAAATGTTTAATCAGCTATTTATACTAACTCTCAAGTAAAACTAACCCAACACATTGAAAAATACAATGAAACAAACAACCCAAAATTCATAATGCAAAATGAAAAGAATACAATCGATTGAGGTGCCTTTGGAAGACATATATAGTTAGAAAGAAAACTGGCTATACAGTGTGTTCTCAATCGATTGTATTACTTGGTGGAAGTAACATACTGGCTAACAGGAACAAACATATTGGAAGGCATATAAGAACACACTACAAAATCGATTGTGAACATGCTCTAATCAACAGCAATGTAGGACCTATAACAGGTCCTATAACAGGGGACTATATGCCTTCCAAAACAATTAAAAACTGATAATAGGACTAAAGATATCCAATTAATTTTAATTTTAATTTTTATAGATGATCTACTGAACGGACCTTACAATATGAACGTTTCGAATAATTAAAAGTTGCTCCTCATAACTTGAGTTTTACAAATTTTTTTTAATAAAATTGATATCTATAAATTCGTTCTTTCAAGATCTTTCAAATAAGACTAATATTGAATATATATATATATATATATATTTGGCGAAAGTAAACACTCAAAATCGCCTTCCGCAGTTTCATATGCATAGATCTAAAAACAAACAAAATTTGTCCAAAATAGATTACCAAGTGTAAAGTTATTAACTTCAAAAAATTTGGACAGATAGGTAAAAATATTGACATACATATGTTAAAATAATTTGGACACAAAAGTTAACAATATGGGGACAAATAATTTAACAATATGGGAACAAATATGTTCAAAAAATTTGCACAAACATGTAAAAATATTAGCATACATGGTTAAAATTATTGAAACATGTTAACATGATTTGGACCGATAGGTTCAAATATGGGACAAAGTTAAAATAATTTAGACAGTCAAATTCAAATAATTTGAACAAATATGTATATGAAGATGCAAAAAAAATTCGCTTATGATGTTAAAATCTCAATAACTCATAACTTTACGCTTGTTATTCTGTTTTAGACAATTGTTTTTATTCCAATTATTTATTTATTTATTTATTTATTTATTTTGTTGTGAGATCTATCCATTCAAAATTACCGAAAGTGGTTTTGAGTGTTTACTTTCTCAAAAAAATAAAATAAAATGTTGTTTTGTTATTTTAATTAACCAAAAAATCACAGTTTCTGAACTGTCAAAAAACTCAATTGTATATACATAATATTTTTATATAATAAACGTGATGTTTTCTTAGTTGATGATTGAAATTAATATTATTTATAATTTTAAGTTTAACCAAATCATATCAAAATTCTATTTATCGTAACCATCTATTTGCAATCCTACCACACCAGATCAAATCTCTTTTCTTTTCTTCCATAACCATCTATTTAAACTCCACCACACCGTATACTTAACAGTGTACACACAAAATATCAAAATACAAATCCATACTCTTGGAACAATTACAATAAAAAAAGATTTGATATATACAAATAAAAATAATAATAAACTATTAATATAAAAAATAAAATAATAAAAATCCAAAAAAAAAAAAAAGAAAACTATTTTTTTTAAAAAAAAAAATTTTAATACTGTTATTTTAAAAAAAAGAACAGATTTTAAGAATGCGGAATTGTTTTTTTAAAAACACACACATAAAATTAAGAAAACAAAAAACCAAAAAAAAAAAAAAAAATCACAATTTTTGCTACTAAAAAAAAAAAAAAAACCAAAAAATCACAATTTCTGAACTAACAGAAAACTCAAAACCCCTTTCTCTGTAATCAAAGAAACACAAACATAAACTCAACTCAAACAACACAAATTCACATACATTATTTAGAATATATAGTTTATAGTTACTCACAGATCAACAAATCATAGATAAAACTACAAAAAAACACAGTAAATTAAAATTAGAAAATTTAAAAGAGGTTGTGGTGCTTCTTTTCTCGTACACTTCAAAACAAACATATGAAAAAACAAATGTTTTTTTTTTTTTTTTAGAATAGTTACAAATTTGATAAGGGACTTTACTTCCATGTCTTCTCCATTATCTCTTCTGTGAAAATAAAGAAAATGACACAAAACCCATTTTTCTTTTTTTTGCAACAGAGAACCTCAAAACATCACAACAACTTTAAACTACAAAAAACAAATCTATGATAGTTACTCACAGATCAACAAATCATAGATAAAACTACAAAAAAACACAGTTAATTAAAATTAGAAAATTTAAAAGAGGTGGTGGTGCTTCTTTCCTCGTACACTTCGAAACAAACATATGAAAAAACAAATGTTTTTTTTTTTTTAGAATAGTTACAAATATGATAAGGGACTTTACTCCCATGTCTTCTCCATTATCTCTTCTGTGAAAATAAAGAAAATGGCACAAAACCCATTTTTCTTTTTTTTTTTTTGCAACAGAGAACCTCAAAACATCACAACAACTCTGAATAAAGCAACTTTCCAATATATGGGTTGTCCTCAGATTCAGGCACTCAAATATAATACCCCAAAACTCCATTTCATTGCAAAGAGAGACCCAATCTAGGAATGTTTGAGTTTTGTAGGCCGTAATTTGCAGACCCAAATTGAGATTTCTTCTTCCCCGAAAGATGGTGATAACCCGAAGGAGAAACCCAACTGACAATTCCTCATTTTGATATACATATCAACCGGTGATTTAGAAATTCAGTGGGAAACAAAAAACAGAGAGGGTGCAGGGGAAGGATTTGTGTCTTTAATTGTGATCCAAACAAAACCATTCTGCTATCAGGTTTGGATAATTTTGGGTCAAACTTCTCAGATAAGCTCATCATTAAATTTGTTATAGAAATGAGCATAGTTTTTGGATATAGAAATGCTTACCAAATAAAGAAGGGAAGATCACACACACATTGCATAGAAACCCAAACACTAACAACTCAGCAGTATAAATTGGGAATATAGGATATCAAACAATCTTTCAAATTTGAAGCAAACCACAAGTGCAAATCCGCTAACCAGTAACATCAAATCGACAAAATCAGTATTAGGCGGAGAGAGAGAGAGAGAGAGAGAGAGAGAGAGAGAGAGAGAGATTTACATACCTGTGTTGAAGAGCTCAGATCGTTTGATAGATTGCAGATCGTTATTGTGACAACCCTCACCACTGTTTACTGATAATACCACTGATTAGTGCTAATCTATGATTAAGCATGTTAAGTGACTGATTGACTGAAATTCTGACTGATTGATTGAAGTGTATTAGTTAAACGCATTTCTATCTGTTTGACTGTTAATTGATCTGTTCATGTTTTATGCTTTAAGCTGCAAATTGAAGGCCTTATCGGCGGTCGAATCTGAAATTGATTAGTGTTTCCTGTTAATTAGAATTTATGTGATTTTATGGTATGTTTAATTGAAATTTGATTTGGTATGATTAAATTAGATTAAATAAGGTTAAATTACATAGTTTCGCTTTATTACCAAAATGCCATTAAGTGGACTTTGCTAGGCCAATTGTATAGTCTTGATTTACATATGTTGTATCATTTTGCTCATCCTTGAGAGACCAAAACCGACTAGAGAGAGAGAGAGAGAGAGTTAGGAGAACTTTGGTTTCAACAAGAATTGTTTGGAAAATTAGAAGAATTGAAGAGAGGATTGCATAATTGGGCTTCTAGACTTGGAATTGGAGACTTGAGGAAGGAGACTCACCCTTTTAATTGTGAGTTTGAGTTGTTCTTGCATGATTCACGGTAAGGTTAGTGATTTAAGGCATGAATTAGCTTAATATGTTGAATTTGAGCTTAAATCATGCATGCATGTTTACATTGTTGAGTTTTGAAGTCATTTTCATGAGAATTTCTTCATGCATGTTCATATTTTTGGTCTTGATCCATGAACTCACCATGTTTTGAAGTTAAACATTGCATTTGATCTTGTTTTGTAGCATAAGAGTTCTTGGGGAACTCATGCATGTAAGAGTTTTGCATTGTTCTTCATGTTCTTGAATTTTGAGTTGAAGTTTGTGTTTAATTGACTTACCTTTGGGCTTGATTTTACAAAATTGATCTTTGAAACATGTCATATTATGGGTTTGTAAATGTTTTCCAGAAAATTAGCCCAAAAGAATCGAATTTGATGCTTTAAAAGTTGAATTTGAGCTTGGAGGTTCAATCTGGAAATTCCAGATTTTGGACCCACGCTCGAGCGTAGGACTCCACGCTCGAGCGTACACTCTGAATACATGCATCCCACTTGAGTGGAGAAAGTAACGCTCGAGCGTAAAATGCGTGTATCCAGTACTATGCATGTGTTTACAGTCCGCTCGAGCGAGGGAATGCACGCTCGAGCGAGGACTTGTGTCTCACGCTCGAGCGGGGGTTGAGCGCCCGTCGAGCGTGAATTTCATGCATCTAGTATTTTTGTAGTACACTCGAGCGAGAAAAGTCACGCTCGAGCGTAGCTCTTTTGTCTGCATATCGCTCGAGCGGAGAAAGCCATGCTTGAGCGGGACCCCTGTTTCAGCAAAATTTTGAAAAGTGTTTTAAAGTGCATTTTTGTATCCTCATTCCATCCTAGGCATTTCTAGGCCTAGTTTAAGGCATCTTAATGAGGATAATGCAATAGAACCACACCGAGTCAAGATAGGGACTAAGTTATTGTTTCCCAAGTGTGTGTTCATCCTGTAACTGTGTAGGGTTGGCATCCGAGGACGCTCACTAGCCTATCTGTAGCCCAAAACTCTGTGAGTAACAATGTTGTAAAGATATATTCAATCATGAATATCTTCTGAATGATCACTTGTACTGCTTTCTGAAATGATATTTCTTACTGAATGAATGTTTGTCCTATTTGCGAACTGTATTCGTGGCATCCATAGCAATTTACCGTTACCATACTGTTACTGCTACTGTTACAGAGATCTCTATCGGTTCTCATGTTGGAACCACTACTGTTTATTGATATGATGGCCATCAACTGATTGGTCGGTCTGATAAGACCTACTGTACTATTTGCTATTGGATGTACCACTTATGACTGCTATGATCGAATAACTGATATACTGTTCAAATGATTGTTTTAAATACTGAAAGGACATTTATTCTTAACCTTTTTACGCATATGTTATTCACTAGGTTTTAGCTCACTGTTTTTATATATATATATATGTAGGTGTCCAAGCACCGGACCGAAGCTAGGAGCGTCGGGTTAGCTCTTGTTTTGTCAAGCCAACCGTTGTGTCTGACTGCGAGGTTCCAAGTGCTGCCAAGCCAAGGCTGCTTTGGGGTGTTTTAGATTCCCCCTTCCTGTTTCTATTTTGTATAGACTGACTGTACCTGTACTGTACTATTCTGACAGGAATTAGGTCCATGTCTTGGATGTCTGTATATGATGTATGTATATACTATTATGGTTTCAAATGTGTATATGTTATGAAAAGTCTTTTTGCATACAGACTATCGCAGCTCATTAGACATCTTTCATTGCTTTTTGGCTTCCGCCAGCCCCTGTTCTCTGTATTACTGCTATTACTGTTCAGTAGGCCTTCGGTAATCACAGATTACTGGTTGCTTACGGTGCTAAACCCATAGGGGCGGGTTTGGGTCGTGACAGTTACAGAGCTTGAGAGAGTAGAGATAAAGAGAGAATGAGGTGGGTGAGAACAGAGAAGGGAGATGGATAAAGACCAACTACAGAGAGAGAGAGAGAGAGAGAGAGAGAGAGAGAGAGAGAGAGAGAGAGAGATATTTACATACCTGTGTCGGAGAGCTCAGATCATTTGATAGATTGCAGATCGTTACAGAGCTTGAGAGAGTTCCATAGCTTGTAGATCACAGAGAGATAAAAGAGGGAATGTGGTGGGTGAGAATAGAGAAGGGAGAGGGATAAAGATAGAAGGGAGGGGAGACGTGGGCAAGCGACAAGGTGAGAAGACATGGGTAAGTAGGAAGCTTAGTCTTTGGGCAGGAAGTAAGTGCAGATATATATTGATATATATTTAAGGGGTCATCTCAGCCATCTATCTAAGTAGACAAATGAATCATAACCATTGAAATGTCCTATTAGGACAATTATCTCTAGGATAAATTAAAAAACCTTTGTGCCTAATTATATAGATATATATATATTATAAAAACAGAGGAAATATGACTTATGGGAAAGTAGAGGAGAAAAACCACTAAACTACACCAAATGAATTAGAGCAACTATGGGACAAAATTGATTTTGGTGAAGCAATCCAATCTACGAATCCAACAAATTTGAGTTCGATGACCCAACCCACAATTCTAACAAATTTGAAAGTAGTGAAGCAAAATTGATTTTGGCGGGACAAAGAGGCGAGAGTGAAATAATGAAATAAGGGTTTGTCATTCTTCATCTTTCACGCCACTCTTATCTAACATCTACACTACAAATTTGTAGTTTTTTCATCTTCTACAATTTACTAAGTTCATTAAGTATTCTTTCTCTCTTTCTCACTCTCATACACACAATACCTCTCTATTTCTCTCTTATTTATGATCTTCTTGTTTTAGGTATAGAACTTGATACAATCTGAAAATCTAATCTTCTAACTCATGAATTTATTAATTTTCATCTTTTAATATCAAGAGTTTGTTGTGATTTACTATTATTGTATTTATGTTATGATTTTATATAATGCCATGCTAGTGCTTGTTTAAATGTCTCAATAAGATCTTGCATTATTTTGTTATGGTTTGTTTATTTGTTTATTTGTTTGTTTGGTTGTTGTTGTTGTTGTTGTTGCTGTTGCTGCAAGGATGAATAAGAAAAAGAAGAAGAAAAAAAAAAAAAACCCATTTTATTAGATTTTTTTTTTATATATTTTATATTAGATATTTGCTTAGTGTCTGTTTATGTGGTTGTTGATGAAATTTTTTTTAAATGTTTTTTTTGGGTGTCTATGGATAATAATTTGGTGATATGGGTAGATAAATTCTATTTCTTCAAGTTGGTTATGTGATCCAATGTTTGGGATACCATGCTATGCATAAAATCTATTATCTTATGATGATTTAACTGAAACATACTAGTGGCGGATGCAAAAATTATAACCAGAGGAGGGCCATACTTGATAACAAAGTTCTAATTATTTCTTTCATAGCAACAATATCGTTTGTGACTATATTAAAAGATACATTTTTAGCATAAAAAATGAAAAATATTATTAAAGAGTATTTTGATTTCCAAGTTAGGGAAAACATTGATCAGAACTTTTTCGATGAGTATTTTTCTCTGTTGTTTAAAATATTTTATGCTTGAACTCATCATTCTATTTATTTATTTTCCTGATCAATAGGAGGCCAAGCCTGGGAATTAATAGTCTAGCCTGTAACAAAACTTGAATACTTAACCTTTAAGTCTAGCCAACTTCACGACCTCCAATTAATTAGGCTTGAACCCTTTTACTTATCATTATTCTAATGTCTCAAGATATAAATTATTTATAAAATTTAGTTGTGGGGCCAGTCTTTTATAAGTTAAACAAGAAGACAGTATAAATTTCAATTTATTGAAAATATATAACCATAAAATAGGGTCCAAGCAAAATAGAAAAAGGAACAAATTGTAATCAGTACTCTTTAAAGAAGTGTAATTCTAGAAAGTTTCTTCTCATTTTTGTTTTGGTTTGTGAGAAACTGTGTGAGCTCTTCTTTCTTGGTTAAGGCTTGTAACAGTCATAAATAAAGACATTTTGAACTTATAAATGTCATTAAACCTTGGCATTTTCATTTCTAACCTATGGAAAGAAGTCAAAAGTGTTGAAAGGGATCCTGATATTGGTAATGGGCATGGTTTTGATATAGGTGTGCATCCAAAATATATAAAAGTAGACAAGTAGTATGTGGCTTGCTTATCTGTTAGAAAAATGCATATCACTTTCAGTTGTGATCATTAGCACTTTGCACTATTTTTTTAATATTATTTATTAATTGTAAATACATATTTACTTAAGTAGTTAAATCTTGATTTACAGGTTGGAGATATAGTTGTTCAAAAAAGTATCATTAGGCCAACAGAAACAATTACAATTGAAATACTTAAAAACACAGATCCATCGAAAAAAGTAAAAGGGAAAGAACTAGGACCTGACTATTGGGAGGTACAAACCTAATGAGAGGTTGATCCGAACATATGGACTTGTCAAAACAATTGGACAAGCTATTGGAGCTCAACTTGCCTGCTCCATTTGTGGTATATTTCTTTCGTAAATACTAATTTTATTAACAATTTTATATTTACTTAATATAGTTTTTAATACTTTTATATGTTTATTTTATGGATGCAGATTTCGCAAGTTATGGATGCTAGTCAATAATACTTATACAAGTGAAGTTGAGAATTTGGAGACTGAATTTGTTTTGGTAATTTGTCTCTATGAAAGATGGACATAACTATGGTTTTTGAGAACTTATGGTTGGAATATATATATATATATATATATTTGTTTTGACTTTGTTAGTGTGGTAGAATGTTTTTATAATTTTGATTATGATTTTTATTGCAATATAAATAAATTTGTATCTTTAGATCAAAAAATAATTGTGATTTGATTTTTTTTTTTTTTTTTGATGTGATGATCCTATGGTGGTAATATTTGTTTATTATTATGGAAATATTACAAGATGAATGGATGTCAAATTAATATAGGATATGACAATTAATATTTAATTTTTTTATAAAAATAAGGGACAATTTTTACGAGTATTTACACATGCTTAGTTGTGGCTTTTAAAAGTGTCATTAAAAAGAAAATATAAGTGGCATTTCATAGTAATGGTAGTAGCTTTGCAAAATGTCACTAGAATAAGCTCCAATGACACTTTTATCCATTTATGGCACAAATGATTTGAATTTTGTGGCATTTGTAAAGTTGTTAAAAATATCAATTGTGGCATAACAAGCGCCATTAAAAAAAGCATATATTGGCATTTTTTAGATTGTAAGTGTTCTTTAATGGCACTTGGTACCATCACAAATAGTGTCTACCATAACATCAAAATGTCATTGAAAGTCTATAGTCTTAATGGTGTAATGACACTTACAAGTGTCACTAAAGTGCCACTAAGTCTTGTTTTTAATGGCACTTGGTAGTGCCACAAATTTTGTCTATATCATGACATCCAAGTGTCAATGAAAGTCTTTAACCATGATGGCTTAATGGCACTTGCAAGTGTCACTAGTATCTATTGTGGCATGTGTATAAATGACACTTGTTCAAAATGTCACTAGATGAGTAGTTTTGTGGCACTTTCAAATGTCACTAAACTAAGAAAATGTTGTAGTGGGGTGAAATAAGGCATATGAGAGGTGAAATGAAAATTAGGCCATAAGGTGAATCTAACAACAAGAAAATGAGGCAAAACAAAGTTATGACTAGGGAGATACAAATGTTTGAACAAGTGGGTTGAATCGAAAAGAAGGAAGAAGATGAAGCAAGACAGAAACAGACATATGGTTTACATTGAAACACGGATGAAATTCTAAGATTTAATTTGTTGAAATTAAAACTCTGGAATTTAAATTGAAAAATACGCAAAATCCTTTTTTTTTTTTTGGTATTTAACTCAAAATTTTATATAAATTTTATGTATGAATAAAGTCAATTAACTACAATCAAAAGGGTTAGAGAGTTATTGATGGATTTGAAATCTAACCCATTTTGTTAGAGTTTTGAATTTAACCCCACTAAATTTACCTTTGGTAACTCTAAAATTTCTTGAAAATTTCACTTGTTACGTATTTTTATGATATAGGTTTCCTATAACATAAAAGGAATTTTAAAGATTAAATTTTGTTATCTCTAAAAATAAAAATTTTGTCACAAAAATATTTAGAATCAATTTCTGCAATCATAAGGATAGTTGTTTAAATAAGGATTTTAGAGACAACTTTTAAAAATGTCGCTAACAAAGACAAAATAATTTGGCCATAAAGAGATTTATTTTTTGAGACAAATTTGGTTCCTAAACTACCAATGTTATCTAATTTTAGTCTTTAAAGTTTTGAATTTCAGTTCATATGATCTAATTGGAGATAGTCTGACCAAATCAAAGTTGGGCAAACTTCACTTTTACCCCTTGTGGTTTGAGTCATGTGCGGATAACCCTTTATTCTTTAGAAATAACCACATAACCTCCACATGATTTGTGGACTAAAAGGCACCATCTACTTTCTCATCCAAGTTAACTGACTATGAGATTCATACATCCATGAAGAGAGTAGGCTATTTTGTAAGACTAAAATACCTCTGGCACATCTTTAAATTTATAAAATCATGTCATTCTTCTTCCTTTTTATCTCTTTACTATATCTCTTTATATTCCCTCACTCCAACCCATTTTACTACACCAACATTTTGTTCTTTTATTTATTTATTTATGAGATGGGCTTCTCTTTAATCCACTTTGTGGACCAGAGTATATTGTTAGGCCTGTGGGGTTCATCAGGGGTCCTATTTCAATTATTCAAACCGATCAATATGTAAAACTCGTCAAGTACTTCATCTCTGAAAAAAATCACATTGACCGGATATTGGTAGTCCCTTGATCGGAATACATTTTTGTTAAAAAATTATTTTTAAAATCATATTTACCATTGATAAAAATGTATTCTGATCAAGAGGCTACCAATATCTGATCAACATGATTTTTTTTCAGGGATAAAGTGGTCGACGAGCTCTACACATTGAGAGGTTCGAATAATCAAAATGGGACCTATGATGGACCCCACAGGCCCAACAATACACTCCATTCCAGAACTTGTACTGAACAGAAGCTCATCCCCCCCTTTTTTTTATCTCATCAAACCCACTTCCATACCTTAATTGACTGTCACATACCAACTTCTCCTCCTAGTTTTGTCTATCCTTCAATCGTAAATATATGTGTGAGGAGTGATTCTACAATATTCCTTCATCCCAAATAGTCATTTACTTTATACTCGCTCTGATGCCCAAAATAGGCAACACTTTGGTTGGAGGTGCTGAAATTAACACTCCAATGGTTAAGTTATATTATGTATGAGAGAGAAAGAGTATCAGCATATAGAAATAGAGTTCAATCAGTTGATAGTGCATACCTTTCTTCTTCTACTCACCTTCTTTATATAGTCATTTGGTGTAGATATTTCTTATGTAATTTGACATGTTTGTCATCATTACTTGAATGTCAAGGCCCAAGTTCTTACTACACCTCTAGAAAGGGACAACTTAGGCCCACTTTAGTACTCGACATAGGTGTTTGCCGATCCTGTTGGTATTGTTTATTCAACGTATGTCTTGGTCAGTGAACTTGCTGCTTGGCATTTGATCGTTGGCAACCCAGTGGGGCTGATTGGATTTGGGCCTATGATGGTTGGGCCCTGTTTGCCAATTGTGCAGATATTTTACACGACCCACACAATATGTATGCATACATGTCTTTTCTATATTATTTTTTTTTTCTAAAATTTTGATTACTTAAATGGTTGGATCTATAGCACATTGGTTATATTCTGAGTTTGTAAATAAAATTTTAAACTATTGTATATGATATATATATAGACATATTAAAAAAAAAAAACGAATGCCCACGTCCCTTCTACAACTCCAAGGTTCCTTCAAGTTAATAAGAAAAAGTAAACCTTGGAAGAAAAATGCTGGGTTTTCTAGTGTTTTGCATCAGTCAATTTTTTTTTTTGTTCAATGAAGATACATATCTATCTATAATTGTTAACTAGACCCATTTCTTGTTCCACATTTTTTTTTCTCAATATAAACATCTGGTGAGAGTTCATATGCTATCAAAAAACTTACATTCTGATTTTGCAGTCCAAAAATCTTTATGTAATTACATAACTACTATTACATATAACATATTTGTTTAGATTATTATGAGGCAAGGTTATGTGTGGTACACAAAATAGGGCAATAATTAGGTGGGTTTGCATAGTTTTGATATCATCAGCTCATGACAGTGGGGTAGGGATGTGGGGTGGAGGGCTGCAAAGTGGTAGTCATTGGGGTGAGGTGAGCAGCAGAAATGGGAAGGTTGCAAGATGGTCGTCGCTAAGATGACTAGCTATAGATGGGGGTTGACAGCCATGGAAAAAAAAGTCGGAAGAGAATATGTATATATATACATATGTAGGTTTTATTGAGAAAGAGGGAAGAAGAAAATGGTATGAAGGTCAATTTATATATTTGTTAATAGAAGCTAGTGTGCGTTTTAGTTCATAAATCACATGATGCTTATGTGATTATTTTCAAAAGAAATTGCATTAATTTAGTCTCCCAACCTATCTAACTTATGTATAAATGACCCCTAAAAAACCATTTTCATTAAAAATTTAAAACAAAATGAGAAGTATTCCTATTCCAATTTGAACAAAGTTGTGACAAAAAAAATTAAAGTAAATCATAGAAGATAAAGAGAGGAGGGTGGAACCCGGTGCTACGCAGAAGAAGAGTAAGCTTGCAAGGGAATCAATCATTGATGGAAGGATTGATCACACTATTTGTGGACGATCTACCAAACTCTATGGATTCTAAGAGTTTATTTTATTTGTTTGGTAAGTTCGGAGTTGTCAAGGATGTGTTCATTCCGTCAAAATGAAGGAAAAGTTAAGGAACACGTTTTGGTTTTGTGAGGTATGATTGTAAGGTGGCTGCTGATATGGCAATTGAGAAAGCAGATGACTTGTGGTGTGATAATAAGGCATTAAGGGTGAAGCAAGCAGATGTTCAAAAAAAAAAAAAAAAAAAAAAAAGAGCGTAAGGAGGGGGGGAAGGAACGTCTTACAGGGGAAAAGAGGATAGTAAGAGAGGCTAAGAAGGTATTTCCTCAAATAGGAATGCAGAGTCAACAACGGCGATCTTATGCAGAAGCTGTGAAGTAGAGTACTGATTAGTGGAAAGAAAAGTTGGTAGTTCAAGCAATAGAGGCTAGAAATGGATGGTTGTATGAAAGCTTGTTGGTCAGTCTTAAAGCAGTTCTGTTATTTCATGAATTTGAAGCTGAGGTCAAGGAGAGAATGAAAAGAGTTAGAATCAGAAGTGGAGGTGGCAAGTTAGCTGTCCTAACATTCTTCTCAAAGCAACAAATGAATGAGGAAAGGGTACATATGGATGAGTGGATTTCTCGATGGAGTGACTCCAAAACTGAGTGGGGGAAAGGGAAATTCATTACAATTGAACGATATGTGTGGATTACTTGTATGGGAATACCAATCAATTTATGGAGTACTAATACATTTAGAGATATTGGCAGCATTTGGGGTGAAGTGGTGCAGTTAGAAGAAGACATTAATAATTCTTGCACCTTTAAGTATGGTAGGGTGAAGATTGTTACATCTATAATTGAGGCTGTTAATACAGTGGTATTTTTGGAGTGCAATGAATGCAAGTATCCAGTTCGAGTTTATGAAGATTATCCACTGTTTGATTTGTCTAAAAATTACAGAAGGGAGGTGAATTTTGAGTTTCTTGCCTTCAATTCTCTGAGTGTTGTTTGTGAACAGAAGTTACTCAAGGGTAATGGTAGCAAGGAAAATGAGAACGATGGGTATGATAGTTCTAAGGAGGTGGCAAAAGATTTTGTGGATGTGACAGATAATGATATGGTGGCAAATACAACAGAGGACACGGTGGACAAAAAACAAGTGCAAGTGGATGGAGTTAATGAGGGGTTGGCAGATCCGGTGGTTAATGCAACAAAGTATGTTCTGGGAAGTATACAAGATAATGAAGGTGGTAATGTGGAAGGTCTAGAGCTGGTAGAGAGCTCAAGGAATGAGGCGCCAGTCAAAATTCAAAATGTGGTGGGCCGTGTTTGCTCACCTAGATTTGTAAGAAGTATTTGTGAGCTTGAATCCCAATATTAATCTTCAAGTCGTTTTAAATGGAATTCAGTTTGGGGCAGCAGTAGCAGGGCCCATTAGGGTAGATTCAAATTTAAGTGAGAGTGCGGCCCAATATCAAATTGGTCTATCTCTTTGTCCAAAACTAGCCCCAGCTCAAAGAAAGGATAAGGCTATTGCAGCAATGAGGGGTGCGACTAATAACAAGGGGAAGAAGCAAGGTCCTCAATTGAGAAGAAGAGTCAAGCATAATCGAAGCCATACGATTCAAAAAGGGGTTCTGCCCAGTACTAGTCTTAGAAATTGTGCTATTTTTCGAGCTGGTGCAGCGGCAATTTCATCTTCAATTTCACAAAGTAATGCTTCAAGGAGGAGGAGGAAGATTAGGGATGAGGCTCTTGCTACATTGCAAGTAAGGAAGGTTCTTGGGTTAGACTGTAAAGATAAGGAGCAGGAGGTTGTCAACCGAATTGTTTTGCTCGAACTGATGGATAGAGAGATAGTGGAGGAAGCTGAGAGGGCTGTCTAGGCTGTTGGGTAGGCTCTGGGGGTCAAGTGAGTGTCTGATGTTTATGGATGAAGATAACAACATGGAATGTTAGGGCATTGAGAAAACCAGAGAAGAGAAGAAGCATTAAGAAGCTAGTTAATGACCGAAAGATAGAGGTGTTGCTACTTCAATAAACCAAGAGAAGCAGTGTTGATGTTGGGTTCATCAAGTCTTTGTGGCCAGCAGAGAATGTGGGCTTTTTGGAGGTAGGTGCCGAAGGAAGTGCATGTGGTCTTTTCTGCCTGTGAAATCCTGAGGTATTTGAACTTAAAGAGTGTTGTTGCAACAGAGGTTTTATTTTGATGGCATGAATACTCAATCATACTTTTGAGTGTGTAGTTGTTAATGTGTATGCACCAAATGATGTTGGTGGCTGGAGGATTTTATGGGAATCATTGTCCAAATTGAGAGTAGCCTTTTCAAGTTCCTGGTGTATTGGGGGTGACTTTAATGAGATTTGGTTTATGAGTGAGAGGAAAGAGTACATAAGAAGGGATAGGGGGATAAAGGACTTCAATGAGTTATTCGACACTATAGAGTTGCAGGACTTGCCAATGTTAGGAAGATCAATTACATGGTGCAATGATGTGGAGGGAGAGAGGTGGAGCAGGTTAGATAGATTTCTTTTGGATATTGGTTGTCCTTTAAGCAGTGGGGATTAAATAGAAGTATTTATGATCACTGTCCAATTATAATTATGACTGATAAGAGGGATTGGGGTCCAAAACCATTTAGGTGTATCAATGCTTGGAGCTTACATCCAAATTTTGTGGTTGCAGTTAAGACTGCATGGGATAGCTGTTAGGTAAGTGGGTGGGCCAGTTATAGGATTATGAAAAAGTTGGGGTATTTTCGAGGTCAATTACTAAGATGGAATAGTGAAGTGTTTGGGAATATGGATGAAAAACTAAAAAAAGATGAGGATGAATTGCATGAATAGGATTGAAAGGCTGAGTCTAGAGATTTGCAGGAGTTTGAGAAAAGTCTCAGAAGAGAGGTGCAAAGTTTAGTATAAGACTTGAAGAGGAAAAAAGAGAATATGTGGCATCAAAAATCTAGGTTGCTATGGGCTAAAAATTGTGACAAGAACACAAGGTTTTTTCATATGATGGCTAGCAAAAGGCAGAGGAAAAAATATGCTTGATTATGTGACAGTGAAAGGGTCTTTGGTGGTTCGGCCAGACTTGATTAAGCAAGCAGTGGTGAATTTTTTTGAGAAGCTGTTTTCAGAGGAGTGTGAGAGCAGACCTAGATTAGTTGGTGTACGTACTAAAATAAGTGAACAAACAGCATCTATGTTGGAATCCGACGTTACAAAGGAAGAAATCTGGAATTCTGTGAAGGAGTGTGATGGGAATAAGGCCCCTGGGCCTGATGGGTTCAATCTAGCTTGTTTCCAAAGGTGTTGGTCTATAATGAAAGATAAGGTTATTCAGGTGTTGATGGAATTCCACTTAAATGGGAAGCTGGCTAGAGGTATTAATAGTTCATTCATTTCACTCATTCCAAAGCATCATTGTCCCATTGGGTTGTTTGACTTTAGGCCTATAAGTTTGGTAAACTCAGTGTATAAAATTCTTGCTAAAGTTTTATCTAGACGATTGCGGCAGGTTCTTCCTCAGATTATCAGTGAAGCGCAATAGAGTTTTTTGAGTGGTCGATGTATATTTGATGGACTCTTAATAGCTAATGAGGTGGTACATTGGTGGAAGAAGACCAAGAAGAAAGGAATTGTTCTTAAATTAGATTTCGAAAAGGCAAATGATTTAGTGAATTGGGGGTTCTTGTGTTCCATGATGTCTAGTTTTGGTTTTGGTGACAAGTGGGTGGGTTGGATAAAGTCATGTATATCATTAGCAAGAGTCTCCATGTTAGTTAATGGGTTCCCAACTTCAGAATTTTTGCCTCACAAAGGTCTGAGGCAAGGTGATCCTCTATCACTTTTTCTCTTCAACTTAGTGGCTGAGGGTCTGAACATTCTACTAGAAAGAGCAAAAGAGATAGGACTGATCAAAGGAGCTACTGTGGGTCATAGTGATTTGAAGGTGTCTCATATTCAGTTCGCGGATGATACGATTATTTTTTGTGAGGCGAGTTGCGAGGAAATCCTTACTATGAAGAGAATTTTGAGATGTTTTGAAACAATGTCTAGGCTCAAGATTAATTTTCACAAAAGTAAAGTCTGTGGAATTGGTGTTGAAGATGAATTAGTACAGGCCTTTGCCAAAAAGCTGAATTGTTTAACTCAGAAATTGCCTTTGAATTATTTTGGTTTGCCTCTAGGTGCAAATCCTAGGTGTAAGAGAATGTGCAGCCAGTAGTTGACAAGTTTAAGAAGAAACTAGCTTTATGGAAAAAGCGGTGCTTATCATTTGCAGGTAGATTGACCTTGATCAAGTCCGTATTATCTGGACTGCCTGTGTATTTTCTGTCTTTATTTAAAATGCCTGTGGACATTGCTAAATAGTTAGATAGAATTCAATCTACTTTTCTTTGGGGTGGTGATAAGGTGAAGAGAAAAGTGCATCTTGTTAAGTGGGAGGAGGTGTGTAAAAATAAGTGTCAAGGTGGGTTTAGTGTGAGGAATCTTAGTGAGTTCAATGAGTGCTTGTTGTTCAAATGGTGGTGGAAATATGGTTTGGAAGATAAGGCCTTATGGAAAAAAGTGTTTTGTAGCAAGTATGGTCAGTGTGGAGGCAGGTGGAGTCCATTGGCAGTGGAGTTAAGGGGGGTTTCTGTTTTGTGAAAGGACATTTTGCTCTTAGCTGCACGTAATCCATTTTTGAGGGACTTCTTCTTCTCTAATTTTAAGATTGTGATTGGGAATGGCATTAGGACAAAATTTTGGGTGGATGTGTGGTGCAATAATCAGAGCCTATCTCTTGTTTTCCCTAGACTTTTTTCCTTATCAGTTCATAAAGATGGTTCAGTATTTGATTTTTTGCAAAGGAAAAATAAGGGTGATGACTGAACCACTTATTTAAAAGCCATCTTTTTGCTTGGGAATAGGAGGACCTATCTAACTTGTATGAGTACCTTCAAGTTGTACCCAGTTTGAGGAGTCATGTGGAGGATCAGTGCACTTGGCTGGCTAATCCATCTGGTGCCTTTTCTGTAGCCTCTGTGTGGAACTAGATGGCTTTGCATAAAGGGTGTAACCTAGATTTGTAATAAATATCTGGAAGAATATTACTCCCCCTAAGGTACAATTCATGACATGGTTAGCTTGGAGAGGTAGGATGAAGTCTGCTGCTTTTATGCAAAGGGTTGGGGTGCTCAAGCCTAATGCAAGCATTCTTTGTGTTTTTTGCAAGACAGAGGTAGAGACACATAATCATGTTTTGCTGCATTGTAGTAGTATTTGGAAAGTGTGGTTTGGGATTGTTGATTGGTGGGGTTTGTGTTGGGCCATTCCTGGATCAGTTCAATCTCTGCTGAGTTGGTGGGCTAGTTTTAAGGTAAAAAAGAATGTTAGGATGTTGTGGAGAATTGTTCCTATGGCTGTGTTATGGTCTGTTTGGGAATTAAGAAATGCTTGTTTGTTTAATAATGCTCAACCTCATTTTGCGAATTTGGAAGAGTTGGTGAAAGTTAGAGTGGCATTGTGGGCAAAGTCTAGTTTAAAGGATCTGCATTATTCTGTGCATGACATTATTTCAAATTTATGGCAAATTTGCTATTCAGTATAATGGGGATGCTGCTAGTGTGTTGGCTGCAAATAGAGGTTGTTGCTGGTGGGTTGGGTTTCTGGTTACAGATGACTGCCCTGCTTTTGATATGCTTTTGGGCTTTTTGTGTTTTAGAGTAGTTCTCAGATGGGGTTTTAGTAGTGGTGACTTTGCAAATAGAGGAGTGTTGGATGCTGCTGGTCTTCTGCCGTTGGTTCAATATTGCATTCGGACTAGATGCTAAGTCTTGCCTCTGTGCTCCTCAGTCTTTGCATCTGACAATATAGTCTTGGTGTTTTTCATCCTGCTGCTGTCTTGTGGCTGCTGCTGCGATCCCAATTGTGCTATGGTTATTGCGGGTGATCTGTTTTGTCTGCTGTTGTGGTTGAATCTGGGCTGATAGTAGTGTAAGTTGCTGCTGCTAATAGCATTTGGGTTTATTTTCCCTTGGTTGTGTTCTGTTTGTGTGTGATCAAGGCTAAGGTTCAAGTATGCATTATGAATTGATTTTGGCTGCTGGTGTGGTTGATTCTTGGCTAAGGTTTGCCTGCCTGCTGCTGTGGTTGTTTCTGTTTTGCTCTTATGTGTCTGTTCTAATCTGTTTAATTGGGATCTGTCTCTCTTTTGTGTTTTGTCAGGCTTTTGTTTTTTGTTTCTCTTGTTGGTCTTTCCTCCTGTCGGGTTTGGTTCCTCACCAAACTCTTGGGGTTGAGCTTACAGATGATTGTGTTTTCTTTTCAGTGCCAACCTAGTTGGGATTAGGTTAGTTTGTTATGCTGCTTGCTGCTCTTCCCCTCTTTTATTTGATGTAATCTCATTTTATGTATGATTTTTTCATAAATAAAAGTTTTATTTTTATTTTATTTTTTTTATTTTTATTTTTTTTTGCTGAAAAAAAGAAAAGAAAAAAAGAAGAAGGATAAAAAAGTGATCTACATATGATCCAAATCACAAGTGGATAAAGTAAAGTTTGCCTATCGAAATTTTCACCAATATTAATTTAGGAATGAAAAAAATATATATATATATATATATTATGATAGTTTAAGAATGAAATAGAAAATCATGTAATTTAATCAAATATTTTTCTTCATCTCTCATTTCAAATTCAGTTTTGAAATGACATTTTTGTTGGGTATACCTCCTTATTGGAGTATGGGACCCAATTAGTTTTGGAAAAAGAGTTTTAATTTGGCTTGGTTTAGTATAATATATTTTTATATATTATATTTGTGGAGGCCCAATCCAATTTGGTTACAGTTAGGGTTTTGATAAAACAAACCCTAGAATTAACAATATAGAAATATATTGTTTATGTGAGCCGTTTTGGTCAAGGAGCAGCATATACTTGTCTTTGGTAAGATAGTACTTAGGGTGGCTTTTGTGAAGCAGCATCAAAATTGATTTGAGTGCATCTTTGTTTGGATGCTTTGGTGAAGTTGATCTGGTTCGTTATTTTGGGTCTTCGACAACTTTGGTTTTGAAGATTTTGGTTCATCTATTTGGTGAGGTCTTTCCTCTTGTTTATTTGTGATTATTTGGAATTCACCTAAGGGTGATTTTGTGAGACCATTAGTGTCTCATTTGTAATCGTTTGGAACTTATTTGGTTGATAGTGAAATCGGATTTCGATCCCGTGGACGTACCTCACATTGAGGGAACCACGTAAAAATTCTTGTGTTGCCTTTGATTTAATTTTTTCGTATTAGTTTATATTCCCATTGATTGATTTACTTGTGGGGATTCATCGATTTTCCCTAACAACTGGTATCAGAGCTTACGGTTTATTGGGATTTATTTATTTGTGTAAATCAATGGAGGGGAATGTGGGTCGTATGTCTAGCTTCAACGGAAGCAATTGGGTAACTTGGAAAACTAAAATGGAGGACCTATTATTTTGTAAAGACTTGTATGGACCCATTGAGGGTGATAGTGGCAAACCTGCTGATATGAAAGATGATGAGTGGAAGAGGCTTAATCGGAAAGCCGTTGGTATTATCCGTCAATGGATTGATGACAGTGTGTTTCATCACGTTGCTACTGAAACTTCAGCACATGATTTATGGAAAAAATTAGAGAGTCTTTATGATAAAAAATCAGCCACAAATAAAGCCTCTTTGTTTCGTAAGTTGGTTAATTTAAAATATAAAGAGGGCAGCCCTATTCCGGAACATCTGAATGAAGTAAAGAGTATCGTTAACCAACTTGCTTCTATGAAAATTATTTTTGATGATGAGTTGCAGGCTTTGATGCTACTTAGTTCCTTACCCGAAAGTTAGGAGACTTTGGTTGTGACAGTTAGTAATTCGGCGCCCGATGGAGTTGTCACTATGGGTCAAGTCACTAGTAGCTTGTTGAATGAAGAAACTAGAAGAAAATCAGTCGGTACCTCTCATTCGGAAGCATTTGTTGTGAGAGGCCGAAGTAAAACAAGGGGGAGGAGTAAGACTCCTCATGGTCGTGATCAAAGCCGTGACAAGTCAAGAGATAGTTCTTTTTCAAAGAAAGACGTTGAGTGTTATTATTGCCATGAGAAAGGGCACATGAAGCGAGAATGCCGAAAGCTCAAGAATAAAGAGAAAAGGCGTAACAAAAGTGTGGATAAGAAGCAAGAAGACACAACAGCAGTTACTACCGATGATATCATGGTCGTTTGTGAAGATGATTGTATCGATTTTGTGGGCCAAGAGAGTCATTGGGTGATTGATTCTGGTGCTTCTTTTCATGTGACTTCTCGAGTTGATTTCTTCACTACCTACACTGTAGGAGATTATGGTTCTGTTCGAATGGGTAATGAAGGTTTTTCCAAGATTATTGGTATGGGTGATGTTTGCTTGGAAACAAATTTGGGCTGCAAATTGTTGCTTAAAGATGTGAGGCATGTTTCCGACATTCGCCTTAATTTAATCTCTACTGGGAAGCTAGATGATGAAGGCTTCAACAACAAATTTGGTGATGGAATATGGAAGCTCACAAAGGGTTCTTTGGTGGTGGCTAAGTGCAAGAAGACTCATACACTTTATTCGATGCAAGGAAAAATTTGTAAAGGTGTTGTCAATGCACTTGAAGATGATACTTCTACCGAATTGTGGCACAAGCGGCTTGGCCACATGAGTGAAAATAGGCTGCAAGTATTGTTCAAGAAAGAGCTTCTACCCGGTTTGAAAGGTACACATCTTAAAACTTGTGTTCATTGTTTGGCGGGTAAACAACATAGAGTTTCTTTTCATAAAAATGTTGCTTCTAGAAAAGAAAATGTGTTGGAGTTAATTCATTCGGATGTTTGTGGTCCTTTAAAAGTTAGAACACATAGTGGTGCACTTTATTTTGTTACTTTCATTGATGATTATTCAAGGAAAGTTTGGGCTTATCTACTAAAAACTAAAGATCAAGTTCTAGAAGTATTTAAGCATTTTCAGGCCATGGTTGAAAGAGAAACAGGGCAGAAATTGAAGTGCATCCGAACAAACAATGGCGGTGAATACATTGGGCCATTTGATGAGTATTGTCGCAGCTAAGGTATTCGGCATCAAAAGACAGTTAAGAAGACTTCTCAACAAAATGGCGTTGCCGAGAGGATGAACCGCACCATTGTGGAAAGAACAAGGTGTTTGCTTTCACAAGCTAAATTGCCAAGATCCTTTTGGGGTGAGGCAATGAGTACAGCGGTTGACTTGATCAATTTATCTCCTTGCTATCCTTTGAATGGTGATGTTCCTGAAAGAGTTTGGACTGGCAAAGATGTGTCTTATGAGCATTTGAGAGTGTTTGGTTGCCGAGCTTTTGTTCACATTCCAAAGGATGAGAGGTCCAAGCTTGATAGTAAGTCAAGACAATGTATTTTTCTTGGCTATAGGCGTGATGAATTCGGGTATAGATTATGGGATCCGGTCGACAAGAAAGTCATTCGAAACCGTGATGTTGTGTTTCTTGAAGACCAAACAATTGAAGACTTTGGTAAAGGTGATCAACCGGAGCCAAAAACTAGTGATCTCATTGACATGGATCCATCTCCTTCATCTCTAGTTGATGATGAAAATGGGAGAGATATGCAGCCATCTATTGAAGATGTAGAAGATGATGCTAATCCTAATGAAGTTGAGCTAGAAATTGAGGAAGAGCATCCAACTCAAGAACTGCCACCACAACTTGAGTTGAGGAAATCTACAAGGGACCGACAACCTTCAAGAAAGTATCCTCCCAATGAATTTGTGTTGATTTCTGATCAAGGGGAGCCGGAGAGCTACCAAGAAGCAATTGAGCATGTAAAGGAAAAAGGCCATGGAAGAGGAGATGAACTCCTTACTTGAAAATCACACCTATGACTTAGTGAAGTTGCCTAAAGAGAGGAAAATTCTGAAAAATAAGTGGGTCTTCAAATTGAAAAATGATAGGAAGAATCTGAGGTACAAAGCGCGTCTTGTTGTGAAAGGCTTTGGGCAAAAGAAAGGTATTGACTTTGATGAGATTTTCTCGCCGGTTGTGAAGATGTCTTCTATTCGGGTTGTACTTGGCATGGCTGCAAGTATGAACCTTGAAGTTGAGCAACTTGATGTAAAGACCGCATTTCTTCACGGTGATCTTGAAGAAGAAATTTACATGGAACAACCGGAAGGTTTTGTGGAGAAAGGGAAAGAGAAATTTGTTTGCAAATTGAAGAAAAGTTTGTATGGCCTCAAGCAAGCTCTGCGGCAATGGTACAAAAAATTTGACTCTTTCATGATGAATAATGGCTTTTCTAAAACCACTTCGGACCATTGTGTGTTTGTGAAAAATTTCCCGGATGGCAAATTTATTATTCTTTTGCTTTATGTTGATGACATGTTAATTGTGGGTCAAGATTCTACTATGATTAACAGGTTGAAATTGGAGTTGAGTAAATCTTTTGCTATGAAAGATTTGGGACTGGCAAAGCAAATACTTGGTATGAAAATTGTTCGTGATCGCAAAGAGGGACTGATTTGGTTGTCTCAAGAGAGCTACATTGAGAAAGTTCTTGAGAGATTCAACATGGATAAAGTAAAGCCGGTTGGTTGTCCACTTGCGTGTCACTTCAAACTTAGTTCAATCAATGTCCTACAAGTGAGAAAGACAAAGAAGAGATGTTGAAAGTTCCTTATGCTTCAAAGAATTGGTTCTTTGATGTACGCCATGGTTTGTACAAGGCGGATATTGCTCACGCCGTTGGTGTGGTGAGTCGTTTCTCTCTAATCCGTAAAGAACATTGGGCGGTAAAATGGATTCTAAGATATCTTCGAGGGACTTCGAAGGTGTGTTTGTGTTTTGGGGATGGTAAGCCGATGCTTGATGGGTTCACAGATTCTGACATGGCTGGTGATGTTGATTCTAGGAAATCTACTTCGGGGTATTTGATGACTTTTGCAGGGGGAGCTGTGGCATGGCAATCTAAATTACAAAAATGTGTTGCTCTCTCAACTACCGAAGCTAAATTTATTGCTATTACAGAAGCTTGCAAAGAAGAGTTATGGTTGAAGAAATTTTTGCAAGAGTTGGGTTTGAAGCAAGAAAAGTATGTGCTTTATTGTGATAGTCAAAGTGCTATTCACTTGAGTAAAAATTCTACCTTTCATTCGAGATCGAAACACATTGATGTGAGATACCATTGGATCGTGATGTGTTAGATTCGAAATTGTTGCAACTCGAAAAGGTTCACACAGATGATAATATTTCAGATATGCTGACTAAGACTTTGTCGAGGGACAAACATTTAAAGTGTCGAACTTTGGCGGGTATGGTTGATGTCTGCACCTAAGTCGGTAGGGGGAGAATTGTTGGGTATACCTCCTTATTGGAGTGTGGGACTCAATTGGTTTTGGAAAAAGAGTTTTAATTTGGCGTGGTTTAGTATAATATATTTTTATATATTATATTTGTGGAGGCCCAATCCAATTTGGTTACAGTTAGGGTTTTGATAAAACAAACCCTAGAATTAACAATATAGAAATATATTGTTTATGTGAGCCGTTTTGGTCAAGGAGCAGCATATACTTGTCTTTGGTAAGATAGTGCTTAGGGTGGCTTTTGTGAAGCAGCATCAAAATTGATTTGAGTGCATCTTTGTTTGGGTGCTTTGGTGAAGTTGATCTGGTTCGTTATTTTGGGTCTTCGACAACTTTGGTTTTGAAGATTTTGGTTCATCTATTTGGTGAGGTCTTTCCTCTTGTTTATTTGTGATTATTTGGAATTCACCTAAGGGTGATTTTGTGAGACCATTAGTGTCTCGTTTGTAATCGTTTGGAACTTATTTGGTTGATAGTGGAATCGGATTTCGATCCCGTGGACGTACCTCACATTGAGAGAACCACGTAAAAATTCTTGTGTTGCCTTTGATTTAATTTTTCCGCATTAGTTTATATTCCCATTGATTAATTTACTTGTGGGGATTCATCGATTTTCCCTAACAATTTTTCATCTTTGAATTAGACATTAACAGTTATTGATTTGAAAAATCATTTCGAATTAGATCATATTTAGTTAAAATTAGAAATTTATAGATTGAATAGACAAAATTAACAATTTAAGAATAAAATAAAAAATAATGATAATTTAAGGGATAAAAGTAAAATGAACCCAATGAATTTTTGCATTTCAAGTAATATACTAGATAACACAATTTAAAATTCACTCATTTGTTCAACCCTGACTCAAATTTTAGAAAACATATATTAGGAATTATAGTTATTTTAGGAATTTCTACGTAATGGATTAGAGAAAAATCTTGATCAAAATTGAGCCAATTGGAATTTATAGATCAAAATTGAGCCAATTAGAATTACATGGATCAAAATAATACAAAGATCAAAGTATAGGGACCCCTGGCATAATTTGCGCTATAAATTATATTGATCAATAAATGTCTTAAAATGATAATCTAATAAATTTTACACTAAAATCTTAATTATATAGCTCAAAATTGTATAAAATATTTAACTTAAGTATTAAAAATTACTAATATAAATCTATTGATTTTTGGGGAAATTTTAGATCAATCCAAAATTTGAAAAATAATTATAAAATAATGATAAACTTTATCAATATTAATAATTATAATTATATACTTTTTTATATATATGTAATAACTTTTTCAAATTACCTCTAATTGATAATTTCCGTTGATTTTTTTTTTTTTTTTTTTTTTGCTTATTTTTCAGAAAGCCTATATTAAAAATATATATATTAATTTTCAAAAAGTAAAACCTTTTTTTTTTTTTTTGGTTGGTAAATTACACCATTGATACCTCTAGTTCAAACAAAATTTTACTGTGTTCCTTATAGTTTCAAGGGAAAATTATGCAAATAGTCCCGGTACTTTATGCGATGTGTCAATTTAGTCTCTCTAGTTTCAATTTGCTCGATTTTGCCCATTAATTTAACGGATTGTGTCATTTTAGTCCAATAAATAATGGTTGCTAAGTTAATTTAACGGAAAGTCAAACAATGTGTCAATTTGATCTCTGTATTTTTCATAATGTGTCAATTTAGTCCCTGTCAAAATTGAGAAAATTGAAACTACAAGGACCAAATTGACACATTATTTAACCTTCTGTTAAATTAATTTAACCTTCTGTTAAATTAATTTAACAACTGTTATTTATCGGACTAAAATGATAGAGTTCGTTAAATTAAGGGATAAAATCGAACAAATTGAATCTACTTAGACCAAATTGACACATCGTGTAAAGTACATGGACTATTTACATAATTTACCCTAATTTCAATTTGAACAATTTATTTCTTATATTTTTAATTTTGTTACCATGTGATCCTTCCATCACATGTTAACATTTTAAACGGAAAAAAAATCATGTGCAAACTTAGATAAATCAAAATAAAATTCTTCACAACAGGGTGCACAAAATTCACAAAGAACCAGAGCGCTGAACCAACCCGACTAGTTTAGGTTGACTTGGCTTGGGTTTTTTTGAATACATTCGTTCATTTCGAGGTCTTCAAACTATTACCCAATAGGATTGGATTGGTTTGATTCAAAACTGAACCTATATATAATATAAAATTTTATTTATATTAACATGTTTTTATCTAATTAGCCTATTATAATAGACTTGATTGCAACTAATAGTTTTCTACTATTTATTTTGCTTTTTAGTTAATTCCATATTGACTAAAGGGAAGTGAATGAAAGAAATAATGTAGGACTTGAATTTCACAATACTTGATTTTATTTTATTGTTGTATTACGGAATTTAATTTGTATTAGTTGTATTTAAGGTTGAATTGGATTTCATTATACTATTCACAATTGTTGGCTTATATAAATAATATTTGTTCTTTATTTGTGTTATATTTAAATAATATTAAAAATATATTTATTTTAATTATTTATTATTAATTCTCACTTATTTTCAATATAATATAACTGTGATTTCAATACGAACTACATTAGATTGGGTTGTAGCGAATACACGATTAGTTCAGTTCTAAATTTAATACTAATTCAAATCCAAACAGATCTTATTCCTATAGAAAAAGATAGAGCTTTAGAGGAGCTTAATGAGCTAGGCCTCACCCATGATATGATGTTTGTGCATTTTATTATTATTATTATTATTATTATTATTATTATTATTATTATTTTACTTTACCACATCATTAGAGCTCAAATTAAACTTTAGATTTAGAATTCTGTGTCATTTCTCTACTTCCGATGTACCAAAAAAAAAAAAAAACAAAAAAAAAAAACAAAAAACAAAAAACAAACAGATCAATGCACAACCTTGTTAATGATCGATAGTTGGTATGCCCCTTCACAGCAGGCCCGCTACGAGGGCTGTTAGAAGCTTTTCTTGACCTATTTTAATAATTTGAGTTGTTCACATCATAGGATTCATCAAACTTATCATTCATGAAAAAAATCAAATTAATCGGACATTTATAGTTTCATGATCATGGCCTCATTGTTTTTAAAAAAATTATGTTAATCATTTATTTTTTTAAAAATAAATGTAGTCTTATTATAGGGTTACAAATGTTCAATTAATTTGATTTTTTAGGTGAATAATTTATTCGACAAATCTTATTATATAAACAGTTCGAATTATAAAAATAGACTTAGAACAAACTGTCAAAGCCCCTCACAGCAGGCTGCTGTGCCATTAGATATAGTAGCAACCCCAATTCCGTCAAGAACATGGAGAAAATAAGATGAGCAGTTGGTCAAATCTAATATGGATATGTTAGCCTTGTTTGGTTTATGTTTTGGGATATTATTTCAAAAATAATTTTTTAAAGAGAGTTAAAAAAATTTGAAAATTTCTTTAGTTGTATATTTGTAAAAATAATTTTAGAGTTTTGAATGATTTGATATTTTTTTTTTTTTAGTTGAATAAATAGGTATGAGAAAAAGTGATTAAGAAGGAGAGAGAAGAGAGAAAAAGTGATTTATTGATATATAGTAGAAAAAAAAGTGATTTTGATTTGTTTTTTTTTCAAATTTCAACCAAATATATTTTCAAATTTTTTTCTCCAAAAACATATTTTAAGAGACAAATCATGGCCCGTCTCCTTTCTGTGTGCTGGTTCATAGTTTTATCTTATCTTTTTTGATGTTTATATTTCTTCCTTCTGTGCAGGTTCATAGTTTTATTTTTAAAATTTTTATTTTAATGTCTATGCATTGGAATCCCCCCAAAAAATTAATACTAAAATAATAATGATGATGAAGTATTTAACAATGGCACTGCACCAGTTCTTCTCTTTGAGTACTCTGGAAGTTTCACATCTCTCCTTCCACCCAAGCAAAAGTGATTTAGCTAAAATCAACATATTATTATTTTAAGGGACTTTTCTTAAGTGTGCAATTGCACACCATGTGTCACTTACACAAAAAGTGTAAGTGTAAGATGTAAGTATAAGTATAAGGTGTAAGTGTAAGTGTAAGGTGTAAGGTGTAAGTGGGTTACATATGGTGTGCAACCTCAAAAAAGGTGTAAGTGTAAGGTTTAATTTTTCACAAAAAGTGTAAGTGTAAGGTGTAAGTGTAAGGCGTAAGGTGTAAGGTGTAAGGTGTAAGGTGTAAGTTGCACACCATAACCAAACCCTATTTTAAGAACTTTTTTGATGTATGTTTTTAAAGCATATTTTAATAAATTTAAAAAGATGAAATCTTTTGCACATCTTAATAAAAAAAGTATATAGTTTAAAATTCCATCAATTATAATTAACAAAATCAATAAAAATGAAATGATTCATTTGTCTATGATTTTATGAAAATGAGCCATGATAAAGTAAGATTTTAGATACTCATCAATCAAATTAGTAAAAATAGAATGCGAGATCTCATCTATTTATCTTTTTATTCATCTTTTATAAGGAGGCGAGTCGTAAAAAAAGTGAGATCACATAACTTGAACAAAGATTTAAGGCCATGTTGGTTTGGCTCTTTGGGAAGAGAGATTGGACTAATAGTCTGTAGGATTCATTTAAAGTGTGTTTGGTTAGTGACACGAGTGAGAGGGTTAGCTATTCTTTTTGATTAGTAATCTTCCCTATTGGTAGGATTACCAATCCCATGGAGGGGTTGAGATTAGAAATTGAGTGAAGGAGTTAGAGAATTTTTTAAAGAAAAAACTACCAATGAGGCCATAAATTAGACTTAATTCCCATAAATTCCTATTGAAAATAAGTCTTAGTAAAACTGTGACAACCCTACTCCGTGTTATGCTAATTAATCTTAATTGTGCTTATAATTATACGATTACATGTGTTTCTAAATTTGTATCTATTCATCGTAGGAAAATCTGTTCATTTTTCTATTATAAAATTTAAATTGACAACTGTAGAGGTGTTAGAAAGTGAAATTGTTTGTACCATTGTGATTAGTGTGATTTTAGAGTCTATGGTAAAATTTAATTAAAAATTGATTCGGATCAACATAATTAGATTAAATCGATTAAATTAAGACACAATTATTTAGCCTTAATCAATTTGATTAGGCAAGCTTATATATATGGGCCTATTTACCCTTAAGCTCACCTTTTTGAGCTCAAAATTTGAAATACACTCTAGAGAGAGAGAGAGAGAGAGAGAGAGAGAGAATGGAGGCAAAGTATGAGATTTGAGTAAGAAGCTTGGAGATTGAGAAGATTCACTCAAGAATTAGCTAGAATTTGGAAGATTGGAGCTTCTAGGTAAGTAATTGAACTAAAAACCATGAGTGTAAATCTATAGTTGAGTGAATTCAAGGACAATATGAAGAATTTGTGGTCCATATGTTCATGCATGTATAGAATTGCCATGAATTGCCATCAAATTGCATGATCTAGCATAAGGCATGTTAAACATGAAGAATTGTGCACCAAAGTTTACTTGCATGCAGAATTTTGATGAGCTTCATGATTTTGAGCATCATTTGTGCCATTTGAAGTGGAATTGGAGTCAATAATTAACATGCATGCATGATTCATGAAGGTATGAAGCTTGAATGCATAAGTTTTAAAATTGACAAGGAGAATTTGGAATGATTTGGAACATGGACCATAATTTTAGCCAATTGGTTTCAAATTAACAATGTTCACATGTTAGACAATGTTTCTCTATGTTTTGGTGTCACTTTGCAAGCTTTGGACCTTTGAGAGTGTGTTTTGAACTTCAAATAGAATTCTGGAAATTCCAGAATTTGACCTGTCCGCTCGAGCGAAGAAAGCCTCGCTCGAGCGTGAAAGTTTAGCTCCTAGAAGTTTTATCGAGAGTTGCACAGTGGCTCGAGCGGCAGACCTTATGCTCGAGCGAACCCTATTTTGCAAGACTTCTCGCTCGAGTGTAAAATTCATGCAACTAGTACTTTTACAAAGTTTTGCAAGCCGCTCGAGTGACCAAAGCTGCATTTGAGTGGAGAGTCCTATTTCAGAAATTTTGAAAAGTTATTTTATGTTTCGTTTTCCATTTTCTTTCATTTCTAAGCACTCTTATGCATGTATTGAACATTGTAAATGAACTAAAGGGATAAAAAAGAGGCCTAAGAGAAATAAACAAATTAAGAATAGATTGAATCGCTTGTGACCCAATATGTTATGAAATGTGTAGAGTCAAGCACAAGGGCAAATCCATCGGCAGAACGCTGTGAGTAATATCTTAGTAAAGATATTTTCAAGTATGCTACTTTCCAAATGCTTACTTCTGTATAAGTTTCATGGATTTGTTAATTTGAATTGTGAATGAGTATTCGTTATGCCAATGAATGAATAAGGCTGTTGGAATACAATTATGATTATGATCTCAAGTACGAAATGCGCATAAACATGAATGATTGGGCCAAAGGTCATCTGACGTGAATGATTGGGCCAAAGGCCATCTGATATGAATGATTGGGCCTGAGGTCGTCTAACAAGAATGAATTGAGCCTGAGACCGTCTGACGTGAATGATTGGGCTTGAGGCTATTTGACATGCATGATTGGGCCAAAGGCCATCTGACATGAATGATTGGGCTAAAGGCCGTCTAACATGAATGATTGGGCTCTGACAAGAATGAATTGGGCCTGAGACCGTTTGATATGTTTGGGCCTGAGGCCATTTGCTGTGTTGGATAGAAATATGAATGGGCCTAAGGCCGTTTGATATATTTGTTAAGAATTTCATTCATGTAACTTCTTTATTTTGATATTATTCACTAGACTTTCTCTCACTCTCATTTATATGTATGTAGGTGAGCAAAGAGATGTCCAAACCCAGCCTCAGTGAAAGATGTGAAATAAAGTCAAGTTTTGTGGAGTCAGCCTGAACGTCGCACGCACGAGACTTTGTTTCTTGTATTTGTCATTCTGTTTTGCACCTTACTACCTTGGTGGTTCCGTTGGATCACTTATGCATATAAACTTTTGGTTTGGCTGACTATAAGTTTGAATGATCTTGTATGTACAAGATTCTAAGTTTGTTTTTTTGGTGTGAGTTGTTAATGAATATATGTGAGATGTTTTGATATGCCATGTACGCATAGCTCTCTGGACAAATTTTTAAGTCTGCTTCCGTTTTGGCCCCATTATTATTATAAAATATGTTTGATTTTGTTTGAGACCATAGGTAATCTCATGTTTACTGGCCAGTTATGGCCTTAACCTACAGGGACGGGTTCAGGTCGTAACAAAAACCGTTGCTAAAAATAATATTTTTGTAATAATTTTTTATATGTCTTAAAAAATTGACAATATTGACTTTTTTGTCACGATTTTTATAAATTGTCACTAAACTTACAATTAATAAAAATTTTCTATAACAAAATTTTCAAGCTGTCACTGAAAGTTGAAAAGTAGTGACTTTTTTTGAAATGATTTTTTTGAATTGTAACTAATGATATTTTTATGACAAATTTTAATCTGTCCTTGAAAATTAACAATTAGTAATTTTTTTAATAGTATTTGATGAAAAATGTCATTAATTCTCACAAGAGTTATTGGATAATAAATCTTTATCTATTAGGACCTACACATAAGTCTTCCATTTTTAAATAATTTTTAAGCAAAATTTATATTTTTTTAGAACCAAAAAACTGATTATAATATTAAAAAAATACTAAAAATAAAAAAATATTAATACTATCTATAGTATTACTAATCTAGTAGTGTACAAATAAGTATTCTTTATTTTACATCTTTAATCTAATACCATTACAATAATAATCTGCTAACTCAATTTCATCGTACTTTTTATCTCCCTTCATTTTATGGAGTCAAATAAAAGTTGCATAAGATCTCACTTGTTTATTTTTTCGAGAGAGTATTAACAATATGGGATCATGAAACTTGATTGAAGATCTATACTACTATATTAAATGAGGCCTAAATTTGATCTCTTAAACCTTCTGCCATGTATAAATTGAATAATAATATTAAAAAAAAAAAACATTTCCCTTACACATACATACACGTTTTTCACAACAATTTAATTGCCATAGTGTGGACGCGCCCTCGGGCTTTATGCTTACCACAGTTCGGACTCAAATGTCACGGTTCTGAATCTAATCCTGCAAAGTGCAATGCGAGACTGATAAATCACCAAAGAATCTAAATCCGGCAAATCGTTTTGAAAAATTGATTTTTGTAAAGAAGTGTCAAACATGGACTGCTTTGCCAGATACAGAGTCGCCACCTAAATATTTTGTTTTGGGAAAATTTAGGAAACCCTGACTCGTGCCTAAGGCCACGTGTCCGTCATCACCAAAGTTGCCTCGGCTCGGGAACTTGGATACGATTGGGGAAGGTCATCTATGAGCACCCCCGCTCGCCCGATCCGAAGATCGGCATGTACCAAGCATGATATCGAGTTTTTGAAAACACATGCGTTCTTAGTCCGGTTATTAGCTAGAATTTACTATGTGATGCGCACAACACACAAGCATAGACTAGATCGCCTAACTTGGAACAAAGCATCGCATATCCCTTTATTTGGAAATCGTTTTGAATTTTGCTACTCGCAAGTAGGCTAAAACATGGATTTCGATGAATTATTCCAATTCAAGCAATCCAACCTTCACCCACAGGCATTTAGGCAGTTATATCACATAATCAATTAGCCTTATGGTAAGCATGCTGACATGTCAACACTTACACACATGCAAGATGCTAAAGCATAAACACTCACAGTGTACTCCGAGCCAAAACAAAGAACTAGTTAGAAATCATGCATGATCCTAGTTCATGTTGAGATGGCTAATGCAACACATGCAAAATGTAACTAGAATAGGCTCTGTTAATCTAATAATGGCATGTGAAATGCAGCAACTCAATACACGTATTCAAGTTGGAATTGAAGTACTATGCAATTAGTATGATGCACCGAGCCAGGTGCATGCAATACAAATGAATGAATGCAAACATTGTCATGACCCGAACCCGCCCCTATGGGTTAAGGACATAACCGGCCAATAATCCTGAGATTACCTACGGCCTCAAACCAAAATAGACGTAACTCAATAGAGTAAACGGGCCAAACGGAAGCAATAATTAAAAACTTTGTCTATAGAGCCGTGCTTATATGCACTTTAAAACAAACCATACGTATATACGTTAATAACCCACAACAAAATACAGTACCATAAAATCTTTTACAGACAGGATCATCCAAACTGAGTAAACCCATATCAAAACTATATACAAATATACATAAAGTCCTTGCCAACAAGACAAAATATAAATACATAACAAAATGGCAAGGATAGGTCTCGTGCGTGAGACACAAGGCTGACTCTCCAAAACTCAAGTTGTTCCTGGGAAATTTCACTGGGGCTGAGTTTGGACTTCTCTTGGCTCACCTACAAACACATGAATGAGCGTGAGCAATAGCCCAGTGAATAATATCAAATACAGAAATTACATAACAATGTAGAACAACAGGTTCCAAACGGCCTTGGGCCCAATTCATATTTCTATTTAACAAATATATAACTACACGAAATTCAAATCAAGTGACTGTAGTTCTAAACATTCTGGCCCTTGGCCCCTTCAGATTTCCATTCATGTCAAAACGGCCTTCGACCCATTCATTTATGTCAAAACGGCCTTCAGCCCATTCGTTTCTGTCAAAATGGCCTTTGGCCCATTCGTTTACGTCAAAACGGCCTTCGGCCCATACATTCGTGTCAAACGGCCTTCGGCCCACTCATTCATGTCAAAACGACCTTAGGTCCATTCATATATGTCAGAACGACCTTCGGTCCACTCATTTCTATCAGAACGACCTTCGATCCATTCATTTCTGTCAAAACAACCTTCGGTCCATTCATTTGTATCAAAACGACCTTAGGTCCATTTATTCGTTCATGTTAGACTTTTGTCCACAATCCCAATTAGCAACTCATAAAGCTTATAAGGGAATAACCAATTGGACATTGACAAGCTTTCAAATATCGATATTACTCACTGTGATCGGCGTGTGGATTTGCCCTAGAGCTTGACCCTACACATTTCATGAACACAAAAGGGTCACTAACAGTTCAATCCATTCTTTAATTCACATATTTCTCTTTAGGCTTTATTCTTATCTCATTAACTCATTTACAATGTTTAATATATGCCTAAGAGTGCTTACAAGTGAAAAAGAACGGGAAACGAAACACAGAACGCATGAACAAAATTTTAGAAAACAGGGTCCCCACTCGAGCGGACGCTATAGGCCTGCAAAAGTGCTGGTTGCATCAAAAATACGCTCGAGCGTTAAATAGGGTGCTTGAGCGAAAGGCCTGTCAAAATAGCTCCCCCGCTCGAGCGTGAATTACCCCGCTCGAGTGGATATCAAGTCTGCAAAAAGTACTGGGAGCACGCATTTCCCGCTCGAGAGGACCTCGAAATTCTGGAAAACCCAGAATTGTGTTCTTGAGCTTCATTTCGACTTTCAACCAACCATTTATGCATGTTATGGCTCAAATTACTCATAGACATGTACTAACATGGTACAAGCATAATTTATAACATATTGAAGCTCAATTTCATAATTTATTTGCATGCATGTCCCAAAATATCACAACCTCATCACCAACATGCTCAAATTCAAACATTCAAGACTTATACTCCCATGATTTGTACATGCATGCCCTTTTTGACTTCATATTCACTTCAAATAATGCAATTAGTGCCCATTCCCATAAAATTTGACAAAGACATGCTTGCATGTGGGATTACACTACCAATCTTTCACAATTTCACAAATTACATGCTAGATTTGTGATTCCATGGGAGTTCATTACATGCATGCACATATCAAGCCTCAATTTCAACAAAATGAACTCAAATCATGCTCTTGATCACAAACAACCCTTGAACACACAAGATTACACATTAAACTCATGAATTCAAGAATCAATGCTTACCTAGAGGCTCAATTCTCAAAATTTATGGTCCAATTTAGAGTTGGCCTTCAAATTCCAAGCCTTCAAAATCAAACTCTCAATTTCTTTCACCCTCTCCCTCTTAGCCGACTCTCTCTCCTTCTTTGAGTCCAAAAACCAGCCAAAATGCACTAAGGGAAGAAATTTGAGGGTGTAGAGTCTTTACAACATAACCCACTAACTATTATTTAATAATATTAAATAGTTGGGCACTAAATCATCAATATTAATCTGATTAATTTGATCCAAATCAATTTTCTATTAAATTTCACCATAGGCTCTAAAAATTACGCTAATCACAATGGCGCAATCAATTTTTGGGTTCCGTGGCCGATAAGGCCTTTAATTTAATTTCCAAAGCAGATAATCAAACAGATATTCCTATGGTGAACAGATAGAAATTCAAAACCACATATTTTCACATAATGGCACACAAAATTATATTAACCACATAATCATACTCATTTTAAGGACCAATTAACATATTACGGAACAGGGGTATTACAAATATAAGGTATGCTAAATCAAATATACCCTGAAACTAACCATCATAAGCGGTTAAATAAAAGAGAGAAAGAAGTGGGGGTTAGAAGACATGCATTGCACACACACACACGCTTATTACACAATTGCGCCCTCTCGAGAGAGGGGCCGAAAGGATAATACAAATTAATTAACTAACAAGCTAATTAAATATTACACAGTACTTAATTAATTAAATGAATTATTTAAGCTAAGAAAGCAGTAAAGAGGCCTAGGGAAGAGGGATGAATGCATGCACGCTTGGCTCTGCTCGGAAATCCATCACCATGCTCATGCTGCCTCTGTTTACACTGTTTTGCTCCTCTAAAAATTGCACAAGTCTCAAGGATACTTCTGAACCACTCCCTGAGTGTTGTGGCAGGTCACTGGCCAAAAGATAGGACCATCGGCCAAGGTAAACTGGTTATCGACCAAAAGTGGGGTCATCGGCCAACAATACATAGCCGGTTGGCACTGAAAATGGTCGACCGACTATCTCTTCCTGCAGAACCCTATTTTGTTGTAGCAGAGGACAGACAGGGCATGGCAATGCATTTTCAAAGCAATGTTCGCACCACCACCCTCCTTATCATGTCTAAGACTCAAAGGAGCATGGTTCTCGACCTTTGGGCCACCAATCACGCATTTCGATGCATGATGGCCAAAGAGGCCAAGTGTGCAATTTCAATGTTAAATAAAGTGCATATAAACACATAAAGGGGCTCCATATAGCGATCCTGGTTTTTCCCTTCATTGTTTAACAGTATTCTGGACTTAGGTTCCGTGGAGTTAGTTGTTGCATTTGTCTTGTTGTCATATGTTAATTCCTAATATTTGAGTTCTAGGATGTGTTGGGCAGGTTTGTAACAGGTTGGTTGAGTTTTGGTCTCAAGTGTTGTTGCCTAGGTTTTTGGTTGTCCGCTCGAGCGGGTCCCTTTGCGCCGAAAGCGTAGTCTCGACATCTTCAAGATCTCGCAATCGCAAAACTACTGCAGGTTTGTTTTTCACGCTCGAGCGGAATTCTTTACGCTCGAGCGGGTACCTTGGCGCTCGAGCGGGTGTTCATTGTCTGTAAAAGTACTGGAAGATGGTAATCTACGCTCGAGCGGGCTTTCCTTTGCGCTCGAGCGGGTGTATTTTGTTTTTGTGTCTTGGAGCTTGAGCGAGTCTTTTTGCGCTCGAGCGGGTCTAGTTTTTTGTGTTTGACGCTCGAGTGGACTAGTCGTATATCAGATGGTAGCTGGGTGATTTTGAATCACTTTTCACATTTCCTTTCTCTCTCTTACTTTTCTAAACCCTCTTTTGAGAGTTCCTCTCTCTAGAATATACCTTATCTCTAGGGATTGATCTAGCTTGAGTGATCTCCTACGCTTGAGCATTTGCAAAAAAGTGTAGAGCTTGGTGTGGGCTTCCTATCAATCCGAAAATTTCTTGATTTGGAGCACTTCGGGATTTCTTCATCATCTCCTTTGGGTTTCATCTCTTGAGGTAGGGATAACTACTCATTCTTATGTGCTTTAACATAGATATTGAGCTATTTGTATAGATGGTTTGATTTGGGAATTTAGGGTTTGAGATGTGTTATGTTGAAAAGAGGAGTTTTGTCCTTTTGACTCATATATGTATATTTTGGGTTTTAAAAAGAGATTATTGATGTTGTTGATAATATTTGAGCCTTTGCGTCAATATTGGGGAAAAGAGAGAAAATGCCATGTTTGGGTATATTTGGGTCATTAGGGTAATTAATGACATTTATCATGGAATTATGAAATTGAGTTGGAAATAATGAAATTGGCATAATGTGGGATGGAATGGTAGAGTTGGATTTATTAATCACTCACCTTTGAAAATTGTTGATAAATTATTTGTTGATGTTAATTATTTTCTGTTCAGAAATAATTGCTTGGGCTATCGGTGGAGGATAGTCTTGATTGTTGTAGACAATGCATGATGATTAGGCAAACCGAAACTAATCAATTGAATATGTCATCGAGTATTGCGGTTGGATTAACACAACAAATATGTGTATTGGTTGATTATGTATATGATAATTGTTTATATACATTGTTTTGTGTGGGAGGAGATAGGGGATGTACTCCACGGTTTAGGGGAAGATAGGGGATGGACTCCTAAACCGGATATTATTTGGGAGGAGATAGGGGATGGACTCCATTGATACAACAAATATGTGTATCTATTGAAGTGTTGATACAGCAAATCTGTGTATAATTTGTGAAGTATGAAAGTGTTTTTTTTATGTGTTATTGATACAGCAAATATGTGTATCTATTGAGGCTTATGGAAGTGTTTGGATATGAGTTGTTATCACATTTGAATTGTTGAAATGGAAGAATCATTGATATGAGATGTAATCTCATTTAAAGTATATGGCCAGGTTTTGAGCTAGGGTTATGAATTGAGAAATTGGATAAGAAATGGAAAATGGAATGAAACATGGACACATTTGTCATGTAACTAAAATGGGTTATGAATTGATTTATGTGAGTTAAACATTTATCAAATGCTAATGTTTTAGTTATTGCTCATATTATGTTTAGCATATCTCTACTGGGCGTTGGCTCACCCTATATGGGACATCATTTTCAGGTACAGGTAGCATGCCACCTCCAAAGACGTAACTTGAGAGGCTTAGTGGCTGGGACATCTTTTGTGATCACATTCTTGTATTACATGTATATTAACCCAAGGGCTTATTTTGTGTTTTGAGTTAGTACTCTCCTTTTTGTAACCAAGTGTTAGCTTGGAAAGTTGTAAGCCCGCAGGGCATTTACTTTTGTTGTCAACATGTAATACATTTTGTAATGAATATTCTGATGAAATGTAATTATGCTTTATTCTCTTATGTCTAAGCATGTCAAGAATGTTTGATTTATGGGTTTATTTTGAGGGCGTTCCACCCCAAGCCTCTATCATGATTGATCAAGAGGCAAGAGATGCATGTTTAATGCTATGCAACCCTATCACGCGAGCATATTAGTGCAAAATGAGCATACAAGCAACAATGTTACACAAGGCAATTAGCATATGACAATATGCAAAGACAAGCATGCAAACAAGCATGTGACTTCATTCAATCATGTAACAACATGTGAGGCAAACATGTAACAACATGTTAAGCAACGTAAAACTAAAAGAATGCATGCCAAATGCACTACCACTTAAGTATGCAACAACATATTAATAGGCCAAGTATGTAACAACATGCAAGGCGAGCATGCAACAACATGCAAACGATGGACTTAAACCAATATGGGCAGCTCTCAAATAGGCCCAAATCAGTGGCCAAAATGCTATGGTAATGAGGACAAAAAACACATACAAACATGCATGCCAATTGGCCTAACACTTATGCATAGAAGGGTAACTCTTAAGCACACTTAAAAGAGGATAAACATGGACAAATGACATACATTGTAAGCTCTGAAATCGTGTTAGAAAGGGTGCCAAACCAACTAAACAAAGCAAGCAAAGCATGCGACAAAGCCCAAAACTTGAAACTAGCCACGGGACTCAAACCAAGGCTACATGAAGTAAGCCCCAAAGGGCTAAGGGGACCTAAAACAGTCCCAAGGCAGGTCTAAGCAAGATTGAAAACCCAGTTAGATGACGTCTAAATGGCCTAAGCATGGAAGCATACACAATGGTCAATTCAAGAAGCATAAGACACACACTATCCAAAGCATGGAATAGGTGACAAATGCAAGTATTTGAACATGAAATATGCACTGATATAACATTACAAGTGATGTCAAATCATTGAAATGGTCCGAGTAATGCATGCTAGAGGATTCAATACTAAAAGCCTACAAGCTAGATTGCATGGTAGCTATACAAAGCAAGTCATGGATGTCCAAGAAAACCAAAATCAGACCTCAAGCATACCAAAACATGGAAAAAAACTTCTTGAAGTCGAGCCAAAATCATGCTAGAAAGATATGTTACAACATGGTGCATGTTAAGGCAAATCATGGGATTACAAGACAAGTATACAAAGCATGCATGGTATGTCTAAACCAAGTCAAAACAGTGCTATATCATGGCAAGACAACCATAAATACCAGCTAAGACATGGTCAACATGAACTTAACAAAGGCGCTCACATATGAGGCAAATATGGCAAGTATTGAAGACAACAAGGAGAGGGGATGACCCTCTCCTTCTTAGGACCTCAAAACACCATCCCCACCACTGAAATCCCTCTGGATTTCAGTGGTGAGAAGGCCAATACAAGGTGGTCCCGAAGCTCACAAAAAAGGCACAAAAATGAGGCCAAACAAGGCCTAAGAGGGGGTAAATAATCCCAAACACCAAAGTGATCTTAAACAACTATTTTAAGCACTTAAAAATAGAACTTTTATCAGTTATAAGTTAAGCTTAAAAATAGATGCAAGATAGGCTAAAAGCTTGTGCAAAAATGGAGAATAAAGAGGGTAGTTTCTCACCCTTGAAGAACCTCTTTAAGAACACCAATCCAGCACCTTCCTTGGATCAAAACCAGCCCAAGAACCCTAACAACAACTCCTTAGAGCCTCATCAACCAAGGATGGTGTAATGCTAGGTGTTTGTGTGCAATAGTGTGAACAAAACACCCTTTAGGGCACAAAACACACACACAAATGTAAAGAGAG
Source organism: Camellia lanceoleosa (assembly GCA_025200525.1). Lineage (NCBI taxonomy): Eukaryota > Viridiplantae > Streptophyta > Magnoliopsida > Ericales > Theaceae > Camellia > Camellia lanceoleosa. Next base: position 47,122,194 of record CM045760.1, read on the forward strand.
GGAACTATAGAGATAGATAGATACAAATTCTCTAACCTAAAATTCCAGAACCTCTGAGAAGGGAGGAGGGCCTCCCCTCTTATAGGAATTCAATTCCTAAGCTTCTTGGAGAAGCTAACACAAGGGAGCAAATCCCTCCATACACGTTTATAGAGGGGGTGTAATGTGGATGCCAGCTATGACAGCTGGTATAAAATATCTGCCAAAAGCAGATGGAAAGGGGTCGACCAGCAGAAATGGCCGATTGACCAACAAAGGTGGCCGACCGACCAACAAAGGTGCCGACCTGCCACAACCTTTGGTCGATGGCAAGAAAAAGGGGGTCGGTGGCATCATGTCTTGGCCGGTGGGTTGAGGCGATGGCCAACAAGCCACCCTCTTCCCTTAAAAATAGAAATACAAGTGTTTGGTCCACAACCAAGCACAAAACAGTCAAGTTGAGAGATCTTGAGGTGAGGCGCGCAGCCGAGACCTCCGAGAACTCAAAACGAACACGTACATGGATGATCACCGAGTGTTCAAACAGTGACATCCAAGTCTTGAGGACGGTCAAAAATGGGGTGTCTACACATAGCAGTTTCAAATTTTAAAAATCAAATTTATAGGTTTTTTAAATAAGAAAAAATAAAATTAAATAATGATATGTTACACATGTAATATATGCACCCTTCTAGTGATTAATAAAACAAACTTCAAGAGCAACTAATGAGAAATTATAGAGGTTATATTGTTTGATTAGTAAGAGATAAGGAATAGGCATATAATTGTATTTTAGTGGTCAACACAATATTAATATAATGAATCTCATCACTCATATGTAAATTCAATATATTATTGGCAATTAAACTAACGAGTAATATTATAATTTCAGAAATTTTACCTCAAATTTTATCCAAAATATCAATCTATGACTCAGATTAATTTCGTACTTGAACCCCGCGCTAGACCAATTCAATTCTAACCACACAAACACATTATCCAGAAAAATCTAGATAAATTTATCTTGGATGGTAGCATTTTTCGAATCAACAATATTGCGAACTCAAACTTAACTACTGAAAATTTATCCAAAATTATTATCTTATGATTCAAATTTATTCTATATATAGATTTTATATTATATAAATTTAATTTTCACTACACAATCTCTTACCAAAAAAATCTAGGTGATTAAGTCTGGGATTCTAAACATTTTCTTTTCGAATATATATTCCCCGCCCAAGGATCCCTTGTCCCTAAATATCCTTGTCCCCCTGTCCCAAATCACTCACAACCATTGGATATGTCTTGAGATTCTCAAATCTTGAGATTCTCATATAATCCAATGGTTATGAGTGATTTGGGACAAGGGGACAAGAATATTTGGGGATAGGGGATCCTTACTCATATTCTCTGGGGACGTCCTGGGAGTCTTACGTTAGTCCTTACATCACTAGTCCCAAAGACTCTCAATAGAACCTATTATCTAGTTCAATGTTATAAAGTACTAGGTGGCCAACACTATTCCATTTCAATTTATTAAAGCACAACTTCAACAAAACAAAACAATTTCTTTAATTGTTCTATAAATTCAGCAACAAAACTACACAACTGCTTCATTCATATATAACTACTACTATCTCTTCACATAAAAACCTCTTTTGCATATATTTCTCAGCACCCAACCATGGATCAGACATCCAATGTAGCTCTTCTACCAAGTCCAGGTATGGGCCATCTCACCCCATTGGTAGAATTTGACAAACAACTCATCCTTTACCACCACTACTTCTTACCCACCATCTTCATCCCTAACGCTGGACCACCCATAGAAGCCCAAAATCAGTCCTCTAAAACCTCCCCAAAACCATTCAGCACATCTTCCTCCCACCTGTGGGCTTACCTAAGGACCACCTCAATGTTGCATTCCAAATCTTCCTTACCATGACTCTCTCACTTTCCTTCCTTAGAGACACTTTCGCTTCATTAACGACGACTACCAGGTTAGTGGCTCTCATTGTCGATCCTTTTAGTATTGATGGCGTCAATGTAGCCAAGAAATTCGGGGTCTTGCAATACTTGTTCTTCCCTTCACTAGCCATGTCACTGCAATTTTTTTTTCATTTACCAAAGCTTGATGAGATGGTTACATGTGAGTACAGAGACCTACTTGAATTGATAAAACTCCCTGGTAGTGTACCAGTTCATGGCAGGGATCTCACAGACTCGGTTCAAGGTCGGTCAAACGATGCGTACAAGGGTTTTCTTGCAAACATAAAACAGTTTGTTTCAGTCGAGGGCATAATTCTGAATAGCTTCATGGAATTGAAAGACGATACCATAAAAGATTTGTGGGTAGAGAAGCCGGGCAAGCCGCCAATTTATCCAATTGGACTGCTTATCCAAACCGGCTCAAGTGATGCGTCAAAAGAACGATCCAAGTGTTTGCAATGGTTGGATGATCAGCCAAGTGGGTCAGTCGTGTTCGTATCATTCGAAAGTGGTGGGACTCTCTCTCATGACTAGCTCAATGAGGTTAGCATTAGGTTTGGAACTGAGCGGCCAAAGATTTTTGTGGGTTGTGAGAAGCCCTAATAATAAATATGCCAATGCTGCATTCTTTACTACTGAAAGCAAAAATGACCCTTTTAGCTTCTTGCCAAAAGCGTTCTTGGAGAGGACACAAGAGCAAGGCCTGGTGGTGCCATTGTGGGCACTGCAAATAGAGTTGCTGAGCCACCATGCCATCGGTGGATTTGTGACACACTACAGGTGGAACTCAACGCTGGAAAGCATTGTCCACAATGTGCCTCTAATTACTTGGCCACTTTACATGGAGCATAAGATGAATGCAGTGATGCTAATAGAGGGTCTGACCATGGCGTTGAGACTGAAAAGTAAGGAAACAAGGCTGGTGGGACAAGACGAGATTGCAAAGGTTATGAAAATTCTTATGGAAGGAGAAGGGAAGAAGGTTGCCAAAGAACAGAAGGACTAAAGGATGCCGCCGCAAAGGTCCTGAGTGAAGATGGGACTTCTGCAAAATTACTATAAGAATTAGCATTTTAGTGGAAAAATCAAAAGAACATTTGAGATCAAATTGATCATTCTCATTTCATTTTCTTTTTGTCTTAATTTTCAGTTTTCACTGTGTTAGGTATACCATATGATTTTACTATGTATAATACTGTTGTTGGATCCAAGTTGTATTTAAAAATTCTTGTTTTATAGCGATTCCGGTTTTGACCCGTCACCTGTTGTATTCCAGACTCGGGTTTGTTTGGTTTTGAATGGTGATTCATATCTTGTTTCTCTTGTCTCCCCCTATTTTGGTTATTGAGTTGTAGCTATGCATTTGGAATAGGTTGGTTGCTTGTTTTCCCAAACCTTATTGCCCAGATTTTTGCATTTGAGCGGGCTATGTAATTTTTGGTCCTCCGCTCAAGCGGCCTTTCTTGTGTTCGAGCGGGATTTGCAAAATCTCAGTACTTTGCACGTCTGCAAAAATACTGGAGGGATGTTTTTCATGCTTGAGCGGCGTTTCCTACACTCAAGTGGGTGGGCGCTCAAGCGGCCTTTGTTGAGCTCGAGCAGTTTGTCTGTTGTGTGCAAAAGTATTGGATGTGTGTATTCTGCGCTCGAGTTGGCCACTTCTTGCGCTCAAGCGGAACAACTTATTGTGTCTGAAGCTCGAGCATCAACTCTTCCGCTCGAGCAGACTGTGCATATATCAGATCACGAAAGTGACATTTTATATCACTTTTTCATTCTTTTCTCTCTTTAAAACTTTCTGAAAACCTAAATCTTGACCCTCTCTCTCTTAAATACTCTCTCTCTCTCTCTCTCTATACATTTTGACCTAGATCCTTTGGGATCTCTACCCTAGTGCCTTTGTTAAAAAGTTAGAACATCTCAAGATCTACACTTTGAGCCAAATAGAGTTGAATTTTGGCATCTTTGAGGTTTCTTCCTTGCCTTGCTTGGTCTTCTCTTCTTGAGGTAGGGATTTTCTATTCCTTAATATGGTTTTTAACTTCGTTATTTGTCGTTGTGTAACAATGGTGGGATTTGGGGGTAATATGAACAAAACCTAGGGTTTGGGTATAAAATGGAAAAAAGGATTTTTGGTAATTGAAAAGAAAATGATTGTGGGATTTGAAAATGATGTTGTATGATGTCAACATTGTTGATTTTGGGCACTTGGTTGATATTTTGGATGAGAGGTAGTTTGCCCTAAATTGATTATGATATTTATTTTGTATAAATAAATGAAATTGGTGTTGTGGATATAAAATTGGTCAAATATTGAAATAGATGATGAGATTGAGTAGGTGATATGTCTCACCTTTGGAAATTTTGAATAAATTATCTATCTTGAGATTGTATATCTGTTTAGAAATATCTGTATTGAGCTATCGGTAGAGGGTAGTTATGCTTACTATAGAAATTGCATGAGGATTAGGTGAATTAAAACAAATTTATGGTTTGTTATCATTGAATATGATCATGTTATAAATACATTGTATATGTATGATTATTTGGGAGAAGAAAAGGGATGTACTCCATGTGTGATTATGTGTTTAAATACATTGCATATGTATGATTGTTTGGAAGGAGAAAGGGAATGAATTCCATTGTTTGGGAGGAGAAAGCGGATAGACTCCATTATAATTAAGTTGGTCGAAGTGTCCTAGGTGAAAGTCCTGAAATTTATACATGGGTGCCAATCCCGCGGACGAAATATCTGTAAAATGGCAAGATTGAAGTGTTGTGTGCTAATGGTGTGATTGTAAAACCATTGAGTTATAGTCTCTTTTGGATTCTTGAAAAATAATGAAATTGGTTCATGTATTAAAATGAATTGAAAGGAAGTGAAAGGAAATATGGACTTAGTGTTCTATGACTATATAAAATGCGAATATTTTATTTCTGGCATTATATATGCACATTGTACTTATATCTTTGTTAAACCTCATATACTGTGTTGGATTATTCCTACTGGGCTATGACTCACCCTATTTGCAAAAAACATTTTCAGGTAGTGATGGCATGCCTCCACCTAGGCAATAGCATTGGAGGGACTTCTTTTTGGGGAAGCAAGAGCTTCTTTGTTTTGTTTCACTTTTTGTATAGCCTAGGGTTTAAATTGTTTAAGCTAGTCTCATTTTTGTTGTAACCAAGCCAAGGCTTGGAAAGGTGTTAGCCTATAGAGTATTTATTTTATGTTTTAACTCTTTTATACTATTAACTCTATGAAATGTAAGAACGTTACACTCTAATTCATGTAATTATCTATTTATAATTTGGTTGAATCTGTGATTATATTTTGGAGGCATTACAACTTGGTATCAGAGCATACTGAGTTTGAATGCTTTAGGTATGTGGGAAGTGGTTATTACCATAATGGGTTTGTCTCACTTAGCTAAGACATTAGTATATGTTGTATGCTTATGTGATAACATGCTTATATGATTATATGGGTATGGAATTTAGTTCCTAAGATACTAATTGGGTCTACGGATTTCTGGAAGTCCTATTAGAAGAGCACTTAATCACTGTTTCTAATTGGAACTCTAGCAATGTTGCGGGACGGTCATTATCTAGGAAGGAAATTCATATGTGTTTACGTGATTGCGTGCTTATATGGAATGATTTACTGTTGTCCATCGTATTAGGACACGAGTGAGTTAGCTTCGGCACATTTGTGAATGTGCCAATCTCTTATGTTACCTTTATTAGGATGTCAGGACATGGTGGTGGAAGGCGTGGTAGGCCTAGAAGGCACGAGGTGCCCATACCGGATGAAATTCCAGCACAGGAAAAGGGAGTTGGTTAGGCCAACGTGGCCGAACCAGTTGGTCAGTAGGCCATGGGCTCCTTAGCCCACGAAATGGCGGAGCATTGAGGGAATCTATAGACATTCTTATAACTGAGAATCAAGTCCAGGCCCAGGTAGTTGAAGCAGGGCCATCTTTTTTAAAGAGGGAGTTCTTCTGGTCAAATTTGGATAAGTTTTTGGGCGATCCTAAGGAGCCACTGAACGCGGATGAGTGGTTGGAGCAAATAGTGAAGACTTTTGAGATGCTCGGCATCGAAGACAGGGGTTTGAGAGTGACCTTGGCGTCCTTCTAGTCGAAGGGAGACGCGGGTCAATGTTGGAAGTATGCGCGGGGACGCATTGGAGGGACTTGGGAGGCTTTTGTCGACACCTTCCATGAGAAGTTTTTACCTCCCATAGTTAGGGAGAAGTTGAGGGACTAGTTTTCTAAGCTGGTGCAGTTAAATACATTAGTGGCTGAGTTTGAAGCCACATTCACTAGTCTTTCTAGGTTTGCACCTAAATTGGTGGCGACTGAGAAGCGCTGTTGTTTGGAGTTTGAGAATAGGCTGAGGACCAGGCTCATGTTTAGAGTGGCCGGATCCATGATTAGAGACTATGGACACCTCGTGAAGGTGATGGCCCATCTTGAGACTGTCATGCAAGCTGAGGAGGAGAGGATGAGGGGCTCCAAGAGGACTCAAGACAGTCAGGGAGATGGTAAGAGGCAGAGGGGTCCTAACCCTCAGTCGTCCCAATGAGCTCAGTCGAGGTCCACTTTTCCAGTGCCAAGTTCGGGTTTTAGAAGAAGTGGTCAGGGGGATGTGACTTGTTTCAAATGTGGTCAGTTGGACCATAAGTCTCCAGCTTGCCCGCAGAAGGGAGGAAGGCAGTGGTCTGCATGGTCTTACAGGGCCAGAGTCAAAGTAGAAGGCAACCGCCCACTTGTTATTAGTGTAGGCAAGCAGGGCACATAAAGAGGTTTTGCCCATAGTTGAGTAGCACATTTGGTACATCTGGTTCGAGACAGACTCAGAGTCACCAGCCAACACAGTCAGCACAAGCCTCGAGTTCCAATCAGAGAGCCTCTTCAGCTCAGTCAGTACATCAGACTTATACTCCGAGGGGTGAGCAGGTTGAGCAGAGGCCTATAGGGCGTGTGTATGTTGTTACCGCGCCTGATCTTGCACCAGCACCTTTGGTAGTGAGAAATACCTTCTTGTTTTTCAATTCAGTTGCTAATGTGTTGATTGATACGGGTGCATCCCATTCATTTATCCTATCTGCATTTGCATCGGTTTTAGGGTTGGAGTTTGCACAGTTAGCATCTTCTATTTGTGTAGAGTCACCTATTGGTGGTGAGGTTACCTTAAAATAGGGATGTCGAGGCTGTGACATCGAGGTTGCCGGTCATCGATTACCTTTTGTATTTGTATTGCTTGATATGTCTAGTTTTGATGTTATTTTGGGTATGGACTAGTTATCGTCATACCAGACTGTTATAGATTTCTACCGTAAGAGGTTTACTATATGTACCTTGAGTGTTGATTGCTTTTATTTCTTGGGAGACCAGATGGATAGAGTCTTATCACCGATATATGATCCACGTGGGTGGAGCGAACTAAGTTTTCTTCTTACTAGCTTCATGAGTAGTGCTTGTGATGAAATGTGGGTTGAGTTGCAAAGGGTAGTTTGTGAATACCCAGATGTATTTCTCGAGGATCTTACTAGTTTACCACTTCACCGGGAGATCGAGTTCTCTATTGATTTAGTGCATGGCACGGCACTGATTTCTATGCTTCATATCGGTTTGCACCTGCTGAGTTGAGTGAGTTGAAGATTCAACTCCAGGAATTGTTAGATAAAGGTTTTATCTGCCATAGTACATCACCTTGGGGAGCGCCAGCTCTTTTTGCTAAAAAGAAAGATGGAGCCTTATAACTTTGTATCGATTACTGGAAGTTGAACCGAGTTACTATTAAGAATAAGTATCCAATGCCTTGTATAGATGATCTGTTTGATCAGTTGAAAGGGTTTTGTGGTTTCTCTAAGATAGACTTGAGGTTGGGTTATCATCAGTTGAGGGTAAGGGAGGAGGATATCCCAAAGACGACATTCCGTACACGGTATGGCCATTATGAGTTCCTAATGATGCCTTTTGAGCTGACCAATGCACTGGCTGTATTTATGGATTTGATGAACCAGATCTTTCGGGAATTTCTAGACCGTTTTGTGGTCGTTTTCGTGGATGATATTTTGATTTATTCATCCTTAGATGAGGAACACGAGAAAGACTTACGAGTGGTTCTTGAATTGCTTAGAGCCTATAAGCTATATACTAAATTTGGGAAGTGTGAGTTCTGGGTGAAAGAGGTTAAATTCTTAGGCCATGTGGTATCTGGAGAAGGGGTGACTATAGATTCATCCAAGATAGAAACAGTATAGGATTGGGCACAACCTAAGAATGCTTTTGAGATCTGTAGTTTCCTAGGATTGGCTGGGTATTATCAGAGGTTTGTGAAAGATTTTTCTAGACTAGCCTAACCTTTAACTAGATTAACGAGGAAATGAGTTAAGTTTGTGTAGAGTGAGACTTGCGAGAAATCATTCCAAGAACTAAAAGTTAGATTGATTACTGCTCCAATCTTGATTATTTTGGAGAGGGGTTTGGGTTACTCAGTTTATTGTAATGCCTCACAAGAAAGTTTGGGTTGTGTCTTGATGCAAAAGGGAAAGGTAGTAGCCTATGGCTCGCGGCAGTTGAAAACACATGAGAGGAATTACCCTACCCATGACCTAGAGTTAGCAGCGGTGATTTTTGCTTTGAAGATTTGGAGGCATTATCTGTATGGGGAGAAATTTGAGGTGTTTTCTGACCACAAGAGTCTGAAATATCTATTTACACAGAAAGACTTAAACTTGAGACAGAGGAGGTAGATGGAATTCATAGAGGACTATGATTTTGAGTTGCATTATCATCCGGGAAAGGCCAATGTTGTGGCCTACGCCTTGAGTAGGAAATCAATTAGCAGTGTAGCTTGTATCGCCATCCAAGAATGGGAGATGTTGGGTACTCTTAATGAGTTTAACTTGCACCTAGGCGAGTCCATCGAGTTTGCAACCTTGCTTTTAGTGGTTGCTAAATCTACACTTGTGAAACGAGTATTAGAAGTGCAGAGGGGTGACCTTGAGGTGGAATCTCTTTGGGAGAAGATCTCCAATGGAAAGGTAGAGAAAGGTTTGAATGTGTACCCTGACCAAAGTGTGAGATAACGTGACCGTTTGTTTGTGCCGGAGTCTTTCTGAGAGGGAGCACTCCGAGAGTTTCACCATTCACGCCTTGCGGTGCATCCGGGAGGCACAAAGATGTATCATGACCTTAGTTGCCAGTTTTAGTGGAGAGGTATGAAGAAGGATGTAGTCGTGTTTCTATGAAATGCCTTACTTGTCAACAAGTGAAGGCTGAGCATCTGTAGCTTGACTTTTTCGCGCCCCCTTTCGGAAGGTTTGAAAGAAGCCCTACAGTTCGAACTCCCGTGATTCTAAATCTAATCTCACAAGTGCAATGTGAAATTGATAAACACCAAAGAGTCCAAATCCGACAAATCTTTTGGAAAATCGATTTTGAAAAAAAAATGCCAACATTGGACTGCTTTGCCAGATACAGAGTCGGCACCTAAATATTTTATTTTGGGAAAATTTAGGAAACCCATGACTCATGTCAAAGGCCACGTGTCCGTCATCACCAAAGTTGCCTTGGCTCGGGAACTTAGGTACGAGGGGGGAAGGTCATGAATTGAGCACCCCCGCTCGCCTGATCAAAGATCTGCCTCTACTAATCATGATATGGTTTTTATCAACATTATGTGCTCTTGTTCCGGTTATTAGGCTAGCATTATGTGGAAAAGTGGTTTGGAAATACTCTTCTGATCCTGGGGGACGCTCTCGATCCTCAAATAGACACCTGAAAGGAAATGAACACTCCGGTCGGGGGTGCCGGAATTTGCACTCCGACGGACAAGTCAGTCTTTACTCTCTCTGGGTTACTTGTATTTTAAGTTAAGCATATTAATTCTCATAGACCTTTCTTTGACTGTTGTTCCTTTATTTATACTCGCTTCCAAGGCCTCGAGGCCTGGTCCACTTTTCACTCACTATCTGCTTATTTATTCGGCCCCATAGTTCAATAGTTACTTGGCCTATTTATTGTATTCGGCCTCATAATCATGTAGGTTAGAGCCGAGTAATGTCTATCTTCTAAAACGTACACTCCTGATTCTGCTAATTATTCGGCTCCCACAATTGCCCCCCAAACTCTCCATTGACGACAGTTAATTGGTGTGTTTGGTTTTGAATTTGAAAAGTCAAGAGAAACATAAATTAGGTGGCTTCACCTATCCCAATGTGAATGTCAGAACACACACGCCTTTCTGTCATCATTATACGTTCCCGCCTTATTCGTGCATCTTTTGCATTTATTATGATTTGAAACTTCAGTCTCTTCGAATGCATACTTTTTGAATATTTGAGCCTCCTGGATTGTCAGTCGGAATCCCTTCTCTATTTCGCATCTTCTGCAACTTCTTCCCGACTCTCCTTGTCTCTTTTGCCTCTCATAAGTTTTCTTCTCTTCTCTTTGTAATCCTATTTTCCGTGTTCATTTTTGATTTAGAATACCTCTGAGTCCTAACTAGAATGGCTAAGCATTTGAAAGACCTCCTTTCCAAGGGTCGTGTTTTTGGGTTCCGCTGACATTTTTCTATCCCTGATGATGTCCATATATCTCTAGTGACGGACAATACCCTTGATATGGAGAGGGAGGACCAAAATACCATCGTCTTTCCTCTTTTATCCATTGCGGAGGGCGGGGTTTGCTTTCCCCTACATCCATTTCTTAGGGCCGTCCTCCGCCATTGGGGTCTGATTCCTTCCCAACCCAATGTGAATTTCTTTCGAATCTTAATGGGAATCGTAGAATTGAACCGGCGCCTTAGGATCAACCTTGGCATTCCGGTGATTCGGCATTGCTATGCCTTAGCCAAATCCTCCGGTCGGCTCGGGCGCTACTTTCTTAGGGCTAAGGACACCAACCATCACTTGGTAACCATGCTTGCCAGTTCTGGCAAATGAGTTGACGATGTAATGGTCAATGTTCGAGGCAACTGGGAATTCGGCGAGGGCGAAGATCGCCTAGACCCTATTCCCAGAAAGAGGGGTGAACCAGGTTGCTGTGTAACTCCTTGTGTTTATTGATCTTTCTTTTATTCAGCGTTCTCTTCAAGTCTAATCCTTTGTTTTTGCAGGCAATAAGTTGAAGAAGATTTAGACCTTGGCTGACGACGCAGTCCTTGCGGAGATTAAGACTGCACTCAAGTATTTTGGCCGTCCAAACGTACAGAAGCAAGCGAGAGCTGCCCGTATACTTCTGCGGTACGAGCCTACTTATACTACGTTCTCGGCCGCGGACGACATTTCGATCCCATCCGGCGAACACCACCATACGGCTCTTATCTTCCCCAGCTTCAAGACCCTCAGGCAAATTGGTTTCGAAGCTTCTGATTTGAAGCAAGACGTAGAGACGGTGGTCGAGGTAGTTGCTGAACCAACGAGAGAGTTCGCTGTAGAGGCTGAAGAGGTCGACGAGGCTCTAAACTCAGCATTTGAGGCAGCCGGTCTTAACCAGCCTGACTCATCGTCCACTTCGGGTCGGGCGGAGTTTTCCTTTGAAGATATTTTTACAGATTTGGGAGATCTTCCTGGCGATTTTTCTAAAAGTATGGCTGGGGAAAATCTAACTCAGATGGCGCGAAAGAGAAATGCTGAACGCATGGCTGCGTGACGAAAAGTCGAGGCCAGCCGCTCTGGGCTTGCCCCGATTGAATCTTCACAACCCGTTATTGTAAAAGAGAGGGCTCAAGTTGTTTTGATCGAGTCGGATAAGGAGGTCGAATAGCAGATTCCAGAAGAACAGCCGATTCAAGAAGAGCGGGGTGAAAAACGTACTGCCGAGGGAGAGGCCGGCTCAAAGGAGAGCCCTACTGACAAACGGCCTCGTCTAGAGGAGTCGGATGTGGTTGTTCCTTTCGTTGTTCAACCGAAGATCAAAAACACGCCGATCTCCTTTGATGCATCTGCCTTGAAGGATCTAGCTGTAGCGTTGAGCTTGGCCGCCTCAGTCTCGTTGTTGGCTGACAAGGCCACCTTTCGAGTAGAGCCGAATTTGGTAACTATAGCGTTAGCTGCCCAGTCGGCCCTTTTGGTATGTGACTTGATCTTTTTTACTCCTTGTTTGGTTTAGTTTGCATACGATATTTCTTGGTATGTGATGATCCTGACTCCTTGTTTTATAGACGGTTGGAAGGATAGCCAAACTAGGCCGCCGCTAGCACGAAGCCATTGAAAGAATTGGTCGCTTGAAGTCGGAAGCTGAAGGTGAGAGGAGCAGGGCCGAGTTCGAGGTGATGAGAGCCGCGATGGAAAGTGCTTGAGCTGAAGCTGAGAAGGAGAGGGCTTAGACTGCTGATCGGCTCAGATCTGACGTCGAGGAAATGGCTAACGCAAGCGAGGAATCGCTCAAGTTAGCCAATGAGGCGCTTGCCAAGGTGGAGGCCGAGTTGGAAGAGTTGAGGAGGGTCAAGGAAAAAGCCGACTCTGAGGCTTCTGCGGCGTTCGAGGCTGGAAAGAGCGCCGCACTTGAGAACTATGTAGAAGAAGTCCCCAAATTCGAAAATCAGGGATTCAAACATGGATGGCTCAAAGCCCTTGCTGCCGCTGGAGTTACATTGGCCATGCCAATTCCATACGAGCAAGTGAACGTTGAACCACTTAAGTCTGATCCCGAGGATTGATTTGGGGGACACTCTAGTTTTATTAAGTATTTTCAATTTCAATGTATGTTTTTTGTTAGTTGATTTTCATCTTTTTTGGATTTTCATATGTAAAATGTCCGCTGCTAGCGCCCAATTTGAGAATGAAAATTTAATATTGTACTCAAGTTATTGCTTGTATTGTTTGTTGTATGAGCACATAACTAGGAGAATCAGCAGTTAGAACAAAATGTCATGATTACGTGAGACGGCAAACTTGAAAGCCGATTAAATTTATGGATCTGATTTAATCATAAACAAAATGAATTCATGAGGTGCCGAATAAAAAGAACTTATGAATATTGTACTGATGAATCGATTCGTGGAACGACTGGGGCACTCAAGCTGACTAGATTGATAAATTTGTCCTTGTCCCAGCTGCTTCATGGTCGTAAAACACCGAATAACACGTTAATTATGAAACTTGTACTGATGAATCGATTCATGGAACGGCTGGGGCACTCAAGCCGACTAGATTGATGAATCTGCCCTTGTCCCAACTGGTTCATGATCGTAGAACACCGAATAACACGTTAATTATGAATCTTGTACTGATAAATCGATTCGTGGAACGGCTAGGGCACAGAAGCCGACTAGATTGATGAATCTGCCCTTGTCCCAGCCGGTTCATGATCGTCTCACGCCGAATAACACGTTAATTATGAATCTTGTACTGATGAATCGATTCGTGGAACAACTGGGGCACTCAAGCCGACTAGATTGATGAATCTGCCCTTGTCCCAGCTGGTTCATGATCGTAGAACACCGAATAACACGTTGCTTATAAATCTTGTATTGATGAATCGATTCATAGAATGGCTGGGTCACTGAAGCCGACTAGATTGATGAATCTGCCCTTGTCCTAGCTGGTTCAAGATCGTAGAACACCAAATAACACGTTGCTTATGAATCTTGTACTGATGAATCAATTCGTGGAACGGCTGGGGCACTCAAGCTGACTAGACTGCTGAATCTGCCCTTGCCCTAGCTGGTTCACGAACATTAAACGCCGAATAACTGTGGCTGATGGGGCGATTGGGGCATATGACTCAGTCGGCGTTGGGCTGTTGACGTTTCAATATTAATGAGATTGCCTTGGAGGTGCTGCCCTCGTAGGGAATAAATGGGCGTGTACTTCGTGAACGAGGGTCCTATTTATGTGCTCAGTCAGCAACTTAGTCCAGCTCTTTGAGGAAGATTAAACAAGTGCGAATGTCAAATAGACTTTTCTTCAACAGCAGAGGCGAAGTGAAGACGTTAGCTGAGCTAGGAGGAGCCATGAGTCGAAGTGGTGAACCTTCATGCACGGGCAGTAGGACTTCGAGGGATTGGGAGAGACACCAATCTCCTCATCGTCGAAGTAGGTCGCCCAGGAGGGACAAGCAGCCATAGTGCAAGTCTTCTCAACCCCGTCCTGGGGGGGAATCTGACGCGACTCCTCGCCCATTGAGTTTTGCGGTCTTCGTGGGTAATAGACCAATGACAGAGGTAGATTCAATCGTTCGAGATCCAAATGTGGCAGTCGAGTTTACTCGACAAATTTTTCCACCCAAAGTTCAACAGTCGATGGTAGGTCGGCGGGACTTCGAAGTGTTTCGTGAAGGCGTTCACGGGGCAGTGAAGGGACTGTACACCGCTTATGAGATTGGCATGCGTCTCCGCGCTGCTCGCCGCAATATAGAACAGAGGGATGAACGCATTCGGAAGTTAGAAGCTCGCGCCGAGAAGGCCGAACGTAAGCTAAGGAAAATCAAGTCGGCCGAGCCCCAATCAACCAGCCACCCCAACCCGGTTGTGGAAGAGAGGGTTACTCAAAGGCTGATTAGTGATGCGATCGCCGATCGTAACACGGCTAGCATGTTCGCGATTGAGACCGCGAGGGCCGCGGCTTATGAAAAAGGCTTCCATGACGGTCGACTGGTCGGAATTCAGAAGACCAAAGAGAAACTAGCCGAAGAAGTTTGCCGATGTGAAAATCGTGGATTTAAGCACGGTTGGATCAAGGCACTTCAGCAGGCTGAGGCTCTCTAGGCAGCAGGGTTGGATTCCGCGTTGCCGTTGTACAAGCAAAATAATTTCCCCTTCTCCACTTTCGAAATTGAGAAAAGTGATGATGAAGGAGCCGCCGAATAGAAGAAGAGCTTGTAATGCTTATGTAGATTGACAGTGAAATTATGTATTTAATGGCTGATTTTAATAAAACGCTTAGTTTTCAATTTGTAGCGTACTTGTTACTTATTTTAGTACATAATTTATTTTGAATGCTCGCACATTTTAGATTATGTTTATGCGACTGACTTGAACATGGTGGGTACGAATGCCATTTCATTTTGAATAATTAGAGACTGACTTGAACAATCTCATTTTGTATAATTAATTAGAGATTGACTTAAACAATCTCATTTTGAATATTTCCATTTCTTGGCCTTTGTTGATACGGTCGGTATGAATGCCACACTTTGATCGGCCCAAAGGCGTCGTGCGCCGATGGGACTCTGAATCTGGAGTCTTTATTTGGCCAATCGTGATATCCATGAAGGGCGCTCTGAATCTGGAGGCTTTAGTCGGCTGAAAGATGTCGTGCGCCGATGGGGCTCCGAATTCGGAGTCTTTATTTTGCCATTCGTGATATCCACGAAGGGCGCTATGAATCCGGAGGCTTTAATCGGCCCAAAGACGTCGTGCGCCGATGGGGCTCCGAATTCGGAGGCTTTAATCGGCCCAAAGACGTCGTGCACCGATGGGGCTCCGAATCCGGAGTCTTTATTTGGCCAATCGTGATATCCACGAAGGGCGCTCCGAATCCGGAGGCTTTAGTCAGCCCAAAGACATCGTGTGCCGATGGGGCTCCGAATCCGGAGTCTTTATTTGGCCAATCGTGATATCCACAAAGGGCGCTCCGAATCCGGAGGCTTTATTTGGCCAATCGTGATATCCACGAAGGGCGCTCCGAATCCGGAGGCTTTAATCGGCCCAAAGACGTCGTGCGCCGATGGGACTCCGAATCCGAAGTCTTTATTTGGCCAATCGTGATATCCACGAAGGGCGCTCCGAATCTGTAGCTTTTAGTCGGCCCAAAGATGTCGTGCGCTGATGGGGCTCCGAATCTGGAGTTTGGCCAATCGTGATATCCATGAAAGGCGCTCCGAATCCGAAGGCTTTAATCGCCCAAAGACGCCGTGCGCCGATGGGGCTCCTAATCCGAAGTCTTCATTTGGCCAATCGTGATATCCACGAAGGGCGTTCCGAATCCGAAGGCTTTTATCGGAACACCTTTTAATTGGATTTTATAGTGAGTAAATAGAGATCTTTGCATTACAGAAAATGCGATGTACATGGCGAACCGTTCAGAACAAGTATCATGCCCCATAAGTCGGGTCAATGATAAAATTTGCATAAATGCGTGGAATTCCAAGGCCGTAGCAGACTCCTTCCTGACATGTCTTTGAGCCGATATGCCCCTACTCCTGCGATCAAATCAATCTGATAGGGGCCGTCCCAGTTCGGACCCAATTTTCCATCAGCCGGTTTCTTGGCAGCTGGAAGTACCTTCTTCAGGACCAACTCTCCTGGTATGTAACGGCGCAGCTGAACACGTTGATTATATGACTTAGCAAGCTGTTACTGATACCGTGCCATGGACGCAAGGGCACAGTCTCTTCGTTCTTCGATCAGAATCAAATCCAAAGCCAGCATCATGTCATTTCGGTCCATATCAAAAACTTGCGATTTCAGGGTTGGGTGGCCGATCTCCAAGGGTATAATCGCCTGGGTTCCAAAGCGTAAAGCAAACGGCATTTCTCCAGTGGATTGTCTCGGCATAGTTCGATGAGCCCACAATACACTCGGCAATTCTTTGACCCATTTGCCTTTAGTTTTCTCCAACCTCTTCTTGATGCCATCCAAGATGGATTTGTTAGAGGCTTCAACTTGACCATTGCTTTGTGGGTAAGCCGGCGTAGAAAAGTAGGGCCGGATACCATATTTGCTGCACAGCTCTCGGTAGACGCCACAATCAAACTGGGTGTCGTTGTCTGAAATAAGAGCTCTTGGAATACCGAATCACGTTATGATATTTCTCTATACAAAGCGCTTAACATCAGTATCTCGAATGTGCGTTAATGCCTCCGCTTCAACACATTTTGTGAAGTAATCTGTCACGACGACCAAGTATCGCTTGTTTCTAGGGGCCCTCGGCAATGGTCCTACAATATCAAGTCCCCACTGGGCGAACGGCCAGGGACTGGTAATGGAGCTTAACTATTCAGCAGGCAGATGGGTTAACGGGGAGAACTTCTGGCACTGTTCACATTTATTCACCTAGCATTCGGCATTAGCTCTCATTGTCAGCCAGTAATACCCCTGTGTTATAGCTCGATGGGCCAAAGAGCGCCCTCCGGAATGGGCACCACAACTGC
This sequence comes from Camellia lanceoleosa, assembly GCA_025200525.1. Lineage (NCBI taxonomy): Eukaryota > Viridiplantae > Streptophyta > Magnoliopsida > Ericales > Theaceae > Camellia > Camellia lanceoleosa. The sequence goes on from CM045760.1 coordinate 47,139,275, forward strand.
CTTCATGTATTTCAGTCAGAAGCTCTTCAACTTTGTCCGGGTGTACACATTCCAAGTACGGACTAGTAAGGGATTTTTTATACAGCTTTCCTTGCGAATCCAAGTAGTATCGTAGGGCTTTATTTTGCAGCTTGCGCGCTTCTTTTTTGTCTGCTAGGAGCTGTTTAGAAGGCAGGAATGCAGCAATGGGGTCCATCCAACTCGGTCCTGGCTCTATGACATTGACTTGGATTTCCTTCGAAGGGCCAATGCTCGGCTCCGGGATGAAACCTACTTCGATGGTCCTTTTAATCTCTGAGTTAATGGTGGAGGCTAGGCAAGCTAGGGCGTCTGCATGTGTGTTCTGGTCACGTGTTATCTGATTCAATTCATGATGGTCAAATTTAGCCAGCAAGGCGCTAGCTGATTTCATGTAAGCCACCATACGGTCATTTTTGGCTGCGTACACCCCCTTTAGCTGGTTGATCATCAATTTTGAATCGTAAAATACCAGTAAGCGCCGAGCATCAAGAAGATGTGCATTTCTCAAACTGGCCAGAAGGGCTTCGTATTCGGCCTCGTTATTTGATGCCTCGAAGCCGAGTTTGACTGCCTGCTTAATTATTGTGCCGTCGGGAGCCATGATTAATACCTCGGCTCCACTGCCCCGCTGATTGGATGATCCATCACAGTACAACTACCAAATATCCCCAACATAAATTCTCCAGTTCGACTTAGGTTGAACATCGTCAGACTTGAAGTCGGCAAGACCCTCGGTAAATTCGGCCACAAAGTCGGCAAGCATTTGCCCCTTTAAAATGCGTCCTGATGCTTCCGCACTACGTAGTACTGATTAGAGGGGGTAATCTGTTAGCACCCCGATGCTGTGCCCCTGGAAGTAATGCATTAGTTTTCTCGCCGCCATGACTAAGGCTAGGATGAGTTTCTCTAGCGGCAGGTAGCGTGTTTCAGCGTCGACCATTGCCTTGCTCACATAATACACTGGCCACTGCTCGCCCAGCTCTTCCTTAATCAGTATGGCGCTGACGGCCCGATCGGAAATTACCAAATACAAGATGAGCGGGTCGCCTGCCGAAGGTGTTGTCAAGAGTGGAACTGATCTGAGGTAGGTTTTGAGACTGTTGAAAGTGGCTTCGCATTCGACGGACCATTCGAAAGCCTTGCCCTGCTGCAGTGTATGGAAGAATTGTCGGCAACGATCCGTAGACTGACTGATGAACCTGTTGAGTGCGGCGGCCATCCTCATCAACTTTTGTACCTCTTTTACTGAACGAGGTGAGCTGAGTTCCAAGATTGCTATGATTTGCCTTGTGTTGGCCTCGATTCCTCGGTGGTTAACAATGTAACCCAAGAACTTGCCAGAGCCGATCCCAAACTCACATTTGAAAGCATTCAGCTTCATTTTGTATTTGCATAGAATGTCGAATGTCTCCTCCAGATCGGCTATATGATTCTACTCTTCTCTGGATTTGACCACCATGTCATCGATGTATACTTCCATAGTGTGGCCAAGTTGCTCATTGAACATGGCGGTGACTAGTCTCTGGTAAGTTGTCTATGCATTCTTCAACCCAAAAGGCATAACCTTATAGCAATAGGTTCCTATTGGGGTGAGGAATGCAGTTTTGTTTTGGTCCTCTGGATGTATGGAAATTTGATGGTAGCCTTTGTAGACATCGAGGAAGCTCATACGCTAGTGACGTGCTGTAGCATCTACCAGTTGGTCTATCCTTGGGAGAGGAAAACAATCTTTGGGGTAGGCTTTGTTAAGGTCCGTGAAATCAACGCAGACTCGCCAGGTCCCATTCTTCTTCTTCACAACCACAGTGTTAGAGAGCCATGTAGGGTAGGTCACTTCCCAGATTACCCCGGCGTCAAGCAACCGGTCAACCTCTTCAACAACTGCGGCAGTGTGCTCTGCAGCTGATCGCCGGCTTTTCTGAATGATCGGCTTGCATTTAGGGTCAACATTTAAACGGTGCTGCGAAATAGACGGATCTACACCCGGCATCTCATATGGAGTCCACGCAAATACGTCGAGGTTGCCGAGTAGGAAGGAAATTAGCTACTGCTGTCTGTCTGCTTGATTGAGGGAGGCGCCGACCATGAAGAAATGGCCGTTTTGCCGGAGTGAGTTGATTTTGGGGATTAGGATTCGACTGAATCATATGCACCGAGGATGAAATTGGCAGGCTGTATGTCATGTGGATCACGCCAAGTGGCGGGGAATGCTGTCTTAGGGTTATTGCTTTGGTTGAGTTTCCTTTTCGGACATACTGTTGTAGTCGACCATCATGCACCAATTCCTCCAGGTGATCCTTCAATGCGTAACAACTCTTAGTTTCATGGCCATGATCCTTGTGATACTCGCACCGCCTATCCCGTCTTCGAGTATTGGGGGGTCCCACCATTTTCGACATCCACTTGAAGAACGGAAGATGCTGGATTTTGGACATGACCGTGCTAATCGGCTTTGACAATTCGGTATATTTCTTATCGGCGTGCCTTGTGCGCTTGCTGTCGACTTGCAGCTGTTCATTCGCTCGGTGGGAGCATTGGTCACTTGATCGGCGAGAATCCCATCTCTTATCTCGTCTTGCTTGGTGCCGTGGTTTAGGGCTCTAAGGTGCTACATAATTTAACGGTTGAGCAATTTTAGCAGGAGCCGTCTTGTTGGTCACATTTCCGGCTTTAACCCGCAAGGCATCATCCTCTACTTTACAGTATTCTTCGCCTTTCTTCATCAACGACTAAACTGTTTTTGGGGGCCGTCTGGTCAGAGAGCTGCGGAGGGCACTGTCGGGATGCAGCCCCATCTTGAAGGCGGTGATGGCCATGGAGTCATTGCAAGCATCGTCCACCAGATTGAAGCACTCCCAATACTGCGCCGAATAAGCACGAAGGGTTTCCCCCGGTTGAATTTGCATCGCCCAGAGGGAATCGGCCTGTTTTGGCTAGACCTCATTAGTGATAAACCTTGCCCTAAAGGATTTTTGGAGTTGGTGGAAGCTTTTAATCGAAGCTGGCTCCAGTTTATAATACCACCTGACAACTAGTGGTCCCAAATTGCTCAGAAATATTCTGCACATGAGAGCCTCATCGTCTGCATACAGCGTCATGGCTTGCTTGTAATGGCGGATGTGATTTGTGGGGTCTGATTTACCGTTGTACAAGGTGAATGACAGTGCTTTGAATTTCTGCGGTAGCACTGCCTTTACAATCCGTCGTACAAAGGGATCGTGCTGGTCTTCTTCATTGAAACTGTTTCTTCTTCGCTTATGCCTTATACGGGGACTCTCTTCAGAAGAACTAGTAGTTTCAGGTCGCCCCTTCTTCTTGGGCTCCGGGGATAATGAGTCGGAGTCGCTATCAGTGTCGTCTTGTCGGGCTCGAGGTCGTCGACCGCCTGCCCTCGGAGGTCATTCCGATTCTAGGCGTACAGCTTGTTTGGACTTTGCCACTTCCAAGGCCAAATCTTGACGGAGGCGTTCGTTCTCAGCGATCATGTTTTCCAACCTTTGTTCGTTTTGCTTTGCTTGTTCCATGATCACCTGCATTGTCTCATGCTCCGAAGTCGAGAGTGAGGCGAAGTTCAAGGCACATCTTGCGGCGATAGTCTCTGGGCCAAGCATGTTTGTTGGAGTGAGGTCGTCTCTTTGAGTGGTTTCATTAGTGACTATCGGAGGGTCTTTTGTTACGCCAGCCATGGATATATTTGAGTATTCCCACAGACAGCGCCAATTGTGGAGAAGTGGTTTGGAAATACTTTTCTGATCGTGGGGGATGCTCTTGATCCTCAAATAGACACCTGAAAGGAAATGAACACTCCGGTCGGGGGTGCCGGAATTAGCACTCCGACGGACAAGTCAGTCTCTGCTCTCTCTAGGTTACTTGTATTTTAAGTTAAGCATATTAATTCTCACATACCTTTCTTTGACTGTTGTTTCTTTATTTATACTCGCTTCCAAGGCCTCGGGGCCTGGTCCACTTTTCACTCGCTATCTGCTTATTTATTTGGCCCCATAGTTCAATAGTTACTCGGCCTATTTATTGTATTCGGCCTCATAATCATGCAGGTTAGAGCCGAGTAATGTCTATCTTCTAAAGCGTACGCCCCTGATTCTACTAATTATTCGGCTCCCACACATTACTATGTGATGCGCACAAGCAAGTATAGACTAGTTTACCTGAATTGAAACAACTCAATTTCATGTTTGTTTTGCGAAATGATTTGATTTTGCCACCTCAAAGTGGCCTTAAAGTTTGCGAATTTGCCACTCAACAAAGTGGGCTTAAAACGTGCATTCATTGAAACGTTCCAATTCAAACAACAAGCCTTCATCCACAGGCATCCAAGCAGTTTAACAAGTAAGCACTTAGCCTCATGGCAAGCATGCTATACATGTCAATCACTCACACTTATTCAAGTATGCTAAAGCATTAAAAACTCACCTAGTACTCCAAGATAAGAAGATATGAGTTAGAAAAATATGCATGATTCCTAATTATGTCAAATGTCTAATGCAACGCATGCAATACGCAATTAATAGGCTTAGCTACTAATATGGCATATGGATCGATTTTGATAACATGCGTTTAAACATGTATTCAAAGAATTATTGAAATGACAATGCAGTTTGAATGATGCGCCGAGCTTCGGTGCATGCAATACAAGATGAATGGATGCAAGTATAAGGTATGCTAATTGAAATATGTCCCTAATCTAACCATCAAAAGTAGTTAAACAAAAGGGAGAAAGATGTGGGGTTAGAAGACATACACATTATTACATTACGCTCTTACAAAGGAGAGCCCGAATGAATAAGCTAAGCTAAGCTAATTAAGCTAAGCTAATTATTACAAAACTTGAATAAATAATTAACTAACTATCTAAGCTAATTAATTAAGCATTTAACCAGGCTAAACTAATTAAATATTACAACACAAACTAATTTAATTAATCTAAACTAATTAAATGAGTAAACTAATTAGCTATAACTAATTAAGCTAATTTAAATATTACAACATAAACTAATTAGCTACAACTGATTAATTTACAACAAACACATAATTAAATGCTAATTTAAATCAATTAACTAGCTAACTAGTCCCGGGAAGCGAGGGAGGCCCATGCATGCTGGGTTTCCACTTGAAGAATATCCATTGTTTGCCCTCGAAAGTCTTTGTTTGCGCAACCCTTGCATTTTTTCCTTCTCCAGATCAACTCTGCCATGCTTCACAAGCATACTGTCCAGAAGTCACTGGTGGCCAGCAGGCCAAAAGTAGTGGCCAGCCGGCTACCACTAAGGGGTTGCCATCCAACACAGATGGCCTGCCGGCCAATAGTAGTGGTCGGCCGGCCACTGATGATCCACTTTTCCTTGCTGCAACAGAGGGCAAACAGGGTAAAGAGAGAGCTTTCTCACAAGTTGTTTGTACTGTGTATCACTTTTTATCATCAAAACATCTCAAAGGAGTGATACACTTGGTCCTCAAACCATCAATCAAGCAATTTCATTTCATGATGGCTAAGGAACCAAGATGTACAAGTTAATAAATGGACAAATTAGACCAAAAAGACCATCGCCCTATCATGCATGATCAAGGGCAATGAAGACCTCGGAAACTTGGCACATTTTATCACTTTGAGTATGAAATGCCCCAATTTTCCTTGTGTTCAATTAACGTCCAATTGAACACATCAAAACAAAACCAATTTCTTGTCATGCACACTTTTAGTTTTAACTTGTTTACCTATTTTAATTACCTTTCCATTCTTTGACAAATTAAGTCCATTGGTGAGAAGTCCTCTAAAGGGAAGGAAGTGTCAAACAAGGGGTAGTTTAGGGTAAGAGAGAGATGTCATGCCATTGGTAATGAACCCCCAAAAGAGGATTAAATTATTAAGTAATGAACCTCAATCTCAAGCTTAAACTATCCTAAGGTTGAAACAACCCTCGAAGCAAATAAAGAGTGAAGAAATGAAGATGATTGCAGAGATTATAAGTGCTGAAATGAAGTGAGAAAAGCACTAAAATATGCAATCAACTCAAACAAGTGGTGCCTAAAGGCCTAAAAGACCAAGCTTATGAAGACTATTACACTAGAGGCATGCAAAACAAGACTCAAATGCAATAAACAACCAAAAACAAAGTTAAAACAGTCTAAAATAGAGCCTAAAACATGTTGGATTTAAGCTACAAAAGGCTAGAAAATTAAGCTAGCACATGAAGCTAACTAGGCTAGCAAACTAGACACAAGAAGGGGAGGCTAACCCCTCCAATTTTGGACTTCAAAACATGATTTTTTGCATTGAAAATACTCTGAAATTCAATACTAAAAAGCCCATGAAAATATAGTTTGAAAGTGGGAAACAAAGGTGAAAAGGCCTTAAAATCAAAGAATAAAGAAGGGTGAGGTACCCCCCTAACCTTAGATGGCCTAAAACACCAATTTCAGCCCACAAAAACAGAGTTTTTATGGCCCAAAAAATAGCCCCAAAATAGTGGAAAGAGATAAGAAAACAAGTATGCAAAACAAGTTTAAAAGACAAGTGTAATACTTCTTGAAACAAAGAACAATTCTAGGCACTAACTCAAGCCAAAACCACCTTGAAGAGCACCAAGAAGGCTTCAAGGAACCTCAGCTCAAAGATAATTAACTTTGGTTAAGGAAATGTAGGCAAAAGTGTAGTGTAAGTAGGTTTGTATGCACAAATTTGCAAGAGAGAAAGAGAGAGAGAGGGATATGTAGAAAGAGAGAGATTTTTGTTCTAAAATTTCTAACCCTAAAAAATGGGGGAGGAGACCCCATATATATAGATAAATAAGCATTTGGCTGAGAAAAATCCATCCATACACGTGTATGGAGATGAGACCAATTGTGCCAACAGCTGGAACAGCTATCAACAAAATATCTGAAAAATGACACTGGTGGCCGGCAACCCACCAGTGATGGCCGACAGCCTCAATTGGTGGCCGGCAGCCTCAATTGATCACCGGCAGCCACCAGGGGTTGCAGGCTTGAAGGTTCTGGTCCAACACAAGGCACAAAATAGATGGGGTTTGAATGCTCAAAGATAGGGCATTCCGTCGAGGACTTCGGGCACTAAAACGAGCACAAATAGTCACAATCATCGAGTGCACGAGCAATGATGTCCAAGTCTTGGGGACGATAAAAAATGGGGTGTCTACAGTTGCCTCTCTTTGACAGAACTCATAAGTCATGAAATGACGTGAGTGAATGTCAAACCCCAGAGACGACCCATTTTGACAAGGCCGAAAGACTTGGACAAACAAACAAGACAGAAAACAAATGATTGCGTCCTCAGGCTTCCTACGTATCCCTTTGCAAGGAATCAAACTAGCGTAGTTCTAGGGCGAAATGCAAACAATGCAAAATGCAAAAACATAACTAATGATCATGCAATGAGGCTGTGCAATGAAACATTTGAATGCAAATGTGATACAATGAAAATGCTACATTTAAAGAAACCAAAAAACAGGTACAGCAACCTCAATCATGAAAAGAAGAGTAAATAAACACGCCACGCATGGGAAACACGAGCCGAACCACATTTCATGCAGAAAGGACGTAAGAAAATTATGCAAGCTTAACTACGCTTCGCGTAGGAAAGGCGAAGGGCGACGTAACCATCGAGGGCACCCGAGGTTTCAACCGAGATCCTAACGCATTGCACGTGAGAGAAGGAAGGGGTGGTGTGAACACCGGGACACACCCGAATGTTTTTAACCGATTTGCAATCCTAACACGTTGCACGCGAGAGGAGGAAGGGGTGGTGTGAACACCAGGACACACCCGAATGTTTTTAACCAATTTTTCAATCCTAACGCGTTGCACACGAGAGGAGGAGGGGATGGTGTGAACACCGGGATGCACTCGAATATTTTTAATCGATTTGCAATCCTAACGTATCTCATGCGAGAGGAGGAAAGGGTGGTGTGAACACCAGGATGCACCCGAATGTTTTTAACCGATTTGCGATCCTAATGCGTTGCACGCGAGAGGATGAAGGGATGGTTTGAACACCGGGATGCACCCAAATGTTTTTAACTGATTTGCAATCCTAACGCATCTCACGTGAGGGAAGGAAGGGGTGGTGTGAACACCGGAACGCACCTGAATGTTTTTAACCGATTTGCAATCCTAACGCATTGCATGCGAGAGGAGGAAAGGGTGGTGTGAACTCCGGAACACACCCGAATGTTTTTAACCGATTTGTAATCCTAATGCGTTGCACACTAGAGGAGGAAAGGGTGGTATGAATACCGGGATGCACCCAAATGTTTTTAACCGATTTGCAATCCTAACACGTTGCACGTGAGAGGATCCTAACGCGTTGCACGCGAGAGGAGGAAATGGTAAAAGGATGCAGTCCGAAGAGCACGACTGATTTCCCCTGGAACTCCTCTGAATGAACTGTACATACAATATCGTGCATTTCCTCGAATGAACCGTACATACAATATCGTGCATTTGTAAGAAAGAAACTTAACAAGTGCGATATAGTAAGGATGCATGTTCTATGCAAGACAAACAACCGAGATACAATGGCATGTTCTATGAGAAACAAACAATCGAGATACAATGTTAATGGCATGTTCTATGCGAAACAAACAAGAACGGAAGCATATTCTATGCGTGATTGTAATTTGGATGCACATTCCATGCATGATTCAAGAGCGAATGCATATTCCATGTGACAATGTGAAATACATATACATGCGACAACATGAAATGCATATTCTATACACCAATGGAGAAATGCATATTCTATGCATCAAAACGTGAAATGCATGTACAAAAGCATGATTTGACAAACAACTTCCAATTTACCTCTCGGAAGAGTTACAATATGTTTAAAGGATACACCTCATTCATCTTGACCAGTGACGAACATCACACGCCGAAAACAAAGTTTTGAGCTTCCGTAGAGACAATTTGAACCCAACAGTGAACAATCCCTACACTTCTTGGAAACCAAGGACACAAAACAGCATCAGGACTCCAGGAGAAGCCATAGGACACCTGCCGGCCACAAGAGGAGGCTGTCGGCCACCTGCTGGCCTTCAATAACTGTTGCCGGCCATCCATGGCAGATTCGGGGTATTCTTGTCTTTTGGCTCGGGTCTTTAAATATAGGGCATGGGGTCTCATTTCCTTATTACCCTATGCCTGGAATTGTTCCTTCTCTCTCTCTAGGTGCTCCTTCTCTCTAGATCCGCGCTTTCTATGCGTTTTCCAACATCCCACGCGAAGTTTATTTGCAAAATCCTCTTTGTTTCCTTCACTTTGGACCGATTGAAATTTGATTTCTGCGCATTTTCCTTCACTTTCACCATTTGAGGCTTGTTTTTCTCGAGTTTGGTACACTTTTCCCGGCTTTGACTTTTCCTTCTACTTTCTCTCTCCTAGGGTTTGACTTTTTCCAAGTTTGCCCTTTTTCTCCGGTTTTCTTCATTTTCACCACTTTTGCATCTTCTTTCTAGATGGCGGATGATCTATCCCATGACGGAGCTCCGTTCGAGATTCCACCTCTGGTAGAGATGGAGGCTAAGCCTGAGCCCAAGATACTACCACTAGGAGTATGCCCCTTTGATCCAGCGACATACCATCCTTATATACATGTGCTACCCCCTGGGGGTATCAAGCACTTCAGAGCATTTGCGCGACGCGCACCGGAGGACCTCTTACTATGAGAGCCTGACTCCCATTTGTCTTACGCCGCCACCGAGGTATACACAGTATTCTCATATTTTCTTCACTATACATTTCATTTCTTGCTTTTAACTGTATTAGTTGCTTTAACTATAATGCTTACACTACATTTCTTGCCTTAATCACACTCTTGCACTGTATTTTTTACACTGCCTTTTCATTTGCCTATTCTCACATCACTGTGTATCACTGTTATGATCACAGGAGGACTCTCGCTCTATCAGGGGCTATGAAGCCACGTGCTCTATCAGGGGCTATGAAGCCATGTCCGCGAGGGACTGGTATATAGAGCTCCCTGCCGATGTGCGCTACATCATTAACGAGGCCGACTTCAGCTTATTCTACATGGGGCTATCGCGCTATATCGCAAGTCGACCGCTTCTCGGTGCATTGGTGGAGCGGTGGTGGGATACCACCAACTCCTTCCACTTCTCCACCACCGGGGAGATGATGATGACTCCCTACGACTTTGCCATGCTCGCGGGCATAGAAATAGGGGGTAATCCAATCCCTTAGGATATGGACATGGGCGGGTGGGAGGCTGTTTGGCTACACCTACTGGGAGCACGCCCACCTCTCTTCCGACCAGGGATGGTACGATATAGTTGGTTCACAGAGCATTTCCGAGGGAGAGAGTCGTAGACCCCAGAGGAGACCGAGCATTACACCCTGGGCTCTTTGATGTTCCTCTTCGGTACCACCTTGTTTGCAAATAGATGGAACACCGTAGGGTTGTATCTCCAGAGCACCCTGGTGGACTTACCTCAGGTCCGACTCTATCATTGGGGCGGCGCTAGCCTTGCCACATTATACGACAATATGAGCTCCACGTCCCACAAGAGAGGAGACAGAGTCGTAGGTTATTGGTGAGACTGGGAGGTACGCTTTACATCTCTGGTTTACATTTTGTCTTCTATTTTTGCGCTTTTTGCTTTACATTTCTGTACACTGCATACTGTATTGTTTACATCTATATACTGTGTTTTTTACATTGCACATTCTGCATCCTCTGTATCTGTACACTCTGTACGCTATACTACACATTCTACTTTCTGCATCTGCACTTGTACTTTCTGTACATTGTATACTCACTGTTGCCTTTTCCTTGCAACTATGGGTATATGCATATTTCCTGACCTTTGCTCTAGAGGTGGAGATGCCTCATGTTGTGCCATACTCTCACCGGTATGATGGCAGATGCTTGTGGAGGACCCGGGAGACCTTCACATTCTTTTGCCGGTACTTCGACACAGTAGCTGCGGGGGTGGTAACCCAAAACTCACAGTTATTTTTTCTTCATCAACAACTAACGACGACTAACCATCTGTATATATCCCCTATTTACAGATCGCTTGGCAGCCTTGGGCATTGATGCCGGCTAAAGTTAGAGACTAGTATGGCGATGCCCGGGGGGGCATCCCATTTTTGACTTCTGCTAGAGGGCCTGGTGTGCCAAGCCTGGTGTTTAGGCGAGCGATTCATGCGCCAAACCATGGGCTTGCCTGAGCGAGTAGTGCCCATGCCTCCTCCAGCATCTATGAGGGCCACAAGGAGCCTTTCCTTTTAGGAGATGATCTAGTTCACGAAGGGCTTGGATGCGGACTACTTCCATGGGGAGGGGGATTATTCGACATTCATCCAGACACACCTCATGCCTCCCTTGACGGGTGTTCGTACTCGTACAGGCAGAGCAGCAGGTGCCCTTACAGCAGGTAGGACTCGGGTGACAAGGGCCAGGATTGGAGGGGCCCCTTCCGCTGGACAACTCACCGGCTGGCCAGAGCTTCCGATCAAGTTGACATGCTGGCAACATACCGGGGATCCCTACCAGGTTCTGATTGAGCCCACGCCGACCGGGCATGCACTTGCCGAGATTCGAGGCCCAACTCAGGTATAAACCATTCCTTACTTTTGCATCCCATATTTCATTTCAGATATGTTCATTTGTAGATACTAATCATTCAAAATGCATTTGCAGGCATCCATCGAGTATACGGGAGGTGCTCTCGAGCGGATAGCCTCCTTGATGGAGATGGTACAGAGGAGAGAGGCGCTGCTTAGCTTCTACAGTATTCAGGTAATTTCTTTAGTTTTCCATTCCAGGCATCAAATTTCCACTGATACACTGACATTGACATTTCAACTGAAAACTTTCCAAACTGCACTGATACGCTGCATTGATACGCCGCATCTGACACACTGCATTCACATACTGTATTCACACATTGTATCTGACTTTTGCATATACTCATTCTTCACACTACGCTTGCATCTGATACGCATACTGTAACTGATATGTGATAACTGTCTTTTCAGATTCCATACATACCGATGGCACCAATGACAACTGTAGCACCCGCACCAGTAGTACCTCCTCCGGCAGCAGGGAGGAGAGAGAGATAGGCTCCGGCACATGGTTGAGGCAGAGCTTGGGGCACCCGAGCCGAGAGCGGCTCTTCAGAGCTTATTCTGAGTGATAATGATACTAAGATGAGTGACTTTGAGGAGGCAGCAAGTCAGCATTTAGATTCATCTAAGAGTGGAAGTGATGATGCCGGCTTGGGTTCTGAGAGTGGAGATGATGCCGAGGCGAGCTCTGAGATGGAAAGCAGAGATGACGCCGGATTGGGTTCCAGTCTAGGTTCAGATAGTGGCGCCAACGGGGATAGTGCCCCAAAGTCCTCTCCTCCGAGGAAGAGAACGAAGAGGGCTTCTCGAGCCTGAGGCGACTGGCGCTGATTTTTGTATTTTTTCTTAGTTTCTTATCTTTAGTATCATTATCACATGTATAGCTTTAGGAAGTTCTATTTTGCTTTAAAACTTGTACTCCTCTTTTGTAAAAAACCATGATTGAAATAAAACTGACAGTTTTATGAAAAATGTGTTGTATTTTTGCATCATAAGCATCATATATGAATGAAATGGACAGGGAATTGAAATGGCCAAGAACGTTTGATTAAAACAAGATGCTTAATTGGGTAGCGAACCAAACAACAACCAAAATACAAAATGCAGTATACAACTCGATAATCAATAACATATAACTCGACAAAACAACACAACTACAACTCGATAAACTGCATATGTATACAACTCGATAAACTTGCTATGTCGACAAGCCGATAAACAAGACCTGACTCATCTATGCCCCTATTTTGTTTTGATTCCTTATCGGCTTGTAGTAACAACACAACAAAACAACACAAATACAACTCAACAAACTTGCTAAAACCAAAAAGGACTCAAGACAAGACCTTAAGACACACAAAGAGCAAAACAAAACACATTCTTTCAGCATTTTTCAACACAAAGGATGACAGCAGGCCTGACGAGAGAGCTGCCGGCTACATAAAGAACTTGTCGGCCATCTGCCAGCTATAAATGAAATTTTCCGGCCACCAATGTGCAGAATCTTCAGATTGTTGACAGTTGGCTTCCACTTAGTGCCTTATCTTCTACAAAAGGTTGAGCTTCATGATTTCTTCATTTCAACTACAAATTCTTCACAAATGGAGCCATTTTTTGCCAAAAAACTCTTAGATTGGATTGCAACTTTAGATGGCTCGAAAAAGGTGAATTTCTAGGGTTTCGGCATAAATGCACTTTTTTTGCTGAGTCGTTCTTCGCTTCGTTTTTCGTTCCTTCATGCCGCGGCTAGATGTTGGAACCCGATTACACATGTCTTTAGCTTCAGAGAATAAGAGATATCCCCAGCAATCGAAGAATTTCAAGTGCTAATGGAATCCCGGCACAATGAGGAAATCATACCTCAGCTTCGTTTCGGCCACATCCAAGCTTTGGGACGAATGTACGGGCTTACTTTACACGAGGCTCGATCTTTGGTTCACAACGGAGAGCTGGATATTCCCAACCTGATTCATCAATTTTTTGAGGTTGGTGACCAAAGTAAACTTCTTTGGCGGAGTTTTAGGAAACACGCCCTTTGCTTATGTATGCTGGCACATTTACTCCTTGCCCCTAGCTTCGGCTTATCTTGTATTTGGCTAATTGAAGTGGCCCAAGGTTTGAAAGAGGGAAAGAGTTGCATCGGCTTGGTACTGGCCGAGACTTTGATGGGCTTAGACGCCTTCCATCGAAGAGAAACCAACAAATTCGTGGGAAGTCCACTACTCCTTCAGGTAAATGTTTCCCACCCTTTCTATTATGCGTTTCTCACATCTCTCGACATTCATGCTTTGTTTCTCTCTCAAAGCCCTTTTCTCACTTTTCTCTCAACATACATCTCTCTATTCTTTAATCCCTCTTTTCTTTCATCTCTCCCCAAGGGTGGTTTATAAACAAGCTAAAGGTAGTGGACTATTGCCTTGCATACTCAGCTTGAGGATACTTTTTTTGCCAACAGCTAGTGGATTTCCCGAACGAAGAATGGTGGTGCCATTGGATGTGCGACAGGTCTGCTACTGACATTGCTTGGCGTTGCCCCTGGCTTAATCTGACCGAAATGAGCTATAGCATGACTCGACAACCTGGCATTCAGCTGATCGGCCTGACACACTATGTATTCTACTTTCCATTCCGGTTCAAACCTCAGTTTAGATATGATCAAACTTGCCCAGAGGAGGGGGTAGAGTACCTAGTTTCATTCCCCATCTAAGGTTCACATTTGGGTTGGTACCTCACTGCTTGGAGGACAAGAGAGCTTCTGGCTCCTGCCCCTAGTTTCAGTACCCTTTCTGGCGAATGCCTGACTTGGCTAGAAGATGAAGCACAAGCCAGGCCCACCTTAGCATCAAAAGCTTCCACAAGCACGAGCAGAGGATGCAGTAACACTTGACTCATCTATGCCCCTAGTTTATTGCTTTGATATTTACTTTTCAAGTTTTATGAATGTAATAAAAGCAACTTTGATTTGTATTGAGAGTTGGAGAACTTTGTATTGAAATCAATGAAATTAAAGTTGTGAGCACTGAAAATTTTCCTTTTGGTCCAAAAATGGTCGAAGTTGTAAAAGGTAAAATTTGAGCAAAAATCAGCTTTTATCAAAACTTTTCAAAACCATTTTCGATAAGGATCACCACTTGACATACACGGGATCAATCCTCGAGATGTACAACCCTGAATCTGAAGATCACAAATTACCCCTTGACTAAACAACACTGCTTAGCTTTGTAACCAGCTTTTCTCTCAGAGTAAAGATCACAATCGAACTTTCAGGTAAAGAACAGACAAAGATGACCTGATCAGATATATGGATAGGACAGTTGATTTGGAGGTGTTTACGGCAAAACTTTAGGATGAAGTTGCCTACATATCCCGAAGATGAGAATCAGGCCTTACGTAGTTCGATTCAGGTTCACTCGATTATTAACGCTCTCCTTTTACACTCTAACTTTTGTTATGGCCGCCCTTTAGGGTTTTCAACCTTGTGAGCTCAGTTTTTCTTTATTTCTAATTTTTCGTGCTCTAACTTTTGCCTAGGTTGCCGTTCTAGGTTTTCGGCCTAGTGAGCCTCTCAAGGATAGTATTTCTTCAACTTGTCCATGTTGATTGGTTGGGAAAATTCTAGGCCCTCCAGGTCTATGCGAATAACAACTCCACCCAACCAGATTGTTTTGATGATGAAAGGACCAGTCTAATTGGGTCTGAACTTGCCCTTGGGGTCATGGATGGGAGCTCGGTTGTCTTTCAGCACCAAATCCCCTTTTAGCAATCCTATGTTGATAACCCTGAACATGGTATAATGCTTTTAGCCTTCTCTTATCAAACAGCATCAGTTCTTCGAACCTGCTCAACTTCCAGTCTGCCTCTGCCATCTGACACTCAGCCATAACTCGCAACGACGGGACTTCTATTTCGATTGGCAAAACAACTTCCATCCCATAGACAAGAAAGTAAGGAGTTGCTCTTATAGACGTTCGGATTGAAGTTCTATAACCCCAGAGTGCGAATGGAAATTTGTCTGGCCAGTCCCTGTAGGTCTCAACCATCTTCTGCAGAATATGTTTGATGTTCTTGTTGGTGGCCTCAACAACTCCGTTGGTTTGTGGCCGGTATGTAGATGACATATGGAAAGTCACGTTGTATTTTTCTAACAAGTCAATTACTTCTTTCTTGAAATGGGAACCATTATCTGAAATGATCTCGTTTGGGACCCCATATAAACAAATGTTGTTGTCTTGGATGAACTTAGCCACGTGCACTACTTTTAACACTGTGTAAAACTGAGCTTCCACCCACTTTGTAAAGTAATCAATTGCCACCATAATGTATTCATGCCCATTTGACCGTTTCGATGTGACTGCATCGATGACGTCGATCCCCTAGACTGAGAAAGGCCATGGTGAAGTCATGTTGTATAGCTTCGACGGTGAGATATTCATACGATTCGCATGGATTTGGCATTTGTGGCATTGTCGAACAAAACCAATACAATCCTCTTCCATAGTGTACCAGTAGTAATTGTAGACACCCAATTTTTGACCGCCCTTAAGACTTCGACGCCACTGATCATTTACTTGGTGATGAAAGGTGTGTAGTGCAAAGGTTCGATTTCTTCAACAAGAGGAGCTTCAAATCCTAACCTTACACCCCATTCTGGACCAAAACTATTTTGAATGGTTTTTAGACCTTAAAACCCTCTCTTTTAAGATATTTTTGAAACAAAGTTCCTACGATGTTCCAACGCTCGCATTTTGTTAAATGTTATGCTTTTCGGTAAACTGAGCAAGGACAAAGTGGAAATGAATGAAAGAGAGGTGAACTCTTTGAAAAAATCTTTAAAACATCTTTTTTAGAGGTTTGGAGTTGAAAAAAATTGGAGGAGAGGGAAGAAACCAAGTTGGGGAAGAAGTTGAGCATGAATCGTTAAGAGAAAGTCGAGCAGCCTTCGCTAAGTCAGGCCTATCTTTTTGCATACTTGGATTTAAGATATGACGCCACCACCATTGGAAAGAAGACTTCCAGGGCTTCATTGTTTACTCAAGAATCTCCTAAGGCCGAGTCCGGATGGGGGATATATGGTTGTTGGAAGTTGGGCATCAATTCATTAGGATCAAAACTGAGCATCCTTCACTAAAAGAGGCATAACGTTTTGCACAGTTTGAATTTTGATGTGAGGTTGCCACCATTGGAAAGCTTACTTCTGGGGCTTCAATTTGGACACAAGAGTGATCTGAAAAGAAGTCCATATGAAGGAGTTATGCCCATTTGAAGTTGGACTAGCAGAGTAGAATTTGCCGTCGGCCACTGGTAGTGTCCTGTTGGCCACAGATGTGTATGTTCGGCCACGGAAGTGGCTGGTTGGCCAACATTAGTAGCAGGTCAGCCAATATCTAGAAAGCTCAGATTTTGCAGATATTTACCTCCAGCTGTCTTCCAAATGCTCCAACTGTCTCTAAATCAGATATTTTCTACCAAATGCTCTCTTTTTGCTATATAATGAAGCCATATCTCTCATATTGCAAGGTTGAAAGGTTGGCAAGTTTGAGAGCCTCTCTCTCTAAATCTCTCTCTCTCTCTCTCTCTCTCTCTATAATTTTGTGAGCAAAATTTCAACCTCTCTCTCTCTTCCTATATTGTGCTTAGAAGTGAAAATTTCCTACACTCTTGCAAAGAGACTCTAGACCAAACACCTCTACCTTGTTGCTGAGGTCCTTGGAGGTCCTATTTGAGCTCTCAAAGCTAGTTTTGGCTCAGATTTGCACCTCTTTTGCTGCTGTGCTTCAAGGGTAAGCACTTGTCCCTTTTAAAGCTTTGTTTTGCATGCTTGTTTTGGCACGTTTGCAAACTATTTTTGGCTTGGTTTTGAACTGAAAGAAACTCTATTTTTCAGTCTAAAAAATCGTCGTTTAAGCCTCTTTTGAGTTTGAGGGTGGTCCACCCTTCTTGTCTCTTTGCTTGTTAAGCTTTTGTGCCATCTTTTCAAGCTTTTAAAACACCCTTTGTTTGGCCTTTCTACCACTGAAACTCAGAGGTTTTTCAGTGGTAGAAAGTTGGTTTTGAGGTCCCAAATAGAAGGGGTTGGCCTCCCCTCCTTGTGTTTTGTTTGCATGTGTTAATGGCCTAGTAGTTGAGCATGTTTTTCTACCATCTCTTGGCTTGTTCTCAGCATGTTTTTGGCCATATTTCAGCATGCTATAACTCTATTTTGGGCTGGTTAGAGCACCTCTTGTTTGCCTCTTACACTTGTAGTGTAATCATGCTTGCTAGCCTAGCTTACTTGATGTTGTAGTCTATTATTCTAGCATGTGTTGGCTCCATTCCAGCATGTTTTTGGTCTTGCTTTGACATGCTTAAGCTCTGTTTTGAGTGGTCTTGGCCCCTTGAGACTTGTTCGGTATAGCTATAGTGAGTTAGCTTCACTAGCTTTGTGCTTTAGGCCCCTTAGCATGCTTTGCTTATGATGTTTGCATGATATGGCATCATTTCACACATGATTTCAGAGCATATACTTATGTCGTACTCTCACATATATCGCCCTTTAATTGCTTCTAAGAGTTAAGCTTTGTGCCTTGCTTACAAGCCAACAAGTGCGCATGATTTTCTTGCCTTTTGTGCCTAAGTTTTAGCATGATTAGGCCACTGATTTGGCATGTTTTAGGTCTATCCATAGCGGATTTGGTCATTTTAGCTTTGTATTGCATACCTCTAGTGTTGTGTCCTTCACTAGTTTCAATGCTTTTGACTCTTAACATGTTGTGCATGGTTTGTTTGCATGATTTTAAGTCATTTAGCATGTCATTTCAGTGCTAAAATGTATGCCATTGCACTCCATGGTTTCACTCTTTCATTCGCTTTGAAAGAGGTCTTTAGCCCCTTGTTAGCTTGAACATGGAATTGAGGCACTCATGCCTAATGGTTTTAGCCTTCTCTTGAGGGTTTCTACTAACCAAAAGCACGAGGCTTCTTTCATGCTCAAGGTGCTTGTGGCTGAGGCCATCTTTCCCATTAGAGGACTATCACATTGGACTTAACCGGTTAAGGGATTAATTGGTAAGCTAAAATGTGTAAAAAAAATTGAATCAAGTAAAACATGACTAAGATAAGCATGTTGTTTGCATTGCATGTGTTTGGATCGGACGTGAATCCAAACACAAGAAATGTGGGACGTTTCATACTCAAAGTGATGAAACGTGTCATGTTTCTTGGCCGTTTTCACCCTTGATCATACATGATAGGGTGGTGGCCGTTTGAGTCTTATGTGCGCATTCACTAAGCTTGCACAAGCTTGGTTCTTTGGCCATCATGCATCGAGATGCTTGGTTGGTGGCTTGAGAGCTAAGTGCCGCACTCCTTTGAGCTTGAGAAATGATAAGGAGGGTGACAGTACACGCATTTTCTTGCAAATACATAGCCATGCCTCTGTTTGCTCTCTGTTGCAGCAAATGGAGGAATTCCAGGGAAGCAGTGGCCAACCGACCACCAGTACCAGCCGACTGGCCACCAAAGCAGCCGACCGGCCATCAGTGTTGGCCGATGATCATCAATCATGGCCGATCGGCCATCAGTGTGTTCTTGAGATCGAACAGAAGCAATCTGGACGTTGGCACAATTTTCAGAGGTCCAAAGATGTGTAAACAGAGGCATTTAGAGGCAATGCAGTGAATTTCTAGGAGGATGCGACCGAGCATGCATGTTTTCCCCATTCCCCGAGGCCTTTCATTTGAATTGCTTAGCTAACTAGTTAACTTAGCTTAGTCATTTTGTAATTAATTTTCTTACCGTAGTTAATTAGTTGGTTTGTAATAAGTAGCTTAGCTTAGCATAACCAGTTAGCTTATTTATTCGGATCCTCCTTCGAGAGGGCACAATGTTGTAATAAGGGTGCGTGAGTGTGTGCATGTCTTCTAATCCCACTTCTTTTTCCCTTTTATTTATCCGTTTTCGGTGGTTAGATTAGGGCATATTTCAATTAGCATACCTTATGCTTGCATGTTTGCATCATTCATTTTGTCTTGCATGCACTGGGCTCGATGCATCATTCAAACTGCATTGTATTTCAATAATTCTTTGAATACATGTATCAATTGTTGCATTCATATGCCATCTTAGATAGCCGAGCCTATTTAGTTGCATTATTGCATGTGTTGTATTAGGCATCTTGTATAGTTAGGATCATGCATTGATTTCTAACTAGTCCTCTGTTTTGGCTTGGAGTACACTGTGAGTGTTTACGCTTTAGCATACTTGCATGAGTGTGAGTGTTGCCATGATAGTATGTTTACCATGAGGCTATTTGCTTAAGTGATTAACTGCATTAATGCATGTGGATGAAGGCTTTATTACCTGAATTGGGACAATTAATTAAATGTGAGTTTTAAGCCCACTTTGCGAAGTGGAAAAATCTTGTTTTCTTAAGCCCACTTGAGGGTTGCAAATCCGCGCTTTAGCCCACTTGCGGGTGGCATTTTCAAACCATTTTCAAAAACAAACACGAGTTGTTTTGTTCCAATTCTCGCGATTGAGTCTATACTTATATGCTGTGCGCATCACATAGTAAAGTTAGATTAATAATCAGTATAAGAACACATGTGTTTATAAAACAACATATCATGCTTAGTAGAGGCCAATCGTTTGATCGAGCGAGCGGGGGTGCTCATGTCATGACCTTTCCCTCTCGTACCCAAGTTCCCGAGCTGAGGCAACTTTGGTGATGACGGACACGTGGCCTTTGGCACGAGCCAGGGTTTCCTAAATTTCCCAAAACAAAATATTTAGGTGGCGACTCTATAATCTGGCAAAGTAGTCCAGTTTTGGCATTATTTGATTCAAAATCGATTTTCCAAAATGATTTGTTGGACTGGACTCTTTGGTGTTTATCAGTATCGCATTGCACTTTGTGAGATTAGATTCAGAACTGTGACAGGAGTCCGAACTGTAGTAGCAGGACCTAATTCGCGCCTCTCCGAAAGAGGGGCCCGTGAAGGAAGTCGGGCGATCTACAGTTTCTGGCAACTCTGCTGGGGATTTAGAGAACTTGACTCGAACTCATGATATATTGTTTTATCTACGTTTATGCGTTTCTTTGCATTGCACTTGCATAGGTGCGCCTAAGTCACAGTGTTCGCTATCTACTATTGCTGAACGATTTGCTGGAGGCTTGCTTGGAAAAACGTGCCATAAGGCTGACCGGTTACGGGCTCTGCCATGATGGGAACACAAACCTTAGGTCTGGACTACCGCTCTACCATCCTCCTCTCAGTTTTTGGTGTTGGTAGTGAGAGGTATATTTGGTCGTCTTACTGAGGCATCCTTTTTGACCAATCGACCTAGTTGCATATCGGAAGCCATAGAGACTGTTCCAAACTAGGACAGGTTGCTCACCCGAATGCAGGGTTGTTTGAAATCGCATGTTTGCATAGTGAACCCCTAGCTCCTGACGAAACTAGGACAAGGTAACCCTACCCCATCATAGGGGTGTTTTGGCTCTCAATTACTTGGTATGTGCTTTACAGTGAAACTGTACAGGGATGCGCATATTAGTTGCCAAGTTAGTATCAGTTTTTGGGGAGAATTCAGTAAAGAGTACAGTCATTCATATATACTCATATCTATTCTGGTGAAATAAGGCTGAGGTGTTGTCTGTTTTCTCTTTTGCAAGGTAGCCTTGGAACTATAGCTTCAGAAGGCTCCAATATCCCCCGAGTACATTGGACTTGTGTTGATAGACTTTGTCTGATCAGAGATTTAGTTCAAGGACAACCAATGTTTCCTTCGCTGAGGCAAGGCAAAAAAGGCCAGTTAGGATTCACCGGTTCAACTGATCTGACAGTCGACAATCACCAGTCACATCACCTCTGTTCAAACTCAGCAGACCCGTGATGGCATAGAGTTCGGAAGAAGTTGTGGCCATGATGGCGGCATTAAACCAGGGAATCGCCAGACAGGATGAGACCAATGCCGAAGTGCAACGCCCATCTGGGGTACCTACCAAACATCCAGTCTCGGGACCCCAGCCAAACTTTGACCCACTTCTGCCAGCTGAAGATTCGCATGGTTCGGATCCCCAAGAAGGGTTGGCTCAAGTTTGGGTTTTCTGACCCTAAGTGCAGCTTAATGAGAGGCTTTATTCCCTTGATGCTAATGATCTCGATCTGACTGCGGTGAAAAATGTGAACCTTGAGAAGCAATTCAAAAAGGCACAGGGCTTTAACTCCATTCTCGACATTGAGGATGGGTACACCAAGGCTGCTATAAGGCTCCTAGATAGATTCAAAATGCCACATATTGACCGTTTCAACGGGTCTGGAGATCCTATGGTACACATCCGGTTTTTCTTGGACATCCGGAAACTGATGGGTCTGACTAAGCCTCAGAAACTCTCTTTGTATGGAAGAACACTATCGGGTGTAGCAGCCACTTGGTACGTCAAGTTGGAGGATGTAGTGAAGCAGAATTAGGAAGAATTGGCTCAGGCCTTTGTCAATCAGTACTCTTACAATATCCAACTTGAAATGACCACCCAAGAGCTTGAAGCAATCCACCAGAATCCTACAGAGCCTTTTGTAGAATTTGTTGCAAGGTGGGGAGCAAAGGTAGCATAGATGACAGATCGCCCTTCTGAGAAGGACCAAGTGTGAATAGTGGTGCAGAACCTTGAGCATAACATGTTGCAGAAGTTGATAATTGTTCCACTATCCACTTTCAAAAGTTTGCATGAACTGGGGATTCAGATCGAGAGGGCGTTCAACGAAGGGATTATTTCTAGAACAAGTGAACCAACGAGGAGGATGCTTTCCAGGAGTACCCATGATGGTAGTAGCACTATTCCCAAACCCCCTGAAATTAATACAGTCGCCACAGCCGACCCTTTTGCCAATCCAAACCCACAAACAGTTGGCCCAACCCGAGCTCAGGGTAGAACTTTCACCCCCCTTTATATGAGCCTAACCAGTGCACTAAAAGTCCTGATGGAAAGAGGGTATCTCAAACCCCTCGATCCTCAACCTCTGCCTAACCCACTCCCCACCAGACAGAACCCCACTAAGTACTGTGTGTACCATCAACAGCACGGTCATGGCACCGATTGTTGCTACCGCCTTCGTCATGAGGTCCAGAATCTCATCGACAACCGGGCGATAGCTCCACCTCCAGACCGCAATGACCAAATATCTCCTGCCTACCTCAACCTCATCCATATACTGCCGTCCACCTACAAACCCACCATATACATCACCCCGGCCCATCTACCCAAGCCTGAGGTGTTTATTCCGGAAAGCACAGACTTGTGAATGATGGATGCACTCGAACCCCAATCATCTCAAACCCGTGAACCCACTACTTCTGAGCTGATGAAAATGATTGAAGATCTTCAGAGAACTGTGGCAAATTTGGCCTTTGGGATACTGGCTCCATCATCGACCACATCACATGCTAGAAATTTCACGCCAAAAGGCTCCCCAATCTTGGGACGAGCTGCATTGGAAGAAGGCCAATCCCTTGGCAAAGTGGAGGCGAATGGCAAGAACAAGGTAGGGACAGGCATTAGTCCTTACGAACATCTTTAGTGGGCTGTTGAGGTTTTGAAGGTCGAAGGACTAAACAAATAGCAAGTGCTCGCAGTTGTTGCACAAACTGTGGACGACACTTTTGCTACTCGGGATGAGAGCATTTTGAATCAAGGGGAAAACCGGAAGAAGGGCTGTCATACCAAAAACACCCCTCTCAACTTTAGTCCTACATCTATCAGAGATCAGCAAACCCAGTCAACACCTGCCAATCCTTTCGCTAGTACATCCAACCCGACCACTCCACAACCAGTAAAGTATCCACCCTGGGGTCAGAGGACTTTTACCCCGCTCTATATGTCTCTATCAGCAGCCTGGAAGGTCATGATCAAAAAGGGGCATCCAAAGCCCCTGGAACCATGCCCACTGCCAAATAATCTCCCTCCCTCACATAACCCAGCCAAGTATTGTGCCTTCCATCAACAAACCGGTCACGACACTGACCTTTGTTTTTGTCTTCGCCACGAAACACAAGATCTAATTGACAACAAGGTCATTGTCACACCAGGTCCTGGAAAGTTTATCGGCACTGGACCAATGAACTTAGGGGATAATGTGATTATGTGATCGGGGGATGAACCACCTGCGGATGGCAGTCGGTTTACTCCAAATATGGTGGATGGCATGCACTATTTTGAGCAATGTACAAATGCCTTTAATTTTACTTTCTGACTTGGGTATTGGGTCAGTTTTGTTGTGTTGTATTGAGTCTGTCTTGTTGTATCGAGCCAATCCTATGGTGTTAGAGTTGGGTGATTTCGGGGGTGTTACCTCGGGCATCACTTGCTTGTTTTGTGTTTGTCTTTTACACTCTTTCTTTTGAGTCTGTTCCTGCCTTTGAAGCCAGTTGTACCAGAAGATCTAAATGAAATGGCAGTGCTTTTCACATACTTTTCTGTGCTTTGAAATCATTGCATTGACCTAAGTTTTTTTAAAAACTTTTTGAACATTGTAATGAAAACAAAGAGGAAGGAATTCCTCGGGATTTGCAAAAATTTGACCAACTAAGAGAAAGAGAGGCAAGCTAAGCCCTTAATGAATGAGATCATGTTTGTTAATGTGAGTACTGAGAAGGATCATGGCTTGATCCAGATTGGTTCTACATTGTCTTCAGGGCGATCGACTTGTTGCTTTCTTAAAAGATTTCAAAAAATGTTTTACGTGGTCCTGCGAGGACATGCGTGGAATCGCTCTTGAGATTGTGCAGCATAGGATCGCTCTAAGCCTCAAGACTTAACCCCTTTTTCTTTTAAACCTTGAACTTGGATTCAGAATGTTCAACGGTCAACCACAATGTGGGGCTTGCATGGCCAGATTTAAAGCAGTGGGTTGTATAGCCAGATTTGAAGCAACCCATGAACTAGGGGCAATAAGGTCCAATGACATCAAAGGAGGCCCGCCAGGCTAGATTTGAAGTAGCCCTCGAACTAGGGGCAAGAAAGTCAGATCAAGAAGATCAGATGTTATCAAAGGAAGCTTGCAAAGCTGGGTTTGAAGCAGCCCTTGAACTGGGGGCAAAAATGTCAGATGTGCTCGAAGAGTGAAAGATGAGTCATTTCTCAAACCACTGAAGATTGGCAAGAAAGCCAAATCCGAGAAATGAAGAGAAGAAAGTTTATTGCTGAAGGACAATCAAGTTCCTGTCCACAACATTAGGGGCAACTTCAGCCCTCATTGGATGAACTTTTACATCATCAGCGAAAAGCAGCCATTCTCTTGGATTCAGATGGCTTCAAGATCCTACGACCATTCAACATGGACATGTTACACTTTTCTATCCATGAGAGGCTCGTTGGGCCGAAAACCCGGAAAGGCGACCCAGGCAAAAGTTAGAGCAAAAAAGAAAAGAAAAGAAAGAACAAAAATGAAAAAAGAAGAAAAAGCTAAAAGAAGAAAAAATGAAAAGAAAAATAAAAGAAGAAATGAAAAGAAAAGAAAAACAAAGCTCGCAAGGTTGAAAACCCAGAAGGGCGGCCTTGGCAAAAGTTAGAGCGCAAAAGAAAAGCGTCAACACTCGAGTGAACCTCAACCCAGAACTACTTACGGCCTGATTCCTATGTTTGGGATACGTAGGCAACATCATCCTGAAGTCCGGCCCTAATCATTTTCAGCCTGCTTGGCTCATCCATGTTGATTGGTTTATCCTTGTTCAAACTCGGCTATCTTATCCATGTGCAAATTGGCTCGTCTTCATTCAAAATCAGTTGTTCTATTCCATTGGAAGATTCAGCTGCAAGACAAATCAAGTTCAGATCTGAGGTTATGCATCTCAAGAGTAAATTCTATGTTGGTCGAGCATTGGCCATTTGCAAAAACAGTTTTTGAGCATTTTTAATGAAGTTGACTAATTTTCTCTCGAAATTATCCCGTTTTTCCAAAACTGGACCATTTCTTGGGCCCAAAAAATGGAAAATTTTCAGTGCTCACAACCTGACTTGCATGATTTCAAATTAGAAAATTGAACAAGCTGTTAATCTAACTCTCATATTGGTCAAAATTGTTTTAGTAGAAAGCTAAAACAAAAAATGGTCAAAATGATGAACTAGGGGCACAGTTGAGTTAGGTTTTCTGTCTTTTCCCCATTGTCAGCATATTTTCCAGAAAGGGCACCATATTCGCCAGAAAGGGAGCAACTGAAGCTAACAGTAGAAGGCTGAAAGCTCTCTCGTCCTCCAAGCAGCGAGGTATCAAGCCAAGTGCGAAGCACGAACTGGAATGGAGCAGGATATTCCACTTCCTCATATGGACAGGTCTGATCACATCCAAACTGGCCGAGCGCATCTGTAGACACCCCATTTTTGACTAACCTTAAGACTCAGACGTCATTGATTGAGTGCTCGGTGATTATGCATGTTGTGCTCGTTTCGAGTTTTCGGAGTTTTCGACTGAGTGCCTTGCCTCCGGGCCTCTGAACTCTTTGTGCTTTGGCTCGGTTTGTGGACCAAGCCTTGTTTCCCTTCCCTGGAGGGAGGGAGATGTCTTGTAGACCACCTTTTTGTGGTCGTAGACCACTTTTCCCGCTTGGAGACTAGTTTTCGATTTTCAGAGCCTTCGGCCGCGTGCCATGTCTTGGGACCGCTTAACGTTCTCCGTTTGGCTTGGTTTTTGAACCATGCCTTGTTGCCTTGGTTTAGAGGGACATTGTGGTCTAGGAGACCATTTTCCCCTCGTGGACCGCTTTTGGTGCCCGTAGACTAGTTTTCGAGGCTTCCGGTTGCGCGCCTTGCCTCCCGGACTCTCATCTTGCATTCTTTTTGGTTTGTTTTTGGTACAAACCTTGTTTTCCTTGCTTGGAGGGTGGAATGAGGGTGGGAGATCAGTTCTTCCCCTTGGAGACCACTTTTCCTGCTTGCCAGCCAGTTTTCTGGTCAGCCAACTAGTTTTCTTGGTCTTGGGACCACCAATAGTGGTCGGCCACCACACCATTGCCTTGTTTTCACTGTGTAGACCACTCCTCTCCCATGGGCGACCGCTTTTTATCCTCGCAGACCACTTGTTGTGGTCGACCGACCACTACAAGTAGCTGGCCGACCACTTCAAGTGGTCGGCAGCTTTCCATTACCTTTTTGGAGATATTTTCTAGCCAGCTGTAACAGCTGGAGGGCACAGAAACCATCCTCCATACACGTGTATGAAGGGATGGCTTTAGACCTTAAGCTTGTTCAACAAGCTTAACCTTTGGTTCTCTATAAAAGAGAACCTCCCCCCTCTTGCCTTAGGTTCAGAAAATTGTGCTTGAGCTATACATATCATTGTATCTCTACAATTCTCCATCATCTTCATATTTGTGCTTGAAAGTGCATTTTCATCACACTTTTGCACACAAACACACACTCAAACACTGCCCTTTTGTTGCTGAGGTGTCTTGAGGTTGGTTTTGGAGTTTTTGGACTGGTTTTGATAAAGAATAGCTGCTAGAGTTGTTGCTCTAAAGTGGTTCTGTAAGGGTGAGTCAACTAGCCCTTTAACCCTTTGTTTTGATTAAGCTTTTGGACCTATTTGCATGTTGTTTTAGGCCTAACTTTCTACTACAAAAAGTTCTAATTTTGCATGCTTGTAATGTTTGTTTGAGGGTTCTTTGGTGTTTGGAGTGGTCTACTCCCTTACATGCCTTATTTGGCTTTGTTTTGCACCATCACTTTAGGCCCTTGAGATCACTTTCTCTTGGCCTTTTAACCATTGAAATCTAGTGTATTTTCAGTGATAAAACTTGTGTTTTGAGGTCCCAAATAGGAGAGGGTCATCCCCTCTCCTTGCATCTTGAATGCTTGTCTTGTATGCCTCATGTTTGAGCATGTTTGTTAAGCTTGAGTTGGCTTATTCTCAACTTGTTTTGGGGGTTTTTTTGACATGGCATACCACTTTTTTGACTTGGTTTGGTCACCCCATGCATGCTTTATACACTTGTAGTGTAGATGTTGAAAACTAGCTTTGTGTGCTTCATGAAGTGGCATGTCTTTCTAGCATGTTTTGAGTCCATCTCAGTAGGTTTTTGGTGTTGTTTTAATATTACTTAGATCTTTTTTGGGTTGGTTTGATAGCCCCGTCCATGCTCCATGCACTTGTAGTGCATTTCCATTTACTAGCGTAACATGCACCTTGCTTTTTGGACCATTATTCTAACATGTTTTGGCTTAACTCTAAGAAGCTTTTGTCCATGTTTTAGCATGCTTAAGCTCTTATTTGTGTTGTTTTGGTCATGCATGCATTGCTTTGTATAGCCATGGTTCAATCTTGCTCACTAGCTTTGTGTATTGAGTCCATTAGCATGCATTACTTGGACTATTTTCATGATTTGGCATCATTTAAAATGTGATTTCAATACATTTGGTGTGGTCATACACTTGCATTTGTCACTCTTTCAATGTCTTGAGGGGTTGGTCCTTTATGCCTTAAACATGAGTCATTGTGTAGGCCTTCATGCCTAAGCTTGCGAGCTATCATTTCAATGTGTTTTTGGGGTTATTTTGCCATGACATAACTCTGATTTTTGTTGGCAAATCCATCTCATGCTTGGTCTTGGTAGGTGTAGTGTAATCCTCCCTTTTTGGCCTTGCATATTCCATGCTTCATGCCCTCCATGCTAGCTTATTTTGGCTTCCTTCCATACATGTTTTAGCATCATTTTGACATGCTCTAGGACTTTTTTGGGTTGTCTTGGCCATATGCTTCATGTTTCATATAGTTGTAGTTCAAATGCCTATGCTAGCTTCAAGCTTTGAGCACCATAGCATGCTTCATTTATATCATATACATGATTTTGCATCATTTATCATGTTATTTTAGAGCATATAGAATTGCCATGTTCCCATTTCTTTCACCCTTTGAGTGCCTCTAAGGGTTGTGCATTGTTGCCTTGCTTATGGCCTAGTGCGTATGCATGCATGCTTAGACATTTGAGCCCCCATCTCAGCATGTTTTGGTCTTTGCTTAGACCTATTTGAGCTCTGTCCATGCTTGGTTCATGCATTTGTGCCATGTATTGCATGTCTCTAGAGTAGTCCTCCTTGGTAGCTTTGTGCTTTACGGACTCTTGCATGCCTTGCTTGTGTTGATTGAATGATTTGGCATCATTTCATATCTAATTTCAGTGCCTATAGTGTTGTTACACTTCCTCATTTGTCACTCCTTGAGCACTCTTGAGAGTTGTGCTCTTAGGCCTAGTTGGTGGGCCAATGCATGAGTATGCTTTGTCTTGCATTTCATGTCTTCATTTCTTAGCATTATGGCCACTGATATGGGCATGATTGAGGTCTGTCCCTTTTTAGTTTAAGTCCATTCAACATCATATTTGCATGCTTGAGTTGCATTTTGTTTTGCATGCTTGTGGTTTGCACTGTTAATGCATACTTATGTTGCATTTCATCATGCTTGTATTGTTGTTTGCTTTGTGTTGAAATGCTTATGTTGCCTTGCACTGTGTATGCATGCCATTAGCATTGATAGGTTGCTTATGTTGCATTGCATTGTGTATGCATGCCATTAGGTTTCTCATATTGCATTGCATTATGAATGCATGCATTACATTGTGTTTAGCATGCTTGAGTTGCATGACATGTTTGAATGCTTGAGTTGCTTTGCATTTGTTTGGATTAGGTGTTAAT
Organism: Camellia lanceoleosa; assembly: GCA_025200525.1. NCBI lineage: Eukaryota > Viridiplantae > Streptophyta > Magnoliopsida > Ericales > Theaceae > Camellia > Camellia lanceoleosa. The sequence continues at coordinate 47,168,583 of CM045760.1, forward strand.
CCGAACACAAGAAACGAGGAACATTTCATACTTGAAGTGATGAAATGTGCCTCATTTCTCGGTCCCCAACCCTCTTGATCATGCATGATAGAGGTCAAGGCTTTATGTGTCTTTTTGTGCATTCATTTACATTGAAATGTGCAATCTTGCCTCTTTGGCCATCATGCATCGAGATGCGTGATTGGTGGCCCAAGGGTCGAGAACCGCACTCCCTTAAGATCATGAAATGATAGGGAGGGTGGTTGTGCACACATATCTTGCAAATACATTGTCATGCCCCCTTCTTGTTCTCTGTTGCAACAAATTAGAGAAGTGCAGCATTTTCTGGTCAGCCGACCAGTAAAACTAGCTGGCCGATCACTTTTTCTGGTATACAGCAAAAATAGGTGGTCGGCAGGTGGTCTCCCCAATCAATAACTGGTCGGCATGTTCCTACAGGCTCCCATGGTGGAGTTGAATCTATGTGGAGCTTTGTGCAAAGTTCTGAGAACAATTGAAAACAGAGGCAATGGGGTATTGTGATGGATTTCCGAACAAGGCGACCAGGCATGCATACACTTCTCGCCTCGAGGCTCTTGTTTTATTGCTTTGCTTAGATAGCTAGCTTATGCTTTGTTTTGTACTTAAGTACTTAATGCGTTTAACTATTCATTTGTGTTGTAATAACCATAGTTAGTTAACTTGTTAATTAATTAGCTTCTTAATTAGTTAGCTTGTTAGTTAATTAGTTTTGTGATGTAATACTTAGTTTAATTAGCTTATATTAGCTAGTTAGCTTATTATTCGGACCCTCCGTCAGGAGGGCATATTGTTGTAATAAGTGTGCGTGTGTGTGATGCATGTCTTTCAACCTCCATTTCTTTCTCCCTTTTACTTAACCGCTTACGATGGTTAATTTTAGGTCATGTTTTAATTAGCATCCTTATGCTTTGCATGCGTGCACCTATTCATCTATATCGCATGCACCGGGCTCGGCGCGTTATACTAACTACACTGTATTTCAATACATTTACTTGAATACGTTTTTAACAGCATGTTATTGAGTTGCATTCACATGACATCTTAGAATAGCCGAGCCTATCTTAGTTTCATTTTCGCATGTGTTGCATTAGCCATCTTAACATGAACTAGGATCATGTATGATTTCTAACTAGTTCTCTGTTTTAACTCGGAGTACACTGTGAGTGTTTACGCTTTAGCATACTGCATGAGATGTGTATGTTGCCATGTTAGCATACTTGCCAAGAGGCTAACTGCTTAAGTGTTTAACTACATGAATGCCTGTGGATGAAGGTTGGACTGCTTGAATTGGAACAATTTATCAAAATACGAGTTTTAAGCCCACTTGAGGGTGGCAAAATCCACGACTTAGCCTACTTGCGAGTAGCAAACTTCAAACCGTTTTCAAACAAACAAACATGAGATGTTTTGTTCCAACTTAGGCGATCTAGTCTATACTTGTATGCTGTGCGCATCACATAGTAAGCTAGCTAATAAACCAGAATAAGAATACATGTGTTTCCAAAAACAACATATCATGTCAGTAAAGGCCGATCTTTGATCGGGCGAGTGGGGGTGCTCATTGCATGACCTTCCCCTCTCGTACCCAAGTTCCCGAGCCGAGGCGACTTTGGTGATGACGGACACGTGGCCTTAAGCACGGGTCAGGGTTTCCTAAATTTTCCAAAAATAAAACATTTAGGTGGTGACTCTATATCTGGCAAAGTAGTCCATATTTGGCACTTCTTTATTAAAATCGATTTTCCAAAACAATTTTTCGGATTTGGACTCTTTGGTGATTTATCGGTCTCACATTGCACTCTGTGAGATTAAATTCAGAACCGTGACACGAGTCCGAACTGTAATATCTAAGAACAAACGATTTGCGCCCTCGCGCGTGGAGCCGGGAGTTCTCGGGCGGTCTACAGCATCGTCAACCGATGTCAAGAAGAAGGATCTAGCAAAATGCTAGGGGCAAGAGCCCACAACTTTCTGCTTATCCACCAACCACCCAGGGAAGGGATAAAAAAAATAAGAAAGATTGAAGAATAGAGAGATGTGCACTGAGAGAAAAAGTGAGGAAATGGCTTTTTCAGAAAACTAGAGTTTGAGTGCCATAGCGATGTGAGGATCAGAAATGAGAAAGGATGGGAAACAATACCCGAAGAAACTGGCTCCTCGTGAACTGAGAGGTCTCTTGCCATTAGAATACGTCTGAGTGTCGTGTGTGTTGTTTTGTTTTACTTGATTCTTGTTTTGAGTCGTTTTGAGTGTCAATAGATGTGTTTAGGTTGTTTTACTTTTGTTTTCCTTTGTTGAGTCATTTTGATTGTGGTCGGTCGTAGGCTCGATACCCAGTTGGGAACTCGTTTCTCAATTTCAATTTCAAAAAACTTGTTTTGTGCTCAAAGTGCTGTGTCGTTCTCCATATATGTGTAAAACAGGTTTCTTTCTTTCATAAACCGCAGGGTTCAACCCAGGTCATGTGAGAACAATCAAACCAGGACCTATTTGAAGCTATATGGGTTCCAGACTGCAAAACAAAAGAAACGAGGGAAAATTTGGAGCATCTTAGTGTGTTTCGACTTTAGCAAATTCTGAGATTGCATTCCAAGTGCACCTTCTCAGGCCTCGCCTTTCTCGGGAGTATGAGTGTATCTCGACCCCAAGTGTAAGCCTGCTTCAAGTCAGAATGGCAATCCAAGCAGCACTTGTGGTTTTCACATGCAGATGTTATCATTCGCCAATATGAACAGGGTGTGTCCTTTTTTAGCTGAGCATGTTGCAAAGTCCTCTGAGAGGTAAATCGGAGGCACCAAAGTACATATTTGATGCCCATCTGTTGCATAGAATATGCATGTTTCATGCATAGAATATGCTTTCATTTTGACATAGAAAATGCTCTTGTTATCTTTCATAGAACATACTTTCATAGAATGTGCCGTTGCCTTTATATCTCGGTGGTTTGTTTTGCATGGAATATGCACTCTTACTATATCACACTTGTTACGTGTCTTTCTTTATATATACGATATTGTATGTATGGTTTATTCAGAGGAACCCCAGGTAAGATCATTCCTGCCCCCTCGAACTTTCTTGTTTTGGTTAGAAACATTGGGACGAGTGCCTGATGTTCATACCACCCTTCGATGTTTACACAGCTCCCTTCTCCTCTCGCATGTGCTGCATTAGGACGTCTTCAATTTCGAACACCCGGATTCGTTCTGGTGTTCATTTATTCACTTTCACTCGCACTATCTTGTGCACTTTATGGTTGTGTGCCACTCGCACTGTCTTGTGCATCGCGCTTTCTTGCACAACCTTTCTCCACTCGCGTGTGGCGCGTTTGGATGTTCTCGCATTGTCTTGTGCACCTTGTGGTTATGTCTCACTCGCACTATCTTGTGCATTCTTTGGTCTAGGAGACCTTAAAATCCTGCATTTACATTTGCGCTTTCTTGCGCATTGCATTGTTTTGTGCAATTCATTACTCGCGCTTTCTTGTGCATCGCACTGTTTTGTGCAGTTTATGCTCGCGCTTTCCTGTGCATCGCACTGTTTTGTGTAGTTTACACTCATGCTTTCTTGTGCATTGCACTTTCTTGTGCAGTTTACACTCGCGCTTTCTTGTGCATCGCACTATCTTGTGCATTTCATTACACGCTCTCATCTTTCATAGAACTTGCTCGCGCTGTTTTGCGCACCTTACCTGCACTTGTTAGTGCAGTGCATCGTCCTTTCTTGCGCACCTTACCTACACTTGTTAGTGCAGTGCATCGCGCTTTCTTGCGCACCTTATCTGCACTCGTTAGTGCAGTGCATCGCACTTTCTTGCGCACCCCAATTGTTTGCGCTGTTTAGTGCATTTCAAATTGTTCGCGCTGTCTAGCGCATAGCACTATTTTGTGCATTTGTATGGCACTATTTTGTGCATCCCTGCATCGCACTATCTTGTGCAGTTGCATCGCACTGTTCTGTGCATTCACCTTGCATGGCACTATCTTGTGCACTTGCATCGCACCGTTTTGTGCATTCTTTCTGCATCGCACTATCTTGTGCACCTGTATAGCACTGTTTTGTGCATTCACTCTACATTGCACTGTCTTGTGCACTTCCTAGTCTAGGAGACCCTAAATCCTCTAAAGGTGTAATTCCTTTGGTGTTTGTTGTGCCCGAACGACTTTCAGTGGTCTGGGATAGCCACCTGCCTATGTTTGCGGTGAGTTCCTAGGAGATCAACTGAGACGATGGAAACTAGAGTTCGAATGGCCGATGCCTAGAATGCAAAGGTTCGGGATTTCCGAGACTAAAGTTTGGTTTAAATACCCAGAGGTGTATCCTTGGCTTGAAATTTGTATAGCAGCCCTATAGGTTGAGGTAACGGGTATGCACCTTAATTCTAGATACTAAACCAACCTAGTCTGTCACCCTGTTGGAGAATAGGGAAAGCTGCGACCATAGCCAGGGAGAAAAGTAGTACCTGTGGTTCAATCATGCAGAAGCGGGAGATCCCCAACGACATAAGGTCAGTCATCGCTGATTGCCCCTGTAAGGTACTTTCACTTCCTAGCTGCTACATCATATTTAGTATCTATTGTATTTTAGCTACTTCTATTGCAATGCATCTAGCATCTATCGCATGCATCTACTGCATTATTTGTTTTATCGCCTGCGTCCTTTCTATGTTAAGCTTAGTCTGGTATGTGCTCATACACTTCCTTCGTTTAAGCATGGTTCTGTGATAATGTGTACACGCCTATTCCACTAAGAGAATTGTGGTTTGAGGGTTCTGGCACCTTTTCTGTGTTAGACGTAGTTTGATCTTGCATCTTCATCCGTTTATGATATTTGTGTGGTTTTGTACTGCTTGTGGTTTGATTATTTCATTACACTGCATATCATTTGTATTGTTTTGTTATATTGTGTATCATTTTGCATCCTGCCCCTGAACTACGCTGGTTTGATTCCTTGCAAAGGGAAACGTAGGCAGCCTGCAGGTGCAACCATTTATTTATCTGTATTTTGTTTGTTTGTCTAAGTCTTCAGCCTTGCCAAAAATGGGTCATCTCTGGGCTTTGACATTCACTCGCGTCACTTCATGACTACGATCTCTGTCAAAGAGGGGCAACTATAGACACCCCATTTTTGACCGCCCTTAAGACTTGGGTACCACTGATCATTTACTTGGTGATGAAAGGTGTGCAATGCAAATGTTCGGTTTCTTCGGCAAGAGGAGCTTCAAATCCTAACCTTACTCCCCATTTTAGACCAAAACTATTTTGAATGGTTTTTAGACCTTAAAACCCTCTCTTTCAAGATATTTTTGAAACAAAGTTCCTACGATGTTGCAACGCTCGCATTTTGTTAAATGTTGCGCTTTTCGGTAAACCGAGTAAGGACAAAGTGGAAATGAATGAAAGAGAGGTGAACTCTTTGAAAAAATCTTTAAAACATCTTTTTTAGAGGTTTGGAGTTGAAGAAAATTGGAGGAGAGGGAAGAAACCAAGTTGGGGAAGAAGTTGGGCATGAATCGTTAAGAGAGAGTCGAGCAGCCCTCGCTAAATCAGGCCTATCCTTTTGCATACTTGGATTTAAGCTATACCACCGTTGGAAAGAATACTTTTGGGGCTTCATTTTTTACTTAAGAATCTCCTAAGGCTGAGTCCGAATATGGGAGATATGGTTGTTGGAAGTTGGGCATCAATTCATTAGGATCAAAACTGAGCAGCCTTCACTAAAAGAGGCATAACTTTTTGCACAGGTAGCATTTTGATGTGAGGCTTCCACCATTGGAAAGCTTACTTACGGGGCTTTAATGTGGACACAAGAATGACCTGAAAAGGAGTCCATATAAAGGAGTTATTCCCATTTGAAGTTGGATCTACAAAGCAGAATTTGTTGTCGGCCACAGATGTGTACGGTCGGCCAACATTAGTAGCAGGCCGGCCAAAAAGATGGCCGGTTGGCCAAAAATGTCTAGAAAGCTTAGATTTTGCAGTTATTTACCTCCAGTTGTCCTCCAAATGCTCCAGCTATCTCTAAATCAGATATTTTCAACCAAATGCTCTCTTTTTACTATATATTGAAGCCATATCTCTCATATTGCAAGGTTGGAAGGTTGGCAAGTTTGAGAGCCTCTCTCTCTCTCTCTCTCTCTCTCTCTCTCTCTCTCTCTCTCTATAATTTTGTGAGCAAAATTTCAGCCTCTCTCTCTAGAAGCCTCTCTCTCTTCCTATATTGTGCTTAGAAGTGAGAATTTCCTACACTCTTCCAAAGTGACCCTAGACCAAACACCTCTACCTTGTTGCTGAGGTCCTTGGAGGTCTTATTTGAGCTCTCAAAGCTGGTTTTGGCTCAGATTTGCACCTCTTTTGCTGTTGTGCTTCAAGGGTAAGCACTTGTCCCTTTAAAGCTTTGTTTTGCATGCTTGTTTTGGCACCTTTGCAAACTATTTTTGGCTTGGTTTTGAACTGAAGAAAACTCTATTTTTCAGTCTTAAAAATGGTCATTTAAGCCTCTTTTGAGTTTGAGGGTGGTCCACCCTTCTTGTCTCTTTGCTTGTTAGGCTTTTGTGCCATCTTTTAAAGCTTTTAAAACACCCTTTGTTTGGCCTTTCTACCACTGAAACTCAGAGGTTTTTCAGTGGTAGAAAGCTGGTTTTGAGGTCCCAAATAGGAGGGGTTGGCCTCCCCTCCTTGTGTTTTGTTTGCATGTGTTAATGGCCTAGTAGTTGAGCATGTTTTTCTACCATCTCTTGGCTTGTTCTCAACATGTTTTTGGCCATATTTCAGCATGCTATAACTCTGTTTTAGGCTGGTTAGAGCACCTCTTGTTTGCCTCTGACACTTGTAGTGTAATCATGCTTGCTAGCCTAGCTTACTTGATGTTGTAGTCTATTATTCTAGCATGTGTTGGCTCCATTCCAGCATGTTTTTGGCCTTGCTTTGACATGCTTAAGCTTTGTGTTGAGTGGTCTTAGCCCCTTGAGACTTGCTTTGTATAGCTATAGTGTAGTTAGCTTCTTTAGCTTTGTGCTTTAGGCCCCTTAGCATGCTTTGCTTGTGATGTTTGCATGATATGGCATCATTTCACACATGATTTCAGAGCATATACTTATGTCGTACTCTCACATATATCGCCCTTTAATTGCTTCTAAGAGTTAAGCTTTGTGCCTTACTTGCAAGCCAACATGTGCGCATGATTTTCTTGCCTTTTGTGCCTAAGTTTTAGCATGATTAGGCCACTGATTTGGCATGTTTTAGGTCTGTCCATAGCTGATTTGGTCATTTGAGCTTTGTATTGCATACCTCTAGTGTTGTGTCCTTCACTAGTTTCAATGCTTTTGACTCTTAACATGTTGTGCATGGTTTGTTTGCATGATTTTAACTCATTTAGCATGTCATTTCAGTGCTGAAATATATGCCATTGCACTCCATGGTTTCACTCTTTCATTCCCTTTGAAAGAGGTCTTTAGCCCCTTGTTAGCTTGAACATGGAATTGAGGCACTCATGCCTAATGGTTTTGGCCTTCTCTTGAGGATTTCTACTAACCAAAAGCACGAGGCTTCTTTCATGCTCAAGGTGCTTGTGGCTGAGGGCATCTTTCCCATTAGAGGACTATTACATTGGACTTAACCGGTTAAGGGATTAATTGGTAAGCTAAAATGTGTAAAAAAAATTGAATCAAGTAAAACATGACTAAGATAAGCATGTTATTTGCATTGCATGTGTTTGGATCGGACGTTAATCCAAACACAAGAAATGTGGGACGTTTCATACTCAAAGTGATGAAATGTGTCACGTTTCTTGGTCGTTGTCACCCTTGATCATGCATGATAGGGTGGTGGCCGTTTGAGTCTTATGTGCGCATTCACTAAGCTTGCACAAGCTTGGTTTTTTGGCCATCATGCATCGAGATGCTTGGTTGGTGGCTTGAGAGCCAAGTGCCACACTCCTTTGAGCTTGAGAAATGATAAGGAGGGTGACAGTACACACATTTTCTCGCAAATACACTACAATGCCTCTATTTGCTCTTTGTTACAGCAAAAGGAGGAATTTCAAGGAAGTAGTGGCCGACCGACCACCAGTACCAGCCGACCGGCCACCAAAGCAGCCGACCGGCCATCAGTGTTGGCCGATGAACATCAATCATGGCCGATCGGCCATCAGTGTGTTCTTGAGATCAAATAGAAGCAATTTGGAGGTTGGCACAATTTTCAGAGGTCCAAAGATGTGCAAACAGAGGCATTTAGAGGCAAGGCGGTGGATTTCCGGGAGGATGCGACCAAGCATGCATGTCTTTCCCGTTCCCCGAGGCCTTTCATTTGAATTGCTTAGCTAGCTAGTTAACTTAGCTTAGTCATTTTGTAATTAATTAGCTTAGCACAGTTAATGAGTTGGTTTGTAATAAGTAGCTTAGCTTAGCATAGCCAGTTAGCTTATTTATTCGGACTCTCCTTTGAGAGGGCGCAATGTTGTAATAAGGGTGTGCGAGTGTGTGCACGTCTTCCAATCCCACTTCTTTCTCCCTTTTATTTATCCGCTTTCGGTGGTTAGATTAGGGCATATTTTAATTAGCATACCTTATGCTTGCATGTTTGCATCATTCATTTTGTCTTGCATGCACTGGGCTTGGCGCATCATTCAAACTGCATTGTATTTCAATAATTCTTTGAATACATGTATCAATTGTTGTATTCATATGCCATCTTAGATAGCCGAGCCTATTTAGTTGCATTATTGCATGTGTTGCATTAGGCATCTTATATAGTTAGGATCACGGATTGATTTCTAACTAGTTCTCTGTTTTGGCTTGGAGTACACTATGAGTGTTTACGCTTTAGCATACCTGCATGAGTGTGAGTGTTGCCATGATAGTATGCTTACCATAAGGCTATTTGCTTAAGTGATTAGCTGCATGAATGCCTGTGGATGAAGGCTTGATTGCCTGAATTGGGACAATTCATCAAATGTGAGTTTTAAGCCCACTTTGCGAAGTGGCAAAATCTTGTTTTCTTAAGCCCACTTGAGGGTTGCATTTTCAAACCATTTTCGAAAACAAACACGAGTTGTTTTGTTCCAATTCTCGCGATTGAGTTTATACTTGTATGTTGTGCGCATCACATAGTAAAGTTAGATTAATAACCAGTATAAGAACACATGTGTTTATAAAACAACATATCATGTTTAGTAGAGGCCGATCCTTTGATCAGGCAAGCGGGGGTGCTCATGTCATGACCTTTCCCTCTCGTACCCAAGTTCTTGAGCCGAGGCAACTTTGGTGATGACGGACACGTGGCCTTTGGCACGAGTCAGGGTTTCCTAAATTTCCCAAAACAAAATATTTAGGTGGCGACTCTGTAATCTGGCAAAGTAGTCCAGTTTTGGCATTATTTGATTCAAAATCGATTTTCCAAAATGATTTGTCAAATTTGACACTTTGGTGTTTATTAGTCTCGCATTGCACTTTGTGAGATTAGATTCAGAACCGTGACAGGAGTCCGAACTATAGTAGCAGGACCTAATTCGCGCCTCTCCGAAAAAGGGGCACGTGAAGGAAGTCGGGCGATCTACAGTAACTTTGCCTGAGAATCTTCCGGGCTAACATTACCCCGTTCATGTGCGCTTCGCACTCTCCTCCATTGATGGCCTCTATTACGCGCCTTGATTCCTCTACTTCGACACACAACTTGTGCATTCCCAATTGACCCCTCTTGTACAGTTTACCTCTGCAAATGATAATTGAATGGCCATCCGCCATATTGCCCTCTTATCTTTGGCATTTTCCCCTGGTGGATAAACCTCATTTTCCAAGAAGGTCCAGATATCATAGAAGTAAGGGTTTTGATCTTGAACTTCATCTATTGTAGCGATAGTTTCATAGGCTGGCGTATACGTCTACTCAATGATGATCGGACGCATCCAGACTTCCAACGTGATGTCTATCATAGAAGATAGAGTTGATAAGGTGTCAGCAAACTTGCTGTTCTCTCTTAGTAGATGTGTGAAAGTCAGTTTTTCAAACCTAGGAATCAGAACACCCAAGGTCTGGTGATAGATCTTCATTTTTTCTTCTTTAACTTTCTAGTCTCCTTTTGCTTAAGACACAACTAGGTTCGAGTCCCCAATGATGTCCAACCTTTTTGCTCCTAGTTCCAGGGCAGCTTCTAAACTAGTGATACATGCCTCGTATTCTGCTTCAATAGTGGATACCTTGAACCGGAGTTTGAAGGCTAAGGGTATATGGGAATTTTCGGGGTGCTATCAACAACACCTCTATCCCATAACCATATTGATTAGATGCTCCGTCAAAGTACATTGTCCAAATCTCTTCCTCGACTTGTAGAATGGATTCATCTGGAAACAGGTATTCTACCGCTTCATCTCCTTCCATTGGGTGATCTGCCAAGAACTCCACCACAGCTCTCCTCTTGACATACTTGCGAGTAACATAAATTAGATCAAATTCGGAAAGGAGAAGCAACCAACGGACTAGCCTACCCGTAAGTGCTGCTTTCTCAAAGAAATATTTGACGGGATCTAATCTCGAAACTAGAATAACAGAGTGAGCTAACAAGTAGTGCCTCAACTTCCTGGTAGCCCATACCAAGGCTAAGCAAGCTTTCTCCAGTGGGGTGTAATGGGTCTCATAATCCAGCATTTTCTTGCTTAAGTAATAGATGGCTTTCTCCACCCTATCCTCAGATTCCTCAGCAAGCATGCATCTCATTGTTGTGTCTGTTACTGACAGATACAAAATCAAGGGCTTCTTTGGCTTTGGCGGCAACAACACGGGTGGATTCTAAAGGTACTGCTTGATCTGCTCAAAAGCGAATTGACACCGATCATCCCATCAAAATTTCTTTCATTTCTTCAGGAGACCAAATAGTGGTTCACAAGTCAAGGTTAATTTAGAATTAAACCGTCTTATGAATTGCACTTTACCCGAAAAGCCTCGCACCTCTTTTTCAGTCCTTGGTGGTGGCATTTCTAGGATGGCTTTGATTTTGGAAGGATCTACCTCGATGCCTCTCTGTGTGATCAAGAAACCCAGCATTTTCCCTATTGTTATGCCGAAAGTACACTTTTGTGGATTCAACCTCAGTCTATATTCTCTGATCTGTTAAGAGAATTTCTTCAAGGCGGTGTAGTGGCCCTCTCTTTCTTTGGACTTGACAATTATGTCGTCCACATACACCTCGACCTCTTTGTGGATCATATCATGCAGAATTGTGGTTGCAGCCCTTTGATAGGTAGCCCCAGCATTCTTCAGCCCAAATGACATCACCCTGTAGCAGTAGGTTCCCTACGGCATAATGAAAGTAGTTTTCTCTCTGTCTTCGGGTGCCATCAGAATCTGGTTATACCCGAAAAATCCGTCCATAAAGGAAAGCAATGCATGACCTGCGGTAAAATCCACTAATTCATCGATGTGCAGCAAAAGAAAGTCGTCCTTCAAACTGGTTTTGTTCAAATCCCTGAAGTCCACACATACCTGAATTCTGCCATTTTTCTTTGGCACAGGGACGATGTTGGCTAACCAAGTTGGATACTCAAATACTACCAAAATCCCTGCATCTATCTTCTTGGTGACCTCTTCCTTAATCTTCAAAGCCCAATCCGGAGGTATTCTCCGCAACTTCTGTTTGACGGGTCGGGCCTCGGCGTCAAGAGGGATCCAATGCTGTACACTCTCAGGATCAATTCCAAACATGTCTTCGTCGCACCACGTGAAAACATCTTTGAAATCTTTTAATAAAGAAACTAAGCGCTCACGCTCCTCCGAAGACAACATGGACTTGATCTGGACCAAACGCGGATCCTTCTCAGTGCCCACATTCAAAGCAATGATTTTATCAGCAAGGTGTTTTGCAAACCTCTCCTCCTTCTGATTAATCAAAATTTTCAAAACTAGAGGAATTCCTTCATCATCGTTTTCATTAAAATTTTGAAAGTCTTGATCAATGCAATAAACAAGCGGCACAGAGAAATACTCAGAATCTGCAATGGCATTCTCATTCACAAAGTCAAGCTCATCCAGTTCTTCGGTTACAACCGACTCAAAAGCAAAAGAAAAGGACGACCTGGACAAGACCTTGGCATTCGGGTTATCAGCCTAGGAATACCAGACTCGGACTTAGAAGAACCAAAATCTGATTCCGACTCCACAGACTTTGTGGAATCAGATTCTGGCTCACTACCCGACTCATAACTGCTAGACAAGTAGCCCTCCTCCAGCTACCAAATGAGGGATGGTGCGTCAGATGCATCCAAAATGTTGCTAGAAGGGTTCACACCCAGTTGGTCCCCGATCATGGAAACGGTCAGGTTATCCCTAAGCTCTCTAAGTCGATCGGAGGATCCGAAAGGAGACATGCTAGTGCTGCTCCTACTTCGAGTTCGCTGTTGTCTGGGTCACTTTCTATGCTCTACTCAACTTTAGCAGTAATTGGCTCAGCCCTTTCCTTTGTATCATTGTCTTGCAGTTGCAAGTCAAAGAAAATTTCAAATCCGAGAACACGCTGCTTCTCAGAGTTGAACCAAGGTTCCGAGAAACCGCAAAATGGGAAGTCTTCACCCTTCCAAACAAAATGACCATTCAGGGTTCCCCGGATTGGTCTGTACCGACCATCTCTTTTCCTTTCCTAACCCAATCCTCTTTGGTGGGCGTATAACAAAGACCAAAGGCATATGAATTATGTGGCACATCGGCCAGTGCGGTAACGCCCTTCCGACCACTTCTTCCCAACCCCATTCTTGGCACATGTTAGAGCTTGTTCATGAAATAGATTGATTGGGCACTGAAATACAAGCCCTCATCTAATGCCAAGATGGTTTGCATTGCCCGGGCCTCAGCTAGGGTAAATCCAAAGAGGAAAACATCCTCCTCGCCATGAACAATTTCCAGCACAGGTGTAGTTACCTCTGGCAGAGGATGGATAGATGAATTCCCGAACACAATAGCCAACCCCTTCCCATAGGGGTATTTCAGCATTTGATGGAGGATAGAGGAGACAGCTTTTACTTGGTGTAGCCATGGCCTTCCTAGCAAGTGGCCGGTACATCCAGGACATGGAACTCAATATCCTGTTGAGCTGGGCCCACTTGAACTCTGATCTGTATTGTGCCCATGACCTCTCTGCTCGTATTGTCATACGCCCGAATCACCTAGGCTGTAGGCACAAAATCCACTAGTTTCAAATCGATAGCATATGCTGTACGAGATGAACAGACATTGATAGTCGACCTTGTATCAACCAATACCACTGGCATGCATTTTTCTCTGCACTCTATAGATATATACAGAGGTTTGTTGTGTGCTGAGCCTTCTGGTAGTAATTCTTTGTCTGAGAAGGTTAGAGTTGGCGTAGTGCCTCTGGGGAAAACCAACCCCACAAGCTGTTCAGGAGTTGTGTCAATGAACAATTTAGCTTTATCCATCGCTGATAGCATAGCTTGTCGGTGCACTCGAGAAGCCATGAGCGGACCCCAGATTGAAATATTGGATCTTCTTCAACTGTTTCAACACTACTTCTTCTTCTAATTGCTTTTCCCTCTGCTTCTCTATCTCTTTATCTTTCTCGAAGGCTTCAGCTTGGTCCAAGTGCGGGGGCTTGAAATACTGTCCACTTCTCGTCATGTGGTCAATCTCTTCAAAGTACCAGGTGTTGTCTGGCAGGTCTTCGCCCCAATCCTCGTCGGTGTGAACCAAAAGTAGATCATCATCCTCCCACCATACACCTCTAGCAGCCGACCAACAGTTGTCCGGCTCCAATCTGATCATTGCTTTATCAGAAGTATCCCCCGTAGGGTGTTAGGCTTTTCAAGCTTCCTGTTTGTATTGATCCCTTTCTTGCACAAACCGCTTCAATGTAGCTTCTTGTTTAGTATCCGCGGTACTCACGGCGCCTAGTTCTTGAGCTAAATTCTTAATACCGGTGCTCTCCGGCAATTTTCCCTTGTCCTCGGCCATTCCGGCCACTGTAGTTGCTCTGACTCCTTTTTCTTCAGGTTTTGATTCAGTTTCTTCCTCTTTGTTAGACTCATCACTAAGCCACCCGAGTTGCCTGTCGACCTATTCAAATCAAACCAGTCAATCTGCACGTCCCCCTGAACTTGTTCGTCATAGAATTGCAGATTGTCTAAGTCTTCTTCCAGCTCCGCTAGATTATACAGACCTTGGCTTGCACCATCCTCTCTAACCAGACTAACCTCCACTATTGTCAGCAATACCACTTCGGGCTTAACTTAATCAACTGGTACAATGTAATCGCACGGGTCATACACCCATTCTGATAAGTCTACAGAGCTCTCAGGCAATGAGTTGACACTCTCCTCCAAGGCTAACCTCCCTTCTTCTGCCACTTTCACCACCACGAGTTCAGGTTGAAGTATGGATGCGTTCATCACGCACAAGTTCATGTTTTTAGGAATGAACACAGCCAATTTGGGTAGGTGGGAAGGGCTAATGTATAAGCTGGGGTCATAGGGGATGGCGAGTATATGTATTAGATTTAAGTTCCGGGGTGGGGGAACTTGGTTGTGGGCTGGAAGAGGGTTGGTGGTTACATTTGGCTTTTGGAGTGGTGTTATCACCTTGTTGTCAATGAGATCTTGAATCTCATGACGCAGCCTGTAGCATTGGTCATTGTCTTGACCATGCTGCTGGTGAAAAGCACAGTATTTCGTTGGGTTGTGTTTAGGCAGGAGAGGATCGGGTAGTGGGCGTTTTTCTAACGACTTAAGATGCCCTTTTTTATCAGCACCCCTAGGGCTTTGGATAAAGGCATATAGAGCGGGGTAAAGACCCTTTGAGATCGGGCTTGGTTATTTGAGGTTTATGGATTTGTACTGGTGAAAGGGTTGGCAATTTTGGGTGTCGTGGTGATAACATTCACATTAGATGGTTGTGCAGTTGTGCTTCCACTCGTGGTTACATTGGAACTACGAGTGAAAGGCCTCTTAGGTTGCTCATTCTCATCAATTATCAACCCATGTTTCATTGCATCTTCAATCTGAACTACTATTTCATGGAGCTCAGTGAATGTGAATAATAGCAAGACAATCATCTTCTGAAATAATTTCCCTTGCAGATTGTAAACCACCATTCTGATTTGGTCCTTCTCGAATGGCCTGGTAGTCATCATTGAAGCCTTGGCTCTCCACCGGGTCATAAAGTCTGAGAAACCCTCATTTGGCTCTTGACAGGTTGCCTCAAGATCACGGGTTGTGACCTCGATCTGGGTGTTGTAGGAGTACTGTGCAATGAAGGCCTCAGCCATTTCCTCCCAGCTTCGTTTCACAGAGTCTTCCAGCTTTGCATACCAGATAGCCGCTATTCCTGACAAGGTTCGGCCAAAAAGCGATAACTTTTGAACTCTGATGAGGACCATCGGCCGTAGGTTATCTGAGAACAACCGCAAATGGACCATGGGATCCCCAGAGCCATCGAACCAATCTATATGTGGCATTTTGAATCTGTCTAGTAGAGTTACTGTGGAATCGGTGTATCCATCTTCGATGTCAGGGATTGAGTTCACACCCTGTGCCTGTTTGAAAAGTTTCTCCAGCTTGTTGAACTTTAGTACAGTCGAGTCAACTTCAAATTCAAACGGCGGCTCAGCTTGGTACACTAGTGCCTTGGAGGCCTGCGGTAAGATGGGGTCTACCGGGTTGCCCAAATTCTCAGTTTGAGCATTAGCAGTGATTTCAGATGCTGGGATACCCACTGGAGGTGCATGGAAAGCAGAAGCCACTGCTTGATGTGGTTGCTGTTGCTGCAGCCTATTTATCACCTTAGCTTGATAGGCTGTAACTTCAGCTTGACGGACAGCATCTTGCTGCATGGTTTCAATGGTTTGCTGGAGATGACGAAGCAATTCTTCCGTGCTAATCAGGGGATGTTGAGCCATCGAAATTGGCGAATAATCTCTTACTGGAGTGGAAGTAGAAAACTGAGCCTGACTGGGCGCATGTGAAGTAAAAGGTGGCTGCTAAACTAGTGAATTATGCCTAACCCTCCTCCGTCTCGTGACCGATGGGAGCGAAGCAAACACAGGCTGTCCCCTGACAAGATCCCCGAATCTGTAAAGTCTCCTTACACGGGTCTAGACTGCTTGGGGGGTAACAGAATTGTCTGAAGCAATTGTGATAAACTACCTTACAAAAAGAAATAAAGCAAAAAGAAAGCGAAAATCAGAAACCACACAGCACCTCAGCTCAGGTGTGAACAAGACACAGTCGTAATCATAAGTTGTAGAACTGCACTCAACACTAATTTTTGCCCCCCAAATCTGATACCCAAACTTGCAACTAATATGTACATTCCTATAGAGTTTCACTCTAAAAGCACATACCAATTAAGTGAGAGCCAAAACACCCCTATGATGGGGTAAGGTTACCCTGTCATAGTTTCGTCAGGAACTAGGGTTAACTATTCAAGCAAAGTGTTTTCACACAAACCTGCATTCGGGTAAGCAACCTGTCCTAGTTTGGAACAGTCTCTATGGCTTTCGATATACAACTAGGCCAATTGGTCAAAAGGGGTATCTCAGCAAGGCTACCTAATATACCTCTCACACCTAACACCGAGAAGTGAAAGGAGGATCAAATGGTACAGCGATAGTCTAGATCCAAGGGTTGTGTTCCCATCGTGGCAGAGCCTGTGACTGGTCAGCCTTTTGGCAAACTTATCTAAGCGAGCCTCCGGCAAACCATCCAGGAATAGTAAATGGCAAACACAATGACTTAGGCGCACCAATGCAAATGCAATACAAAGAAACACATAAGTGTAGATAAAATGCCATATCACGAGTTCGAGTCAAGTTCTCTAAATCTCCAGCGGAGTCGCCAAAAACTGTAGCTCGCATTTTTTGCACCCTTTTCGGAAGGTTCGAAAGAAGCCCTACAGTTTGGACTACCGCAGTTTTGAATCTAATCTCACAAGTGCAATGTGAAATTTATAAACACCAAAGAGTCCAAATCCGGAAAATCTTTTAGAAAATCGATTTTGAATCAAAAATTGCAAAATTGGACTGCTTTGCCAGATACAGAGTCGCCACTTATATATTTTATTTTGGGAAAATTTAGGAAACCAATGACTCATACCAAAGGCCACGTGTCCGTCATCACCAAAGTTGCCTCGGCTCGGGAACTTACGTACGAGGGGGGAAGGTCATGAATTGAGCACCCCCGCTCGCCCGATCAAAGATCGGCCTCTACTAATCGTGATATGATTTTTATGAACATTATGTGCTCTTGTTCCGGTTATTAGGCTAGTATTACTATATGATGCGCACAAGCAAGTATAGACTAGTTTACCTGAATTGGAACAACTTAATTTCATGTTTGTTTTGCGAAATGATTTGATTTTGCCACCTCAAGTGGGCTTAAAGTTTGCAAATTTGCAACTCAACAAAGTCGGCTTAAAACGTGCATTCATTGAATCGTTCCAATTCAAACAACAAGCCTTCATCCACAGGCATCCAAGCAGTTTAACAAGTAGGAATTTAGCCTGATGGCAAGCATGCTATACATGGCAATCACTCACACTCATGCAACTATGCTAAAGCATTAAAAACTCACCTAGTACTCCAAGTTAAGAAGATATGAGTTAGAAAAATATGCATGATTCCTAAGTATGTCAAATGTCTAATGCAACGCATGCAATATGCAATTAATAAGCTCGGCTATTAATATGGCATATGGATCGATTTTGATGACATGCATTTAAACACGTATTCAAAGAATTATTGAATGACAATGCAATTTGAATGATACGCCGAGCCTCAGTGCATGCAATACAAGATGAATGGATGCAAGCATAAGGTATGGTAATTGAAATATGTCCCTAATCTATCCATCAAAAGTAGTTAAATAAAATGGAGAAAGATGTGGGGTTAGAAGACATACACATTATTACATTACACTCTCACGAAGGAGAGCTCGAATGAATAAGCTAAGCTAAGTTAATTAAGCTAAGCTAATTATTACAAAACTTGAATAAATAATTAACTAACTATCTAAGCTAATTAATTAAGCATTTAACTAGGCTAAACTAATTAAATATTATAACACAAACTAATTTAATTAATCTAAACTATTTAAATGAGTAAACTAATTAGCTATAACTAATTAAGCTAATTTAAATATTACAACACAAACTAATTAGCTACAACTAATTAATTTACAACAAACACATAATTAAATGCTAATTTAAATTAATTAACTAGCTAACTAGTCTTGGGAAGCGAGGGAGGCCCATCCATGCTCAGTTTTCACCTGAAGAATATCCGCTATCTGCCCTCGAAAGACTCTGTTTGCACAACCCTTGCACTTTTTCCTTCTCCAGATCAACTATGCCATGCTTCACAAGCACACTTTCACTGGTGGCCGGTAGGCGTAAAGTGGTGGCCGGCCGGCCACCACTGAGAGGTTGCCATCCAACACTGATGGCCTACCGACCAGTAGCAGTGGCAGGCCGACCGCTGATGATCTACTTTTCCTTGCTGCAATAGAGAGCAAACATGGCAAAGAGAGAGCATTCTCACAGGTTGTTTGTACTGTGTATCTCTCTTTATCATCAAAACATCTCAAATGAGTGATACACTTGGTCCTCAAACCATTAATCAAGCAATTTCATTGCATAATGGTTAAGGAACCAATATGAACAAGTTAATAAATGCACAAATAAGACCAAAAAGACCATCACTCTATCATACATGATCAAGGGCAACAGAGACCTTGGAAACTTGGCACATTTCATCACTTTGAGTATGAAATGTCCTAATTTTCCTTGTGTTCAATTAACGTCCGATTGAACACATCAAAACAAAACCAATTTCTTGTCTTGCACACTTTTAGTTTTAACTTGTTTACCCATTTTGATTACCTTTCCATTCTTTAACCAATTAAGCCCATTGGTGAGAAGTCCTCTAAAGGGAAGGAAGTGTCAAACAAGGGGTAGTTTAGGGCAAGAGAGAGATGTCATGCCATTGGTAATGAACCCCCAAAAGAGGATTAAACCATTAAGCAATGAATCTCAATCTCAAGCTTAAACTATCCGAAGGTTAAAACAACCCACAAAGCAAATAAAGAGTGAAGAAATGAGGGAAATTGCAGAGACTATAAGTGCTAAAATGAAGTGAGAAAAGCACTAAAACATGCAATCAAGTCAAACAAGTGGTGCCTAAAGGCCTAAAAGACCAAGCTTATGAGGACTATTACACTAGAGGCATGAAAAAAAATACTCAATGCAATAAACAACCAAAAAAAGAGTTAAAACAGTCTAAAATAGAGCCTAAAACATACTGGAATTAAGCTATAAAAGGCTAGAAAATTTAGCTAACACATGGAGCTAACTAGGCTAGCAAACTAGACACAAGAAGGAGAGGCTAACCCCTCCAATTTTGGACTTCAAAACATGATTTTTTTTCCACTGAAAATACTCTGAAATTTAGTGCTAAAAAGCCCAAGAAAAGATAGTTTGAAAGTAGGAAACAAAGGTGGAAAAGCCTTAAAAGCAAGGAATAAAGAAGGGTGAGGTACCCCCCTAACCTTAAATGGCCTAAAACGCCAATTTCAGCCAACAAAAATAGAGCATTTTATGGCCCAAAAAATAGCCCAAAAATAGTGGAAAGAGATAGGAAAACAAGTATGCAAAACAAGTTTAAAAGACAAGTGTTATACCTCTTGAAGCAAAGAACAATTCTAGGCACTAACTCAAGCCAAAACCACCTTTAAGAGCTCCAAGAAGGCTTTAAGGAACCTCAGCTCAAAGATGATCAACTTTGGTTAAGGAAATGTAGGCAAAAGTGTAGTGTAAGTAGGTAAGTATTCACAAATTTGCAAGAGAGAGAGAGAAATATAGAGTGATAGAGAGAGAGAGAGAGAGATTTTTTTCCCAAAATTTCTAACCCTAAAAAATGGGAGAGGAGACCCCATATATATAGATAAACAAGCATTTGGCTGAGAAAAATCCATCCATACACGGGTATGGAGATGAGACCAATTATACCAACAGTTGGAACAACTGTCAACAAAATATCTGAAAAAAGACACTGGTGGTCAGCAGGCCACTAATGTGGCCAGTAGGCCACTAATGATGGCTGGCAAGCTCAATTGGTGGCCAACAGCCACCAGGGGTTGCAGGCTTGAAGGTTTTGGTCCAAAACAGGGCACAGAATGCATGGGGCTTGAAGGCTCAAAGACAGGGCATTCTACCGAGGACTTCGGGCACTAAAACGAGCACAAATAGTCACAATCATCGAGTGCACAAGCGATGACGTCCAAGTCTTAGGGATGGTCAAAAATAGGGTGTCTACAGCATCAGAAGCCAGCGAGTTTGTTGCAACCCTTGTCTATAGCCGAGTGGAAGTGGGAGCATGTCATGATGGATTTTGTTGTGGGCCTTCCGAGGACTCAACGGGGTAGTGATGCCATTTGGGTGGTAGTTGACCGGTTCACCAAGTCAGTGCACTTTATAGCTATGCGTGTAAGCGATTTGAAAGACTATCTAGCCGACCTGTACATTAGAGACATGGTGAGGTTGCACGGGGTCCCTGTGATGATTGTTTCGGATAGAGATTCATGTTTCACAGCTCGGTTGTGGCAGAGCTTAGAAAGTGCATTGGGCACTAGATTGACCTTTAGTACTGCGTATCACCCTCAGACTGACGGATAGTCCGAGCGTATGTAGACACCCCATTTTTGACCGTCCTCAAGACTTGGACGTTATCTTTTGAACACTCGATGATTATCCATGGTCGTGTTCGTTTTGAGTTCCCGGAGGTCTTAGCCGCGCGCCTTGTCTCAAGATCTCTCAACTTGTCTGTTTTGTGCTTGGTTGTGGACCAAACACTTGTGTTTTTGCTTTTGAGGGAAGAGAGTGGCTTGTTTGCCATCCCCTCAACCCATCGGCCAAGGCTTGAGGCCATCGGCCTTGTTTTCTTTCCATCGGCCAACAGTGTTGGCTGATCGACACATTATTTGGTCAGCCGGCACTTATGTTGGTCGATCGGCCATGTTTTCTGGCCGAACCTTGTTCATCTGCTTTATGCAGATATTTTATGCCAACTGTCACAACTGGCATAAGCAATTCACCCCCTCCAGTGTATGGAGGGATTTGCCCCTTGACTTAGCTTCTCCAAGAAGCCTTGGAATTGGATTTCTATAAGAAGGGAGCTCCTCCTCCCTTCTCAGAGGTTCTGAAAAATAGGGTTAGAGAAGTTGTATCTATCTATCTCTATATTTCCCTCTCTTTACATATTTGTGTGTGTATTTGTGCTCAAAATGGTGTTTTGTTCACACTATTGCACACAAACACCTAGCAATACACCATTCTTTGGTTGCTGAGATCCTAGGGAGTTGGTGTTAGAGTTCTTGGAGTGGTTTAAGCTTAGAAAAGTTGCTGGAGCCTTGTTCTTGAAAGTGTTCTTCAAGGGTGAGCATTCTTGTTTTTAATACCCCTTTCTTACTTAAGCTTTTAGACCTTCTTGCTTATTGTTTTAAGCTTAACTCTAAACTACAATAATTTCTGATTTTTGATGCTTTAGATCTTTATTTAAGATCACTTTTTGGTTTGGGGTTGTTTTTCCCCTCTTAGGCCTTGTTTTAGGCCATCCCTTTTGGCCCTTGTTCTTGGCTTTGCATGACCTTCCTACAACTGAAATCTAGAGGATTTTCAGTGGTGGGAAGGTGGTTTTGGAGTCCTAAATAGGAGAGGGTCATCCCCTCTCCTTATTGTCTTGTATGCTAGTATAAATGGCTTATATTGGTAGCATGTTTGCTTAGCTTGTTTTAGCTCCATTTTAGCAATTATTTGGTGTTGTTTTGCCATGATATACCTCTATTTCAAGTTGGTTTAATGGTCTCTTACATGCTCCATATACTTTTCTTGTAATCTCCTCATTTGCCTTAATATGCATCATGTTGTAACATGTCATTCTAGCATGCTTTTGGCTCAACTCCATGAAACTTTTAGCCTTGTTGTAACATGATTAAGCTCTGATTTGAGTTGTTTTGACCATATATGCCATGCTTTGTATAGCCATAAGGCATTCTAGCTTGTTAGCTTTAAGTGTCCAAGTCACTAGCATGCTTTACTTGGACCATTTCAATGATTTGGCATCATTTGTTATACTATTTCAGTCCATGTTTCATGCTCAAACACTTGCACTTGTCACTCCTTTAATGCTTTAAAGAGTTGATGTTTTATGCCTCTTGAATGGATCATTGTGTATGCTTCCATGCTTAGGTCATTTGGATGCCATCTAAGTGGGTTTTTGGTCTTGTTTTACCATGTCATAACTCTATTTTTATTGGTTTATGTCATGTCATGTTTGGTTTTGATAGGTGTAGTGTAACACCCCTTTTGTAGCCTTGCATGCCTCATGCTTTTGGCATTGTGTTCTAGCTTGTGTTGGCTCGTTTCGAGCATGTTTTTGGTCTTGTTTGGACCTGCCTTGGGACTGTTTTAGGTCCCCTTGGCCCTTTGGGGCTTGTCTTGCATGGCCTTGGTTTGAACCCCTTGGCTAGCCTTAAGCCTTGACCCTTCTTGCATGATTTGCTTGTTTTGTTTGGTTGGTTTGGCACCTTTCCTAACATGATTTCAGAGCTTACAATGTATGTCACATGTCCATATTTGTCCCCTTTTAAGTGTTCTCGAAAGTTGCTCTCCTATGCTTAGGTGATAGACAATTGGCATGCATGTTTGTATGTACCTTTGTCTTCATTTCCATAGCATTTTGGCCACTGATTTTGGGCATGGCTGAGGTCTATCCATCTTCAGTTTAAGTCCATTTTACCATGTTGTCGCATGCTTGTCTCATTTTGTATGTTGTTACATACTTGTCCATCTTTATGTGCCTTGCATGTTTGCATGTTCATGTTGCATCCTACCATGTTGTTCAAAGTTGTTACTTTACATCATGCTTATATGCTTGTTGCATACTTGGTACATTATATGTTGTTGCATATTAGTTCCCTTGCATGTTGTGGCATGCTAGTCCTATTACATTATGCTTACATGCTTGTTGCATGCTTGCTAATTGACATGTTGTTGCATGCTCATCCATCTTGCATAATTGTTAGATTACATGTTGTTGCATGTTTGTTATCGGTATTCTTGTTGCATGCCTATTACATTGTATGCATGCATGTTTGCATGCTTAGGTTGCATATCGCTTGCTTGCATGCTTATGTTGCATTAGCTTGCTTGCATGCTTAGGTTGCATTGTATTGTGTGTGCATTCCCTTGCCTCTTGATCAAGCATGATAGAGGTTGGGGCCCCTTATGTGTTTTGTGCATTTCATTTGATATTGAATTGCACACTTGGCTCCTTTGGCCATCATGCATTGAAATGCATGATTGGTGGTCCGAGGGTTGAGAACTACACACCTTTGAGTCTTACACATGATAAGAGGTGTAGTTGTGCAGACATTGTCTTGAAAATGTATGGCCATGCTCTGTTTGTCCTCTGCTGCAGCAACAGGAGCAGTCTGCAGGAGGAAATGGTCGACCGACCATATTCAATGCCGATCGGCAACAAACATTTGGCCGAGAGCCTTATATTTGGTTGATGACCAATTTCCCATGGCCAATGGCCCTATCCCCTGGCCGATGGCCTCCCAGCATGCCCACAAGGTGGTTCAAAAGTGTCACAGAAGTTGGCACAGTTTTCAGAGGTATAGAGCAATGCAAACAGAGGTAACATGAAGCATGGCAATGGATTTCCGAGCGAAGCCGTCTGAGCATGCACTCATCCCTCGTCTCAAGGCCATTTCAGTGTTTTAATAACTTAGAATAGTTATTTATTTTGATTTGGTTATGTAATTAATTAATTAGCTTGTTAGTTAGTTAATTAGATTGATTTGTATTCTTCTTTCGGTCCCTCCGTCGAGAGGGCGCAATTTTGTAATAAGCGTGCATGTGTGTGATGCATGTCTTCCAACCCCACTTCTTTCTCCCATTTACTTAACCGCTTACGATGGTTAGTTTTAGGGCATATTTCGATTAGCATCCTTATGCTATGCATGTTTGCATCATTCATTCAGACATGCACTGCTCGCGCAAGATCATACTAACTGCATTGTATTTCAATTCCAAGTTGAATACATGTATCGAATTGTCACATCTCATATGCCATTTTAGATTAGCCGAGCCAATTCTAGTTGTACTTTGCATGCGATGCATTAGCCATTTTAACATGAACTAGGATCATTCATGATTTCTAACTACTTTCTTGTTTTGGCTCAGAGTACATTGTGAGTGTTTATGCTTTAGCATCTTACATGTATGTGAGTTTTTCCATGACAGCATGCTTGCCATGAGGCTAATTACTTATATGATATAACTGCCTGAATGCCTGTGGGTGAAGGTTGGATTGCTTGAATTGGAACGATTCATTGAAATCCGTATTTTAGCTTACTTGCGAGTAGCAAACTTCAAACCGTTTTCAAACAAACAAATATGCGATGCTTTGTTCCAAATTAGGCGATCTAGTCTATACTTGTGTGTTGTGCGCATCACATAGTAATTCTAGCTAATAACTGGAATAAGAACACATGTGTTTTCAAAAACAAGATATCATGTTTAGTACAGGCCGATCTTTGATCGGGCGAGCCGGGGTGCTCATAGATGACCTTCCCCAATCGTACCCAAGTTCCCGAGCCGAGGCAACTTTGGTGATCACGGACACGTGGCCTTAGGCACGAGTCAGGGTTTCCTAAATTCCCCCAAAATAAAATATTTAGGTGGCGACTCTGTATCTGGCAAAGTAGTCCATGTTTGGCACTTCTTTCTTAAAAATCAGTTTTCCAAAACGATTTGTCGGATTTGGACTCTTTGATGATTTATCAATCTCACATCACACGTTATGAGATCAGATTAAGAACCGTGACATTGAGTTTGAACTATAGTAGCATGAAGCCCTAGGGTGCGTCTACAGTGTACCATTCAGATCCTTGAGGATATACTTCGAGGCTGTGTCCATGATTTTAAGGGGTCGTGGGAGAGAGGCACTTGCCCTTAGTGGAGTTTGCCTATAATAACAGTTTCCAATCGAGTATTGGCATGGCACCATTTGAGGCCTTGTATGGCCGACCGTGCAGATCTCCAGTGTGTTGGGCCAAGGTGGGTGATACACCTTTATTAGGCCCAAACTTGGTTCAAAAAACGACAGAGAAGGTGACACTTATTCGTAAGAGGTTGGTTACGGCTAAAAGTCGCCAGAAAAGTTATGTCGACCGTAGAAGAAGACCCTTGTCTTTTGAGGTGGGAGACCATACGTTCTTGAAAATATCACCTAGGCAGAGTTTGATGAGATTTGGGAAGAGTGGGAAGTTGTCACCTCGGTTTATTGGTCATTTTAAGATCATTGAGTGGATTGGGGAGGTCGCTTACCATTTGGCGTTACCGCCACAACTTTCCAGGGTCCATGACGAGTTTCATATTAGTATGCTTCGGGAGTATGAGCCAAATCCATCGCACGTATTGGATTAGACCAACTTAGAGGTAGATGAGGATGCCTCGTACAAGGAGAGACCGGTGAGAGTCGTGGATAGACGGGATCAAGTTTTGTGATGCAAGACGATTCCCTTGGTTAAAGTATTGTGGAAACATCAAGGAGTTGAGGAAGCAACTTGGGAACGTGAATTAGAAGTCCAAGAGAAATATCCGGACTTACTGGTGGATGTTTAAATTTTGTATTGAGATTTTCATTATGTAAATGAAATGTGAAAACATTGTATATGTTATAGGTATTTTGGAAACATGGATTTTATATAAACATGGCACATATTTTGAGAATATGAAATATTTATGATGTTGTATTATTTTAGGAAGCATTGTATATGCTGTGTAAATTTTCAAAACCCGGTCCTTGATTAAACATTGTAAATGTTTTGGGAAATTGTAAATTTCATTTTAGATTGGGACTTGTGTATCGAGTCGATGAAAATAGACGACTGGGGAATGGGTCGTGGTATTGAATTTGTGAGAATAGCATTGTTATGAATGGTCTAATGTTAAATTTGAATTTGGTTTGTAATTTCAGGTACAAAATTCTTTAAAAGGGGAAGGTTATAGCGATTCCGGTTTTAACCCGTCACCTGTTGTATTCCGGACTCGGGTTTGTATGGCTTTGAATGGTGATTCATATCTCGTTTCTCTTATTTCCCCTCTATTTTGGTTATTGAGTTGTAGCTGTGCATTTGGAACAGGTTAGTTGGTTGCTTTCCCAAACCATGTTGCCCAGATTTTTGCTCATCCGCTCAAGCGGCCATTCTTGCGCTCGAGTGAGCTATGTAAATTTTGGTCCTCCACTCGAGCAGGATTTGTAAACTCTTAGTACTTTGCACGTCTACAAAAGTACTGGAGGGGTGTTTTTCACGCTCGAGCGGTGTTTCCTACTCTCGAGCGGGTGGGCGCTTGAGCGGCCTTTCTTGAGCTCGAGCGGTTTGTCTGTTGTTTGCAAAAATATTGGATGTGTGTATTCTGCGCTTGAGCGGGCCATTTTTTGCGCTTGAGCAGAACAACTTATTGAGTCTGACGCTCGAGCATTAACTCTTCCACTTGAGCAGACTGTGCGTATATTAGATCGCGAAAGTGACATTTTATATCACTTTTTCATTCTTCTCTCTCTCTAAAACTTTCCAAAAACCTAAATCTTGACCCTCTCTCTCTAAAATACTCTCCCTCTCTACATTTTGACCTAGATCCTTTGGGTTCTCTACCCTAGTGCCTTTTGTTAAAAAGCTAGAACATCTCAAGATCTACACTTTGAGTCTAATAGAGTTAGATTTCGGCATCTTTGAGGTTTCTCCCTTGCTTTGCTTGGTCTTCTCTTCTTGAGGTAGGGATTTTCTACACCTTAATATGGTTTTTAACTTAGTTATTTGTCGTTGTATAACAATGGTGGGATTTGGGGGGTAATATGAACAAAACCTAGGGTTTGGGTATAAAATGGAAATAGGTTTTTGGTAATTGAAAAGAAAATGATTGCGGGATTTGAAAATGATGTTGTATGATGTCAAAATTGTTGATTTTGGGCACTTGGTTGATATTTGGGAAGAGAGGTAGTTTGTCCTAAAATGATTATGATATTTATTTTGTATAAATAAATGAAATTGGTGTTGTGGATATGAAATTGGTCAAATATTGAAATAGATAATGGGATTAAGTAGGTGATATGTCTCACCTTTTGGAAATTTTGAATAATTTATCTATCTTGAGATTGTATATCTGTTTAAAAATATCTGTATTGAGCTATCGATAGAGGATAGTTATGCTTGTTGTAGAAATTGCATGAGGATTAGGTGAATTAAAACAAATCTATGGTTGGTTATCATTGAATATAATCATGTTGTAAATACATTGTATATGTATGATTATTTGGGAGGAGAAAAGGTATGTACTCCATGTGTGATTATGTATTTAAATACATTGCATATGTATGATTGTTTGGGAGGAGAAAGGAGATGGACTCCATTGCTTGGGAGGAGAAAGGGGATAGACTCCATCATAATTAAGTTGGCCAGAGTGTCCTGGGTGAAAGTCCCAAAATTTATATATGGGTGCCGATCCCGTGGACGAAATATTCGTAAAATGGCAATTGAAGTGTTGTGTGCTAATGGTGTGATTGTAGAACCAATGATTTGTGGTCTCTTTTGGATTCTTGAAAACTAATGAAATTGGTTCATGTATTAAAATGAATTAAAGGGAAGTGAAATGAAATATGGACTTGGTGTTCTATGACTATATAAAATGCGAATATTTTATTTCTGGCATTGTATATGTAAATTGTACTTATGTCTTTGTTAAACCTCATATACTTGTAGACACCCCATTTTTGACGTTCTTCAAGACTTGGACGTGACCGCTGGAACACTTGGTGATTACCCATGTTCGTGTTTCGTTTTGAGTTCCCGGAGGTCTCGGCTACGCGTCTTGCTTCAGGATCTCTCAACTCGACTGTTCTGTGTTTGGTTTTGCACCAAACACTTGTGTTTTGTTTCTGAGGGTAGAGAGTAGCTTGTTAGCTATCCCTGGCACCCACCGGCCATGGCTTGAGGCCACCAGCCGTGTTTTGAGGCCACCGGCCATTGGTGAAATATACCATTGGCCGGTCGGCATTTGGTGTGGCCGGCCGACCATATGTTTGGCCGATGGACTCCTTTTCTAGCCGGTACCCCCTTTTTGCCTTTTTCAGGCATAGTGCATGCCAGCTGTACAAATTGAATGCACAAGACCTCTCTGCATATATATGTGGTTGTTTTGCACCTTTGACCCTTTTTTTCGCACCATTTGCTCAAAGCTTCTTGAGGAAGCTTTGACCCCTTGTCTTGGCTTCCTTAAGAAGCTTGCACCTTTGGGATAGCTTCCATTGGAAGCTTGGTCCCTTTGACCCTTTTGCTTAGCTTCTTTGAGAAGCTTAAACACTTTTCCTTGCCTATATAAGGAGGGCCTCTCCTTCCATTGAGGAGGTTCAGCAAATCCAAACCTAATACACATATATATCTGATATATATATATATATCTCTATACCTCCCTCTCTCTCTTCATTTGTGTGTGTTTAAGGGCCTAAAAGTGTGTTTTGTTCATGGTTTTGCACTAAGACACACACTATTACACCATACTTCGACTTTGAGAGGCATTGAGGATTTGTTCTTGAGGGTTTGTTCTTGAGGTTTTGGACTGATTTTGATCAGAGGAGGAGGGCTACATTGGCTGTTCTTCAAAGGTTCTTCAAGAGTAACACTCTTACTTTAGATTCCCCAATCTTGCACTAGACTTTTGCCTATCTTGCTTACTGTTTTAGACTTTGTATATAATTAAAAAAAAAGTCTTGTATTTGCATGCTTAAGATACTTCACTAAGGTTGTTTTGGTGTTGGAGGTCAACCTCCCCCTCTTAGGCCTTGTTTGGCCCTTTTTTGTGCTTCCATTGTTAAGCTTTGGTTACTTTGGTGTATTGGCCTTCTCACCACTGAAACCCAATGGATTTCAGTGGTGAAGAAGGGGGTTTGAAGTCTTGCATAGGGGAGGGACACCCCTCTCCCTTGGTCTCTCATTTGTGTATGTTTTGGCCTCATAAGGGTAGCATATGTGCTTGGTTGTTCTTGGCTTCATTTCAGGGGTTTTTGGGTGTTATTTGGGCATATCTTACCTCTGTTTTTGGTCGGATTAAAGGTCCCTTGCATTCTCAATATACTTGCTTTGTAATCCTCCATTTTGCCTAGAAGAACATCATGCATTTAGCCTACCATGCCCTCATGTTTTGGCCTAACTTTGTGAAGTTCTTAGCTATGTCTTACCATGCTTAAGGTCTGTTGGGAGCTTATTTGATCATATTTGCCATGTTTGGTATAGCCTCTTTGTATTTTGGCTTGTGAGCCTTTAGTTTGTGAGTCATGAGCATGCTTGAGTTGGGTTGTTTTAGTGATTTGAAGTCATCTCTCATGCCATTTTAGTCCCTAATCCATGCTTGTATACTCACATTTATTCTCCTTTCAATGCTTTGAAGAGGTGTGGTTTTATGCTCCATGTTTGGCCTTTTTGTGCATGCCTTTCGTTTAAGTCATTTGGGCTGCCATATCAGGGGGTTTTGGGACTTATTTTGGTGCATTATAACTCTATTTTGTATTGAAAATTTCATGTCATGTTTGCTTGGGGTAGGTGTTGAGTAATGCCCTCTTTTGTACCCTTGAAAGCCTTCTATCTTACACCCATTCCCTAGCATGATTTGGTGTCATCCTTCACATGTTGTTTCAGAGTTTAACACGAGTGTTTAACGTCCATGTTTATCACCTTTGAGTGTTCTTGAGAATAGCCTTCCATGCTTAGGTTTTTGGCTCATTGGTGTGCATATTTGCATGAGCACTTATCCATCATTTTTGACACTTTTGGCCACTGTTTCGGGGTGTGGCTGAGGCCTCCCATTTCAGTTTAAGACCACCCTTGTACATAGTTGCATACTTAGCATGTGGCATGTTGCATTCCATTATTTGCATGCTTACATGATGCCTTGTTTGCATGTTTGCATATTGTTTAGATAATTGCATCATATGATTTTGTTGCACTCTTGGCATACTAATGTTTGCATGAATAGGTAGCATTGCATTGCATTAGTTGCACTACTTTGCATTGTATATGGCATACATTGCATTACATTTTGCTTGGTTTGGGGTGTCAAACCAAGCATGAGGGTTGAGGAGTGTTCGTATTTAAAGTGACGAAGCACGTCTCAATCCTCGGTCACTGACGCCTTTGATCTCAACATGATGGGGTGTTAGCATTCATTCGCTTGTTGCATGCATTTTACATTAATAGGCAAACTTGGCATCTTAGGCCATCATGCATTGGAATGCATGATTGGTGGCCTGGGTACTGAGGGCCACACTCCCTTGAGTCCATAACATGATTGAGAGAGTGGCCATGCACACATTTGTTTGAAAATTCTATGCCATACACTACTTGCCCTCTACTGCTGTCAACTGCAGGATTCTGCAGGAAGAAATAGCCGGTCAGCTACTTGGAGTGCCGACCGGCCAGAAGTAGATGGCCGATAGCTTAAAAAGTGGCCGGTGACCATTCCCTGAGGCCGGTGGTGTTTCCACCTGGCCGGTGATGCTCCCTAGTGTTCAGAGAAGCATCCTTGAGACTTGTAAAAATTTTCAGAGAAGCAAGGCAGCGAAAACAGAGGCAGCAGTGCTATGGCAGCGAGTTTCCAGGCGAGATGAGTTAAGCATGCATCATTCACGCATTCTGAGGCAGGGCTGTGGCCACCTTCTTTCCGCATTTAATTTGTTAATTAATTAGAAGTTCTATAATAATTAATTTAATATTATTTATTCGGATCCTCCGAGTGAGGGCAATTGTGTAATAAGTGTGCGTGAGTGTGTGTATGTCTTCCAACCCCACGTCTTTCTCCCTTTTATTTACTAGTTTTCGATGGTTAGTCTAGGGCATGTTTTAATTAGCATACAGTATGATAGCATGTTTGCATCCATTCATTCGTTTTGTATGTACCGGGCTCGGCGCATCATTCTAACTGCATTTGTATTTCAATTTCAAATTGAATACGTGTTAGTTGTAGCATTTCACATGTCATTGTAGATTAGCCGAGCCTATCTTAGTTGCATTTTGCATGTGTTGCAATTAGCCATCTTAACATGAACTAGGATCATGCATGTGATTACTAACTAGTTTCTGTTTTGGCTTGGAGTACTAAGTAAGCTTTTATGCTTTAGCATACCGCATGCGTGTAAGTGTTGCCATGACAGCATACTTGCCATGACAGCATGCTTACCATGAGGCTATTTACTTATGTGATATAATCGCTTGAATGCCTGTGGATGGAGGTTGAATTACCTAAATTGGAATAATACATTAAAACTGTGAGTTTTAAGACCACTAGATAGTGGCAAAACCATTTTTTCTAAAGCCCACTCGAGGGTGGCAAAACCTGCATTTTAACCTACTTACGAGTAGCAAACCATTTTCAAAACAAACAAGCAATGTTTTGTTCCAATTTAGGCGATTTGATCTATACTTGTATGTTGCGCGCATCACATAGTAAATCTAGGCTAATAACCGGAATAAGAATGCATAATGTTTTCAAAGCTAGATATCATGGTTAGTAGAGGCCGATCTTTGATCGGGCGAGCGGGGGTGCTCACGAAGTGACCTTCCCCAATCGTACCCAAGTTCCCGAGCCGAGGCAACTTTGGTGATGACTGACACGTGGCCTTAGGCAACGAATCAAGGTTTCCTAAATTCCCCCAAAATAAAATATTTAGGTGGCGACTCTGTATCTGGCAAAGCAGTCCATGTTTGGCACTTCTTTCAAAAAATCTGTTTTCAAAAACGATTTGCCGGATTTGGACTCTTTGATGATTCATCGGTCTTGCATTGCACTCTGCGAGATTAGATACAGGACCGTGACATTGAGTCCTGAATTGTAGTGAGCCCAAATGAACAAAACGGGATTTCCCTCCCGGGACGTTCGGGGACGTCTACAATACTGTGTTAGATTATTCCTACTGGGTTGTGGCTCACCCTATTTGGGAAAAACATTTTCAGGTAGTGATGGCATGCCTCTACTAAGGCAATAGCATTGGAGGGACTTCTTTTTTCGGGAAGCAAGAGCTTATTTGCTTTGTTCCACTTTTGTATAGCCTAGGGCTTAAATTGTATGAGCTAGTCTCATTTTTGTTATAACCAAGCCAAGGCTTGGAAAGGTATAAGCCTATAGGGCATTTATTTATGTTTAACTCTTTTGTACTATTAACTCTATGAAATGTAAGAATGTTACACTCTAATTCATGTAATTATCTATATATAATTCGGTTGAATCTGTGGTTATATTTTGGGGGCGTTACATGTTTGCACCAGCCAATAGTGTGTTGTCTGTCTAGTAGTTGCAATGACAACAATTGCAAGAAATGTGTTAACTAACATCACAGTGTGGTGGGCAGTGAGGGAATTTTGTAATTGCTTCCTAAAAGAAGAGACTCTATGTATTGTCAAAACTAGAAATGTGCTTAGAAAAGAAACAAATTGTATTGTGGATAACAGGTCTAAAATCAGCATCTTGGCTGGCATCCCCATGCCCCACACTGCAAATGAGAACATTGTCAATAATTTAATCAATGATGAAAGAGATTGGAACTTAAGGAATCATTCGTTAACCTAGACTCTATAAGAATAAACCTCTCATAGCCCTGTGTGTCTAGATGAAAATAAACACAACTCGCAACCTGAGAGGTTAAGTTGACCAAGTTATAGTGCCACCTCCTTTCGCATGCTTGGGAAGACCATGAATGTTACTAAAAGGGTTCATGACTGCCCCATCTCACTTAAAGCATGTAAAGATGCTTTCCCTCCGGACAACTTTAAGATGACAATTTTGTTTTTAAAAGTTCTCACATTCAAATTGATTTTTTTTAGAATTCCATGATTTCTCCTTTGTTTAAGTTGAATGGGGCACAACCACAGCAATAGCTAAAGATTCTTCTTTGTGTAGTTTGAATGCAACACAACGGGAAAATGGCAAAAGGGTGAAAGCATAAATTTTGTTCAAGGAGCCAAGGTATATATACATAAAAAAAATACTCAGTTAGTTTTGATACATTGCTAATTGAACATAATTTCTTGTATAAACATTGTGAAAGAAGTATTTAATGAGAAAAATAAGTAAATCAAACAAGATTTTTTCTTTTTCCATTTTCTAAAAGTTTTGAATTACTAATTAGATCTCGGTATATGATCAGTTAGACACTGTTTTAAGCTATTTTATTGATAGATATGATCTATTAAATTAAAAATAAAAAATGCTTAAGACCCCAAAAATATGACCCTTAAACTCATACTTAATAACATGGAATGTTACTAACAAGATTTTTTTTTTCATTTTCTAAAAGTTTTGAATTACTAATTAGATCTCAATATATAATCGGTTAGACGCTATTTTAAGCTATTTTATTGATTGATATAATCTATTAAATTAAAAATGAAAAATGCTTAAGACCCCCTAAAATATGACCCTTAAACTTAAACTTTTTTTTTTTTTTTTTTATCAGCAAAAAGAAATTTTATTGATGAATACTGTAGAAACCATACATCAATAAAGAAAAGATGGATGCACAAGCATCATAGCAAAGGAATATGATCCCAACTAGGTTGGCACCATATACAAAGCCCAATCATCTGCAGCATCGCGTCAAGTTAGTGAGCA
Source organism: Camellia lanceoleosa (assembly GCA_025200525.1). Lineage (NCBI taxonomy): Eukaryota > Viridiplantae > Streptophyta > Magnoliopsida > Ericales > Theaceae > Camellia > Camellia lanceoleosa. Next base: position 47,202,313 of record CM045760.1, read on the forward strand.
ACCAACCAAAAGGAAAATCGACACCAATCCCACAGAATACAACATAAAGTCACCACCAAAGATCCCCGAACAACAGCAACAGCATATACAAACTCAAAATAACCGAAAACATGTAACACCAAAACTCCAAATAGAACAGGCCACCAAGACTCTCAACTCCATCAGTCAGCACTCCCTTGAATATCACATAAATTTGGGCCATCCAAACCAAACTCACAAAGCAACCTCAAAGCACACCCCTGGAACCACCTCCCAAGCAGAATCTAATGTGTTCCAGATTGAAAATAAAATCATTCACTGTGAAAACATGATCCTTAAACACTTCCTTGAACCAAACATCCATTCTAAACTTAATCAGATCACTCACACCTACCACATTTGGGACAACATCCCTAAATAAGCATTCATTTCGATGATTCCACAAATACCACATTACAACTAAAGGAAGAGCTTTCCATATCATCCTCTCTTTTTTGCTAAGCCTCACCCCTACCCACCAATTAAGAATAGCCTCCACTATATCTGGCAATGCACCATGTACATCCGACCATCTAAGCATTTTTTACCACACTCTGCAAGCAACTGGACATGACAGTAATACATGGTTAAGTGACTCATCCACAAATTTGCACAGTGTGCGGGCAGATGATGCATTAGCATTCATAATACCAATCTGGATAAGAAAGTCTGTTGTCTTTAACCTTCCTTTCCATTCAAGCCAACCAAAAAATTGAACTCTAGGGGGAATATACTTGACCTAAACCCTTTTGCTAATTGGACTAAGGTTGCCAAAACCACCTGTCATAAATTTATACACTGATTCAACTGTAAATCTCCCTGTTTTAGAAGCATCCCAAACTAGTGTATCATCTAAGGATTGCCTAATAGTAGGACCTGTCTCTAAATGGCTTACCAATCTGGTGGCCTCCACTCTTTCCCAATCATATAATTCCCTTCTAAACTCGAACATATACTCACCAGTATCCTTCTTCCTTTCCACCATTGCAAATAAATACTCTCCCTAATTTACTACCAATCTATATAAGAGTGGGAATTCAACTTTAAGACATAAGTTATCACACCATTTATCAACCCAGAACTTCACTCTATGGCCATTACCCACTTTCACTTTACAATTATCTAGAAAAAACTCCAACAGTCTACTATATCCTTCCAAAGTTTAGAGCACCTACTGTTTAAGCTAATTGAAGGCCTCCAATTCCTATTCTCTACTCTATATTTACTACATATAACTCTTCTCCACAATGCTTTGCTCTCAACACCAAACCTCCACCACCATTTCAATAAAAGGCAATCATTAACCTCCTTAACTCTCCTAACCCCTAAACCCCCTTGCTCAACAGGTTTGGGAACTTCCTACCGTTTTACTAGGTGAACCTTCTTTCTCAATTCGGACTCTCCTTAGAGGAATGAGCCCTGAAGCTTGTCTAGCTCTCTACTAACCCCCTGTGGCAATTTATACAGAGACAAATAGTATATAGGCAAAAAATAAAGAATATATTTTATTAAAGTAAGCCTCCCTGCAAATGAAAGTAATTTCCTTTTCCAACATGCCAGTTTGCTTCTAACTTTGTCCAAAATAGGTCTCCAAAATGCTTTTCTACTTGGGTTAGCACCCAGTGGCAGTTGCAGTCCTAGGTATTAAAATGGTAGACTTTTCAGTTTGCAATTTAGCACTGATGCAAACTCATTCATATCTTCAACTGGAACTCCCACTCCACTAACTACACTTTTATGGTAATTTATCCTCAGACTTGACAACATCTCAAAACACCTCAGTATCCTCTTCAAATTACTAACTTCTAAAACATCAGAGTCACACAATATTAATGAATCATTTATAAACTAAAGGTGAGTAAGAACTATCCCACCTGAGCCAATCTTCACTCCTTTTATCAACTCCAAATCCAAAGCTCTTGACATTAATATGCTTAAACCCTCTGTTGCTATGTTAAACAAGAAGGGGGACAGGGAATCCCCTTGTTTGAGCCCTGTTTGTGGATTGAATGCATCAGTTGGTGCTCCACTAACAATCACAGATAATCTAGAAGAGGTAATACACTCCTTTATCCATTCCACCCACTTTCCTCCAAACCCAAAATTTATCATCATTGAAAATAGAAAATCCCAATTCAATGAGTCATAGGCTTTCTCAAAATCTATCTTTATGATCAAACCTCTTTTCCTAGATTTCTTCCAACTATCCACAACCTCATTTGCCTCCGACACTCCATCTAGTATGTTCCTCCCTCCAATAAATGCTAATTGATTTTCACTAATAATTTGAGGTATCATTGCCTTTAACTTGGAGGATAGAACCTTAGCAAGAATTTTATATAGTGAACCAACCAAACTGATTGGTCCGTAATTAGCTAAACCCACGGGATTCTCCTTCTTAAGGACCAAGGTCATAAAGGAACTATTGATCCCTTTAACCAGCTTACTGTTTTTATGGAATTCAACCATGAAATTGAGCACATCAATCTTCATTACCTTCCACAACTTCTGAATACAAGCCAAGTTAAACCCATTTGGGCCTGGAGCCTTCTTACCATCACAATCCTTAACAGCACACCGTATCTCTTCCTCAAAAAATTCTTCTTCCAACAAATCAAAATATGGGTTATCCCTCACTGACTTGAATGGTCCCTCCAATATAGGTCTAAACTTCCAATCCTCAATGAATTATTTTTTAAAATAAGCTTGAACCTCTTGCTTAACTTTGCATGGATCATCAAATATCACATCCCTAACAGATAAAGAATTGATTTCATTTCTCCCATGTCTACACTTAACTACCACATGGAAATATCTTGTGTTTTTATCACCATTCAGATTCTAATTTTGTCTTGATTTCCGAAGCCACAACCATTCCACCATTCTATTTAATCTGCAAGCTTCATCTCTAACCTCTCTTCTTCTTGCTTTTTTTGCCTCTTCAAGCTCTCTTTCCTCTGCTACTAGATCAATCATATGAAGCTCATCCTCTACTTACTTCAATTTAGTATTTACATTACCAAATATTTCACTATTCCATTGTTTAAGTGCTATTTTCAACTCTTTCATCTTCTTAAATAATATGAAACCAACACATCCCTCCACATTATGCTCCATCCACCACTTTTCCAGAAAATGTAAGAAATTTGGGTGCAATGACCATGCATTTAAAAACCTAAAGGGCCTAGGACCCCAATCTCTCTCATCCTCTATCAAAAGTAGAGAACTATAATCAGACATTGCTCTAGGTAACCCCCATAACTTCAGATTAAATGATTCTAACCATTTTGGTTCCACTAGTACCCTGTCAATTCTGCTCCATTTTTCCCCTTCCTTTGCATTACACCATGTGTACCTTCTTTCTAATAGGGGCAAGTCATCCGCCTCACTTTTATCAATAAATTCATTCAATTCCTCCATACCCTTCTTCCTCCTAGAACATCCTTTTCTCTCTCCAATGTTTCTGATTTCATTGAAATCACCCTCCCGGCACCAGGGATTAGAAAACTCCTCCTTTAGCTTCAAGAGACACTCCCATAATTTCGCTCTTTGTCCCACTTCATTTGGTGCATATAGATTAACTATAACACATTTAAAAGAGAAGAATAAGGAACCTGATAGAAGAATAAATCATCTACTACAGCAGCAACCTGAGACCTGTAGCACTCATGGATCCCATATCCATAATAGGCCACCAACAGTTCATTCAGCATCCACTGTCATGAATTCCATCCACTCCCTAGCCCATAATTTTTTTACCTCATTTTCTGACATAGATGTTTTCTTTGTCTCCTGGAATAGAACAATGTTAACTCCTCTAGCTTTCAACATGCTTTTTATTTTACTCTTTTTTTCCTTCCTTCCCAAACCCCTCACATTCCATGATGGTATCTTCATTATTAACCATTGATACTTACCTTTGACCCCCAAAATCTATGCTTTAAACTGCAGCATCAGTACCCCATCCCTTTCTTTCTCTATCCTTTGCCTCTAGATCAATAATTTTAGACAACACTTCCTCTTCATTACCTTTGTAATTTACTCCCAATAATTTTCCCATTTGGAGAGTTTCTTGAGCCTCTTTAAGCATATTTCTTCCTCTAGGCAGTTGATGCTGAAACAGATATAGCCACAACTGTTGCTCTCCAGATTGCCCCTTTGGGACCCAGTTTACTTGATGAAGCTCCTTTGTGGCCATATCTTTTTGCAAGGTCAAGATAACCCTTTTCATCTCTTTAATCTTCTTACCACTTGATTTTCTAACTACTCTCTTCTTCTCTTTTTTTTTTTTTTCTTTTGTATCTCTTTACTTAAGCATACTTCATCTACATGGGTCTATGGCATGTCTAAATTGATCAGCATAGGCCCTAATACACTTTTAAGCCCACACTGAAAATCAGACTTCAAGCCCTGGGCTTGCACTTCCAGCCATTTCTTCTTATTGTCTAACCCATCTCTTAGGCCCATCTCACTACTCAGGCCCAACTCCACCTCTAAATCCACCCCAGGTTTAAGTCAACTAGAGCCACTTACAATTCTCACAAAACCATGCGTGACAACCTGATCAACACTTTTCTAACATTCCAACTCATAGTCGTTGCTTATGTTCCCAACTACTTTCATAATGCCTTATGCCCTCAAGCTCATTACTAGCCGACTCTGCCACCACCGTTTCAATTCTTCCAGGTAACTCTTTATCTACCTCTTCACTCTTCCTTTCTCTACGTGTCACATCCTCTTTAAACACCTCCTCAGCCTGGTCTAGCTCCCGTGATGCCTCATCATCCCAGTTATCATCTTCTTCATCCTCATCTCTGGCATTTTTCTCGTCTCCAATCTCCTCACCATTGTTTGTACTGCAAATTTCTTCCCCACCATACTTCTTTCTATAGTTGCATCTCCTTACCATAATATTTGATAACCCAAATTGTTGTTCCCACACTCTCACAAGATGAGAAGATCCTTTGTATTCCAGATTAATGGCTTTATTGATTGGCTCTATACATCTGGTTACAATTGGAATCTTTGCAAATTCAAATGATGTTGGGTTGCATAAATCACCCTCAATACAGATAACTTCCCCCCTAATATGCCCAATTTTATTCAATGTGGTTCTATTCCATAGATTCTATGGTAGTCCATAGCAACATAATCACACCTTACGTTCTTTGACTCTAACAAGATCAGGTTCCCACTCCAATATTTCATCACACTAATTCTCTACTCACTCATTTACGGTCCCCATATTTGCTTTCCTTTCCTCCTTGGATTTAAAAGTTAACAACACATCCCTACCCCCAGCATCCATTACCAATACATTCTTCATGCCTCTCTCCTAAATTTCTTCTTTAAGTTTAATGTTGGCATATTCTGGTTTAAAACGTACCACGATACTATCATATAGCCACCCATTTCCTATTTCCTTTGCCTTGATTATGACAATTCCTCCTCCCATGATACTAATGTTCTTAGTGACCTCTGCATAAGATCTAAGTCCTGTTGTTGGCTTCCAAACACTGCTTCCACCCCTTCCATTATTGAAAGGACCTTTTGGTTTAGGTTGACTGTGCACTTTGTCTTCCAGATTCTCCTTACCATAATCTGCATGCTTCACTTCTAGTTTCTTATCCTCCACCCATATCCCATTTGCCTTTTGCACTGCTACTTCTGCTGCCACTTCACAATCATATCCGACAAAAGCAAATCTAATATTCCTCACTTTCCTTCTTTTCTGTGGGATGTATACATCCTTCACCACTCCAAACTTCCTGAATATGTCGAACACCATCTTCAAATTCATAGAGCTTGGTAGATCATCCATAAATATTGTGAATAGTCTTGCATTAGCTTCCTTTCTCCATCATCCTTGTCTTCCTCTCTAACTCAACACAGGGATCCATCCACCTTGCCTTCCTTACTCCATCCTCTATGTTGCATAGTTCGGGCTTGATCCCTTAAACTTACACTTAATAACATGGAATATTGCTTGTCAGTTGTTGATTTTATAGGTTGATGTTATAGAATATATTAATAAAATCGACTCAATAAAATTGATGCTATTAACTAAAATGTGAAATAATTAGAGATCATCTATTCTTTCTTTTTCTTTTCTTTTTTGGGTTAAATTTTAGAGATCATCTCATTATACATTGTAAAATACTAATAAAATAGAAAGTATTAAGTAATTTTTTATAAAATTAAGAAGTAATCCCATTATACATTTTACAAATACTAAGTGGACAAATACATTTTAAATAAAACCAAACCAAAATTCCTTGGGTGGGATATAGAGCAAAGAGGGACAACCTATCAAAGTAGAATGAAGTAGTGAGTTATAGCACAATGACAACAACGACAAACGACGGAAACCGTGAGAGAGAGAACTTCCAATCATGAGAGAACAAGTGAAAATCATGGGGAGAGATGAGGAGTTTTTACCTACCAGTAAAAAACTGAGGGGAATTTGGGAGGTATTGTAAAAAAGTGAGGTCCCTATTTGGTTTGAGTTTTGTTTTCTAATTTTATCTTATTTCATTTTTAAATGTTTAAAAATTATTCATATCCTTTGTAAAATTATGTAAAATTGATAACCAATTTTGATTTTTTTTTAATTTTTACTTCTTTTAAATAAATAAATAAAAATTCTCAAACAAGTTTTAAAAAGAGGTAATGTTAGGGATGCCAAATTTTTCTACCAAATAAATTACCAAATGTCTTGTGGACTCCACACCCATGTGAGACATTTGGTCATTTATTTGGTAGAAAATTTGGAACCTATAGCATTTTCCTTTAAAAAGTCAAACCAAACATGGGCCACCTCAATTTTGGAAAGAGATAGATTCTCTTAATTTGGTCATCTTAATTTGAGAGAGTATTTGAGCCTAATGGGCTCATTTTAAGACCCATCTCGACGATCCGTACCATTTACTTTTTAATTTTTATTGACTAGAATATTCATGAAAAAAATGAAAATGATCGAATATCTGTAACTATATATTTGAAACATATTTGTATTACAAAAAATGAATGGATGTTATTGAAATTATACTTATTGCTTATTTTTTAAAAACAAATGTGATTCAAACATATAGCTATTAATGTCCAACCATCTTAATTTTTTACATAAAATTATACTCAATATATAAGTCTTAAAACGTAAATGGTTCGAATCATCGAGGTTAGCCCCAAAATGCACAAGACCCTTTCAAGTTGAATGGCCAACTTGATAGAATCCAAACCCCTTCGAAAAGTTCTAATAAAAATGCAAATCACCAAACCATCATGTTTCACTAACAAAACTTTGGCCAACGAATGGTTTTTTCTTTGCTAAATGTTTAACTATGTGCCCACTCCAACTTGTCGTCGCCAAAAGTAAATTGACTAATAGCAATGCTTATCGTGTAGCCTAAAAATAACTATCGTCGCTAAAATTTTCAAAATTTTTGCGCCAACTAATAATGTTGGCGCCTAGTGAATGTTATGTTTTTTTAGCGACAGCAGTAAATTGCGTCATTAAAAGTCTACTTTTACAGGCGAAAGTGATCACTTTGTTGCCAAAAACATACTTTTCCCTATAAAAAATTGACGTCGTCGCCAAAAGCAGTTGTCAAAAGTGCAATTTCTTGTAAAGTATTTTCATTAAACTGCTTATAATAATAAATAAGTTGAGAACTATATTGGCACAATTAAAATATTAAAAACTAATTAAACTAAAAGAAATCACATATTTCAAGGACTATTTTTTTTATTCATATAATTATTATTTTGTATGACAAGTAATTTATTTTTTTATGAAAAAGTAAGCTTTTGTGGTAATTATTTAAAAATATGTTTTTTTTTTTTTTTTTTTTTTTTTGGGCCAAGTGTTACGTTTATCAAAAAAATTTATGTTTTAAAAATGGGTTTAAATTTTTATAGGAATTGTTAAAACAGATTATATTAATAAAATAAAAAATGCATAAGTTGTGATACAAAACAACCAAAACGTAGGATTTAAACGACAACAACAAAAAAAACAAAACAAACAAAACAAACAAAAAAAAGGCAAAAGCAAAAGCAACAACCTCATTCGAAGTAGCAGTTAGAACAAACACTTCCAAGGACAGGCTCGAATAAAAAAGAAAAGAAGAGTCTTAAGCATTGCACCACCCTACAAAGATAGAGGCAATCACATTTAGATCAGCACAAGTGGAGCAATCTCTATATGTGATATCAAAGGAATTTTAAATTTAAATTAAAAGGCATGACAAAATTAGATAATTTTAATATTACTTATACGTGTAGTTCTCTAAAAAAATAAAGGCAAATTTCAAAGACAACCCAATGGGCTATGGTCAAGATTGAAAATTGTATAAAAGATGTATGAAGATGTATTTAAAGTAAGATATATATATATATATTGTTAAACTTGTTGAGTGAAATATATATCAATTGTATATCTGAATCAAGGTACAATGACTCCTATATATAAGAGAGTATTACAATAAAGTAAGGACTCCTAGATTTACAAGGATTCCTAGATTTATAGAGAATATACTAGATTTTCAGGGAATATACTTATATTATATATTAACCTAATATATATTAACATCTCCCGTCAAATTCAAGGAGGATAAATATCAATCAACTTGAGTTTGGAAACCAAGTCACTAAAATGGCCAGAAGGATGAGCCTTGGTAAAAATATCAGCACGCTGATCAGCAAAAGCAATAGCAAAAAGATAGACAATGCCATGCGTAACATGTTGTCGAATAAAATGGCAGTCAATCTTAATATGTTTGGTGCGATCATGGAAGACATTATTACGAGCAATCTGAATGGCACTTTCACTATCACAATAAAGAGGTAGCACCAGAGAAGGAAACACTCATGTCAACAAGAAGCCAATGAAGCCACGAGAGTTCCTGAGTAGTGTTAGCAGGAGCACGATATTCAACTTCATTACTAGAACGAGTAGTGAGAGATTATTTCTTGCTGCGCCAAGCAACAAGTGAATCCCCTAAGAAGAAACAGAAACCCATAGTGAAACGTCAATCAATAGGATCCTCAACTCAATCAGCATCAGAAAAGGCACGAAGCTCAAGAGTGGAGTGAGCAGAATAATGGAGTCCATGGAATATGGTGCCTTTGAGGTAGCGAAGTATGTGAAGTAGAGCAGTGTAATGAGGGGTGCAAGGAGCAGACATGTACTAACTAATAAGATGTACAACATAAGCAATGTCAAGACGTGTCATAGTGAGATAGACAAGACTACCTACTAGTTGGTAATAAAGAGTAACATCTGAGAGATGATCCTTATTAAGCAGAGTAAGACGTGTCTGAGTATCAATTAGAGTAGGGGCAGTCTTGCAATCCGTAAGAGCAACATGAGCAAAAAAATCTGATGTATATTTGGCCTGTGATAAATAATAACCTGTAAAATCATTGGAGCCTTCAAGGCCCAAGAAATAATTAAGAGTACCAAGGTCTTTCATCTCAAAATGTCGGCTGAGAGACTATTTGAGGCTAAGAATACTAACCACATCATCACCGGTGATAATCATATCATCCATATAGAGGAGAAGAAGAGTGGTACCACGAGTAGTCTACCGAATAAAGAGAGCAGAGTCATACAAGCTGGAGGTGAAGCCAAGATCATGAATGGTGGAACTGAACTTAGCAAACCAAGCACAAGGGGCTTGTTTGAGCCCATAGAGAGCACGCTAAAGTTTGCAAAATTTATTAGCCAGATAAATAGACCCAGTTGAAGGTTGCATATAGACCTTCTCAAGAAGATCACCATTAAGAAAGGCATTTTTCACATCCATTTGGAAAAGGTCCCAGTGGCAAGAAGCATCAACAACTATCAAGCTGCAAACAGAGGTAAGCCTAGCAACAAGAGCAAAAGTCTCCTCATAATCAATACCATATTCCTAAACAAAGCCTTTTGCAACAAGGCGAGCTTTGTACTGCTTAATAGAACCATTAGAGTGAGTCTTGATTTTGTAGACCCATTTGCAGCCAATCGCAGTTTTTTCAGGAGGAAGATCAACAATGTCCCAAGTATGAGTTTTGTCTAGAGCCTAAAGTTCATCAGTCATAGCTTGCTGCCAAAGAGGATTAGTACAAGCCTCATGATAGGATGTAGGTTCATGAGTAGAAAATGCAGTGGATCCAACGATATAATCACGAAGATAAGTAGATTGGCAAGTTACTCGATTTAGACGACCTGTGTGAGGAGGATTTGGTAAGGTGATAGGAGACTCAACGGGACACTCAATGGGAGTTGGAGGCCCCGAAACGAACATGGCAGGACCATCAGAGGGAGCAATCGAGACAAGATCAAGTGTACGCAAAGGCGTCTCTAGAGAGGAGGAACCTTCATCAAAGTCATTAGAGAAAAGAATGATAGAATGATTAGTAAACAGAATGGAAGTAGAAGATGATGATAAGTGGAACGAGGATAACGATGAAATCATTTTATGCTCCTAGAAAACCACATGACGAGAGACATGAAGACGTTTAGAGATAGGATCCCAGCAACGATAACCTTTATATTAAATCCCATACCCAAGAAAGAAACAAAGACGAGAACGAGGTTCAAGTTTGGTGTGTTCATAAGGTTTGAGGAGAACAAAATATGCAGACCCAAAAGCCCGAAGATTTGTGTATGGAGGGCTAGTGCCATGTAAACGTTCATAAAGAGTTTGGTTATGGATAATATGAGTGGGAACACCATTGATAGTGTAGACAACAATAGGAGCAGCTTCTCTCCAAAAAATATTCAAGACACAAGGAAGAGATAAAAAGGGCTTAAGTAGTGTCAAGAATATACCTATGCTTCCGTTCAAGAAGGCTATTTTGTTGGGATGTGCCAGCACTGGAACAATGAGGCTGAGTACCGTGACGCTGAAGGAATGAGAGAAAATCAAGATCTCTATATTCCATAGCATTATCAGATCGAAAATTTTTAATGGTTTTAGAAAATTGAGTTTGGACCATGTTTACAAAATTGTAATAAAGTTGTTTGAGTTCTGATCGACTTTTCATGAGAAACAACCATGTAAAACGTGAAAAATCATCAACAAAAACAACAAAGTAACGTGATCCCCCCATAGTGGTAGTAGGTGATGGTCCCCAAATATCATAATATATAAGATCAAATGGTGCATAAGAAACAAAAGTACTTGCATTAAATGATAAAGTAGGTTATTTTGCAAGTCGACAAGATAAACAATCCAAAGTATCGGGAATTCCATGACCTAACTGACCAGTAGAAACTAAAAATTTCAATCGACTAACAGAAATATGTCCTAAACAACAATACCAAATATTAAAAGGAGACATACTAGAAGCAGATTGTAACAACCCCGATCTGTAATTAATTACTAATCCATAATTAAGGATGTTAATTAAGTGATTAAAATAAATTATGTGTTTATTGTGTATTTTGCATGCTATTTGACTTTCTCTATGTTAATCGTAGTAATATCTGTTGTGAAATCCGCTTTAATATGAAAATTGAAAATCTTATCGGCATCCGAAACTGAAATTGGTTACATTAATATGTTTTTCGGAATTTTTAGATTCATATGGCAGTTTTATTAAAAACTGATTCAGTTTACTTAATTAAGTTGTGTTGGGTTGGCCAAATATTTTAATTATTGTATTAAGCCACTACAACTATATAAACATGAGCCTTAAGTTCATTTGAGCTCATCTTTGTCCATTGTTGAGTGCAAAAATCTGAGATTGTATTCTAAAGAGAGAGTGAGTTCACTTTTAGAAAGAGAAAGTGTAGGAATTAAAGAGAAATTGAAGGTTTTGGCTTGAATTCTTCAAGATTGTGCAAGTATCTAGCTAATTGAAGACTCTAAGTAAGAATTCAATCTCTAAATTGTGAATCGCAGTCATCTAGCATGAGATTTCATCAAAATTATGAGTTTAAATGCATAAAATAAGCTTAGAATGGTAGAATGTTGCTAAGTCATACATGCATGTATGAAATTGTCAAGAACTCTCATGTTTGAGCATCATTCATGCCATTAGAGATGAAATTAAAAGCTAGAAGTCACATGCATGCATAATTCATAAAGGTTTGAGACTCAATTGCGTGTGTTTAAAGTGTAAGGAAAGAATTTGAATGAATTTGAGACATACATGCATAGAAATAGGAAGTTTGGCCATGTTGAGTTTGGTTTTGAGTATCTAAATTGTTATTGTAAGTTATTTAGTACATGCATGTTTGAATCATCTTGTTTTACCATTTAAATTCAAGTTTGGAAAAGGAATTTCTTACATTCAAGAGCTTTGGAGCTCAATTTTGGAAAAGTCAAGAAGTTTTCAGCAAATGATTTGTGAATCATCTTGGGTCTGTTCGGTAACCATTCCGTTTTCAGTTTATATTTACAAAAATTTTAAAAACTATCATAAAATTTTGTTTGATAATTTTTTTGGTTTATAAATGGTTGTCTCAGTTTATAAATTTGAGAAAAAACGTCAACTCAAAAAATGAGTTTATGTTTTCAGTTTTCAATTTTTTTTTTTCCAAATAAATTTTTTTCAATTAATTATTTTTTCAAATACTTTTTTTTCAGTTAATTTTTTTTTCAAATAATTTTTTTCAATTAATTTTTTTTTCAATTAATTTTTTTTCTAAATAATTTTTTTTGAATTAATCTTTTTTTTCAAATAATTTTTTTTCCCAATTAATTTTTTTTCCAATTAATTTTTTTTTTCAATTATAAAATGTGTGATCCCATTATCATAAATATCAATATTTTAGGTCTGAACAAACATATTTTTTAGTTTATGTTTTTAAAATTTTTTTAAACATTTTGTTCAAATCAAACGCATTTGTAATTTATTATTTTCTAAAAATAAACAAAAACCAGTTTATAAAATTTTTGTAAACATAAACAAAAAACGTAAACGTTACCAAATGCTACCCTTGTATTTGAGTTTTCACTACAAGAAAAAACACCTTTGGACTAAATTTTTAGTCGCCAAAAGTCGACTTTTTAATTTTCCCGACTAAATTTTTTAGTCGCCAGTTTTGTCGCGAACACATGGTCGCTGAAGGTATTGGCGACTAAAAAAGTTTTAGTCGGCAAAAAATAGGTCTTTAGCGACCAAAGTTTTGGTCGCCAATAGTCAATTACACTTTTTAAAATTATACATTTGCCGACTAATCTTTTAGTCGCCAATAGTCAATGAATCGCCGACCAAACCTTTTAGTCGCCAAAAGAAACACTTTTAGCGACCAATAATTTTAGTCGCCAAAGCTCATTTCTTGAAAATAAAAAATAAAAACTTTTCTTCCGCTGAGATTCAAACCAACAACCTCCCACATTATAAACCTTAAGCAACACACTCTCTCCACTATGCCTCTACAACACCACATGATTATATATACAACATATATTATTTATATAGTATATATATATATAAACATAATTATTTTTATTCAATATAATTTATGTAAAAAATAAATTATTTACTAAAAAAAATAGGAGACCACTTTTGGCGACTAAATCTGTTTTTTAGTCGCCAATTCTATACTTTTGGCTACTAATTTTTTTTTAGTCGCTAAAAGAATTAATTCCCGCCTAAAACCTCCACTTTTGGCGACTAAACTGAATTTTAGTCACCAAAAACCTCCACTTTTGGAGACTAAACTGAATTTTGGTCGCCAATTGTAGACTTTTAGCTACTAAATTTTTTTTAGTAGCCAAAAAGCTTCACTTTTGGCTACAAAATTTAATTTTGTCGGTAAAACATGTATAATCGGCGACCAAACTATTTTTTAGTCGCCAAAACCTATACTTTTGGCTACTAAATTTTTTTAGTCTCCAAAAACCTTCACTTTTGGCTACTAAAATTTTTTTAGTCGCTAAAACCCATATAATCGGCGACTAAGCTGATTTTTAGTCGCCAATAACTATACATTTGGCTACTAAACTGTTTTAGTCGCCAAAAGTCTTCGCTTTTGGCTACTAATTCCATTTTAGTTGCCAATTCTGCTACTTTCAGCGACGAAAATTCTATTTTTAGTCGCCAATTCTGCTTTTTCTTGTAGTGTTTCTAAAATGTTTTTATGATTATCAAAGTTTTTCCATGAGTTTGGAATGACCATGAAAGCTTTTAATGTTAAAATACATTTTTAGAACTCAAGTTTTATGTTTAGAAACCCAGGATTACCAGGCTCAAGCGAAAAAGTGGTGGCTCGAACGAGCTCAGTTTTTGCCTTCAACTGGCTCTAGCCATGAAAAGCTGGCTCTAGCTAACAGCTTATTTTTAGCATGTTTCCGAAAGATGTTTTAAGTACATATCTTCGCTCCCATCTCTTTTCGGGCATTCTTAGGCATGAATTATGAGTCATTAAGGATTAATAAGCTAAGAAACATAATACGTAAGTGAATTAGAAAATATGTGTCGAATCCAAGTATATGGGCAATATGAACAAGTTATGTGGCATGGAATGAATAAGAAATTAAAGCAAGAAAGCTAAGCCATGTATGGTCATATGAATGAGTAATAATGACATGTTTTGCGCTATGTACATTTGTGTTTGTAGGTCAAGACTTGAAGATTGACCAACTGTAGACACCCCATTTTTGACCGTCCGCAAGACTCGGATGTCATCATTTGAACACTCGATGGTTTTGTATGCTTGTGTTCGTTTTGAGTGCCTGAAGTTCTCGGCCGAGCGCCTTGCCTTTGAGCCTCTCAACTTGTCTGTTTTGTGCTTGGTTGTGGACCAAGAGCTTGTTACTTCAAGTCAGGAGGAGAGGGTGCCCTGTCGGTCATCCCCACAGTCCATCGGCCATGGCTTGTGCCTGTCGGCCATCAGTGGTAGCCGGTCAGCTATGCTGATGGCCGGTCGGCCACTGGTGATGGCCGACAGCCAATTTTCTCCTTTTCAGATATTTATTTGCCAATTGTGCCTGTTGTTCACTGAAGTGCATCACCATACACATGTATGGAGGGATGAATACAAGCTCAAATCTTGTTTTTCTATATATAGGGGGGTCTCTCCCCCATTTCGGGAGGTTAGACAATTTTAAGCAAAATTCTCTCTCTCTCTCTCTCTCTCTCTCTCTCTCTCTCTAGATTCTTTCTCTCTCCTCTTATTTTGTGCTTTCTAGTTAGCTTTCTTTGCACTTTTGCACATAGACCCTTGATCAATCTTCACTACCTTGGAGCTGAGGTTCTAGGAGGTCTTCTTGGAGCCTTAGAAGGGGTTTTGAGCTTGAATTTGTGCCTGAAATTGTCTGTGCTTCAAGAGGTATAAGATTCATCTTTTCAACTTGTTTTGCTATTCTTTTGTATTGTTTTAACCTGGTTTTTTAACTAAAAAAACTCTATTTTTGAGGTTTGAGAATGGTAGTTTAAGTCTTGGTGAGTTAGGGGGTTGTCTCCCCTTTTTGTTCTTTGGCTTGTGAAGCCTTTTGTGCCATTTCTTACCACCCTTAAACCAAAATTTTTGGCCCTTTTAACCACTGAAATTTAGACTTATTTCAGTGGTAAAAATCAACTTTTGAAGGCCAAAATTGGAGGGGTTAGCCTCCCCTCCTTGTGTCTTGCTTCCATGCCTAGGTTGCTTCACATGTTAGCTTGATTTTCTAGCTTAACTTAGCTTAATTCAAGCATGTTTTAGGCTCTGTTTTGGCATGTTTCAGCTCTGTTTTGGGCTGGTTGAGGTACTTGAGACTTGCTTTGTGTGCATGTAGTGCAATTGTGCTTAATAGTCTAGCTTGTGCTATGTTTTGACCTCTTATTCTAGCTATCTTTAGCTTAATTCAAACATGTTTGTTTTGGGACTCCTTTTAAGCTGTCTTAGGACTATTTTGAAGTGTTTGTACCTTTTGAGCTTTGTATTACATGCCTATAGTGTAATGGTCTTCACTAGCTTATTGTTTTAAAGCTTTTGAGAGTTATTTCAAGTTTGGGATTCTTTAAGCTTGAGATAGAGGTCATGCTTAATGGTTTTAATCCTCTTTTGGGGGGTTTCTACTAACCAAAGGCATGACCTCTCTCTTGCCTTAAATCATCCCTTGGTTGACACTTCTTTCTCTTTAGAGGACTCTCACCTTGGACTTAATCGATTAAAAGACTAATCGGTAATGTAAAATAAGTATACAAAAGCGAAAAAGTAAAAAAAGCAAGATAAGCATCTTGTGTTGCATTGCAGGTGTTCAATCAGACGTTATATTGAACAAAGAAGATTGGAGCATTACATACTCAAAGTGATGAAATGAGCCAACCTCCTTGGTCTCCATTGCCTTTGATCACACATGATAAGGTGATGGTCTTGAGTCTTGTTTTTGCATACAATGAAGTTGTACTTCTTGATTCTTTGGCCATCATGCATTGAAAATGCTCGGTTGGTGGTTTTGGAGCCAAGAATTACACTTCTTTGACTTTGTGTAATGATAAGGAGGGTAATAGTACACATACTCCTTGAGAATACATTGTTTTGCCTCTGTTTGCTCTCTGTTACAGCAAAAAAGAGAAGTCCAGGGAAGGGGTGGCCGACCGGCCATCAGCAGTGGCCGACCAGCCATCAGTGAAAAGGTTGCTCTGTGTGCTCCTGAAAGGGATCAGAGGTGTTCTGGGAGTTGGCACAATTTTCAATGGTTAAATGTGTACAAACAAAGGCTGCAATGGCAAGGCGGTGGCATTTTCGGGAGGAGAATCTGAGCATGCATACATCCCTCGCCCCGAGGCCATTTAATTGCTTTAGTTAGTTTAGAATATCTAGTTAATGCAAGTGTTGTAATTATTTAATTAGCTTAGATAGTTAATTAGTTTAATTGCTTTATGCTTTAAATTAGCTTAGCACAGCCAGTTATTCAATTTTGGTTTGTAATAATTAGTTAACTAGAATAGTTAATTAGTTTCATTGTGTTGTAATACTTAGCTTAATTAGCGTAGTTAGTTAACTTATTCATTCAGACCCTCCTTCGCGAGGTCATAATGTTGTAATAAGGGTGCGTGCGTGTGTACATGTCTTCCAACCCCACGTCGTTCTCCCTTTTATTTAACCTCTTTCGATGGTTAGTTTAGCATCACATTTCAATTAGCATACCTTATGCTTACATGTTTGCATCCATCCATTTGTCTTGCACGCACCGAGGCTCGACGCATCATTCAAACTGCATCGTAATTTCAATACTTCTTTGAATACGTGTTTCAATGCATGTTATCAAATTGAATTGAATCAAATACCATGACTAGGTAGCTGAGCCTATTAAATTGCATATTACATGTGTTGCATTAGGCGTCTTGTATAGTTAGGATCATGCATCTTTCTAACTAGTTTTTATTTTGGCTTGGAGTACTCGGTGAGTTTTATGCTTTAGCATACTTGCATGAGTGTGATTACCATGTTGTCATGATTCGCATGCTTGTCATGAGACTATGTGCTTACTTGCTAAACTGCATGACTACTTGTGGATGAAGGCTTTGTTGTTTGAATTAGAACAATTCAACGAATGTGGGTTTTAAGCCCACTTTGCAAAGTGGCGAAATCATGTTTTAAGCCAACTTGAGGTGGCAAATTCGCATTTTAAGCCCACTTTAGAGTGGTAAATTCAAACCATTTTCGAAAACAAACATAAGTTGAGTTGTTCCAATTCTTGCAATTTTAGTCTATACTTGCTTCTGTGCGTCACATAGTAATGTTAACTAATAACTGGAATAAGAATACATGAGGTTTATAAAATAACATATCATGATTGATAGAGGCTGATCATTTGATCAGACGAGCGGGGGTGCTCATTTCATGACCTTCCCCCTCGTACCCAAGTTCCCAAGCCGATGCAACTTTGGTGATGACAGACACGTGGCCTTAGGCACGAGTCAGGGTTTCCTAAATTTCCCTAAAAATAAAATATTTAGGTGGTGACTCTATAATCTGGCAAAGCAGTCCAATTTTGTCATTATTTGATTTAAAATCGATTTTCTAAAAAGATTTGCCGGATTGGACTCTTTATTTTTTATCAGTTTCACATTGCACTTTGTGAGATTAGATTCAAAACCACGGGAGTCCGAACTGTGAGGCCTTCTTTTCAAACCCTTTCCGAAAGGCAGGGTCGCGAAAAAAGGCAAGTCCACAATTTCTGGCAACTCTGCTGGGGACTTAGAGAACTTGACTCGAACTTATGATATGTTGTTTTATCTACACTTATGTGTTTCTTTGCATTTGCATTTGCATTGGTGCGCTTAAGTCACTGTGTTTGCCATCTACTAGTCCTAAGCGGTTTACCAAAGGCTTGCTTGAAAAAGCTTGCCAAAAGGCTAACCGGTTGCGGGCTCTGCCACGATGGGAACACAACCCTTGGATCTGGACTACAGCTGTACCGTTTGATCCTCCTTTCACTTCTCGATGTTAGGAGCGAGAGGTATATTAGGTGGTCTTGCCGAGGCACCTCTTTTGACCAATTAACCTAGTTGCATATTGAAAGCCGTAGAAACTGTTCCAAACTAGGACAGGTTGCTCACCCAAATGCAGGAATTGTTTGAAACCACTTGTTTGCGTAATGAACCCCTAGTTCCTGATGAA
This sequence comes from Camellia lanceoleosa, assembly GCA_025200525.1. Taxonomy (NCBI): domain Eukaryota; kingdom Viridiplantae; phylum Streptophyta; class Magnoliopsida; order Ericales; family Theaceae; genus Camellia; species Camellia lanceoleosa. The sequence goes on from CM045760.1 coordinate 47,220,875, forward strand.
ATTAGGACAAGGTAACCCTACCCCATCATAGGAGTGTTTTGGCTCTCACTTGCTTGATACGTGCTTTTAGAGTGAAACTCTGCAGGAATGTATGTATCAGTTGCAAGTCTAGGTATCAGTTTGGGGGTATCAGTTTGAGGGTATCAGTTTGGGGCAGAAATCAGTGTTTGAGCACAGTTGTCCAGCTTATGATTACAACTGCGTGTTGTTTCTATCTGAGCCGAGGTGCTGTGCGTTTTCTGATTTTCTGTTTATTTTTGCTTTTTTTTCTTTTTGCAAGGTAGTGTTTCACAATTGCTTCAGACGAGGCTGTCACCCCCCGAGCACTCTGGACTAGAGGAAGGCGGATTTACCAATCTGAGGATCTTATTGGAGGACAGCCAGTGTTTGCTTCGCTACCCCCGGTTACAAGACGGAGGAGAGTCAGCATAGTTCACCGGTTCAGCAATCACCAATTCAACGGTCACTATCTACTTCACCTGTGCTCAGTCGGGCCCAGTTATCTGCTTTAACTTTGGAAAGGGACTACACACCTGTTCTGACAAATCAGTATCCTGTAGTCAACATGGAGGACATGCTCCGCCAACTTCAGCAAACCATTGAGACAATACAACTCGACGCTGCCCGCCAAGCAGAAATTGCAGCCCAGCTGTAGACGCGCCCGTGGGCTTCACTCTACAGTTCGAACTCGATTTGTGTCACGGTTCTAAATCTGAACCAAAGAGTCCAAATCCGGCAAATCGTTTGAGAAAACAGATTTTTGAAAAAGTAGTGCCAAACATGGACTGCTTTGCCAGATTACAGAGTCGCCACCTAAATATTTTATTTTTGGGAAATTTAGGAAACTCGACTCGGTCAAGGCCACATGTCCGTCATCACCAAAGTGGTCTTGGCTCGGGAGCTTGGGTACGATCGGGGAAGGTCAGCTATGAGCACCCCCTTTCGCCCGGTCCGAAGACCGGCCTCTACTAACCGTGATATCCGTTTTTGAAAACTTTATGCGTTCTTATTCCGGTTTTTAACCTAGAATTACTATGTGATGCGCACAACACAAAAGTATAGACTAGATCACCTAATTTGGAAATAAACATTGCATATCCGTTTTGTCTCGAAAAACGTGTTAGATTTTGCTACTCGCAAGTAGGCTAAAATACGGATCTCAATGAGTTGTTCCAACTCAAGCAACCCAACCTCCACCCACAGGCATTCAAACAGTTTATAACACATAAGCATTTAGCCGCATAGTAAGCATACTGTCATGACAACATTCACACGCATGCGATATGCTAAATCATAAAACTTACATTGTACTCCGTGCCAAAACAAGAAACCAGTTAGCAAAACATGCATGACCTAGTTCATGTTAAATGGCTAATGCATCACATACAGGGGTGCAATCTAAACAGGCTCGGCTAACCCTAAACATGGCACATGAGATGCAACAACTATCACGTATTCAATTTGGAATTGAAAGTACGATGCAGTTTGCATGATGTGCCGAGCCCGATGCATGTAAATAAATGCATGAATGCACACATGCATTGCATAAGGTATGCTAATTTAAAATGCCCTAATCTACCATCATAAGCAGGTAAATAAAATGGTTAGAAAGAAGTGGGGATTGGAAGACATGCACCCACTCACACACACTTATTACAATTTTTGCCCTCACTCGGAGAGACCGAATAATAATACAGAACCAAATAAATGAATGAATAAATAAATTATTACAAATTTCTAAGTACTGAAATTAAAGCATCTAAGTGAAATGAAATGGGGCCTCGGCCCTGCCTTGGGATGCGCGAATGATGCATGCCCGATGCCCGCCTTGCCCGAAAAGCCCACACCTTGGCACTACTGTCTCTGTTTTTACTGCTCTGCCTCTCCAAAAAATTCTCAAAACTTCAGAATACCTTCCAAGAGGCCTGAAATGATCCACCGGGCAAGCAGTAGTCATCGGCTTCTTCCAAAGGCCACCGGCTGCACTCGATAATTACCGGCACAAAAATGTGTTTGCCGACACTAAAGAGTGCCGGTCACTAAATTCCTCAGGAGATGCTTTTGACAAGAATGCAAAAGAAGAAGTGCATGATATGGAATCTTGGGACAAATGTTTGCACCAACCATACTCCTTATCATATTTGTGACTCAAAGGAGTATAGCCTTTGGTTCTCGGACCACCAATCGCGATTTCGATGCGTGATGGCCCAAGAGCCAAGTTGTGCACTTTCAATGGGATGAAATGCAATGCATACAATCAAATCAAGGGCATCTACCTCCATCATGACTTGGTCAAGAGGTAGAGCATGCATGCTAATTGCAACCTAAGCATGCAATCTAAACATGTAACATGAACATGCAAACATATAATTCATGCTAGGCACACAACCTAAGCAAATAATCATGCAAGGCATGGAACCATTATGCTAATGACCATATGCAAGATATAATCTAAACATGCAAGTATGCAAGGCATGCAACATGTTAGGCAACTTAAACAATGAAGATTGCATGCCAAATGCAACATGATCGAAGCATACAACATGAAGGGCCAAGCATGCAACCAACACAAGATAACATGCTACAACATGAAAATGATGGTCTTAGACTAGTTTGGACAGCCCCTAAACAAGCCCAAAACAGTGGCTAAATGTCATGGAAATGAAGGCCAAAATACATACAAACATGCATGCGCACATGGTCCAACACTTAGGCATATTAAAGCAACTTTTTAAGCACACTTAAAAGGCACAAACATGGATATATATCCAACATGTTAAACACTGAAAACATGCTAGAAAAGGTCCCAAATCAAACAAACCAAGCAAGTATGGCATACTACACACTCACACACCTAAGGCTAGCAAGCCAAAATGCAAGGTGACTATATAAGGCATGCCATGGATGGCCTAAACAACCAAAAAACAGATCTTATATGTGGCAAAACAAGAACATTTTCAGTTTATGACCACCCACAAAAACAAAAGCAAGATAGGCTAACAAAGCATGCAAACTTACGGTAAATAGAAGAGATTACAAAGCAAGTGCATGATAGAGTTACCAAACATGGTTGAGCCCTTCTTCAATGTTGAAGAAGGGCTCAAAATGAGCCTACTTACAGTTTATTACATGCTCAAAAACAGATTATACACCAGCCAAATATACTATGCAAGAATCATGGCATACAAGGGGGTAAAGAGATAGGTGCTATATTCAATCACCAAACGGCAAGGGGTCCTCAATCAAACATGAAGAGGACCCCAAAATAAGACTATTTGAAATTTGGGTCGGAGCCCAAAAGTGCTTGCAAGCAAGGCTTAGATATGAAGCAAGAAAAGGCTAGTTTGAGGGAAATAGACACTTACCCTCGAAGACCAATGAACCAGCAGGTTTTGATCCAAGTTTAGGTGCTCCTAAGCTCTGCAAATGACCTCCAAGTCACTGGAAATGGAAGTGGTGGTGTTGTGCTATGGGTTGGTGAAGGAATGGTCCAAGAACAAGGTTGTTTGGAGGTGGATTGAGAGAGATATGGAGAGAGGGGGTGGGATCTATATGTATATATCAGATATACACATATATCTGCTGGTTTTTTGTTTCAAACCTCTAACCCTTGAGCAATGGAGAGGGGGCATGCTTATATAGGCAAGTATAAGCCAAGACTTAGAGGCTAAGCAAATGGAAAGGGTCAAAGGGGCCAAGGGGGGGTGCAAGGCTTCTAGGAGAAGCTAATACAGCTGGCCAAGCTTCTCCAAGAAGCTTGGCCAAAGGGTTCAAGCTTCTAGAAGCTTTAAGGGGTCAAAAGGCTCAAAAGGTTGCAAAAGGGTAAGTGATAGCTACGGGTCTCAGATGGCCGAGAGCCCTTCAACAAAGTTGGAGAGGGGCTCAAAATAAAAACTTTGTAGTTTACGACCAAGCCCAAAAAAGCCCACAAGTACGCCTAAAATACCGTGCAAAACAGCCTAAAAAGAGGTAAAGAGACAAGTGATAGATGGAGATGTCAACAGAAAAGGTCCTTAATCAAACATGAAAAGGACCTCAAAGTATGACTATCTCAAGTTCGGTCGGGCCCAAAAATGCAAGATGAGGGTTCGGAGCCGAAACACGCAGCCGGGGCCCCGAAAGTGGGTTAGGGCACCCAAGAAGGGCATACGGCCACGAAGTGGGTATCAAAGGCCCCAGGGTTCCTTGTAATGATAAAACAGAGGTTCCCGCCGAAAATGAACAAAAACCGATGCGAAATGAATGCTCGGGGCCTAAACCGCGCGGTTCAAGGTCCCGAAAATGGGCTGCAGGCACCGAAAGTGGCGTACGGCCACGAAGTCGGTATCAAAGGCCCCAGTGTCCCTCGGAATGATAAAAAAGAGGCACTTGCCAAAAACCAGAGAAATCGGAGATGGTTGGGCGGTCCCGAACCGAGGCACACGGCCTGACGGCTCCGAAAACCGGGAACCGGGCTCCGAAATGGAAAAAATGGCCTGCGACCACAAAACGTAGCCTACGGCCACTGAGAGATGGTCTACGAGACCTCTCCCTCCCTTTGGGAAAAGAAAACAGAGAAAACAGAGCCTGGTTCGCAAACCGAGGCAAAGCACAAAGGGTCTGGAAGTCCGGAGGCAAGGCTCGTAACCGGGACTCCGCAACCTCAGAACGAGCACAATATGCAACATCATCAAGCGCTCAATCGGTGACGTCTGAGTCTTAAGGTCGGTCAAAAATGGGGTGTCTACAGTTGCCCCTCTTTGACAGAACTCGAAAGTCATAAGAATGACGGGAGTGAATGTCAAAGCCCAGAGACGACCCATTTTTGACAAGGCCGAAGACTTAGACAAAGCATACAAGCTACAGATGAAGATATGCGCCCGAAGGCAGGGGCAAAATGCAACTGACAATGCAAGAAGCCGAACATAACTTATGATCATGCAAAGAAACATAGGGACGTATCCCGGTGTTGCGGAAATGTATAAGCATTAGAACGTATTCCGGATGCTCTTAACCAAAGATGTAGAAACATGGGGATGTATCCCGGTGTTTAGGGACGTATCCCAAGGATTAGGGACATATCCCAAGGATTAGGGACGTATCCCAGAGATTAGGGACGTATCCCAGAGTTTAGGGACGTATCCCAAAGATTAGGGACGTATCCCAGAGATTAGGGACGTATCCCAAAGATTAGGGACGTATCCCAGAGATTAGGGACGTATCCCAAAGGTTAGGGACGTATCCCAGAGGATTAGGGACGTATCCCAGAGGTTAGGGACGTATCCCAAAGATTAGGGACGTATCCCAAAGATTAGGGACGTATCCCAGAGATTAGGGACGTATCCCAAGGATTAAGGAGAGAAGATAGAAGAAACATAGGGACGTATCCCGGTGTTTCGGAAAGAAGGTGAAGAAACCTAAGGACGTATCCCGGTGTTTCGAAAACAGAGTGTGCATAACAATGCGATTGAAACGTGCATCACAATGCAATAACAATGCAATTCAGAGTAATCATAACAATGCTATGAAAGTACAAACACATGTAAGTAAAGAACACGCAACAACGTGTACAATGTGTGTGATAGGAAAATTGAACATGTGAGTAAAACGATGCACGCATGCAAGCAATGTGTAATGAAATCTGAAAATACATACGTAAGTAAAGCAAGCGGTCAACGCGAGCAAGGCGTATGAAAAGGAACTTGAACACATGTAAGTAAAGCGATGCACGTATGCACGCAATGCGTATAAAAAGGAACTTGAACACATGTAAGTAAAGCGATGCACGTATGCACGCAATGTGTATAAAAAGGAACTTGAACACATGTAAGTAAAGCGATGCACGTATGCACGCAATGTGTATAAAAAGGAACTTGAACACATGTGAGTAAAGCGATGCACGTATGCACGCAATGTGTATGAAAAGGAACTCGAACACATGTGAGTAAAGCGATGCACGTATGCACGCAATGTGTATGAAAAGGAACTCGAACACATGTAAGTAAAGCGATGCACGTATGCACGCAATGTGTATGAAAAGGAACTCGAACACATGTAAGTAAAGCGATGCACGTATGCACGCAATGTGTATGAAAAGGAACTCGAACACATGTAAGTAAAGCGATGCACGTATGCACGCAATGTGTATAAAAAGGAACTTGAACACATGTAAGTAAAGCGATGCACGTATGCACGCAATGTGTATGAAAAGGTACTATAATGTGCATAACGATGCAGGTGTAACGGTGCATAACAATGCAAGTGGAACGTGCGTGACAACGCATATTTGAAACAAAATGCCGAATAAGGGAATACAAGCCTTAACGAGACCAGATAAAAACGCGACCTCCGATTTACCTTTCGGAGGGGTTTGCAACACATTCAGCTTAAGAACGGGCACACCCTGTTCATATTAGAGAGAGATAACATCTGTTGCTGCTTTAATCGCCATTCTGACGTGAAGCAGGCTTAAGCTTGGGGTCGAGATACACTCATACTTCGGAGTAGTGACAAGGCCTGAGGAGGTACATCCGGAGTACAATCACGGAATTTGCTGAAGGTGAAATACACTCAGGTGCTTCAATTTTCCTCTTTTCTTTTGCTTTGTAGTCTGGAACCCATATAGCTTCAGATAGGTCCTGATTTCACTGTTCACACTTATCGGGGGTGGACCCTGCAGTTTTTGAAAGAACAAATTCCTTTTTTGCACAAATGTGGAGAATGGCACAAAGACTGAAAGCACACAACAAATCATTTTTGAAATTGAGAAAATGAGTCCTCGGCGTATTGAGCCTACAACCCAACACAAAGAAAGACGACCCAACAACGAAAAATAAAGGTAAACAACCTAAACACATCTATTGACACTTGAAACGACTCAAAACAAGAATCAAGACAAACAAAACACAACGAAAAACTCAAATGCGCACAGGGAGCCTGTTTCACCGGGTATGCTTTCCCACCCTTTTCTCATTTGTGATTCTCACATCACTCGGCCCTCAAGCTCGGTTTTTTCTCACAAAACCCTTTTCTCACTTTTTCTCTCATCGCACATCTCTCTATTCTTCAATCTCTCATTTTCAATCCCTTCCCTGGGTGGTTGATAGATAAACAGAAAGTTGTGGGCTCTTGCCCCTAGCATTTTGCTAGATTCTTTTTCTTGTTCACAACAGTGAGTTTCTCCCACAGAGGGGTTGTGCTACAACTGGGTGTGTAGCAAATCTGTGGCTGACATCGGTTGATGATGCTTTGCTGGGGAGTTTGGACGCGGTTAGATCTGTCCAGATGAGGAAGTGGAACATCTTGATCCATTCCAATTCGTGCTTCGCACTTGGCTTGATACCTCGTTGCTTGGAGGATGTTGAGAGCTTTCGACATTTGCTGTTACCTTCAGTTGTGCTCTCTAGCAGGTAGAGTGCCCTTCTCGGCATATGGTGCCCTTTCTGGCAAGTGCATTGACAACAGGGAAAAGACAGGAAGCCTGACTCAACTGTGCCCCTAGTTTATCATTTTGACCATTTTTTGTTTTTACTTTCTACTAAAACAGTTTTGACCAACATGAGAGTTAGATTAACACGCTTGTTCGATTTTTGATTTGAAATCATGCAAGTCAGGCTATGAGCACTGAAAATTTTCATTTTTTGGGTCCAAGAGAATGGTCCAGTTTTTGGAAAAGATGGAATAATTTTTGAGAGAATTAGTCAACCTCAGTAAAAATTCTCAAAAACTATTTTTTGCAAACGGCCAATGCTCAGCAAGCACAGAACCTACTCTTGAGATGCGCAACCTCGGATCCATAAGCAATGGAAAATTGCCCCTTGTCTGAAGGACACTGCATGGCAACGGAAAGTTGCCCCTTGTTTGAAGTGACACCGCGACGTTTTGAATGGCAACGGAAAGTTGCCCCTTGTTTGGATAGCATCGCAGTGTACTTGTAGTCAGTCCTCAGAGCGACGAACACAACTAGACTCTTGGATACAGAGGAGGCAAAGATGATCAAAACCATTGCATGGACACAATCGAATTTGAAGTGTTTGTGGCTGGACTTCAAAGTGAAGTTGCCTACGTATCCCAAACATGGGAATCAAGCCTTATGTAGTTCGGGGTTAAGGTACACTCGGGTATTTAACCTCTCCTTTTTATGCTCTAACTTTTGCCAAGGTGCTGCTGTGTTTTCGACCTTTGCGAGCTTTTTTTCTTTTCTTTTCAATTCTTTTTCATTTTTTTCACTTTTTTTTTTTCTTTTAGGCTCTAACTTCCAAGGCGCCCGATGGTTTTCGACCTTCTGAGCTTTTTTTTTCTTTTTTTTTCTTCTTATTTTGTATATATTTTTTCTTTTGTATGTATTTTTTGCTTGCTCTAACTTTTGCCTGGGTAGCCCTTCCGGGTTTTCAGCCCAGCGAGCCTCTCATTGGGTAAAAGTGTTATAAGTCCATGCCTAATGGTTTTTGAGATTGAAGCCCTCTATATCCGTGAGAGAGTGGTCATGATTCGCAAGAGAACTCATCTTCGGCTCTTTGGGCACATCTGACATCTTTGCTCCCTAGTTTGAAGGGGGGCTTCTGATCTAGCTTTACAAGCTTCTCTTGAAAACACTTGAACTTCTTGATCTGACTCTTTTGCCCCTAGTTCGAGGGTTGCTTTGAATTTGGTCTCACAGGCCTTACATCGTGGTCGACCGTTGAACATTCTGAATGCCAGTTCAAGGTTCGAAAATGAGGGGTCGAGTCTCGAGGCTGAGAGCGATCCTAGGCTGCACAATCTCAAGAGCGATTCCACACACGTCTTCGCAGGACCGCGCAAAACATTTTTTGAAAGTTTTTAAGAAAGCGACAAATCGTCATACTAAGACAAGTAGGACCAATCTGGATCAAAGCTAGGGTCCTTCTCAGTACTCACACTAACAAGCATGATTTCATTCATTAAGGGCTTAGCACGCCTCTCTTCCTCTCAATTTGATCAAAGTTTTGCAAATCCCGAGGAATTCCTCCCTCTTTGTTTTCACCGTAGTGTTCAAAAAGGTTTTGAAAAACTTAGGTCATTACAATGACTTCAAGGCACAGAAAAGACAGAGTTCTTAGTCAAATACTGCCATCTCATTTAGAATTTCTGGCACAACTGGCACACGGCAGAAGCAAACACAAGAGTGTGAAAATCACTTCATTGCTCCATTCAAATCAGAGGGCACAACCGGTTCCTCGCGTAAACAGACTCAAAAGAAAGTGGAAAGACAAACACAAAACAAAATGGCGAGATTCGAGGTAATATCCCCGGAATCACCCAACTCCAATACAACAGGACTGACTCGAAACCACCACAAGACAGACCCAAAACAAAAAGACTGACTCAAAACAAAGAGACAGACTCGAAATAACACAACAAGACTGGCCCAATACCTGAGTCAGAATGTACAAAAACCAGCATTCACAAATGCTCAGAACGGTGTGTGCCATACGCCACATCTGGAGTAAACTGAGCGCCGCTCGCAGGTGGTCCATCCCCTGATCACATACTCGTACTGTCCCCCCAAGTTCACCGATCTGATGATAGACTTTACTGAGCTGGTGCAACGATGACCTTGTTGTCAATCAAATTTTGTATCTCATGGCGGAGACGGACGCAACTGTCAGTGTCATGACCGGTTTGTTGATGGAAGGCACAGTACTTAGTCGGGTCATGATTTGCAGGGAGAGGATCAGGTAGGGGCCGTTGTTCTAACGGTTTCAGATGTCCTTTCCTGAGTAGGACCCCTAGAGCTTTAGACAAAGGCATGTAGAGTGGGGTGAAAACCCTCTTACCTCGGGGCAGATAGTCTGAAGTTCGGGGGTTTGAAGTGGATGCACCAACAAAGGGGGTGGCTGCTCGGTGTGGTGGTGGCAACCATGCCCATATCTCGAAAGTCTTGCACAAGATCACCATTGGCGATTGCATTCGAATGCGTAAACGCCCTCTGGCCGCTTCCTTCCCGGTCAATGAGGCCCTGTTTCATAGCATCCTCGATTTGTACCCCAATCTCGTGCAAGTCCGCGAAGGTGGGAAGGGGTAGGACGATCAGCTTTTGCATGAGTTTTGGCTGGAGGTTGCGCACAACCATCCGGATTTGATCCTTATCAACAGGCCTGACGGTCATTGTCGAAGCCTTAGCCCTCCAGCGGGCCACAAAGTCGGAGAAGCTCTCATTTGGCTCTTGCCTGGTTGTCTCAAGATCACGGGTGGTGACCTCGATCTGAGTATTATAGGAGTATTGAGCAGCGAAGGCCTCAGCCATCTCCTCCCAGTTCCTTTTGACGGGATCCTCCAATTTTGCGTACCAGATAGCCGCTATACTTGACAAGGTCCGGCCGAATAATGACAGCTTCTGGGCTATGGTCAAACCCATTGGCCTCAGGATATCAGAAAATAGGTGGAGGTGCACCATTGGGTCTCCAGAGCCATCGAATCGATCGATATGTGGCATCTTGAATCTGTCGGGCAGTGTCACAGCTGCATCGGTGTATCCATCTTCGATGTCAGGGATGGCCTTGACTCCCTGGGATCTCTTGAACATTTTTTCCAACTTACTCAGCTTTAGTCTTTGTCAGGTCTACCGAACTCAAAGGAGAGTCCCAGACATTGATAGGCGTGGCTACCTTGGATAGTTGCGGTAGAATCGGGGGCGGAGCCGGCCCCGTTGGAAGGTCTGTATCCTCTTGGACATTTTGGACATTTACGCCTCCCAGTGCCGGAGCTCCCGGCCGGGAGGAACTTGTTAGAAGCAGACGCCTTGCTTTTGTTGTAGTTCGGTGATGAGCTCACCGCCGAGCCATGATTGCAATCTTTGTTTGGAGAATTCCGCTTATGACGCCGTCTTGCTGCATGAGTTTCATAGTTTCCTGCATCTGACGCATCATTGCCTCCACCCCTGACGTATTCTGTTGATCCATCTGACTGACTGGTATATCTATCCCTGTGGTGAAAACTGAGACCTCGGCCTGACAATTCACTGGTGGGGGGATAAGGACCACTGATCTAGTAACTGCTGAACCGGTGATCCGTGCCTGACTGGCCCTTTTTACTCTGCCTTTGGCAAACTGAATCTCTGACCCGACAAAGTCTATCAGTACAAATCCAATGTACCCGGGAGATAGTGGAGCCTCCTGAAGCTAAGGTTCCAAGACTACCTAGCAAAAGGGAAAACAGACAGCATCTCAGCTCAACTTCACCAAAACAGATACGAGTGGAGCTGAACGACTGTATTCTATTACTGATCACTGTTCCCTGAAATCACTGCCCCAAATCTGAATCTGATACCCGCAGATATGACTGATTCTCAAAATACTGATACTAGTGCCCGCAGGCCGGATACCCAGACTCGCAAACTAGTATATGCATTCCCTGTAGAGATACACTCTAAAAGCACATAGCGAGTAAATGAGAGCCAATACACCCCTATGTTGGGGTAGGGTTTCCCTGTCCTATTTTGTCAGGAGCTAGGGTTTCACTACGCACGCAGCGGTTTCAAACAACCTATAAACGGGTAAGCAACCTGTCCTAGTTTGGAATGGTCACTATGGATCCGAATATGCACTAGGTCGAATGGTCAAAAAGGGTGCCCCCAGAAACCGGGTTTGTGTTCCCATATCGGGCAGAGCCCGTAACCGTCACCTTATGGACATGCCTTGACAAGACAAGCCTCCAAAGAAACCGCCAGAATAGCAGATGGCCAACACGGTGTCCTAGGCGCACCAATGCACATGCAATGCAAAGAAACACATAAGTGTAGTCAAAACAGATATCACGAGTTCGAGTCAAGCTCTCTAAAGTCCCAAAGAAGTCGCCAGAATCGTAGACGCGCTGTGGGCTTCACTCTGATTCGGACTCGATTTGTGTCACGGTTCTAAATCAACCAAAGAGTCCAAATCCGCAAATCGTTTGAGAAAAGATTTTTGAAAAGTAGTGCCAAACATGGATCGCTTTGCGGACATGAGTCGCCACCTAAATATTTTATTTTTGGGAAATTTAGAAACCGACTCGGTGTCAAGGCCACATGTCCGCTATCACCAAAGTGGTCTTGGCTCGAGCTTGGGTACGATCGGGAAGGTCGACTATGAGCACCTTTCGCCCGGTCCGAAGACCGGCCTCTACTAACCGTGATATCCGTTTTTGAAAACTTTATGCGTTCTTATTCCGGTTTTTAACCTAGAATTACTATGTGATGCGCACAACACAAAAGTATAGACTAGATCGCCTAATTTGGAAATAAACATTGCATATCCGTTTTGTCTCGAAAAACGTGTTAGATTTTGCTACTCGCAAGTAGGCTAAAATACGGATCTCAATGAGTTGTTCCAACTCAAGCAACCCAACCTCCACCCACAGGCATTCAAACAGTTTATAACACATAAGCATTTAGCCGCATAGTAAGCATACTGTCATGACAACATTCACACGCATGCGATATGCTAAATCATAAAACTTACATTGTACTCCGTGCCAAAACAAGAAACCAGTTAGCAAAACATGCATGACCTAGTTCATGTTAAATGGCTAATGCATCACATACAGGGGTGCAATCTAAACAGGCTCGGCTAACCCTAAACATGGCACATGAGATGCAACAACTATCACGTATTCAATTTGGAATTGAAAGTACGATGCAGTTTGCATGATGTGCCGAGCCCGATGCATGTAAACAAATGCATGAATGCACACATGCATTGCATAAGGTATGCTAATTTAAAATGCCCTAATCTACCATCATAAGCAGGTAAATAAAAGGGTTAGAAAGAAGTGGGGATTGGAAGACATGCACCCACTCACACACACTTATTACAATTTTTGCCCTCACTCGGAGAGACCGAATAATAATACAGAACCAAATAAATGAATGAATAAATAAATTATTACAAATTTCTAAGTACTGAAATTAAAGCATCTAAGTGAAATGAAATGGGGCCTCGGCCCTGCCTTGGGATGCGCGAATGATGCATGCCCGATGCCCGCCTTGCCCGAAAAGCCCACACCTTGGCACTACTGTCTCTGTTTTTACTGCTCTGCCTCTCCAAAAAATTCTCAAAACTTCAGAATACCTTCCAAGAGGCCTGAAATGATCCACCGGCTGGGCAGTGTAGTCATCGGCTTCTTCCAGTGGCCACCGGCTGCACTTGATAATTATCGGCACAAAAAATGTGTCGGTCGACACTAAAGAGTGCCGGTCGGCACTAAATTCCTTCAAGTAGAGACAGCTTTTGACAAAGAATGCAGACAGAAGAAGGCATGATATGGAATCTTGGGACAAATGTTTGCACCAACCATACTCCTTATCATATTTGTGACTCAAAGGAGTATAGCCTTTGGTTCTCGGACCACCAATCGCGCATTTCGATGCGTGATGGCCCAAGAGCCAAGTTGTGCACTTTCAATGGGATGAAATGCAATGCATACAATCAAATCAAGGGGCATCTACCTCCATCATGACTTGGTCAAGAGGTAGAGCATGCATGCTAATTGCAACCTAAGCATGCAATCTAAACATGTAACATGAACATGCAAACATATAATTCATGCTAGGCACACAACCTAAGCAAATAATCATGCAAGGCATGGAACCATTATGCTAATGACCATATGCAAGATATAATCTAAACATGCAAGTATGCAAGGCATGCAACATGTTAGGCAACTTAAACAATGAAGATTGCATGCCAAATGCAACATGATCGAAGCATACAACACATGCGAAGGGCCAAGCATGCAACCAACACAAGATAACATGCTACAACATGAAAATGATGGTCTTAGACTAGTTTGGACAGCCCCTAAACAAGCCCAAAACAGTGGCTAAATGTCATGGAAATGAAGGCCAAAATACATACAAACATGCATGCACATGGTCCAACACTTAGGCATATTAAAGCAACTTTTTAAGCACACTTAAAAGGCACAAACATGGATATATATCCAACATGTTAAACACTGAAAACATGCTAGAAAAGGTCCCAAATCAAACAAACCAAGCAAGTATGGCATACTACACACTCACACACCTAAGGCTAGCAAGCCAAAATGCATGGTGACTATATAAGGCATGCCATGGATGGCCTAAACAACCAAAAACAGATCTTATATGTGGCAAAACAAGAACATTTTCAGTTTATGACCACCCACAAAAACAAAAGCAAGATAGGCTAACAAAGCATGCAAACTTACGGTAAATAGAAGAGATTACAAAGCAAGTGCATGATAGAGTTACCAAACATGGTTGAGCCCTTCTTCAATGTTGAAGAAGGGCTCAAAATGAGCCTACTTACAGTTTATTACATGCTCAAAAACAGATTATACACCAGCCAAATATACTATGCAAGAATCATGGCATACAAGGGGGTAAAGAGATAGGTGCTATATTCAATCACCAAACGGCAAGGGGTCCTCAATCAAACATGAAGAGGACCCCAAAATAAGACTATTTGAAATTTGGGTCGGAGCCCAAAAGTGCTTGCAAGCAAGGCTTAGATATGAAGCAAGAAAAGGCTAGTTTGAGGGAAATAGACACTTACCCTCGAAGACCAATGAACCAGCAGGTTTTGATCCAAGTTTAGGTGCTCCTAAGCTCTGCAAATGACCTCCAAGTCGCTGGAAATGGAAGTGGTGGTGTTGTGCTATGGGTTGGTGAAGGAATGGTCCAAGAACAAGGTTGTTTGGAGGTGGATTGAGAGAGATATGGAGAGAGGGGGTGGGATCTATATGTATATATCAGATATACACATATATCTGCTGGTTTTTTATTTCAAACCTCTAACCCTTGAGCAATGGAGAGGGGGCATGCTTATATAGGCAAGTATAAGCCAAGACTTAGAGGCTAAGCAAATGGAAAGGGTCAAAGGGGCCAAGGGGGGGTGCAAGGCTTCTAGGAGAAGCTAATACAGCTGGCCAAGCTTCTCCAAGAAGCTTGGCCAAAGGGTTCAAGCTTCTAGAAGCTTTAAGGGGTCAAAAGGCTCAAAAGGTTGCAAAAGGGGTAAGTGATAGCTACGGGTCTCAGATGGCCGAGAGCCCTTCAACAAAGTTGGAGAGGGGCTCAAAATAAGAAACTTTGTAGTTTACGACCAAGCCCAAAAAAAGCCCACAAGTACGCCTAAAATACCGTGCAAAACAGGCCTAAAAAGAGGTAAAGAGACAAGTGATAGATGGAGATGTCAAACAGTAAAAGGTCCTTAATCAAACATGAAAAGGACCTCAAAATATGACTATCTCAAGTTCGGGTCGGGGCCCAAAAATGCAAGATGAGGGTTCGGGAGCCGAAACACGCAGTTCGGGGCCCCGGAAGTGGGTCATAGGGCACCGCAAAGGGCATACGGCCACGAAGTGGGTATCAAAGGCCCCAGGTTCCTTGTAATGATAAAACAGAGGTTCCCCGAAAATGAACAAAACCGATGCGAATGAATGCTCGGGGCCTAAACCGCTGGTTCAAGGTCCCGAAAATGGGCCGCAGTAATCGAAAGTGGCGACGCCACGAAGGTATCAAAGGCCCCAGTGTCCCTCGGAATGATAAAAAAGAGGCACTTGCCAAAAACCGGAGAAATCAGAGATGGTTGGGCGGTCCCGAACCGAGGCACACGGCCTGACGGCTCCGAAAACCGGGAACCGGGCTCCGAAATGGAAAAAATGGCCTGCGACCATAAAACGTAGCCTACGGCCACTGAGAGATGGTCTACGAGACCTCTCCCTCCCTTTGGGAAAAGAAAACATAGAAAACAGAGCCTGGTTCGCAAACCGAGGCAAAGCACAAAGGGTCTGGAAGTCCGGAGGCAAGGCTCGTAACCGGGACTCCGCAACCTCAGAACGAGCACAATATGCAACATCACCAAGCGCTCAATCGGTGACGTCTGAGTCTTAAGGTCGGTCAAAAATGGGGTGTCTACACCAGCAAGCTGAGTTAATCGCCAAGCTGCAGCAACAACAGCCGCAACAAGCAGTAGCTTCTGCTTCGCATCCACCCCCAGCCAGGGTTCCAATACCCGGGGATACAACTAATGTCCAGGAGAATGCGGACATTCCGGCAGAGCCAGTTCCACCCCAGACTTCTAAAGCACCGGTTTACCCAACGGAGGCACCGTTTGAGTTTGAGGTCGATCCTACCGCTCTGAAAGTGAGCAAGCTTGAGAAGCTTTTTAAACAAGCTCAATGTGTCAATTCAATCCCGGATATAAAGGATGGCTATATAGATTCGGCGGTGACATTGCCGGATACGTTTAAAATGCCACATATAGACCGCTTTGATGGCTCGAGTGATCCCATGGTTCACTTGAGGCTATTCTCAGACATTCTGCGGCCGATGGGCCTGTCTAAACTGCCAAAGTTATCCCTCTTCAGCCGGACCCTGTCAGGTATCGCGGCCATCTGGTACGCTAAACTTGAGGATTCTGTAAAGAGGAATTGAGAGGAAATGGCTAACGCCTTCGTACTGCAGTACTCCTATAACACCCAGATCGAGGTCACAACTCGTGATCTCGAAGCAACCCACCAAGAGCAGAAGGAGGGATTCTCCGATTTTGTAACCCGATAGAGGGCCAAGGCCTCCATGATGACCACCCGGCCAGCTGAAAAGGATCAGATCAGAATGGTGGTCCGTAACCTGCAACCGAGGCTGCTACAAAAGATGATAGTCTTACTTCTGTCAACATTTGCTAACCTCCATGATATAGGGATCCAAATAAAGGATGCAATGAAGCAGGGTCTGATAGACCATGAGAAAGAACAGCCCAATAGAGCTTTTACATGCAGTTCCAATGTAGCTACGAGTAGTAGTGTAGCTGCAAGGACCTCTGATGTTGGTATGGTCAACACCACACCGAAAACGGCCACCCCCTTTGCCGGTACATCCGACATGACCCCACAAACCGTAAAACACCAACCCCGAGGCCAAAGGGTTTTCACCCCACTCTATATGTCTCTATCTGTGGCCTTGAGGGTCCTGATCAAAAAAGGGCATCTGAAGCCCCTAAAGCCGCGCCCATTGCCTAATCCCCTCCCTCCTACACACAACCCGGCCAAATACTGCGCCTTCCACCAGCAGCATGGTCATGATACCAACCTATGCTTTAAATTGCATCATGAGATTCAGGATCTCATTGACAACAAAGTAATAGCATCTCCTCAAAAGCCAAACGTCACTACAAATCCCCTTCCACCACATAACCAAGCCCCTTCACCCAGGAAAATAAACCTTATCCAAACACTGGTCGTCCCGTACGACCCCAGTATATATATCACCCCCTCCCACCTACCCATGCCGGCGTTGTTCATCCCAGAAAGCACAGATCTGTGCATGATGAGCGCATCTATATCCCAACCCGAACCTGTGGTGGTGGTTGTGGTAGAAGATGGCATGCTTGAGGGATCTATGAGCTTAACTGAAGAGGAATACAACCCCTGCTGCTATATTGTGCCAGTCGATCAGGCCAAGCCAGAGGTGGAATTGCCAACAGGGATAGAGGTGAATGTAGTTCGGGAGGATGGATCGAGCCAGGGATTGGATGACTTAGCTGACCTCGATAAGGAAATCAACAATCTGCAATTCTTCGATGAGCAAGATTTAGGGGATGTGCACATTAACTGGTTTGACTTGAACGGATCAGCGGATAATTCGGGGTGGCTTAGTGATGAACCAGATGTGGATGAAGGATCTCAACTAAAGCTGGAACAGCTGGAAACAAAAACTGCTACAAGGACCGGAATGACCGAAGACAAGGGGAAGTTGCCGGAGAGCACCGGTACTAAGAATTTTGCTCAAGAATTGAGTAGCATTTGTACAGCCAATACAGAGCAAGAGGCCACACTGAAGCGGCTCGAACACGAAAGAACTGAGAATAGTTAGGAAGCTGGAAAAGCCAAGGACCCTACGTGGGATGACTATGATGTCAGAATATTTACAACGGAACCGGACAGTTGCTTGTCAGTTCCCAAAGGAGTCTGGTGGTAAGATGATGATTTGCATCTTGCCCACACGGATGAAGATTGGAGACAGAATCTTCCAGATGATACTTGGTATTCTAAAGACGTAGATCACATGACTCAGAGCGGGCGGTATTTTAAGCCCCCATACCTAGACCAACAAGAAGCCTCTGGGAAAGATAAGGAGGCAGAAAGGCAGAAGGAGAAATTGCTAGAAGAAGAAGTTGTACTGAAGTAGCTGAAGAAGATTCAAGCAGACATATCCATTTGGGGATTGCTCATGGCTTCGCGGGTGCACAGACAAGTCATCCTGTCAACAATGGATAAGGCCAAACTGTCTATCGAAACAACCCCCGAGCAGTTAGTGGGACTTGTCTTCCGAGGAGGGGCCTCGCCAACCTTAACCTTCACAGATAAAGAATTGCCGCCTGAGGGCTCTGAGCATAACAAACCACTATACATCTCTGTTGAATGTAAAGAGAAGTGGATACTAGTCGTCTTGGTTGATACCGAGTCCGCAATTAATGTGTGTCCATCGTGCACGACCTATGCTATTGGCTTGAAGGCAACAGACTTTGTACCAATGGCCCAGGTGATTCGGGCTTATGACAATACAAGCCGGGAAGTGATGGGGACAATCCGGATCAAAATGCAGGTTGGCCCGGCACAACAGGATATTGAGTTTCACGTCCTGGATGTTCTAGCCACTTTTAACTAACTCCTCGGATGGCCATGGCTGCACCAAGTGAAAGATATCTCTTCCACTCTACATCAGATGTTGAAGTACCCTTATGGGAAGGGGGTAGCCATTGTTTTTGGAAACTCATCAATCCATCCTCCGCCCAAGGTCACCACGCCAGTACTGGAAATTGTGCATGGCGATAAAGATGTTTCCTTGTCTGGATTTACCTTGGTTAAGGCCGGGGTAGTGCAAGATATCTTGGCTGTTGATGAGTGTTTGTATGTCAGTGCTCAATTAGTCTACCTCATGAACAAGCTACAGTATGTACCCGAGATGGGATTGGGAAAGAGCGGCCGGAAGGGTGTTGCTACATTGGTTGAGGTGCCACATAACCCCCATACCTTTGGTCTAGGTTATACGCCTACCAAAGAGGACTAGGTAAGAAAGGGAAAGGAAATGGCAAGAAGAGCCAAGGCAAGGAAAAGTGGGAAGCACTATGAGCTAGTGCACAAACCAATTCAAGAAACCCTGAATGACCGCTTTGTTCGGGAGGGGGAAGACTTCCCATTTTGCAGCTTTCCTGAGCCATGGTTAAACTCTGAGAAGCGGCGTTTGCCCGGCTTTGAGATTTTCTTCGACCTACAGCTGCAGGAGGATGAAGCAACAGAGGAACAGACTGACTTGCTTGTTGAGGCAAAACAGATACAAAGGATGAGCCCAATGGCAATGAACTTGACATAGGAGCAGCATTGGCTTGTCTCCTTTGAGATCCTCATATCAAACTAGAGAGCTTGAGGGATGACCTCACTATTTCTATGATCGAAGATCAATCAGGTGCGGACCCTTCCGGTGGTACTCTGGATGCATCTATCACACCCTCCCTCATTTGGCAGTTCGAGGAGGGCTTTTTGTCCGACAGTTTTGAATCAAGTAATGAGTCGGAACCTAATTCCACAAAGTCTGTGGGGTCAAAATCAGATTCCAGTTCTTCTGAGTCAGAGTCCAATATTCCTAGGGTTGGTAACCCAGATGCCGTTGTTTTGTCTAAGTCGTCTTTTTCCTTTTCTTTTGAGTTGGTTGTAACTGAGGAATTGGACGAGCTGGAAGCTTTGAATGAGAATGGTACCACTGCTATTTCTGAGTACTTTTCTATGCCACTAGTATATTGTATTGATCATGACTTTCAAAATTTTGATAAAAACAATGAGGAAGGAATTCCTCTGGTTTTGAAACATTTGATTGATCGAGAAGATGAGAGGTTTGTAAAACCCCTCATTAATGAAATCATCTCAATTAATGTGGGTACTGAGAAGGATCCGTGCCTGGCCCAGATCGGGTCCACGTTGTCTTCGGAGGAACGCGAGCGCTTAGTCGCTTTATTAAAAGATTCACTACAACAAAAAAGGGTTTTTATGGCGTGCAATGCACGTCGTAAAAATCTTTCTATGACATGCAACGCGCATCATATTATGACCAATCATGGAAAGTCATTCACTTTCAACGACATGCTTCATACGCCGTTAAAAAGTATTTAACGGAAGATTTTGTGCGTCGTTATTACTTTTTTTACAATATGCTATAGTACGCCATTAAAAACTATTTAATAGCAGATTTTGTGTGTCATCATTACTCTTTCTACGATTACTTTTGCACGTCGTTAATTGGTGAGACAAATAACGACGCTGATTGTGCACCGTAAAATATGTAATACAACGACTTATTATGCCTACCATAGAATATGCAATTTTTTTTATTATTTTTAAATTCAATAGGTTCTATTTGACCAATTTTGTACAATCTAACAAATATTACAAACAAGCATCACAAAACATCAATCAACCACTAAAATATTGTTTGAAACATCAAAAAGAAACTATATCCATAAATTATAAACATTCAACAATTATCTATACATTCCAAATAGTAGAAAACTATATCCTTAAGTTCTAAACTGTCCAAAAAGTTTAAACCATCCAAAACTATGCACATCTAAGTTTCTAAACATATCCAAAACTATTAAGAGATTATTTAAAACTACAAGCAACAATTCCTATAGCAGTTGCAGTTGCAACAAACCCACTTGCTCCTATCATAGGGACGAGGGTGCCCATCTAAGCTTGCAACTCTTACCACATTGCTTCAAACCTGCATTTATCAAAACAAAAGAGATTTATGAATTAGGTCTCGGCTTCAAGTCCACTTATGACCTAGCAAAAGAGATTTTAGAATGACAAAACAGATTTATGACAATTTTAAGCAGTAAAGTTGATTCAGACACTAATTTTGACAATTTAGAGGGGGAGTTCACAATGAGCCAAGAGAAAAACACCAAAAAAATGAAAAAAATAAGATAAAAAGAAAATCACCAACCATGTGGCAAATTTACAGCAACATTAAAAAGAAAAATATAATTTAAGAGAATATTTAAATAACATTTTTTGTTTTTTGTGTAAGTACTTTACTCAATACCACAATAACATATAAGCATGAGTAGAAACCTCGTGAAGCTAATGTTAAAGTGATAATACTAAGCTAAATGAGACCATATGCCTTTGGATAGATGAAAGAAAACAAAAGAGATAACACATAAAGTAAGCTTCAAATTTACTCTAAAAGATACACAAGAATCAATTGGGGAAATATCAAAATTGAGCATTTTAGTGAGCACATAATATGCCTATAAAACTGCATACAAGCACTTTCTATGTGCACAAAAAAACATACACCAAATCCAAGTACACCTAAAATTCATGTGGTCCATGTCCATTAGTACTACACAACACAGTAGTCCAATACGATGGTTTTAGTAAGTGGAACTACTTCTTTGATGTTTGATATAGAAATTAAATAAATATAAGATAAAATCATTTTCCTTGCATAACACCTTGTCAATTAGTTAAATTAAGTGAGTGCTTCATGCTAATATGTAACAACAAAAATGAATAGGTACACTATCCTCTGACTAATTTTCCATAAGAAATGCATACACATGCATATACTAGATAAAATTACATAGGAAAAAATAAAAAATAAAAAACCCACTGGCATAACACATTGTTGAAATCAGTCAAGTCCTTATAAAGGAAAACCTCAAATAAAAATGAATATCAGAAAAATTATGCACACTTGTTTCAGAAGAGAAGACTAGCAAAGCTGAAATAATATTTTCAGCGAGAGTATAAATCTCTTTTCCCAATATCAAGAATAAATATGTGATTCACCAAATGGTATAAAAGTAAGCCAAGCGTTTCAAAATCATGTGTCCACAAAGAGATTGAAGTACCTAGTAGCAACTTCAAGAAGCTTTAGGTGACCTTCATGTAAAGGATTAAATGAACCAGATAAAATTATTTTCCTTTCTGTATCAGAAGTATGTGTCTCTGCAAAACATTTTCTTCATAAAGAAGAATAAACAAAAGATAAATAGTCACTTGAAGGTAAATCCAACCCAAGGGTTAAACCATACCACTTGAAAAGGGATTAACCTTGAAACATATTTCCCCACTTATAAGCTGCTCTAATTCTTGATCTTCATCAAAGTGGTTTAATCCAACTTGCATATACACATGTAGCAGTAACATGATTTAAAACAAATGAAGCCTAAGGGTTAGTGACAAACATAAACCAAATATAGGTAAATATCTAACCAAAAAAAAAGGGGGGTGAATAACTCCCGAGTAAGAATCCAAGAAACAATTTTAAAAAAAAAAAACTATTTCCGGAGCATCAACTACAAATATTTATAAGAACTAAGGTTTAAAAAAAAAAAAAAAAAAAAAAAAAAAAAAAAAAAAACTCAACCATTTCAGGAGCATCAACTATAAGTAGACATTTGTAAAAGATCATACACAGCAAGAATGACTCTATAAGAATCAAGTAATGCCCCTTTAAACCAAGAAATCATGGAAGATGAAAAATGTGAGACCATTCCCAAATGAAAAGAAACTGAACCAATTAATGAAACTGCCACTACAAACAAAAAAGAAGCATCCACTAAAGAAAAAGCATAAGCAAAAATAGTTACTAAATTCAGCAGAAATTGAGAAAAAAGAGCTCTGGCAAATACAATAGTTACTAGCTAATATAAACCAACAAACTTCACAAAATAATACCAGAGTGGCACCACAACCCCAACTGAAATTTCCTAGAAGCCAAACCCAAGTAGTCCATCAAACTTTGCCACTACAAATGAAAGAGATCCTTCTTTTGTAGCCTCCATGAAAACGTGAAAAATAAAGCATGTGTGTCTATCACAAAAGGCAAATAGTGGAAAACCAACATTAGAACTCAAAACAAAACAGGAACTCACTCTATCTTTGACCACATGACTGCCTACTTTCACATTATCTTAACTAAGGAAGCCAGAAACTGATCAAGATCCAAAATGTATTGCAATAGATTTTCCTGAATCACAAATCAACAAAAGTTATTTCAGCCTAATTCTGATAATAATCTCTAAATGTCACATGCTTTTCTTATGTTAAACAATTTGAGTTGGGACTCAATAATTTCCAGGCCAAGCATTTATCAACATTATAAAAATCAAAGAAAATAGAATAAGAAATGTACCAATTTTGGGATATGATTTGGACTTGGAGTGCTTGTACTTAGGATGGAATAAGCAAGCAATCCGCACAAAAAAATAAATAAATAAATTGATTTAATAGGTAATTATTTTAGCAACTAAAGAGCATGTCAAAACCAATAAATAGAGAGCCTCGAAAGGATAGCTAAGCCTCATTTCAGAGAATTCCCTGGTTGAATAATCACCAAAAGGTAAGCTCAATGTACATTCAGTGTGCATAAAAAGCAAGCAAACGTTGGATAATTGAAAGAGCAGAGACCCAGAATCCATAATCCAAACGCACTCTCTTTGTGTCTCCCTTTCTTTCTTTAAAATTCACTGTGGATACATTGAACAGTACATGGGTCTTTAAAAGCAACGAAATGCAGAAAAAAGAGAAGAGAAGAGAAAAGATGAGATTGTACCGTGGATTGTTGTCACCACCGAACCAGGTCGAAGTCTCCAATGAGAGAGATTGAAATGTTGGAAGTAACATCAATGTCTCACATACCGCCATTACAAACAAGAAACACAGACAGAGCTAGAACCTGAGAGATCAACCAAACTATAACTACAAAAAAAGGAAAAAAAAATGGGTTTTTTTTCCTTATCAAACTATAAGAGAAAATCAAATATCAAATTCTAAGGATCCACTGAGCCCTAAATCTATTACTATTTGCCAAATAAGTATCAAAATCCTCAAATGAGAGTTCCAAAAATCCAAAACCCTAGAAAGCAAGAACATAAGGTTGTAAACCCTAAATATTCAGCAATCTAAGAAAAATCAAATTAAAAGACATTTTGACTAAACCACAGAGGAAACAGAGAACGAGAATGGCTTATTCAAGAGAGAAAATGAAGTGTATGAATCATTCAAGCAAAACCCTCAAAGAATCTAAAGTAAACTATGTGGAGAAACCCAAAAAAAAAAAATTTGATAAACTCCAATCTAATGAAAGACGTATTGAAGCTTTACCTTCAATCGCAATGTCAGAGAGAAAGAGAGAGAGAGAAATTCGATCCTACCGAAAGGAGGAGGAGAGTGTCTCTAGAATGAACCAAATCGAAGTGCCCAAAATCTGTCTTCGAGCCCTCTCTCTTCTCCCTCTCTTTTCGACTTTGAACCGTATGTAGAATGAACCAGATTGAAGTGTCTCTTTAGGGTTTTGCTTCTGCCTCTTCGAATCAACAAAGAGAATAAAATGTAACAATTTTTTCCAAAAGAAAATTTTACTTTTGTCTTTGGTTTAACAATTAAAAAAATTAAAAACTTGGTTGCCCTCTTCTCATTGATGTATATGTTTTTTTTTCTAATGTATATTTTTTGGGAATGAATTGGCGCCAGAAAATTTCATTTTGGCGCCTTTTTTTTAACATATAATTCACGACATGCATTGTGCGTCGTAAAACGACAATACTTTTAACGGCAGGCGATGTGTGTGTCGTAAAAAGTATAATACTTTTAATAGCGAGCATTGTGTGCATTGTGAAAAGTGCAATACTTTTCATGGCTGACATATGTGTGTCATGTATAGTTGATTTATTAACAGCATGTCATATGCATGTCATAGAAAGTTTTATTATTTACGGCAAACATTACAAGTCGAAAAAAAATCATTGTTACTAACATTTACGGCCTACGGAATAGACACGCCGTGGTTGGAAAATTATTGACGACGTGCAAAAAAAGCAAGTCGTGAAAGTGAGAAACCATGGCGTGCATTTCTTGTATGTCGTTGATATGGTGTCGTAAAAAATCAGTTTTGTTGTAATGATTTCAAAGATGTTTTTGCGTGGTCCTACGAAGACATGCCTGGAATCGATCCTCAGATTGTACAGCACCGGATCCCTCTTGACCCTGAGACCCGACCCGTCAAGTAGAAGCTTTGGAGAATAGGCCGGATTAGGCTTTGAATATTAAGGAAGAGGTCACCAAGCAGATAGACGCAGGATTCTTGC
Source organism: Camellia lanceoleosa (assembly GCA_025200525.1). Taxonomy (NCBI): domain Eukaryota; kingdom Viridiplantae; phylum Streptophyta; class Magnoliopsida; order Ericales; family Theaceae; genus Camellia; species Camellia lanceoleosa. Next base: position 47,245,987 of record CM045760.1, read on the forward strand.
TAGTATCAGAGTATCCGATTTGGTTGGCCAACATTGTTCTGGTGCCGAAGAAAGATGGCAGAATTCGAGTATGTGTGGATTTCAGAGATCTAAACAAAGCTAGTCCAAATAATGCCTTTCCTCTACCGCACATCAATGAATTGGTGGACTTCACCACGGGCCATGCGTTGCTCTCCTTTATGGATGGATTTTCTGGGTATAACCAGATCTTGATGGCACCCGAGGATAGAGAGAAGACTGCCTTCAGCACGCCGTGGGGAACCTACTGCTACAGGGTGATGCCGTTCGATCTGAAGAATGCTGGGGCTACTTATCAACAGGCTACGACCACTATCTTGCATGACATGATCCACAAAGAGGTTGAGCTGTATGTGGACGACATGATTGTCAAATCCAAAAAAAGAAAGGGTCACTACGCCGCCTTGAAAAAATTCTTTCAACGGATCAGAGAATATCGGTTAAGGCTGAATCCACAGAAATGCACTTTTGGTGTCACAGCAGGGAAAATGTTGGGGTTCTTGATTACGCAGAGGGGCATTGAAGTTGATCCTTCCAAAATCAAGGCCATCCTAGAAATGCCACCACCAAGGACTAAAAAGGAGGTGCGAGCCTTTCTAGGTAAACTGCAATTCATAAGACGGTTTATTACAAAATTAATCTTGACTTGTGAACCACTATTTGGTCACTCTGTAATTCTGGTTTCGAGATTAGATCCCATTAAATATCTTTTCGAGAAACCAACGCTTACGGGTAGTGTAGACCACCCGAACTCTCTCCGCGCAGCCCCCCTTTCGGAGAGGGCGCAAATTTGGTTCTAGCTACTACAGTTCGGACTCCTGTCACGGTTCTGAATCTAATCTCACAAAGTGCAATGTAAGACTGATAAATCACCAAAGAGTCCAAATCCAGCAATTGGTTTTGAAAAATCAATTTTGAATCAAAAAGCGCCAAACATGGACTGCTTTGCCAGATTTTAGAGTCGCCACCTAAATATTTTGTTTTGGAAAATTTAGGAAACCCTGACTCATGCCAAAGGCCACGTGTCCGTCATCACCAAAGTTACCTGGGCTCGGGAACTTGGGTACTGTAGACACCCCATTTTTGACCGACCTTAAGACTCAGACATCACCGATTGAACGCTCGGTGATGTTGCATTTTGTGCTCATTCAGAGGTTTCAGAGTCTCGACTGCGAGCCTTGCCTCTGGACTTCCGGACTCTTTTGTGCCTTGCCTCGGTTTGCAAACCAGGCCCTGTTTTCTTTGTTTTCTCTTCCCGAAGGGAGGGAGAGGTCTCGTAGACCATCTCTCAGTGGTCGTAGGCTACGTTTCATGGTCGTAGGCCATTTTTCCCATTTGGAGCCCGGTTTCCAGTTTTCGGAGCCGTCGGCCGTGTGCCCCGGTTCGGGACCGCTTAACCACCTTCATTTGCTCTGATTTTTGGCACACACCTTGTTTCCTCTCTTTTGAGAGACATTGTGGCCCGGGAGACCGCCTTCGTGGTAGAACGCCACTTCCGGTGCCTAACAGCCTGTTTTCGGGGCCCCGAACCTTCGTTTGCATCCATCTTGGTCCATTTTTGGCAGGAACCTTATTTTCATTGTTAGAAAGCTTGTAGGAGGGTGGGAGGCCAGCAAATTTTCTAAAAAAACTAGCTTTTTTGGTCAAACGTGGTTCAGCATGAATCCGGGAAGGAGGAAAACATCTGCGCAGCTTCACCGAAATGGGCATAACTCTTTGCAAAAAAGGAATTAAGATATGAGGCCATCACCATTGGAAAGTTTACTTCCGGGGCTTCATTTTACACTCAAGAATCTCCTAAGGACAAGTCCGGGCGGGGGAGATATGATTGGTTGAAGTAGGGGATCAATCCGGTTGGACCGAATATGCGCGGCTTCACCAAAACTGGCATAACTTTTTCCACAAAAGGAATTTTAATGCAAGGTTTGCGGCATTGGAAAGCTAACTTATGGGGTTTCATCCAAGGGGTTCACCGGCCACCTTTGACCTTTTTGACCTGGCCGGTCGACCCGGGGAGGTGGCCAGTCGGCCACCTGAACCTTTTGCACTTGGCCGGCCATTTTTGTCTCCATGAGTGTATTCCAGTTGTGCCAGCTATTTTCCACTTGACCTACTGTCCGAGGGTCTCCCTTTTTGGGGGGAAATTTGAATTGTTTTTTCCCCCCCTTTTCTTTGCCTCTCTCCCTCTATAAAACCAGCACTCAAGCTTCATTTTTAGGGGTTACAAAAAATTGTTTAAAGCCTTTGCATATAATCCTCCCTCTCTCTCTCTTCCAAGCTCCAAAACCCTAAGCTTCTTGCACCATTTACACTACAACCCATAGCACCACACCTCCATCCTCCATTCCCACACTTTGAGGCTGATTTCTAGAGGTTGGAAGTGCAGAAATTTGGTCAAAAAGTTGTTGGTTTGCTACTCTTCAAGGGTGAGTCCTCTTCCCCCCCCCCCCCCCCTTTTTAGGTCTTTTCTTGCTTCATCTATAAGCCATATTTACTTACATTTTTGGGCTCTGACCCAAACTGGAAATAGTCTTATTTTGAGCTTATTTTCATGTTTGATCAAGGGACTTTCTCTGTTTGAGGCCATTTGTTACCCCTTTCCCTTTATCCCTCTTTTAGGCCTATTTCTTGCATGATATGTTATCCCTATTTAAAAGCATTTATGGGCTTCAAGCCAAACTGTAAAGTGCCTTATTTTGAGCCCCTATTAAACTTTGTTGAAGGGCTCTTCACTGTTTGAGGCCAGCTACTACCTCTTACTCCCTATTTCTCTTTTAGGGCCATTTTTGCATCATATTGTAGCCTTATTTGTGAGCATATTTGGGATTTTCTATAAACTGGAAAGTATCTTTTTTTGAGCCTCTCTTAAACTTTTTTGAAGGGATCTCCTCTATTTGAGGTCATTTACTGCCATGTTTGCTCATTCTCTCTTTTGGGGTTGTTTTTGCATGATACATTAGCCTTACTTGTGAGCCTTTTTGGACCTCGACCTAAACTGAAAAAAGTCTTGTTTTGACATAATATTCATGTTTGATTAAGGCCTATTCTCTGTTTGGGGTCACCTTGCCCTATGCATGCTTCATCCTTCCATGATTAGGGCCATACATGTGAGCATTTGCATTGGCCTTGTTTTGGCCTCTTAGCCACTGAAATCTAGTGGATTTTTAGTGGCTTTGATGCATTTTGGAGCCTCAAAATCAGAGGGGGGTGACCCCCTCCCACTTTGTTTTGTTTGATGGTCTCTTTGGCCTTCCAAAGAGGCCATATCTTGCATGCATTGTTAACTGATTTCAGGGCCAATTTGATGAGTTTTAGGGCTATCATATTTGATTTTCAGAGTTTTTTGTGTCATGCTAAGTTTCCTTGATGCATGTGCATAATAACCCCTTTGTATGCCCTCTAAAAGAACCCATCATTCGTGCATGTGTTAGTTGCATTTCAGAGGTTATTTGGGCATGTTTTGGCATATTTTATTCACCGTTTTTTTCTGGTTTGATGAGTTCTCACTTGCTTCATATACATGCCATGTAAACCATGTTTACTAGTCAACATTGCATGCTATGTTAGGCTATCTTGCTAGCATCTTTTGGCCATGCTTTGAACTAGAAATGTTCATGTTTTGGGACTGCCTTGGTTCTGTCTTTATGCTTCATGATCAAATAATGCATGCTTTGTATAGCTATAGGTCAATGCATGTGCCTAACTTTGTGTTTCGGGACCATTCCATGCATTGGGTGCCATGTTTCCATGTTTCGGGATCCTTTTGATATCACATTTTAGTGCTGGAACTTGCATGTTTATATGCCATATTTTGTGCCTTTCCATGCTTTGTTAGAATGGCATTTGTGCCTTAGGATCGGTCCTCGGTTTGCGTGCATGTGTGCACGCATCTCGAGTGTCTTATTTTCATCTTATGGCCACTAATGTGAGTGTGGCTGAGGTCGACTCATGTTGGTGTAAGTCCATCATGCATTGTGTATGCCATTTCATTTCATAGCATTGTGTATGCTAGGTTGCATGTTAGAGTATCGTGTATGCCATGTTACATCGTGCATTGTATATGCCATTACATAGCATTGTGTATGCTAGGTTGCATGTTAGGATTGCATTCATGCATGTCATGCATATTGCATTGTGTTTGGGATAGGAGTTAGTCTTGCACGGAAACGAGGGCGTTCGTGCCGAGTGACGGAACGTGTCTCAATTCCCTGTCGCCGACACTCCGGATTATCCATGATGGAGTCTCGGTCTTGTTGTGTTCATGTGTGCATTCATTTCATATTAAGTCGTGCAAATCGACTCCTCAGCCATCATGCATCGAGATGTGCGATTGGTGGCACGAGGATCGAGGACTACGCTCCCTAAAGAGTAGTCAAGCATACATATGTGAAAATACATTGCCATGCCCCTTTCCTGCTCTCTGTTGCAGCAAATCGGAAACCGGCAATCTCTTGGGACTTCGTGCAATATTCCGGGCTTAATCATAAACAGAGGCTAATCGGGGCATCGCGATGGATTTCCGCGCCAAGCAACCCGAACATGTATCATTCATCATTTGGAACAGAGCCGAGGCGGTCCATGGATTTGCGTGCCATTTATTGCTTTCCTAGATTAATTTGTTAATTAATTAGGATTTTGTACTTATTCGGACAGTAATTATTCATTTGGGACTGTACTATTTATTCGGACCCTCCGAGCGAGGGCACAATTGTAATAAGCGTGCGTGCGTGTGATGTGTGTCTTCCAACCCCACGTTTTTCTCCCTTTTATTTACCAGCTTACGATGGTTAGATTAGGACATGTTTCAATTAGCATACAGTATGATAGCATGTTTGCATTCATTCATCTGTTTTGCATGCACTGGGCTCGGCGCATCATAACTCACTGCATTGTATTTCAATTCCAAGTTGAATACTTGTTAGCTGTAGCATTCCATATGCCATGTTTAGAATAGCCGGGCCTATCTTAGTTGCATTATTGCATGTGTTGCATTAGGCATTCTTGTATAGTTAGGATCATGCATGATTTCTAATTAGCTTCTGTTTTGGCTTGGAGTACTCGGTAAGTTTTTATGCTTTAGCATCTTTGCATGAGTATGAGTGATTGCCATGATAGCATGCTTACCATGAGGCTATGTGCTTACGTGATATAACTGCTTGAATGCCTGTGGGTGAAGGTTGGGCTATTTGGATTGGAACAAAATCATTGATTGTGAGTCTTAAGCCCACTGGATAGTGGCAAAACCATCTTTTCTAAGCCCACCCGAGGGTGGCAAAATCTGCATTTTAAGCCTCCTTGCGAGTAGCGAACCATCTTTCAAAAATAAGTAGGAAATGTTTTGTTCCAATTCAGCCGACCCAGTTCATACTTATATGCTGTGCGCATCACACAGTAAATCTAGGCTAATGTAAGGACCCACATTTCATGTCATAGTCATGTTTATGTGCATTTGCATAACCATGTTTTTGTTAAGTTGCATTCATGAATCTTGCCTTGTTTTGTACGTATATGATTTGCCTAAGTATTATATGTATGCTTTGTTCCTTCTTTGTTGTCCCTAAGCCTAGGTCATGCCAAGCCTAGGTCATGCCAAGCCTAAGTCATGTCAAGCCTAGGTCATGTTAAGCCTAGGTCATGCCAAGCCTAAGTCATGTTAAGCCTAGGTCATGTTAAGCCTAGGTCATGCCAAGCCTAAGTTATGTTAAGCCTAGGTCATGTTAAGCCTAGGTCATGCCAAGCCTAAGTCATGTCAAGCCTAGGTCATGTTAAGCCTAGGTCATTCCAAGCCGAGGTCATCTTAAGCCTAGGACCATCTTGGAACCACCTTGGTTGACCTCCACCATCACCTAGGCATATTGGCCGAGATGTTATCACCTAGGCATCCGAGATCCTTAATCCTTGTACCTAGTGATCTTGTTCTGGGAGTGGAATGACCTAGACCGAGGTGTGGCACATCTAGGCCGAGGTGTGGCACAGCTTGGCCAAGTGTTATCCTTCCTAGCCGAGGTCATAGAGACCTTACTTGCCGAAGCCTATGTCCTTAGCCGAGATCATTGCTTGCCGGAGTTCCCTTGCCTTAGCTTGTTGCATACGCTTTGTCATAGTCATGTCTTGTCAATCTATCACCTTTTTTAGGAGAACCAACCAGTCGTTGCCACGTGTCCGAGCTGAGTGTTAAATCAGCCGGCAGAGGGAGAAACCTATCATTTGTTATACCCTTGTTTTTGAAGATGAGAGAGAAGCTCTAGGAAGAGGAAGAGGAGTTCTAGAGAGAGGTATATTTCCAAGCTTGATCCCTAGGGATCGAACCGTTAGATCTGTGTTCTAAGGTTAGATTCTTGATCTGCTCATGTTGTTCTTTATGATCATGTTATTGCATTGCATGATTGAATACGATTTGTAAGCCATGCATTGATTTAAAGTTCGATTTTAGAAAGAGAAAGTGGTATTCATGTGTTCTTCAAGGAAAGTCATGTTTTGATCCAAGAGTTTGCACCAAGATCCATGTTTTCATGTTTGTTTTCATATGATCTTCAAGTATGGGTACCCAGGTCCATGTTTTCGAACTCATAGCATGAAATCCCAGATTTTTGTAATAACAAGTTATGACTTTAGCATTCATGTTCTTCATGTTCTTCATGTTCATGTTCTTTAAGGAGGAAACCCAGATTTCCAGACTTCTTTTCCCTAGGTGTGATCACCGAGACCACTCTTGCCTAGATCACACACCTAGGCCAAGCATCGTATCTCACCTTGGCCTACCTTGCATGATCACTTGAACCTTAATCTATCTTGCATGCACACCTAGGCTAACCACTGCACACCTAAGCCGACATGGTACATCCTTGCCGGCACCTTGTAACACCTCGGCAGGCAGCTGCACGCCGAAGCCTAGGTAACCACACCTCGGCTAAGAGGTATGGGACCTCGGCCAAGACCTCCTGAGTTCACTCAGCTAGGTCATTTTTCCCTAGGTCATTTCCAGCATGTTTTCCCTAGATCATTTGCATGCATGTAAAGCTTGTTTTGAGAATGTGATTGCCATGTGATTGTAGGTCCTTGATCTTCGCTTTGAGCCTACACCCGAGAAGAACTATGTGAGTGGTATTTTTAATAAAGTTATGTTATAAAGTTTTGTTAAAGCTTCACTTTGTTTTAGAAAAGTATTTGATCAAGCATGAATGATTATCTCTATGTTTATGTATCAAGTAAGCTTTGTTTTGATGACATTCTTGGAAGCCTTTTGTGTTGCTAGGGGACTCAAGCCCTTGTAACGTAGGTCCCTTGTGCTGGAGGACTCTAAACTTTCGCAGCACCATTGTATTAAAAAGGGCTACGGGCCTAAGTAACACAAGTTTGTTAAAAAGGGCTATGGGCCTAAGTAACACAAGTTTGTTAAAAAGGGCTACGGGCCTAAGTAACACAAGTTTGTTAAAAAGGGCCACGGGCCTAAGTAACACAAGACTGTTAAAAAGGGCTACGGGCCTAAGTAACATAAGTAAGCAAGTTTTGTAAGATCAAGATTGATGAATACGGTTCATCCCATGTTTTGATACAAGTTATATTATATATTGTTTTGACAAGAACCTCAGGAAATCATTCATTTAAAAACCTTTATTACTTGTACCATTCACTGAGTTTCCGAGCTCACCCTCTCTATATATATATGTAGGTAACAAGCAAGAAGTCGGCTTCACCGAGATGTGTGTTTTGTGCCCGATGTTTTGTATGCATGTTAGGTCGGCATTGAGGATGTCGGCAACCATGAAGATCATGTTCTTGACTTGTATTTTATGCATTTTATTTATGTATTTTATTTATGTCGGCTTCAGAAGCCTTTTGTTAAGATGTAATACATATTTTGTTTTGTTGTGTGCAAGTTGTAAGACTTTAATTAAGATGTATGTCATTTCATTGGATCTACGCACAGCTCTTATGGACTATTTAGATTTAAAATATTGCTTCCGCACATGTAAGCCCCATATATTATACTCTGATTGTGTGTGATCTTTGTAAGTTGGCCTTCGGTAATCTCGGATTACTGGCCATCACGGCACCATTCTACTAGGGGCGGTTTGGGGTCGTGACAGCTAATAACCGGAATAAGAACGCATAATGTTTTCAAAACTAGATATCATGGTTAGTAGAGGCCGATCTTTGATCGGGCGAGCGGGGGTGCTCACGAAGTGACCTTCCCCAATCGTACCCAACTTCCCGAGCCAAGGTAACTTTGGTGATGACGGACACGTGGCCTTAGGCACGAGTCAGGGTTTCCTAAATTTCCCAAAATAAAATATTTAGGTGGCGACTCTGTATCTGGCAAAGCAGTCCATGTTTGGCACTTCTTTCAAAAATCTGTTTTCTCAAAAACGATTTGTCGAATTTGGACTCTTTGGTTCAGATTAAGAACTGTGACAATTTGAGTCCAAACTGTAGTGAGCCCAAAATGAACAGAACGGGACTTCATCCCTCCCGGGGCGTTCGGGGACATCTACAGGTACGAGAGGGGAAGGTCCTGAAATGAGCACCCCCGCTCGCTCGATCAAAAGATCGGCCTCTACTAAACATGATATGTTGTTTTTGTAAACACATGTGTTCTTATTTCAATTATTAATCTATCATTACTAAGTGATGCGCACAGCATACAAGTATAGACTAAATCACTCAATTTGGAACAAAACATCTCATGTTTGTTTTTCGAAAATGATTTGGAATTGCTACCCTTAAGTAGGCTAAAGCGCGGATTTGCCACCCTCAAGTGGGCTTAAAACATGATGATTTGCCATTTCATAAAGTGGGCTTAAAACTCACATTTTGATGAATTGTTCCAATTCAAGCAATCCAGCCTTCATCCACAGGCATTGAAGCAGTTTATCAATTAAGCAAATAGCCTCATGGCAAGCATGCTATCATGGCAGTCACTTACACACATGCAAGGATGCTAAAGTGAAAACACTTACAGTGTACTCCAAGCCAAAACATAAAACTAGTTAGAAATCATGCATGATCCTAACTATGTTAGGATGTCTAATGCAACACATGCAAAATGCAACTAAATAGGCTCTGCTATCTAAGATGGCATATGAATGCGACAATTCGATACATGTATTCAAAAAAGTATTGAAACACGATGCAGTTTGAATGATGTGCCGAGCTCGGTGCATGCAATACAAATGAATGATGCACGCATGCAAGTATAAGGATGCTAATCCAAACATGTCCTAAAACTAACCATCAAAAGCTGATAAGTAAAAGGAAGAAAGATGTGGGGTTGGAAGATATTCACACACACACGCACACTTATTACAACATTTGCCCTCTTGACGGAGGGTCCAAATGAAGAAGCTAAGCTAAGCTACTTATTACAAAACAACTAATTAACTAACTTAGCTAATTAATTATAAACTGAATTGAAACTAGCTATATTAAGCTAATTAGAATATTACAAAGATGAATTGAATTAGCTAAACACATTGACTAATTAATTATAGAAAATCGGCAAATTAACTAACTAAGTAAAGCAGTTAAAATGGCCTCGAGGGGAGGGAAACATGCATGCTTGGTTTGCTTCGCCCGGAAATGCATTGCTTTGCCATGAGTTGTCTCTATTTGCACTCGCGGTGACCTCAGAGCATCGAACACACTTTCAGGCTGCATCTGCCCCAAAACAAGAGCATTTTGGAAAATTTTGATGCAAGTGGCCGGCCAGCCACTTTAACTAGTCGGCAGGCTACCTCAACTGGCCGGCCGGCCACTTCAAGTGGTCGGTAGGCTAGTGCAAGTGGCCGGCCGGCCACTTCATTTTCCAGAATCTCAACTTTGCTGCAACAGAGATCAACAAAGGCACAATATTGCATTTACAAGGAAATGTGTGTGCAACTACTCTCCTTATCATTTCTCAAGCTCAGAAGAGCGTAGTACTCGACTCTCAAGCCACCAATCACACATCTCAATGCATGATGGCCAAAGAGTCAAACTCCCACAATGTTAGTGAATGCACAAACAACACATAAGAGCCTCCACCTCTATTATGCATGATCAAAAGGGTTGGCGACCAAGAAATGCAACACGTTTCATCACTTTGAGTATGAAACATGCCACATTTCTTATGTTTGGATTAACGTCTGATCCAAACACAATGTAATGCAAACAAGATGCTTATCTTTCAATGCTAAAGTGGCATGCACAAGACTCTAAGACCACGGCCTTATCATGAGTGATCAAAGGCAATGGAGACAAAGGGGATTGGCTCACTTTCATCACTTTGAGTATGAAGTGGACCAATCCACTTTGTCTTCAACTTAACGTCAGGTTGAACACGATGCAATGCAAACAACATATGTAATGCATTCTCAAATGCCAAATACGTTAAGCTAGTAAAGAGCATCACTCAAGATGTATGCATTATCAATCTCAAATGACTAAACCAGCCATGGATAGGGCTAAACCATGCCAAAATAATAGTCCAAACATGCTGAGGTAGAAGCTCAAAAGGCCAAGAGAACATACATACATGCTAGCCTCTAAGCAAAGCATAGTACACAGCCCTCAAAAGCAATGAAGAAGTGAAGTATATCAGAGTGTGACTACACTATATGCACTAAAATTACATGTTAAATGGTGCCACACCATGCAAACATCACATACACAACATGTCAAAGGCCCCAAAACTCAAAGCTAGTCAAGGCCCTTTACACTACAACCATACTAAGAAATGCTCAAATGACCTTAACCATTCAAAACAAACCTAAGGCAGGTCAAAATAGTAGCAAAAACATACTAGACTCGCAGCATAGATGGCAAGAAAAGTATGCTCATGTATGAGCTCAAAAACAAGGCATAAAGGCACAACTCTTAAACACAATGAAAGAGCGATAAACATGAGAGTATGACAGAAGTTTATGCTCTGAAATTACATGAGAAGTGATGCCATATCATGCACACATCACAAATAAGGCATGCTAAAGGGTCTCAAAACTCAAGACTAGTGAAGCCAACTATGCCATAGCTATGCAAAGCAAGCCCCAAGAGGCCAAGACCACTCAAAACAGTCCTAAAGCATGCTAAAACAAAGCCAAAAACATGATGGAGTGGAGCCAAAGCAAGCTAGAATGGTAAGCCAAATCACCAAGTACACTAGGTTAATGAGCATGATTGCACTACAAGTGCAAAAACCAAACAAGAGGTGACCCAACCAACCAAAATCAGAGTTATGGCATGTTAAATAATGGCCAAAAACATGCTGGAGTTGAGCCAAAACATGCTAGAATAATAGGCTAAGACATGAAGCATGATAGGCTAGCAAGTAGGATTACACTACAAGGGTATGAAGCATGCAAGAGGTGACTCAAACAAGCCAAAATAGAGTTACAACATGCCAAAATAACACCAAAAACATGCTTTCACTAAGCTAATTCCAGCCACAAAAGCATGCTACTTTGCAAAGCTAACAAGTAGGATTACACTACAAGTGCAAGGAGCATGCAACCAATGACCAAATCAACCAAAAATAGAGTTATTGCAGGGCTAAAAAGTCACAAAAACATGCTCAAACTAAGCTTCAAGAAGGGAGAAATACATGCTCATTTGGTAGGCCAACAACACATGCTAACAAGACAAGATGAGGGGGGACCACCCCCTCCTATTTGGGACCTCAAAATCACCTTTCCACCACTGAAATTCCTTCGGAATTCAGTGGTTAAAAGGCCAAGAAAAGGTGATCTCCAAGGCCTTAAGAGATAGCACAAAGCAAAGCAAAATAAGCCACCAAAGGGGGTAGACCACCCCTAACTCAAACAAGGCTTTAAACAACCATTTTTAACACTCAAAAAAAGATTTTTGTAGTTAACAACCAAGCCTAAAACAGCATGCAAAGGTGGCTAAGAGAGTATACAAAAACAAGCTTAAAAGGGGAAAAGGCTTAACCTTAAAGAACAGCAACAAAACCAGCAACTTCTCAGCCAAAACTAACTTTTGAAGCTCCCACAAGACCCTCGAGCACCTCAGCAACAAGGTAGGAGTGTTTGGCTAAGAGGTTGTGTGCAAAAATGTGAAGAAAACTCACTTTCAAGCACTATAGAGCATAATATAGAGAAAGAGGGAGAGAATTCTAGAGAGAGAGCCAAAATTTGCTTCTCAAAATTTTGAACCCCTCTAAAGGGGGAGGGAGCTCCCCTTATATAAGCAATGCAAGCAAAAGCTTCTTGATAAGCTTGAAACTTGCCTCCATCCCTCCATATTCAGTGAGCCATAGCTGGCCCAAAAGATCTGAAAATATCTAAAAAGGAGAAAAAGTGGCTACCGGCCAGTTAAGGTGGCCGGCCAAGCACTTCCACTAGCTGGCCGGCCACTTGAAGTGGCCTACAAGAGGGAAAAGTGGCCGACAAATGCCAAAAGTGGCTGGCAAGGCCTCATTCTTCCCAAGGCAAGAGGCAACAAGGTTTGGCCCAAAAACCAAGGCCAAAACACAAAAGGGGTAAGAGGCTCAAAGACAAGGCACCTAGTCAAGACCTTCGGGCGCTCAAAACAAGCACAAATATGCGCAATCATCGTGTGCACAAACCATGACATCTGAGTCTTAAGGTTGGTCAAAAATGGGTGTCTATAGGTAGGCTAGCCCGTTGGCTGCTTCTTCTCTCTGAATTTGATTTGAAATACGTAAATCGCAAGTCTATTAAGGGGAGAGCTGTAGCAGAATTTTTGGAGGATCACCCAGTGGAAGGGGACAAAGCAGTAGAGCAACTATTTCCGGATGAGGCCATTCTGCAAGTCGAAGAAGAAACTTGGACGATGTACTTTGACGGAGCGTCTAATCAGTATGGTTATGGGATAGGGGTGTTGCTGATAGCACCCAATAATTCCCATATGCCTTTAGCCTTCAAACTCCGATTTAAAGTATCCAACAACGAAGTAGAATATGAGGCATGTATCGCTGGCTTGGAAGCTGCCCTGGAACTAGGTGCAAAAAGGTTGGACGTCATCGGGGACTCAAACCTAGTTGTGTCTCGAGCGAAAGTAGACTGGAAGGTCAAAGAAGAAATAATGAAAATTTATCACCAAACCCTAGATGCTCTGATTCATAGGTTTGAGAAGTTAACCTTCACGCATCTGTTAAGAGAGAACAACAGGTTCGCTGACACCTTATCAACTCTATCTTCTATGATAGACATCCTTTTTGGAGTCCGGATGCGTCCAATCATTATTGAACAGAGATATGTGCCGGCCTATGAGTTGATTGCCGCAATTAATGAAGTACAAGATCAGAAACCCTAGTATTATGATGTTTGGAACTTCCTAGAAAATGAGGCTTATCCATTAGGGGCAAATGCCAAAGATAATAGGGCAATACGGCGAATGGCTGCTCAGTTTATCATCTGCAGGGGTAAGTTGTACAAATAAGGCCATCTGGGAATGAACAAGCTGTGTGTTGATGTAAAAGAATCGAAAGTCTTAATAGAGGTCATCCACAGAGGAGAGTGCGGATCGCACATGAATGGAATGATGCTAGCCCGGAAGATTGTATCGGTTTTGTTCAGCGATGCCACAAACGCCAAATTCATGCAAATCGCATGAATATCCCGTCGTCAATGCTATACAACATGACTTCACCATGGCCATTTTCAGTCTGGGGAATTGATGTTATTGGGGCAGTTACACCGAAAGGCTCGAATGGGCATGAGTATATCCTGGTGGCAATAGACTACTTTATAAAGTGGGTCGAGGCCCAATCCTATGCAGTGCTAAAAGCGTCGCACGTACCCAAGTTCATCAAGAATAATATCATTTGTCGTTACGGGGTTCCGAATGAGATCATCTCAGACAATGGTTCCCACTATAAGGGAGAAGTGATTGACTTGTGGAGAAATACAACGTGGCATTTCACAAGTCGTCTACATATCGGCTGCAAACCAACGGAGCTGTCGAGGCCGCTAACAAGAACATCAAGCACATTCTACAGAAGATGGTGGAAACCTACAAGGACTGGCCAGACAAATTGTTGTTTGCTCTCTGGGCTACAGGACTTCAATTCGAACATCCACTGGGGCAACTCCGTATTCTCTGGTTTATGGGATGGAAGCTGTTCTGCCAATTGAAATTGAGGTACCGTCGCTGCAGGTTATGGCCGAGTGCCAGATAGCAGAAGTGGATTGGCAGCGAAACAGGTTCGAGGAGCTAATGTTATTCGATGAGAGGAGGCTGAAAGCACTATACCATGTTCAAGGATATCAACGTAGGATTGCCAGGGCTTTTAACAAGAAAGTTAAGTCCAGGAATCTTAAGGAAGGGGATTTAGTGCTCAAAGACAACTGAGCTCCCATCCATGACCCTAGGGGCAAGTTCAGACCCAATTAGATTGGTTCTTACATCATCAAATCTATTTGGTCGGGTGGAGCTATCATTATTATAGACCTAGATGGCCTTGAATTCTCCCAACCAATCAACATGGACAAGTTGAAGAAATAGTATCCTTGAGAGGCTCGTTGGGCCGAAAATCCGAAAGGGCGACCTAGGAAAAAGTTAGAGAACAAAAAAATTGGAAATAAGAAAAGCTGAGGGCGCAAGGTTGAAAACCCAGAAAGGGCGGCCTTGGCAAAAGTTAGAGCGCAAAAAGAGAGTGTTAATACCCAAGTGAACCTAAACCGAACTACGTAAGGCTTGATTCCCATCTTCGGGATACGTAGGCAACTTCATCCTGAAGTCCAGCCATAAACACCTCCAAATCAACTATGTCCATAAGATTGTTCTAGTCATCTTTGTCTTTTCTACGTCCAAGAGTTCGGTTGAGAATCTTCACTATGAGAGCTGGTTACAGTGCAGTACTATTTAGACAAGGGACAACTTTTCATTTGCTGGATTCCGGGTTGTACTTCTCAAGGATAGATTCCGGATGTATCCAGTTGTGATCCTGATCGAAAATGGTTTTGAAAAGTTTTAATAAAAGTTGATTTTGTTCAAATTAATCTTTTTACAACTTAGACCATTTTTGGACCGAATGGAAAATTTTTAGTGCCCACAACTTCAATTTCATTGATTTCAAACACAGAGTTCTGCAACTCTCAATGCAAATCAAAGTTGCATTTTATTACATTCAAAAGGAAAAATTGAAAGTACAGATCAAAGCAATAAACTTGGGGCATCGATGAGTCAAGTGTTCATGCGTCCCCTGCCAAAGCTTGTGGAAGCTTCAAATGTTAAAGTAGGCCTAATTTGCGCTTCATCTTCAAGCCAAGCTATGCATTCGCAAGAAAGGGCACAACTAAATTTGGAGCGGGAGCTAGAAGTTCTCTTGTCCTCCATGCAGTGGGATATCGAGCTAGTTGTGAACCTCAGATTGGAAATGGAGCCGGTACTTTACTTCCTCTTCTGGGCAAGTCTGGTCATATCCGAACTGACGCCTGAATCGGAATGAAAAGTAGAAGACACAGTGTGTCAAGCCAATCAACTAAATGCCAGGTTGCTGAGCCATGCTGTAGCTTATCTTAGGCAGATCAAACCAGGGGCAATGCCAAGCAATGTCGATAGCAGACCTGTTGCACATCTAGTGGCACCACCATCCCTCGTTCGGGAAATCAACTAGCCGTTGGCAAAAGAAATAGCCGCGTGCTGAATATGCAGGGCAAGAGTCCACTACTTTCAACCTGTCCATGAGCCATATCTGGGGAGGGATGAAAAATAAGAGAGATTAAATAATAGAGAGATGTGCATTGAGTGGAAAAAGTGAGAAAGGGTTTTAGAGAAAAACAGAGCCTGGGGGCCGAGTAATGTGAGAAATACATGTGAGACAGGGTGGGAAACAATAACTGCAAAAGTAGTGGGCTTCCTGCAAATTTGGTTGTTTCTCGTCGGTGGAAGGCGTCTAAGCCTATCAAAGTCTCGGCTAGTGTCAAGCCAATGCAGCTCTTGCCCTCTTTCAAGCCTTGGGCTACTTCAATCAAGCGAATGCTAGACCCTCCGAAGCCAAGGGCAAGAAGAAAATGAGCCAACATACACAAGCAGAGGGCACGCTGTCGAAAGCTTTGCCAAAGACGGTCACCGCGGTCACCGGCATCGAAAAATCGGTGAATCAGACTGGGAATATCCAGCTTCCCGTTGTGAACTAAAGATTGAACATCGTGTAAAGTGAGCCTACACATCCGTCCTAAAGCCTAGATGTGACTAAAACGGGACTGGAGCAGGATTTCCTCGTCACACCGGGATTCCATCAGAACTTGGAATTCTTCAATTGTAGGACATATCTCTTGTCCTCCAAAGCTAAAAACATGTGTAATCGGGTTCCAACATCTAGCCGCGGCGTGAAGGAACAGAAAATACAGCGGGGTACGACTCAGCGGGAATAGTGCATTTATCCCGAAACCCCGAAAATTCACTTTTTCTGAGCCATCTAGAGTTGCAATCCAATTTGAGAGTTTTTCGGTGAAGAATGGCTCCATTTGTGGCAAAAACAAAGCTGAAATGAAAAAACTACGAAGTCCCAATTTTTGTAGAAGACAAGGTGTTGAGTGGAAGACAGGTGGCAACAGTCTGGAGGTTCCCTACACTAATGGCCGACCGGCCAGTGTTGGTGACCGACCAGCCACTTTTGTAGCTGATCGGCCAGTGCTACTGGCTGACAACTGCTTTTGGTGGCAGACAACCTCTGCTTATAGCCGACATAATTCCTATGGCTTTCCTATGTGTTGGGAATGCTGAAAACCTATGTTTTGTTCTACTCTTGGTGCACTTTGCCGCCTTGTTTTAGGAGTTTTGTTTAGTTGCTTTTTATGTTGTTTCACTTTGTTTATCGAGTTGTTTTGTTGTTGCTTATCGAGTTGTATTGATGTTGTTTTGCTTATCGAGTTGTTTGTTTTGTTTATAGAGTTGTTGCATTAGTTGTTCATTGAGTTGTTTTACTGTGCTTGTTATGTGTTGGTCGGTTCATTACCTGATTAAGAAATGGCCAATGCAACATACAAAGCTCAATTTCCATCAATCCCGTTTTTGTGTAAAATGGTGCAATGCGATGCTCAAAATGTAAAACACAACATGTTTCATCAAAAGCTGATTTTTCATTCCAATCATGGTTTCTTTTTATAAAATGGTACAAGTTTTTAAGAAAATAAAACTATACAATGTGCTAACACTAGCAGCAAAAAGAAACTAAGCAAAAACATCTAAATCAGTGCCATCCACCTCAAGATCGAAAGTCTCTCTTCGTCCTCTTTCTGGGCATGGACTCAGAGCTATCACCATCAGCGCCGCTGTCAGAGGCCCCCGTGTCTGAGCTAGCCGCTAAGCGGCCTCAGCATCATCTCCTCTTTCAGAATCTAAGCCAGCATCGTCCTCTCCGTCCTCAGATGACTCTGACTGTGAACTCGATGCCTTCTCGTCCTTACTCGTCTCATCATCATCATCGTCCGGAACAGGATCTGAAGGGCCACTCTCGTCACGAGTACCCCTAGCTCTGCCTCGATGCGAGCTAGAGCCTCATGTCTCTCTCTCCCTACTACTGGAAGAGGTGTTGATGGTCCTGCTGCAGCTCCTACTGGAATGTCCGATGTGGCTAGGATCTAAAAAGGGCAGTTTGTCAAATACATCAGTCGCGGTGTATACCTGACGCAAAAAATGATGTGCAAAATGCAGTGTTTGAAAGCTGTGTTTGAATGCAATGAACGAATGCAGTGTATGAATGCAGTGTTTGAGTGCGATGTGTCAGATCAGTACAGCGTGGAACAGATGACATTTGAGATGCTGATGTATCGGCAAGAAGTTTCATGACATGAATTGTGAATTAAAGGAAATTACCCGAATCTTATAGAGGCTGAGCAGGTTCATGCTCCTCTATACCATCTCCGTCAAGGAAACCACTAGCTCGAGGGCCTGCCCAGTGTACTCTATGGGTGCCTGCAAGTGCGTTGAGAGGATCAGTGTTTTATAAAGCATAACTAAAATGAAGTAAATATTCAAAATGTAAAGTATGGTACATACTGGAGTCGGGCCTCGAACCCCGACAAGCTTATGTCCAGCTAGTGCGGGCTCAATGGGAATCTGGCAAGTGTCCCCGGAATGTCGCCAGTATGTGAGTGTGGTAGGCAACTCTGGCCACCCAGTCCTCTGTCTCGCCGTAGAACCTCTCCTGCCATGGGTCCCCGTCGCCCTGGCCCCTCTGCCTCTCTCTCCCACGGCTAGAACCCTCGTTCTCTCACCTCAACAGGCGCCAGTCAGAGGTGGCATGAGGTATGTCTGAATGAAGGCTATGTAATCACCCTTAACTCGGAAGAAGTCGGTGTCCCAACCTCTAGTGAAATCGATCATCTCCTGCAAAGTATATCTCTCTTTGGCTCTTATATATGTCGGAGGTGGCATGGAAACTACCAGCTCGGGCAAGCTGATGGTCTGGCGCAAAAATCGCTCCCCTAAGAACCATGCCCGACAAACTGGGCTCTCGAGCAAGAGCCGGAAGTGGGAAGCCTCTCGAGTATGCAAGGTAATCTGTAAATAGAGAGTGTGCAGATTGTTAGCTATCATCAGATATTGCATATGAGTCAGAATCAAAGGAAAATGAAAATAACAGAGAAGCTTGAGTTACCTCAACCATGGTCACAGTATTGAAGTATCGACCGAATAAAGGGAAGGACTCCCGGGACCTCCGCTACATCTCCCGTCATGCCGATGTGAGTATGGCACAACATGTGGCATCTCTACCTCTGGCTCTGGGGCGAGTCTCGGAAAGTATGCGCACACCCATAGCTGCAAAAAGTGAAAAGGCAACAGTGAGTATACAATAGATTAGTACAAGTAATGCTGAAAGCAGAACATGTGTGCTATGTCCAGAAAATGCAATGTGCAGTGTGTACAGTATATAGTGTGTGCAGTGTATAGAAAGTGCAAAGTAGAAAGCACGACAGAGTATGCAAAACAGAAAGTAGATTGTGTTTATACAGTATACAGTGTGTACTGTGTATAGAAAGTGCAAAGCAGAAAGCACGATAGGAAATGCAAGACAAAAAACTAAAGTGTACCTCCAAGGCCCTCCAGTAGCCTCCTATCAGATGTCCGCTCTGGCAAGAGGTCGAGCTCATGTACCCGTATAAGGTGGCCAAGCCAGCGCCGCCCCAATCGTAGAGTTGGACACGGGACAGGTCCACCAAAGCACTCAGAAGGTATAGCCCGACAGTGTTCGCCCAATCGGCGAACAGGGTAGTACCAAACAGGAACATCATGAAACCTCGGGCATACTGCTCGGTCTCCTCTCAGGTCACTGGAGCCGTCCCTCTATAGTGGTCTGCAAACCAGAAGTATTGAACCATCCCTGATCGAGAGATAGGTGGGCGAGTCCCCAACAAATAAATCTGGGCGGCCTCTCACTCACCCATGTCTGTGTCATAAGGAATCGGATGAACCCCCACCTCTATGCTAGTGAGCATAGAGAAGTCGAAGGGAGTCATCATCATCTCTCCCACGGTAGAGAAGTGAAAGGAATCGGTGGTATCCCACCACGTCTCTACCAAGGCACCCAGTAAAGGCCAACTCACTATGAGGCGTGAGAGCCCCATGCTGAATGAACCGAAGCTGGCCTCGTCAATGATGTGGCAAACAGCGCTGGGGAGCTCCATGTACCACTCCCTCGCGGAGGTGGTCCCATATCCTCGAATGGCGCGTGAATCCCCTTGTGATCAGGACAAGCAGATGCAAGGCAATGTAAGAAATACAGTGCAAGAATGTGTTTGGGATGAACAGATGAAAGACAGTGAGAGCTATGCAAGAAATGCAAAGTACATTGCAGAAAATGTAAGAATACAGTGTATACCTCGGAGGAGCCATGAGATAAATGTGAGTCCGGCTCACGTAGTAAGAGGTCCTCCGGTGCGCCCCGTGCAAACCCCCTGAACTGATGAATACTATCGGGCGGTAGCACGTGTATCTTGGGATGATACGTTGCTGGGTCGAAAGGTCGAACATTGAGCGGCAATGGCTCAAGCTCTAGATCATCCACCTCTTTCTCCAGAGGAGCTCCGTCGTGTAGGATGTCATCCGCCATCTCGAGAAAAGATAAGAAAGTGGTCAGAAATGGGAAAAATGGGCAGAAAATGCCAAAAGTCAGCAAAAGTCAACTCTCGGAAGGAGAAAATAGGAGAAAAAGTCCAAGGCCAAGAAAAGGCACCAAACCCAAGGGCAACTCGAGGGAAACAAGCCTCAAATGGTATAAATGAAGAAGGAAACCCCAAAATCAACGTTCGATCGGTTCAAAACGGGGTAAACTACGAGGGTTTAGTGAAGAAAATGTTTATAGGGCGTTGGAAAATGCGTGTATTGCTCGGATCTAAGGAGGATGAAGGTCTAGAGAGGGAGAAGGATGATTTTCAGGCTTAGGGTTGTGTGGAAATGAGGTGTGAGGGTGTAAATATAAAGATTCAAGGTGAATTCCCCATTTTGCCCCGAATCTGCCATCGGTGGCCGACCGGCCACTGTTGGTGGCCGATAGCTTCCTCTTGTGGCCGATGGTGCCTAGGAGTGGCCGATGGGTGGCCGGCACCCCTCCCTAGTGGTCTTCCAGTCCCCAATGTTCCTATTGTGGTGTTTTCCCACTGATTTGGTCCCTATTTCCTGAGAGATGCAAAGAAAAGTTACTGTTGAGCTTGGGCTCGCTTCGTAGAGACTTGAACTATGTTCTTGGTGATCCTTGTTTGCCTCTTATTGGATGAAGCGTATCCTTTTCATATCCTTTCGTATATCACAAGATCGGAGAGTTACTTTTTGAACATGTTACATTAGAGCATTTCCGTCGTATATGTAAGGCGTGCATCACGCATTTTGTATTTTAGTACATTGAACATGCATTTGTACTATTGCATGAACATGCATTTCGGTGTTACATAGAACATGCTCCTGTTTTCATTGTATAGAATATTTTTTTATTTTGTTTCTTGCATGTTGTGCGTAAAACATGTCTCTAACGGTGTGTCATGGTTATTCGACTTGCATAGAACATGTATTTGTTAGCCGAGCATGGAGAATGCATTTGGTGTCTCGCATAGAACATGCATTTGTTACTCTCGCATGGAACATGCATTCACTAATCTTGCATAGAATGTGCATTGTTGTTATTCCGCATAGAATATGCACTTCTCACACTTGCATAAAATATGCGCTTCTCACATTCACATAGAACATGCATTTGGTATTTATCATAGAACATTAATATGTTGTACTTGTTAAAGTTTCTTTCTTATGCAAGTACAATATTGTATGTACGGTTCATTCAGTGGAGCCAACACAGTCAAACGATATTGTATGTACGGTTCATTCAAAGCTGGTGCAACCAGACGATATTGTATGTACGGTTCATTCAGAGGAACTCCAGGTAAGATCATTCATGTCCCTTGAACACCTTGCTTTGGTTAGAAACATTCAGGTACGCCCGGTGTTTACACCACTCCTTGTTTTGGTTAGAAACACTCGTGTACGCCCGATGTTTACACCACTCCCTTAACTTGGTTAGAAACACTTGGGTATGCTCGGTGTTTACACCACTCCTTGCTTTGGTTAGAAACATTTGGGACATGTTCCCGATGTTTATACCACCCCCTTAGTTAGAAGCGTTTGGAACGTGTTCCGATGCTTACACCACTCCTTGCTTTGGTTAGAAACATTTGGGACGTGTTCCCGATATTTATACCACCCCCCTGGTTAGAAGCGTTTGGAACATGTTACAATGCTTACACCACCTTGCTTTGGTTAGAAACATTGGGATGTGTTCCTGATGTTTATACCACCTCCCCAGTTAGAAGCGTTTGGAATGTGTTCCGATGCTTATACCACCCTGTTTTGGTTAGAAACATTGGGACGTGTTTCGATGTTTATACCACCCTCCGGTGTTTACACCATTCTCTTTTCCCTCTCGCGTGTGGCGCATTAGGATGTTTTTGGTTATAAACATTCGGGTGCACCCGGTGTTTCCATCATCCTCTTCTCCTCTCGTGTGCGACATGTTAGGATGCTTTGGTTAAAAGCATTCGGACGAGTTCCGATGCTTATACCGCTCTTTGTTTTGGTTACAAATATTTGGACGTGTTTCACTATTTATCACTGTTCTCTTTGGTCCGGAACATTAGGGTGTGTCCCTGGGTTCACACCATCTCTCTCCTTGCGTGTGCCACGCATTAGGATCTTGTTTCACGCCTCTGGTGCGCCCGAGGGTTGTGTTATTCTTTGCCTTTCCTGCGTGATGTGCAGTTAAGCCTGCATAATTTTCTTACATCCTTTCTGCATGAAATGTAGTTTGGTTCTTGTTTACTTACTTCTTTCATGAATGAGTTTACTGTAGCATTTGCATCTAGATGTTTCATTACAGTCTCATTGTATGATCATCAGTTATGTTCTGCATCGTGCATGTCATTTACATCTTGCCCCAGAACTACGCTGGTTTGATTCCTTGCAAAGAGATACACAGGCAGCCTGCAAGCGCAACCGTTCTTTGTTTCACTTGCTTGTTTGTTCGAGTCTTCAGCCTTGTCAAAAATGGGTCGTCTCTGGGCTTTGACATTCACTCCCGTCATTTCATGACTTCTGAGTTCTGTCAAAGAGAGGCCACTGTAGACACCCCATTTTTGACCGTCCGCAAGACTCGGATGTCATCGTTTGAACACTCGATGGTTTTGTATGCTTGTGTTTGTTTTGAGTGCCTGAAGTTCTCGGTCGAGCGCCTTGCCTTTGGGCCTCTCAACTTTTCTGTTTTGTGCTTGGTTGTGGACCAAGAGCTTGTTGCTTCAAGTCTGGAGGAGAGGGTGGCCTGTCGGCCATCTCCACAGTCCATTGGCCATGGCTCTTGCCTGCCGGCCATCAGTGGTGGCCGGTCGACCACTGGTGATGGCCGACGGCCATTTTTCTCCTTTTTCAGATATTTATTTTCCAGTTGTGCCAGCTGTTGTTCACTAAAGTGCATCACCATACACGTGTATGGAGGGATGAATACAAGCTCTAAGCTTTTTTTTCTATATATAGGGGGGTCTCTCTCCCGTTTTGGGAGGTTAGACAATTTTGAGCAAAATTCTCTTTCTCTCTAGAATTCTCTCTCTCTCTCTCTTCTCTTATTTTGTGCTTTGTAGTTAGCTTTCTCTACACTTTTGCACAAAGACCCTTGATCAATCTTGACTACCTTGGAGCTGAGGTTCTAGGAGGTCTTCTTGGAGCCTTAGAAGGGGTTTTGAGCTTGAATTTGTGCCTGAAATTGTCTTGTGCTTCAAGAGGTATAAGACTCATCTTTTAAACATGTTTTGCATAACTTGTTTTGCTATTCTTTTGTACTGTTTTGACCTGGTTTTTTAACTACAAAAAACTCTGTTTTTGAGGTTTGAGAATGGTAGTTTAAGTCTTGGTGAGTTAGGGAGTTGTCTCTCCTTTTTGTTCTTTGGCTTGTGAAGCCTTTTGTGCCATTTCTTACCAACCTTAAACCAAATTTTTTGGCCCTTTTAACCACTGAAATTTAGAGTTATTTCAGTGGTAAAAATCAACTTTTGAAGTCCAAAATTGGAGGGGTTAGCCTCCCCTCCTTGTGTCTTGCTTCCATGCCTAGGTTGCTTCACATGTTAGCTTGATTTTCTAGCTTAACTTAGCTTAATTGAAGCATGTTTTAGGCTCTGTTTTGGCATGTTTCAGCTCTGTTTTGGGCTAGTTGAGGTACTTGAGGCTTGCTTTGTGTGTTTGTAGTGCAATTGTGCTTAATAGTCTAGCTTGTGCTATGTTTTGACCTCTTATTCTAGCTATCTTTCCTTTTAGGCTGTCTTAGGACTGTTCTAAAGTGTTTGTACCTTTTGAGCTTTATATTGCATGCCTATAGTATAATGGTCTTCACTAGCTCATTGTTTTAAAGCTTTAATCATGAAGTGCTTGAGTTGCTTGCATGTTGTAGTATTATTTTGCATGTAATCTCAGCATCATAATCTCTGTCACATTCTCATTTGTCTCTCACTTTCAATCGCTTTTGAGAGTTGTTTCAAGTTTGGGATTCTTTAAGCTTGAGATAGAGGTTATGCTTAATGGTTTTAATCCTTTTTTGGGTGTTTCTACTAACCAAAGACATGACCTCTCTCTTGCCTTAAATCATCTCTTGGTTGACACTTCTTTCTCTTTAGAGGACTCTCACCTTGGAGTTAATCGATTAAAGGATTAATCGGTAATGTAAAATGAGTAAACAAAAGCAACAAAGTAAAAGAGGCAAGATAAGCATCTTGTGTTGCATTGCACATGTTCAATCGAATGTTATATTGAACACAAGGAAGATTGGAGCATTTCATACTCAAAGTGATGAAATAAGCTAATCTCCTTGGTCTCCATTGCCTTTGATCACACATGATAAGGTGATGGTCTTGAGTCTTGTTTTTCCATACAATGAAGTTGTACTTCTTGGTTCTTTGGCCATCATGCATTGAAAATGCTTGGTCGGTGGTTTTGGAGCCAAGAATTACACTTCTTTGACTTTGTGTAATGATAAGGATGGTAATAGTACACATACTCCTTGAGAATACACTACTTTGCTTTTGCTTGCTCTCTGTTGTAGCAAAAAAGAGAAGTCCAGGGAAAGGGTGGCCGACCAACCATTAGTAGTGGCCGACAGCCACCAATAGTAGCCGACCGGCCATTACTAGTGGCCGACAGCCACCAATTGTAGCCGATCGGCCATCAGTGAAAAGGTTGCTCTGTGTGCTCTTGAAAGGGATCAGAGGTGTTTTGGGAGTTGGCACAATTTTCAGTGGTCAAATGTGTGCAAACAGAGGCTGCAACGGCAAGGTAGTGGCATTTTTGGGAGAAGAATCCCAGCATGCATACATCCCTCACCCCGAGGCCATTTAATTGCTTTAGTTAGCTTAGAATAACTAGTTAATGCAAGTGTTGTAATTATTTAATTAGCTTAGATAGTTAGTTAGTTTAATTGCTTTATGCTTTAAATTAGCTTAGCATAGCCAGTTATTCAATTTTGGTTTGTTATAATTAGTTAACTAGAATAGTTAATTAGTTTCATTGTGTTGTAATAGTTAGCTTAATTAGCGTAGCTAGTTAACTTATTCATTCGGACTCCCCTTCACGAGGGCGTAATGTTGTAATACGGGTGCGTGCATGTGTGCATGTCTTCCAACCCTACATCTTTCTCTATTTTATTTAACCGCTTTCAATAGTTAGTTTAGGGTCATGTTTCAATTAGCATACCTTATGCTTGCATGTTTGCATCCATTCATTTGTCTTGCATGCACCGACGCTCGGCGCATCATTCAAACTACATCGTAATTTCAGTTGTTCTTTGAATACGTGTTTCAAAGCATATTATCAAATTGAATCGAATCAAATACTATGACTAGGTAGCTGAGCCTATTAAATTGCATATTGCATGTGTTGCATTAGGTATCTTGTATAGTTAGGATTATGTATCTTTCTAACTAGTTTTTGTTTTGGCTTGGAGTACTCGGTGAGTTTTATGCTTTAGCATACTTGCATGAGTGTAATTGTCATGTTGCCATGATTCGCATGCTTGCCATGAGGCTATGTGCTTACTTGCTAAACTACATGATTGCCTGTGGATGAAGGTTTTGTTGTTTGAATTGGAATAATTCAACGAATGTGAGTTTTAAGTCCACTCTGCGAAGTGGGGAAATCATGTTTTAAGGCCACTTGAGGTGGAAAATCTGCGTTTTAAGCCCACTTAAGAGTGGCAAATTCAAACCATTTTCGAAAAAAAACATAAGTTGAGTTGTTTTAATTCTTGCAATTTTAGTCTATACTTGCTTGTGCGCGTCACATAGTAATGTTAGCTAATAATTGGAATAAGAACACATGAGGTTTATAAAACAACATATCATGATTAGTAAAGGCCGATCCTTTGATCGGGCTAGCAGGGGTGCTCATTTCATGACCTTCTCCCCTCGTACCCAAGTTTCCGAGCCGAGGCAACTTTGATGATGACAGACATGTGGCCTTAGGCACAAGTCAGGGTTTCCTAAATTTCCCCAAAAACAAAATATTTAGGTGGTGACTCTGTAATCTGGCAAAGCAGTCCAATTTTGGCATTATTTGATTTAAAATTGATTTTCCAAAAAGATTTGCCGGATTGGACTCTTTGGTGTTTATCAATTTCAAATTGCACTTTGTGAGATTATATTCAGAACCGCGGGAGTCCGAACTGTGAGGCCTTCTTTTCAAACCCTTTCCAAAAGGCAAGGGCGAAGAAAAAGGTGAGTCCACACCAACCGTTTCTGGAAGCCCACTGTGAGTAACGTTATTGTAAAGATATGTTCATAGGAATTATGTTCCAAATGTGATTTGATAAGTTATGATTTCTTAAATGATATCTGTTTACGTGAACGAATGTCCTATGTTTGAAATCTATTATGGCATCCATAGATAGTCCCAAGTCATAGGGGATGGCATGTTAGTGCGAGTTCATGACATATATGTGATTACAAGATCTCGATAGCCACTTCATTGTGGTGATATGTGTTTAATCGGTATCCAGAACCGATTACTCTAGTCAGTTGACGATGTGATATGTTCTATTGGATGTACCATTATTATGTTCGAATATGAGAATAATTATGTTATGATCTGTTTTACAAATATGATATGTTCATATTTCGTTCACTAACCTCTTTATCTTAATGTTATTCACTGGGCTATAACTCGCTGTTTGTATATATATACATATATATGTAGGTAAGCGTATGCAGGACCAGGCCTAAGGGCTTCTGTCTGACTTCCGTTTTGTCAAGCCAACCATTGTGCCTTACGTGGAGATTCCAGAAGTGTCACGTGTTATAAGATCTGGTTGTTTCTATATATGAAACTTGGCTTGTTTTTGTTGGTTGTACTTAAGATGTTATAGTTAAGTGTGTGGGTACAATGTGAGAATGATTTTTGGTTATGTATACAAAGTTTTAAATATTCTGTTTTCTATAAGTCAACACAACTCATTGGACGATTATATTTATATATTTACTTCTGCTAGCCCCTCAACTTTGTTTAATCAGTTCAGAGGCCTTCGATAATCCCAGGATTACTGGCTGGTTACGATGCTAAATCTATAGGGGCGGGTTTGGGTCGTGACATAGATGTAGGAGCAGCTATCGGGGTAGAGTCTGGAATATGAAGATGAATGAGCTCAAAGAGACGTTCATGCTTACAGCCGATCCCAAGAGTTTATTCATCTAAGGGTCTTGTACCAAACAACTATTAGTAGAAAATGTGACAGTTAGACCAAGCTCACATAATTAACTAATAGAGATAAGATTTAAAGTGAGAGCAAGAATAAGATAAATATTTGATAAGGATAGATAAGAGATGGAAACAGAACCAATATGACTTACAGATATAAGAGAACCATCAGCAATATGAATGGAGGGAATATGAGGAGATGAAGAGATATAAGAAAATAAAGTAAAACTGGAAGTCATATGATTACAATATGTTGAGTCAAAATACCAGGGAGATATACCTGAAGTCACAGGCAGAGCAGTAGAAGAAGGTGTACCAGACGTGGTGAGAAAAAGTTTGAACATGGCTTCAACATCAGTTTAGAAAAAGATATGAGCAGCTGGATCTAAAGGGTCAGAAAACTCCTCAGAGGCAACAGCAGTAGTGCGATGAGCAGACAAAGATCTAGACTGATTCCCTGCATGTTGTGAACGACCTCGTGAGGAAGCACCACGAGAGGAGTGAGTAGTAAATGAGCGGTCTAGATTACAAAAGCAATCTTGCTGCAGATGACCAGGACTGATCTTGTTGCAATACTGACAGGATCTGTCTTGGCAATAAAATAGAGGATGAGTAGAATGAAGGCCCCGATTCTGACAATAATTACAAGTAGTGGGCTGCTGGGTGATTGGTGCAGAGTAACTCAGTGATTGAGGAGTGACAAGAACTGTATCTACATGATGAGTCTTCAGAGTGCCAAGACGAGTCTCCTCAAAAAATAGCTCAGAAATAGCCTGCTCAAGAGTAGGCAATGGAGTGCAATGAAGCAGATATGTACGCACTAGCTCAAACTAGGTAGTGAGAACCATGAGAAATTGAACCAATCGTTGCTAATTATGATACAGAGTAAATAAGTCAGCATCTTCAAGATAAAGCCAGTCAGGTTCAGAAACAGCAAGCTGGTCCTAAATAGAATATATCTAAGAGAGGAAATCATTAACAGACTGACCAGGCTCTTGCCGCATGTGATGAAGTTGACTTTTAAGTTGATGCTGATGAACAAGACCAGTAGTCTGATAACATTCTGACAAAAAATCCCAAATGTCTTTGGTAGGAGTAGTCATGGAGTCAAGTTGAAAATGACCAAATTATAAACTAATAAAGGTAACAGAAGTATTTCGAAGCCAATTGATGATCTGGTAGTTCTTACTATCTCATTCCTCTAAACGGCCTTCATATATGGCAGTCGTTTCATGAACCTCTTTCATTGGTGGAACCACATCCCTAGTGATAATGCGCCAGAGTTTGTTCTCTTTTGGAAAACCGGACATGGCCTGGGCTCATAACATGTAGTTGGAGTCATCAAGGATAACAGAGATTGGATAGGAAGCATCATGACTATCCATAACAGTGGTTTGGTGAAGTAAATAGAGAAAAACAATGCTATAGGAGCAGAATCAGCAAAAAATGGAGTACACTAATGGATTCAGAAGGTCCAAATTAGGTGAGAACCGAGGTGAACTGCCAAAAAATAAGCTGAAATTGGACAGGATAAGCAAAATTAAAGGCTGCACTATTTAGGGCTGACATTAGAAAGCTAGGCATGACGTCAGTGTGGCACGGAGGCCTGAAGAAGAATGCATGTGACGTTAGCACATAAGGCAAAACCAAGTGTGTAGAGCTGACGTAATGGGATGATGTCAGTGACTGCGTGGCTGGGCGGCTGAGCAGTGGGTTGGCTATGCACGCATGAGAGCGTATGTACGATTGACAGCAGAAGCAGTTGATGCACCGAGCACAAAGACGGCGCATGAGGGCGCTTGTGGTACGTTTTGGTGATGAAATTGGTGTCGTTGGAATCGTGAGAAGATTCCAATCAGTTTGATGGTAAAGGGAAAAATTTTGGGTAAAAACTAATAGGGCAAAACAGTCCAAGTAGTATTTGGGTGATTGAATAAATGTTGAAAGTGTTTGGATGATTAAATAAATGTTGTAATACCATTGTGTACGGGACTAAGTAGAAAAAGAAAATAAAGAAAGATCTAGAGCTCTGATACTATATTAAAATTGTTGAGTGAAATATATATCAATTGTATATTTGAATCAATGTACAATAACTCCTATATATATGTGAGTATTACAATAAAGTAAAGACTCATAGATTTACGATGACTCTTAAATTTATAGGAAATATACTAGATTTTTAAGGAATATACTTATATTATATATTAACCTAGTATATATTAACATTGAAAATACGTTAAATGTGCATTGAAATTGTAAATTTTGTAATTATTATTTGAAAATTAACAAACACTTATTGAGTGCTGGACACCGTCACCCAAATATGAAATATATATATATATATATATTGAACAAATCATCAATATAAACATTATGATCTATTGTAGAAATTAATTATATTTAAACAATAAATTTCATTTGAAATATTTTATTTGTATATATATTTTTTGTTTATGAAACAAAATACATAAAAAAAATTAAAATTAAAATTAAAATTAAAATTAAAATTAGTTGTATTGGGCACAAGTGGCGTGTGTGGCACGCCGCTCTCTTACAAGGACTAATAGATTCCGATATTGAGACCTAACATAAGTCCTCTTTTGTTATTTTGAAAATGGAAACTGATGAACAGGATATTTTAGCCTACAGCAGCCTTCTTTGAAATGCCACTAATTTCAAAATTTCCAATCGTGGGTGAATTATTTCTACAATCTTCTTTTTTAACGCTATTTTGCATTGCCCCCATTCTAGCGGTGGGCATGGAATAAAACTTTAGTGCAACGGTGATACAAATACCAACAAATAATAAACTTTACATGTGAATGGTAAATTCTTACTCTTCTATTATAATTTTTTTATTTTTTAGGTGGCGATCAAAAAAAAAAAAAAAAAACCTTATTTTTTTAGGTGATACATATATATGCGAGGGTAAATAGTAAAAAAATATTATATGATGATACCGATGATATGGTATCATCGTTGCATTGAAGTTTTTTTTCATGGGCACAATTTACCCAGTCCAACTCAATATTTTTAGAATTTTGATAAAATATTTAGTTTATAAAATCAAGTTGAGCTGAGATTTTATACCCATTTAATATTCAGATTAGAGTTAAGATAAAGAGTTTTAACTCAACCCAACACGGCTTGCCGGTTTATAGAATATTAATTATGATTTTATATTATTTTAATTATAAAACAAAGTAAACTAATTATAAAAGATCCCATTTATGGAGCATTATATTCTACTTTTTAGACTTATATTAAAACATTTGTTAATAGATCATATTTATTCTATCATTAGATTTTATTAACGTTTTAAATTTAAATAAAAATTAAAAGAATATAAACAATTTAGCATTCGTTCAAAAAATTAAAAAAATAAAAAATTAATAACTTATACTTATTGGGTTAAGTGGACGGACATCAAATTAAAATTTTTTTTTTTTAAGATCAGGCTTAGATTAACTAGATTAGGCTTTATAGCAGACCGAACCGAGCTTAGATAACATATATCTTCTCACTGTATAGTACAAATCCAATCGAGGTCCAACCCAAATCGAGGTTTGCCCCCCCCCCCCGGGGCACTCCATGCTTAGGAGTGTGCGCGGTGCGGTTCGAGCGATTTAAGAGTAAAATTACAAACCGAATGACCAGTTAGCGGATTAGTAGATTGACAAATTGCAGTTTGAGCAGTTTTTGGTGGATTGACGGATTGAAGAATATTTTAATTAATTATCATGCATTTACATAATATATAACACTAATTTGTATAATATTTTTTAAATATATAACACAAAGTAATTTTACATAATATGTTTCATATTCATAACTATTAATTCATATATATAACCACTAATTTGTAATAAATTTTATATCTTAAATCTCTTTCACACTCATTTTTACATTGATATTTCATTGGAAGTTAAAAAATATATATGTATTAATTATAGCGGAGCGGAGCGGTTCGGTTGACGGATTATAAATTTTAAAGTTTAAACCGCGGTTAGCGGTTAGAGCGGTGCAAATTGATGCAGATTGATATGATTTTAACGGGTTAAGCGGTATTTTGCACAATCCTACCCATGCTAAAGCGGAAACAAATGAGGCACTATAATAAAAAGATTCATTTTTTTAATAGAAGAAACGCGTTTCATTTGGTCAGATTTGTTCACTAATATCTTTCAAACTATGGTTATGTTTGGTATAAGTTATTTTTGGTTATTTTAGTTATAAAAGGATGAAGTAAGTTAAAAAATTAATAAGATAAAATGTCACATTTAAGTTGTAATTATTTCATTTTTTCTCTTATAAAAGTCAAAAAAGTTTAAAAAATCTATCTCAAACGAAATTTTTTAATTCTAAATTAAAATAATTAAAAAGTCAACTCGCATCCCAAATGAAGACTATATATTCTAGTGCGAGTCATTTTTTTTTTTTTTTAATTAGAAAATTATGCACGGGTTGGACACGAAAAAGTCAAGAAAATAAGTTGAAAAACAAAGGGAAACGCCAAAAAATTAAAAAATAAAAAAAATATTCTCGTTATAGAAAATTAATTATTTACTAGGAGACATGTATGACTTTTCGTAATTCTTAGGTTTTGTTTGGGGTTTTCTAAAAATGTTAAAAAATTAAAAAGTGAAAAAGTCATTATTCTATTTAAGTCACTATCTTATTTAAGTCACATTACCTCTCTACCACTTCACTTCAAAGTCAACTCATACCCAACTCATATTTCATAAAAAGTTAAAAAATCTCTATTTGGCAAGGCAAATTGGAACTATTTTAGCCACTAGCGGACAAAAATGCTAAATCAGCCAAATGGAGACAAAACCCAAGCACGTGCTTGGCAACAATCCATGCCACTGATCATTTACCAAACTACCCCCACTCACTCCTATGACTGTGCCTACCTTTTGAGAACTTTTTATCATTCACGTGGTGTAACATGTTTGAATTTGATTTTAAATTGGGAAAAATGCTTTGGAGCTCTTACTTTTTAGCTCTAAAGGTAGCTCTAATGAGTTGGGAGTGGGTTTCACTTACAGTGATGTGATATTTTGGTCTTGGTTTGCTTTTATTTTATTTTTTTTATTCATTGCCATGTCATTAGTGCTCTATTAGAGTACCAAAATTAGTGGTCTAAATCATAGCTGTTAAATTGGGCATAGTGACTAGCCTGCTTTTTGTTTTTTATAGCTGTCGTTTGATTAGTTTTTTTTTTTTTTTTTTTTAGTTGAAATTTTTTAAATTTAAAATTAAAAAAAATATTTTGTAAAATAGATTAAAAATTAATTTTTTTGACTGCACAAAGATATGAAAAAAATAAAAAAATACATGAAAAATTAAATAATTATAATGACAAAAACGACAAAATACAAAGATATGGAAAAAAAAAATTTGACTGCACAATAAAAAAATTAAATAATTATAATTGAAATATGAAAAAAAATACATGAAAAAAATTGAAAAATGACAAAAACGTAAATTTGGAAGAAAAAAAAAACACATGAAAGCCCTTTTTTGAAAAATAAAAACAAATTAATGTATACAAACAAAAAAAAAATGACAAAAACGTAAATTAAAAAAAAAGAACCACAAATATAAGCCTCATCCAAAAAAATAAAAAATAAAAACAGAAATTAGCATTTGCCACGTAATTTAAAAATAAATAAAACACATGAAAACCCATTTTTGAAAAATAAAAACAAATTGTATACAAATAAAAAAAAATGACAAAAACATAAATTAAAAGAAAAAACCACAAAAATACGCCTCATCCAAAAAAATAAAAAATAAAAACAGAAATTAGCATTTGCCATGTAATTTAAAAATAAATAAAACACATGAAAACCCATTTTTGAAAAATAAAAACAAATTAATGTATACCAATAAAAATAAAAAAGACAAACTTAATTTTAAAAAATGAACAAATTAATGTATACAAAAAAAAATGACAAAAGCATAAATTTAAAAAAAAAAAAAATACGCCTAATCCTAACCAAAAAGAAAATCCGGTACAATGACACTCACATTGAGGATGTAAGGCAAGGAGTTGACATGTAAAAATCACTTCAAGGGCAATTCGGTCATTTAACATGAAAACACTTCACCAAAAAGTCAAAAAGTCAAAAAAATCAAAAAGTCCTTCTCAAGTCAGGCTTTTTAGCTCCAAACTAAAATAGCTAAAAAAGCCAAAAAATCAAAAAATCAACCCACTTCCCAAACGACACCAAGTGCACTTATTTAGATCATCCCAAACCACCACTTACTTATAATAGTAAGGGTGGTTAGGGTCTGTTTAGAAATATAATTTTTTAATGATTTTTTTAATTTTTTATATAAAGTCTAGTAAAAAATAAAAATCTTCTGTATTTATTTTTTTAAAATTTTTTTTTTGACTATTTTATTCAATTACCCAACATGGCCTTAGCCTCAATGCATTTTTTACTGACATTTATTAATAAAATCCTATGTTATTTACATGAGAATATGTTATCAAATAATTGATTTATGTGAAGTCTCTTTACAACATAGTGAGTTTTGATTTATGAGTTTTTTACTAACTCACAAATTTGACCGGCAGTTCTCAAAAAAATTTAACATTAGAATCTTACTAACTAGTGTTCCAAAGTATAAGAAAAAGATTTAAAAAAATATAGAACCCAAGACATTTGTTTAGTTTCATAACACTTTTCACTCATTTTAAAAGAAAATTTAACTTTTTTTTCTATTTTTAAAATTTATTTTATACAATCTAATAAATGTCTAATCTAACTTGAAATGAGTTGTGTGTTCTGGACTTATATTTTTTTTAATATAAAATATTGCTAGTGTGTTTTTTTTTTTTTTTTTTTTTTAAAAAAAAAAAGAAGAATTGCTCTATTTTGTTGTCGCTGTTAGTAGTTCTCTTAATTAAAATTGTGATGAATTAAGTTTCATATGTATTGTAACGAAAAAGATAAACCAATTATGTATATCTAATTTTATTATAATCTTATGATTTGTACCATCTCCATTATCTTAAATAAATAAATAAAAAATGAATATAAACATTTAAAGCCTTACCAAACATGTTCTTTAGTTTTTGTTTTTAAATTTTTTTAAATATTTTGACCGAACCAAATGTACCAGTAATTTTTATTATTCTAAAAATAAACAAATCAGTTATCAAATTTTTTTTTGTAAATATAAATAGAAAAAACATAGGCATTACACCTAAACAATGCATAGGAGGGGCATGTGCATGTGTGTACATTTGCCTTAGCATTATTGTAACACTTTTTTGCAACAATAAATGCCGACTCTGAAAGGTCAATAAAGATATGTTTTTTAGCGAAAACAAGTACATGCCCTATGGAAACCAGTACCACGATTAATTTTCAGCATTGATTCGGCCCCCGAATCCAGGGGGCCCGAATCCCCCGAATACCCATTTTAGGTAAAAAAAAAAAAAAAAAAAAAAAAGAAAAGAAAAAAAGAAAACAGTTTCCATAAAAGGAAATTAGGGGGATTAGGGGAAACTTTTTTTGAGGTCCAAAACATTTTTCATTAATTTTGAAGATTCAATTAAAAAAAAAATTTATTAATGTGTATCTTTAGGACACATGTTAAGGTATTTTGTCTGTTTATATGTTAGGCATGAAATGAAAATAAGTGTAATAAAAAATGTATAATATGTTTGATCTTCCTTATCATGTGCTTTAAGGGCATATGTTAATAAGACCAAAAAAAAAAAAAATTGGATTTGACTTTTATAACAACATAGTTCTTGAGTTTTTAATTTTTTCAATTTAAATCATAATGTTTTTATTTGTTTTCAATCTAAATTATCTATCTATTTTCGTTAAGTAAAAAATCGACAAAAAAAAAAAAAAATTTAATCACTAAACTCAATCATAAATAGTATTTTAGATATTTTATATATACCTATCACTACAACAAAAAACACTATTGGCGACTAAAAAGGCAAGTTTCGTCGCTGAAAGTAGTGGAATTGGCGACTAAAATGGATTTAGTCGCCAAAAATGGTCACTTTTGCCGACTAAATAATTTTGGTCGCTGAATGCAATGGTTTTAGCGACTAAAAGTCTGTTTAGTCGCCAAATATAGGGGCTTTCGCGACAAAAAAAAAATTTAGTAGCTAAAGGTTATGATTTTTGGCGACTAAAACCATTTAGTAGCCAAACGTTAAGGTTTTGGCGACTAAAAACCACGTTGGTCGCTGACTGTACCTGTTTTGGCGACTAAAAAGCACTTTCGTCGCTGAAGGTCAAGATTTTTCGCTACTAAAAAAAATTAGTAGCTGAAAACGGTCAATTGGCGACTAAAATTCACTTTAGTAGCCAAAAGGGGACGTTTTTGGTGACTAAAAATAGGTTTAGTCGCCAAAAGGTGAGCTTTTTATGCGGAACAAATGTTTTTAGCGACTGTTAATTTTTTTAGTAGCCCAAAATCGTACAATTGGCGACTAAATCTATTATTTAGTCGCCAAAAGTGAGCTACAATTTTTTTTAGGAAATAGTTGTATTAATACCGGTCAAACTAATATATAAATAATATAAGTTGCACATATTTTCACGTGATGGCTAAGTGGCAAAGTGGAGCGTACTGTGGTGTGAAGGTTTGGATCATGTAGGTCATAGGTTCGAAACACAGGAGGGCGGGTGCTTAGGCATAGAAGGAAAATTTTTTTTTTTTTCAAAAATGCTTTTGGCGACTAAAGAGTTTAGTCGCCGAAAGGTATAGGCTTTGGCGACAAAAGTTTAGTCGGCAAATGATTAATTAAAAAAAAAATAGTATTGGCAACCAAACGTTTAGTCGCGAAATGTGTAATTTCCAAAAATGGAATTTCATTTGGCGACTAATTCTTTCGTCGCTGAAGACATTCAATATTGCCGACTAATAGGATTTTTAGTCGCCAAAGGTATCCCCGACCATTTATTGGCGACAACACCGGCGACTAAAAGTTTTTGTCGGGAAAAATGGAAAATCAACATTTGGCGACTAAAATCGACATTTAGTCGCCGAAAGGTATAGGCTTTGGCGACAAAAGTTTAGTCGGCAAATGATTAATTAAAAAAAAAAATAGTATTGGCAACCAAACGTTTAGTCGCGAAATGTGTAATTTCCAAAAATGGAATTTCATTTGGCGACTAATTCTTTCGTCGCTGAAGACATTCAATATTGCCGACTAATAGGATTTTTAGTCGCCAAAGGTATCCCCGACCATTTATTGGCGACAACACCGGCGACTAAAAGTTTTTGTCGGGAAAAATGGAAAATCGACATTTGGCGACTAAAACAGGACTTTTGGCGACTAAAACTTTAGTCGCCAAAAGTGTTTTTTTTTTGTAGTGTATATTGAGTTTAATGTTTAAAAAATTATTCTTCGATCAGTTTTTACTTAACCAAAATAGATGAATAATTTATATTAAAAATAAATCAAAATATTAGAATTTAAATTGACAAAATTAAAAAATAAATATTTATTTTGTTAAAAAGTCAAATCTTAAATTTTTTTTTCCCCAAAAAATTTCATTGAAGATATTACAAAAATTCAAAATTATATTTAAAATCTCAAAATCAAACAGAACTAATTTTTAAAAATTAGAAAATTCAATATAATCATGCGATATTCCAATAGGTGTTTAGGCATGGATCATGTCGCCCGCCTTATTATGCTCTTCATAGTTTGGAAAGTAACCTACCAATTTCATTTTATTTACTTTATTATTATCAAATTTTATTTTATTTTTTTGGAGCAAAGTGACATTCCATTTGGAAATTAACCTACCAATTTCATTTTATTTATTTTATTATCATTAAATTTTTATTTTTATATTTTTTGAAGCAAAGTGACATTCCACTTTACATCTACGACTTTGCTATGAAATCATGGGCCTCATCTTATTCTTTTTATTTTTATTTTTTATTTTTTTATTTTTTTGGTCAAAGATAGAATGTTAGTATATTAGTAAAGTTAGATTAGAACTTAAATGGACAACCGCTGATCAACTTAAATCTCAGACCTTCCACTCACCACACTCTAAGACGCAACTACATGCTACTTGACCAGAAAGGCCTCGGCAAACTCATCTTATTCTATTCTTTCTCTTTTATTAATGTAATTAAAATTTGTTAAAAAGCTTATAGTCTATTATCTTGTATCTATTTGATTAAAATGATTTATTTTAGAGAAAATATAAGAAAACTGCAAAATAGTATTGGCAAAACTATGGTTAGGTTTGATTTGATTTTCAAAATTTATTTTCAGAAAAGTAAAAAATTAATTTAGTGAAAAAATAAATAAATCAAAACACTCATTATTTTTGTAAAAAAAAAAAAAAAAAAGAGTAACATTACGATAAAATACAAGAGTGCTAGGTACATTTAACCCTATAAAATCACATATTTTGGGGAATAAAAAGAGACCAAATGTATAGGCCATATGGAGGGCTGCGTATGTGAAAATGTAACTTGCGAAGTTCTGGTGGGGAAGTTATAAAACACCATGATATTTGCATAAAATTAAAATATAAAAAAAATACTACAAAAAATTTGATGTGTAACTCAGATTTATCTTAAACCTTATGTAAGTCATTTTTAAAATAAATCTAAATTTTGTATTTTTTTTATTTAGCATTGTTGGCAAAAAAAATAAATAAAAGATAATTAATCCGATTTGAAAGTAAGAATACGTATTCCTAGACTCCCTAATAGGAGAAATCACATGTCAGCGGATTGATAAAAAAATAATTATAAAATAATAAAAAAATTATAATTTTATTTTTTAATGTTTATAAAATTTATCATTAATTTAAAAATAATTTTTCAAATGTCAACTTAAATGAAATTTTCCCCTTACTGCTAAGTCAAGACATTGGACAAAAATCCAACATCTATATTTTATTGCGTTTTCGAAGATGAATTGAATTTTTTATTTAATTATTGTATTGAAAAATGGGTTGAAATGATTTGAGATAATTAAGGTTAAGTTTGACAACTCTTAAAAAATTTAAAAAGTTAAAAAGTCACTATTCTCTTTAAGTTACATTATCTTATTTAAGTCATATTACTTCTTTAATACATCACTTCAAACCCAACCCAAATTCAATTCATATTTCATAAAAAATTAAAAAAATACATTTATTTAGATCATTTCAAACAACCTCTAAATGATCAAAATGTCCCTGCGTATTGTTTTTTTTTTTTTTTTGGGTGAATAAAGACAAAATACAGGCCTGTGTGTATTGTTACTGTCGTGGGTTTCTCAAAAATTAGAAGGGCAAAAGAGTCATTTTACAGTCTGTACATTAGAGCCGTGCAATGATTGGATAGAAAATGACCAAAATACCCGTGTGTATTGCTAAATTTCTCAAAATTAAAAGGACAAAAGAGTCATTTTACGCTGTCCAGTACACCAGTGCATCACGGGAAGGGATCAGCAACAGCAGTGCTTTTTGGATTTTTTTTCTCAAGAGGGTCCAATAATAGCCTGGATTTCCGTTTGCCAAACAACGCCTATATAATTAATGTTACTCATCCTTTGTAGTTATTTCCATTCAAAAGCACGCAACCAAAGCTATTAGCTACCACCCACGAAAACATGAAACAAGCACCCCATATAGCCCTTCTACCGAGTCCAGGGATGGGTCACCTCATCCCACTCGTCGAGTTCGCCAAGCAACTCGTTCGCCGCCACCCCTTCTCCGCCACTTTCATCATCCCCACCACCGGACCACTGTCCTCAGCCCAAACATCGGTCCTCAAATCCCTCTCCGAACCCATAAACCACCTCTTTCTTCCTCCAATAACCTTCGACGATCACCACCACCTCGACCCTGTAACCCAAATTGCCCTCACAATGACTCGCTCTCTCCCTTCAATTCGCGACGTTTTCGAGTCACTTATTGCCACAACCAATTTAGTCGCTTTGGTGGTTGATCCTTTGGGCACCGACGCATTTGACGTAGCAAAACAGTTTTGTATCCCCTCGTACCTGTTGTCTACCTCACCCGCCATGACTTTGTCTTGGTGCTTTCTTTTTCCAAAAATTCAAGATGAGATGGATCAGATGGCTTGTGACAAGTACATAGACCTTCTTGAACCGGTCCAAATCCCGGGTTGTGTACCGGTCCGGGTTACGGACCTCATGGTTCACCCTGCTCGAGATGGCCACAGTGAGATCTATAAATGGATTCTTCACCATTGCAGACGGTTCAGTCTTGCTGATGGTATAATCCTAAACAGCTTCACAGACTTGGAACCGGGACCCATAAAGGCTTTGCAAGGAAATGAACCGGGAAACCCACCGGTTTATCCGATTGGACCGATCGTCGGAGCCGGTTCAAGTAGTTCGCTTGAGCGGCCAGAGTGTTTAAAGTGGTTGGACAATCAGCCACGTGGATCGGTGCTATTTGTCTCTTTTGGAAGTGGTGGAACCCTCTCAAATGACCAACTCAATGAGCTAGCCCTAGGGTTGGAAATGAGTGGTCAAAGGTTTTTATGGGTTGTAAAAATTCCAAATGATAGAAGTGCAAATGCTTCATATTTGAGTGTCCAAAACCAAGATGACGCTATTGGTTTCTTGCCAAAAGGGTTCATGGAGAGGATCAAAGAGCGAGCTTTATTAATCCTCTCTTGGGCACCACAAGTCGAGGTCTTGAGCCACAGTTCGACCGGTGGATTTGTGACTCATTGTGGTTGGAACTCGGTTTTGGAAAGTGTTGTCAATGGT
The DNA here is from genome assembly GCA_025200525.1 of Camellia lanceoleosa. Classification (NCBI taxonomy): domain Eukaryota; kingdom Viridiplantae; phylum Streptophyta; class Magnoliopsida; order Ericales; family Theaceae; genus Camellia; species Camellia lanceoleosa. The sequence continues at coordinate 47,285,927 of CM045760.1, forward strand.
GTACCATTGATTGCTTGGCCACTCTTTGCTGAGCAAAAAATGAATGCAGTGATGCTAAGTGAGGGATTGAAAGTGGCACTGAGACCAAACATGAACCAAAATGGGATTGTGGGCAGAGAGGAGATTGCTGAAACAGTGAAGGTTCTAATGGAGGGAGATGAAGGGAAGATGCTTAGAAATCGTATGTTAGAGTTGAAGGAAGCTGCTCTAAAGGCCCTAAGCAAGGATGGGTCTTCCACAAAATCACTCTCTGAGTTAGCACATAAGTGGAAGAGTAATTCTTATACGAACACGGAAACCAAACATAAAAATGAACACAAGATACATGTAAATGTATAAAAAAAAAAAAAAAAAATTAAGATTTGTTGATAGATTCACTTTTAACGAATGTTATTTATTCATATATATTTTATGTCTAATTCTATGATTCGTATGTATTTTTATCTCTAATTTTGTGAATCATTTGTATGTTAATTAGACTTGTATGAAAGAGCGTTAGAAGCACTTGAGATGAATAATACTAAACTTTTGGAATTAATTTTTTCAGCATCCGTTTAGCTTTTTTTAAGTACTATTTTAAGATTTGTGATTTAAGTTTGCATGCAAAAATTATGTGCTCCAAGATAGCAATTGTTGGTGTAATTACCATCAGAAAATAAATAAAGGGCCAAAAATATATTTATAGTCCGAAAATATTTACCATGAAAAGACACCAAATTTAATTTAGTTTGGCTAACTTAGCCTACGTCCACGAATCATTTCTCTTTATCCACTATATTAAATCATATGATTACACATCATCCACACTTACTAAAATAATAGTGTTATACACAAAATATATCCAAATAGAAGATTTATAAATTGCTGATTGATGGGCAGTAATATCACTTTCTTTAAAAAGATTCAACTCCTCTCCGGCTAATTAATCTTTCAAATTGTCCGGTGTAATAAACCATCTCTGACCTATCTCTCCCAAAATATAACAGTCCAACTATACATCTTATTAGTTAAACCATCTCTACACAAGAGAGGTTAAACCCAAAATGACAAAGTCATATTGAGGAGAGACTCATTCCTTGATCACTGCCCCCAGCTTTTTCTCTGCAAAGGCTCCAGAAGATATATAGTATATGTAACAAAGTCATATTGAGGAGAGACTCATTCCTTGACCACGCACACAGCCCTTAGTTTTTTTTCTCTGCAAAGGCTCCAGAAGATATATATTATATGTGTAAATTCATGAAGTCGAGATCCCCAAATCACTCTGACTTTACACCATTTATTTACTTTATAATATGAAATGCAACTAACCCATTTATAATTGTTCTGGCCGACTCTCCCTCTTAGATATACATAGGTAAGTGATGCAACTGCTAGCTGTACTATCCTCAATTATCAAAATATAATAATTCATGATTTAAAAATTTCAATGATGAATATTTTCATAGATATATAATATAAATTTGGACTTTTGTTGAGAATTTGTTGGGCAATTTAATAATTCTGAGAAAATAGTGGACATTTTCACAAGTTTTAAATAGTTACAATATATTTGTGGAGGGCTTCTCTACATAATGTTAAACTTAGTAAAATCCCAATCATATAAGGTGTTGGAAATGGTTATAAAATTCTGGATAAAATCAGAATTTTTTCCTAAGTTTGGTCTAATTTTTAGGTAGGTCCCGTGCATCGATTTACACGGGTCAAAGTGGTAACGCGTTCTATGCCGCGTTGTGATTCACGTGGTATATTTGGTTGTTCAAAACCATTACCGAGTGAATGGGAAATTGAAGCCAAAGTATGCTCCATGGAAATGGAGTTTTTGTGAAAATTCCTTGAAGGTATGTATAAGGCTTGTCCCACATTGATTTGGTGGGAGGTTTTAAGAGGGTTTATAAGGCATGGGTTTGATACTTGGGGTGTGCCCCAAGGGGTACCCAAGTGTTTTAGAGGGAGAGGTTATGGGCAAAATGGGCTAGACCCATTGGACCCAAAATCACCATGCTGCCGCCGCCGGCCCCGTCCGTGACCGGGCGTGGTGGTTGGTTGGCTTGTTCGGCCCAATACTAATCTTTTTGGGCCAGAAACATTTGAATTTAATTCAAATAAACTGTTTTGGATTTTCTGTTCATCCAAACAGGGCCCTTCCCGTTTTCAAACAGAATTAAACCCAACAGATTCAAATCTGTTTGAATTTAAACCCAACAGGTTTCATACCTGTTCAATTCAAAACCAAGAGCCACCTTTACATCTATAAATAGACTAGCCTCCCATTTGGATTTTCACTCCAATTTTCGTACTTCATCCTCTCTATAATTCCCTCTGCATTTTGCTGCATATATATTCTGAAAGAAAGAGTGTAAACACTTAGTGTGTTCGTAAGGCAAACAATTTGTAGTGCTGCTATTGTTTGTGGTAAGATCATTTCATCTTGGGAGATAGACGTCCAAATTCTGAAAGCACCTTGGAGAGGACGAATCTGTCTTAAGGACACAGTGTTAAACACTGGACTTGATCAGAAAAGTAATTCGAAGAAATTAACCAAGTAAGTTGTTTAATTTTATTCTGCTTTTAAATTTGTTTATTTAATCAGATTTTAATTTTATTTTTGTAACAAAATAAAATATGTTATTTATTTATTTATTTTTATTTCGAGTTTGATTTTTGTAATCAAATATATTCTCTCCTCTTTCCTTTTATTTCTTTATATTCTGATTGTTGTTTAGTACACAACAGAATTTAATTTATTTAAATACAGTGAAGATTGCCTAACAATCTTAAGACAGATTCGTCCTTTTTGGTATCTTCATTGTATTTAATTTTCTGTTTTTCAAAGTAATATTCTGGTTGGAAAAACAAATAGTGATTTATGCTATTTGACAGATAGTAGTAATATACTGTCTCTTTTCTTTGACAACTAGTAGTACGACATCGTGTCATTAACAATTTCGAATATTAATTGGTATTACAGAAAATTATTTTGATATTTTATTTTTCCTGTTTTAGTAACAAGGAAAATAAAATTATTTTGTGTTATAATTTATTTTCTGGTTTTAGTAACTAGAAAATTAATTTGTGTTTTAATTTTTCTGATTTTTGTAATCAGAGATTATGGCTACTACAACCTAAATCGCATCTGGCAAGGTATTCCTGTTGTTACACCAACATCGGTCCCTATTCAGAACCATGTTCATGTACCAATCAATCATGGAGAAAAATCGAAAAAATTTAACGGTACCGAGTTTAAGAGATGGCAGCAGAAGATGCTGTTCTATCTTACAACTCTTAATTTGGCCCGGTTTCTCCATGAAGAGGCTCCAGCACTTAAAGAGGGTGAAAGTGATCGGCAAGTTGTTGCTGCTGTAGATGCTTGGAAACATTCAGATTTCCTGTGCAGAAACTACATCCTCAATGGCCTTGACAACATGCTGTATAATGTATACAGTCCTCTGAAGTCAGCAAAAGAATTATGGGATTCTTTGGAGAAGAAATACAAAACAGAAGATGCCGGCACGAAGAAATTTGTCGTCGGTAAATTTCTAGATTTTGTAATGGTCGACTCCCAAACGGTAATATCTCAAGTTCAAAATTTTCAGATAATTTTGCATGATATTCATTCAGAAGGTATGTCTCTTAGCGAATCTTTCCAAGTCGCTGCTTTGGTGAAAAGTTACCACGGCTTGGAAAGATTTTAAAAATTATTTAAAACATAAACGCAAAGAGATGACCATGGATGAGTTAATTGTAAGATTAAGAATTGAGGAACATAACCGAAAGGTCGACAAGAGGCATGGGAAAAATCCCATTGAGTCTAAGGCTAATGTGGTTGAACAAGTTCAAAAACCACATAACAAAAAGAGGAAGTTTATCGAGATGGTCCTAAACAAGGCAACAACAATGGCAACAAGAAGTTCAAAGGAAAATGCTATAACTGTGGCAAGATCGACATCGAGCTTCGACCGCCGCCGCCTAAGAAGGATCATGGAAGTACAAGCAAGAAGACCACCAATCAAGCCAATGTGATGAATTGGATTACATCTCCGACGAAGTGAATGACATCAACCTCTCTGTTTGTGGTGTCCGAGGCTAACTTGGTTGGAAATCCCAAAGAATGGTGGGTTGACACCGGAGCAACTCGTCACATATGTGCGGACAAGAAGATGTTCACTACCTACAATGAGGTCGCAAATGGTGAGCAACTTTTATGGGAAATTCTTCTACTTCTACGTGGTTGGACAAGGAAAAGTGATCTTGAAGATGACATCGTGAAAAGAATCGACCCTCAACAACGCTCAGATGTACCGATATCCTAAGAATTTGGTTTCGGTTCTTTGTTAAGTAAAAATGGTTTTAGGCTTGTTTTTGAGTCTGATAAGTTTGTATTAACAAAGAGTGGTATGTATGTTGGTAAGGGATACATGAGTGATGGTCTCTTTAAACTTAATGTAATGACAGTTGTACCAAAAGTTGCTATGAATAAGAATAACACATCTTTTGCTTATATTCTTGAGTCAAATTTATGGCATGGTAGATTAGGACATGTAAATTATGATGCTTTATGAGATTAATTGGTTTGGATTATATACCAAAGTTTGAAATTAATCCTAATCATAAATGTGAAGTTTGTGTAGAAGCAAAATTAACTAAGGCTCCATTTAAATCAGTTGAAAGGAAAACTGAACCTCTAGAATTAATTCATACTGATGTATGTGATCTAAAATTTATTCAAACTAGAGGAGGCAAAAAGTATTTCATAACATTTATCAATGATTGCACAAGATATTGTTATGTTTATTTACTTAGAAGTAAAGATGAAGCCTTAGAAATGTTTAAACTCTACAAAACAGAAGTTGAAAATCAACTTGGTAAAACCATTAAAATGGTTAGAAGTGATAGGGGTGGTGAATATGATGCACCATTAAATGAATTTTGTGCACAACATGGCATTATTCACCAAACTACCTCTTATTCTCCACAAAGAAAATGGAATTGCCGAAAGGAAGAATAGAACTCTAAAAGAAATGATGAATGCCATGTTACTAAATTCAAAGCTACTACGTAACTTGTGGGGGGAAGCAATATTATCAGCTAATTATGTTCTTAATAGAATACCCCACAAGAAAACCAAAAGCATTCCTTATGAATTGGGGAAAGGTCGACCACCTTCCTACAAATACTTAAAAGTGTGGGGGTGTTTGGCAAAAGTTGAAGTTCTGCTCCTAAAAGACTAAGATTGGACCAAAAAGAGATTGTGTGTTTATTGGTTATGCTCAGAATAGTAGTGCATATCGGTTTCTGACTTATAAATCAGAAATACCTGATATAAATGTGAACACTATTATAGAGTCAAGGAATGTTGTGTTTTTTGAACATGCCTTTCCTTATAAGAAAGGACAGGAATTAAGTTCACAGAAAAGAACTTATGATTGTACACAAAGTCAAGAGACTAATGACAATCAAACACAAGAGACTAGTAATGGTCTCAACCAACAGGATTTAACTGATGATGAACCAAGAAGAAGTAAGAGAGCAAGAACATCAAAATCTTTTGGTCCAGATTTTCTGACATACTTGTTAGAAAATGAACCTCAAAGCTTTAAGGCAGCAATGACAGGTCCTGAAGCACCTTTGTGGAAAGAGGCTGTTAATAATGAAATTGAATCCATTATGCAAAATCATACTTGGGAATTGGTGGATCTTCCACCAGGTTCTAAACCTCTTGGATATAAATGGATATTCAAGAGAAAAATGAAAGCAGATGGTTCAATTGACAAGTATAAAGCAAGACTTGTAGTTAAAGGTTACGCATAAAAGGAAGGTCTGGATTATTTTGACACATATTCCTCGTGACAAGAATAACATCCATTCGCATGCTTATTGCTATAGCGGCGTTGTTTAATTGTAAATACATCAAATGGATGTTAAGACAACTTTCTTAAACGGTGATCTAAATGAAGAGATCTATATGGAATGACTCAAGGGTTTGTAGTATCGTGGCAAGAAAAGAAAGTTTGTCGACTTGTAAAATCTCTTTATGGATTAAAACAAGCACCTAAGCAATGGCATGAAAAATTTGATCATGCAATGCTTACTAATGGGTTTAAGATAAACGAATGTGACAAATGTGTCTATGTTAAAAACACTGACCAAGGATATGTCATAGTTTGTCTTTATGTGGATGACATGCTTATCATTGGAAGCAATCAAAACATGATCAAATCAACTAAGCAAATGCTTAACAAAAGATTTGATATGAAAGATATGGGGGTCGCAGATGTTATATTAGGAATGAAAATAACTAAAACATCTGACGGATATGCATTGTCTCAATCTCATTATATTGAGAAAATTCTTGATAAATTTATCAAGGATGATTTGAATTTAGCAAGGACACCTGTAGACATCAGTTTTTATTTATCGAAAAATAAAGGTGATGCAGTGTCTCAGTTAAAATACTCCCAAATCATTGGAAGCCTAATATACCTAATGAATTGTACTCGTCCTGATATAGCTTATGCTATCAGTAAATTGAGTAGGTACAGTAGTAACCCCGGAGAAGACCATTGGAAAACGATCATTCGAGTTCTTAGATATCTAAGATTTACTCGTGATCATAGTTTGAACTTTACTCGATATCCAGCAGTACTCGAAGGTTATTGTGATGCCAATTGGATATCGGATACTAAAGATTCAAAATCCACTAGTGGATATGTCTTTACTCTAGGAGGCGCTGCTGTTTCTTGGAAGTCCACGAAACAAACTTGCATCGCACGATCTATAATGGAATCTGAGTTCATTGCTTTAGACAAAGCAGGTGAAGAAGCAGAATGGCTTCGTCACTTCTTAGAAGATATTCCAATGTGGCCAAAACCTGTGCCAGCTATTTGCATTCATTGTGATAGTCAATCTGCAATAGGTAGGGCACAGAATCATATGTATAACGGTAAGTCAAGACATATTCGTTGTCGACATAATACCGTAAGGCAATTGTTGTCAAACGGAATAATCTCAATAGATTATATAAAATCTAAAGAGAATATTGCGGATCCATTTACAAAAGGTTTGACAAAAGAGCTAGTGTATAGTTCATCAAAGGGAATGGGGTTAAAGCCTATTACATAAGAGTCATCATAATGGTAACCCTACTTATATGACTGGAGATCCCAAGAACTAAGTTCAAAGGGACAACTAAGTTATGTATGGCTCGCCAGAAATCACCAAGGGATTAAAATTCCCTACTCATTCCTATGGTGAGAGTGATATCTGCAACATATGTTGTCTGCAGGGACATAGGGATAAGCTTTGCTTTTAATGATTACTTATATCTTGATTAAGGCATAAAATCAAGACGAGTATAAGAAGATACTCACAATAAGAATCACCTATATGAGTGTTGAACTGGGGCCGGTTCTATGAGAATGAAAGAGGCTACATTCTCTAGAAACACTCATGAAAACCAGGAGCGTTCAAGGCCAAAATGAACACAATAAAGGAGAACCACGATGTGTTAGAAAATATTTTGTGTGAAATCTATTGTCTTGGCTTACACAAACGGCCGAACAATTCAAGGCATCGCCATTCATTGGTTAGCCAAGAAGTCCGATAGGTTATCACTAAGGAAGGTTCAAGGCGAAAACTACCTATCATGATGCAAGATATTTTCGACTTATACTCTTCGTTAAGTCTGCATATTGTTGCATTTCCGTTGTCATCAAATTCCATTCATGTGGGGATTGTTGAAATGGTTATAAAATTCAGGTAAAACCGTAATTTTTTCCTAAATTTGGTCTAATTTTAGGTGGGCCCTGCATCGATTTACACGGTCAAAGTGGTAACGCTGCTCTATGCCGCCAGATTCACGTGGTATATTTGGTTGTTCAAAACCATTACCGAGTGAATGGGAAATTGAAGCCAAAGTATGCTCCATGGAAATGGAGTTTTGGTGGAAATTCCTTGAAGGTATGTATAAGGCTTGTCCCACATTGATTTTGTGGGAGGTTTTAAGAGGGTTTATAAGGCATGGGTTTGATACTTGGGGTGTGCCCCAAGGGGTACCCAAGTGTTTTAGAGGGAGAGGTTATGGGCAAAATGGGCTAGACCCATTGGACCCAAAAATCACCACACTGCTGCCATGCCCGCCGTCCGTCCGGGCTTGGGGCTTGGGCGTGGTGTGAGGTTGGGTTAGCTTGTTCGCCCAATACTAATCTTTTGGGCGAAACATTTGAATTTAATTCAAATAAACTGCTTTTGGATTTTCTGCTCATCCAAACAGGCCCTTCCTGCTTTCAAACAGAATTAAATCGTCCTTTTTCCTGCTCATCCAAACAGGCCCTTCCTGCATTAAACCGGTTTAGATTTAATGATCATCCAAACAGAGCCCTTCCCGCTTTTTTATCTCTGCTTGAATGGTTAACCCAAGATTCAAATGCTTGAATTTAAACCCAACAGTTTCATACTGCTCAATTCAAAACCACGAGCCACCTTTACATCTATAAATAGACTAGCCTCCCATTTGGATTTTCACTCCAATTTTCGTACTCCATCCTCTCTATAATTCCCTCTGCATTTTGCTGCATATATATTCTGAAAGAAAGAGTGTAAACACTTAGTGTGTTCGTAAGGCAAACAATTTGTAGTGCTGCTATTGTTTGTGGTAAGATCATTTCATCTTGGGAGATAGACGTCCAAATTCTGAAAGCACCTTGGAGAGGACGAATCTGTCTTAAGGACACAGTGTTAAACACTGGACTTGATCAGAAAAGTAATTCGAAGAAATTAACCAAGTAAGTTGTTTAATTTTATTCTGCTTTTAAATTTGTTTATTTAATCAGATTTTAATTTTGTTTTTGTAACAAAATAAAATCTATTATTTATTTATTTATTTTTATTTCGAGTTTGATTTTTGTAATCAAATATATTCTCTCCTCTTTCCTTTTATTTCTTTATATTCTGATTGTTGTTTAGTACACAACAGAATTTAATTTATTTAAATACAGTGAAGATTGCCTAACATAAAGTATTATTGATTTTAATATAAATGGATAAAATAGGTAGCTATGTATTTAGACCAAACTATGCGTATTGGGTTTGGTATTAAAATTAAATGTAATAGGAAGTTAATTGAATGAGTTGATGAGTGAAAAGTAATTATGGGATAGTATATTGGTGTTTGGTAGGGAGTTTGGCTTCTCTTAAGTTGACATTTCAACTTCAGAGTTTGAGTTTCGTAGGTTTATTTTGGAATCGATTTCGATGATTTGAACCGTTTATTTTTTTTAGACTCGTTATTCTATACAAAAATGAAGATTATTAGACATTGGTGACTATTATATGTTTAAATCATATTTGTTTGAAAAAAAAATATAGACAACAAATATAATTTTAAGAATAACTATGAATTTTTTATAATACAGATTTGATTCACATATAGCTACAGACGTTTGACCATTTTGATTTTTTGAATAAATATTTTATTTAACAAGTCTCAAAAAATGAATAATTTAGATTATTAAAATGAGAGTTATAATAAATTCCACAACTCTCTTAAATTGTCTTCTATTAACATGTGAATATAAGAGCAGTATAACCTCATAATATTGGAATAGTTTTGTAAGGGGGAATTTATATGTGGGTGTGTTTTGTCCAAATGTATTATCGAAGAAAGTGTAGTGTCGTGAGTTTTTGTATTGGTATGTCATAAATTTTTTAATGTAGGGAGCAAGGTGATTATGCCTTCGTTTGGCAATTTGGGTTGGATTGGAGATTATTTTAGTTATAAAAAAGGTAGTATAAGTTTTTTAATTTAATAAGACAAAATGTTACATTCAATCCATAATTATTATATTTTTTTTCTCATAAAAAGTCAAAAAAAACCAAAAGTCTGTCCCAAACGAGACTTTTTAGGCCCAAGCTAAGAAGTTAAAAAGTCAAAAAGTCAACCCACTTTCCAAACAAACTCTATGGTTCGATATCAAAATAAATAAAGATTAAATTATTAATTAGAACTTTAAAAAATTTAAAATTAAATTCTATTATGGAAATTTTAAAATCAAATTAAATTGAACTATAAAAACGTGTTTGGATTTGATTTAAAACCATGATTTTCATGAACTTTGTCATCATTTACAACATAATCACAAAATATATCAATATATTATAAATATAATTATTTAAAGGATGAAGCAACAATAAATCTTAAATAGTGATCTTATAAATTATTTGATCTTTTTTTTTTATTTTTTTTTTCTTATGAACCTAAATGTCTCATTCTAGTGTGAATTACAAAAAGAACCAACGTGAGTTTTCTCATAATGTTGAAATTACTAAACGTAACACTTCAAAAAAACTCCATAGTGTATTTTTTTTTTCAAATGTAACACTCCAATATAACACTAAAAAAATCTAACACTCCAATGTAATACACTGAAAAAAAATTAGTGTTTTTTTCCCAAATGTAATCAATGTAACACACAAAAACTTCTTAGTGTATTTTTTCTAAACATAACACTCCAATATAACACACTAAAAAACTCCTTAATATGTTTTTCTCAAATGTAATGTAACATTCTAAACAAATCCTTTAGTGTACTTTTCTCATATGTAGCATTTCAATCAATGTAATATACAAAAATTTCTTAATTTATTTTTTTCAAACGTAACATCCCAATATAACACATTAAAAAATTCATTTAGTGTACTTTTTCCATACGTAACATTTCAATCAATGTAATATACAAAAATTTCTTAATGTACTTTTTTCAAACGTAACACCCCAATATAACACACGAAAAAATTTCTTAGTGTATTTTTTAAAACGTAATAACATAACATTTCAAAAAAAATTCCTTAGTGTAATTTTTTTTCCCAAACGTAATACTCTAATCAATGTAACACACAAAAATTTCTTAGTTTACTTTTCTCAAATGTAGCACTCTAATGTAATACCAAAAAACCACACCACCAGAAATGTAATTTCCACACTTGACAACCAACACTTCAACCACCAATTTCTCTAAAAAGAATCATTTACATCTCACCTTTCTATTCCCAACCCAAAAACGAATTAGAAAAATAAAAAAAAATAAATTATAAAAAAACATTCACTTAAACTTAAATAGCACCAAATCAAATAAATACAGCTTTTCAAAATAAAAAGGGCTAATTGTTTCATAAGAAAAATTGTAAGACTAAATGAATTAATATTCTCTATATAAAATTTATGGATAAACTATCCTTATTTAAATAATTATTTAGAACTAATTTTATTATCATACATGAACACATTTGTAACTAAAGAATTATCAATTTATGAATATATATAGGCAAGGGCAACGACCCAGGAGTATGATGATGTCTCATACACCCACCATGCTATCATAAAGTTGGAATTTATTTTATTTTATTTTTTTTATTTTTTTGGTTTGGGTGAATTACACCAATGGTTCTTGTATTTTATTCCTTATGTTATTTTGGTTCATGCATTTTTAATTGGCTCAATTTTAAATCTTAATTTTAGATTTTGTTTTAATTTGGTCCAATTAATAATATTATTTTTTTTAAAGAAAAAGTATCACTAAATTAGTTGAGGTTAACTAATTTGAGTTGAGTAAGTTTATAATTTTACTTTTAAAAATATGGCATGTGACACTTATGTGTGTATTTTTCATAAAAAAATGTTAATACTTGTAATCAATTAGACCAAATTGAGACAAAATCATAAATTCATAATCAAAATCGAACTAATTGAAAATACATAGACTAAAATGACATAAGAGGTAAAGTACATGGACTACCACCATAATTTGCACAATTTTTTTTATTAGAAGTTTAGATTAGTTATCTAAAATTCCTATTGGTAATGTTGGTATTCCATTAACCTTTTTTTTTTTCCCTTAACCCATAAACTCTTATTTTCAAAATATTTATGTATATATGAGTGTTTTATCTTTATTAAAAGGTGGAAGGGATTGAGAAACGTCAATTCATTGAGTACTGATAAAAATTTATTAGGTGTTACAAGTCCACCACATGACAATTTTATCCATTAATCACCAAGCATTATGTCTCTAGTGGTGATTAAGAGCTTTAATAATAGAGCTCTAATAAGAGCACTAGTGATGTGGCAACAAAAAAAAAACAAAACAAATGTCAAAACACATAGGTTAGAGCTCTTCTAGAGCTCACAATTTAGAGGTATGAAGCATTTTTCTTATGTCTCATGGTTCAATACAAAATTGTGGACCCCTACCTTCTCCACAAATCATAAATCTTTTAGTAATTACTGTGGGGATATATTTCTGAGAATCAACACGTGGCAAGGGGACGCCGACGTGTAATCCGAGGAGCTACGTGTCACAGTAAAAGTTTTGCCAATATACTCAAGTAATTGCCGAGGTGATTTCCAAAGACATCTTAATTCGGATGAAGGCCTCCAACCTCGGCTTAACGTGCAAAGGCCGAGCTACCCGCAGAAGAGTAAGCCGAGGTTTATGTTATAAAATATTATCTTGGTTTTGTGGATGTCCAGCCTGGTGGAGAAAGCCGTGAGGCCACTATCTCACCAACAAGCTTGCCTTGAGGCCATGTGAAATAGCTACGAGGCCACTAGCAGTGGTGAGAAGGAATCAACAGCTTTTACCTGGAAAGCTGCTAAAAGTGAACTAGTGGGCTGGCAAGCCAGCTAAAAAGCTGGTAACCACTCCATCTCTATTCCGGTGTATATATAGAGATGGAGGAAAACAAACAGGGGGGAGATATTGGGGCAAGGGCATTCGGACTGGACTGAACAAATACACTGAGAGACAACAAATTAATTGTAACACTTACAATTATATACTCAGAGAGTGAGAAGGTTACTGAAAGTGAATTGTAATTCTTGTTATTGTTCATAGTGAAACACCTCGGCCTCCTGTGGACGTAGGCAATTATTGCCGAACCACGTTAAATCCTTCTTGTCTTTGTGTTATTATTTGTGCCATCTATTCTGCATGTGTTTTTACCGCTAAATCACTAAGATAGGCAGTGTGATCAGAAAATCACTCACACAATTTGGCGCCGTCTGTGGGAAAGAAAGACGAATAGATGGCCAGTAACGCACAAAACGAGACGGTCAGGGGCAACACTCCCGCTGAGAGTGACAGGCCTATCGACCTTGACGTCGAAGGAAACAACCACAATGACAAAACCCGTGGCCAGGGGCACGGGGGAAAGAACGTCGTCCAGGAGGATGACACTTCGAAGAAGGCGGAACACGGCAGCTACTACAAGGAGGATAACCTCCAGATATGGAGGGATAGGTGCATATGAAGGGATGAGGAACTCAAGGACCTGGCAAACAAGTTGGCAAACCTCCAATCGGTCGTCAACTTCATGATGCAAAGCAAGGTCATGCAGCCACCATACCATCGCAGATACTCCGGTCCAAAGAAGAAGAGCTCGGAATGATGGAAGGACAACAACTCCTGAAGCACCACAACGATCCAGGAACAAGGAGCATTCTCACCCGCACTCTGGGGAGGTCGGTAAGTCCAAGAGGACGTATACTACAAAGGATCAGGAACCAAGAGAACATCGGCATGTACAAAAGCAGGTTCTCTGCTTCGATACAACCCATGGAGAAAGATCAAAACGGGCGTACCAAGAAGCCGAGAGTAGCGTGCCAAAGGGACTCAAATCAAAAGATAGCCGAGCTTCGGGGAGGAGTAAAGAAGACTTGAGAAACTACCTCAAGAGGAGGGAACAGAACGCTGAAGCCGAGGTAAACTCATTCATCAAGCCGAGGACACCATTCTCGGTGGAACTAGACAAATTTGAAGCACCCAAAGATTCAGCATGCCGAGGTTCCAAATCTATGACAGTAAGTCAGATCCTAACTTCCATGTTGGGTTATTTTTAAACTCAATGGCACTATACAGTGGAAATGAGCCTTTGCTCTGCAAAGTATTCCCTTCGTCCTTTGGAGAAATTGCATCGGATTGGTTCCACAAGTTACCAAAAGGAAGTGTGAAGACTTGGGAAGGCTGCCGAGATGTTTGTGGCGTGTTCGTGACAAACAAGCTACAGCCATTGAGGGTGGACGCATTAATGGCTTTGAAAATCAGTAAGGATGAAGGCCTTAGGGCCTATGCAAAAAGATACTACGAGGTGTTCAACCGCATACCTGAATGCAATCAAGAGGTAGCGGTCGTGTCCTTCAAGAACGGCCTGAAAGAAGACTGTTCACTACGGAAATCTTTGGCGAAGACATTGCCAAAGAACCTGGAGGAACTCATGGCAAGGATTGAAAAATATGCCAGAGCCGAGGAAGATACATCGGCATCAAAGCAAGTCAAACAAGAGCAGGGGAACGGCTCGCCGAAACAAAGCCGAAGTAACAACGGATTCAGCAAGGCAGAGGTAGAGCTGAAGGCTAAACAAGCAGTGACAACTGTGTTCCGAATTCCAATTCAAAAGGTCCTAGGAAAGATTCGGAGCCAGCCCTATTTCAGAACCCCGGCAAGGCAACCTGGGGAGTTTATGGGAAGAAACGCGGATAGACATTGCTCATATCACAATGAAAATGGCCATACAACACAAGGTTGCAGAGCCCTCAAGGCACACTTGGAAGATCTGGTGAGGCAGGGTCACCTGAGAGACCTTATCGATGAAACCAGGACGAGGGAAGAACAGCCGGATCGCCTCAGCCGGGCGACCCACCACCGCCGCAACCTCGGGCAGAAAGACCTCGGGTCGTTAATGTAATTCACTCCAAGGTGAATGCAAATGACATTCGGGGGGAGACCCAACGAGTCAAACACCTTCAGTACGTGAATCAGGTCGGATTGAAAAGACCTCGGCCAGAAGACTGCCAAGGTCAGATAATAACCTTCACCGAGGCCGACCTAGAGATGGTCCAACACCCACATAATGATGCCTTGGTAGTATCCCTCCAGGTTGGGGAATGCCAAGTAAAACGCATCCTGATAGATCCAGGCAACTCTTGTGACATCATGTACGTTAGATGTTACAAGGAGCTGGGCCTTCACCCCGACGACTGGAAGCAATGGTCGCCCGATGGTCGGCTTCAATGGAACGCCGACGTGGCCACTGGGCGCAACAAGCTTGGAAGTGCAAGCAGGCACCAAGAAGATCACGACCGAGTTCATCGTGATTGATACACCCTCGCCATACAACATCATCATGGGCAGGTCGTGGTTGCATGCAATGGGGGCAGTACCTTCAACATTGCACCAATTACTGCGGTTCCCAACAGAGCACGGGATTGAAGAAATCAGAGGAGATCAACTGCAGGCGAAGAATTGCTCCATGGCAGCAATGAAGGCTACCTGCAATGTTCGGGAACCAGAAAAAGCCGAGATTGAAGATGAGGACATGGAGGTCCTAGAGGATGTCGGCAAGGAGCCGGCCGAGAAGAGTGAAGAATCACTAAAGAAAATCCTCGTCCAGGAGGGAGATGAGGAGCGCTTTTTTCTTCTCGGCTCAGGCTTAGTCGAGGAAGAGGAAAAAGAACTGGAAGCATTTTTTAGGAGAAACATAGAGGTGTTCGCCTGGACGCCTTATGAAATGCCTGGCATTGACCCCGAGGTCACATGTCACAGACTGAACGTCGATAGGTCAGCTAAACCTGTGATACAGCGAGCTCGGAGACCGACGTTGATACACGTCGAAGCAGTGGAAGAAGAGGTCGACAAACTCCTAGAAGCCAGGGCCATCAGAGAGGTCAACTATCCAACATGGCTATCAAACACCGTGGTGGTAAAGAAGAAGAACGGAGAATGGAGGGTTTGCGTTGACTTTACAAGCCTAAATAAAGCCTGTCCCAAAGACAGCTTCCCTCTGCCAAAGATTGACCAGCTGGTAGATGCTACATCGGGACACGGAAGGATGAGCTTCCTAGACACTTACAGAGGGTATCACCAGATAGCCATGTACCCTCCAGATGAGGAGAAGACGGCGTTCATCACTCCAAAGGGCCTGTACTGTTACAGGGTAATGCCTTTTGGACTAAAGAATGCAGGAGCAACTTACCAAAGGCTGGTGACCAAAATGTTCAAACACCAGATAGGCCAAACAGTGGAAGTATACATCGACGACATGGTCGTAAAGACCAAAGAGCCAGAAAATCATCTCGCCAACTTGGCCGAGGTATTTAACATACTAAAAACATATCGGCTCCGACTCAACGCCTCAAAGTGCGCGTTTGGGGTTGGATCTGGTAAGTTTCTGGGTTACTTGGTAACAAGGAGGGGAATAGAGGCCAGCCCAGATCAAATCAGGGCCATTCTAGATCTACAGAGTCCAACCTCGGCAAAACAGGTGCAAATGCTCACTGGCAGGGCCGCAGCATTAAACAGATTCATAAGCCGAAGTTCAGACAAATGTAAACCCTTCTTCAACTTGGTAAAGAAGACGGCAGACTTCCTATGGACTGAAGAGTGTGAGGCCGCTTTGGCCGATCTAAAAAAGTACCTGATCACGACTCCAATCCTCTCAACACCTGAACCTGGAGAGGAGTTGTTTTTGTACTTGGCTGTGTCGGAGCATGCTGTAAGTGCAGTTCTCATCCGAGAAGAACAGGGTGAACAGAAGGCTGTCTACTATGTAAGCAAAACCTTGGCCAGCGCTGAAACAAGGTACTTACCACTGGAGAAACTAATGCTGGCCTTAGTCATGGCCTCAAAGAAGTTGAACCACTACTTCCAAGCACACAAGATTGTGGTGCTAACAGAACACCCATTGAAATCCCTGTTGCAACAAGGAGACCTAACAGGGAGAATTGCAAGGTGGGCAGTGGCCTTGGGCCAGTATGACTTGGAGTTCAGGCCTAGAACAGCAATTAAGGGACAAGTTTTGGCCGACTTTGTGGCAGAGTTGACCCCGGAATCCATCGAACGTCGGCATCCGTTGAGCCGAGATGAAAAAGGTCCAAGCAAGCAAAAAGAACCCCAACCGACAACAAAAGAACAAAGAACGGAAAAGTTTAGACCATGCAGCATTTACATCGGCGACTCATTCAGACTCTTTGTCGACGGAAGTTCAAACCGACGAGGAGCGGGACAGGAGTACTGCTGATATCCCCAGATGGAGAGATAATAGAACAATCCATCCGTTTGGGGTTCAAAGCCTCAAACAATGAAGCAGAATACGAAGCATTGATTGCAGGACTCAAATTAGCAGCAGCAGCCGAAGCAGATGAGGTAATAGTTTTTTGTGATTCCCAGTTAATTGTTAACCAATCAACAGGAGAATTTACAGCCAGAGACGAGAGGATGTCGGCATATGCGAAAGAGGTGATCAGACTAGCCGAGCAATTTCAGAACTGCCGACTTCTTCAAGTTAGCCGAGACGATAACAGCCACGCCGACGCTACACAACTGCGAAGTTCAATGCGCATCGGGAAGACGAGGACAATTATGATAGATTACATGTCGGGCCCGAGCATAGAAACACGGCACGAAAAGCAAGAGGCAATGTGTGTGGACATAGGGCCGAGCTGGATGGATGCAATTGTTGCATTCCTGAAAGAGGGAAAACTACCAGAAGATCGCAAGGAGGCACACAAAGTCAGACTAAAGTCGGCCAGTTCACCGACCGAAGGACATCTGTCTGTAAGGTCCTTCACTGGACCCCTTCTAAGGTGCGTACACCCTTTACAAGTTGAAGATTTTTTGTATGAAATTCATGAAGGGATTTGTGGAAGCCACACTGGGGGCAGATCATTAGCCTATAGGGCCATTACCCAAGGGTATTGGTGGCCATACATGCAAAAGGATGTAGAAGCATATGTGAAGAAGTGCGAACCCTGTCAACGGTTTGCACCTTTGATTCATTAGCTGCGCACCGACCAATCCGATTCAGCCCTTGGCCGTTTGCCCAATGGGGCATGGATCTGGTCGGACAACTTCCCCAAGCAACTGGGCAGAGAAAATACTTGCTGGTGGCAACGGATTACTTCACCAAGTGGATAGAGGCAGAACCTCTTGCTAAAATCCGAGATGTGGACGTCAAGAATTTCATATGGAATAACATCATCACCAGATTCGGCATTCCCAGAGCCATTGTTGCCGACAACAACGCAGCCGATTCGACGAAGCTCATCAAGAACTTCTGTGCAAAATTCAAGATCAAGAACTACTTTTCAACACCAAGTTTCCCTCAAAGTAATGGACAGGCAGAAGCTTCCAACAAAGTAATTCTGGATGGAATCAAGAAGAGGTTGCAAGCAGCAAAAGGGAAGTGGGTGGATGAATTACCCAATGTGCTTTGGGCATATCGGACAACGCCGAGAAGATCAACAGGGGAATCCCCCTTTGCCATGGCCTATGGCACAGAAGCAGTCATTCCACTGGAGGTCGGCATCCCAGGGATCCGTACCCAAGGAGTTGAAAATGGGACTAATGATGTACTTTTAGCCCGAGATCTGGATCTTTTGGAAGAACGAAGAGAGAAGGCTGCAATTCAGCTTGCAGTATACCAGCAACAACTTGCCAGAGCATACAACAAGAAGGTCAACCCAAGAGATTTTCAAATCGGCGACCTAGTCTTGAGGAAAGTGGTCGGCAACAAGAAAGATCCCAGAGAGGGCAAGCTCATTAAACCGAAGGGCCTTCTGAGAATTACCTCGGTGCTAGGTAATGGAGCTTATCAGCTTGAGGACAACGAGGGCAAAGCACTGCCAAGACCCTGGAACACTTGTAATCTAAAATTTTTCTATCATTGAGAGATTTTCATTCTTGGCCGATGTCATGTGATTGATAAAGATGCTGGAAGACATGAAAAATGAGAACCCAAGTGGAACTCAGGTTCACATTGGGGGCAGAGGAGCAGAGAATATACCACTTGTTGAAATTTGTAGCGATTTACAAGCTGGTCTGGCCGAATAACAAAGCCTACCACATAATAGATGGTCTGGCCGAATAACAAAGCCTACCACTTGTTGAAATTTGTAGCGATTTACAAGTTGGTCTGGCCGAATAGCAAAGCCTACCACTTGTTGACTACCACTTGTTGAAATTTGTAACGATTTACAAGTTGGTCTGGCCGAATAGCAAAGCCTACCACTTGTTGAAATTTGTAGCAATTTACAAGTTGGTTTGGCCGAATACAAAGTCTACCACTTGTTGAAATTTGTAGCAATTTACAAGTTGGTTTGACCGAATACAAAGCCTAGCTTCGCTTGTTGAAATTTGTAGCAATTTACAAGTTGAAGTTGAGCCGAGAAGATTCCTTAACTTCGCTTGTTGAAATTTGTAGCAATTTACAAGTTGAAGTTAAGCCGAGATGATTCCTAAACTTCGCTTGTTGAAATTTGTAGCAATTTACAAGTTGAAGTACAGCCGACATCAATTTACAGGTTCAAATAAATGTTGATATTATTATTTAAACTCTTGTCGAAATTTGTAGCAATTTGCAAATAGATCATTGCTAAAACAACTGTTATAACTTGAGTAAAATTTATTGTTTGTATTAACCCTTATTGAAATTTGTAGCAATTTACAAGTTGGTCAGGCCGATTTAAAAGGTTAGCTTCGCTTGTTGAAATTTGTAGCAATTTACAAGTTGAAGTTAAGCCGAGATGGTTCCTTGGCTTCACTTGTTGAAATTTGTAGCAATTTACAAGTTGGAGTCAAGCCGAGATATTTGTTTCTCTTCGCTTGTTGAAATTTGTAGCAATTTACAAGTCGAAGGGAAGCCGATGTTATGGCATACAGACTTATAGCAATCTGCTGGTTGGACATACCAATGAAGATGTTCAAACACTTGTTGAAATTTGCAGCAATTTACAGGTTGAAGTAAAAGCTAAGTATATTGTTTAACCCTTATTGAAATTTGTAGCAATTTACAAGTAGATTACTGTTTAACATATGATTAAAACTTGAGTAAGGTTTACTGATTATCTTAATTCTTGTTGAAATTTGTAGCAATTTACAAGTAGGGCAAACTTGAGAAAAGTTTGCAAAGTTAACATTGAATAGTATATGTTTTGTACTTGTTAAAATTTATGAAAAGATTGCAGAACAGTTCCTTGCCGAAGTAAAATTTGCAGGTGTTATGCCCGAGGTATGTAACCCCGAGGAGATTATGCAAAGGAAGAATCATGCAAAATATTCTACGTATGGAATCAAACAAAAGCAATGAAGAAAAGTTAAAGGCTACAGCATTCAAGGAGAAATAGTTGCATATAAAGAAGGCACTATGGTCTAGCAAGTCAATTGTTTACAGGTGACAAAGAAGGGCACATCGGCCACAAAACAAAGCATACATTGAAGGAAAGAACAAAACAAAGTACAAAGAACAAAAAAGCAACAAAATACAAAAGACATTCAGGGCTGTCCTTCTTCAAGTTGGGCAGATGGTTGGACTGAAACCTCGGAAGGCTCTGGAAGAACCACCTCGGTGTCTTTTGGCTCCACAACCTCTGCATCTTTTTCAGCCACCTCGGCCTCCTTGTCCGCCGCAATCTCAGCATCGATCTCGGCCAAAGTCTTCTCCACACTCCTATCAGCCTGAAGAAGGTCTGAAGATAGATGAGCTTGGCCAGTTTCCTCGGGCACCTTCTCAACCTCCTCATCCTCCTCTTGGGCTAGATCTATTACTTGATCGTCCTGAGGAGGTGACTTGGTTTCAATGGCTTCCTTGGATTTCTTGACCAAGGCTTCAGTTTCAGCTTCATCTTCATCTTCATCTTCATCTTCAGAATCAGCTTCTTCAACCTGAGTAGAAGGTGGAGGAACAGGACAAGGAAGACGCATGGCTTTGGTCTTGCGCCAGGGCGAGTCGGCAGGAAGACCAAGCTCTTTGGCCAAGGCGTTCCAACCTAGGGTAAATCCCTTGTTGCACGCCTGCTTGACCTGAAGCTCGTATTCATCTGCGACATCGGCCATACCCTGAGCATAGCCCTTTGCATCGGCAGCTTTGAGGTCGGCTTTCTTGGTGGCCAAGGCTTCTTGCAGCTCTTTCTCGGCCTGGGCTGCTTTTTCTTCGGCTTCCATCTGCTGAGCTATAGCAACAGTTTTAACAGCTTCAGCAGCCTCAACCTTTTCATCGGCTATCTGTTTAGCCTTGGTTGCCTCCTCGGCCTGGTCCTCCAGTTTTTTCATCTTATTTTGAAGACTCTTATTTTGCTTTTGGAGGGCAGCAAGCTCCTTCTTCATCTCGTCCTCAAATTCAAAAGCCCGCATGGAGAAGGAGTGGGCGTGTTGGATGGCCTGAAAGAATACAAGGCAAAGGTTATCATAAAAAGTTTCAAAATTTTACAAGTATGAAAGACAAGTTGTCAAATTCAGAGACTTACTTGGACTGAACGCTGCAACATGAGGGCGTAATTTTCATAGCCACTTATCTTGGCATTACGCTCAAGATCGCCCTCCAGGAGAACTGCAGTGCTGAGTGCCACGCCGATGTTGACGTCGGCTGCACTTTTGTTGTTATAGACAGGTCTGTTCTCAAGAGTAACTTTGGGCTCCCAAGGAATTCTGGGAACCCTGGATCCCGAAGTCGTGGTAGATGAAGACCTCGGCTTCTTCTGCTGAGTGGCCCCTGATGGCTGGGCTTCAGCAGGTCTTTTTGAGGGTACTGAAATGATCTTCTCGGCCAATTGAGAGATTGGCAGAGTATCCTCAACCTCGGCCTCAGCAGGTTTGGCCTTTGGTTGGGCCTTCTTGACTCTCTTCGGTTTCGGCGGAGGCACTTGTTGGGATGGTGCATCGTCCGCGTCGTCTGGAAGGTTGGCAAGGAGATCCCACACGACTTTCTTTGGTCGTTCCATCTCGGCTGTTTTAACAAGTCTTCGTCGGCGTTTCTTCTCTGTCACTGGAGCCGAGGTCGAAGGCTGATTGGTCAGCGGTTGATGAAGGGGCGCTCTTCTTCTTTTTCTTCGGAACGTCGGCCAATTTGGATGTGTACGATGGGATGAAATTTAGCAGCAATGGAGCTTTGCGCCTCTCGAGAGGAAGGTCCAGGAGCTTCTTCAAGCCTTTCCCAGGGTAATAGGACTGGCGAAAGTCCTTGGGAGGCTGTCGAACGTCTGCAAAAAGAAACACAATATGAGAAACAGATAAAATTATTTTTTGAAAGTTGAAGAAAAGCAACAGTTAAGCAGTTAATGATGGGCTCTTACCCTTGCCCTCCTTCACTGATCGTGGGAGAGGAAAGAGATGAACTTCTTCATCTGGGCCAAATTCCCAGTTTCCAGAAGCGATCAAGTAATCATCTCTAGCCCCTTTGTTGGAGTCTGGTAGGTCGGCTACTATTTTAAATGCAGTGGACCTCGGCTTGAGGTAGTAGACATAACCCTTTTCTTTAAGGTTCAAGGGACACATGGTATAGCAAAATTGGATGTCGGCAAGAGTGATCCTAACACTCTCCTGCCGAGCTAAGGCTATTATTCCAATGAGTGTCCTAAAGGCGTTAATGGAAAGTTGCATGGGGTTCAGGGTGTAGTAGTGAAGGACCTCGCGGAAGAGGGGATCAAGAGGGAACCTAAGTCCACACTGGACGAAGGCTACTACAGGAAAAGGCATCTTGTCACCATCGGGCATAATGGAGTGCTTCTCCTCAGCTAGTCTGAGATGGACATCCTCTGGGATGGAAAATTCTCGCCTAAAATGTTCTAGTTTGGTGGGGGTGTTCACTCTATCTCTCCACACACCCATTATATTGATATACGAGTACTAGGCTACAGAAACAGGGTACTTTCGAAGGGTTATGAGGACCTCGGCTTAAACCTAGGGACAAATTATTTCAATTTTTTCTAAGGATTGATGGTTCTACAGCAAATCCCAAAACTAAATCTATGAAGAATGAGTATGAAAGGCAGAAATCTGGAAAACAGAAAAACAAAATGAAGTCTCAGAGTCAAGAACAGAAAAGGGCGAAAGGCCAAGAACAAGAAATGAAACGGTGCAAGTGTTCACGTGCAAGATCAAGAAATGATTCACAAATTAAAAGACAAGCAGAACAGTAGAAGCAAGAAATACCAGAAACGATCAAAGAACTGAGAAGAGAAGGGAATGGTGGCTTACCAGAAAAAGTGAGGCCGGAATGAGCTTCGCCGAGGTCAGACGATGAACGCAACAGAGGCGGGAGCTTCGCAGAAATGGCAGGTGAAGGCAGTTGTAGAGCTTCGAGCAAGAACAATGGAGGATTCGAAGAAGGAAAAGCTTTAGAGAGAGAGAGAGCAAAGAAATTCGAAATGCAAAAGTGAAGGAAGAGAGAGAGAGGCAATTGTTTTGTCCAAAATTGAAACGGCGGCAAAACCGCAATTATTGTGCCTAGGGTAACGCATGCGTCAGGCGGCGCGGGCAGAGAAAAACGGCTTGCAGACGCGTCTCCAGCACGCAGCAATGGGAGTAAGACACGTCATCGGAACAGATGAAAAACGGTGCATGACAGCTCATGCGCGTATGGGAGTCGATTTGAATTTGAAGAAGACATGTCGGCCTGAAGTAAATGATCTCGGCTAGAGTTCTTAAGCCGAGGTACGAGAAAGAAGTTCGATGTAAGTTCCATCACCTTAGTATGCCGAAGTAATAGAACTTAGGGGGCAGTTGTGGGGATATATTTCTGAGAATCAACACGTGGCAAGGGGACGCCGACGTGTAATCCGAGGAGCTACGTGTCACAGTAAAAGTTTTGCCAATATACTCAAGTAATTGCCGAGGTGATTTCCAAAGACATCTTAATTCGGATGAAGGCCTCCAACCTCGGCTTAACGTGCAAAGGCCGAGCTACCCGCAGAAGAGTAAGCCGAGGTTTATGTTATAAAATATTATCTTGGTTTTGTGGATGTCCAGCCTGGTGGAGAAAGCCGTGAGGCCACTATCTCACCAACAAGCTTGCCTTGAGGCCATGTGAAATAGCCACGAGGCTACTAGCAGTGGTGAGAAGGAATCAACAGCTTTTACCTGGAAAGCTGCTAAAAATGCACTAGTGGGCTGGCAAGCCAGCTAAAAAGCTGGTAACCACTCCATCTCTATTCCGGTGTATATATACAGATGGAGGAAAACAAACAGGGGGGGAGATATTGGGGCAAGGGCATTCGGACTGGACTGAACAAATACACTGAGAGACAACAAATTAATTGTAACACTTACAATTATATACTCAGAGAGTGAGAAGGTTACTGAAAGTGAATTGTAATTCTTGTTATTGTTCATAGTGAAACACCTCGGCCTCCCGTGGACGTAGGCAATTATTGCCGAACCACGTTAAATCCTTCTTGTCTTTGTGTTATTATTTGTGCCATCTATTCTGCTTGTGTTTTTACCGCTGAATCACTAAGATAGGCAGTGTGATCAGAAAATCACTCACACAATTACCTAATTATGCCTCAAGAGCACGAGAATTTCTTAGCCGAGTGTTTTTACTGATATGAAATTTTACCTTTGTTTTGTTGTTTCAAAACTAAAAACTTTCATAACTTTTATTATATACATTTATTTTTAATAAAATTTATATTTTTGAGATATACACAATAAAATCAATCAAATAAGACCAATATCACATATAAAATTTTATAAAGATAAAATATTATTCTTTTAGTTATTTCTTAGTTTGCGAACTATTTAGTAAAATTGAGAAATTTCTTAGTTTTTTTCAATATTAACTGAGAATATTATTAATTTTTGAGAAATTTCTCAATCTTTTTTTAGTTTTGAAACTAAGTCGGTTTTTTCAGTTTTAAATTGAGAATATTCTCAATTTTAAATTTTAAAAAAACTAAAAAGAATTAGACCCAAAAAATATTGTTAGTTAAGTAAGTTAAGAAAACTTATTATTAAAAATGGTTTAAATTGTAAATTTATAATAAATATATATATTTGTTATTTTTATATAATTTTATATTTAATATTAATCTTGTTTGATAGATTTCGTTGGGTTACTTCTAGAAATGTAAAAATTTCAAAAATAAATGTATATTGTAAATATTATGATGATTTGAAAATTTGAAAATCAAAAAATGCTTCAATCAAAAGAAATATAAATCAATCCAAATAGGAATCTATTGGTCCAAAAATTCCTTTCCACGTTTAGGTATTTATGTTTAACAAAAAAATGTTAGCAGTCTAAAATTTAACATTTTTGGTTTTTCAGTCACAAATTCTATTCATTTGGTTTTGCATATTTATTTTTTCATTACCTTTTGCATGGGTATTCCTATAAAGAAAGTTAGTAGAAAAACACAACAAAATATAATGTACACATTATTCATAAAAATATCAATTAGGATTTTTTTTTTTTTTTTTTTGATCGGCAAAGAAAAATTTCATTAACAGCATGAAATTAAAGGTACAAGTAGATGAAATGCATCGAGAGAAATTCGAAAAGTCCAAAGACCCCTACTACTGCTACTCGCATCCATACAACTAACCCCTTGGCCTCACGATTTTTTTTTTTATTTTTTAAACAAAAAAGTTAAGAAGAACTTAACTATAAAACAAAATACAAGATTTCCCACAACATCAACCCACACAAACCGAACCCAAACACCAACTCCAAAACAGCCAAACTAAACAAACCAACTCCCAATATTGTCAAGACTCCCATGTCATTGATCACAAGATCCACGCACGCCACCAAAGCCAAAACCCACGCCTGTTGCACACCCAAAGCCTACACCTCTGCTGACTCACCATCATCAGCCCCTACCTCTACTAACTCACCATCATCAGCCCCTGCTTCCACTCTGCTGTTGCCCCTTGCGGACTCGCCTATCGCCTTGCTCCTGCCGCCATCACCATCCTCCACAATGCTCCGTCTCTACCCTGGTACACCAACCTCCTAACCTATGAAACCATCTTTTAACTCCATGCTAGCAACCTCTTTTATCTCACATTGCCAGTCGAGCCACCCATACCCACTGCAGAACCAAAACCTACTGCAGATCTAAACCCCAAGATCTTCTTCTTTCTCACACCCACGGCAGCTCCCCTACTAACCAACCTGCTGCTACCAACCACGCCACCCACCTGAACACTTACCGAGCACTCAATGCATCAGACTCACCTAACGCCGAGACCCACACCCATGCCAATACCCACAACCAGCTCCACTTCTCCACTCCTATGGACGAACACACCCAACGCTGACCTGGATCATCTTCGACACACATCCGAACACACATCCGAACACGAACACACCTGATGGCGAAACAGAACCACTGCCAACTCCAGATCCATGGTCGGACACCTCTGTTCCGAACCAAACTCCGAACACACCCACTGGATACAACTGGATGAAGTACACCCCTCAAACACCCACTCGAAAAGGAGCGCTCGAATGGAATCTTAGATCTGGATCGAAGATTTGGATCTAGATCTGAACTCTTAGATCTTAGATCTGGATCGAAGCATCTCCAAAGATCCAAACCAACATTCATCCCTCAAACTCCCACTCGCACAGGAGCGCCCGAATGAAACTCCTAACCAGATTAGATCAACCTCTATTCCGGCCCAAAACTGACCACCATCTACTCAGTTTTGACCCCTATACCAAGCACCCCCTGGTGAAAACAAAACATACAGCTCTAAAGGGAGCTGGACCAGCAACACCGAAACACATCTAAGTGGGAAAACATTGTGGGAATCAAGTTATTATATGGAAAAAAACAACACACAAACAGAAGAGGAAGCTGGACCAGCCGACCGCCATAGCCGAAGGCGGCGGCCGGCCAGCCAAAAGTGAGGCCCGGGGGTGGAGGTTTATAGAGAGAGACAGAGAGGTTTTAGAGAGAGAGATGAATCTTTCTTAACCCTGAAGCACCTCTTTTTTAGAGTGACATCAGTTTCTAGTGCTCGCAACCATCTCATTTATATTACGAGACAAAGTAGATTTTCTGGACTTTTGGTGAAGTAGTGATTGAAGAAGGACAAAAATTTATCCCCTCAACTTTTCTTTGCTTTTTGACAAAGTAGTGATTAAAGAGAGATGAAAAAGAAGTGCATTCTAGCAATATAATTAATAGCAAAAATAAGTAAAGAATAAAATGCTAGACAAGTTATAAAAAACTTGAAACTCTAACAATTAAATTAAAATTAATGGGCAAGAGTTATAGGAAATTATTATACAATAAACATAAAAATAACTCTAGCAATCATACAAATAATTCTAGAGCAATTAACATGTAAATTAAACTAACAATTATAAATAAACTCATGCAAACACTTCTAGAGCACTAGACAATAATAAGCATGCAATTTAACTTAAATCTAGAAAATTAAAGAACATGCCTATTATCTTATAAATTTAAGAAATAATAAACATGTAAATTAGATCAAAATGTAGTAGATATTGAACATGATGATTATACAACTTGAGACACTCATGAGCATGTAAATTACATTATAAAATTATAAAATAAAAAGCATGCAAATCATGGTTGGAAATTAAAAATCAT
The DNA here is from genome assembly GCA_025200525.1 of Camellia lanceoleosa. Classification (NCBI taxonomy): domain Eukaryota; kingdom Viridiplantae; phylum Streptophyta; class Magnoliopsida; order Ericales; family Theaceae; genus Camellia; species Camellia lanceoleosa. The sequence goes on from CM045760.1 coordinate 47,313,321, forward strand.
GCTCAAAAAATAAAATTATACTAGAAAACAAGTAAGTATACAACTTATGCTAGAGATCTAGAAATAAAAAGCATTCTCTTCCAAACTGAAAAACTATCAAATAACATTGCATATAATACTAACAGATTGAAATGTATTTAACCACTTAAATTGACTAAAACAGTAGACTATTCAATACTAGGAAACAGTGGGTTTTCTTTATTTTTTATTTTTTCTTCCATGAAATGTATTTAACCACTTAAATTGACTAAAACAGTAGACTATTCAATACTAGGAAACAGTGTTTCATATTCAAGAGCAGCCAGTACTGTTTTTTTCTTCCCTAGCATGTAATATTGAAACATTTGCATATGCCGTATATTAGAATTACTTCGATGTAATGAGAAATAATAAACATTCAAACAGAGTAGGCAACTTATATAAATACATTGAATTTGTAATCATGAATTTCATATGAAAAACAATGGTTTTATGATATATATTATTCTGTAATTCTAATCATGTACTACAAACAACCAACAGTGTATAATGTGGGGAAAATAAAACTAATTGAAATTATATATGAATCTATTTGATCAATTTCATGGAAAACATATTTGTTTTAAACTTGTTGTACAAATTATGTAATTAAATAAAATAAACAAATAGATTCATACGAAATTAAATTGATTTCCAGCATAAGAAATCATGGGATTACATCACACAACTTGATGAACAAAAATACATATAATAAACATGAGGAAAAGAAAGCAAATTGAAACTTGTTTGATATCACAGTCTCCTTAAAACAAATTCACCGCCTCACAGTTGGTGTTGGAGGTATATCAGCGTCTGTCTCCTAAGAAATGACGGTATAGACCCGTTAACGCAGAAGTACCTTTTATTTAGTTTCGACAAAAGGACAATGGTAACAGTCTTTCACACAAGAAGAAGAATATATCAGCAGACTAACTATATAGTATGGAAGCCAAAACTTCTGTACTGAAACCAAGAAAGATGGCCTCCTTTTCTACACAATAGGGGAGAGAGGAGGAGCCTCCTAGCCATGAAGGTTAGCAACAAATACAGCCTATTACTCTTGTAAAACAGATGAAGGAATGCACAAAATTGATGTGGAATAGAATGTGTATATTTACAGCCACCAAACAAACTTAGCCCAAAAAGATTAGGTTTGTAGACCACTAATTCGGCCTAGCTCAAACCTAACTCGAATCTCAAGATCCAAGATCCACGACCCACGAACCACAGACTCGGGCGGTGCGCGTAGGACACTTTTTGCATAACCAACTTGGACTATAATTTTACATTGAAGTATCCATAACTCTCTTCTTTCAAAAAGTTTGGATGTCTCAAAGGACTCATACCTTTATTAAAATCTTGAGGTTTAAATACCCATCAAAACTTTCCTCTACAATCAATGTGAGATTGGTAGTTATACACAATTCACAATGCCTCATTCATGAGGCCAACTTTATGAGATAATTTCTTATTTAATATTTAATGGTTTTTGGTCTTATTTTTTTATTATTATTATTATTATTATTATTATTATTATTATTATTATTTTGTGGTATAAAGATCTTGTTATAAAAAATCTAAACCCATTTGATCTCACCTTAACTAATGGTTGAGACGTACTTTAATTTCACATTAAAGTCATCATAAAACTATTTTTTCCAACACTTATAACATATAAGAATTTTATAGGCCAATTTTTTTGGTCTTTAAAGTGAAAATTTTGTTTCAAAAAATATTTAGAAATCAATTTCTATCGTCATGAAAATTGTCACTAAAAATTCATCCCGAAGAGTCAAAAACAAGGTTTTTAAGGGCAAAATAATTTGGTCTTAAAATAATTTATTTTTGAAGACACAAAATTTGGTTTCAAAAGGATAATAATTCATTATTAATATCTAATTTTCATTGCTAAAAATATAACAATGATACTTTTCGCAACAAAAATATTTGATCCTTAAAAAATAATTTTCTCCAAATTTTAGTCTCTAAAAGCTTAATTTTTATGTAGTGTGTTGTGATTGGTGGAGAATGTAGAACTCATGATTTTGTGTTGAATGATTAAAAAATATGAGGAGACATGATATATGATGGTTAGTAGAGAAGTATGAATATGTAACACTCTAAGAGCACCTAATAATTTTCCGAAAATTGTGTTCATGCTTCTTTTTTTTTTTTTTTTTTCGTTCCTTGTTTTTTTTTTAAGTGATAACACATCAAAAATTTTAATTTCCAAACAAAGTGATATATCCCAGCTTAAAAAAAAAAAAAATTTAAAAATTGATATAAATGTAAATTTTGTATTTAAAAAAATTTAATTGGTTACATCAATGAAGGTTTTAGTTGACCCCAATTTCAGAAAAAAAAAATTGAAAATTTTCACACAAAAAAATAAATAAATCAAAAAAGTAAGTGCAAATTTCATTAAAAAAAATTTCAAAATAATTGTTCTTCTTTAAGAAGTGATATTATTATAAAAAAATAATAAAAAAAAAGAAAAAAAAAAAAAAGAGAGCTTTTTCTTGAACACATCAATTGGCTGGATTAGTTGGAGCGTTATCAGCAATTTTCCGTTAATAAGGCCTCTTTTGGGAAGAGATAAAAAATCTGATTTTCAGATTTTTTATCTCCTCTTCTCTCACAGAAAAGCTGATTATAATCTGCTTATAATCAACTTTTCACCAAAAATCAGATTATAACCATCTTTCCAAAACACCCCTAAATGAAACACAATTATTAAGAGTAAGGCAAAGGAGGGCATAAGGGTAATTTCATTCTTTCAACAAACAACGCCGTCAATAGCCTTCTAACGCTAAAGCTTGAGACACCGGCCAATCCTGTCGGACCGTTGAAGCCGTTAGATGCTCTTTTCAACGCCTGGCTTTTTTTTGGTCAGTCAAAATCCGTATAATTCTCTCTCTCTCTCTCTCTCTCTCTCTCTCTCTCTTCTTTTTCTCTGAAAAAAGCACAGCACTCCAATCCAATCCTGTGATTTGGATACATGTTGGCCTGTTTGGTTAGTTGAGTTTTAATTTTTTTTTTAATTAAAATTTATGAATAAAATAAATTAAAATAGTGAATAAGATAATAACATATCAAATTTATAATTATTTTATTTTTTTTCTCAGAAATATTACATCTAATTATAAAAAAATTTAACTATTTTCTAAAATATAAAACTGTTAACATATTGAAATAATCAAAAAATTAAAATAATTTATTAAATAGGATAAATTACAAACAGATCCCTTGATGTTTACTTAAATTATAAATTACTCCTTATAGTTTTGAAATTATATTATACTTCCTAAGGTTTTTAATTTCATAACAAATAGGTCATTTTATTAATAAATTATTAAGTTAATTAATAGTTTTTAATAATGTTAAAATTTTATTTAAATTAATAATTCAGATAATTTTATTATTGTATAGGTGAACAGTTAAAAATTTTATTTTTTTAATTAATTCTATTAAATAAAAAATTCTAACAAAAAAATATTTATAATTTTTTAAACTGCAAAGAACAGTTGATATTTTAAACAAATCTCATAAAATGTTTTTATAATTTATCCATTAAAATAACCACATTCACAAACAAGGCCACTGTGTGAGTGAGAATTAGGAGTTTGACTAACCATGTCCAAGTCGCAGCAGAGGATCCAACCGTTAGATATTTGAATTTAATAAATTACACGTGGCGGAAAAAAAAAGGAAAATTACAAGAAAAAAAAAAAACTTCAGTGTGTGTTTTTCAAATTAAATTCTATAGTTTTAATTTTGACAAATTAAACTCCGAAATTTCTTCCATGTTTCAAATGTGAACCCTCCGTCTATATCCGTTTGATTGAACTAATGAAATCTGAGTAAAATTCTCAGATTCAAACACATATGTTCAAACACTTGAATTTTCCTCGTCGTGACTCTGTTTCGTCTCATTTTCACGTCGTTGGATTCCCCTCATTGCTTAGTTTACATTCCATTCCTCATATGCTTTGTTCTACCTCTTTTTGTGTACCGTTAATACTTCGAAAGTTGGAAAAAAATAAGATCTTTTTCTCTTTCGGCAAAATTTTCTAATTCAAACACACATGTTCAAGTACTTGTATCTCTTTCGTCATAATTCCGTTTTGCCTCATTTTTGCGTCTTTGGATTCACCTCATGGCATAGTTTTCGTTTCACCCCTCATAAGCCTTGTTCCAACTCTTTTTGCAAACTGTTGGAGCTTCGAAAGTTGGCCAAAAATAAGATTTTCTTTCTTTGGGAAAAATTTTCATATTCAAACACTTGTATAACCCTCATCGTAACTCCGTTTCACCTTATTTTTGCTTTGTTAGATTCACTTCATGACCTAGTTTTTATTTCACACCTCATGTACCTTATTCCAGCTCTTTTTGTAGGCAAAATTTTTTTCTTCCTTCCTACTTTCTTTCCACAATTATTCTTTTTTTTCTTTTCCTTCATGGCCCTTCCACCGAGCTCGTGGTGGCCACCGAACCTCCAACGGTGGCAGTGTTGTCAAGTATGAATGTATATGACTTATAAGAACGGAAAGAAACATGAGAGTAGGGGAAGGGCCATGCAGGAAGAGGAAAAGAGAGAATAATTGTAGAAAGGAATAAGGAAAGAAGTATAGAGATATTAAAAAAAAAAAAAAAGAGAGAGAAAAATCTTATTTAGAGCCAACTTTGGGAGCTCTGACAACATGCAAAAAGAGGTGGAACAAGGGGAATCAGGGGTGGAAAGAAAACTAGGCTATGAGATGAATCAAACGACGTAAAAATGAAGCAAAATGGAGTTAGGACAAAGGAGATACAAGTGCTTGAATATGTGTGTTTGAATTTGAAAATTTTACCTAAAGAGAGAAAAATCTTATTTTTGACTAACTTTCGAAGTTTCAACGGCATACAAAAAGAAGTGGAACAAGGCATATGAGGGATGAAATGAAAATTAAGGAATGAGGTAAATCCAACTCATTAAAAAATGAGGCGAAACGGAGTTACAACGAGGAAGATACAAGTGTTTGAACATGTGTACTTGAATTTAAAAATTTTGCCCAGATTCCGTTAGTTCAATCAAACGAATATAGATAGAGGGTTCATATTGAAACACAGAAGAAATTTTAGGATTTAATTTATCAAAATTGAAACTATGAGATTTAATTTAAAAAACACGCAAAATCCTAAGATTTTTTTTTGTAATTTTCTCTTGGAAAAAAATTTATGGGATACATGGGACAGAGGATCCATCCGTTAGGCGTCTAGAGGTACAGATTTCGACAAATTGTGTGGGGTTTCCTTTTTGTCTATATAGGGAGAAAAAATGTTGATTTTTGTAACCATTGAATTGAATTTGGATTTGACTCTACCTATTATAATATATTAATGGTCTGTTATTAAAAATATATAAATTGTATAGGTAAATATAATCTTATAATATGATAATTTTTATTTAATCAATTTAAATTTTTGTATGAATAATTTTTTTAATTAGTTGTATATAATATGAACAGTTTAGATTATTAAAATGAATCTAAATTAATCCAATAATAAATCAATTTCACTGTAAAATTAAAATATTCAACTTAAACAAATTTGGACTCCTAGGGAGAGAGGAGTTGGGTTTGTAACCAATGGCCATGAATCGTCGTGAATGGGTCCAGTTTGGATAGGGTTGGTGAGGTGCTGTGTGCGGGAGGAATCCACCTGATGATGGTTGCTGCCATGGTGGTTTCATGGTTAGCATGGTGTGAAATTATGAGATAGTGGATGAACTAGAAAGTATATGAGAATAGGAAAAAGTTAGGGATTATGAAAATTTTGTCATGAAAATGATCATGAAAAATTTATGGTCCTTGGATTACCTTGATTAATATGTGGTGCTTTATTCTAAGTGTAATCCAAGAGTCACAAGACTTTCATGATTATTTTCATGAAAGATTTTTCATGATACCTAGTATTGCTGATGAGAATATATATATATATATATATTGTAAGTGAATTTAAGGATTTAAGTGGTAAGTTTCTAATATTTTAAATAATTTTAAGGGACATTATCAATGAAACTGACAAAAACAATTACACAAATACATTCTCACAATTTTTAAATTGAATCCCATCACACAAAGGGGATGTTTGTTTCAGCTTTTCAAAACTAACTTATAACTTTTAGCTTTAAAAAAATTATTTTGAACTGTTTGGTTAAACTTATTTCAAATAGTTTCTGATTCTAACAGTTTATTTTAACTCAAAAAAGCTAATTCTGAGAAGCTACTCACCCATTATTTCTGATTATCAGTTTCTGCTGTGAACATATTAATTTATAGTTATATTCTTAGATTTTATTTATTTATTTTTTAAATAGGAAAAGACCCAAATTGACTATAGATTATTATTATTATTATTTATGAGAAATGTAGATAAGTAGTAAATAACAAAAAATAAAAATTAATTGAAAAAGTTATTTCACAGCTTATTTCACAAACACTACTCAACAATTTAAATCTATAATCCAACAGTTACACCAAACAGATTAACAACTTTTGATTAAAGTCATAATATATAATCTGTTAAGCTATAATGTATAAGTTGTTTTAACAGCTACACCAAACGGGGCCAAAAAGTTGCTCCCTCCATGTTTTATTATTATTATTTTTTTATCTTATACCCTAAATTTTTATTCTTGTACCCTAAATTTTTATTTTTCCTAATTTTAATAATGTTGCTATCACATTAGCATCGATCGATTTTCTGAAGGGTGTTTGGTATAATCTATAGAAGTACACTTGTTATAAGTGTACTTATTTTAGTCATATTACCAAGGGGTGTAATTTTGGTCCGGTCCGGACTGGCCCAGCCCATCCGGGCTCGAGTCAGGCCGGGCCCATGTCAAGCTTTGCGGGCTCCGGCAAAAAAATCAGGCTAGGTGTAGACACCCCATTTTTGACCGATCTTAAGACTCAGACGTCACCGATTGAGCGCTCGGTGATGTTGCATATTGTGCTCGTTCAGAAGTCTCAGAGTCTCGGCCGTGAGCCTTGCCTCCGGACTTCCGAACTCTTTCTGTACTTGGCCTCGGTTTGTGAACCAGACTCGGTTTTCTCTGTTTCTTTTCCCAGAGGGAGAGAGGGGTCTAGTAGATCACCTCTCAGTGGCCGTGGGCTACATTTCGTAGCCGTAGGCCATTTTGCCCATTTCGGAGCCCGGTTCCCGATTTTCGGAGCCGTCAGGCCGTGTGCCTCGGTTCGGGACCGCCTAACCACCTCCGTTTGCCCCGATTTTTGGCATGCATCTTATTTACTCCCTTTTAAGGGACACTGAGGTCCGAGAGACCAACTTCGTGGTCGAACACCACTCCCGGTGCCTAACAGTCGGTTTTCGGGGCCTCGGACTGCGCGCTTCGGCCCCCGAACCTTCATTTTGCATCGGTTTTCGTTCATTTTTGGAAGGGACCTCTGTTTCATCACCAGGATGGTCGTAGAAGGGTGAGAGGCCAGTAATTGTTCCAGCAACCAGGTATATTCCATCATCGCCCTCCGACGCCCGTTTTTCTTACTTCAAAGCCAATATTGACCACCCTTGGACCATTTTCTTGCACTCTAAACCCCATATTTGTGATGCACACACCTGGGAGGCCACCAATATGTGGTGGCCGGCTAGTAATTGTGTTTGAACCTTTTGAACCCCTTTGAAAAGTGGGTTGTTCTCTCTCCTAGTTCACTGTTTCCAATTTTTGACCACAGGGTTGTGTTGAGAACACATGTGAGGCCACCAACTTGTGGTGGCCGGCCACTAATTTGACTTGACCTGTTTGACCCCTAGCCGGCCGGCCATGGGGAGGGCCGGCCGGCCATCTTCAAGCCCAATAGCCATCCGGCCAGATTCCTTACATCAAGTACAATGCAGATACACCCTCCTTTTCCCCCTAGATTCTGTATCCGAGGGAGTGCCTTTTTAGGGGGAAACTTGGATTGTTTTCCCCATTTTTTTCCCCTCTCTTTTTCCTCCCCTTTTGCCTATATAACCAGAGCTCCAGCTGCATTGGAAAGGGTTGGAAAATTTTCCTTAAGCCTCTTGCATTGCCTCTCTCCCTCTCTCTCATTTCAACCCTCCAAACCTCCTAAGTCCTACCTCATTTCTACACCATCACCTAGCATCACACCACCACCTCTATTCCAGCCACTTGGAGCTGTCTTCCAGAGCTGAGGAGCACCTAAACTTGGTCCAAGAAGTTGCTAAAGATTGGTCTACAAGGGTGAGTTACCAATCAATGAGAGCAACTAGAGGCCTCAGCTGGAAAATCCTCTCCCTTCTCTCTAACTTCTCTCTCTAAAAAAAAAAACCTCCTTCTCGGCACATTTGTTCTTTGGGTCGGCGTTTACCTTTGGCGATTTGTCTTGTTAGCTTTCTCTTTCAATAAACTTGAGTCTTCCATTTCCCACCCAGGTGTGTTTTTTTTGCTGTTTTCAGGGGCTGCTCTGGCTTGCTTTTGGGTGTCTTCTTGTGTTTCAACCTTGCCGGTTTAGCTGTTTCATCTGATGAGTCCAGGTTTTGCATTCGTGCGCTTTTGGCGAATGGAGCTTGAGGGGTGCTTTCCGGTTCGTAGGCGTTTTCAGCTCTTTCCAGTTTTCATTCGAGCGTGGCTGGGTTGCAGAGTAGGCGTAGGGTGATGATTGGTAGGCAGCAGCTTTGGGAGTGTTGTTAGGTTTTTAATTTTGGGTTGCTGGTTGGGTTTTTTTTGGTTTAGTTAGTCTTGTTTGGTTTGGGTGTTTTGGTGGTTTGCTTTTGTGGGGACTCATGTAGTTTAGTTTATAGTTAAGTTCTTCTTAACTTTATTTAAAAAAATCGAGAGGCTTAGGGGTTGGTTGTATGGTCGCGAGTAGCAGTAGTAGGGGTATTTTTATACTACCGAATCTCTCTCGATGCGTCTCATCTTCTTGTACTTTTAATTTCATGCTGTTAAATAAAATTTTTCTTTGCCGATCAAAAAAAAAAAAAGGGTGAGTTACCATTTCCCTCTTTTTAGCTCATTTTTGGCATGCTTTCTTAGCCCTTCTTGCTTATACTTTTGAGCTCCGGCCATAACTGAAAGTGGCATTTTTTTGAGCTCTATTTCATCTTTCATTAAGGGCCTCTTACTGTTTGAGGCCCCCATTTGGCACTTACTTCATTATCCCTCTTATATGCCATTTCCTTGCATGTTATTTTTGGCCTATATGTAAACTGTTTTGAGGCATGGTGTAAACTGTGAAGTAGCTTATTTTGAGCCCTTATTCAACATTGTTAAGGGCTCATCACTGTTTGGGGCCTCCATATATCACTTGCCATTGTATCCATCTTTTGGTCCCATTTTTGCATGATTCATTAGCCTATTGGGCTTCTATTTTTGGACCTTGGTCCGAACTGAAAATGGCCTTTTTTTTGACCCCCTCTCCATGTTTCATTAAGGGTCTATTGCTGTTTGGAGCATCATTTGTATACTTTGTGTTGTAGCCTCTCTTTTAGGCCATATCTTGCATTGCATTTTTAGCATAATTTTACACTGTTTTGGGCTGGGCCATCAACTGTAAAAGGTCATATTTTTGGGCCCTCTTCAACATTGTTGAAGGGCCCTCACCTGTTTAGGACCAGCATACATCAGTTGCTTCTTTGTCTCCATTTTGGCCCTTATTTTACATAGCATTTTGAGCATACTTGTATCTGTTTTTTGGGTTGGTTATAAACTGTAAAGCATCATATGTTTGGCCCCTCTTCAATATTGTAGAAGGTCCCTTCTCTGTTTAGGGACAGCAGCTTGCACTTGCTTCATTATCTTGCTTTTAGGGCCATTTTTGCATGCTAATTTAGCCTCATTTGTGCCCACTGTTTGGCCTTGATTTAAACTGTAAATATACTTTTTTTGGGGCTGCATTGATTCTGTCTTTACACTTCATGTTCAAATATTGCATGCATTGCATAGCTATAGGCCATTTCATGCGCCAAATTTCATATTTCGGGACTCATTCCATGCATCGGGTACCATTTTGCCATGTTTCGGGGCTGTTTTTCATCTCATTTTGCCTCTGAAATTTGCATGATAGTATGCCATATTCCATGTCTTGCCATGTCTTGTTAGAGTGGCATTCGTGCCTTAGGGTCGGTCCTCGGTTTGCGCGCACGTGTGCACGTATTTTGAGTGTCTCGTTCTCATCTAATGGCCTCTTATGTGAGTGTGGCTGAGGTCCACTTGTGTTAGTGTAAGCCCATATCGCATTGTGTATGCCATTTCATTCCATAGCGTTGTGTATGATAGGATTGTATGTTACTGCATCGTGTATGCCATGTTACCTCGTGCATCGTGTATGCCATTTCATAGCATGTTGCATGTTAGGATGTATCTTAGTTGCATTTCATGCATGTCATGCATATTGCATTGTGTTCGGGATAAGGGTTAGCCCGAGCACGAGAAACGAGGGCCGTTTCGTACTTCGAGTGACGGAACGTGTCTCAATTCCCAGTAACCGACACTCCGAATTATCCATAATGGAGTCAGGTTTTAGTTGAGTTTTCATGCGCATTCATTCCATATCGAGTTGTACAATTCGAATCCTCGGCCATCGTGCATCGAGATGCGTGATTGGTGGCACGAGGATCGAGGCATGCATACATTTGTGAAAATACATTGCTATGTCCCTTTCCTGCTCTCTGTTGCAGCAAAATCAAGAATCAGCAGTCTTTCGAGGCTTGGCACGCTTTCCAAGAACAATTGCGAAACAGAGGCTAATTGGGGTATCCTAGTGGATTTCCGCGCAAGGCAGCCTAAACATACATCATTCATCAGAATCAAGGCAGTCCCTAGCTTGCATGCCAGTTCATTATTTTCTTAGTTAATTTGCAAATTAATTAGGAATTTGTATTATTTGGACTGTACTATTCTTTTATTCGGGACTGTATATTTATTCGGACCCTCTGTGCGAGGGCATAATTGTAATAAGTGTGGGTGAGTGTGATGTATGTCTTCCAGCCCCACGTCTTTCTTCCCTTTTATTTACCTGCTTATGATGGTTAGATTAGGGCATGTTTCAATTAGCATACAGTATGATAGCATGTTTGCATTCATTCATCTGTCTTGCACGCACCGGGCTTAGCGCATCATACTAACTGCATTTGTATTTCAATTCCAAGTTGAATACATGTTAGCTGTAGCATTCCATATGCCATGTTTAGAATAGTCGAGCCTGCTATAGTTTGCATTTTTGCATGTGTTGCATTAGGCATTTCTGTATACTTAGGATCATGCATGATTTCTAATGTAGTTTCTGTTTTGGCTTGGAGTACTCGGTGAGTTTTATGCTTTAGCATCCTTGCATGCGTGTGAGTGACTGCCATGAATAGCATGCTTACCATGAGGCTATGTGCTTATGTGATACAACTGCCTGAATGCCTGTGGGTGGAGGTTGGGTTATTTGGATTGGAACAATTCATCAAATGTTTGTTTTAAGCCCACTAGACAGTGGCAAAATCATGTTTTTCTAAGCCCACCCGAGGGTGGCAAAATCCGCATTTTAAGCCTACTTGCGAGTAACAAACCATTTTCACAAACAAACATGAAGTGTTTTGTTCCAATTCAGACGACTCAATCTATACTTGTATGCTGTGTGCATCACATAGTAAATCTAGGCTAATAACCAGAATAAGAACGCACAATGTTTTCAAAATTATATATCATGATTAGTAGAGGCCGGTCTTTGACCGGGCGAGCGGGGGTGCTCACGAAGTGACCTTCCCCAATCGTACCCAAGTTCCCGAGCCGAGGCAACTTTGGTGATGACAGACACGTGGCCTTAGGCAACGAGTCAGGGTTTCCTAAATTTCCCAAAAATAAAATATTTAGGTGGCGACTCTGTATCTGGCAAAGCAGTTCATGTTTGGCACTTCTTTCAAAAATCTGTTTTCTCAAAACAATTTGCCAGATATGGACTCTTTGGTTCAAGATTAAGAACTGTGACTCAAATCGAGTCCGAGTATGTGAGGTCCCCATGAGTTTGTCTACACCAGTAGGGCAGTACCGCCCACATGCCAGAAAATTAGGCCCAAGCCCAGGGGTACTCGAGCTTTGGGCGGGCCTAAACAAATTTTTTCATTTTTTTCACCAAAATTTTATCATTTTTCATTAAAAATAACACTGGGCATCGGGTGGGCTGGATGGGTCGAGCCTTGGGTTGGGTTTTCTGGGTGGGCCTTGAGCAGACCAATGGGTCGGTCCACAAGCCGGGTCCATGGGCCGGGCTTCAAAACGATGACCCTGGCCCTGGCCCAAGGCCTCGGACTAGGCTGGGCTTGGACTCGGGCCTTAACGGGTCGAGCCTACCTCGGGCCGCCGCCGGGCCACGGGCCAAAATTACACCCCGAATATTACCTCTTTTTTTTTTTGCATATATTTTTATAAAAATTCAAAAAATATACTTATTTAAATCATCTCAAATATCTCTCAACACAAATTTTATGTGGAGTTTTTTTTTTTTGATTGTTTTTTGTATTTGGGTTCTGAACTGGTACAAGGAGATCTCTACCCTGAACCGGTACATAACTAGGGAGTTGTTGTAACGCCCTGAAAATTTCGTCATGATATATCTATTTATGCAACAAAACCCACCTGATAGACAAACATATGAATATAGCATACTATTCCATACTTTCATTATTAAATTCCAAATGCCAAATACATGTTGTTCACATCTCAATGCTCCAGTTCTAATCCCAAACATGCATTTTTCAACAAATATAAAATTGAAGCCAAACAGATAATAAGTGCCCTATAGGCTTATAAATTTATCCAAGAACACTCTTGGTTATACAAATGGAGTTTTAACTCAACACATATACAATCCTAGGCTTACATTCAACAATTAACAAATAAACAAAAATGAAGCCTCAGCTCCAAGTCTTTCAAAGTCAATGCTTTGGCGGAGGCATAGCACATGTACCTGAAATGATTTCCCTTATAGGGTGAGCCACAGCCCAGTAGAGATATACTATGAACAATGACAAGACTAAAGAGGAGTATGCTCATGCTATGCTCATGATAAAACAGTTTATCTCTCTTTTTATAAAGCATGCAATGCTGAGATGCAACCACAAATATAAAACCATTTCCATTTAAAACCATATATGTTACATGAATACGGGCCCTGTAAATCTCTAGGGGAATGTCTGCAAGTAGGCCCTAATGCACTACCACTGTCATTTTTACTAGCAAACTGGAAGGCTCGACACCTAACCGCGCGGTTCCACACCCCCTACCCAGATTCACTAGGTATTCATCTTTTCGTAAACAGATACATTTCCAAAACATTTCTCAAAAATAGATACATTTCCAATGAAATGAATGTAATGTAATATTCAATGCAACAAATGAGAAATGTGGTTCAATTTACTTAAGTCTCATACATTTCTACAACAACATAGCTATCATCCACCGATAGTCCAAAACAGATATTTCTATCAATTAAATTCCAAAAATTTTGATAAATACAATTTATTCCACATCTCATCAAATATGAACAACTACACTAGTTTTTATATCACAATCACATCCGGTAATCTCTCAAGGTCCATTTCTAACTGTGTCGGCTTTATACCAACAGATTCATTAAGCAAAATAATATAATTAATGCCCAAGAAAATATCATTTTCTTTCCAAACTCATTCTCCAAACATTATTCAACTATGACATCCTATTTTGATTAAAAGCCCTCCAAATTAAATGCAATTCCTTTGTTTTCTTTAAAAATGCTCTTTTGGTCACAAACTGGTAAAAATTTCAAAATCAATCAAATTGAAGTTCGTTTTTGTTCAAATTTAAAATATAATTCTTTCATAACCTTTCAAACATATTCCAAGTTTACACTTTCACAATTTGGGCACCAACTCTTTATTTTTCTCAAAATTTCTCTTTTAAGCAAATAAATCACGAATTTTCCAAAAAATTCTAATTAATTTATATGCAACTCTAAACTCCATATAATCAAGTAACAGTGCATAAAGAAGTGTAAGAAAAATCTCTACCTCAAGCTAGAAGAGGAAAACAAGCAAAAATTCAAATTTCCAATTTTGCCGAACTTTGATCTCCACCGATCAAAATGTTGCCCTCATCAAACTCTTCACTTTGGCCTCAAGAACAGGTTAAAGGAGATACCACTTCCATACTGTCATTAACTCCTTGCTTGAGGTGTCGTCCTCTATATCAGAACTCTCATTTTGCCACAAAGACATCTTCAAAAATTGGCCCCTTACAGCATCCAATAATTGACATGCAATTTGCTCCCTTCTCATAGTGGGTGCAACCTAAATAGCTCTAATCCCACAAATGGCAGGAACAACTTCATATTCAAGGAATATTGCTCCCATTAGGTCCTCTGATGCCTCGGGAGTAATTGCTGAAGGAGCTATTTTCACGGCCTCCCTTTGAAAATTAATACCACCAAATTAAAGTATAGATGAATTAGATCCATTGTTATTTGTATTGGTATCGTTGACACTTTTTGGAGCCACCGAGTTTGATAGAACTCTGTAAGCAGTTTTGATTGACTCTACAACTAAACAACCAGCAATCCTCTGATGGAAAATATACAAATAAAGCTTGCAGATTTTATGAATCAACCATCCATTTCCAAGATCCATCTCCATCACAATAATGTTTCCTATCATTCTTTCAGCCGGTTTTACAGCATCACGCAAAAATTTCCCCATGACTTCGTCTAAACGCCTTCGTAATGCTGAAAATCTTAGTATCTCCATTGCCTCACAAGCACGGCCCATCTTTATTAGTTCATCGTAAACACTGAAGGCTAGGAGTACCATTCAACCCAACATCGAACTGGGTACCCACCAAATCGATCTACGCCGACATCTAAGTCATATCTCCGGCGGTCTCAAAGGCAGTCTTAAGATCTGTGCTCGGGTACCCAGCAAAAATGGTGTCGTTTCTAGCTTCGGCGAGGAGGCTAGTCACGTCGGCGAGCATAGCATTGGGAGTAACTACTAAGTGCTCGTTGTGTTGAAACCCAGTGAAGGCTGGCCATGATTTGAGATCGTCGAGACCGTTGCTGACAATGGTGAAAGTGGTAGGGAGCTGAGCTCCAGCTGTGTAGGTGTAGGAGTAGGAAAGGAAGATGCCATTGCAGGCATGGGAGAAGATGCGGAGAGCTGTTGGGGCCATGCTCTCATTGATGCCATTCTGTGGTGCGTCAGTCTCCATTCTTGAGTACAATTCAGCATTGTCATGATCATCCAGAAAAGAAACATCATGAGTATTTAGAGTGACTGTATTTAGAAATCACTCATTTGCACCCACCATTGGGGTCATTTTTGGTTTGCGTTTCCCACCACTACGCTTGTGCTTCATTATCTTGCTACTTAGAAGATTGGATAATGAAGTTTCTTTTGTTGCAGAAGCTTTCCAAACAGGAGTTAGAGAAAACTTGATTCAGACCCTTGGCCACTTCAAACTCTGCTCAGTGCTTTTCACAGGCGACTCTAATGAGCGAGAATGTCAATTTTAGAGAGAGAGAGATATATACCTTACATTCTCTTTAATCATTTTCTTCCACTGACTATGAACCACCACCTGAGTATAAAAATATATTTTACGTTCTCTTTAATCATTCATTCCCCACCATCTTGTTTTTTTAACCATGTTTCTTTACTCCTATCATTCTTTCTTTATTTTATAGTCCATCAAAAGAGTAAAATAGACAACCCATGTGTATGCTTTTGTTCCCTCCCCTCATGCACACTACTTCTCTCTCTATGATATCTTTAAATAAAATAAATAATTCACTTACCACGCCACTAAAAATATCATCATCCTATGATATATCTCACTCATAATTCATCATCATATATTCTATTTTCCACCAAACCCATCTGATTATTTTTTCATTTGGTAAAAAAAAAAAAAATATATTGGGTCATTACAGTTGTACCAGTTCAGGTAAGTCTATATACTCACTCGTAATCGTCTCATCGAGTTTTGGTAAATTGAGGCAAAATAGCAAAGCCATTGCCAGGGAAAAGAAGAACAAGTAAGGTGAGATGCCGAATTCCTTGGCTACGTCGAAGGCAATGATGCCGAATGAATCAACGACGAGAGAAATCAAACGGGTAGAGGTGGTTAGTGAAGATAGAGTGTGTTTGAGAGAGAGAGAGAGAGATGGTGAGGAAGATTTGGGATTGGGGAGTAGCATTGAGAACGTTATTGGGTAAGTCAACGGGTGGCAGGAAGATGTGGTGGATGGTTTTGGAGAGTGTTTGGAGGACTGTTTTTTGGGTTTTTGTGGGTGGTTCGTTGAATATAGAAATTATAGTATATAAAACCTTTTTATTTTAGTATTATGTATATAATTTATGATTGTATCAATCACTGATTTAGTATTATTTCTTTATTTATATCGTTTCTTAAATTGTATCATAAATCTATTATATATACATGGTCTCTACCAAATTCATGGGTAAGCCAAATAATTTTTTTCATTCTTTTTGATATCAGAGCTAAGTTAAATATCTAGTAATTTTGCTTCACCAGCAGACAACAACTTTGCCTTAGCTGCCTGTCGGATCTCAACACATTCCACTACCATATTTTCTTTTAGTATCACTTCGTGGTGATCTCTTCCTTTATCCAATAGTTTTTCCTATCCCAAATATTTCTATCATATATATATTTTTTTATTCGCAATCCATTTTTATATGTGTTTTTGCTCTACTTTGTTTTTTTCCTCTGTTTTAACCTCAAATAGGTTTCTATCTTCAAACCCATTTGAGTTTGAGGGGGGTATTATACATATAACATGGTAAGTATGGTGACATACCATGTGAACCACCTAAGCCACCACATTTAACACACAACCCAAGTGTGGTGCTGATGTATTAAGCACTTTTTGGCCTTTTTTTTTATTTAGTGGACTATTAGATTTGTTCGGTAGCATTTATTTGGACTAGCCGTTGAATTTTTTTTTTGGCTTCTTCCAGTAATTCATCGATAAGCTATGATTGTTGAATATCTTCACACCAGCATAAGGAGGGTGTTGAATATAGAAATTAGAGTACATAGAATCTTTTTATTTTTAGTATTATATATATAATCTATAATAGTGTCAATCACTAATTTAGTATTATTTCCTTATTTATATCGTTTTCTAAATTGTATCATGAATTTATTATATATACATGACATCTACCTTATTCATAGGTAAGCCAAATAATTCTTTTTATTCTTTTTGGTCTGGCAGCAACTATGAGAATGGTGGCGGTGGATGAGTTGCTTGGCGAATTTTGTGAAAGGGATGATATGGCCTATGCTTCAACTTGGTACAACAACTACATGGGGTGTTTGGTCCATGGCATAGTAGTCTTGAGAAATATAACTTGTGTTGTGTAACTGTGTTGTGTTGAGTTTGGTTATATGAGATAATAATTGATTGATTGCTACTTATAAAACAAAGAATTATTGTATAGTGTCTTGTCTGTTTGTTCAAGTTTTGTTTTAAAATGAGGGAATTCACCTTACAGATTTTGAGTTACACCTCATCATACAAGGAGTGGAATTTCATATCTTATAAATTAAAAAAATAAAATTAATCTTCTAACTTTGATTGTTATTTTCCCTTTTAAAATTGAGATTGCATGTAAATAGTTCTAGAAGGGGACTTTCGGAAATAGTGACATCAGTACAAATGTAATAGCAAGAGTTTGGGAATAAATATTGAACCGATTAATAAAATATGATTATGTGGACTTCTATTATTTTTCACCTATGAAATAATATAGTTTATGTGGGAACATAATTTTTGAATGACAACACGTGGTCGAGGTGTCACCGAAGTGCCAACCGAGGTGCCACGTGTTCTGGTCATGATGCCGAGATCATCTCGGCTAGGCCGAGGTTATCTGCGAGGATACCGGATTCCGAGATAAGCGGATGAGGGACAAGAGTCCTAGAATAGGAGAAGACTACAGTTTGGGTAAAGATGAGACTCTTAGAGAATTTATCCTAATCCTACTAGGAGTCCAAGATTAGCAGTAATCCTAAGTCCATTAGAGCTAGGCTTCTATTGGGACTAGGATTGTGTTGGCTATAAAAGGAAGGCACCCTTATGGGTCTAAGGTATGTCTTTTATGCTCTATCTAGTGAGTTAAGCACTATTGGTTATCTTTGAGAGATATTTTACTGACTTGATCGTCGAAGTGCTCCCGGGTGGACGAGCCACCGCCGGAATCTCTTCTTTCTGTTGCAAGTTGTTTGGGCTTAACCTATTCTGCCGGTGTTCTCCAGTTGAGTACTAAGTTGGCAGTGTGGTCGGAAATTGACACACACAATTTGGCGCCATCGGTGGGAAAGAAAGGAGAATAGATGGCCAATGACGGACAGAAAGAAAAGGTTGGGGACAACACTCTTACTAGGAGTGGGAAACATATTGACCTTGACGTTAAAGAAGACAATTACAATGAAGAGACTCGTTATAAGAATCACGGAGGAAATGATGTCGGCCAGGAGGGCGGCGTACCGAATAAATCGGACCGGAGCGGGTATTATAACGAGGACGACCTTCAAGTATGGAAAGATAAATGCCTGCGGAAGGACGACGAGATGAAAGGAATGGCGGACAAATTGGCGGACCTGTAAACGGTCGTCAATTTCATGATGTAAAACGTCATGCAGCCACTGTTCCCGCTACAAGATACGCTGATTCTAGTGGCCAAGAAAGGTGCCTAGAAAGGGGGGCAGAAAACGGTTCCTGTAGTCCCTCAGCATGGTGGGACCAAGGGACATTCTCATCGGCCTTCGCAGGAGGTCGGGCATGGAGAATCCCAGAAGGCATATCGAACAAAAGAAACCTGCACCAAAGAACATCGAGATGTTCAGAGGAAGGAACTCTGTTTTGACACGACCAATAGAGGGAGGTCCAAAAGGACTCACGATGACACTAGAAGTAGTGCACCAAAGAAGCTGAAATCCGTAGATAGCCGAGCTCTTGGATGAACCAAAGAGGATCTAGGAGATCACCTACAGAGAAAGCAACAAGATGCCGAGGTAACCTCCCCGGTCAAGTTGAGAACGCCGTTCTCGGAAAAATTAGACAAAGTTGAGGTCTCGAAGAGATTCAGTATGCCGAGGTTCCAGATATACAATGGGAAGTCGGACCCCAACTTTCACGTCGGATTATACCTGAACGCGATGGCGTTATACTCTGGGAACGAGTCGTTGTTCTACAAAGTGTTCCCCTCATCATTCGGGGAAACTGCATCGGACTGGTTTCACAAGTTGCCGAAAGGAACTATGAAAACCTGGGAAGGCCTGGCCGAGATGTTTGTGGCCAGGTTCGTGACAAACAAGCAATAGCCATTAAGAGTGGACGCCCTAATGGCCCTAAAGATCGGCGAGGTATTCAACTGAATACTAGGATGCAACCAAGAGGTGGCAGTCATATTGTTTAAAAATGGCTTGAAGGTTAACTGCCTTCTTCGAAAATCACTGGCAAAGACATTGCTGAAAAGTATAGAGGAGCTGATGGCCATGATAGAAAAGTATGCCAGAGCCGAGGAGGACACGCCGGGGACAAAGATGTCCAAACAAGAGAAGAAAAATGGTTTTAACACTTGTTGAAACTTGTGAAAAGTTTACAAGTTGAAGTTAAACCGAGATGATGTTTAACATTTGTTGAAACTTGTGAAAAATTTACAAGTTGAAGTTAAACCGAGAACATGTTTAACATTTGTTGAAATTTTAAGAAAAATTTACAAGCTGAAGTTAAACCGGGGTCATGATTAAAGGAAGGAATGATATAGGTTCCATCACCTCAGGATGCCGAGGTAATAGAACCTAGGGGCAGTTGTGGGAACATAATTTTTGAATGACAACACGTGGCCGAGGTGTTACCGAAGTGCCAACCAAGGTGCCACGTGTCCTGGTTATGACGCCGAGATCATCTCGGCTAGGCCAAGGTTATCTGCGAGGATACCGGATTCCGAGATAAGCGGATGAGGGACAAAAGTCCTAGAATGAGAGAAGACTACAATTTGGATAAAGATGAGACTCTTAGAGAGTTTATCCTAATCCTACTGGGAATCCAAGATTAGAAGTAATCTTAAGTCCATTAGAGCTAGGCTTCTATTGAGACTAGGATTGTGTTAGCTATAAAAGGGAGACACCCCCATGGGTCTAAGGTATGTCTTTTATGCTCTGTCTAGTGAGTTAAGCACTATTGGTTATCTTTGAGAGATATTTTACTGACTTGATCGTCGGAGTACCGCCGGGTGGACGAGCCACCGCCGGAATCTCTTCTTTCTGTTGCAAGTTGTTTGGGCTTAACCTATTCTGCCAGTGTTCTCCAGTTAAGTACTAAGTTAGCAGTGTGGTCGGAAATTGACACACACAGTTTACTACCATCACAATAATGTTAATTTTTTTTTATTAGTTAATAATAGAGTAAATTATAATAATTTCCTCAAGATTTGAAAAAAATAATATAAAATTTTACAATTTTGATATAATTATATTAACTTCTATTGAGATTTTAATTCACATATATAATTTTACTAAAAGAGAAGTCTATATAATTATGTTAAAATTATAAAACTTATTATATTAGTCTAAACTTTAACGAAGATCAATATAATTTACACTTAATAATATCATATCACGGTCATTCTCAATTATAGCGTTTCTAGTTTAGACTAGACCCATTGTGTATTCTGGACTCGGAGCTCATAGCCCCGCATGGTTGTTCATGTTTTTCCCTCTTATTTTTCCTTAAATTTTGTTATTGGATTGTAGTTGTTGTGTTTGGAACATGTGGGTTGCTTGATTTTCATACCTTTGTTGCCTAAATTTTTGCTCCTCCACTCGAGCGGCACTTCTTGGGCTCGAACAGGCTTTGCGAACTCTCAATATTTTTGTAGACCTGCAAAATACTGGAAGAGTGTATTCTACGCTCGAGCAGTGTTTCCTACGCTCGAACAGGTGGGCGCTCAAGCGGCTAATCTTGAGCTCGAGTGATGTCCTTCGTCTGCAAAACTTTTGAAAGTATGTATTCTGCGCTCGAGCATCACTTCTTGCGCTCAAGTAGAACAATGTGTCTAGCGCTCGAGTGGACTGCGTGTATATCAGTTCGTAATGAGGTCATTTTACATCACTTTTTCACTTCTTTCTTTATATACATTTCAAAAATCCTAGATCTAGAGCCTCTCTCTCTAAAACCTACGTTCTCTCTACATTTTCACCTAAGAGGTGGTTTGGGATGTTCTAAGGCCTGGTTTGGCATCTTCAAAATAAGACAAAATGTCAAAAAGTTAAAAAGTTATCACTATTCACCAAAATAAATTATAAAAAAATTGTTTTTATACAAATTGTGAGACAACTCACTCTGACGTGAGTTATCTTTGTTTGACTTTGGTGAGAACAAATTACACAGGCAGAGGCAAGCTTAAGGATGGTGATGTTCGGCCCGTGGGGGCCATCACGGGTCCCGTTTTGATAATCTGAACCATTCAATGTGTAGAACTCGTCGAGTACTATATGCCTATAAAAAATCACGTTGGTCGGATATCGCAAACTATATGATCAAGTCAGTTTTGTATAAAAAAAAATAGATGGTTTTATAGTTAACGATTGAAAAAATACTAATCCGATCAGATAGCTATCGATATTTGATCAACGTGATTTTTTATAAATATATTGTACTCGACGAGTTCTACACATTCAACGGTTTCGATTAGCAAAACGAGACTCGTGGTGGGCCCTCACGGGCCGAACAACACTGTTCAATTCAATGCCCGAAAAGGAGGGAATCATCTCCTACCCTACACTCTGCACATGCTGCCCCTTATGGCTTCCGACCGTACGGCCTATTCTATCACAATCTTCTCCTATACATAAATTTATACAATTTTTTAATACGCATTTTTTCGTAAAAAGTCAAAAAGTTTTTCCAAACAATCATATTTTTTTCCTCAATTTTTTAGTCCAAAAAGTGCACTTATTTAGGACATCCCAAACAACCCCTAAATAAGTGAACTTTTTGACTTTTTATGAAATATAGGTTGGGTATGGGTTGGGTTTGAAGTGATGTGGTAGAGAAGTGATGTGACTTAAATAAGATGATATGACTTAAATAAGATAGTGACTTTTTCACTTTTTAACTTTTTTAGTATATGCCAAACAATACCTAAATCCATTGGTTTCTCCACCCGTGTACCTTTGTTAAAAAGGTAGAGCATCTGAAGAGATCCGTTTTGATTTAAGTAGAAGTTGGCTTCGACTTCTTTGAAATTCCTCCATTGTTGCTTTGGTCATCTAAGCTTAAGGTAGGAATTTTCTACACTCTTTATTCTTTATTTGGGAAGCCAAACCTTGGGCTTTTTTTGGCTAAAATAACTACACACACAAAAAAAAAAAAAAAAAAAAAGGCTTTTTAACTACAAAAAACAAAATATCACATCCAACCCATAATCATTACATTCTTTTTCTCCCAAAAAAGTAAAAAAAGCTAAAAAAGCCAAAAGCCCTTCCCAAACGAGATTTTTTAGCCCGGGCTAAAATAGCCAAAAAAGCCAAAAACCAATCCACTTCCCAAACGTACATGAGTTTTAACTTGGTTATTTCTTGATGTATGAAAAACATTGGGTTTTGAGGTGATTTTAACAAACCTAGGGTTTGTGGTTTAAATTCCAGAGAGGGATTTTCAAAGAGATGTCTTAGAAATGGTTATGGGAATAGATATGACCTTGGGTTGTGTTAAAATAGTTGATTTTTGATATTTGGGATGAGATTGGAAAAAACGGGAGTTTTGCCCTAAAATAACTTGAATAATTATTTTGTATAAATAATGAAAATTGTACAAGAAATGTGAAATTGGATAGACATTTATATAAATGGTGTAGTTAGATACGTGTTATCTCTCACCTATGAAAATTTGAATAATTTATTTGTTGAAAAGATTGTATATCTGTTTTAAAATATTTATTTTGGACTATCGGTGAATGATAACTATGATTATTGTAGAAATTGTATAAGGATTAGGTAAATTGAAATTTTCTTATTGGTTCTCATTGAATATAACTGTGTTTTAATATATTGTATATGTATGATGTTTGGGAGGAGAAAGGGGATGTACTTCATATTTGAGAGGAGAAAGGGAATGGACTCAATTAAATTAAGTTGACTTGTGTGTCTTGGGTGCAAGTCCCAAAAACTTCGCATATCAATGGGTGTCGATCTCGTGAACGAAATTTTCGTAAAATAGCAAATTGAAGTGTTTGTGTATAATGGTTGTATGGTAAGAAAACCATTGAGTTGTAGTCTCAGTTGGGTTATCTAGATAACAATGGATATGACTTATAAATTGAGGAGATATGAAATGACATGAAACGAATTAATATAAAATAAATTGGGATATAATACTTGGCATAATATAGTTTTGAAAAAAGAGTTGTAAATGATTTTATCTTTAAGCATTGGTCATGTACATCATGTTTATAACTTTGTTAAAGTTCATATATTGTGTTAGATTGTTTGTACTGGGTTTGGACTCACCCTATTGGGAAAAATCATTTTCATGCCTCAGCCAAGACAGTAGCTTGGAGGGATTGGGAGCAAGAGCTTCTATTTTGTTGTGTCTATTTTTGTATAAGGGCTTGAAATTGTGTTGAGTTAGGCTCACTTTTGTTGTTACCAAGCAACGATTTGGAAATATATAAGCCATTAGGGCAACTGATGATCTATGTAGCTTTCATTCTTTCTTATATCTGTCTTTTATATATATTAAACTTTGATGAATGAAGGTATGTTAATTCAATTATATTTCCGCTTATGAGATGGGTTCGTTGTGTTTATTTTAGGGGGCGTTACATCAATATTTATTTAAATTTTCTAATCCTTTTTAAATAGTTAAGCTACTATATTATTTTTTTGTTTCAATCAATTAACCATCTTCAGCCAAGTTTCAATGATCTCACTTTATTAAGACTCAGCTTGCAAAAACGGACAGAGTCTTCAGCCATGATTCATGATCTCGAGACGATTCATTTTGTTGAAAAAGGATATCAGAAGAGACCGCAAATCTCATTTTACTGATCTGATTTATTTGTAAAAAAAAATTGTTCCCCTTTTTACTGAGTTAGTTAATTATAAAGGTAAATTACAAATATATTTCTAAAATTTATTAAGAACATAAATTTTTATCTCATGTTTTACAATTATAATTACTCTATTATCAAAAAAATTCCTACAACTAACCTAACAGATAAAATTAAAATTATCCAAATCTATGTATTATATAAGGAAAATAGAGTTTCTAGTAAGAAGACTTATAAGAGCTCCAAAGTCTCATTCCACAATTACTGATTTTTGTGATTTTAAAAACATTTAAAAATAATTCTATTAGCCAACAAAGTAATTATAGATTAAAAAAAATGAATAAAAAACCACCTAAAATTTTGAATTACAAGTTCGTAAAATCTCTCTCCCCATTATTTATTTCTTTTCTAAATCTCATCTCATAACAAAGTAACTGTACATTAAAAAAACATTATACATTAAAAAAAAATTACAAACAAAAAATTATAGATTAAAAAAAACGTAAAACCACAATAGTTAATTTTTTTAATTTTAAAAATATTTAAAAAATAGTACTATTAGCTAACAAAGTAATTATAGAGGAAAATGGGTCACTGCTGTGCTAAAAGCATAGTAGTGACAGTGGTGCCTCTATTTAAGGTATATTATGGCCTTATTTTTATAATTCAAACCGTTCATTTTGTAGGGTTTCTTAAGTACTTCATTCCTACCAAAAATCATATTAATCGGATATCAATAACTATATGATCGAATTGCATAATCAAAAGAAAAACTTATTATTTATTTTTTTGGTTATTGATCATATAGTTGTTGATATCCGACTAATATAATTTTTGGTAAGTATGAAGTACTTAACAAATCTTACAAAATGAACGGTTTGGGTCATAAAATAAGACCATAATACACCTCAAATAGAGACACCACCGTCACTGCTGCGCTTTTAGCACAACAGTGACCCCATTTCCAACTGTAGATTAAAAAAGAAACTAAAATTGCTAATTTTTGAAATTTTAAAAATAATGTTATTGACAACAAAGTAACTATAGATTTAAAAAAAATAATAAAAGTACACAAGTTCCAAAAATCTCTCATCTAATATTTATCTTTTTTCTAAATCTCATAATCTATCTATCTATCTATGCTATCTATACTATATATTAAGTAAAAGAGAGTTTTTAACCCCTAAGGCCTGTGGGGCCTTCAATATCTCAATCTGAATTTTCTAAATTTTTCATTTTTTATTTAAAAAAAAAAATTCAGCATTTATTGATTTGGTCAAAATCCCCTGATCAGTATTTATTAACTTTTTTCAATCCACATGTCTTTCTATATGCCTGCATTTATTGATTTGGTTAAAATCCCCTAATCAGCATTTAAAATTCCCTCATATAAATAATTATAGATACAATCTGTGTATAGTTACTGCAGTACCTTTTTCAACTTCTCTCATACACTATGGTTAGTGATAAGATTGTTAAATTATTTTTATAAAAAATCTTAAAAAGCATAATTTATATTAAAAAAAATTTAAAACAAATTTAAATATCTATGATTATCCCGTACATAGCACAGATGATAGGCCAGTGCTATATTATACCAAAGTGACTTTTCATCTTAGAGGCCTTAAGTGTTTGAAAACTTTAAATCTAATATTTTGAAATTTTGATTTTTATTAAAAAAAAATTAAAACATCTATTGGCTATTCTAATGATATAAATATTAACTTTTAAAATTATTTAATACAAATATATTATGATAAAAAGAAAGAAAGAAAGAAAAAATACACAATTCTCAACCTCCCATTCAAAATAAATCAAGCTTTTATTTAAAAAGAATATATATTGCTGATAAAAAGAAAGAAAGAAAGAAAAGAAAAAAAAAAACACACACAATTCTCAACCTCCCACTCCTTAAAATAAATCAGGCTTTTATTTAAAAAGAATATGAATCTGATACAATCTCCTCTCTCCTAAAATAAATCTATTGAAAAAGGGACTCTCTCACCTCCCATAAAATGTATACTATTAATATCTTTCACAACTGGTCTGATCTATATAAATGTAAAATTAAACCTGACATAAAATAAAAATTAAACCTTATATCTAGATTCTCTCTCTCTATTCCATAATTAAACACAATTTTATTCCCAAATAAATTTAACCATATCTATACTATATATAATTTTCTTTTTTAAAAATCTCATAATTTATTATTTTTTTTATAATGATTCCATAATTTATAATTTAGAAAAGGAAAGACGAAAAAAATTATTATTGTGCATTTTTTCTCTAACCAATTCTTTCTTCTATCCAAAATCCTAACCATCATGCATTATACTTTTTCCAATTCATTCATGTCTTACTTGCCCTTTAAATATTATGTTCATGGAACGATTTTTAATTTTCTTTTCATGAGACAATTTGGAGGCTAGTTTATCTTTAATCTATTGTATTCTTTAAATAGACTCTTTTATCTTTTAGGTACACTATTTTTTTTTCTTTTTTCTTTTTATTTATTTATTTATTATTTATTATTTTTTTATCTATGACCATTTTTTTGTTCTTCTATTTTATATTTTGTGTGTCATTTCTCCCTCCTCTCTACCAATCATTATCTGTTTTTTTGTTTATAACTATTTTTTGTTAGTTAATATTGTTTTACTCGAATTTTTATACTAAAATGGCGTGATAGGGTCATTTGTATAATAAAAAACATGTCACTTATTATAAAGTGATAGATCAAAATTCAAACAAAATCATTATTAATAAGTTTTTTGTATTGATTTTATATTTGTATATCATTACTTTTTAAAAAAAAAAAAAAAATTACTCTAATATTTTTTTGATATCATGATATGTGTTAATTGATAGTTAGGTTGCTAAAAAACAACTCAGCCTATATGCTTTGATAAGGTGAGTGAGTGAGTTGAGTTAGACTGATTGGGTGATAAAATTGACTGATCAGTTAGGCTGCTAGTTAAAATTTATTAATTCCATATAGTTTTGTACGAGTCCCTACTCTATTTTTATTTCAAATTAGGAAGATTCCGAAGAAATTGAAATGGCTTTGATTTCAATTTCCTCTGAGTCTTCCTGATTTAAAATAAAAAATATAGTATGGATTTGTACAAAATTAAATGAAATTAATAAATTTTAACTAACAGCCTAACTAATCAGTCAATTTTGTTACCTAACCAGTCTAACCCAACTCACTCATCTTATCAAACAATACAGGCTGAGTTGGTGTGGGAGGTCTAGTTTTTTAGTACACTCCCACACATAACCACCCTTGCAAAAATAAAAGAAAAGAAAAGAGAGGGGAAAAAAAATTAAAAAAAAAACAAAACTAACACAATCAAAAAAAGAAAAAAAAAAAAGAAAAAAAAAGAAAATTGAGGCAAATTCGAAGCATTATTGTATTTTTATTATCAACTTTCAATTTGAAAAATTTACACCAAACAGTACTTGTTTGATCATCTTTGTCATGATCGGTTTCAAAAAATAAAATGAAAAAAGTTAGGCAATTAAAAAAAAAAAGAGTCGGTAAAAGAGTTTGAAAATTACCTAAAAGAGATGTGCTACATAGCTCGAAAGACAGCCCCCTGAATCCCCCGAATTAAAAAACGACGTCGTTTTTGATTTTTTTTTTCTTTTCTTCAGAAGAAGAGAATCAGAGGAAGAGAAGGAAGGAGGAGGAAGAAGGAGAAGGAGGAAGAAGAAGAAGAAGAAGAAGAACTGGAGGGGAGGGGGCCAACAAAATCGGGCTGGAGGCGGAAGCGGGGGGGAGGCAGAGGCAATGGTAGAGGCAGGGGGCAAAGGCGGAGGTAGAGGCGGGGGCTGCGAGGCAGAGGCGGAGTTGCGACGAGCTGGAGCTGCTGCGACGAGTGACGGAGGGCGACGATCGGACGGAGGCAACGGCGGGCGGAGGGCAACGGCGGGCTCCTCTTCCCCTCTCTTCTCTTTCTCTCTTCTTTTTCTCTCCTATCTCATTCGGGGGATTCGGGGGGCTGAAATTAGGGGGAAAAAACATTTCTCTTACCTAAAAATAGAATGTTGTGCAAATTTAAACTTAATATAATTGAACTATATTCGAATGTTGGTGACAAATATCCCGTCAGTTTTCAGTTACTCCAACAAGAAGCAAAGTCAGAATTTCATTTAAGTAGGTATGTCACAAAATTATGTCAAATGAGGCAAGTGTAACAAATACATGCCTAGGTCAAAGTTTCATGATCATCAAGTGTACACCAGATAAATTTTCCATGCTTTGGCATCACAATTTGCCTTTGTTTGGCAACTTGGGTTGGTTTGGGTTGGGTTTGGCACTATTTTAGTCACAAAAGATAAAATAAATTTTTTAGTGTAATAAGACAAAATGTCACATCCAATCTATAATCATTAAATTCTTTCTTTCACCAAAAGTTAAAAAAGTCAAAAAGCCTATTTCAAACAAAACTTTTTAACTACATGCTAAAATAACAAAAAAACCAACTCACTTCTGAAATGAACTCACAAGAATTACATTGGGGGAAAATGTTTGATAGGCTAAAAGAGTTTTTCTTTGTTTAACCCATAATAATGTAGTTATAGGTGTCAACTGTTTCTTTGTCAAACACTCAATTATATATAGAGCATCACTATCTTATTTCTGCACCATTATAAATAAATTTTAGAGATTAAATTGTAGATCTCTCACATTTGTTGTTTGGCACACATTTGTGTCAGCAATGTCACAGCTATCTATGATTTGGGGCCTTGTCATCTATTTATAGGCAATTTTCCTACAAGCTATCTTGAAGAAAAAATAAAATAAATGATTTGTTAAGTTGAAAAAGAAAAAAAGAAAAAAAAAATGAATTGTAATTTTTTTCCAATTTTATTACATAAAAGAAAAGAAAGGAATCTCTTATAAGTTATACTTATGTTTTTTTTTTTTTTGGGTTTTATGTCTTTAGTAACTGGATGGATAGTTTTAGTATTATATAAAAATTGTAATCATTTGTTTTTTTCCCTCTCCCAACCTCTCCAATTTTGGAGTGAACAAAAAAATGGATTGTAAAATAAATCAATTTCTCTTCATTTCTCTCATCTTTAATAATCCAAACAAGTAATTAGAACCAAAAGAAATCGATTTTTTTTTTCTTTTCTCTCTAAATAACTCAATCCAAACTAATTGTTAAGTTTTATATTTTTTATTTTTATCTCTCAATTAGACCATCCTTCTAGAGTAAACTTGAAATACGCACAATCACTCGAACTACATATATCAATTAAGATTAGGTGGCAACATTGAAAATAATCAAACATAAAGGCCTTGTTTGGTTTGTTTTTCAGAAATATTTTTGAGAAAAATTCTCTACAAACAAATTTTCAAAAGTAATCAAACCAAACAAATTTTTTTAAAAAAATTCTCAAAATTTTGTTTGGTTACCTACTTTCCAAAATCACACTCTCTTTCATACACATCAAATCAATCACTTTTTTTAAAACTCTCTTCTCAAAATAATTTTCCAAAATTATTTCCGAAAAAAAACAAACCAAACAAGTTTTCGTACTTTTTATCTCAAAAACTACTCTACAAATACAAATCACAAAACATGCTTGGTGCCACGAAATGATTGAGAACTATACTTGGATCAAAATGCATTTGGTTCTTTGTATTCAATAAGTATTGCATGATCGAATAACTCAAGAAGGGGCGTAGGCTGTTGAAGTGGTACTTCTCAGAAAAATGAACTACTTAAATAACTTCATTTAACTACATTTTTGTTAAAACTCATTAATGAATATAAGTTTTAATGCTTCTAAATATTGAGAATTTTTCTATAATGTGTGATTCAAATTCAACTTTTATATAGTGGCACCATAATTTGAATCCAAAATTATTTTTGAGTAAAATTGTAAGTAACTTTTTGATTAATTATTGCATAATTTTATTTATTTTCGGTCATTCGTTAGAATTATTGTATAAATTTTGATAATCTCAAATCTAATTTCTAATCTTCTTATATCTTAGGAGGCACTCCACCATTACATTTAACCCAACACCCAGGGGATCGGGTTTGGGCCAACCTAGACTTGAATGCTCTTGACTGGGGCTTTAAAGCCCGCCGATGCCAATTTTTTTTTTTCTTGAAACTTGAAGGTCTGGCAAAAGCCAAGAGCCAGACCTTCTAAGCCATTGGTTGGGCTTTGGTTCGGCTTGAGATAGCCTGTGGGCTTGGCTTTGAGATCGACTATTTTTCATATTTCATTTTAGTAAACTCTTATTTATCAAATTATTCTCTTAACGCTATTTATATGTTCTACACATTGAATTTTGACGCTATGTTTATAATTTTACTCTACTAATTTTTTATTTTTTATTTTTATTTTTAAGATATGAGAGTATAAAAATAATCAACGACCAAACCTTTTTCAAATTGTTGCCAAAGCGTAAAGAGACCAGTGCTAATAAAATTGAAATATTGATCTTTAAGTCGAAATCCAAGTTGAAATTTACTTAGATGTGTTCAGTTTGAAGAGAATCCACTGTACTATTACCCAATTCAAATTCAACAAGTTAGTTGTTTTGAGTTTGAATTTGACTTACATATTGTTTTTTGATAAATTAGTTTTAAGAAATCGCTATGAGATATGTATGTGATACTTTCTACTAATGAAATCATGAAAAAAGAGATTAACGAGATAAATATTATATTCCATCTATCTAATCAAATTACGTCAAATAGGTTCTAATTAGTCCATGACTGCTACTCCAATTGATCCAAAAATTTTATGTCACCATGCTTTGAAACTATTGAATAATGATTTTATTAGCATGTCCTTGGAATAAATATTAGAAATATTATATATTCTATATGAAAATATGTGAGGAACGCTTCTCTCTAATCTAAAATTTGAATTGGAAGTGTTGTCCAGGTCTGTGGGGCCACGAGTCTCAAATTGATGATTCAAAATGTTTATTTTGTAGAACCATGAAATAAAATTATATTCCATCTATCCAATCAAATTATGTCAAATAGGTTCTAATTAGTCCATGACTGCTACTCTAATCGATCCAAAAATTTTATGTCACCATGCTTTGAAACTATTAAATAATGATTTTATTAGCATGTCCTTAGAATAAATATTAGAAACATTATATATTCTACATGAAAATATGTGAAGAATGCTTGTCTCTAATCTAAAATCTGAATTGGAAGTGTTGTCCAGGTCTGTGAGGCCACGAGTCTCAATTTGATGATTCAAAATGTTTATTTTGTAGAACCATGCATGTATATCATCTATAAAAAAAATTTAGGTTGATACCATAATTGTAGCCTTTCTATTTTATTGCGTTTGTCTCTAAAAAATGAATAATATGTGTGTTTTTAAAAATAGACTATTTATTTTTTTGAAGGGTAATGCTAATGATACCAAATTTTCTATCAAACAAATAAACAAAGGTCTCACATGGGTGTAGGGTCCACAATTTTATAGACTCCACACCCACGTAAGACATTTGATCATCTGTTTGATAGAAAATTTAAAACCTATAGCATTTTTTTTTTCGAATCCAAACGTGATATAATGCAGAGGTTATAATTATCAGATTAATTTAAATTTTTTCGTAAATAATATATAAATCTTACAAAATGGATGATTTAAATAGTAAAAAAAAAAAAAACAAGAGCAGAGCAAAACAACTTTTCTGGCGCGGATTTTGAACTTGAACTGTGGACAAGCTGGATCAATCTTTCTAAGCATTGTTAAGATGTGTCCTCATCTGTTTTTCATATCTCAATCAATAGTAATGGTAGAGAGCCCGAATATAGGGGCTCGAATTTGGCTTGAAATTAGGGGAAGAAGGAGGAGGAGGAGGAGGAGAAGAAGGAGAAGAAGAACTGGACATGAGGGGCTAACAAAATCGGGCGGAGGTTGAGGTGGAGGTGGAGGCGGAGGCGGCGGTGGGCGGAGGCAGAGGCGGAGGCGGGGCTGCGATGCCGACGAGCGACGAGCGAGCGAGATCGGCCGACGAGCTGCGACGCCGGCCGACGAGCTACGACGACGACCACTCTTGTAGCACTTGGGCCCTTTTAAAACTTTTGGGAAGTGTATTTGAACCATATATTATGTTTTGGGAATCTTCGGTGTTGTTGTACCTTGGTTTTGGATGAGTGAAAATTGATTTAAACTTGTTGGGTTTGGTTGTTCGCACTTATTTTTGTCAAAACGTTCCTTGGAAACTTAGAAATTTTGCCTTGGGGTCGACACTATCCTTCCTAAGGGTCGACCCTTGCATGTTGTGATGTTTCTGGGAGTGTCGCTGGAATATAGGGTCGACACTAGCCTTGGTGGTGTCGACACCTGCCTCTTGTTGCTGTCCACTAGGGTAGACACCAGTCTGGGGTGGTGTCGAACCTTTGTTGTATGTGCGTTGGTTGCTGGGAGATAGGGTAGACACCAGTCTGGGGTGGTGTCGACCCTTTGCTGTCTGTGTGTTGGTTGCTGGGAGATAGGGTAGACACCAGTCTGGGGTGGTGTCGACACCAAAGATCTTGATCAAGCTTTCCCAGATTTTTTTTTAACTCTTTGGTGTCGACACCACTGTTGCAGGGGTCGACACCTACGTGTTTTTTTTCAAATTTTGGGCTGGTTTGGGCCCTACTTTTGAGGGGTTTTGGGCCCATTATTTTATTGACTTTAGGGTCACTTTTCTACCACTATAAATAAGCTCCAAAACATGTTTGATTTCACTTTTCTCTTCTTTTCTCTCTCTCAAACCGTGAGCTCTCCTCTCTCTCTCTAAACTCAAGCTTTTGGCACTAAGATTTCTAGATCTACTCACCTAGAGTGATTGTTCCACCATGGTCTTTTGAGAAAAAGTGTAGATCTCATCATAAGCTTCCTCTTGGTCCGATTGGTTCATGGCTTCGTCGCCATTAATGTTTGGGTCGTCATCTTTGGCTTCAAGAGGTAGGGGTCCTAGTTCTCCTTCAATGCTTACATTGATAGATAGATTTGTGGTATTTTGGAATATATATATGCAAAATCTATATTTTGGGCATATAGTGTAAATCATGAAATTTTGGGGTTAGGGTTTGAAATGTTGGGGTTCTATTATGGGGTTTAGATTATGGTTTATGGATTATGGACCTAGGGTGTATAATAAATGGAAAGATTGGAACAAAAAGTAATGGGTTAAGAAATTTGGATTTTTCTTGAAATTTCTAGATTTTTTCTTAAAACCCTAGGTTGATTTATGATGATAAACAATGAGTTTGCCCAAATTGAAAGTAGAATCATGAAATTGAGGTATGGAATTGTATATATACAAGTTTAATTGAATTTTGGAAGTGTTTGAAAATCATGTTAAAAATTAGCGATTGAACCTTATTTATGGATATTGTAAATTATGCTATGATATGAAATGAAACTTGGGAAAAATGATCAGTTAATGATAGGGATAACATGAGCCTTTGAATGAAATGATGAAATAAAAATTTAGGAGTACACTTTGAATTATAAATAGTGGTGTTGAGTTAAGATATGTTGAATTGTGGTGATTATGTAGAATTGTATTGACTATGCTGATTTTGGTTTTTGTGATATAAAATGTAGAGTTTCCAAAATGGGCTTAATCTCAAATTATTTTATTAAATTCCTAGTGGGCTTGCTTAGTTATTTTGAAAATCAAGAGGATGATTTAATGGGTTCTTTATGGGGATGGAAATGCTTGGTTTTTGGTGAAAACACTAGAACTTTAGAGATTTTTGAGGAACATGGAAATGTTCATAAAACTCATTTCTTTCTTTGAATAGAAGGTGAATGTGTGTAAATTCCATAATGTGTTTTGCAAGATTGGTAATCTTTTAAATCTATTGAGTTGGAGAAATGGTTTTGAAAACTTCATGTGTAGTCCTTGGTGGGACCATGCTGCTTTGACTTGTGAAATGAGGAAGTTGATGGTATACGGTTGATTTGAGAAGGAATGTTATGAATCATGGAGATTTTTGCATTTGCATATCATATCATTTATCATCGTGCATTGTGGTTTTAAATCCAAGAGATTTGCATTCATGACAGAAAATGATTTGGATGAGAAATATGGAAATGTGAATGGGGTAAATACGTGGTAAGTCCGGATAGGGGGTGTAGTTGATTTTGTTAAGTTGGCCTTGAGTGTCCAGGGTGAAAGACCCGAAAGCCGCGCGGATAGGTGTCGAGCCTTCCGGTTAGCACCGGTAAAAATGACAGTTTGGTAGTGCTTGTTGAGCCTACTTGCAGACACCAGCCTAGGGATTACCAGTGTCGTATTTACCGCCCCTTTTAAAGTAATGATGGAAGTTTGAAATTGATGAGATCATATGATGACATTGAGAACATGGTGATTTTGAAACAATGCATTGGAACGGATGTTTTTCCTCGTTGATTTATCTTGGCATAGCATTGCATTTACATTTACTTTTGTGTTGAGGAAAAAGCATAACTATGTACATACTTTGTGAGAATACTCTACAGAACTTGGGAATTTATTTTAAAAGAATGGTTGGTTTTCAAAAATGGTTTTTGGGAGTTCACATCCCGCTGTAGTAAGCCGGCAAAAAGTGGATTGTGTTGAGCTATGTGTTGAGAGGTAAGCTGAGTTGATGATTTTTTTTTTTTGTTACTTGTGATGAATTTGTGGAATTTCATATTGATGTATAATTTGGTTTAAAGAGGAAATGTGCATGAGCATTATTTGTAAATAATGGGAAACAAAAAAAAGAATAGATATGAGGATTGTAGATTATGATGATAAACTTAACGAAGTAGTTGTGTTAATAAAAGTAAATTGTGAGAGTTGTTCCTTAATTAAATAAAGGATTGGCTTGGAAGGGTTTATTAACATTGTGTTATCTTGAAATAAAACTTTGCGGGTGTAATTAACGGGGTGAATTGAGTATAGGAGAATTGTTGGCAAATCAAAAAGGAACTTGAACTTGAAGTTATGGGGTTTTAAGTTAAAAATAAAGAGTAAAAGAGTAGAATGAAAGAAAAGAGGAACATTAAAAATGGAAGTTAAATGAGAAACATTTTGAGAAATGGGTTATTAACCTTTAAATGATGTTGTTTCTTAAATACAGTTGTTTCACAAGGAGCTATGTCTTTCTAAAAGTTAAGGGATGATTTTAATGGCTGAAGGTTTTTCTTACAAGTGTTTAAATTGTTTTTGAGAAAAAGATAACTTACTTATGATATTTTGAGATTATGAAATGTCACCCTACTATATGGTATCACCCAAAGATGCATGATCATTTTTATCTGTGTGTTAGTTATTGATTTAGAACTGTGAGATTCCTACTGGGCATTAGTGCTCACCCCGTTGTTGTTGTATCTTTTTACAGGAAGAATGTTTGGATTATTTGATTGAAGATGTACAGAGTTCTTGAGTCATTTGTATAACTTCATGGTAGTTGTAAAAGAAGTGGATTTGTATTGTATTCATTTATTTGTAGCTTCGCGGCAGAAGCATTGGCATGTATTATTGTTGTTGTATTCATTGAGAGAGAGAATATGTATTATCGTATTTCTGCTACTCAAGTGTAATAGATATTCGTATATGTAGAAAAAAAAATATGGACCTAAATTTACAGGCTTTGGTAATGTTTTCGTGTAATTAAAATTCGGGGCGTGACAACATGGTATCAGAGCTAACCGGGTTTGAATACCTGGAGCTCGTGGGAAGTGGTTTTTACCACAATGGGTTGGCTTCGCTTGGTGAGGATATTTGCATATAGAAATAGGAGGTATAGGACATTATGTGTTGCATTATGTGAGCATGGGTTAAGCCTCGTGGATAGTTGTTGTAGCCGGCTAACTTGCTTTGAGATCTCATTGGAAAATGCGTCTGATCAACGTAGTTTCTAATGAGAGTTCCTTGGAAGTTCCGGGACAAGTGGTGGGACAAGTGGTCGTCTTTGTAGGCTTGATTCAATTATGTGGTTTGTTGCTAAAAAATTGTTTATGTGCTGTGTGATTATGTGTTAGGTTGGTTTCTGGATTTAGTAGGAAGAGTAAGTGCCTCAGGAAAGGGTTAGAGGTTGGTTATTAATGTCTGATGTCGTTGTTGAGATAATGAGAGCTGTAAGATAGGTACCAATCTGCAATAAGTGGGACGTTAGATAGTGGTAGAGATGTATATTGACTTATGAATCTTAAATTGAATGAAAGTGTTTATGGAACATGGAATGTGAGAGTTGTATGAATTACAAGGAGTAAAGTTGCGATGATATGAGATCTTAGAATGGTATGAGATTAGTTTAAGTTACTTAGTGAATCGTGAGAGTGCTTGGTGGTGGTATGAAAATTGTGCCTCATGGTGATAAAAGTAGTGTTGGCTTAGGGTGTGGTGAGCTAGTGGTTGTGTGTGTATGAATGAGTTAGTAGTATTGGAGTATGGGGTTCATGAGTATGAACAAATGCTAGAAGTAATTCTTGGGAGGAAATATGAGTCGTGCTTCGTAGTAGTGAGTGTTGTGCGGGTGGTAATTCTGTTGTGTGACTCGAAATAAGTGTTATTATATCGGCTTGAGAATGATGAGATTGTTGGAAGTGGTGCTAATGTAACGCATATTGGAAAAGTCTAGTGAGATTCTAAAAGCGGGTAGGACGGTGTAAGAAGCTTTATCTCGGGGTAGACGGTGTGAGGTAACTTGTAAGCGTTAGTAATTGTATGGTTGGCCGATTAGTGACTTCCGAGTGTAGGAGCAAAGTGTTATGAAATTTTGGGCATTGTTTGTATGAGAATAAGAGGTGATGATGATTATGATTATGAATTGTGAGACGTGAAATGATGTGTGTATCAATAATTGAACCACGAGAATGGAAATTGGATGAATTGGGCTAAGTTGCGTAGAGAAGACAGACTCTTGTAGTCACCCTCTTTTGTGGGACTTAAGGATTGGTTTGGGTTAGTCTGTTTTGATTTGACTTGCAACTAATGGTATTAACAAATGCTACTTGAAGTTAATTGATGCTTGATTATTTGGGGAGTTGCCTTGTTTTGGATAAGTAGGGATGTGAATGGATAGTGTCTCAAGGGGTACTTGATGGCATGAAATCTTACTTGTACATGTATACGTGTGTTGTTTATGTGAAATTGTGAAATTGCTCTAGACGAGTTGAAAATATTCGAGTGGAAATTGTTGTAAGTGCACTTGTGCCAATGTGTATATATGTTGAATGTTGATATAAGTGTTGACATTGGTAATGAATATGTAGGTTTGTTTTGTTTGTTGTTGTTGCAAATGTGTATGGAAATTATGTTGTGATGTCGCCGGATGGGTGGCGGAGGTTATTTGGTGATGGTTGGGATTCACCGAAAAAAAAAAAAAAGAAGTTGAGATTGATGTGGGAAAACGAAAATCTATTTTCGTTGTATGTGGCCTAGGAAGGCATGGTTGAACTAAATGTTAAGAACTTAATTCGAGTATGATGATGAATGATTTTCATTGTTCTACTTTTAAATGTCAAATGGAATAAAGAATTGATGATGCCGTTTATTGAAGTGCAATTGAAAATTTTGGTGTTGGATCGTACAATGTGAATTGTCCTTCGTTTTTGCTTGTGTTGACCTAGTGTTTGGTTTAATAATGGTTTCCATTCCTTTGAAATTCAGTTTTGGTCATTCAATAGGCGTGGTCTGCCTAATTATTAATTGAGAAGTTGTTATGGACTTTGGGATTATAAATGGTTAGTGTTGCTCCTTGCCGTTGAAATTTCGATGTGTGTGTTGGTCGAAAGGTATCTGTGATCCTTTTCTTGTGATTCTTGTTGTTTCGGTATCGTTGGAACATTGAGGTATCTAATTAGAAAATTTAGAAGTTATCCCGAGTGTGGATCTGGTTTTGAACATTACAAGGGGTGTTTCAATCCATGTTTGAGTTGTCTTCTATTTGGTTTTCTTCAATTTCGGGGACGAAATTTCCCCAAGGTGGGTAGATTATTACACTTTGTATTCTTGGGTTTAGAATTGAAGTGAGGTGTAATTGAAAGCATTCGAGGTTTGGTGGATATGTATGGGTGCTCTCATGCTTCGTTGTGAACTCGGGGTTGTTAAGAATTGGTGAGCATAAGGTTGTTGCTATTTTTGTTAGAACGGATGCAAATTTCGGGGACGAAATTTCCTAAGGTGGGGAGGTTGTAGCACTTGGGCCTTTTTAAAACTTTTGGGAAGTGTATTTGAACCATGTATTATGTTTTGGGAATCTTCGGTGTTGTTGTACCTTGGTTTTGGATGAGTGAAAATTGATTTAAACTTGTTGGGTTTGGTTGTTTGCACTTATTTTTGTCAAAACGTTCCTTGGAAACTTAGAAATTTTGCCTTAGGGTCGACACTACCTTCCTAAGGGTCGACCCTTGCATGTTGTAATGTTTCTGGGAGTGTCGCTGGAATATAAGGTCGACACCAGCCTTGGTAGTGTCGACACCTGCCTTTTGTTGCTGTCCACTAGGGTAGACACCAGTCTGGGGTGGTGTCGACCCTTTGCTGTATGTGTGTTGGTTGCTGGGAGATAGGGTAGACACCAGTCTAGGGTGGTGTCGACCCTTTGCTGTCTGTGTGTTGGTTGTTGGGAGATAGGGTAGACACCAGTCTGGGGTGGTGTCGACACCAGCAGTGCAGTCAAGCTTTCCCAGATTTTTTTTTAACTCTTTGGTGTCGACACCACTGTTGCAGGGGTCGACACCTACGTGTTTTTTTTTCAAATTTTGGGCTGGTTTGGGCCCTACTTTTGAGGGGTTTTGGGCCCATTATTTTATTGACTTTAGGGTCACTTTTCTACCACTATAAATAAGCTCCAAAACATGTTTGATTTCACTTTTCTCTTCTTTTCTCTCTCTCAAACCGTGAGCTCTCCTCTCTCTCTCTAAACTCAAGCTTTTGGCACTAAGATTTCTAGATCTACTCACCTAGAGTGATTGTTCCACCATGGTCTTTTGAGAAAAAGTGTAGATCTCATCATAAGCTTCCTCTTGGTCCGATTGGTTCATGGCTTCGTCGCCATTAATGTTTGGGTCGTCATCTTTGGCTTCAAGAGGTAGGGGTCCTAGTTCTCCTTCAATGCTTACATTGATAGATAGATTTGTGGTATTTTGGAATATATATATGCAAAATCTATATTTTGGGCATATAGTGTAAATCATGAAATTTTGGGGTTAGGGTTTGAAATGTTGGGGTTCTATTATGGGGTTTAGATTATGGTTTATGGATTATGGACCTAGGGTGTATAATAAATGGAAAGATTGGAACAAAAAGTAATGGGTTAAGAAATTTGGATTTTTCTTGAAATTTCTAGATTTTTTCTTAAAACCCTAGGTTGATTTATGATGATAAACAATGAGTTTGCCCAAATTGAAAGTAGAATCATGAAATTGAGGTATGGAATTGTATATATACAAGTTTAATTGAATTTTGGAAGTGTTTGAAAATCATGTTAAAAATTAGCGATTGAACCTTATTTATGGATATTGTAAATTATGCTATGATATGAAATGAAACTTGGGAAAAATGATCAGTTAATGATAGGGATAACATGAGCCTTTGAATGAAATGATGAAATAAAAATTTAGGAGTACACTTTGAATTATAAATAGTGGTGTTGAGTTAAGATATGTTGAATTGTGGTGATTATGTAGAATTGTATTGACTATGCTGATTTTGGTTTTTGTGATATAAAATGTAGAGTTTCCAAAATGGGCTTAATCTCAAATTATTTTATTAAATTCCTAGTGGGCTTGCTTAGTTATTTTGAAAATCAAGAGGATGATTTAATGGGTTCTTTATGGGGATGGAAATGCTTGGTTATTGGTGAAAACACTAGAACATTAGAGATTTTTGAGGAACATGGAAATGTTCATAAAACTCATTTCTTTCTTTGAATAGAAGGTGAATGTGTGTAAATTCCATAATGTGTTTTGCAAGATTGGTAATCTTTTAAATCTATTGAGTTGGAGAAATGGTTTTGAAAACTTCATGTGTAGTCCTTGGTGGGACCATCTTTGCTTTGACTTGTGAAATGAGGAAGTTGATGGTATACGGTTGATTTGAGAAGGAATGTTATGAATCATGGAGATTTTTGCATTTGCATATCATATCATTTATCATCGTGCATTGTGGTTTTAAATCCAAGAGATTTGCATTCATGACAGAAAATGATTTGGATGAGAAATATGGAAATGTGAATGGGGTAAATCGTGGTAAGTCCGGATAGGGGTGTAGTTGATTTTGTTAAGTTGGCCTTGAGTGTCGAGGTGAAAGACCCAGCCGCGGATAGGTGTCGAGCCTTCCGGTTAGCACCGTAAAAATGATTTGGTAGTGCTTGTTGAGCCTACTTGCGCAGACACCAAATTTAGGGATTACCAAAGGTCGTATTTACCGCCCCTTTTAAAGTAATGATGGAAGTTTGAAATTGATGAGATCATATGATGACATTGAGAACATGGTGATTTTGAAACAATGCATTGGAACGGATGTTTTTCCTTGTTGATTTATCTTGGCATAGCATTGCATTTACATTTACTTTTGTGTTGAGGAAAAAGCATAACTATGTACATACTTTGTGAGAATACTCTACAGAACTTGGGAATTTATTTTAAAAGAATGGTTGGTTTTCAAAAATGGTTTTTGGGAGTTCACATCCCGCTGTAGTAAGCCGGCAAAAAGTGGATTGTGTTGAGCTATGTGTTGAGAGGTAAGCTGAGTTGATGATTTTTTTTTTTTTTTTTTTTTGTTACTTGTGATGAATTTGTGGAATTTCATATTGATGTATAATTTGGTTTAAAGAGGAAATGTGCATGAGCATTATTTGTAAATAATGGGAAACAAAAAAAAAAGAAAGATATGAGGATTGTAGATTATGATGATAAACTTAACGAAGTAGTTGTGTTAATAAAAGTAAATTGTGAGAGTTGTTCCTTAATTAAATAAAGGATTGGCTTGGAAGGGTTTATTAACATTGTGTTATCTTGAAATGAAACTTTGCGGGTGTAATTAACGAGATGAATTGAGTATAGGAAAATTGTTGGCAAATCAAAAAGGAACTTGAACTTGAAGTTATGGGGTTTTAAGTTAAAAATAAAGAGAAAGAGTAGAATGAAAGAAAAGAGGAACATTAAAAATGGAAGTTAAATGAGAAACATTTTGAGAAATGGGTTATTAACCTTTAAATGATGTTATTTCTTAAATACAGTTGTTTCACAAGGAGCTATGTCTTTCTAAAAGTTAAGGGATGATTTTAATGGCTGAAGGTTTTTCTTACAAGTGTTTAAATTGTTTTTGAGAAAAAGATAACTTACTTATGATATTTTGAGATTATGAAATGTCACCCTACTATATGGTATCACCCAGCATGCATGATCATTTTTATCTGTGTGTTAGTTATTGATTTAGAACTGTGAGATTCCTACTGGGCATTAGTGCTCACCCCGTTGTTGTTGTATCTTTTTACAGGAAAAATGTTTGGATTATTTGATTGAAGATGTACAGAGTTCTTGAGTCATTTGTATAACTTCATGGTAGTTGTAAAAGAAGTGGATTTGTATTGTATTCATTTATTTGTAGCTTCGCGGCAGAAGCATTGGCATGTATTATTGTTGTTGTATCCATTGAGAGAGAGAATATGTATTATCGTATTTCTGCTACTCAAGTGTAATAGATATTCGTATATGTAGAAAAAAAAAATATGGACCTAAATTTACAGGCTTTGGTAATGTTTTCGTGTAATTAAAATTCGGGGGCGTGACAACTCTGTTTCTGTCTCTCGCCTCTGCTCTTCTTCTCTGTTCAACGAAGAAGAAGAAAAGAAAGAAAGAAAATGAAGAGAAAGAAAAGGAAGAAAAAGAAAAGAAAAAAAAAAAAAAATCAAAACCCAAAACGACGTCGTTTTGGGTTTTGAGCCAATTTTGAGCCCTTAATTTCGGGCCCTCAAACATTATTCCTCAATCAATCTACTCTCATTATTGCTATTAATGTAAAACATTCTGTACACTCATGAGCCATAATTAACATTGGAAGATTAATTTTGACTAGCCAATTAATTAGTAACTCCTTTGAACTCTCTACCTAAACCCAAGGGCATTTATGGAACCATAAATGTGCATTAAAATTTACAAACCCCACACGGTTTCCTTAAAACCGAATTAAGATTATATGTACCCTCTTCTTTAAATCACACCCAATTAACTTCTTGATTAAGGTCAAGTTTGACATGTATCAAAAAAATCAAAACGTAAAAAAATTACTCAAAAAGTTAAAAAGTTAACACTATTCACCAAAAGTGAACAATTACGGTTGCACAATTTTCAATATTAATTTTTCCCTACAAATCAATTTTTTCAATTTTTTATTACACATTTTTTCATAAAAAACCAAAAAGTTAACCAAAACATCCATATTTTCTTCCTCAATTTTTTAGTCCAAAAAGACAAAAAGTACACTTATTTAGGACACCCCAAACAACCCTAAATCTCAAAATTTATTTAATTAATTTATAGGTAAATTATACTTTACCTATTTATATTTGGTCATTTTATCATTTTGATCCTTAAAATTTATTTTTCTCGCTTTGATCTCTCATGTTTCATTTTTAAAAAAATTTTATTTCTAAAGTTAAATTCTATTTAAAATTAGACAGAAAATGTCACGTTAACTGTCACATAACATAAAAAAAAAATATTACTCTAGTTTAGATTTGTGTTAAATGTACAAGTTATATATAATAAAAAAAACTTATGCACGTGGCTATCAATGTGTCATTTTTGGAGTTGGTGTTGTGGCACAAGATCCATGCTGTGAGGCCCCGTGGAGGTATATCTTGAGTATTTTTTGATGATCTAAATCGTTCATATTGTAGGACTTATTCATTATATTATTCATTAAAAAATTCAGGTTAATCGAATATACGTAATCTCGTAATCAACCTTAATTATTTAAAAAAAAATCAAAATTATACTTTGTTTTTGTTTAAAATAAATGTACAACACACATATTACGCCATAAGGTATAACACCAGTCCAAGTCCGTCAATTTTTAATTTAATTTTGGACATAAATTAGATATAAGAGTAAATTGAAAAAAATTAAAAATATGAAAAATCAAACTAAGGCCTCGTTTGGGAACATGTTTTTTTTAGTAATTTTTAGGTTTTTTTGGTTAAAATATGATGTAAAAAAAATAGTATGTTTGGGATAACTTTTTGACTTTTTACGAAAAGATATGCAAAAAGTAGAAAGAAAATAGAATTTTTGACTTTTTGGTATAGGTTGTTTGTTTTTTAATTTTTTTAGTAATTTTTTGACTTTTTGACTAAAATAGTCACTTGCCAAACGAGACCTAAGAAAAACAAATTTTAAGGGTGTAAAGTGTAATTTAGGCCAAGTTTGGGAACTTGTAAAAAAGTCAAAAAGTCAAAAAGTTACTTAAAAAGTTAAAAAGTTAACACTATTCACCAAAAGTCAACAATTACGGCTGCACAACTCCCAATTTAAATTTTTCTCTACAAATCAATTTTTACAATTTTTTATTACATATTTTTTCATAAAAAGTCAAAAAGTTAATCCAAATATCTATATTTTCAACCTCAAATTTTTAGTTCAAAAAGATAAAAAGTACATTTATTTAGGACACCCCAAACAACCCCTTAGTCTTAATTAATTAATTAATTTTTTGAGTTTTAGTGTCAGCCTCACGTGCGTCCCGCGCTCCTCCATCGTCTGTTTCAAAGCCGAGTTCGTGAATGTTCGGCGCGTGAGACGAAGCGCGTGGGTTTAGCAAGAGGAAACCTCTCTCCCTCACCCACACAAAATGAGAGTTCGGTCAACGGTCAACGAGCTGTAAAGCCACCTTTTTATGAGACAAAACTTCGGCCAATTTTGGGAAGATGATAAAATGTGATTTTTTGATTTTTAATTAAGTTTTTAGTTTTTTTAAATAAATAATTTGAGAAATTTATAAAAAGATGTTTTTGATTTTTTTTAATTAATATTTATTTATGATGTCAAATTATAAAAAAATGATCAAATCACTACCTTCAATTTAAAATATATATAACTTCACTTATATAGTACATTTTAACCTATAAAAGGTAGAATTATAATTTCACCAGTGACTAAAAAATTAATTTCTCAAATAAAAAAAATATAAAAAAACTAATTTTTAACTTTTGTTACAAACTTAAAAAAAGGGGTACTTACCAATTAGTCCTATTCACTAGACTTATTTACCTACAGGTCCTAACTAATAAATTTAACACTATAAAAATAAGAGAGTGATAAATTTATCACTAAAAAATTATTCATAAAAAAAGAGACTGATAAATTTATCACTATAAAATTATTCATAAAAAAAAAAGACTGATAAAATTTGTCTTTATCACTTAATAAATTATATCAAATAAGACTTAATGGGTAATAAGTCTCAAAGTAAGACCTATTGAGTAATAAGTCTTCCAAATAAGACCTATTGGTAGTTTACCCTTAAAAAAATGACTATAAGCCAAGTTCTCGAAACACCCTTTTGAAGCCCAGGGTAGAAAAAAAATTGATACAACTCGGTTACAAAATCTAAAGTCGCTAACCATGGTTAAGAGTTTAACTCTGTTACAATAAAGTCACTAACCACTGTTAAAAAGTTTAACTCACAGTTAAAAGTTGGCTAGATGCTTTGTACCCAATTTTTTTTGTTAATATATCAAATTTTGTTTTTAAATTTTTAAATTTCATGTTATGTACGTAAGTTTTAGA
This sequence comes from Camellia lanceoleosa, assembly GCA_025200525.1. Lineage (NCBI taxonomy): Eukaryota > Viridiplantae > Streptophyta > Magnoliopsida > Ericales > Theaceae > Camellia > Camellia lanceoleosa. Next base: position 47,358,210 of record CM045760.1, read on the forward strand.
AGAAATTATTGAAAAATTATCAAACGTTGAGAATTTTCTAGGAGTGCAATCTTTCTGTGGTTTTTTTTACACAGAAAGGAGTTTACACTTCCATAATTTTATAAATATTTTTAGTCAAATAAACTGAGACATATAATTTTTATAAAATTTTAGAGCTTGAGGATGAGGGTTGTCTTTTTGGATTTATTTGCTAAACAAGTTGAAAAGTTTGTTTGTTATCACCTAAAAAAGTCCAAATACTCAATTTTTTCACTAAAAAAAAGTTTTTCAAAAAATGTATTAATTTTTTTACACCATTTTATATCATAAGTTATGTGAATATTCATATTTAGTTTCTTGTTTAGACATAATAATTAAAAAAAATAATAATAATATTTAACCATTACCCAAGATATAAAATGGCAAAAAATATCCGTAATATATATTTTGAGAATATGGTAAAAAATGACTTTTTGACTCTTAACCAAACTTTTGACTTTTTTAAACAAATGATTTGAGAAGTTGATAAAAAGTTACTTTTGACTTTTTTGATTAATATTTGTTTATGATGTCAAATCATAATAAAATAACCAAACTACCCCCATTCAATTTAAAATATTTATAACTTCACCCATGTAGCACATTTTGACTCATGAGGGGTAGAATTATAATTTCACCAATGGCTGAAAGCCAACTTTCCAAATGAAAAAAAAATACAAAAAGCCAACTTTTAGTTTTTGCTACAAACCTAAAAAAGTAGCTAAAAGCCAAGTTCTCAAACCTAAAAGAAAATATTAATTTTAATTAATTTTTTCAAAACTATTAAAGGCATTAGTCAACTATTTAATTATTTATCTTTAATATGTGCAACTCATCTCTTCTTTTATGAAACTTTTCTCTCTATTTCACTGTGAGTTCATATATTTTCAGAGAAAAAAATCATATATAATTTAAAATTTTGAATCTTTTTATATAGGAAGTTAAAAAATAAATTTTAGAATTTAAAATATAGCTATACACAACCATATAATTTTAAATATAGCTATATTTATAATTAATTTTAATCAATCTATTACCTATCCTTATTTATATTATTATATAAATAAAAATGTTGTACAATAATTGAAATTCAAAGTTCTAATCTATTTTTTTTTTCAAAATTTAAAATTGTTAAAATGCATATGTTGCAATATCATTAATTTCTTCCCATTATAAATTTTATTTTAAATCTTATAAGATTTGTTCAATGACTAATATTCAATTTTTGTAAAAATATTCCAATATATTCCTTCCAAAAGTTAATCTAGCAAGTCTACAAAATCATATTTTAAAACTCAAAATTATTAATAGTTTTATTTATTTTTATTTTTGTTTTAAATAAGCATATTAAAGCATAAATAGATATCCAAATAAAATTATATTTATTAATAAATATGACATTAGTTTTAATTGTAATACATCTTTTTGAAGTCTTTATTCATTTTTTTACTTTTTTTTTTTTGATATTTTAATTACATGTTATGATGATTCATTCATACTCATTAAGTTTTTAATTTTTTTTCCTAATTATTTCCCTTTCAGAAATCCATATAACAATTTTTTTAAATTAATATATTTTTATTCTAAAATAGTGAAATATTAAAACTATATCATTTTTTTTTTATAACAAAGCATAGTTTTAATTGTTAATTGTCAATACGACAATTTTAATTTATCTATAATATATATTTTAGTAAAGGAATATTTAAAACAATATTCTTAAAGTTATATGTAAAATTTTATTTAAAAGAGATAAAATACAAAAAAAATTAAAATAATTATCTAAATAATATATTATTTTACAACGTTGCTACGTAACTCGAAATTCATTTTCCCCGAATGGCTCGACTACCCAAAACGATGTCGTTTTTGGTAGTTTCCCCCCTCCTCTTTTTTGTTTTGTTTGAAATAGAGAGCGAGAGGAAGAGAGATGGGGGAGAAAGAGAGAAGAAAGAGAGAGGAAGTATATTTCAACACCCACAATTTCAAGTAATCAATGAACAAACCCATAAAATTTCAAATAATCAATGAACAACCCATGAACCATTGGTTGAGTCTCAACACATTTCAACACCCACAATTTTCAAGCAATCAATGAACAAATCCGTAAAATTTCAAGCAATCAATGAACAACCCATGAACCATTGGTTGAGTTTCAACACAACCCATGAAGCAAAAATGGTCAATGAATTTGTGTATACACAAATCCTCACAAAGTATACCCAAAACCCCATAAACCCTCACATAGTACAATCAATCTATGTATACACAAATCTATTATAGCAATTCTGGTTTTGACCCGATCCTTATTGTAATTTGGATACGGGTTTCTTGGTTTCGTACTGTTGAATATGTCTTACTTTTTTTTTTTTTTTCCCTTAAACTTGGCCTTGGGATTATTGTGGTTGTGGTTGTGTTTGAAACATGTTAGTTGTTTGTTTCCCCAAATTTTGTTGCCCAGAATTTTGCTCTTCTGCTCGAGCGGCACTTCTTCTGTTCAAGCGGGCTTTGCAATCTCTCAGTACTTTTGCAGGCCTGCAAAAATACTAGGAGAGTGTATTCTATGCTCGAGCGGTGTATCTTATGCTCAAGTGGGTGTGCGGTCGAGTTATGTTCTTTTGTCTGAAAAACTACTGGACGTGTGCATTCTGCACTCGAGCGAAACAACTTGTTGTATCTGACGCTCAAGCATCAACTCTTGCGCTTGAGCGGACTGTACGTATATCAGTTCATAGCAGCATATTTTTACATCACTTTTTCATATCTTTTTCCACTAAAACCCTAGATCTAGAGCTCCTCTCTCTAAAACTCACACTCTCTCTACTTCTTCACCTGGATTTAGTGGTTTTTACATCCTACTCTCTTTGTTAAAAAGATAGAGCGTCTTAAGAGCTCTCTTTTGATCCGAGTAGAAGTTGGTTTCGACGTCCTTGAAGTTCTTCCATTTACTACAAGAATTTTCACTTTTGGCGACTAAATTTTTAGTTGCCAAAAGTCATATTTTAGTCGCCTATAGTCTTTGGCGACTAAATTTTTTGGTCGGAAAATTAGTAGCCAAAGAGTAGTCGGGAAATATAATTCCCGACTAAAGCTAATTTAGTCGCTAATAGGTTTGAAAATTAATTAAATAATACATTTTTGCTGACCAATTTTTTTGTCGCCAAAAGCCAATTATTTAGTGGTCGAAAAATTTTTAGCTACTAAATTTTTTAGTCGCCAAAAGCAAATACTAGTGTTTTGGCTATTAAAATTTTAGTCGCCTAAAGTCACTCTTTTTTGGCTACCAAAAATTTAGTCGCCTAAACTACGACATTTTTAGCTACTAAATTTTTAGTCGCCAAAAGTCATATTTATTCTTCAACTTTTGTTTTTATCTACAAAATATTTTAGTCGCCAAATTTTTGATTTTTTTTTTTTGGCTACAAAACTTTTAGTAGCCAAAGGTTTGATTTTCTTTTGGCTACAAAACATTTAGTAGCCAAATGGTTGTTTTTCTTTTGTCTACAAAAAATTTAGTAGCCACATGTTTGATTTTCTTTTGGCTACAAAACTTTTAGTAGCCAAATGTTTGTTTGTTTTTTTTTTATTTTTTTATTTTTTTCCTTTTTATTGGGTACAAAACGTTTAGTCGGCAAAAACATGATATTATGTTTTATTGCTAATATTATAATGTGTCCATAACCTGTCTGTATTCCATTCAACCTATAATACATATATAAATAAAATGATACATAAATTATCAATCATTCCACAATCTGCATCCGTATACAAAAAATAAATTACTTTAACTGTTCAAGTACATACAAACGAACTATTGTCCAAACTAAAATAATAATTCCATATAACATATATAATCATACAAAAAGTAAAGCCCTCTATATACAAAAATTACATTTACTATACTATGTGAAATGACCATTTGGCATGGTACAAATTACCATCATAATTTGTACCACGCATTTGAGCTATTGCGGGAGCTTCACCTTCCTCAAGAGCGTGAGTTGGCTACACATGGTGCGCCCGGATCCTACACTAATCCTCTTTTTCCGTGTAAGCAATTCAATATGAACTTGGAACTTCTTTGATGGAAGAAGATGATTTGAACATCACTTTCATCCTCCCTTGGGCAAGGGCCTAAAGTATCGAAAAGGCAAGGACTCCACAAGCCTGAGGTCAAAGAACAGCGAGCTCAAGATCAGGAGCCAAAGCGGACCGAGAAGAAAGATGTATGCACCAAGCCAAAAATACATCTATGTACCACGACAAAAAAATCATATATCTGTACGGCGTCAAAAGGTGATCTATCTACCATGCCAATAATTATGTATTCGCTGCCAATAGTTTTCTGTATCAGGAATAGTTAACTGCACAAAAGTCGGAGATGACAAAAGTATTATATTCCTTCTATACAAAAGTACAATTTCTTCTCCATACACCAAAATATCTCTACAAGTCCACGCAACGAAGTCATCTACAAAAAAAAAAAAAAAAAAAAAAAAAAACCAATAGAATTGGACCAAAAAATGCCCAACTTCATGAATGAATTTGGAAACAAGTGACAAATAAAAATAAGTGAGAAGCAACCTTCCATGATGAATCAATTATTAGTCATTGTACAGTCTTTCTAAAGTCTTTTGTTATAAGGAACATTGCTAAATGCAGAACAAATCATTACTAAATATTTCATTAGTAACATACAGCTACATACAGCTAATGTAACAATCTTCTATTTGAATGCAACATGTATCCAAATTCTGTGGCTAAATCAATATCAAAGCCCAATGTGATTAGAAAGTATTCTTTTTACCAACTTCCTCATTATTTGTTTGCAAAAGGCACTTGAATTATTATTGGATATAAAACCATCGGTGCTTATTAATGTATGTCAGTCCCATTTCAGAACATGTGATAAAAATAATAACACACGTGTGTACGTTCAAAAAATTAGCAAGTTTAAAACAAGGCGTAAACTGAGTTCATATTGGTTTCTGAATATTTTTCCCATAATTTTCCATTACTATACATCTCCAATACATTTCGTCAGTTGTCACAAGTCCTATTTGTAATGGGAAAGCTACCCGTAAGAGTCAGACGGAGGTTCGAGGGATGTTTTGAAGTTTCGCCCTCGAAACGCCCTTTTTCGACTAAGTTTTGGGCGTATTCATTTCTAAATCCCAACCTACGGGTTCGAATAACATTCCGTCAGTTGTCACAAGTCCTATTTGGCATGGGGAAGCTGCTCGTGTCGGCCACATGGAGGTTTGGGGGCTATTTTGAATTTTCGCCCCCAAAACGCCCTTTTTCGACTAAGTTTTGGGCGTATTCGGCTCTAAATCCCAATCTATAGGTCCGAATAACATTCCGTCAGTTGTCATAAGTCATATTTGGCATGGGGAAGCTGTTCGTGTTGGCCACACGGTGATTTTGGGGCTGTTTTAAATTTTTGCACCCGAAACGCCCTTTTTCGACTAAGTTTTGGGCGTATTCGGCTTTAAATCCCAACCTATAGGTCTGAATAACATTCCGTCAGTTGTCACAAGTCCTATTTGGCATGGGGAACCAACTTGTGTCGGCTACATGGAGGTTCGGGGGCTGTTTTGAATTTTCACCCCCGAAACACCCTTTTTCGACTAAGATTTGGGCGTATTCGTCTCTAAATCCCAACTTACAGACCTGAATAACATTCCGTTAGTTGTCACAAGTCCTATTTGGCATGGGGAAGCTGCTCGTGTCGGCCACATGGAGGTTTTGGGGTTGTTTTGAATTTTTTCCCCCGAAACGCCCTTTTTCGACTAAGTTTTCGCCCCAGAAGATTGCTTAATGTATTACAATTGCAAATCTAAAAAAAATGACTCTATGTATGTCCTTGATTGATTGAGACTCCCTTAAGTTATTTAAATGATCCCCCTGAGTATAGACAATGTAGGTCGACCTTTAAGAATCCTAGAAACACTTAGAAATGGAAATAAGGTGGTCAATCTAGAACAAGAACATTTATAGTGTTTGTACTATTACGAACAAAAATGACTAAGTTTGCCCCTTTTTCTTCTTCAAAAGAGTTTAAGTTAAATACATATTGTGAACATTGTTGGGTACTTGAGACGAAATAATTCTAACCAACCTTGCCATATTTGTTTTAACTACACAGCACCAAAATTACGGACCCAATGCACAAAATGTTTTTGGGAAGGCTGTATTAAATTTTTGCCATAAATACCAATGTATTATACCTAACAAACCTAATGTCTCTTGTTATGGTATACCCAATGCGTAGTATTGTTTAGTGAATATGTAAATCTAAGTATGTATAAGTGTTAGTATGAGATGAATGAAATTCTTCTTACCAAATACGACGATGCCCGTCTGAACCCTCCAACAGTGTTGATAGTCATAAAACCACAGAGTTCAAATGATTCAGTTGTTCTTGTTGTGCCTCTCTTTCTTTTCTTCCTTCTTCTACTTCTTTCATCAACTCCTCTCTCTCCCTCGTCATCTCTTCATGATCTCTCTGGCGCTCTTATTTCTCCTTCATCAAATTTTCTTGAAGAACGTCAATCTCCGATCGCATTGCCTCCATTTGTTTGTCATGAGATCGTACCGCAGTATCAGATGGCGAATAGGGTCGTAGGCCTATCCCAAATCCACGCAAGTAATTCTTTCTCTGTCCAAGCACTTGCCATGAGAGTTCCTCATATGTCAATAGGATCCCCGCATCCGTGGCTGTCGCTTGTAGATTCACCATCGCATCTTGTCATTACCAAAACAAGTAGACTATTCAATAATGGCACAAAGAATCACATGCAATTTTTTGCTAAGATAGGCATTAATATTACGACCATAGGCGAAAAAGTTTACTCGTTACATGTAGCTCACCACATTTGGGATCAATCCATTCATTTGTTTTCTTTGATTTGTGTGATTTCGAATAAAATTTTGAAAAATCCATGCCTGTTAGTTTCAAATAACAAATTAATTCGTCACAATAGTAGCCATGACTTTCATCTTACATATGTAAGTGCTGATAAATCTACTCCAAATGTATGTAACTCACCATGAGCGACATTGCTATTGGAAAGGAGCAAGATCTACTGGTGTGATTGTATGGCAGCAAACTCCGGTTTGCCTTACCAGCTCTAGAGCGTTTCTAAAACAAGAATTAGTACATATCAACGCATAATACACAAATAAAACAATAGAGTCGTTTATATTTGTTTGTCACCAAATGAGATTCATCCTTCCAAGCGACATCAATCATGTGTTTCCAATCATCCAAGCAAACTCCTTTAGGCGGATGACTATATGGGTCATCAACACCCTCTTCTACAAGTTTTTCGTAGTGTTGCTTTAGGGTGTACCTCCAGTGTACAAGAGATACGCCTTCGTATTAACGATCTCTTGAGCTTGTTGATCAGTATGGAAATCCTCACCAATTTCAAATGTGTCCTGCAAGCATAAGTGTGTGACGTATTACAGAAATGGAATGCCGTAAAACATAATGTACATAATGGAGACATTTAGTTTAAGGTCCAAACTTACTAGCACAGCCTGTACTACAGCATCTTTGATACTCTGATCAATTTTCTTCCATGACTTCACTCCCTTAAGGGGGCACAACCGCCTTATCTACAAGCCCAACTCATTTGTGGCAGGCGTGGCATTCCCTCTAGTGAGTGCATTAAGCATGCGATTGACATATACATGTAGTTTCTCCCCTTTAAATAAATAGACCGATTACATTTACACATTGGATTTATCATCTTTATTTCCATATTAGTGCCGCCTCTGTTTGTTGAGTAGGGCTTTATCTAAGCCCTAAGGGTAAGAAGATTAGATACATATGATTTGTAGAAATTGTCATACTATCTTGGAATAGACCTTGGAAAAAAAAACTTTCTCTACACACTCTCCATCACTTTTTCTCCCTATTTGATAAACCCAACCTTTCTATTTACAGAGAAAATACATGTACATATTCATTCCTCTCCAAATATTTAAGGACTAGTGTATACCTGTGCCTGAAGGCACGGTGTAAATAAAAATAGGTGAACAAAAAGAAAAAATAAATAAATAAACAGGGAGGAAAATAAAACAAATAAAAAAGGGAGGGGGGAGAAAAGGAAAAAATAAAAAGAAAAGGAGGAAGGTGGGATCATAGGATCATTCATGAGATTATTCATGGGATCATGGGAGGGTGGGTGAGAAAAAGAAATTACAAATACCATGTTATCAGATTTGTTCTTCAATTGAGCTAACTAGGGGTAGGAAAGTATCCACCAAATCTGCCAAAATCGAACGGCCTGAACCAATTTGCCACAGAATAGATGGTTTCAATAGTCTGAGTGAACACTTGCGGATGCATTTTTTTTCAATTCACCTAAGTTCGGATGGATGGTGCTTGGGAGGCCATGCAACCCAATCCGATTCACTGACATTTCTAAGAAAATGAAGTTAGTCTTTATTCTTTGTGTAGTTTATTTATTTATTTATTTTTTATTTTCCCATTCTTCTCAGCTAACAAAACAAATTAAAGAAAAACAAATTTTAGAAACAAAAGATGGGGGGGAACACTTGGGTTCCACGGTTAATACCCTCCGCATGAGACGAAGATTTCAATTACAAGTTTAACTCCATCAGCTTCAAAGGGAAGGAATGATGGATTGTTGGAAAACCTGCGATTCTAGTGCACACTTCTAATTCTAGAGATAGCTGGGTGAGGGTACCATTAAGTTCTCAACTTCCTGGTGTGATATGGTAGGATTTCATTTCTACAGGTCAACAGTTACAGATTTGACATAAGATATATAAGAGACTTATATATCTTATTATGGTATGCCCTTTTTGAAGGAATTAAAAAGGACTTCCGTAATCTAGTCCATGTACAGGTCAACAAGAAACATAAGAATTTGCCTTCAATCTTGAGCTATGCTATACAAACCAAGAAGAAATAGCTTTACCTATCATGAATGATGTTAGTTATCACTACTTTAATTAAACAAAATGATTATACAATTGCCATTAAAAATTTCTGCTACCATATATTCAAACAACATGGCATTTCCTAATTGAATAAGGAGGCTATCATTGGAATTGTTTCCGTGATATCTTATTGATTAAATTTACACACACAGAATTAAACCACAGAAAAATCAATTGATTAAAAATTGATTTGGCATTGTTCATTCAAATATCATTCATACACATTACACATCATTCACACACATGAAACAACAACAATATCAGAAATAGGGGGAAACACAGAAAGGGAGAGACAGAGAGAAAATCATAGAGAGAGACATTAAACATCATGTTGCAAGGTTAGTGAGCATAGAATCTAATATGGGTTTCGATCCCAGAATCTGACGACTAACCCTTGGCTGTCTGAGCACACTTCTCCCCAATTTTATTTTCTTTGTTATGTATTGAAACTGGTACTCTGTTTCCAATTGAATTAGACATGAATGCTTTCAATATCAGAAAAACTTAAAAAAATATATTATACATGTATTTGCATAAAATGTTTTCCATATAATTTCATGGTCAAATCTTTTATTTTTTTCACATCAATTGGGGAGGGGGGGCTTATGATGAAAATTCAAATTATCTTAGTGGATTTCAGTGACATATATGGGTTGAGTACATAAACCTAACCAAAAAGAAAAACCTGTGATTCAAATTTTCAATTTGTATAATACAGGGGTTCAGGAAAATCCAAATTTTCATCAATCATCTGATTGTTACATACACTGAAGCCTTTATTGTTATTATTATTAGACACACTGAATGATTAAAAATTGCTTACAAATTGATTTCGGATTGTTCATTTAAACATCATTCACACACATTGCACAGCAAGCTACGGGTCTAAAATAGGGGAAACACATGGAAAAGGGGATGCGGATAGAGAGAAAGAGATGGAGAGACACAGAGACAGACAAAGACATAGATACGCCCTTTTCCAGAGAGCTCGAACGAGAGAGGCACAGATGGACTGAGAAGCATAATGCCAAAGTGATATATATATATATATATAAAGAGAGAGAACTTGTGATTCAAGGGTTGAGATGGTGGTGATTGGTGCTGGTGGCGGTGGATGTGGCTGTCTGTGCGTCGCTCGTACAGTAGAATACGGTGAGGGGGCTGAGTTTTATAAGGGATTTGGTGAGGTGTGTGTGATACACTGTGGTTCAGTGTGTGAGATGGTTGCCTATACATCACTAGCAACGCGCGCGCATCACTTAATGAAGTGGCGTGAGTTCGAATTTCAACTTTTTACCGACTAAATTATTTTTAGTCAGGAAATGAATGCCTGATCAGCCTTTAGCGATGAAATTTTTGGTCGGTAAAGCTAATTTCGCGACTAATAAGTATTTTAGTCGGGAAAAAGTGTATAATATAGATTTAATTTTAATTTTTTTGCCTAAATTGTACACCAACAGCGACTAATTTTTTATTTAGTCGCTGAAAAGTCTAATTTTTGCCGACTAATTTAAAATTTAGTCGCTAATTGAGAATATTTGCCGACTAAAATATTTTCGTAGGTAAATATAGAACCAATGCCAACCAAAATCAATTTTAGTCGCCAAAAAGTATACTTTTGGCAACTAAAAAATTTTTAGTCGCCAAAATTAGTCGGCAAAGGTGCTTTCTCTTGTAGTGATTGTTGCTTTGGTCATCTAAGCTTGAGGTATGGACTCTTTACACTCTCTATGAGTTTTAACTTGGCTATTCCTTGATGTGTGTGAAACATTGGGTTTTGATGTGATTTTAACAAACCTAGGGTTTGGGTTTTAAGTTCAAGAGAGGGGTTTCAAAAAGGGTGTCTTGGAAATGATCATGAGAATGAATATGAACTTGTGTTGTGTTAAAATAGATGATGTGGTGGTTGGGATGAGATTTGAAAGGAAATGGCGTTTTGCCCTAAAATGTTCAAGTAATTATTTTGCATAAATAATGAAATTGGAAATGGAAAAATGAAATTAGATGAATGTTTATATCAATGGTGAAGTTGGATGTGTATTGTCACGACCCAAACCCACCCCTATGGGTTTAGCATCATAACCAGCTAGTAATCCTTGGATTAACAAAGGCCTCTGAACAAAATATCATGTAATTAGGGGCTGCGGAAGCAAATATAGAAACATACATAGTCCATTGAGCTGTGCAAACATATATGAGACAATTTTTTTTTAAAAAACTTTTATACACATATACCTGACGTTATATTGTCATATTTATTACAGATAGAACCAAAAAAAGACTTAGCCCAATATACAATTAACAAAAAATTTGTTCATAATCCAAAAGAAAACAAAGCCCTTTACATTCACAAACATGACCATATGGAACCTCCTCAGGAGGCGCAAAGGCTGGCTGACCAAAAACTCTCTAGGCGGTCATCACTGAGCCTGGCCACATGCCTGGTCACCTACATACATAAATACTAGAGTGAGCGGAAGCCTAGTGAATAAAACAAGGAAAAAAGTTTAATGAATGATATCCATTTCAGAGTTAGGAAACAGAGTTTATATCAGAAATAGATTCTTATGCATATTCAAATCTCAAATCAGAAACAGATTCAGATTCACATACTTATCCAGAAATCATAACAGTTTCTGATATAAACTCTGTTCACATACTTATCAGATTCAGATTTACATACTTATCCAACTCAGGAACACATTTGTGCAAAATTTCATTTCTGGCCGATCGACTACCAATGGTGGCTATCGGCTACCATTGGTGGCTGGTCGGGTGATACAGGTGGCCGGTTGGCCACCCATTTCCTGAACTTCTCTTTTTGCTGCAACAGAGAGCAAACAGAGGCAAAGCAGTGTATTCTCAAGGAGTGTATGTACTGCCACTCTCCTTATCATTACACAAGTTCAAAGGAGTGTAGCTCTTGGCCCTCAAACCATCAACCAAGCATTTTCCATGCATAATGGCTAAGGAACCAAGCTTGTATAAGCTTAATGAGTGCAAAACAAGATTCAACAAAACCATAACCCTATCATGTATGATCAAGGGTGATGGTGACCAAGAAAAGTGGTGCGTTTCATCACTTTGAGTATGAAACGTCCCATTTTTTTCATGTTCGAATTAACGTCCGATTCGAACACATGCAATGCAACACAAAAGATGCTTTATCTTGCTTCGTTTACTTGTTCATTTTTATTTACTCATTTTAGCTTACCAATCCATTCTTTAATTGATTAGTCCAAAAGCTGAATGTCTTCTAATTGAAAGTAGGCTTAAACCACAAGTGTCTTGAGCATGAAAGAGACCTCATGCCGTTGATTAGTAGAAACCCCCAAAAGAGGATTGAAACCATTAAGCACGAGTGTCTCAATTTCACACTTAAGCCAACAAGGGGTTCAAAGCCACTTTCAAAATAAATGAAAGAGTGAAGAATAGAGGGAGGTTGCAGAGATTTCAGTGCTAAAATGGAGTGCAAAATGACACTAAAACATGCAAGCAACTCATGCAATTCATGCTAAAAACCCTAAAACATTAAGCTAGTGAAGCCTCTTTACACTACAGCCACATAATACAAGCCTCAAAGGACCAAACTAGCTCAAAATAGAGCTGAAACTAGTCAAAACAGTAGCAAAAACATGCTGCGATTAAGGTACAAAATGCTAAAAAAACATGCTCACATGTTAAGTTATCTAGGCATGCAAACAAGACACAAGGAGAGGAGGCTACCCCCTCCAATTTTGAACTTCAAAATGAGGTTTTTTCCACTGAAATAACTTTGAATTTCAGTGGTCTAAAGGCCCAAAAAGTTTGATTTGAAAATGTCAAAAGATGGTGCAAAAGCCTACATAATTAAGCAACAAGAAGGGTGGATCACCCCTTTACAAAAGATACCCTCAAACCATCATGTTAAGCCTCAAAAACCAGAGTTTTTTGTAGTTGAAAACCAGCAAAAACAATATAAAAGGATGGCAAAACACTAAGCAAGTGAACTACCTCTTAAAGCTCAAGCACAAAACAGCCCCTAATTCCAGCTCAAACCTCCTTCAAGAGCTCAAACTAAACTCCAAAGAACCTTAGCTCAAAGGTGAGAGTGTTTGGTTAAGGCTTTATGTGCAAAGGTGTAGAGAAAATAGAGTTCAAGGCACAAAATAAGAAGAGAGAGAGAACTCTAGAGAGAGAGAGAGAGAGAGAGAGAGAGAGAATTTTGATCCAAATTTTCTAACCTTGAAAACAATAAAGAATGGCCTCTACATATAGAAAAATTAGAGCTCAGGTCGAAAATATCAAGGTAGAAATATCTAGAGCAGTGTGGAACAGCTGGAGGGGAAATATCTGCAAAATCTGAGCTTTCTGGACACTTGTGGTCGACCAGCCACCATTGGTGGCCGACCAGCCACCACTGGTGGCCGACAAGGATCACTCCTAGCCGACATATGGCTGTCAAACTCCATTTGTGGCTAACACATACCTGACAAGCTTCACTAGTGGCTGGAAAACAAAAAACTGGTTTTTGGCCCTGACTTCAAGTAGGCATATCTCCTTTATTTGGACTTTTTTGTAGGCCATTCTTGAGTCTAAATTGAAGCCTTGGAAGTCTTCTTTCCAATGGTGGAAGCCTCACATCAACATTCAAATTGTGCAAAAAGATATGCCTCTTTTAGTGAAGACTGCTCAGTTTCGGTCCTAACCAGATTTATGCCCAACTTCAACTAGCCATAGCTCCCTCATCTGGACTCGGCTTTAGGAGATTATTGAATGTAAAATGAAGCCCCGAAAGTCCAATTTCCAATGTTGGTGGCCTCATAGCTAAAATCCAAGTGTACAAAAGGGTAGGCCTGATTTAGCGAGGGCTGCTTGACTCTCTCTTAACGGTTCATGCCCATCTTCTTCCCCAACTTGGTTTCTTCCCTCTCCTCTAATTTTCTTCAACTCCAAACCTCTAAACAAGATATTTTAAAGATTTTTTCAAATATTTCACCTCTCTTTCATTCATTTCCACTTTGTCCTTGCTCGGTTTACCGAAAAGCGTAACATTTAGCGAAATGTGAGCTTCAGAACATCGTAGGAACTTTTTTCAAAACTATATTGAAAGAGAGGGTTTTAAGGTCTAAAAATTTTGGTCAAAAGGCTTTGGTCCAAAAAGGGGTGTGAGGTTTGGGATTTGACGCTCTCCTTGTCAAAGAAATCAAACCTTTGCACAAGATAGCCTGCATCATCAAGTAAGCAATCAGTGGCGCCCAAGTCTTATGGACGGTCAAAAATGGGGTGTCTACAGTGGTACTATCACGCCCCAAACTCGCCCCTAAAGGTTTGGGCACGACCAATTCGGAAACAGACATAAAATTCAATATGTATAACATATGGGGCCTGAACGGAAGCAATTAACAACATGAAATAACATCCATTGAGCTAACACCTATATGCCAGGATCGCAAATCTACCATCAAACAGTTCCAACATATGATAAATAGACACACAAGAAATAGATATTCACATATACATATATAAATATATATATAGATCCAGCCCCGCACGTGGGGGTGTAGCAAAAATATTGGTAGGGAAAGTTATACATGCTTAATCACATTAGACAAAAGACTGCTGACCAAAGCTAAGGGTTGTGAAAGGAACTCCACAAAATGCATAGACTTCACCAACTGCTTGGATACGGTGCAGTTGTCAAAAGGAAGCAACCAAAGCTGAGCTAAGACTGACCTTCGGGTTGGTTACCTACAAAGACAGACATAATGCAGAGTGAGCAAGGCTCAGTGAATAATAGTACCTAAAGAATTCAATGAATAAACTTGAATTGTAATATTTAAAACGTGTATAAGTGCAGAGGTCATATGATTAATCTTATCCTGTAAACATTTTCAGAATGGCCTTGGGCCCAATTTTTATACAGAGAGGCTTTAAGCCCAGTATCATGCAGAACGCCCTCAGGCCCAACATATCTTACAGATCAGCCTCGGGCCCAGATATCAATAGATTGGCCTCGGGCCCATATATCAACAGATGTCTGAACATTAACGGGTAAGTGATACATCGATATGTACGCCACTTCCCTCGGCCACAGGCCATAACATATATTTAATCCAAGTCATAACTCGGTCGGTGAGTCATTGACATGTCCTCACCTCCCTCTTCTTTAGAGTTGTCCACACTCGGTGGCTTCTAACCGAACGGCCTCGGGCCCATCATTAGCAAAACAAAATGATTCCAGATACACAAAGATATCATTGTTCCATAATGCACATATGCTCCATTTGTTCATCATGAGTCAATATAGTTAACTTGCAGATAATAGAACGTTAATATTAACTATTAATAGTAAGCAAAATGCACTACTACAGTATTATTACTCACAGTGCTGTGGTGGAGCGATAGTCTCTTCTAGTATGTGACCTACACACACATGCAGTTTAGAAATGAGTCTATTTTCCTTCTTTAATCATTATTTGATTCGTTCGACATACATTTAATTATACGCATTTTAAAAGCTTTAGATACACATTTTAGTAATCCCAGAGGATCAAACAAGAGAAAAGAAACACACAGTGTTTTTCCATATGGGCCGCACGTGTGGAAAGGTGGGCCGCATGTGCGGTAATCCTCCCCCGCACGTGTCTTTATTTCAGTAGCGAAGCTTTGAAATCCCTTGTTTTCCGCACTTGTGGCTGTGAGGCCCACACGTGCGGTGGTGCTTCCTGCACGTGCGGCTATGACCCCCGCACGTGCGGTTGCAGCCCCTGCTTTGGGCAGTCTGAATTTAGGCAAAAATCCAATAGAACCAACACATTACTATGTGTAAAACAAGGAGAATTAACTCAGTAGGTGGACATAACATCTTCATAACATGAATCACAAAGTGTAATACCACCATAAACATGAGTACAAGCTTAAGTAGATCATAGCCCTTCCTAAATTCACCAACACAATCCAATTCCTTTATGTTTATGGTTATGGTTGATACATGAACAATACATATGTGAGTTCAACATGGAAAATCAAAGGAGAACATGTAGTTCCTCCCAAAACAACCAAAAGATAAGAACAACCTCCTATTTAAGCAATTACATACTTTTGGGCTCAATTGTGAACCCTAACTTGCATATTAACAAGAAATTCCTACTCAAATTCAAGAAAATGATTGAACAAAGTGGGTTAAACTTACCTTGAGCTTCAATCTCTAGAAACCCTCTCAATTCTTCCTAATCTTCTTCTTTCTTGATCTTCTTCCTTCTTAGTTCTCTCTTCTCTTAACTCTTCATTCTCTCTCTTTCAGGAGATATTTTGTGGTAGTTTCCCCCAAGTCAAATGTTTAAGGATAAATATATATATAAAAGTTGAATAAGACAAAAGTTAATTAGTTTAGTCATTCTGAATCAGATTTTTATAGAAAATCATATTGTGATCTAAAACTCATACAAATCTCAATTATAAAGTCAATTTCGGATTATCACGCTTCTACGGCTTCCAATTTCTATTCCAAAGATCGCAATTGTAGCAGATATTTCTCTTACTTGACAGATATAAATCTATAACCATAAGATTCACTCAATTAAACTTAATTTCACATGGAATTTCACAGTAAACACATAAATGTGCAGAGTAAGGGACTGAAAGCATACCAGAAAACATATACGAGGGTCGGGTTATTACAGGTACACCGATTAGCTATTATATCAACTTAGTCTTGAGACTCACATGTATAGTCGGTACCGAAGACCATAAAGTTCCATGTCTTGCGCGCAAGTAGCCATGGTATTGTTACCCCCAGGCGAGGGCCATGTAAATATAGGCCTTAGTATTGTTACCCCCAGGCAAGGGCCACGTGAATATAGGCCACGATATTGTTACCTCTCGGCAAAGGCACGTGAATATAAGCCACGGTATTGTTACCCCCGAGCGAGGGCCATGTGTATATTGGCCACGATATTGTTACCCTCGGGCGAGGGCCACATGAACTAAGGATGCCACAAATACATTTTAGAAAAATGGAGATTCATTTATAATTCATAAAATAGCATTTCAGAGAACAGATCATATCATATCAGTCAGAAAAAACTTATAAGTAAACATAGCTTTGCAAGGTTATTACTCACAAATAACAGATAGCTTCAAGGCAAACAGACAAAATGGGCAAATCAGACGTCTTGTGGCGCGTGACCTACACAGTTACAAAATGAACACGTACTGAATTACACACCTAGAAGCATTAACTTAATTTTTTCTTATCTTGGTGTGTTTCTATTTCTTATCCTCATTATGGTGTCTTAAACTTGGCCTAGGTATGCCTAGGATGGGATGAGGATGCAAAAACGTACTTGAAAACACTTAAGAAAACTTGCTGAAAATAAGGTACTCACTCGAGCGTAACTTGCTATGCTCGAGCGGACATGCAAAATGTGAGTGGTTGCTCGAGCGGTCTGTAAATTTTTGCAAAAGTGCTGGTTGTTTGATTTTTTCTGCTCGATGCTCGCTGATGCATCAGAGACATGCTCTTGCTCAAGCACAATTTTTTTTGCTTGAGCGGTCTGCAAAATATAAGAAATTCTGGGAGCATGCATTCCACGCTCGAGTGGACTTCTGGTCGCTCAAGCGGAAGTGCACGCACTCAGAGTGGTTGCTCGAGCGTGGATTATTTCGCTCGAGCGGAAGTGCAAAATCTAGAATTTCCAGATTGCAATCCCAAGCTCAAAACTCGAATCTAACTCATCAAAACACAACTTTTGGCCCCCAAAACTTGAGAAAACAAGTTTAAACTTTGAAAACATTAAGAATGAAAGATCTTTTCACAAAATCAAGGCCCAAGAGTAAGTCAATTGGGTAAAATTAAACTTGATACTTATAAAACAGCACATGGACTTACATGCAAGCATTTTCTTGACTTCAAAGCTTCCAAAACATGATCAATTAAGGAAAATTGATGGAAAACATGATAAAGTTTCATAATTAAGTTGAGAACATGACATACATGGAGAATTTACTTGAAATCAACTTCAAAATTACCATAAAATGCACATGCAAGCTCTACTATTCTTCTTTCCTACTTCTTTAGTTTATTTCATGAACTAATCTTTCATTTTCATCTGAATTCACAACTTAAATGAGTTAATTACATAATTCAAGGGCTGAATTCCTTACCTACAAGTCTCGATTCTTTGAGGTCTAGAGTGATTCTTCCCAATGACTCAGATTCTAGCTAAGTTCAAGTCAATTCCTCTCAATTCCTCTCAATTCTCTAGCAATCACCCTAGTTGAGCTCAAGTCTTCTCTTTTATCTCCCTCTCTCACGTTTTGAGCTTTGAGGAGTATGTAATGAGGGTGCAAAATGTATTAAGGAAGTCAAAGTGGCCTTATATAGGCTTCATTAGGAAGACCTCATTAATAGCTAATCAATTGACATTATTTATCTAATTTTAATTATCCCAAATCGAATTTCAAATGGACCTACCATAATGTTCTAAAAATTCCAAATAACACATATACCAAGCCAATTTCGTGATCGAATGCCAATAAGGCCTTCAATTCGCAAACCGAAACGAAAACATGAACATATCTTTCTATGTGAAACAGATATAAGCACAAATAAGGCAATATATGATGCAAAATTTCACTTTAATTACTTATTGGGCATAATTAAGCATGGATTAACATTAATCATGGGTCGAGGTTGTTACATGTATCATCCTTCACCTACAAAAATTTGAATAATTTATCTGTTTTAAAGATTGCATATCTGTTTAGAAATATCTGTTTTGGGCTATCGGTGGAGGATAGCCATGATTGTTGTAGAAATTGCATGAGGATTAGGTGTATTGAAACTAATCTCTTATTGATTGTCATTGAATATGATTGTGTTTAATACATTGTATATGTATGATGTTTGGAAGAAGAAAGGGGATGGACTCCATTGAATTAAGTTGGCTTGTGCGTCCAGGGTGAAAGTCTAGAAAACATTATGTATACATGGGTGCCAATTCCTGCGAACGAAATTTTCGTAAAATGGTAAATTGAAGTGTTGATGTGAAATGGTTGTGTGGTAAGAAAACCACTGAGTTGTAATCTTAGTTGGGTTGTCTGGAGAACAATGGATATGACTCATGAATTGAGAGGATATGAAATGACATGAAACAAATTGATATAAAATGGATTGGGGTATAATATTCGACATAATATGGTTTTGGAAGAAGAGTTGTAAATGATTATACTTTGAGCTTTGACCATGTGCATCATGCTTATAACCCTGTTAAAGTTCATATATTTTGTTAGATTGTTTTTGCTGGGTTTTGGCTCACCCTATTGGGAAAAACCATTTTCACATGCCGGTGATATGCCTCTGCCAAGGCAGTAGCTTGGAGGAATCGGGAGCAAGAGCTTCTATTTTGTTATTTATTTTGTATAGCCAAGGGCTTTAAATTGTGTTGAGCCAGGCTCACTTTTGTTGTAACCAAGAACTATCTTGGAAAGGTGTAAGCCTGTAGGGCATTTATTTCGTTGATCATTTAATTTGGTGCCACATGTTATAGATTCAGGGTAAAGCTTATGAATGTGCAATGCATGTGCCCCTTTTGTAAATTGACTCTGATTAATGGAAACTTAATACTCTGCTTATGTCTTTTGTATTAGTCGATACTATTGGCTTAGTATATTATTTTCAGGGTATTACAACTTGGTATCAGAGTGTATCGGGTTTGAATACTTTGGGTACATGAGAAGTGGTTAGTACCATAATAGGTTTGTCTCGTTTGCTAGATACTTAAGTACGAACAATATGTGCTTATATGATAACATGCTTGTGTGATTATATGGGTATGGGATTGAATTTCTAGGATGTTGATTGAGTCTACGGGTTTCTAGAAGTCCTATTAGAAGAGCACTTGATCACTGCTGTTTCTAATTGGAACTCTAGCAACGCCACGGGACAGTCATTATCCGAGAATGAAATTCGTATGTGTTTAGATAACTATTTGCTTATGTGGAGTGAATTACTGTTATCCACCGTATTAGGACATGAGTGGAGCTTCTGCACATTTGTAAATGTGCTAATCTCTTTTGTTACCTTCATTTGGATGTCAGGACATGGACGTGGTGGTAGGTGTGGTAGGCCTAGACGGCAGGAGATACCGATACCAGATGATATTTTGACACAGGAGGAGGGTGTTGGTCAGGCCAATGTGGCTGAACCGGTTGGTCAACAGGCCATGGATGCCTTGGCTCGTGAAATGGCTAGAGTATTAGGGGAATCCATGGATAGTCTCAGGGCTGAGAATCAAGTCTAGACCCAACTAGCTGAGGCTGGACCATCTTTTCTGAAACAGGAGTTTTTCCAGTCGAATCCGGATGAGTTTTTGGGTGATCCTAAGGAGCCACTGAAAGTGGTTGAATGGCTAGAATAGATAGTGAAGACATTTTAGATGCTCGGCATTGAAGATGGGGATTTGAGGGTGACCTTGGCATCCTTCTAGCTGAAGGAAGACGCAGGTCAATGGTGGAAGTATGTGCGTGGGCGCATTGGTGCGACTTGGGAGGCTTTCGTTGATGCCTTCCAGGACAAGTTCTTGTCTCCCACTATTAGCGAGAAGTTGAGGGATCAGTTCTCTCAGCTCAAGTAATTGAGCACATCGGTGGCTGAGTTTGAGGCCATATTCACTAACCTCTCTAGGTTTGCACCAGAGTTAGTGGCAACTGAGGAGCACCGTTGTCTGGAGTTTGAGAAGAGATTAAGGACCGGGCTCATGTTTAAAGTGGTCAGGTTGATGATTAGGGAATATGGACGCCTTGTAGAGGCATCGGCTCATTTGGAGACTATGATGTAGATAGAGGAGGAGAGGATGAGGGGCTCTAGGAGGAGCTAGGACATTCAGGGGGACAGTAAGAGGCAAAGGGGCTCTAACCCACAACCGTCCCAGGGAGCTCAGTCGAGGTCTACTTTTCCAATGCCGAGTTTGGGTTCTGGGAGGGGTGGTCAAGAAGACATTACTTGTTTCAAATGTGGTCAGTTGGGCCACAAGTCTCCGACTTACCCGTAGAGAGGAGGAGTGCAACGGTTTGCACTGTCTTCGGCTCATTCTTAAAGCCAAAGTCAGGGGAGAGGGCAGCCACTCACTTGTTATCAATGTGGACAGGTGGGGCACATGAAGAGATTTTGCCCACAGTTTGGTGGCACACCTGATGCGTCTGGTTTGAGACAGACACAGAGTCACCAGCTAGCACAGTTAGCGCAGGCCTCGAGGGCCAATCAGGGAGCCTCTTCAGCTCAGTTAGTGTAGCAGGCCTATGCTCTGAGGGGAGAGCAGGTAGATTAGAGGCCAACAGGGTTTATGTATGCTGTTACCGCACTAGATGTAGTACCAGCACCTTCTATAGTGAGAGGTCCCTTCTTGTTTTGCAATTCAGTTGCTAATGTATTGATTGATACGGGTGCATCTTATTCATTTATTTCGTTTGCATTTGCATCGATTTTAGGGTTAGAGTTGGCTCAGTTAGCATCTCCTATCTGTGTAGAGTCAACTATTGGTAGTGAGATTATTTTGAAGCAGGGGTGTCAGGGTTGTGACATAGAGGTTGCCGGTCACCGACTCCCTTTTGCATTTGTATTAATTGATATGTCTAGCTTTGACGTTATTTTGGGTATGGATTGGTTGTCTTCGTATCGGGATGTTATAGATTGCTACCATTAAAGGGTTACTGTATGTACTCTAAGCGGTGATTGCTTTTACTTTTTGGGGGACCGGGTGGATAGAGTCTTATCACTGGTATATGATCTGCGTGGTCGGAGTGAGCTTAGTTGCCTACTTGCTAACTTCCTGAGTACTGAGTGTGATGAAGTCCAAGTTGAGTTGCTAAGAGTAGTTTGTGAATACTCGGATATTTTTCTGAAGGATCTTACCAGTTTACCACCTCACTGAGAGATCGAGTTCTCTATTGACTTAGTGCCTGGTACGACACTGATTTCTATGGAACCATATAGATTTGCACCTGCTGAGTTGAGTGAGTTGAAGATTTAACTCCAAGAATTGCTAGATAAGGGTTTCATCCACCTTAGTACTTCATCTTGGAGAGCACTAACTCTTTTTGCTAAGAAGAAAGATGGTGCGTTACGACTTTGCATAGATTACCGAAAGTTAGATTGGGTAACTGTTAAGAACGAGTACCCAATGCCTCGTATAAGCGATTTGTTTGATCAGTTGAAGGGGTCTTGTTGTTTTTCTAAGATAGACCTAAGATCGGGTTACCACCAGTTGAGATTGAGGGAGGAGGATATCCCCATGACGGCATTCCGTACACGGTATGGCCAGTACGAGTTTCTAGGGATGCCCTTTGGGCTCACCAATGCACCAGCTATATTTATGGACTTGATAAACCAGATCTTTCGTGAGTTCCTAGATCATTTTCTGGTCATTTTTGTGGATGACATCTTGATTTACTCACCCTTTAAGGAGGAGCATGAGGAACACTTGCGGGTAGTACTTGAGTTACTTAGAGCCCACAAACTGTATGCTAAGTTTGGGAAGTATGAATTTTGGTTGAGAGAAGTTAAGTTCTTAGGCCATGTGGTTTCCGGGGAAGGGGTGACAATAGATTCATCCAACATAGAAGCAATACAAGATTAGTAACAACTAAAGAATGCTTTTGAAATCCATAGTTTCTTGGGGTTGGCCGGGTATTACCGTTTGTTTGTGAAGGATTTCTCTAGATTAGTCTCACCATTAACTAGACTGATGAGGAAGGGAATCAAGTTTGTATGGAGTGAGTCTTGTGAGAAGTCATTTCAAGAGTTTAAGGTTAGACTTACCACTGCTTCGATTTTGATTATTTCGGAGAGGGGTTTAGGTTATTCGGTATATTGTGATGTCTCACGAGAAGGTTTGGGTTGTGTTTTGATGCAAGAGGGAAAGGTAGTAGCCTATGGCTCGTGGTAGTTGAAAACACATGAGAAGAACTACCCTACTCATGACCTAGAGTTAGCGGCGGTGATCTTTGCCTTAAAGATTTGGAGGCATTATCTGTATAGTGAGAAGTTTGAAGTGTTTTATGATCATAAGAGTCTGAAGTATCTGTTTACCCAGAAAGACTTGAATTTGAGGCAGAGGAGGTGGATGGAGTTCATAGAAGATTATGATTTTGAGTTACATTATCACCCGGGGAGGGCAAACGTTGTGGCCGATGCCTTGAGTAGGAAATCAATTAGCAGTGTAGCTTGTATTGCCATCCGAGAATGGTAGATGTTGGGTGCTATTGGGGAGTTTTACTTGCATCTTGGTGAGTCTGTTGAGTCTGCCACTTTGTTTTTGGTAGTTGCGCAACCCACACTTGTGAACTGAGTGATAGAAGCACAGAAGGGTGACCTTGAGGCAGAATCCCTCCAGGAGAAGATCTCCAGTGGGAAGGTAGAAAGAGGCTTGAATGTGTATCCCGACCTGAGTGTGACGTACCGTGACCGTTTGTTCGGATCAGAGTCTTGTTGAGAGGAAGTACTCCGAGGGTTTCACTATTTACGCCTTGCGGTGCATCCAGGAGGCACAAAGATGTATCACGATCTTAGTCGCCAGTTTTGGTGGAGAAATGTGAAGAAGGATGTGGCTATATTTGTATCGAGGTGCCTTACTTGTCAACACGCAAAAGCTGAGCATCAGAGGCTAGCTGGTTTATTGTAACCCTTGCCTATAGCCGAGTGGAAGTGGGAGCATGTCACGATGGATTTTGTTGTGGGTCTTCCGAGGACTCAACGGGGTAGTGATGCCATTTGGGTGGTGGTTGACCGGTTGACTAAGTCGGCGCACTTTATACTTATGCGTGTAAGTGACTCGGTAGATTATCTTGCCGACTTGTACATTAGGGACATAGTGAGGTTGTAAGGGGTCCTAGTAACGATTGTATCGAATAGAGATCCGCGTTTTACGGCTCGGATGTGGTAGAGCCTACAGGATGCCTTGGTGTAGATCGCCTGAGCTCATTTCGCACGTCCCCCCTTTCGGAGAGGGTGCAGATTTGGGTTCTTAGCTACTACAGTTCGAACTCCTGTCATGGTTCTGAATCTAGTCTCACAAAGTGCAATGTGAGACTGATAAATCACCAAAGAGTCCAATCCGGCAAATCATTTTGGAAAATCAGATTTTGAATCAAATAATGCCAAAACTAGATTGCTTTTCAAGATTACAGAGTCGCCACCTAAATATTTTATTTTGGGAAATTTAGGAAATCCTGACTCGTGCCAAAGGCCACGTGTCTGTCATCACCAAAGTTACCTCGGCTCGGGAACTTGGGTACGAGAGGGGAAGGTCATGAAATGAGCACCCCCGCTCGCCCGATCAAAGATCAGCCTCTACTAACATGATATGTTGTTTTGAAAACACATGTGTTCTTATTCTGATTATTAATCTAACTTACTATGTGATGCGCACAACACACAAGTATAGACTAAATCGTTCAATTTGGAACAAAACATCTCATGTTTGTTTTTTTTCGAAAATAGTTTGAAGATGCTACTCGCAAGTAGGCTAAAGCGCGGATTTGCCACCCTCAAGTGGGCATAAGAAAACAAGATTTTGCCACTTCACAAAGTGGGCTTAAAACTCACATTTTGATGAATTGTTCCAATTCAAGTAACGAAGCCTTCATCCATAGGCTTTCATGCAGTTAATCACTTAAGCACATAACCTCATGGTAAGCATGCTAAACATGGCAGTCACTTACACTCATGCAAGGATGCTAAAGCGTAAACACTTACAGTGTACTTTGAGCCAAAATAAAGAACTAGTAAGAAAATCATGCATGCTCCTAACTATACAAAATGCCTAATGCAACACATGCAATAATGCAATTGAATAGGCTCGACTATCTAATCATGACAATGGATGCGACATTTGATACATGTATTCAAATAGGTGTTGAAATACAATGCAGTTTGAATGATGCGCCGAGCCCGGTGCATGCAAAACAAATGAATGACGCACGCATGCAAGCATAAGGATGCTAATTGAAATATGCCCTAAACTAACCACCGAAAGCGGGTAAGTGAAAAGGAGAAAGACGTGGGGTTGGAAGACATTCACACACACACACACACACACACACACACACACACACTTATTACAACATTTGCCCTCTTGACGGAGGGTCCGAATAATAAGCTAACTAGCTACGCTAATTAAACTAATTATTATAAACCAAAACTAATTAACTATTCCTAATTAACTAATTATTACAAAACAAATCGATTAATTAAGCACATTAACTAATTAAGTACAAAACTGACGAATTAGCTAACTAAGTAAAGTAGCTAAAGCAGTTAAAAGAGGTCCTCGGGGCGAGGGGTGCATGCATGCTCGATCGCCTCGCTCGGAAATCCATTGCTATGCCTAGAATTGCCTCTGTTTGCATTTGATTTGATCTTCGAAAAGTGCACTGACTTCTAGATTGTTTCTTCTCCAACATGGGGACCTCCTGGTGGGCTGCCGACCAGAAAAGGGGGCTGTAGACCAGAAAAACTGGATGTAGACCAGGAAAAGTGGTCGGTCGACCACCCCTATTGGTCGGCCAACCAGTTAATTTTCCAAGCTCTAGTTTTGTTGCAACAGAGAACAACAAGGGGCATAACAGTTTATTTGCAAGATATATGTGCACAACCACCCTCTTTATCATTTCTCAAGCTGAAGGGAGTGCGATACTTGACTCTTGGGCCACCAACCAAGCATCGCAATGCACAATGGCCAAGAAGCCAAGTTTGCACAAGTCAATGTCAATGAATGCACAAATAACACATAAGGGCCTCCACCTCTATCATGCTTGATCAAGAGGGTCGGCGATAAAGAAGTGCTACACGTTTCATCACTTTGAGTATGAAACATGCGACATTCCTCGTGTTTGGATTAACGTCCAATCCAAACACATGCAACGCAAACAAGATGATCAAACTTCAATTCTAAAGTGACATGCGCAAGACTCTATCATGTAAGCAATGCATGCATGGCACGTTTAAAAGCTAAGGCATCAAAGCTAATGAAACATATTACACATGAGGCATGCACTATCAATCTCAAATGGTCAAACCAACCCCAGACAGAGGTCAAACATGCCAAAACAGTGGCTGAAATATGTTAAGATCAAGGCATATAATACAAGGAGAACATGCTCATTTGATGGCTCATTAACAATGCACAAAGACACAACTCTCAAAAGCTCTCAAGGAATGAAAGAAGTGAGAACATGACACACGTACATGCTCTGAAATAACATGTTAAACGATGCCCAAACTTGCAACCATCACAAATATAGCATAGTAGGGTGCTCAAAACTCAAGACTGGCTAAGGTCTTGCACTATAGCCATATCAAGCAAGCCCCAAAGGGCCAAGATGACTCAAAATAGTCCCAATGCAGGTCAAAACAATGCCAAAACATGCATGGAGTAGAGCTAACACAGGCTAGAATGGGAGGCATAAAGCATGATGCATGCAAGGCAAATGAGTGGGATTACACTACACATACCAAAACCAAGCATGAGGTGACTTCACCCAAAAAAATCAGAGTTGTAACATGGTAAAATAACACCAAAAACATGCTGAGATGGTAGCCCAAAAGCTTAGGCAAAGTAAACAAGTGCGATAGATACACACAGTGAACATGTGCGATAGATACACTAAATGAACATGTGTGATAGATACACAAAGCGAACAAAGTGTGATAGATACACTAAACGAATAATCTTAAATGAAACTTCTCTGAATGAACCGCATATACAATATCATGCCTGCATAAGAAAGATACTTAACAGATACAGCAGCATAGGAATGCATGTTCCATGCAAGGTTGATAGCATGCACCATGCTAATGTGAGAAGTGCATATTGTAGACGTCCCCGAACGTCCCGGGAGGGAATCCAGTTTTGTTCTTTTTGGGGTTCACTATAGTTCAGGACTCAATGTCACGGTCCTGTATCTAATCTCGCAGAGTGCAATGCAAGACCGATGAATCATCAAAGAGTCCAAATCCGGCAAATCGTTTTGGAAAACTGATTTTTAAGAAGTGCCAAACATGGACTACTTTGCCAGATACAGAGTCGCCACCTAAATATTTTGTTTTGGGAAAATTTAAGAAACCCTGACTCATTTGCCTAAGGCCACGTGTCCGTCATCACCAAAGTTGCCTCGGCTCGAGAACTTGGGTACGATTGGGGAAGGTCAGCTATGAGCACCCCCGCTCGCCCGTTCAAAGATCGGCCTCTACTAAACATGATATCTTGTTTTGAAAACATATGCATTCTTATTCCGGTTTATTAGCCTAGAATTACTATGTGATGCGCACAACATACAAATATAGACCGGATTGCCTGAGTTGGAACGAAACATTTCATGTTTGTTTTTGAAAGCGGTTTGCTACTCGTAAGTAGGCTAAAATGTGAATTTGCCACTTTCAAGTGGGCTTAGAAAACATGGTTTTGCCACTTTCAAGTGGGCTTAAAACTTTCATTCAATGCATTGTTCCAATTTCGGTAATCCAACCTTCACCCACAGGCATTCAAGTAGTTATATCACATAGACACGTAACCTCATGGTAAGCATGCTATCATGTTAACATTCATACACATGCGAGATGCTAAAGCATAAATGCTCACCTAGTACTCCAAGCCAAAGCAGAAACTAGTTAGTAATCATATGCATGATCCTAGTTCATGTTAAGATGGCTAATGCAACACATGCAAGATGCAACTACAATAGGCTCAGCTATTCTAAGATGGCATATGATGATGCTACAACTAACACGTATTCAACTTAGAATTGAAATACAATGCAGTTAGTATGATGTACCAAGCCCGGTGCATGCAATACAGATGAATGAATGCACGCATGCATAGCATAAGGTATGCTAATTTAAATATGCCCTAATACTAACAATTGAAAGCAAGTAAATAAAAGGGAGAAAGAAGTGGGGGTTGGAAGACATACATACACTCACACACACTTATTACACAATTGCCCTCGCTCGGAGGGTCCGAAAGAATAATACAGACCGAATGAATAATTAACTACTCTAGCTAATTAAATATTACAAACCCTTAACTAATTAACAAATTAATTAAACTATTTAGAGCAGTAAAACAGCCTCAGGAAGAGGGATGCACGCATGCTCGGTCGGCTTTGCTCGGAAATCCATCGCCATGCCACAGTTGCCTCTGTTTACACTGCTCTGTTCTTTTGAAAACTGTGCCAACCTCTGTGACACCTTTGAAACATCTTGGAGACATGCTGAGAGGCCATCAGCCATAAGATGGGACCACCAGCCAAGTGAAACAGGTCATCGACCAAAAATTATGCTCTCGGCCAAAAATGGATAGTCGGTCGGCACTGAAGATGGCCGACCGGCCATCTCTTCCTGCAGAATCTTGTTTGACAGCAGTAGAGGGAAAACAGAGCATGGCAATGCATTTTCAAAGCAATGTATGCACAACCACCCTCCCTATCATGTCATGAACTCAAGGGAGTATGGTTCTTGACCCTCGGGCCACCAATCACGCATTTCAATGCATGATGGCTAAAGGAGCCGAGTTGTGCATTTTGATGTCAAATGTAATGCACACCAAACAAACACATAAGGCCCAACCTCAAATATAGTGATTTCAAGAGGCAAGGCATGCATGCAAAATGCAATGCAACCTAGGCATGCAAGCTAAGTATGCACCATGAACATGAGGGCAAGCAATGTAAACATGCAACATGGACAACACACAAACATGTAATAACATGTTAAATGGCTAAAAGAGAGAATACATGCCAAATGCATTACAACCTAAGCATGCAACAACATGTCATATAGCTCAAGCAATGCAACAAAATGCAATATGGCTAAGCATGTGTCAACAATGCAAGTAATGAGCATGCAAAACATCATACAACCAAAGCATGCAAACATGAAGCACTGTAACAAAATTTGAGCAACATGCAAAAGGTGGACTTAAACTAATATGGACAAGCCTCAGCCATGTCTAAAATCAGTGGCCAAATGTGCTAAAATGATGGCTTGACATGCACCAAAATGAAGCTCATGTAATGGTCCAAAAATGAGGTATTCATGCATAACTCTCAAAAGCATTTAAAGAATGGAAAACATGGGAATATGGCATACATATAAGATCTGAAATATGATGCACAATGATGCCAAAACATAGAAACACCTCAACATAGGCATGCAATAGGCTCCAAAACTCGAAGCTAGGCAAGGGTATTGAACTACAACCATGCATAACAAGAAACATTCGACCATGAGGCCCCAAAACAGAGCTAGGGCAGTCCAAAATACACACAAAATCAGTTTGTGGCATGGTCAAAAAGTGCTAGAATCAAGGGTCACCAAAGCATGCAAAGTAAGCTAGTGAACCATGATTTGCACTACAACTATATGAAGCATATGAGAGATCACCAAACCAGCCAAAAACAGAAGTATGCCATGCCAAAATATGCCCAAATAACTACTGAAACTCAGTCAATACATGTTAGAATGAAGTGCTCATTTGGAAGGCCATGCAAAGGGTTGTTCTACACATACATGATATACATACAAAATGGCAAAATCACCTCTAGAAAGAGGTTATGACAGCCCTAAAACTCACTAAAAAGGGCTTGGAATGAGCCAAGGAAGCATACAAGTAAAGACCCCTTTGGAAGGCCTTGTGGAGGATTACTCTACACATGCATAATAGACACTTTATATGGAAAAATGGGCTCTGGATAGACCCTATGCAGACCTTAAAACTCACCAAAAAAGGCCTAAAATATGGCTTTGAAACATGCAAATAGGAGCCCCTTTGGAAGGCCAAAAATGCTAGAAAACAAGACAACAAGGGAGAGGGTCACCCCTCTCCTTCTTAGGACCTCAAAACACCATCCTCACCACTGAAATCCCTTTGGATTTCAGTGGTGAGAAGGCCAATACAAGGTGGTCCCGAAGCTCACAAAAAAGACACAAAAATGAGGCCAAACAAGGCCTAAGAGGGGGTAAACAACCCCAAACACAAAAGTGATCTTAAAAAACTTAAAAAGGAGCTCAAAATAAGACTTTTTTTAGTTTATTACAAAGCTCAAAAATTCTTACAAGTAAGGCTAAAATATGAAGCAAAATAAAGACCAAAAGAGGGTAACGTGTGTTACCCTTGTAGCCAAAAGGGGACAACAGCTTCTTGGTCCAGAAAACCAGTCCCTTAGCCTCTAAAAATGGCTTCCAAGATCCTTAGGTTGATGATGGAGGTGTTAGGCTAAGAGTTGGTGTGCAAAGGGGCCAAGAACTATGGACTTTGGAGCTCAAAGTAGTGAGATATGTATGGTTTTTGCCTTAGCAAAATTTTTGGAACCCTTGCAATGGAAGAGGAGCTCTTATTTTATAGAGGAACAAAGGTGCAAGCTTCTCTTAGAAGCTTGAGCAAAGGGGCCAAGCTTCTCTTAGAAGCTTGGAGCAAAAGGGTCAAGCTTCTTGAGGAAGCTAGAGCAAAGGGGTCAAGCTTCCTCAAGAAGCTAAGAAAGGGTCAAGCTTCTCTTAGAAGCTTGGAGCAAAGGGGCCAAGCTTCTTGGAAAAGCTAGGCAAAGGGTTCAAGCTTCTTGGAGAAGCTAAAAAGGTTCAAGCTTCTTCAAGAAGCTAAAACCGAGGGTTCAAAAGGTTCAAGCTTCCTCAAGAAGCTAAAACCAAGGTTTAAAAGGTTCAAACCTCCCCAAGACAGGGTCTCGGCCAGAAAAAGTGGCCAGTTGACCAAAATTAGTGGTCGGCCGACCAAACATAATGCCGACCGGCCAACACCTTTGGTCGGTAGCAAGAAAACAGGGCCGGTGGCCTCAAACCATGGCCGGTGAGGTGTGGGGATGGCCAACAAGCTATTTCCCACCCTCAGAAGCAAAACAACAAGTATTTGGTGCAAAACCAAACACAAAACAAATAAGTCGAGAGATCTTAAGGCAAGGCGTGCGGCCGAAACCTCCGAGAACTCAAGACGAACACAAACATGGATGATCATTGAGTGTTCAAACGATGACGTCCAGGTCTTGAGGACGGTCAAAAATGGGGTGTCTATAGTTGCCTCTCTTTGACAGAACTCGAAAGTCATAACAATGACGAGAGTGAATGTCAAAGCCCAGAGACGACCCATTTTTGGCAAGGCCGAAGACTTAGACAAAGCATACAAGCTACAGACAAAGATATGCGCCCGAGGGCAGGGGCGAAATACAAGAACAATGCACAAAGCCGAGCATAAATTATGATCATGCAAAGAAAGCTGTAACGAAGCGTAGCAATGCAACAGTTTTAAGCAAGTAGAAACCAAGCTACATTACAATGCAAAAAAAGATGTAAGAGAATTACTGCAATTCTCACTGCGAATATAGTGTGCATGTGTGATAGATACACAAAGCGAACGTGTGATAGATATACAAAGTGAGCATGTGTGGTAGATACACAAAGCGAATGTAGTGTGATGGATACACAAAAAAAGTGAACACAAAGTGTGACAGATGCACTAAGTGAACAAGGTATGATAGATACACAAAGCGAGAGTATATGATTGATACACAAAGCGAATGTGATGAGCATAGTGTGATGGACACAAAAAGCGAATGTGTGATAGATACACAAAGTGAGCATGTGATAGATACACTATATGAAGCAAAATGTGATAGATACAGTAGCTGAGCGCGTGATAGATACACTAAGCGAGTGTGGTGAGCACAGTGTGATAGGCACAAAGCGAGTGTGTGATAGATACAGTATATGAACAAAGTGTGATTGATACACTAAATGAATGAAGTGAGCAAAGTGTGATGGATACACAAAAGGCAAACACAAAGTGTGATAGATGCACTAAGTGAACAAGTGTGATGGATACACAATAGGTGAACACGAAGTGTGATCGATGCACTAAGTGAACAAGTGTGATGGATACACTAAAGGTGAACACAAAGTGTGATAGATGCACTTAGTGAACAAAGTATGATTGATATACTAAATGTGAACACGAAGTGTGATAGATGCACTTAGTGAACAAGTATGATTGATATACTAAATGTGAACACGAAGTGTGATAGATGCACTTAGTGAACAAGTATGATGGATATACTAAAGGTGAACACGAAGTGTGATAGATGCACTTAGTGAACAAGTATGATGGATATACTAAAGGTGAACACGAAGTGTGATAGATGCACTTAGTGAACAAGTATGATAGATATACTAAAGGTGAACACGAAGTGTGGTAGATGCACTTAGTGAACAATTATGATTGATATACTAAATGTGAACACGAAGTGTGATAGATGCACTTAGTGAACAAGTATGATTGATATACTAAATGTGAACACGAAGTGTGATAGATGCACTTAGTGAACAAGTATGATTGATATACTAAAGATAATGAAGTGTGATGGATACACTAAAGTAAATGACGTGTGTGATGGATACACTAAAGTAAATGAAGTGTGTGATGGATACACTAAAGTAAATAAAATGTGTGATGGATACACAAAATGAGAATGTGTGTGATAGATACAGAAAAATGAATATGTGCGTGATAGATACACAAAATGAGAATGTGTGTGATAGATACACAAAAGTGAGAATGTGTGTGATAGATACACAAAATGAATGAAACGTAATTGATATACTAAGCGAATGAAGTGTGATTGCTACACTAAATGAATGATAGTGTAATTGATACACTAAGCGAATGAAGTGTGATGAAGTGTGATTGATACACTAAATAAATGAGTGTAATTGATACACTAAGTGAATGAAGTGTGATTGATACACTAAATAAATGAGAGTGTAATTGATACACTAAATAAATGAGAGTGTAATTGATACACTAAGTGAATGAAGTGTGATTGATACACTAAATGAATGAGAGTGTAATTGATACACTAAGTGAATGAAGTGTGATTGATACACTAAATAAATGAGAGTGTAATTGATACACTAAGTGAATGAAGTGTGATGGATACACAAAAATAAATGAAGTGTGATTGATACACTAAAGTAAATGAAGAAAGTGCGATAGATACACTAAGGGTGAATGAGGTGTGATTGATACACTAAATAAATGATCTTAAACGGAACTTCTTTGAATGAACCATACAGACAATATCGTGCATGAACGGGAAAGAGACGAGATAGGTACAATGCATTACAATGCATGATGCTTAAGGAAAGCAATAAATGGACAAAGCGGCGCTTTAGAAAGCACCTCATGGGGTGAGTGGCGATGAACTGCTCTACTCTGATGGGGATCTCGCCTCGTGCTCTTCGAACACTTACCTTCAACTTGCAGTACAAAGGGTCTGAAATGCTGACAAGGGTTCTTCACGTAGAACACTTTGGATGCTGCCTTTCTTCCTGATCATATTCATAACTTTCCTTATTCTCCAACGGGGTGACAGACTAGGTTGGTTCAGTATCCAGAATTGAGGTGCATACATGCTATCTCAACCTATGGGGCTTCCATACAAATTTTAAGCCGAGGACATGCCTCTGGATATTTAAACCAGACTTTAGTCTCGGAAATCCCGAACCTTTGTGTTCTAGATAACAGCCATTCGAACTCTAGTTTCCACCATCGCAGTTGGTCTCCTAGGAACTCATCGCGAACACAGCCAAGATGCCTCTGGCAGGGAATGGTACTCAGGGAGAGCACTTTTGATCGCCATTCTGGCTTGAAGCAGACTTGATCTTGAGGTAGAGGCACACTCATACATCAGAGCATTGGTAAGACCTGAAGGGGTACATGCGAAATGTAATCTCGGAACTTACTAAAGTTGAAACAAACTCAGATACCCGACATTTTCCCTCTTTTCTTTTGCTTTGCAGTCTGGAACCTATATAGCTTCAGATAGGTCCTGGTTTTACTGTTCCCACATGACCCGGGTTGAACCCTGCGGTTTTTGAAAGAACAAATTCTTGTTTTGCACAAATGTGGAGAACGGCACGGCACTCTGAGTACAAAACGATTTTTTGAAATTGAGAGTGAGAATAAGTTCTCAACTAGGTATTGAGCCTACGACTGAACACAGCACACCACGACTCAACAACAAAGAGAAAGACAAGGTAAGACGACCTAAACACAAACACAGACACTTGAAATGACTCAAAACAAGAATCGAGACAAACAAAATGACTGACATGACACACAGACGTGTTCCAATGGCAAGAGACCTCTTAGTGCACAAGGAGCCAGTTTCTTCGGGTATCATTCCCCACCCTTTCTTATTTGTGATTCTCACATCACTCGGCTCTCAAGCTCGGTTTTTCTGAAAAAGCCCTTTTCCTCACTTTTTCTCTCAGCGCACATCTCTCTATTCTTCAATCTCTCATTTTTTATCCCTCCCCTGGGTGGTTGATGGATAAACAAGAAATTATGGGCTCTTATCCCTAGCTTGCCGCTAGATTCTTTTTCTTCCGCTCACAACTAGTGAGTTCCTCCCACAGAGGGGTTGTGCTACAACTGGGTGTATAGCAAATCTGTAGTTGACATCGGTTGATGATGCTCTGCTGGGGAGTTTGGACGTGATCAGATCTATCCAGATGATGGAGTGGAATATCTTACCCCATTCCAGTTCGTGCTTCGCACTTGGCTTGATACCTCGTTGCTTGAAGGATGTGAGAGCTTTCTGCCCTTTACTGACAGCTTCAGCTGTGCCCTTTCTGGCAGGTAGAGTGCCCTTCTTGGCAAGTATGGTGCCCTTTCTGCCAAATGCATTGACAACAGGGAAAAGACAGGAAGCCTGACTTAACTGTGCCCCTAGTTCATCATTTTGACCATTTTTTGTTTTGGTTTTCTACTAAAACAATTTTGATCAGCATAAGAGTTTGATTAACATGCTTTTTCAACTTTCTGATTTAAAATCATGCAAGTTAGGTTATGAGCACTGAAAATTTTCCTTTTTTGGGTCCAAGAAAAAGGTTCAGTTTTGGAAAAAATGAAATAATTTTCGAGAAAATTAGTCAACCTTAGTAAAAATTCTTAAAAACTATTTTTGCAAATGGCCAATGCTCAACAAGCACGGAACCTACTCTTGAGATGCACAACCTCGAATTTGGAGGAAAATTGCCCCTTGCTCGAAGAGAGCTGTATGGCAACATAAAGTTTCCCCTTGTTTGAACGGTACTGCAGTGCATTGAATGGCAATGGAAAGTTGCCCCTTGTTTGGATAGCGCCGTGGCACACTGCAATCAATCCTCAGAGTGACGATCACAACCGAACTCTTGGATACAGAGAAGGCAAAGACAATCAAAACCATTACATGGACACAATCGATTTTAGAGGTGTTTGTGGCTGAACTTCAGAATGAAGTTGCTTACGTATCCCAAACATGGGAATCAAGCCTTACGTAGTTCAGGGGTAAGGTACACTCGGGTATTTTCGCTCTCCTTTTTGCGCTCTAATTTTCGCCAAGGCCGCCCTTTCTGGGTTTTCAACCTTGCGAGCTGTGTTTTTTTTTGCATTTTTTTTTTGTTCTTTTTGTTCTTTTTCTTGCTCTAACTTTTGACTGGGTCGCCCTTCCGGGTTTTCGGCCCAGGGAGCCTCTCAAGGGTAAAAGTGTAGCTTTGTCCATGCGTCCATGCCAAATGGTCTTGAGATCCTGAAGTCATTTGAATCCAGGAGAATGGCTGCTGTTTGCTGACGATGCAGAAGTCTATCCAATGGGGGCTGAATTTGCCCCTAGTGTTGTGGATAGGAACTCGGTTGTCCTTCAGCAATGTCTTCTTCTTTCTTCCCTTCTGGGATTTGGCATTTTTGTTGATCTTCATTAGCTTGAGAAACATCCCAATTTTTTTGACTCGTCGAGCACCTTTGACACTTTTGTCCCTAGTTCGAGGGGTGCTTCTGCACTAGTTTTGCAAGCTTCTTTTGACGACATCTGATCTTCTTGATCTGGCTTTTCTTGCCCCTAGTTCACGGGCTGCTTTGAATCTGGCCACATAGGCCTCACATCATGATTGGCCTTGGAACATTCTGAATCCAAGTTCGACGTTTGAAATCAAAAGGGGTCGAGTCTCGAGGCTGAGAGCGATCCTAAGCTGCACAATCTCAAGAGCGATTCCACACAGGTCTTCACAAGACCGCGCAAAACATTTTGTTTTTGAAATTTTTACTGGCGAAAAAATCGTCATACCAAGATAGTGTGGAACCAATCTGGATCAAGCCAGGGTCCTTCTCAGTACTCATATTAACAAACATGATTTCATTCATTAAGGGCTTAGCACGCGTCTCTTTCTCTCAATTGATCAAACTTTGCAAAACCTGAGAAATTCCTCCCTCTTTGTTTTCACCGCAGTGTTCAAAAAGTTTTGAAAAACTTAGGTCAATGCAATGGCTTCAAGGCACAGAAAAGACAAAGTTTTTAGTCAAATACCGCCACCTCATTCAGAACTTCTGGCA
Organism: Camellia lanceoleosa; assembly: GCA_025200525.1. Lineage (NCBI taxonomy): Eukaryota > Viridiplantae > Streptophyta > Magnoliopsida > Ericales > Theaceae > Camellia > Camellia lanceoleosa. The sequence goes on from CM045760.1 coordinate 47,394,617, forward strand.
CAACTGGCATACGGCAGAAGCAAACACAAGAGTGTGAAAAAATCATTGCTGTTCCATTCAAAACTGTTGGCACAACTGGCTCCAAGGCAGAAACAGACTCAAAAGAAAACGAAAAGACAAACACAAAACAAAATAGTGAAATCTGAGGTAACATCCCCAGAATCACTCGACTCCTATACAACAGGACTGACTCGATACGCCAAGACAGACCCCAACTGACTCAGTATGAAAAGACTGACTCAAAACAAAGAGATAGACTCAAAACAAAACAACAGAACTGACTCAACACATAAGTCAGAAACTACAAAACTAGCATTCGCAAATGCTCAAAACAGTGCGTGCCAAACGCTACATCCGTAATAAACTGAGCGCCATCCGCTGGTGGTTCATCCCCTAATCACATAATCACATTATCCCCCACAAGTTCACTGATCCAATGACGATAGACTTTGTTAGACTGGTGCGGTAATGACCTTGTTGTCAAACAAATCTTGTACATCATGGCGCAGACGAAAGCAGCTATCGGTCTCATGACCGGTTTGTTGATGGTACACACAGTACTTAGTCTGGTCATGCTTTGGAGGGAGTGGGTCAGGTAAAGGCCGTTGTTCCAATAGTTTCAGATGTCCTTTCTGGATTAAGACCGCTAGAGCCTTTGACAAAGGCATATAAAGTGGGGTAAAAACCCTCTTGACTCGAGGTGGATATTTGGTTTTTTGTGAGCTACTTCCGGACGCACCGATAAATGGGGTAGCTTTTTTTGATGTGGTGGTGGTGACTATGCCCACTTCAGGAGATCTTGCAGCTGCATCACCACTGGTGGTCGCATTTGAACTGCAGGAAAACGCCCGCCTAGGTTTCTCTTTCTCCTGGTCAATAAGGCCCTGCTTTATGGCATCCTCGATCTGTACTCCCATCTCATGCAAATCTGAAAAGGTAGGGAAGGGAAGCACGATCATTTTTTGCATTAGTTTGGGTTGGAGGTTGCGTACAACCATCCGTATTTGATCCTTATCTGTTGGCCTAATGGTCATCGTTGAGGCCTTGGCCCTCCAGTGGGCTACGAATTCAAAAAAGTTCTCCTTAGGCTCCTGCCTTGTCGTCTCAAGATCACGGGTCGTAATCTCGATTTGCGTATTATACGAGTATTGTGCAACGAAGGCCTCGACCATCTCATCCCAATTCCTCTTGACATCGTCTTCCAATTTTGCATACCAGATGGCCGCCACACCCGACAGGGTCCGGCCGAATAATGAAATCTTCTGTAGTCTGGTGAGGCCCATCGGCCGTAGTATGTCTGAGAACAACCGTAGATTTGCCATGGGATTCCCGGATCTGTCAAAGCGGTCAATTTGTGGCATCTTGAACCTATCCGGCAATGTCATAACTGCGTCAGTGTACCTATCCTCAATGTCCGAGATGGACTTTACACCTTGAGATTTCTTGAACAGCTTTTCAAGCTTGCTCACTTTTAATGCCATGGGTCCACCTCGAACTTGAAGGGAGAGTCTGGTTGATTGACAAGCGTAGGTGCCTTGGATAGTTGAGGTAGAATCGGGGGCGGAGCCAGCCCTGTTGGGATGTCTATATCCTCCTGGACATTCTGGACATTTGCCGTCTCCCCGAGTATTGGAACTCTTGGTGGGGGAGGAGCTTGGTGTGAAGCTGATGCTCCGGCTTGCTGCTGTAGCCGGGTAATTAGCTCTGCCTATTGGGCCATGACGGCGGCTTGCTGTTTGGCAAATTCTGCTTGACGAGCAGCGTCCTCCTGCATGGTTCTCATGCTCTCCTGGAGCGGACGGATCATTTCTTCGATTCCTGCCATACTGCCTTGATCTAACCGATCTATCGGTATATCTGTCTCTGTGGTAAAAGTAGATATCTTAACCCAATTGCACACAGGTGAGATGGATAATGACTGCTGATCCGAAGACTGTTGAATTGATGATCTGTGCCTGACTAGCCTTTTTACCCTACCTCTGGCAAAGGAATATGGATTGCCCTTGAACTGAATCTCTGACCTGACAAAGTCTATCAGCACAAGTCCGATGAACCTCGGGGGATATTGGAGCCCTCTGAAGCTATGGTTCCCTGACTACCTAGCAAAAGAGAAAACATGCAACATTTCAGCCCAATTTCGCCAAAATAGATATGAGCATAACAGGATGATTGTGCCCTCCACTGAATTCTGCCTGTAAACTACTACTCTCAGGTAAAACTGATTCCCTAAATACTAATGCCCTCAGGCCTGATACCCAGACTTGCAAACTGATACATGCATTCCAGTAGAGACGCACTCTAAAAGCACATAATAAGCAAGTGAGAGCCAAAACACCCCTATGTTGGAGTAGGGTTTCCCTGTCCTATTTTGTCAGAAGCTAGGGTTTCACTACGCACACAGCGTTTTAAAACACTCCGGCACTCAATCTCTTTTTCTTTGAAAAAGATCTTTTCTCACTTTTTCTCTTAGCGCACATCTCTTGATTCTTCAATCTCTCTTCTTTTTTATCCCTCCCCCTGGGTGGTTGATGGATAAACAGGAAATCGTGGGCTTGTGCCCCTGGCATTCTGCTAGATTCTCTTTCTTTCACTCACAACTAGTGAGCTCTCCCACAAAGGGGTTGCGCTACAACTGGATGTGCAGCAGATCTCCAATCGACATTGATTGATGATGCCCTTGGCTTGGCTTGAATGTGATCAGACCTGTCCAGATGAGGGAGTGGAATACCCTGCTCCATTCTAGCTTGTGCTTCGCACTTGGTTTGATACCTCGTTGCTTGGAGGTCGAGAGAGCTTTCGGCCTTCTGTTGTTAGCTTCAGTTGTGCCCTTTTCTGGTGAATATGGTGCCATTTTTCCGGCAAGTACGGTGCCCTTTCTGGCAAGTATGTTGACAACGGGGAAAAGACGGAAAACCTGACTCAACTGTGCCCCTAGTTCATCATTTTGACCATTTTTTGTTTTGACTTTCTGCTAAAACAATTTTGACCAAAATGAAAGTTAGATTAACATGCTTGTTCAATTTTCTGATTCAAAATCATGCAAGTTAGGCCATGAGGACTGAAAATTTTCCTTTTTGGGGTCCAAGAAATGGTCCAGTTTTGGAAAAAATGGGATAATTTTTGAGAAAATTAATCAATCTCATTAAAAAAAAAATCCCAAAAACTGTTTTTGCAAATGCCCACTGCTCGACCAACACGAAATTTACTCTTGAGATGCACAACCTCAGATCCAAAACAATGGAAAATTGCACCTTGTCTGAACAGCGCCGCATGGTAACAAATCCAGCAACGGAAAGTTGCCCCTTGTCTGAATGGCACCACAACGCACTGGAATCAGTCTTCAAAGTGAAGATCACAACCGAACTCTTAGATACAGAAATGACAAAGATGACCCGTTCAATCTCATGCATGGGACCGTTGAATTTGAAGTGTTTACTACTGGACTTCAGAATGAAGTTGCCTACGTATCCCACAAATGAGAATCAAGCCTTACGTAGTTCGGGGTTAAGGTACACTCGGGTATTAACCTCTCCTTTTGCGCTCTAACTTTTGCCAAGGCCGCCCTTCTGGGTTTTCAACCTTGCGAGCTCTGTTTTTCTTTTCTTTTCTTTTCATTTCTTTTTTTTTTCTTCTTTCTTTTTCTCTTTTCTTTTCTTCTTTTTTTTTTCTTTTTCTTTTCATATTTTCATTTTCTTTTCATTTTTTCATTTCTCTGCCCTAACTTTTGCCTAGGTCGCCCTTCCGGGTTTTCAACCCAGCGAGCCTTTCAAGGGTAGAGAAGTTCAACTTGTCCATGTTGATTGGTTTTGAGATCTGAAAGCTATCTGAATCCAGGAGAATGGCTGATGTTCACTGATGATGTAGGAGCCCATCCAATGGGGTTTCAATTTGCCCCTAGTGTAGTGGATAGCAGCTCGATTGTCCTCCAGCAAAATTTTTCTTCTTTTAGCTGCTCGAATTTGGCTTTTTAACCTGTCTTCAATAGCTTGAGAAATGTCTCATCTTTGACTCTTCGAGCACATCTGACATTTTTGCCCCTAGTTCAAGGGTTTCTTCCGATCTAGCTTTGCAAGCTTCATTTGATGACATCTAATCTTCTTGATCTGGCCTTCTTGCCCCTAGTTCAAGGGCTGCTTCAAATCTGGCCTGCAGGCCTCCTTTGATGTCACATGACCTTATTGCCTCTAGTTCATGGGCTGCTTCAAATCTGGCCATACAAGCCTCCCATTGGTTGATAGTTGAACATTCTGAATTCAAGTTCAAGGTTTGAAAGCAAAGGGGTCGGGTTTCGAGGCCGAGAGTGATCCTATACTGCACAATCTCAAGACCGATTCCATACATGTCTTCGTAAGACCACGCAAAACATTTTTGAAATCTTTTAAGAAAGCGACTAGTTGCTTGCGTTGAAGACAATATAGAACCAATTTGGATCAAGCTAGGATCCTTCCCAGTACTCACATTAATAAACATGATCTCATTCATTAAGGGCTTAGCATGCCTCTCTTTCTCTCAATTGATCAAATTTTTGCAAATCCCGAGGAATTCCTCCCTCTTTGTTTTCATCACAGTGTTGAAAAAGTTTTGAAAAACTTAGGTCAATGCAATGATTTCAAGGCACAGAAAAGTAGGTGAAAAGCACCGCCGTTTCATTTAGATCTTCTGGCACAACTGGCTCAATGGCAAAAACGGACGCAAAAGGGTGAAAATTACTGTTGTTTCATTCAGAACTTTTGGAGCAACTGGTTCCATGGCAAAAACAGACTCAAAAGAAAGAGTGTAAAAGACAAACGCAAAACAAGAAAATGATGCCCGAGGTAACACTCATAAAATCACCTGACTCCAACATAACAGCACTGACTCGATACAACAAGACAGACTCAACTGATTCAATACAAAAAGACTGACTCAATACAACACAAAAAGACTGACCCAACACCCAAGTTAGAAAGTAAAATAACCAACATTTGCACATTGCTCAAAACAGTGCGTGCTATCTCCACATCTGGAGTAAACTGAACACCATCAACAGGTGGTTCATCCCCCGATCATATAATCACATTATTCCCCCAAGTTCACTAATCCAGTGCCGATAGACTTTGCGGAGCCTGGTGCAACAATGACCTTGTTATCAATCAGATCTTGTATTTCATGGCGAAGATGAAAACACATGTTAGTGTCATGGCTAGCTTGTTGATGGAAGTCACAGTAGTTAGCTGGGTTATGGGAGAGAGGAAGGTGTTTTGGTAATGGTCGTGGCTCCAGGGGTTTTAGATGCCCCTTTTCTATAAGGATTTAGAGAGCTTTGGACAAAGTCATGTGGAGGGGATTGAAGAACCTCTGGCCTCGAGGTTGATGGCTTGAGGTTTGTGCAATCGTGTTGGATGTACCAGCAAAGGGATTGGCAGGTGCTGACTGGGTTTGATGATCCCTTCTGAGTGTAGGATTGGAGCTGAAAGGAACATTTCTGGCACGACATCCCTTTTCCCGGCTTGCCCCTTGATTCAAACTGCCCCCAACTTGAGTGACAAAAGTGTCATCCACAGTCTTTGCAACAACTGCGAGAACTTACTGTTTGTTCAGTCCTTCGGCTTTCAAAGCCTCAACAGCCCACTGAAGATGTTCATGGGGACCAATGCCTACCCCGGCCTTTCTTTTGCCACTTGCCTCCACTTTGTCAAAGGATCGGGTCCCTATATCAGAGCGGAGCCCAGTTGTTGTCGACATGCCACCACCTAGACCTGGGATGACTTCAGGTTGGCCCTTTTCAATTACAGCTTGCCCCAAGATAGAGGAGCCTTTTGGATTGAAACTTCTAGCCTACGATGTGGTCGATGATGGAGCCAAAATTCCAAAGGCTAGATCTGCCACAGTTCTCTGAAGATCTTCAATCATTCTCATTAGCTCAGAAGTAGTGGGCTCAGGGGTTTGAGATGATTGAGGTTCAGGTGCACCCATCATGCATAAGTCCATACTGACTGGAATGAACACCTCAGGCTTGGGTAAATGGGTTGGAGTGATATATATACCGGGATCAAACGGGTTGGCTGTTGTTTGGATGAAGTTTACCTGCCTCGGTGGAGGGTTTTGATTGACATTTGGTTTTTTTGGAGGTGCTATTACCTTGTTATCAATGAGATCTTGAATTTCATGATTTAGTCTGAAGTAAAAGTCGGTATCATGCCCGTGCTGCTGATGGAAAGCATAATATTTAGCCAGGTCATGCTTTAAAGGGAGAGAATCGGGTAGAGGCCGCTGTTCTAACGGTTTCAGATGTCCTTTCCTAAGTAGGACCCCTAGAGCTTTGGACAAAGACATATAAAGTGGGATGAAAACCGTCTTGCCTCGGGGTAGATAGTTCAAAGTTTGGGGGATTGGATTGGACGTACCAACAAAGGGGGTGGCAGCTTTCGGAATGGTGGTAGCCATTCCAACTTCAGAGGATCTTGCAGCTGCATCACCACTGGTGGTCGCATTCGAACTGCGTGCAAAAACCCTTCTTGGGTGACTCCTTCTCGTGGTCAATCAAACCTTGTTTCATAGCATCTTCTATTTGTACTTGTAGCACGTCCGCGGGGGGACCTCGGCTACAGTTCGGACTCCTTTTTGTGTCGCGGTTCTAAATCTGAACCAAAGAGTCCAAATCCGGCAAATCGTTTGAGAAAACAGATTTTTGAAAAAGTAGTGCCAAACATGGACTGCTTTGCCAGATTACAGAGTCGCCACCTAAATATTTTTAATTGGGAAATTTAGGAAACCCTGACTCAGTGCCGAAGGCCACACGTCCGTCATCACCAAAGTGGTCTTGGCTCGGGAGCTTGGGTACGATAGGGGAAGGTCAGCTATGAGCACCCCCTTTCGCCCGGTTCGAAAACCGGCCTCTACTAACCATGATATCCGTTTTTAAAAACTTTATGCGTTCTTATTCCGGTTATTAACCTAGAATTACTATGTGATGCGCACAACACAAAAGTATAGACCAGATCGCCTAACTTGGAAGCAAACATTGCATATCTGTTTTGTCTCGAAAAACGTGTTAGATTTTGCTACTCGCAAGTAGGCTAAAATACGGATTTCAACGAGTTGTTCCAACTCAGGCAATCCAACCTCTACCCACAGGCATTCAAACAGTTTATCACATAAGCAACTAGCCGCACGGTAAACCTACTGTCATGCTAACATTCACACGCATGCGATATGCTAAAGCGTAAATACTTACATCGTACTCCGTGCCAAAACAAAAAGCTAGTTAGCAAACATGCATGACCTAGTTCATGTTAAGATGACTAATGCGACGCATACAGAGTGCAATTAGACAGGCTCGGCTATCCAAAACATGGCATGTGAAATGCACGAGTAACACATATTCAATTTTGGAATTGAAAATACAATGCAGTTTGTATGATGTACCGAGCCCGGTGTATGTAAACAAATGCATGAATGCACGCATGCATTGCATAAGGTATGCTAAAATAGACGTGCCCTAATCTACCACCGAAAGCGGGTAAATAAAAGGGTTAGAAAGAAATGGGGGTTGGAAGACATACACCCACTCACGCACACTTATTACATTTTTGCCCTCGCTCGGAGGGGCCGGAAGAATATACAAATTAACTACACAAGCTAATTAAATATTACAAATTGACTAAATTAATTAAACAGATTAATTAATCTAATTAAAGCAATAAAACGCCTCGGGATGAGGGCCGGATGCAGTGCATGCTCGGGACTGGCTCGGAATCGCACTGCCATGCATGGATTGCCTCTGTTTTCCCTGCTCTCCTCCTCTGAAGACTGCCAAAGTCTCAGGGATGCCTCTCTGGACATTGGGGGTCACCACCGGCTGGGGTAGAACACCACCGGATGAAGGAGGTGAGCACCGGCACAAAATGAAGCTATCGGCTATCAATTGACTGCCGGTCGGCACTAAATACTACCGGCCGGCAATATGTTCCTGCAGAACCTGCAACTCACAGCAGCAGAGGGCAAAACTTGCATGGCAATGTAATTCAAGGTATTTATGCACCAAACACACTCCCTATCATGTCATTGACTCAAGGGGGCATGTGCCTCGGTTCCCGGACCACCAATCGCGCATTTCCATGCGTGATGGCTCGGAGAACCAAGCATGCAACTTTGATTTCAAATGCAATACGATGCAAACAAGCAAACAAGGGTGTTAAACCTCTATCGTGACTTGATCAAGAGGCCTAACATGCATGCCAATGTGGTGCATTCCTAGACATGGCAACTAGCATGTAATAGGGCAATACAATGCAAACCTAAGTAAGCACACAAGGCAAGCATGCAAACCACATGGAGGATGGGCTTAGACATGAATTAGGCAACTCAAAAGGGCCCAAAATCAGTGGCCAAAGTGCCTAGAAATAGAGACTAAACACGCACACACATGCACATGTTAAGGTCCAAACCCAAGGCATACAAAGTCAACTCTCATGCACACTTAAGAGACACAAACATGGGCTAATAGCATGCATGAAAAGCTCTGAAATCCATGTTAAGCATGATGCCAAAACATGCAATGAAGCAAGCCAAATATACAACAAATGGCCCAAGTCTTGAAACAAGCCATGAAGGCTTAAACCAAGGGCAAGTCCACCAAGCCTCACAAGGCTAAGGGGACTCAAAACAGGTCACAAGCAGACCTAAACAAAGCCTAAGGAGCACCTAGATGGCATCTAAGAGGCTCAAGTACAAAGGCATGCAACATGACCAAAACATGGAGCATTCAACACATGCTTTTAAAGCATTAAAGAAGCAACTAAAGCATGCATACAAGCACACCAAAAAGTCTGAAATAACATGCTAGATGGTTCCAAACTATCAAAAATGAAGTAAGCATGGCATGCTATACACTCATACTCTCAAGGCCAACAAGCCAAATGCAAAGGAGCCACATAATGCATGATGGGATAGACCCAAATGGCTATGGACAGAGTTAAATCATGGAAAAATAAGTACACAAGCTTCACAAACACAAGTCTAAAACATGTTAGAAGCTAAGGCTAACAAGCTAGTCATGTTAAGGCAATGTTAAGGCATTACAAAGTAACTATGCAAATCATGCAAAGAGTACTAAAACCAACTTGAAATCATGTTATAACATGGCAATATAAGCATGGAAAACAAGTCAAACATGCTCAACACACACTCAAGCATGGTGCTCCATAAGAGGCAAAACTTGCCCTTTTCAAGGACATCAAGGAGAGGGGGTGGCCCTCCCCTTTTGGAGACTTCAAGGCATGCTCTTCACCACTGAAATCCCTCAAGATTTCAGTGGTGAAGAGATCCTATCACCAAAATCTCGGATCTCAACCAAAATGGCACAAAAGGGGCCCTTTTCAAGGCCTAAAGGGGGTCAAACTTCCCCAAACCACAAAACACTCTTAATATACAATAAAGAGGGTCAAAAATCAGAACTTTTATGTGCCAAACACTAAGCCCAAAAACTGTTTTAAAGCAAGCAAAAAGAAGGTGCAAGAATGGGGTAAAAAGAGGGTTAGTGTCTTACCCTTGAAGCCTCTTCAACAAAGATGATGTATTGACTTCCTTAAGCACCAAACCAGCTCCAAAGCTTCCAAAATAAACCTCTGGACCCTTAAGAACCAAAGGAAGGTGAAACACTAGGTGTTGATGGGCAATAGTATGACCAAAACACCTAGTGTACTAAATAAGCAAGAAAAGAGAGAGATAAGATAGATATATTATCTAACCTAAAACCAGAGCTTGGTTTCTCTCTAGAATGGCTGAAACCTCTCAAGAATCCAACCCTTGAGTCAAGAGAAGAGAGTTCTCTTGTATAGGCAACCAAACTTACAAGTTAAGTTACCAAACAAGCTCATCCCTCCATACACGTGTATCGAGGGGAGAAAAAGGCTGAACAGCTGTGAGAAAATATCTCAAAAAGCAACTGAACAGTGCCCAGCTGGCAAAGAGTGTCACTTGACAAAATTTAGTGCTGACCGGCACAAAATAATGCCGACCGGCACAATATAGTGCCGGTGGCAACCACAGCCAGCCGGTGGCCTCTAGCCACAGCCGGTGGTGTGTGGGAATGCCTCACAAAGCATTCCCTGCCCCTCTAAGGCAAAACACAGGTGTCTGGTGCAAAACCGGACACAACACGGTCAAGTTCGGGGGTCCTGAGGCAAGGCGTGCGAGCCGAGAACTCCGGGAACTCCGAACGAACACACACACATGGATGATCACCGAGTGTTCAAACGGTGACGTCCAAGTCTTGAGGACGGTCAAAAATGGGGTGTCTACAGTTGCCCCTCTTTGACAGAACTTGGAAGTCGTAATAATGACGGGAGTGAATGTCAAAGCCCAGAGACGACCCATTTTTGACAAGGCCGAAGACTTGGACAAACATACAAAGCACAAATGGTTGAACTCGCAAGCTGCCTACGTATCCCTTTAGGAATCAAACCAGCGTAGTTCAAGCACAGGCACACATGCCAAGGATAAGATATGCCCGTGAGGGGCAAAATGCAACTGAAAATGCAAGAAGCCGAGCATAACTTATGATCATGCAAAGAAAGCTGTAATGAAGCATATATGCGACAGTTATAAGCTAACATGCGCCAATCTACACTACAATGCAGAAAGGATGTAAGAGAATTATGCAATTCTCAAAACGTCTCACGCGGAGGATACAATACCTGTGCGGCTCGTCCGGTTGCACCGGCCTCAAATGAGCCGTACATACAATATCGTGCCTGCAAAGAAAGTAAACTTAACAGGTGCAATATTGTTAGCAAAATGCATGACATATGCAAATGCGAATGATGAATGATATGCACTATATACAAAACTATGTATGAATAATGCAAATGAAAATGTAGTGCAATTAAAACTAATGCGAACTATATGCAAAGCAATTGAATCATGATTCAAACCGGAACGGTTCGAAACCACACAAATGTCAAATAGGTTGATGGAAGTAACAAGTCCGTCTACCATGGAAAAGGTGTCGAAGCCCTCAAGGCGCGAGCGCACACAGAACTATGAGTAGTGTAGACAGACACAAGAACAAGTATTGGGTGGATTGACATAAGTGGGGAAACGACCCGCTGGGGAGAGAATAATGATCCTAATGCCGGATGCAACAATTACACTACAATGTAATATGTACAATGGACATGGCGCCCGGGCCAAACCGTATCTCGCCTAGGAAAGGCATGCACACGTACAAGTCATGTCTAACACAGAAAAGGGTGCCGCAACCTCAAACCAACATACCAACGTGGAGTAGGCGCGATACATGAGCAGAACTATGCTTTAACATGAGAAGTATAGGCACATACCAGACCAAGCTCAACAAGGAAATGCGCAAGCCATGGATGGAAGATGATGCAGTGGAATGCATGCGATGGAATAGATACAATGGATATGGCACGCGGGCCAAACCCAGTCTTGCCTAGGAAGGGAATGTACGCATACAAGCCATGTCTAGCACAGAACTTCTGCATACAGAACTGTGCTTCGACGTGAAAAGTATAGGCACATACCAGACCAAGCTCAACAAGGAAAGGCGCAAGCCATAGATGGAAGACGATGCAGTGAAATGCATGCAACTATAATGCAATGGAAATGGATATCTACAGAAAATGCATGACATATGCACTATACTACAATGATATGCATGACAAATGCATGTTTTTTTTTTGTTTTTGTTTGTTTTTAAATTTTGTAATGCATGACATATGCAATATTATTGATGCATGAAATGCATGTGTTTTTTTTGTTTTTGTGTTTTTTTTTGAAAATGCATGACATATGCAATAGTATTAATGATGCATGAGATGCATGTTGCAATGGCTGCGATTGCAGTTTTCCCTATTCTACCAACGGGGTGATATACTAGGTTGGTTCAGTATCCAGAATTGAGGCGTAAACACGCCGCCTCAACCTATGGGGCTTCCATACAGATTTCAAGCCGAGGGTACACCCCCTGGGTATTTAAACCAGACTTTAGTCTCGGAAATTCCGAACCTTTGCGTTCTAGGCATAAGCCGTTTAAACTCTAGTTTTCACCGTCCCCCTTGGTCTCCTAGGAACTCACCACAAACACAAACGGGTGGCTTTACCAGACCACCGAAAGTCGTTCGAGCACGACAAACACCGAAGGAATTGCACCTTCAGAGGATTTAAGGTCTCCTAGACCGTGCGTGTTTAAGGTCTCGCCCGGACCAGTGGGCAATCGAGATCTTGCGCGGATGCAAGCAGGCGGATGAGGCAGCGTGTCTCAAAAGATGGAAAATGGAGTGCAATGGGGGTGTCGTAAGCAGTAGCGATGAAATGCATGCCGAATGCAATGAGGGGTAACTTTAATGCACCGAAGGTCTTGCTCCTCCCGAGGATTTAAGGTCTCCTAGACCGTGCGTGTTTAAGGTCTCGCCAGACCCGTACGGGTGCATGGTTTCAAAATGCGCGGCAATGCGCGGCTGCCGAGATGATGATACATGATAATGCATGCGCAAAAGGTTTTGCACCTTCGAAGGATTTAAGGTCTCCTAGACCGCGCGTGTTTAAGGTCTCGCCAGACCGGTATGGGGCAACCATGCGAATGTGACACGCGTGCCACAAGGGGTGCAGAACAATGCAAATGAGAATGAAATGAACCATGATGAGGCGCGCATACCTCATTGGTGGAAAATGGAATGCAAAACGAGGCACGCGTACCTCGAAATGCGATGAAATGCGAAATGAGGCACACGTACCTCGTTTGATGGAAAATGAAATGCAAAACGAGGCACGCGTACCTCGAAATGCGACGAACTGCGAAATGAGGCACACGTACCTCATTTGATGGAAAATGAAGTGCAAAACGAGGCGTACGTGCCTCGAGATGCAATGAAATGCGAAATGAATGTAACGAGGTGCACCTTAATGCACCGAAGGTCTTGCACCTCCCGAGGATTTAAGGTCTCCTGGACCGCGCGTGTTTTTGGTCCCGCCGGACCGTGCGTGTTTTCGGTCCCGCCGGACCCGCTGGCAAAATGAAATGCACATGAGGCACGCGTACCTCATTGGATGGAGAATGAAATGAAAAACGAAGTACGTGAGGTAGTACACCTCACGTGACTCAAGGTGAAATGCAAAATGAAGCACGTGAGGTAGTACACCCCACGTGAATCAAGGTGAAATGCGAAATGAAGTACGTGAGGTAGTACACCTCACGTGGCTCAAAATGGAATGCAAAATGAAGCACGTGAGGTAGTACACCCCACGTGACTCAAAATGAAATGCAAAATGAAGCACGTGAGGTAGTACACCCCACGTGAATCAAGGTGAAATGCAAAATGAAGCACGTGGGGTAGTACACCCCACGTGAATCAAAATGAAATGCGAAATGAAGCACGTGAGGTAGCACACCGCACGTGAATCAAAATGAGATGCAAAATGAAGCACGTGAGGTAGCACACCGCACGTGAATCAAAATGAGATGCAAGATGAGAGAGTATGACACGCATGCCACACCACAATGCAAAATGGTGCAAGTCGCAAGGGACGTGCAAGATGGCGCGATACGATGCGCGCGGACAATGTGATGGATGCACGTGACGCACACGGGGCAACTTTTGAATCTTGTAAAAGATAAAAGGGTACAAAAGGATACAGTCCTTGCTTGAATTTGAGTGCCACACAGAGAAGACATCATCTGAGGTCGAAACAGAGGCCGGTTAAGCATCGGGGATGCATTTTCTTGCACTTTCTTGAGCTATGAAGACCAAAGACCCATCATATTGCCTAAAAACACCCTTGGGAACACCACCGGCTGGGTGGGGTGGCCACCGGCTGCATAAACTCATTCATCGGCACAAAAAAGTGCCGACCGGCAGAAAATGCCTGATCGGGGGCAGAACTGCCATTTCACTCCGGGCTTTATAAAATAGGGTTTTAAACCCTATTTTCCTTACTTTTCTTCCGCCGAAATCTCCTCCTCTCTCTCTCTAAAGTGTTTTCCCTTCAATTTTTCGCCGATTTCTTGGCGTTTCACGCCCATTTTCTCGTCGGATTCGCGATATTCTTCGCGTTTCGGACATTTTCAACCGAACAAATCTTCGTTTCGGTGCATTTTTCGCCATTTCCGCCTTTTCGGGACTTGTTCCCCTTGATATTCTCTACACTTCCGTGCATTTTCCTCTTCCGGCCTTCCCGGCCATTTCCGACCCTCGCGGGGTTGACTTCCCAGTTGACTTTTCGTATTCAGGCCTATTTTTCTTCTTCCGGCTATTTTTCTCATCTCCATTGCTATGGCCGATGATATTCCACATGTCGGGACTCCCCCGGACCACGAGATGGATCCCGGGGTCGAGCTCCTGCCACTGAGCGAGCGCCCATTCGACCCGGCGACTTACCAGCCGGCCATCCACGTGCTTCCGCCAGACGGACTCCGCCACTTCCGCGGCTTCGACAGAGTTTTGGACCCGAGCCTGGCTGCGAGCCGGCCACTCATTTGTCCTCTGCCGCTTTCGAGGTAACACCCTTATCTTTGCTTTATTTTCTGTAATGTAGGATTTCCTGTCAACTGCCGTAGCTAACTGAACCCATTACTTGTTTAGTTCTGATGCACTGTACTGTAGTTAATTGTAGACAAATTCATAACTGACATCTGTGATGTACCAACGCACATGCACACACACTGTACTAGTCGGAATCACCCCCATATACACGGCACACCGTATTTCACTGCAAATTCACCGACACCCGGTACTTATTTGAATCTGAAAGCATATTGTATGCCGTATTTAACCTGAACCACACAAAGCACGTTGACACATCATACGTTGTAGTTCACCTACTGGCACATTATAACCCGATATCTGCTTGAGTCTGAGAAATGTACACACATGTACCGTATCTGTATGCTGACCCTCACAAACACACTGACACATCACAGGCCGTAGTCCACCGCAGTACACTGAAACCCGATATCTGCTTGAATCTGAAAAATGTGCACACATGCACCGTGTTTATACAGATTTGTACCGACTGCATATCTTCATATGGCTTTGCAATTTCTTGACTACAGGGAGACTCCCATACTCTCCGCGGGTATGGGAACGTTTTGGCTCGCGATTGGTACGCTGAGCTGCCTGACGCCGTTAGCCGCATTGTAGATCGGGCCGGCTTTGGCACCTTCTGCAGGGGACTCTCCAGGCTCTCTGCTTGCAGACCTCTTCTTGCCGCCCTGGCAGAGAGGTGGTGGGACACCACCGATTCTTTTCACTTATCAGCGACCGGGGACATGACGATGACCCCTTTCGACTTCTCGATGCTCACTGGCATCGGGGTGGGGGGTGATCCGATCCCCTTTGATACAGACATGGACGAGTGGATTGCCGCTCAGGTTCACTTACTCGGCGAGGCGCCGCCACTTGCTCGTCCAGGGTTCGTCCGCTACTCCTGGTTCGAGTGCGATTTAGTCGCGGCCGTCTTTGGTGGATCAACTCGATGACCCAGAGGCGGCGAAGATATGCACGCGGCTTTCTCATGTTTTTGCTGGGGACCACCCTGTTTGCCGACCGGGCGAACACAGTGCCCCTCTGCCTGCTCAGCGCCTTGGTGGACGTCGAGAGGATTGTGTAGTATGACTGGGGGGGCGCGGCTTTGGCCACCCTTTACGGTTATATGAGCTCAGTCTCTTGTGGCAGTGGACAGCTGCTAGGAGGCTACTGGCGAGCCTGGGAGGTATGTCTTCTTCTCTGCTTTTCATTTACATTACAGACTTTACGTACTCTGTACCTTTGCACCTGCTTGTTATGCATATCTGTACCCAGACACACATATACGCTTTATCTTGTTGTACCTTCGTTCTGCTTGTACACCTGCTCAACACAATACACAACCTGACTCTGTTATTTACGCTTTACGCATCTGCTTGATCGATAGTCATCTTGACGTCTGTTTTGCACTGTGGGTGTCGCCTACTTCCCAGACTAGAGCGATCTGGGAGGCGGAGACCCTCTGGTCCCCTTCTTTCGCCCGTTCACGATGGGCGATGTGTCCGAGACTCGGGACACTTTTAGCTTCTTCCGTCGTTTCTTGACACCACCACCCCATCGAGGTATGTTTTACTTACATCCGTTTTAAGCTTCGCTTTCATGCGTACATTTCTATATCGATAGATAATCAATCGTATTTCATTTGGTCACTGGCGGTAGTGGGCTCCACTCCCGTGATGATCTGAGATCGGTATCGGCGCCATCGAGACCTCGCGCTACGGATTCTCTGGAGGCGATGCGGTCTGTCGAACTGGTACTGGTGGCGTTTCATCGCCGAACCCTAGGATTGCGGGAAGCGAATAGTTCGATCCATCCTCCCGGCGCATGAGGGAGGCGAGGGTACAACTTCCAGCAGATGGAGGACTATACCCTTGGCTGGGCCGTGGACATTGACGCTGACAGGGGCGAGGGCGACTATTCAGAGTACGTCCGGACCTTCATCATGCGGCCTCTGAGCAGGGGCTCCCGGGCTGATCGGCGAGACTGCTGCTAGCGGCCCGGCAGAGACGAGGCGAGGCGGGGCCGTCCAGAGGGCTCGAGCTCGCGGGAGGAGTCTGAGAGGGGACGAGGCTGGCCCGCTCTACCTACTATGTTGACTTATAGGGGGCAGAGTGGGGAGACCTACCAGATCCCTTTTGCTCCTCCTCCGGCTGGTCACGAGTTGGCCGGCATTCCCGACTTGCCTCCGGTATGTATTACTTTATTTCTGCAGTTTGCATTGTTATTTCATTTCAGTTCATTCAGATATCCCACAGAATACTGATGTATTTAATACTTTTGCAGGCTTCCTCCGAGTATACCCGTCAGTCTGTGGAGTTGAATGCCTCCCTGCTGGGGATGCTGCAGCGGAATCTCGACGCCTTGGCCGTCTACAGCCTGCCGGTATGTTTTACTAACCACAGTCTCGAATCATACTCTGTTTCGCACAATCTGCTACACTGCACAAAAATCTGATAAAATGCTCACGGCTTTCATACATTGTACTCATACTGCGCATTACTGTCGATAAAGCGCTCACGGCATTCGCTGACATCAGCCATACTGCATTACGCATTGATAAAGCGCTCACGGCTTTCATACATTGTACTCATACACCGTGCATTGTCTTGATAAAGCGCTCACGGCATTCGCTGACATCAGACTCATACATCGCATTCTGCATTGATAAAGCGCTCACGGCTTTCACACTTATACTCATACACTCGCATTCTACATTGATAAAGCGCTCCGCAGTTTTTTCTTACTCTACTCGCGTGCGCTCTACATTGATAAAGCGCTCGACGTGTTTGTTCTTTGTATTTTCAGCCTCCTTTCCCGATCCCTCCAGTGGGTGACACTGTTCCAGCTGGGCCTCCCGTCTCAACTTGGGATGGCAGGATATTCCCTCGTACCAGAGGGGGACGTGGTCACGAGGGGAGCAGCTCACGAGCTCCAGTTCCAGGAGACGGTGAGTCGGAGGCGGGGACTGAGTCATTTGCGGAGGAGGCCGGGGATAGCTCGGGCTCGGGCTCCGATAGTGACGGCTCCGACGACGCTTTTGTGCTTTTGCCCAGGAAGAGGGCGAGGACAGATCCTTAGGCATGAGACCTGTTGCTGATGATGATGATTTTGTTGCTTCTTTTCTTTATTTCTTTTCTTGTACTTTTCTCTTTTTGGTAGATAGAGTACTATGTACTGCCGCAGGCAGGTTTTTGCTTTCCTCAAACTATGTATTCGAAAAAAATGATATGAAACGAACTTTTGCTTGAAAAGAATGTTACATTTGTCTATCTTTGCGTATTTCATACTTCGCACTGCACTGCATCATTCTACACCTCAAATGTAAATGACATTGATCTGTTGTCTGACAATTGAACACTTGCACTGTAATAATCAAATAACCAATCAACTAAACAGCAAAACAACTTATACGAACCACTGCTCAAAAACTGGGTTCACAACCCATACTCTGCTAAGGACTAATCTGCTGGGGATTGATCTGCATTTAGCGCAACTCAAGATTTGGTTCATTACGCACCTGACAAACTACGAGCAGATAGCCCTAATCGATGAGACAGATCACAAAGCCCGACGGTTGCAGTTGAAACACACTCGGAGGTCCCAAATTTTTCCCTTCCTTCTCCTACTTTGCACGGATGTAGAGAATGGTAAAGCATTCTGAGCACAAGCGATTACCTTTTTGGAAGAAGACGGGTTTTCAACCGGGGTGTCGAGCCTACCACATAACACGACGAGACAGACTCGAACAGAGAAGCAAAAGGCACACATCCTATCACAACGAGACACGTTCGGAAAAGACTTCAAGGCCAAAATTGAGATCGACAAATCAAAAGACACGACACACAGACGTGTTTAAAAGAAGAGACCTCAAATTTCGAGGAGCCAGTTCCTCCGGGTATACCTCCCACCCTTTCTGATTTGTGATACTCGCATCGCTCGGCCCTCAGGCTCGGTTTTTCTCTCAAAAAACCCTTTTCTCACTTTTCTTTCAACTTACTCCTCTCTATTCTTTATTCTCTCGTTTTGCATCCCTCCCCAGGGTGGATGACAGATGAATAGGAAGTTGTGGGTTCACGCCCGATATAGCTAGCTTGCAACCACTCCTTCTGGCGGATAAAGTGTCTCTCGGACAATCAGATTAACGGGGGGAAGACAGAGGACCCGACTCAATCGTGCCCCTAGTTCGTCATTTTGACCATTTTTTGTTTTCTTCCTAAAACAGTTTTGACCAAAATGAGAGTTAGATTAACACACTTATTCGATTTTTGATTTGAAAATCATGCGAGTCAGGCTGTGAGCACTGAAGAGTTTCCTTTTGTTGGGTCCAAACATGGTCCAATTTTGGAAGATGAGATAGTTTTCGAGAAAATAAATCAACCTCAGTAAAAATTTTCAAAAACTATTTTTGCAGACAATCAATGCTCAACGAGCGCGGAACTTACCATCGAGATGCGCAACCTCGGATCGGAGGTAATGGAAAAATTGCCCCTGGCTTAAAAAGGGGGGGAAGGCAACGGAAAGTTGCCCCTGGTTTGAACGGTAACTCAGGGCAGCTTATTGCAATGCATGGCAACGGAAAGTTGCCCCTTGTTTAGATGGTGCCGCGGCATGTTGTAAGCCAGTCTTTGTTGATGACTATCAGACCCTCGGACGCGGAGGAGTCGAAGATGGTTTGAATCAATATATGGACACAGTCACCCGGAAGGTGTTGGTGGTTTGGCTTCAAGAGGAAGTTAATCACGCGGCTCCGGGTTACTGCAATCAAGATATTGGATTCGGAGTAGACGAAAATGATCAAAACCATGACATGGCCTGAGACGCTATGGAAGCGTTGGGGGCTGGACTTCAAGATGAAGTTGCCTACGTATCCCAAACATGGGAATCAAGCCTTACGTAGTTCCGGTTAAGGTACTCTCGGGTATTTTAACCTTCACTGTTTAGGCTCTAACTTTTGCCAAGGTGCCCAATGCGGGTTTTCGACCTTGCTAGCTTTGTTCTTTCTTTTTCTTATTTTCTATTCTTTTCATTCTTTTCTTTTTTTTTCTCTCTTTTTTTTGCATTTTCATCTTTTATTATTATTTTTGCATTTTCTTTTCTCTTTTGTATTTTTTTTTTTTTTTTTTTTTTTGCTCTAACTTTTGCCTGGGCCGCCCTTCCGGGTTTTCAGCCCAGCGAGCCTCTCAAAGGGTAAAAGTGTAGCAAGTCCATGCCAAATGATTTTGAGATTGAAGCCTCTCCGTATCCAGGAGAGTGGCCATCGCGCTGATTTGCAGAAAGGTCCATCACAGTTACTTCTCGAGCTTGGCTTGGTGGGATCTGATCTCCTCGATCTAATTTTGATGCCTCTTGCTCGAGGGCTGCCCCAAAATGAGCCACACAGGCATTTCATGGTACTGATCACTTTGAACGGATCTAGTTTGTGACGGATGAATTGAAGCTTGAGACCGAGAGCGATCCCGGGCTGCACAATCTCAAGAGCGGTTCCACACAGGTCTTCGCAAGATTGCACAAAATGCTTTGTTTTTTTTGAAAGTTTTCAAGAAGGCGACGAATCGCTCGTGCCGAAGACAGTGTGGAACCAATCTGGATCAAAGCTAGGGTCCTTCTCAGTACTCACACTGACAAGCATGATTTCACTCATTAAGGGCTTAGCATGCCTCTCTTTCTCTCAAAATGGCCAAAATTTTGCGAAAACCCGAGAGATTCCTTCCTCTTTGTTTTTATCACCGCAGTGTTCAAAAGGGTTTTATGAAAAACTTAGGTCAAAACAATAATTTTTAAGGCACAAAAGAGCAGACGGAATGTGTTACCACCTCATTCGAGTTCTCTGGCACAACTAGCCCAATGCCATCAATAAACAAGGAAACATGGTAGCCACGGCTGTTTCATTCAGATTTTCCCGGGTGTAAACTGGCTCCACAGCAGAGGGAGACCCAAAAAGAAAGCAGTGAAATAATTACAAAACGGTGCTTGAGGTAACAACCCCGAAGTCGCCTAGTATTCTTATGCACAAGAGGGGCTGACTTATTACAATTAGACAGACCCTTAAACAAAAGGACTGACTCAAAACAATGAGACAGACTCAAGACAAAACAAAAGACTAACTCGACACCCAAGTCAGGATTTACAAAAATAGCATCGACAGGTGCTCAAAAATGCGTGCCAAACGCCATATCCAAAAATGTGCCAGATATTGCCCGCAGGCAGTTGAATCCCAATTACATACTCGCAGTATCGGTGTCCTCGGTATCTGTGTCCTCACAATCCAAGAACTCTGTAGTGACTGATTTGGCCGAGGTAGGCGGGAGGATAACCTTGTTATCAATCAAATCCTGTACCTCATGACGGAGGCGGAAGCAATTATCAGTGGCATGGCCAGTCTGTTGATGGTACGCGCAGTACTGAGTGGCATCATGGCCTGCTGGAAGGGGTTTGGGGAGCGGCCTAGGATCGAGGGGTGTAAGATGTCCCTTTTTAGCCAAAATCAGAAGTGCCCTAGACAAAGGCATGTAGAGAGGATGGAAGGCCCTGCGCCCTCGGGGCAGGTACTTCGGAACCTGAGCACTCTTGCCAGATGCACTAGCGAACGGGTCAGCGGGTGCGGCCCTGGGTTTCTGATCCTTTCCGGATGCAAGGCTGGGAGTGGGAAGAACCTTTTTGGCATGACGGGGCCTATCCCGGTTCTCTGATTGACTGGAACTGCCCTCAGGCGGAGTAGGGAAAACATCATCCACAATTTTGGTTACAATCGTGGATATCTGTTGTTTGCTCATTCCTCTGGCTTTCAAAGCCTGGACTGCCCACAGCAGTTATTCCACGGGGTCGGCATTGGCCTTCACTTTGTCTTCGTCTCCGGCCTCAGCCTGATGAGAGGTTTGGGTTGGTACTGGTACGTCACTGTTGTGGGTGGAGGTCATTTCCGACTGATTGAGCTCGATCACAATCCGCCCCAGCAGCAGGGGCTCTTGGAGTTCGAAATTTCCGGCATATGGTGCAACCGGTGGCGAGGTTGACATTCCGTAAGCGAGATCCGCCACGGACCTCTGGAGATCGCCTATCATTCCCATTAACTCAAATGTAGTGGGCTCGCGAGACTGATAGAATTGAGGGGTCCAGATTGGGTGTGCAGCGGGCGACCTAGGCGGGTGCGGCATATCAACAGTAGCTTCATCTTGTGGGGTGGTTCCTTGACTCAGCGCGGCCGTCATGACCACAATCTCTTCTGAGTTCTGCATTATGTTCGGTCCTGCCTCAGCGAGGAGAAGACACTAGCTGTTCTGACTTAACTCTCTGAATCTCTGAACTGAAACGGAAAACAAGCAGCATTTCAGCCCCAAACAGATCAAACACGGGTGTAGTCAAACAACTGCACTCTACTACTGAACACTGTTCCCCGAAGTCACTGTCCCAAATCTGAATCTGATACCCGCAGATATAACTGATTCACAACAAAACTGATACTGGTGCCCTCAGGCCGGATACCCGGACTTGCAAACTGGTGTATGCATTCCCTGTAGAGATACACTCTAAAGGCACATAGCATGTAAAATGAGAGCCAATACACCCCTATGTTGGGGTAGGGTTTCCCTGTCCTATTTTTGTCAGGAGCTAGGGTTTCACTATGCACGCAGCGGTTTCAAACAACCTATATCGGGTAAGCAACCTGTCCTAGTTTGGAATAGTCACTATGGATCCGAATACGCACTAGGTCGAATGGTCAAAAAGGGTGCCCCGGTAAAACCGGGGTTTGTGTTCTACATCTTGGCGAGCCATAACCGTCACCTTATGGTCATGCCTTGACAAGACAAGCCTCCGGCAAACCGCTCGAGAATAGCAGATGGCCAACACGGTGTCCTAGGCGCACCAATGCACATGCAATGCAAAGAAACACACAAGTGTAGTCAAAAACGGATATCACGAGTTCGAGTCAAGCTCTCTAAAATCCCCAGTGGAGTCGCCAGAAAGCATGCGTCTGCGGGGACTCTGCCATTCGGACTCCTTTTGTGTCGCGGTTCATCTGAACCAAAGAGTCCAAATCCGCAAATCGTTTGAGAAAAAGATTTTGAAAAAGTAGTGCCAAACACATCGCTTTGCGGATCTGAGTCGCCACCTAAATATTTTTAATTGGGAAATTTAGAAACCACGACTCGATCAAGGCCACACGTCCGTCATCACCAAAGTGGTCTTGGCTCGGGAGCTTGGGTACGATCGGGGAAGGTCAGCTATGAGCACCCCCTTTCGCCCGGTTCGAAAACCGGCCTCTACTAACCATGATATCCATTTTTGAAAACTTTATGCGTTCTTATTCCGGTTATTAACCTAGAATTACTATGTGATGCGCACAACACAAAAGTATAGACCAGATCGCCTAACTTGGAAGCAAACATTGCATATCCGTTTTGTCTCGAAAAACGTGTTAGATTTTGCTACTCGCAAGTAGGCTAAAATACGGATTTCAACGAGTTGTTCCAACTCAGGCAATCCAACCTCCACCCACAGGCATTCAAACAGTTTATCACATAAGCAACTAGCCGCATGGTAAACCTACTGTCATGCTAACATTCACACGCATGCGATATGCTAAAGCGTAAATACTTACATCGTACTCCGTGCCAAAACAAAAAGCTAGTTAGCAAACATGCATGACCTAGTTCATGTTAAGATGACTAATGCGACGCATACAGAGTGCAATTAGACAGGCTCGGCTATCCAAAACATGGCATGTGAAATGTACGAGTAACACATATTCAATTTTGGAATTGAAAATACAATGCAGTTTGTATGATGTACCGAGCCCGGTGTATGTAAACAAATGCAAGAATGCACGCATGCATTGCATAAGGTATGCTAAAATAGACGTGCCCTAATCTACCACCGAAAGCGGGTAAATAAAAGGGTTAAAAAGAAATGGGGGTTGGAAGAGATACACCCACTCACGCACACTTATTACATTTTTGCCCTCGCTCGGAGGGGCCGGAAGAATATACAAATTAACTACACAAGCTAATTAAATATTACAAATTGACTAAATTAATTAAACAGATTAATTAATCTAATTAAAGCAATAAAACGCCTCGGGATGAGGGCCGGATGCAGTGCATGCTCGGATCTCGGGTGCTCGAATCGCCATGCATGGATTGCCTCTGTTTTCCCTGCTCTCCTCCTCTGAAGACTGCCAAAGTCTCAGGGATGCCTCTCTGGACATTGGGGGTCACCACCGGCTGGGGTAGAACACCACCGGCTGAAGGAGGTGGCCACCGGCACAAAATGAAGCTATCGGCTATCAATTGACTGCCGGTCGGCACTAAATACTACCGGCCGGCAATATGTTCCTGCAGAACCTGCAACTCACAGCAGCAGAGGGCAAAACTTGCATGGCAATGTAATTCAAGGTATTTATGCACCAAACACACTCCCTATCATGTCATTGACTCAAGGGGGCATGTGCCTCGGTTCCCGGACCACCAATCGCGCATTTCCATGCGTGATGGCTCGGAGAACCAAGCATGCAACTTTGATTTCAAATGCAATACGATGCAAACAAGCAAACAAGGGTGTTAAACCTCTATCGTGACTTGATCAAGAGGCCTAACATGCATGCCAATGTGGTGCATTCCTAGACATGGCAACTAGCATGTAATAGGGCAATACAATGCAAACCTAAGTAAGCACACAAGGCAAGCATGCAAACCACATGGAGGATGGGCTTAGACATGAATTAGGCAACTCAAAAGGGCCCAAAATCAGTGGCCAAAGTGCCTAGAAATAGAGACTAAACACACGCACACACATGCACATGTTAAGGTCCAAACCCAAGGCATACAAAGTCAACTCTCATGCACACTTAAGAGACACAAACATGGGCTAATAGCATGCATGAAAAGCTCTGAAATCCATGTTAAGCATGATGCCAAAACATGCAATGAAGCAAGCCAAATATACAACAAATGGCCCAAGTCTTGAAACAAGCCATGAAGGCTTAAACCAAGGGCAAGTCCACCAAGCCTCACAAGGCTAAGGGGACTCAAAACAGGTCACAAGCAGACCTAAACAAAGCCTAAGGAGCACCTAGATGGCATCTAAGAGGCTCAAGTACAAAGGCATGCAACATGACCAAAACATGGAGCATTCAACACATGCTTTTAAAGCATTAAAGAAGCAACTAAAGCATGCATACAAGCACACCAAAAAGTCTGAAATAACATGCTAGATGGTTCCAAACTATCAAAAATGAAGTAAGCATGGCATGCTATACACTCATACTCTCAAGGCCAACAAGCCAAATGCAAAGGAGCCACATAATGCATGATGGGATAGACCCAAATGGCTATGGACAGAGTTAAATCATGGCAAAATAAGTGCACAAGCTTCACAAACACAAGTCTAAAACATGTTAGAAGCTAAGGCTAACAAGCTAGTCATGTTAAGGCAATGTTAAGGCATTACAAAAAAACTATGCAAATCATGCAAAGAGTACTAAAACCAACTTGAAATCATGTTATAACATGGCAATATAAGCATGGAAAACAAGTCAAACATGCTCAACACACACTCAAGCATGGTGCTCCATAAGAGGCAAAACTTGCCCTTTTCAAGGACATCAAGGAGAGGGGGTGGCCCTCCCCTTTTGGAGACTTCAAGGCATGCTCTTCACCACTGAAATCCCTCAAGATTTCAGTGGTGAAGAGATCCTATCACCAAAATCTCGGATCTCAACCAAAATGGCACAAAAGGGGCCCTTTTCAAGGCCTAAAGGGGGTCAAACTTCCCCAAACCACAAAACACTCTTAATATACAATAAAGAGGGCCAAAAATCAGAACTTTTATGTGCCAAACACTAAGCCCAAAAACTGTTTTAAAGCAAGCAAAAAGAAGGTGCAAGAATGGGGTAAAAAGAGGGTTAGTGTCTTACCTTTGAAGCCTCTTCAACAAAGATGATGTATTGACTTCCTTAAGCACCAAACCAGCTTCAAAGCTTCCAAAATAAACCTCTGGACCCTTAAGAACCAAAGGAAGGTGAAACACTAGGTGTTGATGGGCAATAGTATGACCAAAACACCTAGTGTACTAAATAAGCAAGAAAAGAGAGAGATAAGATAGATATATTATCTAACCTAAAACCAGAGCTTGGTTTCTCTCTAGAATGGCTGAAACCTCTCAAGAATCCAACCCTTGAGTCAAGAGAAGAGAGTTCTCTTGTATAGGCAACCAAACTTACAAGTTAAGTTACCAAACAAGCTCATCCCTCCATACACGTGTATCGAGGGGAGAAAAAGGCTGAACAGCTGTGAGAAAATATCTCAAAAGCAATCAGCGAAGGCCCGGTTGGTAAAGAGTGTCACTTGACAAAATTTAGTGCTGACCGGCACAAAATAATGCCGACCGGCACAATATAGTGCCGGTGGCAACCACAGCCAGCCGGTGGCCTCTAGCCACAGCCGGTGGTGTGTGGGAATGCCTCACAAAGCATTCCCTGCCCCTCTAAGGCAAAACACAGATGTCTGGTGCAAAACCGGACACAACACGGTCAAGTTCGGGGGTCCTGAGGCAAGGCGCGCGAGCCGAGAACTCCGGGAACTCCGAACGAACACACACACATGGATGATCACCGAGTGTTCAAACGGTGACGTCCAAGTCTTGAGGACGGTCAAAAATGGGGTGTCTACAGTACCCCAATCTCGTGGAGATCAGCAAAGGTGGGAAGGGGTAAGACAATCATCCTTTGCATCAACTTCGGTTGCATATTCCGCACGACCATCCTTATCTGGTCTTTCTCAGCTGGCCTAGTGATCATCACAGAAGCCTTGGCTCTCCAACGGGTTACAAAATCAGAGAAACCCTCCTTCGGCTCTTGTCTAGTTGTCTTGAGATCACGAGTTGTGACCTTAATTTACATGTTGTACGAATATTGGGCGACGAAAGCCTCGGCCATCTCTTCCCAATTCCTTTTCACTAAATCTTCGAACATGGCATACCATATAGCTGCAATGCCCGACAGGGTCCGGCCAAAAAGTGATAGTTTCTGGAGTCTCGTCAAGCCCATCGGGCGCAAAATATTCGAGAACAACCTCAGATGAACCGTAGGATCGCCAGAACTGTCAAAGCGATCGATGTGTGGCATTTTGAACCTATTCGGCAAATTCACAGCCGAATCAGTGTACCCATCTTCTATATGGGGGATCAAGTTAACTCCCTAGGCCCGTTTAAACAGCTTTTCAAGCTTACTCATCTTCAGAGCGGTTGGATCCATCTCAAATTCAAACGGTGTATCTGTTGGATTAGCCGGTGCCTTAGATATCTGAGGTGGAGTTGGAGGTGGAACTGGCCCTATTAGAATGTCGGTAAATTCACAGCCGAATCAGTGTACCCATCTTCTATATGGGGGATCAAGTTAACTCCCTAGGCCCGTTTAAACAGCTTTTCAAGCTTACTCATCTTCAGAGCGGTTGGATCCATCTCAAATTCAAACGGTGTATCTGCTGGATTAGCCGGTGCCTTAGATATCTGAGGTGGAGTTGGAGGTGGAACTGGTCCTATTAGAATGTCGGTATTTTTCTGGACGTTTGCTGTTTCCCCGAGTGTTGGAACTCTAGGTAGGGGTGGGGATGGGGGTGGGGGTGGATGCGAAGTAGACGCTCCGGCTTACTGTGGTTGCTGCTGTTGTTGAAGCCAAGCAATCAGTTCTACCTGTTGAGCTACAACCTCTGCCTAACGAGCAGCGTCCTGCTGCATGGACTGCATGGTCTCTTGGAGTTGACGCATCAAGTCTTCCATACTGACTGACTAAGGGGTGCTGATCTATCGATTTCGGTATATTCTCTCTTTCTGAGATGGAAGCGGGAATCTGAGCCCAACTACGCACAGGTGAGGTAGTTAATGACCGCTGGACTGGAAACTATTGAACTGGTGATCCGTGCTTGACTGACATTTTTTTGCCTTGCCTCGGTGAGGAAAACACTGATTGCCCTTGAACTGAATCTCTGACCTGACAAAGTCTATCAACACAAGTCCAATGTACTCGGGGGATAATGGAGCCTTCTGAAGCTATGGTTCCAAGACTACCTTGCAAAAGAGAAAACAGACAGCATCTCAGCCTGATTTCACCAAAACAGATATGAGCATAGTTGAACGACTATGCTCTCTACTGAATTCTGCCCTAAAATTTTCTACCACAAACTGATACCCCCAAATACTGATGTCCTCAGATTGATACCCAAACTCGCAACTGATACATACATTCCTGTAGAGACACATGCCTAAAAGCACATATCAAGCAAGTAAGAGCCAAAACACCCCTATGGTGGGGTAAGGTTTCTGTGTCCTAGTTTGGTCAGGAACTAGGGTTTCATTATGCACGCATGCAGTTTGAAACAACCTATAATCGGGTAAGTAACCTATCCTAGTTTGGAAAGGTCTCTATGGATACCGATATGCAACTAGGTGTAGACACCCCATTTTTGACCGTCCTCAAGACTTGGACGTCACCGCTTGAACACTCGTTGATTATCCATGTTTGTGATTGTTTGGAGTTCCCGGAGTTCTCGGCTACGCGCCTTGTCTCAGGATCTCTGAACTCGACTGTTTTGTGTCTGGTTTTGCACCAAACACTTGTGTTTTGCCTTGGGAAGGCAGGGAATGCCTTGTGAGGCATCCCCACACACCACCGGCAGTTGCTAGAGGCCACCGGCTGGTTTTTGTTGCCACCGGCAATATATGTTGCCGGTCGGCACTCTTTATTGCCGGTCGGCAGTCATTTTTGTCAAAATGACATTTTTGGCCAGCCGACTACTGTTCATCTGCTTTTTCAGATATTTTAGGACAGCTGTTTGGCATTTTGTTCTCCTCCATACACGTGTATGGAGGGATGCTCTTCTTGTTAGCTTTCTTGACAAGCTTTACAAGATTGGTTGCCTATAAGAGGAGCCCTCCTCTCTTGGCATTAGGGTTAGATTTTTAGAGAGAAAAACATTGCTGAAGCTCTGGTTCTAGGGTTAGAACTCATATACATTCTATCTCTATCTATTCCTCTTTTGAGTGTTCTAGGTTTTTTTGTTCATAGTATTGCATACAAACACCTACCATTACACCTTTCCTTGGCTATTGAGGTTCTAAGGGATTATTTTCAGAGTTTTGGGGCTGGTTTAAGTTCAAGGAGGCAGCTGGTCCTCCCTTTGTGAAGAAGGTCAACAAGGGTAAGAAACTAGTCCTTTTTACCCCATTTTTGCATCCTATTTCTACCTATCTTAGAGCTGTTTTTGTGTTTAGTGTATAACATAAAACAGTTCTATTTTTGGGCCCTCTTGATTGTTTGTTAAGAGTGTTTTGTGGTTTGGGGGCTGTTTGACCACCCTTAGGCCTTGAAAGTCCTCATTTTGTGCTATTTTGTGCAAGTTTTGAGACTTTGGTGTTTGGGCCTCTTCACCACTAAAATCTTGAGGGATTTCAGTGGTGGAGATGGTGCCTTGAAGTCTCCAAAAGGGGAGGGCCACCCCCTCTCCTTGTTGTCCTTGAAAGGGACCATTTTTGGTCTCTTAAGGAAGCCTTTGTTCAAGTATGTGTTGAGCATGCCATGACTATTTTTCATGCTTATTATGCCATAATATAACATGGTTTTAGGTTGGTTTTGGTACACCATGCATGCTTAGCATACCTACCATGTAATGCCTTGTAATTGCCTTAATATGCCTTAGGTAGTTAGCCATTGTTCGAGCATGTTCTAGGCTTAGCCTTGTGAATGTTTTATGCTTATTTTGTGATGCTTTAGGTCTGTCCATAGTTGTTTGGATCGATTTTGGCATGCTTAGTATAGCTCCTTTGCATTTGTGGCTTGTCGGGCTTGTATGCCTCAAGTATGTGAATGTGTAGCATGTGTTGATTGCATCATTTTGGTGGTTTGGAACCATCCAACATGTAATTTCAGTCCCTTTGGCATGCTCATATGCTTGCCTTAGTTGCCTCTTTGTTGCTTTGAGGGCATGTGTTGTATGCCCTATGTTTTGACCATTGTGCATGCCTTTGAATTTGAGCCACTTAGATGCCATCTAAGTAGTCTTTTGGCCTTGTTTTAACATGCTAAAAATCTGTTTTTAGTTGTTTAATGCATGCGATGTTTGTTATGCTAAATGTGCTTCAAAGCTTCATGACTTGCCTCAAGTACTTGGACCATGCTTGCATGCTTATGCTTGTCTCATTTGGGTTGGTTTGGCACCACATTTCGACATGATTTTAAAGCTTTTCATTCCATGCCAATTGTCCATGTTTAGCCTCTTTCAAGTGTGTTTGAGAGTTGCTTGTTTAATGCTTAGGTTTGTGCCTTAACATGTGTATGCGCGTGTGTGTGCTTAGCCTTCATATTTGGGCACTTTGGCCACTGTTTTAGGCCTATTTAGAGTTGCCTAATTCATGTTTAAGTCCCTCTTTTATTTGGTTTGCATGCTTGCCTTGCATGCTTGCTTGTATGTTTGTATAAGTGCCTTGCATTGCCCATATTGCATGCTAGCCAACATGTCTAGGATTGCATTGCATTGTGCATTCTTGGCCTCTTGAAATGAGTGTGATAGAGGTTAGGCTTCCTTGTGTGATTATATGGTTTGCATTTCATTTGAAATTGAAGTGCACACTTGATTCTTTAGGCCATCATGCATGGAAATGCGTGATTGGTGGCCCGAGAATCGAGGCACATCCTCCCTTGAGTCGCAAACATGATAGGGGGCATGATTGGTGCATACATAGCTTGAATAGCATTGCCATGCAAGATTCTGTCCTCTGCTGCTGTGAGTTGCAGGTTCTGCAGGCATTCTTTGCCGACCGGCAACATATTGTGCCGGCCGGCAGTAAATCAACAGCCGATGGATGAATTTTGTGCCGGTGACCACAATTCACTGCCGGTGGTAATTCTATTTAGCCGGTGCTATTCTCCAGTGTCCAGAGAAGCATCCTTGAGACTTTGGCAGTCTTCAGAGGAGCAAAGCAGGGAAAACAGAGGCAAACTATGCATGGCAGTGCGATTCCGAGCAAGTCCCGAGCATGCGCTGCATCTGACCCGCTTCCCGAGGGCTTTACTGTTTTAATTAGATTAATTAATTTGTTTAGTTAATTTAATTAATTTGTAATATTTAATTAGCTTGTTTAGTTAATTTAATATCTGTATTATTATTTTGGTCCCTCCGAGCGAGGGCAAATCTGTAATAAGCGTGTGTGAGTGGTGTGCATGTCTTCCAACCCCCACTTCTTTCTTCCCTTTTATTTACCAGCTTATGATGGTAGATTAGGGCACGTTTATTTTAGCATACCTTATGCAATGCATGCGTGCATCCATACATTTGTCTCACATGCACCGGGCTCGGTACATCATACAAACCGCATTGTATCTTCAAATCTAACTTGAATACGTGTCAATGATTGCATTTCACATGCCATTTTTAGGGTTAGCCAAGCCTATCCTAATCACATTCTGTATGCGATGCATTAGTCACTCTAACATGAACTAGGGACATGCATGTTTGCTAACTAGTTTATTGTTTTGGCACGGAGTACGATGTAAGTATTTATGCTTTAGCATCTCGCATGCGTGTGAATGTTAACATGACAGCATGATTACCATGCGGCTAAATGCTTATATGAAATAAACTGTTTGAATGCCTGTGGGTGGAGGTTGGATTGTTTGAGTTGGAAAAACTCGTTGAAATATGTGTTTTAGCCTACTTGCGAGTAGCAAAATTCCAAAGCCTTTTCAAAACGAACGGATATGCAATGCTTACTTCCAAATTAGGCAATCTAGTCTATACTTGTTTTCCATGCGCATAACATAGTAATTCTAGGCTAATAACCGGAATAAGAACACGTAATGTTTTCAAAATCGGATATCACGGTTAGTAGAGGCCGGTCTTCGGACCGGGCGAAAGGGGGTGCTCATAGCTGACCTTCCTCGATCGTACCCAAGCTCCCGAGCCAAGACAACTTTGGTGATGACGGATACGTGGCCTTTGGCACCGAGTCAGGGTTTCCTAAATTTTCCATTTTTTTCAAAATATTTAGGTGGCGACTCTGTATCTGGCAAAGTAGTCCCTGTTTGGCATTTCTTTTCAAAAAACAATATGTTTTTCTTCAAAACGATTCGCCAGAGTTGGACTCTTTGGTTCAGATTAAGAACCGCAACAAACAAAAAGGGGAGTCCGAACAGTAGCACCGAGGTCCCACGCGGGCGCGGTTACAGTTTCTGGCGACTCTGCTGGGGATTTTAGACAGCTTGACTCGAACTCGTGATATCCTGTTTTGACTACACTTATATGTTTCTTTGCATTGCATGTGCATTGGTGCGCCTAGGATACCGTGTTGGCCATCTGCTATTCCTGAGCGGTTTGCTGGAGGCTTGTCTTGTCAAGGCATGACCATAAGGCTGACCGGTTGCGGGCTCTGCCAGTATGGGATCACAAACCCCAGTTTTACTGGGGCACCCTTTTTGACCATTCGACCTAGTGCATATTCGGAATCCATAGTGACCATTCCAAACTAGGACAGGTTTCTTACCCGATATAGGTTGTTTGAAGACACTGCGTGCATAGTAAAACCCTAGCTCCTGACAAAATAGGACAGGGAAACCCTCCCCCAACATAGGGATGTATTGGCTCTCTTTTACCTGCTATGTGCTTTTAGAGTGTATCTCTGCAGCGAACGCATATATCAGTTTGCAAAGTTTGAGCATCAGGCCTGAGGGCACTAGTATCAGTGTTGTTGAGAATTAGTCATGTCTGCGGGTATCAGTTCAGTTTTGAACAGTGATTTTGAGGAATAGTGATCAGTAGTAGAGTGCAGTTGTTCGGCTACACCCGTGTTTGATCTGTTTGGGGCTGAAATACTACTTGTTTTGCGTTTCAGTTCAGAGAT
This sequence comes from Camellia lanceoleosa, assembly GCA_025200525.1. Lineage (NCBI taxonomy): Eukaryota > Viridiplantae > Streptophyta > Magnoliopsida > Ericales > Theaceae > Camellia > Camellia lanceoleosa. The sequence goes on from CM045760.1 coordinate 47,427,031, forward strand.
TCAGAGAGTTGATCCAGAACAGCTAGTGTCTTCTCCTTGCTGAGGCAGGACTGAGCATGACACAGAATTCAGAAGAGATCGTGGTCATGACGGCCGCATTGAGTCAAGGAATCACCCCGTAGGGTGAGGCTAATATTGATATGCCGCATCCGCCCAGGTCGCCTGCTGCACACCTAATTTGGACCCCTTAACTATATCAGGCTCGCGAGCCTACTACATTTGAACTAATGGGAATGATTGGTGATCTTCAAAGATCGGTGGCGGATCTCGCCTATGGGATGTCTGCTTCGCCACCAGCCGCACCATATGCTGGAGGCTTTATACCCCAGGAGCCCCCACTATTGGGATGAATAGTAATTGAACTCAGCCAACCGGAGATGGCCTCCAGCTATGGCAACGACACATCAACCCAAGTTCTAGATCAGGCTGAGGCCAGAGACAAAGGCAAGATGAGGGTAGATGCCGACCCTATCGAACAACTGCTGTGGGCAGTGGAGGCTTTGAAAGCCGGGGGAATGAACAAGCAACAAATATCTGCAGCTGTGTCGAAAGCTGTGGAGGATGCTTTCCCCACTCCGCTTGAGGGCGCTTCCAAATAATCGAGAATCGGATAGGCCCCGCCATGCCAAAACAGCTTCTTCCCGCTCCCAACCTTGCATCCGGAAAGGATCAGAAATCCAAGGCCGCACCCGCCGATCCGTTCTCTAGTGCATCTAGCAAGAGTGCTCAGGCTCCAAAGTACCTGCCTCGGGGGCGCAGGGTCTTCCATGCCTTCTACATGCCATTGTCCAAGGCACTTCAAATCCTTGCCGAGAGGGGACACCTTAAACCCCTGGAGCCTCGGCCTCCCCCGAAGAATCTCCCTGCTACTCATGACCCCGCTCAGTACTGTGCGTACCACCAGCAGACTGGTCATGCTACTGATAATTGCTTCCGCCTCCGTCATGAGGTACAGGATTTGATTGACAATGAGGTAATCCTCCCCCCCACCTCAGCAAAGTACGTCACCACCCAGTTGTTGGATTTTGAGGACACAGACATTGCGAGTATGTAGTCAGAAGGTTAACCGCCTGTGGGCAAAGGTGCGGGCGCAGTTTTGGATGTGGTGTTTGGCACGCATTTTTGAGCATTTGTTAATGTTAGTTTTGTAAATTCTGACTTGGGTGTCGAGTCAGTCTTTTGTTTTGTTTTGAGTCTGTCTTATTGTCTTGAGTCAGTCCTTTTGCTTACAGGGTCTGTCTTGTTGTAATGAATCAGTCCCTCTTGTATAGAATACCAGGCGATTCCGGGGTTGTTGCCTCAAACACCGTTTTGTAATTATCCTTTTGCTTTTCCTTTTAAGTCTGTCTCGGTTGAGGAGCCAGTCACAATCAGGGCATCTGAATGAAACAGCTGTGGCTATCACGTTCCGTACTTGTTGCTATTTGAGTCAGTCGTGCCAGAGGATGTGAATGGAACGACAGTGCATACCACCTACTCTCTTGTGCCTTAAACATCGTTGTAATGACCTAAGCTTTTCATAAAACCCCTTTTCGAACACTGCGGTGATGAAAACAAAGAGGAAGTAATTCCTCGGGTTTTGTAAAATTTTGATCATTTTGAGGGAAAGGGAGGCATGCTAAGCTTTTAATAAATGAAATCATGCTTGTCTGCATGAGTACTGAGAAGGATCCTGGTTTGATCTAGACTGGTTCCGCACTATCTTCAGCACGAGCGATTTTTCGCTTTCTTAAAAACTTTCAAAAACAAAATGTTTCGCGCAGTCTTGCGAAGACCTGTGTGGAATCGCTCTTGAGATTGTGCAGCCCAGGATCGCTCTCAGCCTCAAGATTCAATTTATCATTTAAACCGAACTGCTCAAAACATTCAGTGCCATGACACGCCTGTGTGGCCCATTTCGAGGCAGCCCCCGAGCAAGAGGCGCCAAAGTCAGATCAAGGAGATCAGATCCCACCAAGCAAGGCTCGTGAAGCAACCGTGATGGACTTTTCTGCAAATCAACACAATACCATTCTCCGGATACGTAAAGGCCTCAATCTCAAAACCATTTGGCATGGGCTTGCTACACTTTTACCCTTTGAGAGGCTCATTTGGGCCGAAACCCTAAGGCGCCCAGGCAAAAGTTAGAGCAAAGAAAAAGAAAAGAAAAAAGAAAAGAAAAAAGAAAAATACGAAGATGCAAAAAAAAAAAAAAGAAAAGAAAAGAACAAAGAATAGCAAAAGAAAAGAAAGAAAAGAAATGAAAATGCAAAAGAAAAGAAAAAGAAAGAAAAAGAAAAACATAGCTCCCAAGGTCGAAAACCCGCATTGGGCACCTTGGCAAAAGTTAGAGCCTAAACAGTGAAGGTTAAAATACCCGAGTGTACCTTAACCGGAACTACGTGAGGCTTGATTCCCATGTTTGGGATACGTAGGCAACTTCATCCTGAAGTCCAGCCCCCAATGCTTCCATAGCGTCTCAGTCCATGTCATGGTTTTGATCACTTTTGCCTCCTCCGAATCCAATGTCTCGATTGCAGCAACCTGGAATTACGTGACCAACTTCATCTTGAAGTCCAACCACCAACACCTTCCAGGTGACTATGTCCATATATTGATTCAAACCGTCTTCGTCTCCTCCGCGTCCGAAGGTCCGATCGTCATCAACGAGGACTTGCTTACAGAATGCCGCGGCATCATCTAAACAAGGGGCAACTTTTCGTTGCCATACAGTGCCATAAGTTGCCCTGAGTTACCATTCAAACCAGGGGCAACTTTCCGTTGCCTTATCCCCCTTTAAGCCAGCAGCAATTTTCCATTGCCTCCGATCCGAGGTTGCATATCTCGAGGGTAAGTACCGTGCTCGTTTGAGCACTGACTGTTTGCAAAAATAGTTTTTGAAAATTTTCACTGAGGTTGACTTATTTTCTCGAAAACTATTTCATTTTTTAAAATTAGACCATGTTTGGACCCAAAAAGGAGAATTTTCAGTGGTCACAGCCTGATTTGCATGATCTTCAAATCAAAAAATCGAATAAGTGTGTTAATCCAACTCTCATTTTGATCAAAACTATTTTAGAAAACAAAAAAATGGTCAAAGTAACGAACTAGGGGCACAATTGAGTCAGGTCTTCTGTCTTTCCCCCGTTAACATACTTGCCAAGAGGGCGCTCTATTCACCAGAAGGAATAGCCGTGAGCTAACAAAGGTTAGGCGTGAACCCACAACCTCTCGTTTACCTATCAACCACTCTGGGGAGGGATGAAAAATGAGAGAATAAAGAATAGAGAGGAGTAAGTTGAGAGAAAAGTAAGAAAAGGGTTTTGAGAGAAAAACCGAGCCTGAGGGCCGAGTGATGTGAGTATCACAAATCAGACAGGGTGGGAAATTATACCCGGAGGAATTGGCTCCTCGAGTTCTGAGGTCTTTTTGTAAACATGTCCGTGTGTCGTGTCTTTCGATTTGTTGGTCTCGATTTCGGGTTTGAGTCTTTTTCAAGCATGTGTTGTTATGATAGGTCACGTGCCTCTTGTTTCTTTGTCTGAGTCTGTCTCGCTGTGTTCTGTGGTAGGCTCGATACCCCGGTTGAAAACCCTTCCTTATTTCAAACAAAAAATCGTTTGTGCTCAGAATGCTGTGCCATTCTCTACATTCATACGACGCAAGAGAAGACAGAAAATTTGCGACATCCGAGTGTGTTTCAACCGCAAATCGTGTTAGTTTTGTGATCCGCCTTGTCGATTGGGTTATTTGTTCGGTTTCTTTGTGTGCAGAATGAACCAAGTGTCTTTGGTTATGGGTATCTGCGCATCAATCCCCAGTAGAGTATGGGCTGTATTATTCAGTTTGAGTAGTGGTTTGTATGAGTTGTTTGCTATTGGTCGGTTGGTTATCCGATTATCATAGTGCAAGTGCTCAATTTACGAGTGTTCATTTTTCAGACAACAGATCAATATCATTTACATTTGAGGTGTAATATGATGCAATACAGTGCAAGGTATGAAATATACACAAATGTAAACACTTTTTCAGACAAAAAGTTTGCTTCATTTCATATCATCTTTTCAAGTACATAGTTTCGAAGGAAATAAAATTTGCTCATGACAGACAAAAAGTACCCTAACTACTAACCAAAAAGGAAAATGCAAAAAGGAAAAGAAAAGAAAACAAAGAAAATCAGATCAAATGTCAAAATGGCTCGGGCCGTCAACTGCTCTGGTCCTCTTCTGGACGAAGGTCCAGAGCGCCATCAACAGGGCACCACCAGGCATCGCCCGCGAGCTCGAGTCCGAGCCATCACCGGTCTCCTCCGCTCTCTCTCTCTGCCTCGAGACTTCGTTATCGAGCTCATGAGTCGCCCTCCTCGGTGCGGAGATATACTCTGCCATCCCGGGTAGAAATGAGAGGTCCAGTCGGAGCGCCACCCACCGGAGGAATCGGGAAGGAAGGCTGAAAAGCAAGAAAGGCGAATGCATCAGAATACTGTAAGCAGTGAATCAGTACAAAATACAGTGTATGAATAAAGTGTGTGTATGCCGTGAGCAGTGAATCAGTGCAAAATAAAGTGTATGAGTACAGTGTATGTATACTGTGAGCAGTGAATCGCTGCGTAATACTGATTGTGTCGATGTCGAGCGCTTTATCGATATTGCGATTATGCATCAGATTATGTAAAGCAGTTTGTATGTGGTTTGAGGTCGTGGTCGAAGAACATACCGTATCGTCAGAGGGCTAGGAGGTCGAATGTCCGCATTGAAGGCCCTATCATGGAGGCATTCATCTCCAATGACTGCCGGGTGTACCCGGAAGATGCCTGCAAAAGTATCAGATGCATCAGTATTCTGTGGAATATCAAATAAACTGAAATGAAATGACTATACAAAAATGCAGTAACGCATACCGGAGGCAAGTCGGGGACACCGACAAGCTCGTGATCAGCCGGTGGAGGAGCAAAGGGGATCTGGTAGGTCGCCCCATCCTGCCCTCGGAAAGTCAATGAAGCGGGCAGAACAGGCCAACCGGACCCCCGCCCTCGCTGAAATCCACCCTTGCCATGGACTCGAGCCCTCCTCAGCGCTCCCCCTCCAGCCCCTCCTGCTCCCGCTCCAGCCGCTGGTGCCGCAGGTCTCTCTCTCTTTGCTCGGTGGCCGCCGCTCAGAGGTCGCATGATGAAGGTCCGGACGTACTCCGAGTAGTCGCCCTCGCCTCTGAAGTCGTCTGCCTCCCAGCCAATGGTGTAGTCCGCCATCAGCTCAGCAGTGAACCTCTCAGTATCCCGCATGTGCTCAGGAGGGTGCACCGGGACTATCTGCTTCGGTAAACCCAAGGTCTGACGCAAGAAACGCTCACCCAGGTACCAAGCCCGACAGACCGGGCCCTCGAGCAGAATCCGATAATGTGAGGTCTCATCGGCACCGGCGAATCGATCCCGCATCATCGCTGGCAGTGGAGCCCACGGCCGCCAGGTGATCTGAAATTGAAATACAGTTTGTTACCTACTGATATTGCAAATATACAATGGAAAGACGAAGCTTAAATTAACTGCAAGTAAAACATACCTCGGCAGGGGTGATGGTGTCGAAGTAGTGGCGGAAGAAGCTGAATGTCTCCCGCGGCCTCCGAGTGCATCTCCCGTCAAAGCGACGCGAAAAAGGGACGACCAGAGGGGTCTTTGCATCGGGTACGAGAGCGAGCCTAGGAAAGTAGGCATGAACCCACAACTGCAAGATAAATACTAGTGCATTTATCAGATAAAGCTGAATACAGAACAAAAGGCAAAAATAGCAAAGCCGTGTGTTGTGCAGTGTATTGTGCAGAGTGTATGCAGAGCAAGATACGAGAAGTGTAAAGCGAGTATGTGTGTGCGTGTACAAGATATCAAAGAATTGAAAAGCAGACTACAGTGTGTGCAGTGTGCAGAGTACAGAAAATATAGAACTGAAATGAAAGGCAGAAAAAGAAATGTACCTCCCAAGCACGCTAGTAACCCCCGAGCAACTGTCCGCTGCGACGGGAAGCCGAGCTCATATACCCATAAAGAGTGGCCAGAGCGGCGCCACCCCAGTCATAATGTAATATGTCCCTGACGTCCACCAGTGCGCTGAGAAGGCAGAGAGGCACTGTGTTCGCCCGGTCGGCGAAGATGGTCATCCCAAACAGGAATATAAGGAAGCCGCGTGCGTATCTCTCCACGGCCTCTGGGGTCATCGGCCGTCGACGAGGAGGGCTCGACCGAACTACACCTCGAACCAGGAGTATCGAACGAAGCCGGGACGCGCGAGAGGCGGTGCCGCGCCAAGCAAGTAGACCTGAGCCGCGGTCCACTCATCCATATCAATGTCAAAGGGGATCGGATCACCCCCTACCCCGATGCTGGTGAGCATCGAGAAATGTAAGGGGTCATCGTCATGTCCCCGGTCGCAGACAAATGAAACGAATCGGTGGTGTCCCACCACCTCTCCACCAAAGTGGCAAGGAGAGGTCTGCAAGTTGTAAGCCGGGAGAGTCCCCTGCAGAATGCGCCAAAGCCGGCCTGGTCCACAATACGACGAACTGTGTCGGGAAGCTCGGCGTACCACTCGCGAGCGACAGTGTTCCCATACCCGCGAATGGTATGGGAGTCTCCCTGTTTTCAAACAAATAATTGCGAAGTAATATAAAATGTACAGCTTTGAGGAAACAGTAAATCAATGCAAATTTGGCATGCGTGCAAGTTTATCAGATTCAAACAGATACCGGGTGCCGGTGTGCTTACAGTGAACTACAACGTGTGATGTGTCAACGTGTTTGAGTGGTTCAGTGCAAATTTGGCATGCGTGCAAGTTTATCAGAGTCAAACAGATACCGGGTGCCGGTGTGCTTACAGTGAACTACAACGTGTGATGTGTCAACGTGTTTGAGTAGTTCAGTGCAAATTTGGCATGCGTGCAAGTTTATCAGATTCAAACAGATACCGGGTGCCGGTGTGCTTTTAGTGAACTACAACGTGTGATGCGTCAGCGTGTTTGTGTGGCTCAGTGCAAATGTGGCATGCGTGCAAGTTTTTCAGATGCAAACAGGTATCGGGTGTCGGTGTTTGCAGTGAAATACGGTGTGTGCCGTGGTTTGAGTGGTTCGAGGCTAGTGCAGTGTGTGCGCGTGTGAGTCTTAAACAGATAATCAGTTGCGAATGCGTTTGTAATCAACTACAATATACAGTGTATCAGTGTATCGGCACTAAGCAGTTAAAGACTGTAATCAGTTATGGCAATTGACAGTTTAAAGCATCCTACATTGCAGAAAGTAAAGCAGAGAAAGAAGGTTACCTCGGAAGCGCCGGAGGATAGGTGGGAGACAGGCTCACGTAGCAGGAGCTCGGGATCCAACGCCATGTCGAAGCTCCTGAACTGGCGTAGTCCGTCGGGTGGCAGAACGTGAATCGCCGGCCGGTAGGTCGCCGAGTCGAACGGGCGCTCGCTCAAAGGGAGGAGCTCGACCTCAGGATCCATCTCGTGATCCGAGGGAGTCCCACCGTGCGGAATGTCGTCGGCCATGTCAAGAGAGATGAGAAAATGGTTGGAGAATGAAAATCGGGTCGGAATACGAAGAGTCAACCGAAAAGTCAACCCCCGGGAAGGTGAAAAATGGCCGGAAAGGTCGGGATGGGAAAAAGGCGCGAAACTCGAGAGAAACTCGAGGGGAATGAGCCTCAAAAGGCGGAAATGGCAAAGGATGTGCTGAAATGAAATTTCAATCGGTCAAAAATGTTCGAAACGCAATAAACTTCGCGAATCAAACGATATAACGGGTGTAAAACGCGAGAAAATGGAGTGATCAAGGAAGGAAAAGAACTCTAGAGAGAGAGAGTGTGATTTTCGGCAAAGGAGAAGTGAAAGAATAGGGTTTAGAAACCCTATTTTAAAAGACCCGAGGTGAAAAGTCGAATCTGCCCCGACTCAGCAACTTTTTGCCGGTCGACAAAATTTTGTGCCGGCCGGCAGAATATTGTGCCGATGGAATTCTTTTCTAGCCGGTGGATAGCCGGTGGCCTCCTAACCCGGCCGGTGGTGTACCCGCAGCCTTGTTTAGGCAATATGAGTGGTTTTTGGTCATCATAGCTCGAGAAAGTGCAAGAAAGTGCATCTCCGATGCTCAACCGGCTTCCGTTTTGACCTCGGACCGTGTCTTCTGTGCGTGGCACTCAAATTCATGCAATGTTGTATCCTTTTGTATCCTTTTGCCTTTTAAAAGATTTAAAAGTTGCCTCGCGTGCGTTGCATGCATTTATCACGTTGTCTGGTGCGTTGCGTCGCGTCGTCATGCACATCCCTCATGCATTGTCATGCATTTTATTACAAGCGTTGTCATGCATTGTCATGCACCTTAATACATATGTCACCTCGCACATCATTCGTGTTGTCGTTGCCCCGCACATCATTTGTGTTGCCGTGCATCTCCTTGTTTTGCATTATCATGCATTTCAAAAAGGAAAAAAAAAAAACGTGCGTTGTCGCGCATTCGAGTACACTTGCATTGTTTTATATTTCGTGTGGCATGCGTGTCACACTTGCATTGTTTTACATTTCGTGTGGCATGCGTGTCACACTTGCATTGTTTTACATTTCGTGTGGCATGCGTGTCACACTTGCATTGTTTTACATTTCGTGTGGCATGCGTGTCACACTTGCATTGTTTTACATTTCCTGTGGCATGCGTGTCACACTTGCATTGTTTTACATTTCCTGTGGCATGCATGTCACACTTGCATTGTTTTATATTTCGTGTGGCATGCGTGTCACACTTGCATTGTTTTACATTTCGTGTGGCATGCTTGTCACACTTGCATTGTTCTGCATCTCCGTGTGACATGCGTGTCACACTTGGCTGCATTTTGCATCCTTTGAGGCACGCGTACCTCATTGGCAGCATTTTGCATCCTTTGAGGCACGCTACCTCATTGGCAGCATCTTGCATTCCTTTGAGGCACGCGTACCTCATTGGCAGCGTTTTGCATCCTTTGAGGCACGCGTACCTTATTGGCAGCATTTTGCATCCTTTGAGGCACGCGTACCTCATTGGCATCACTTTACATCTCCGTGAGGCATGCGTACCTCACTTGCATCATTTTTGCATCCTTTGAGGCACGCGTACCTCATTGGCATCATTTTACATCTCCGTGAGGCATGCGTACCTCACTTGCATCATTTTGCATCCTTTGAGGCACGCGTACGTCACGCGTACGTCATTGGCATCATTTTACATCTCTGTGAGGCATGCGCCTCACTTGCATCATTTGCATCCTTTGAGGCACGCTGCCTCATTGGCATCATTTACATCTTCGTGAGGCATGCGTGCTTCACTTGCATCATTTTTGCATCCTTTGAGGCACGCATACCTCATTTACATCATTTTACATCTCCGTGAGGCATGCGTACCTCACTTGCATCTTTTTTGCATCCTTTGAGGCACGCGTACCTCATTTACATCATTTTACATCTCCGTGTGGCATGCGTGTCACACTTGGCTTCATTTTGCATCCTTTGACGCACGCGTACCTCATTGGCTGCATTTTGCATTCCTTTGAGGCACGCGTACCTCATTGGCAGCGTCTTGCATTCCTTTGAGGCACACGTACCTCATTGGCAGCATTTTGCATCCTTTGAGGCACGCGTACCTCATTGGCATCATCTTGCATTCCTTTGAGGCATGCGTACCTCATTGGCAGCATCTTGCATTCCTTTGAGGCACGCGTACCTCATTGGCAGCATTTTGCATCCTTTGAGGCACGCGTACCTCATTGGCAGCATCTTGCATTCCTTTGAGGCACGCGTACCTCATTGGCAGCATTTTGCATCCTTTGAGGCACGCGTACCTCATTGGCATCATCTTGCATCCTTTGAGGCACGCGTACCTCATTGGCTTCATCTTGCATTCCTTTGAGGCACGCGTACTCATTGGCTTCATCTTGCATTCCTTTGAGGCACGCGTACCTCATTGGCATCATTTTACATTCCGTGTGACATGTGTGTCACACTTACATCATTTTGCATTCTTATGAGGCATGCGTGTCTCATTTGTTTCATTTGCATCATTTGTATTATTTTACATTCCGTGTGACATGTGTGTCACACTTACATCATTTTGCATTCTTATGAGGCATGCGTGTCTCATTTGTTTCATTTGCATCATTTGCATCATTTTCCATTCCGTGTGGCATGCGTGTCACACTTGCTTCGTTTATCATTCCCATTGGCAGGTGTGCCTCATTTGCATTGGCCCGTGCGCCTCATTTCCATTGGCACGTGTGCCTCACTTTCATCGGCATGCGTGTCTCATTTCCATGGGCATGTGTGCCCCATTTGCATTGGCATGTGTGCCTCAGTTCCATTGGCATGCGTGTCACATTTTCGTTAGCATGCGTGTTGTCATTTGCATTTAGCATGCGTGCCTCATTTGCATTGTCATGCATGTTGCTAACGACATTGTACCTGTTAAGTTTATTTTCTTTTCAGGCACGATATTGTATGTACGGTTCATTTGAGGCCGGTGCAACCGGACGAGCCGCACAGGTATTGTATCCTCCGAGTGAGACGCTTTGAGAATTGCATAATTCCCTTACATCCTTTCTGCATTGTAGTGTAGTTTGGTGTATGCTAGCTTAAAACTGTTGCATGTGTGCTTCGTTACAGCTTTCTTTGCATGATCATAAGTTATGCTCGGCTTCTTGCATTTTCGGTTGCATTTTGCCCCTGCCTTCGGGCGCATACCTTGTTTGTCTTGCATGTTTGCCCAAGTCTTTGGCCTTGTCAAAAATGGGTCGTCTCTGGGCTTTGACATTCACTCCCTTCATTGTTATGACTTCCGAGTTCTGTCAAAGAGGGGCAACTGTAGACATCCCATTTTTGACCGTCCTCGAGACTTGGACGTCACCGCTTGAACACTTGGTGATTATCCATGTTTGTGATTGTTTGGAGTTCCCGGAGTTCTCGGCCACGCGCCCTGTCTCAGGATCTCTGAACTCGACTGTTTTGTGTCTGGTTTTGCACCAAACACTTGTGTTTTGCCTTTGTTAAGGCAGTGAATGCCTTGTGAGGCATCCCCACACACCACCGGCAGTTGCTAGAGGCCACCGGCTGGTTTTTGTTGCCACCGGCAATATATGTTGCCGGTCGGCACTCTTTATTGCCGGTCGGCAGTCATTTTTGTCAAAATGACATTTTTGGCCAGCCGACTACTCTTCATCTGCTTTTTCAGATATTTTAGGACAGCTGTTTGGCATTTTGTTCCCCTCCATACACATGTATGGAAGGATGCTCTTCTTGTTAGCTTTCTTGACAAGCTTTACAAGATTGGTTGCCTATAAGAGGAGCCCTCCTCTCTTGGCATTAGGGTTAGATTTTTAGAGAGAAAAACATTGCTAGAAGCTCTGGTTCTAGGGTTAGAACTCATATACATTCTATCTCTATCTATTCCTCTTTTGAGTGTTCTAGGTTTTTTTGTTCATAGTATTGCATACAAACACCTACCATTACACCTTTCCTTGGCTATTGAGGTTCTAAGGGCTTATTTTCAGAGTTTTGGGGCTGGTTTAAGCTCAAGGAGGCAGCTGGTCCTCCCTTTGTGAAGAAGGTCAACAAGGGTAAGAAACTAGTCCTTTTTACCCCATTTTTGCATCCTATTTCTACCTATCTTAGAGCTGTTTTTGTGTTTAGTGTATAACATAAAAAAGTTCTGTTTTTAGGCCCTCTTGATTGTTTGTTAAGAGTGTTTTGTGGTTTGGGTGTGTTTGACCACCCTTAGGTCTTGAAAGGCCTCATTTTGTGCTATTTTGTGCAAGTTTCGAGACTTTGGTGTTTGGGCCTCGTCACCACTGAAATCTTGAGGGATTTCAGTGGTGGAGATGGTGCCTTGAAGTCTCCAAAAGGGGAGGGCCACCCCCTCTCCTTGTTGTCCTTGAAAGGGACCATTTTTGGTCTCTTAAGGAAGCCTTTGTTCAAGTGTGTGTTGAGCATGCCATGATTGTTTTTCATGCTTATTATGCCATAATATAACATGGTTTTAGGTTGGTTTTGGTACACCATGCATGCTTAGCATACCTACCATGTAATGCCTTGTAATTGCCTTAATATGCCTTAGGTTGTTAGCCTTTGTTTGAGCATGTTCTAGGCATAGCCTTGTGAATGTTTTGTGCTTATTTTGCCATGCTTTAGGTCTGTCCATAGTTGTTTGGATCGATTTTGGCATGCTTAGTATAGCTCATTTGCATTTGTGGCTTGTCGGGCTTGTATGCCTCAAGTATGTGAATGTGTAGCATGTGTTGATTGCATCATTTTGGTGGTTTGGAACCATCCAACATGTAATTTCAGTCCCTTTGGCATGCTCATACGCTTGCCTTAGTTGCCTCTTTGTTGCTTTGAGGGCATGTGTTGTATGCCCTATGTTTTGACCATTGTGCATGCCTTTGAATTTGAGCCACTTAGATGCCATCTAAGTAGTCCTTTGGCCTTGTTTTAACATGCTAAAAATCTGTTTTTAGTTGTTTAATGCATGCCATGTTTGTTATGCTAAATGTGCTTCAAAGCTTCATGACTTGCCTCAAGTACTTGGACCATGCTTGCATGCTTATGCTTGTCTCATTTGGGTTGGTTTGGCACCACATTTCGACATGATTTTAAAGCTTTTCATTCCATGCCAATTGTCCATGTTTAGCCTCTTTCAAGTGTGTTTGAGAGTTGCTTGTTTAATGCTTAGGTTTGTGCCTTAACATGTGTATGCGCGTGTGTGTGCTTAGCCTTCATATTTGGGCACTTTGGCCACTGTTTTAGGCCTATTTAGAGTTGCTTAATTCATGTTTAAGTCCCTCTTTTATTTGTTTTGCATGCTTGCCTTGCATGCTTGCTTGTATGTTTGTATAAGTGCCTTGCATTGCCCATATTGCATGCTAGCCAACATGTCTAGGATTGCATTGCATTGTGCATTCTTGGCCTCTTGAAATGAGTGTGATAGAGGTTAGGCTTCCTTGTGTGATTATATGGTTTGCATTTCATTTGAAATTGAAGTGCACACTTGATTCTTTAGGCCATCATGCATGGAAATGCGTGATTGGTGGCCCGAGAATCGAGGCACATCCTCCCTTGAGTCGCAAACATGATAGGGGGCATGATTGGTGCATACATAGCTTGAATAGCATTGCCATGCAAGATTCTGTCCTCTGCTGCTGTGAGTTGCAGGTTCTGCAGGCATTCTTTGCCGACCGGCAACATATTGTGCCGGCCGGCAGTAAATCAACAGCCGATGGATGAATTTTGTGCTGGTGACCACAATTCACTGCCGGTGGTAATTCTATTTAGCGGTGCTATTCTCCGGTGTCGAAGAAGCATCCTTGAGACTTTGGCGGTCTTCAGAGGAGCAAAGCGAGGAAAAGCGAGCAAACTATGCATGGCAAGGCGATTCCAAAGCAAGTCCCGAGCATGCGCTGCATCTGACCCGCTTCCCGAGGGCTTTACTGTTTTAATTAGATTAATTAATTTGTTTAGTTAATTTAATTAATTTGTAATATTTAATTAGCTTGTTTAGTTAATTTAATATCTGTATTATTATTTTGGTCCCTCCGAGCGAGGGCAAATCTGTAATAAGCGTGTGTGAGTGGTGTGCATGTCTTCCAACCCCCACTTCTTTCTTCCCTTTTATTTACCAGCTTATGATGGTAGATTAGGGCACGTTTATTTTAGCATACCTTATGCAATGCATGCGTGCATCCATACATTTGTCTCACATGCACCGGGCTCGGTACATCATACAAACCGCATTGTATCTTCAAATCTAACTTGAATACGTGTACTGAATGATTGCATTTCACATGCCATTTTTAGGGTTAGCCAAGCCTATCCTAATCACATTCTGTATGCGATGCATTAGTCACTCTAACATGAACTAGGGACATGCATGTTTGCTAACTAGTTTATTGTTTTGGCACGGAGTACGATGTAAGTATTTATGCTTTAGCATCTCGCATGCGTGTGAATGTTAACATGACAGCATGATTACCATGCTGCTAAATGCTTATATGAAATAAACTGTTTGAATGCCTGTGGGTGGAGGTTGGATTGTTTGAGTTGGAAAAACTCGTTGAAATATGTGTTTTAGCCTACTTGCGAGTAGCAAAATTCCAAAGCCTTTTCAAAACGAACGGATATGCAATGCTTACTTCCAAATTAGGCAATCTAGTCTATACTTGTTTGCCATGCGCATAACATAGTAATTCTAGGCTAATAACCGGAATAAGAACACGTAATGTTTTCAAAATCGGATATCACGGTTAGTAGAGGCCGGTCTTCGGACCGGGCGAAAGGGGGTGCTCATAGCTGACCTTCCTCGATCGTACCCAAGCTCCCGAGCCAAGACAACTTTGGTGATGACGGATACGTGGCCTTTGGCACCGAGTCAGGGTTTCCTAAATTTTCCATTTTTTTCAAAATATTTAGGTGGCGACTCTGTATCTGGCAAAGTAGTCCCTGTTTGGCATTTCTTTTCAAAAAACAATATGTTTTTCTTCAAAACGATTCGCCAGAGTTGGACTCTTTGGTTCAGATTAAGAACCGCAACAAACAAAAAGGGGAGTCCGAACAGTAGCACCGAGGTCCCACGCGCGCTGATTCTGGCGACTCTGGGGATTTTAGACAGCTTGACTCGAACTCGTGATATCCTGTTTTGACTACACTTATATGTTTCTTTGCATTGCATGTGCATTGGTGCGCCTAGGATACCGTGTTGGCCATCTGCTATTCCTGAGCGGTTTGCTGGAGGCTTGTCTTGTCAAGGCATGACCATAAGGCTGACCGGTTGCGGGCTCTGCCAGTATGGGATCACAAACCCCAGTTTTACTGGGGCACCCTTTTTGACCATTCGACCTAGTGCATATTCGGAATCCATAGTGACCATTCCAAACTAGGACAGGTTTCTTACCCGATATAGGTTGTTTGAAGACACTGCGTGCATAGTAAAACCCTAGCTCCTGACAAAATAGGACAGGGAAACCCTCCCCCAACATAGGGATGTATTGGCTCTCTTTTACCTGCTATGTGCTTTTAGAGTGTATCTCTGCAGCGAACGCATATATCAGTTTGCAAAGTTTGAGCATCAGGCCTGAGGGCACTAGTATCAGTGTTGTTGAGAATTAGTCATGTCTGCGGGTATCAGTTCAGTTTTGAACAGTGATTTTGAGGAATAGTGATCAGTAGTAGAGTGCAGTTGTTCGGCTACACCCGTGTTTGATCTGTTTGGGGCTGAAATACTACTTGTTTTGCGTTTCAGTTCAGAGATTCAGAGAGTTGATCCAGAACAGCTAGTGTCTTCTCCTTCTTGGCGGAGGTGAGCATGACACAGAATTCAGAAGAGATCGTGGTCATGACGGCCGCATTGAGTCAAGGAATCACCCCGTAGGGTGAGGCTAATATTGATATGCCGCATCCGCCCAGGTCGCCTGCTGCACACCTAATTTGGACCCCTTAACTATATCAGGCTCGCGAGCCTACTACATTTGAACTAATGGGAATGATTGGTGATCTTCAAAGATCGGTGGCGGATCTCGCCTATGGGATGTCTGCTTCGCCACCAGCCGCACCATATGCTGGAGGCTTTATACCCCAGGAGCCCCCACTATTGGGATGAATAGTAATTGAACTCAGCCAACCGGAGATGGCCTCCAGCTATGGCAACGACACATCAACCCAAGTTCTAGATCAGGCTGAGGCCAGAGACAAAGGCAAGATGAGGGTAGATGCCGACCCTATCGAACAACTGCTGTGGGCAGTGGAGGCTTTGAAAGCCGGGGGAATGAACAAGCAACAGATATCTGCAGCTGTGTCGAAAGCTGTGGAGGATGCTTTCCCCACTCCGCTTGAGGGCAGTTCCAGTCAATCAGAGAATCGGGATAGGCCCCGTCATGCCAAAACAGTTCTTCCCGCTCCCAACCTTGCATCCGGAAAGGATCAGAAATCCAAGGCCGCACCCGCCGATCCGTTCGCTAGTGCATCTAGCAAGAGTGCTCAGGCTCCAAAGTACCTGCCTCGGGGGCGCAGGGTCTTCCATGCCTTCTACATGCCATTGTCCAAGGCACTTCAAATCCTTGCCGAGAGGGGACACCTTAAACCCCTGGAGCCTCGGCCTCCCCCGAAGAATCTCCCTGCTACTCATGACCCCGCTCAGTACTGTGCGTACCACCAGCAGACTGGTCATGCTACTGATAATTGCTTCCGCCTCCGTCATGAGGTACAGGATTTGATTGACAATGAGGTAATCCTCCCCCCCACCTCAGCAAAGTACGTCACCACCCAGTTGTTGGATTTTGAGGACACAGACATTGCGAGTATGTAGTCAGAAGGTTAACCGCCTGTGGGCAGTGCCTGGCGCATTTTTGGATGTGGTGTTTGGCACGCATTTTTGAGCATTTGTTAATGTTAGTTTTGTAAATTCTGACTTGGGTGTCGAGTCAGTCTTTTGTTTTGTTTTGAGTCTGTCTTATTGTCTTGAGTCAGTCCTTTTGCTTACAGGGTCTGTCTTGTTGTAATGAATCAGTCCCTCTTGTATAGAATACCAGGCGATTCCGGGGTTGTTGCCTCAAACACCGTTTTGTAATTATCCTTTTGCTTTTCCTTTTAAGTCTGTCTCGGTTGAGGAGCCAGTCATAATCAGGGCATCTGAATGAAACAGCTGTGGCTATCACGTTCCGTACTTGTTGCTATTTGAGTCAGTCGTGCCAGAGGATGTGAATGGAACGACAGTGCATACCACCTACTCTCTTGTGCCTTAAACATCGTTGTAATGACCTAAGCTTTTCATAAAACCCCTTTTCGAACACTGCGGTGATGAAAACAAAGAGGAAGTAATTCCTCGGGTTTTGTAAAATTTTGATCATTTTGAGGGAAAGGGAGGCATGCTAAGCTTTTAATAAATGAAATCATGCTTGTCTGCATGAGTACTGAGAAGGATCCTGGTTTGATCTAGACTGGTTCCGCACTATCTTCAGCACGAGCGATTTTTCGCTTTCTTAAAAACTTTCAAAAACAAAATGTTTCGCGCAGTCTTGCGAAGACCTGTGTGGAATCGCTCTTGAGATTGTGCAGCCCAGGATCGCTCTCAGCCTCAAGATTCAATTTATCTGTTGCAAACTGGAATCCGTTCAAAACATTCAGTGCCATGAAACGCCTGTGTGGCCCATTTCGAGGCAGCCCTCGAGCAAGAGGCGTCAAAGTCAGATCAAGGAGATCAGATCCCACCAAGCAAGGCTCGTGAAGCAACCGTGATGGACTTTTCTGCAAATCAACACAACAGTCATTCTCCTGGATACAGAAAGGCCTCAATCTCAAAACCATTTGGCATGGGCTTGCTACACTTTTACCCTTTGAGAGGCTCGCTGGGCCGAAAACCCGGAAGGCGGCCCAGGCAAAAGTTAGAGCAAAGAAAAAGAAAAGAAAAAAGAAAAGAAAAAAGAAAAATACGAAGATGCAAAAAAAAAAAAAAGAAAAGAAAAGAACAAAGAATAGCAAAAGAAAAGAAAGAAAAGAAATGAAAATGCAAAAGAAAAGAAAAAGAAAGAAAAAGAAAAACATAGCTCCCAAGGTCGAAAACCGCATTGGGCACCTTGGCAAAAGTTAGAGCCTAAGCGTGAAGGTTAAAATACCCGAGTGTACCTTAACCGGAACTACGTGAGGCTTGATTCCCATGTTTGGGATACGTAGGCAACTTCATCCTGAAGTCCAGCCCCCAATGCTTCCATAGCGTCTCAGTCCATGTCATGGTTTTGATCACTTTTGCCTCCTCCGAATCCAATGTCTCGATTGCAGCAACCTGGAATTACGTGACCAACTTCATCTTGAAGTCCAACCACCAATACCTTCCAGGTGACTATGTCCATATATTGATTCAAACCGTCTTCGTCTCCTCCGCGTCCGAAGGTCCGATCGTCATCAACGAGGACTTGCTTACAGAATGCCGCGGCATCATCTAAACAAGGGGCAACTTTCCGTTGCCATACAGTGCCATAAGTTGCCCTGAGTTACCATTCAAACCAGGGGCAACTTTCCGTTGCCTTATCCCCCTTTAAGCCAGCAGCAATTTTCCATTGCCTCCGATCCGAGGTTGCATATCTCGAGGGTAAGTACCGTGCTCGTTTGAGCAGCATTTGTTTTGCAAAAATAGTTTTTGAAAATTTTCACTGAGGTTGACTTATTTTCTCGAAAACTATTTCATTTTTTAAAATTAGACCATGTTTGGACCCAAAAAGGAGAATTTTCAGTGGTCACAGCCTGATTTGCATGATCTTCAAATCAAAAAATCGAATAAGTGTGTTAATCCAACTCTCATTTTGATCAAAACTATTTTAGAAAACAAAAAAATGGTCAAAGTAACGAACTAGGGGCACAATTGAGTCAGGTCTTCTGTCTTTCCCCCGTTAACATACTTGCCAAGAGGGCGCTCTATTCACCAGAAGGAATAGCCGTGAGCTAACAGTGTTAGGCGTGAACCCACAACCTCTCGTTTACCTATCAACCACTCTGGGGAGGGATGAAAAATGAGAGAATAAAGAATAGAGAGGAGTAAGTTGAGAGAAAAGTAAGAAAAGGGTTTTGAGAGAAAAACCGAGCCTGAGGGCCGAGTGATGTGAGTATCACAAATCAGACAGGGTGGGAAATTATACCCGGAGGAATTGGCTCCTCGAGATCTGAGGTCTTTTTGTAAACATGTCCGTGTGTCGTGTCTTTCGATTTGTTGGTCTCGATTTCGGGTTTGAGTCTTTTTCAAGCATGTGTTGTTATGATAGGTCACGTGCCTCTTGTTTCTTTGTCTGAGTCTGTCTCGCTGTGTTCTGTGGTAGGCTCGATACCCCGGTTGAAAACCCTTCCTTATTTCAAACAAAAAATCGTTTGTGCTCAGAATGCTGTGCCATTCTCTACATTCATACGACGCAAGAGAAGAACAGAAAATTTGCGACATCCGAGTGTGTTTCAACTGCAACTGTGTTAGTTTTGTGATCCGTCTTGTCAGATTGGGTTATTTGTTCAGGGTTTGCTGTGTGCAGAATGAACCAAGTCTTTGTGTTATGAACGTATGCGAATCAATCCCGATGAGAGTATGGTTTGTATTATTGTTTGAGTAGTGGTTTGTATGAGTTGTTTGCTATTGGTCGGTTGGTTATCCGATTATCATAGTGCAAGTGCTCAATTTACGAGTGTTCATTTTTCAGACAACAGATCAATATCATTTACATTTGAGGTGTAATATGATGCAATACAGTGCAAGGTATGAAATATACACAAATGTAAACACTTTTTCAGACAAAAAGTTTGCTTCATTTCATATCATCTTTTCAAGTACATAGTTTGAAGGAAATAAAATTTGCTGCGACATTACAAAAAGTACCCTAACTACTAACCAAAAAGGAAAATGCAAAAAGGAAAAGAAAAAAAACAGAAAATCAGATCAAATGTCAAAAAATGGCTCGGCCGTCAATACATCTGGTCCTCTTCACGGACGAAGGTCGAGGCGTCATCAACAGGGGCACCACCAGGGGCATCGCCGCCTGAGCTCGAGTCCGAGCCATCACCGGTCTCCTCCCTCTCTCTCTCTGCCTCAGACTCGTTATCATCCGGGCTGGAGCCCATTGCTCCCGACATGAGTGCGCCCTCCTCTGGTGCGGAGATATACTCTGCCATCCCGGGTAGAAATGAGAGGTCCAGTCGGAGCGCCACCCACCGGAGGAATCGGGAAGGAAGGCTGAAAAGCAAGAAAGGCGAATGCATCAGAATACTGTAAGCAGTGAATCAGTACAAAATACAGTGTATGAATAAAGTGTGTGTATGCCGTGAGCAGTGAATCAGTGCAAAATAAAGTGTATGAGTACAGTGTATGTATACTGTGAGCAGTGAATCAGTGCAGAATACAGTGTGTGAGTACAGTGTATCAGATGCCGTGAGCAGTTTATCAGATATTGCGATTATGCATCAGATTATGTAAAGCAGTTTGTATGTGGTTTGAGGCTGTGGTCAGGAAGAACATACCAGAATGCTGTAGAGGGCTAGGAGGTCGAATGTCCGCTGTAGCGTCCCTATCATGGAGGCATTCATCTCCAATGACTGCCGGGTGTACCCGGAAGATGCCTGCAAAAGTATCAGATGCATCAGTATTCTGTGGAATATCAAATAAACTGAAATGAAATGACTATACAAAAACGCAGTAACGCATACCGGAGGCAAGTCGGGGACACCGACAAGCTCGTGATCAGCCGGTGGAGGAGCAAAGGGGATCTGGTAGGTCGCCCCATCCTGCCCTCGGAAAGTCAATGAAGCGGGCAGAACAGGCCAACCGGACCCCCGCCCTCGCTGAAATCCACCCTTGCCATGGACTCGAGCCCTCCTCAGCGCTCCCCCTCCAGCCCCTCCTGCTCCCGCTCCAGCCGCTGGTGCCGCAGGTCTCTCTCTCTTTGCTCGGTGGCCGCCGCTCAGAGGTCGCATGATGAAGGTCCGGACGTACTCCGAGTAGTCGCCCTCGCCTCTGAAGTCGTCTGCCTCCCAGCCAATGGTGTAGTCCGCCATCAGCTCAGCAGTGAACCTCTCAGTATCCCGCATGTGCTCAGGAGGGTGCACCGGGACTATCTGCTTCGGTAAACCCAAGGTCTGACGCAAGAAACGCTCACCCAGGTACCAAGCCCGACAGACCGGGCCCTCGAGCAGAATCCGATAATGTGAGGTCTCATCGGCACCGGCGAATCGATCCCGCATCATCGCTGGCAGTGGAGCCCACGGCCGCCAGGTGATCTGAAATTGAAATACAGTTTGTTACCTACTGATATTGCAAATATACAATGGAAAGACGAAGCTTAAATTAACTGCAAGTAAAACATACCTCGGCAGGGGTGATGGTGTCGAAGTAGTGGCGGAAGAAGCTGAATGTCTCCCGCGGCCTCCGAGTGCATCTCCCGTCAAAGCGGCGAAAAAGGGCGACGGAGGGTCTTTGCATCGAATGCAGAGCGAGCCTAGGAAAGTAGCCATGAACCCCACAACTGCAAGATAAATACTAGTGCATTTATCAGATAAAGCTGAATACAGAACAAAAGGCAAAAATAGCAAAGCCGTGTGTTGTGCAGTGTATTGTGCGAGTGTCTGATGTGGCGATATCTGACAAGTGTAAAGCAGAGTATGTGTGTGCCGTGTGTATGCAGTATCTGACAATTGGCGGACTACGATTGTGTGCGGTGTCGAGTACGTAAAATATAGAATGAAATGAAAGCGAGAAAAAATGTACCTCCCAAACACGCTAGTAACCCCGAAACAGCTGTCATTGCGGCGAAGCTCATATACCCATAAAAGTGGCGAGCGGCGCCACCCGATCATAATGTAATATGTCACAGCGTCCACAGTCTGTTGAGAAAGCGAGAAACCTTGTGTTCGCCCGGTCGGCGAAGATGGTCATCCCAAACAGGAATATAAGGAAGCCGCGTGCGTATCTCTCCACGGCCTCTGGGGTCATCGGGGCTGCATCGACGAGGAGGGCCTGGACCCGGAACTACACCTCGAACCAGGAGTATCGAACGAAGCCGGGACGCGCGAGAGGCGGTGCCGCGCCAAGCAAGTAGACCTGAGCCGCGGTCCACTCATCCATATCAATGTCAAAGGGGATCGGATCACCCCCTACCCCGATGCTGGTGAGCATCGAGAAATGTAAGGGGTCATCGTCATGTCCCCGGTCGCAGACAAATGAAACGAATCGGTGGTGTCCCACCACCTCTCCACCAAAGTGGCAAGGAGAGGTCTGCAAGTTGTAAGCCGGGAGAGTCCCTGAGAATCGCCAAAAGCGGCACAGTCCCTGTCTGACGAGCGTGTCGGGAAGCTCGGCGTACCACTCGCGTGCGACAGTGTTCCCATACCCGCGCTTGGTATGGGAGACTCCCTGTTTTCAAACAAATCATTGCGAAGTCATATAAAATGTCCAGCTTTGAGGTAACAGTAAATCAATGCAAATTTGGCATGCGTGCAAGTTTATCGATTCAAGCAGATCTGGTGCGGTGTGCTTCTGATGAACTACAACGTGTGATGTGTCAGCGTGTTTGAGTGGTTCGGGCAAATTTGGCATGCGTGCAAGTTTATCGAGTCAAGCAGATCTGGGGTGCGGTGTGCTTCTGATGAACTGGCGTGTGATGTGTCAGCGTGTTTGAGTAGTTCATTGCAAATTTGGCATGCGTGCAAGTTTATCGATTCAAAGCGGTCTGAAGTGCGGTGTGCTTTTAGTGAACTACAAGCGTGTGATGCGTCGGCGTGTTTGTGTGGCTCGGTGCAAATGTGGCATGCGTGCAAGTTTTCGGATGCAAGCAATTATCGGTGTCGGTGTTTGCGGTGAAATACGGTGTGTGCCGTGGTTTGAGTGGTTCGAGGCTAGTGCGGTGTGTGCGCGTGTGAGTCTTAAAGATGTCGATTCGCGAATCGTTTGTAATCAACTACAATATCTGATGTATCGATGTATCGGCACTAGCGATTAAAGCATGTCGATTATGGCAATTGGCGGTTTAAAGCATCCTACATTGCGAAAGTAAAGCGAGAAAAAGGTTACCTCGGCGCCGGAGGATAGGTGGGAAACGAGCTCACGTGAGCTCGGGATCCAACGCCATGTCGAAGCTCTGGCTGGCGTAGTCCGTCGGGTGTGACGTGAATCGCCGGCGGTAGGTCGCCGAGTCGAGCAGGCGCTTCGCTCAAAGGGAGGAGCTTCGACCTCGGGATCCATCTCGTGATCAGGGAGTCCCCGTCTTGAATGTAAATCGGCCATGTCAAGAGATGAGAAAATGGTTGGAGAATGAAAATCGAATTGAATCTGAAGAGTCAACCGAAAAGTCAACCCGGGAAGGTGAAAAATGGCGGAAAGGTCGGGATGGGAAAAAGGCGAAACTCGAGAGAAACTTCGAGGGAATGAGCCTCAAAAAGGCGGAAATGGCAAAGGATGTCTTTGAAATGAAATTTCAATCGGTCAAAAATGTTGAAACGCAATAAACTTCGCGAATCAAAGCGATATAACGGGTGTAAAAGCGAGAAAATGGAGTGATCAAGGAAGGAAAAGAACTCTAGAGAGAGAGTGTGATTTTTGAAAGGAGAAGTGAAAGAATAGGGTTTAGAAACCCTATTTTAAAAGACCGAGGTGAAAAGTCGAATCTGCGACTTCGACAACTTTTGCGGTCGACAAAATTTTGTGCGGCGGCGAATATTGTGCCGATGGAATTCTTTTCTAGCGGTGGATGGCGGTGGCCTCCTAACTTGACGGTGGTGTACCCGCAGCCTTGTTTAGGCAATATGAGTGGTTTTTGGTCATCATAGCTCGAGAAAGTGCAAGAAAGTGCATCTCCGATGCTCAACCGGCTTCCGTTTTGACCTCGGACCGTGTCTTCTGTGCGTGGCACTCAAATTCATGCAATGTTGTATCCTTTTGTATCCTTTTGCCTTTTAAAAGATTTAAAAGTTGCCTCGCGTGCGTTGCATGCATTTATCACGTTGTCTGGTGCGTTGCGTCGCGTCGTCATGCACATCCCTCATGCATTGTCATGCATTTTATTACAAGCGTTGTCATGCATTGTCATGCACCTTAATACATATGTCACCTCGCACATCATTCGTGTTGTCGTTGCCCCGCACATCATTTGTGTTGCCGTGCATCTCCTTGTTTTGCATTATCATGCATTTCAAAAGGAAAAACGTCGTTGTCGCGCATTCGAAATACACTTGCATTGTTTTATATTTAGGTGTGGCATCGTGTCACACTTGCATTATTTACATTTCGTGGCATCGTGTCACACTTGCATTATTTACATTTAAATGTGGCATCGTGTCACACTTGCATTATTTTACATTTAGGTGTGGCATCGTGTCACACTTGCATTGTTTTACATTTCTGTGGCATCGTGTCACACTTGCATTGTTTTACATTTCTGTGGCATGCATGTCACACTTGCATTGTTTTATATTTCGTGTGGCATCGTGTCACACTTGCATTGTTTACATTTCGTGTGGCATGCTTGTCACACTTGCATTGTTCTGCATCTCCGTGTGACATCGTGTCACACTTGGCTGCATTGCATCCTTTGAAGGCAGCGTGCCTCATTGGCGACATTTTGCATCCTTTGAGGCACGCTACCTCATTGGCAGCATCTTGCATTCCTTTGAGGCACGCGTACCTCATTGGCAGCGTTTTGCATCCTTTGAGGCACGCGTACCTTATTGGCAGCATTTTGCATCCTTTGAGGCACGCGTACCTCATTGGCATCACTTTACATCTCCGTGAGGCATGCGTACCTCACTTGCATCATTTTTGCATCCTTTGAGGCACGGGTACCTCATTGCCATCATTTTACATCTCCGTGAGGCATCGTACCTCACTTGCATCATTTGCATCCTTTGAGGCAGCGTCGTCCGCAGCGTCGTCATTGGCATCATTTTACATCTCGTGAGGCATCGTACCTCACTTGCATCATTTGCATCCTTTGAGGCACGCGTACCTCATTGGCATCATTTACATCTTCGTGAGGCATCGTACCTCACTTGCATCATTTTGCATCCTTTGAGGCACGCATACCTCATTTACATCATTTTACATCTCCGTGAGGCATGCGTACCTCACTTGCATCTTTTTTGCATCCTTTGAGGCACGCGTACCTCATTTACATCATTTTACATCTCCGTGTGGCATGCGTGTCACACTTGGCTTCATTTTGCATCCTTTGACGCACGCGTACCTCATTGGCTGCATTTTGCATTCCTTTGAGGCACGCGTACCTCATTGGCAGCGTCTTGCATTCCTTTGAGGCACACGTACCTCATTGGCAGCATTTTGCATCCTTTGAGGCACGCGTACCTCATTGGCATCATCTTGCATTCCTTTGAGGCATGCGTACCTCATTGGCAGCATCTTGCATTCCTTTGAGGCACGCGTACCTCATTGGCAGCATTTTGCATCCTTTGAGGCACGCGTACCTCATTGGCAGCATCTTGCATTCCTTTGAGGCACGCGTACCTCATTGGCAGCATTTTGCATCCTTTGAGGCACGCGTACCTCATTGGCATCATCTTGCATCCTTTGAGGCACGCGTACCTCATTGGCTTCATCTTGCATTCCTTTGAGGCACGCGTACTCATTGGCTTCATCTTGCATTCCTTTGAGGCACGCGTACCTCATTGGCATCATTTTACATTCCGTGTGACATGTGTGTCACACTTACATCATTTTGCATTCTTATGAGGCATGCGTGTCTCATTTGTTTCATTTGCATCATTTGTATTATTTTACATTCCGTGTGACATGTGTGTCACACTTACATCATTGCATTCTTATGAGGCATCGTGTCTCATTTGTTTCATTGCATCATTTGCATCATTTTCCATTCCGTGTGGCATCGTGTCACACTTGCTTAGTTATCATTCCCATTGGCAGGTGTGCCTCATTTGCATTGGCCCGTGCGCCTCATTTCCATTGGCACGTGTGCCTCACTTTCATCGGCATGCGTGTCTCATTTCCATGGGCATGTGTGCCCCATTTGCATTGGCATGTGTGCCTCAGTTCCATTGGCATGCGTGTCACATTTTCGTTAGCATGCGTGTTGTCATTTGCATTTAGCATGCGTGCCTCATTTGCATTGTCATGCATGTTGCTAACGACATTGTACCTGTTAAGTTTATTTTCTTTTCAGGCACGATATTGTATGTACGGTTCATTTGAGGCCGGTGCAACCGAGCGAGCCGAGTATTGTATCCTCCGAGTGAGACGCTTTGAGAATTGCATAATTCCCTTACATCCTTTCTGCATTGTAGTGTAGTTTGGTGTATGCTAGCTTAAAACTGTTGCATGTGTGCTTCGTTACAGCTTTCTTTGCATGATCATAAGTTATGCTCGGCTTCTTGCATTTTCGGTTGCATTTTGCCCCTGCCTTCGGGCGCATACCTTGTTTGTCTTGCATGTTTGCCCAAGTCTTTGGCCTTGTCAAAAATGGGTCGTCTCTGGGCTTTGACATTCACTCCCTTCATTGTTATGACTTCCGAGTTCTGTCAAAGAGGGGCAACTGTAGACATCCCATTTTTGACCGTCCTCGAGACTTGGACGTCACCGCTTGAACACTTGGTGATTATCCATGTTTGTGATTGTTTGGAGTTCCCGGAGTTCTCGACACGCCATACTGTCTCGGGATCTCTGAACTTCATTTTTTGTGTCTGGTTTTGCACCAACCACTTGTGTTTTGCCTTTGTTAAGGCAGTGAATGCCTTGTGAGGCATCCCCACACACCACCGGCAGTTGCTAGAGGCCACCGGCTGGTTTTTGTTGCCACCGGCAATATATGTTGCCGGTCGGCACTCTTTATTGCCGGTCGGCAGTCATTTTTGTCAAAATGACATTTTTGGCACCGACTACTCTTCATCTGCTTTTTCAGATATTTTAGGACAGCTGTTTGGCATTTTGTTCCCCTCCATACACATGTATGGAAGGATGCTCTTCTTGTTAGCTTTCTTGACAAGCTTTACAAGATTGGTTGCCTATAAGAGGAGCCCTCCTCTCTTGGCATTAGGGTTAGATTTTTAGAGAGAAAAACATTGCTAGAAGCTCTGGTTCTAGGGTTAGAACTCATATACATTCTATCTCTATCTATTCCTCTTTTGAGTGTTCTAGGTTTTTTGTTCATAGTATTGCATACAAACACCTACCATTACACCTTTCCTTGGCTATTGAGGTGCTAAGGGATTAATTTCAGAGTTTTGGGACTGGTTTAAGCTCAAGGAGGCAGATGGGCCTCCCTTTGTGAAGAAGGGCAGCAAGGGTAAGACACTAGTCCTTTTTTACCCCATTTTGCATCCTATTTCTACCTATCTTAGAGCTGTTTTTGTGTTTAGTGTATAACATAAAAAAGTTCTGTTTTTAGGCCCTCTTGATTGTTTGTTAAGAGTGTTTTGTGGTTTGGGTGTGTTTGACCACCCTTAGGTCTTGAAAGGCCTCATTTTGTGCTATTTTGTGCAAGTTTCGAGACTTTGGTGTTTGGGCCTCGTCACCACTGAAATCTTGAGGGATTTCAGTGGTGGAGATGGTGCCTTGAAGTCTCCAAAAGGGGAGGGCCACCCCCTCTCCTTGTTGTCCTTGAAAGGGACCATTTTTGGTCTCTTAAGGAAGCCTTTGTTCAAGTGTGTGTTGAGCATGCCATGATTGTTTTTCATGCTTATTATGCCATAATATAACATGGTTTTAGGTTGGTTTTGGTACACCATGCATGCTTAGCATACCTACCATGTAATGCCTTGTAATTGCCTTAATATGCCTTAGGTTGTTAGCCTTTGTTTGAGCATGTTCTAGGCATAGCCTTGTGAATGTTTTGTGCTTATTTTGCCATGCTTTAGGTCTGTCCATAGTTGTTTGGATCGATTTTGGCATGCTTAGTATAGCTCATTTGCATTTGTGGCTTGTCGGGCTTGTATGCCTCAAGTATGTGAATGTGTAGCATGTGTTGATTGCATCATTTTGGTGGTTTGGAACCATCCAACATGTAATTCAAGACCCTTGGGAATGCACATAGCCTTGCCTTAGTTGCCTCTTTGTTGCTTTGAGGCCATGTGTTGTATGCACAATGTTTTGACCATTGTGAATGCCTTTGAATTTGAGCCACTTAGATGCCATCTAAGTAGTCCTTTGGCCTTGTTTTAACATGCTAAAAATCTGTTTTAGTTGTTTAATGCATGCCATGTTTGTTATGCTAAATGTGCTTCAAAGCTTCATGACTTGCCTCAAGTACTTGGACCATGCTTGCATGCTTATGCTTGTCTCATTTGGGTTGGTTTGGCACCACATTTCGACATGATTTTAAAGCTTTTCATTCCATGCCAATTGTCCATGTTTAGCCTCTTTCAAGTGTGTTTGAGAGTTGCTTGTTTAATGCTTAGGTTTGTGCCTTAACATGTGTATCTTGGCGTGTGTGTGCTTAGCCTTCATATTTGGGCACTTTGGCCACTGTTTTAGGCCTATTTAGAGTTGCTTAATTCATGTTTAAGTCCCTCTTTTATTTGTTTTGCATGCTTGCCTTGCATGCTTGCTTGTATGTTTGTATAAGTGCCTTGCATTGCCCATATTGCATGCTAGCCAACATGTCTAGGATTGCATTGCATTGTGCATTCTTGGCCTCTTGAAATGAGTGTGATAGAGGTTAGGCTTCCTTGTGTGATTATATGGTTTGCATTTCATTTGAAATTGAAGTGCACACTTGATTCTTTAGGCCATCATGCATGGAAATGCGTGATTGGTGGCAGAATCGAGGCACATCCTCCCTTAGTCGCAAACATGATAGGGGCATGATTGGTGCATACATAGCTTGAATAGCATTGCCATGCAAGATTACGTCTCTCTGCTTTGTGAGTTGCGAGTTCTGCGAGCATTCTTTGCCGGCCAAGCAACATATTGTGCCGGCGATAAATCAACAATGATGGATGAATTTTGTGCGGTGACCACAATTCACTTGGTGGTAATTCTATTTAGCGGTGCTATTCTCCGGTGTCGAGAAGCATCCTTGAGACTTTGGCGATCTTGAGGAGAACAAAGCGAGGAAAAGCGAGGCAAACTATGCATGGCGGTCGCGATTAAAGCAAGTCCGAGCATCTTGCGCATCGACCCTTCGAGGGCTTTACTGTTTTAATTAGATTAATTAATTTGTTTAGTTAATTTAATTAATTTGTAATATTTAATTAGCTTGTTTAGTTAATTTAATATCTGTATTATTATTTTGGTCCCTCCGAGCGAGGGCAAATCTGTAATAAGCGTGTGTGAGTGGTGTGCATGTCTTCCAACCCCCACTTCTTTCTTCCCTTTTATTTACCTGCTTATGATGGTAGATTAGGGCACGTTTATTTTAGCATACCTTATGCAATGCATGCGTGCATCCATACATTTGTCTCACATGCACGGGCTCGGTACATCATACAAACCGCATTGTATCTTCAAATCTAACTTGAATCGTGTCTTGAATGATTGCATTTCACATGCCATTTTAGGGTTAGCCAAGCCTATCCTAATCACATTACGTATGCGATGCATTAGTCACTCTAACATGAACTAGGGACATGCATGTTTGCTAACTAGTTTATTGTTTTGTAGTCTGATGTAAGTATTTATGCTTTAGCATCTCGCATGCGTGTGAATGTTAACATAATGACATGATTACCATCTTTGCTAAATGCTTATATGAAATAAAGCTGTTTGAATGCTGTGGGTGGAGGTTGGATTGTTTGAGTTGGAAAAACTCGTTGAAATATGTGTTTTAGCCTACTTGCGAGTAGCAAAATTCCAAAGCCTTTTCAAAAGCGAGCGGATATGCAATGCTTACTTCCAAATTAGGCAATCTAGTCTATACTTGTTTGCCATCGCATAACATAGTAATTCTAGGCTAATAACCGAATAAGAACACGTAATGTTTTCAAAATCGGATATCACGGTTAGTAGAGGCGGTCTTGGACGGCGAAAGTGCTCATAAGTGACCTTCCTCGATCGTACCCAAGCTCCCGAGCCAAGACAACTTTGGTGATGACGGATACGTGGCCTTTGGCACCGAGTCAGGGTTTCCTAAATTTTCCATTTTTTTCAAAATATTTAGGTGGCGACTCTGTATCTGGCAAAGTAGTCCCTGTTTGGCATTTCTTTTCAAAAAACAATATGTTTTTCTTCAAAACGATTCGCCAGAGTTGGACTCTTTGGTTGATTAAGAACATAACAAACAAAAGGGAGTCGAGCGACGAGTAGCACGAGGTCCCAACAGTATGATTCTGATTCTGGCGACTCTGCTTTGAGATTTTAGACACTTGACTCGAACTCGTGATATCTGTTTGACTACACTTATATGTTTCTTTGCATTGCATGTGCATTGTGCGCCTAGGATACCGTGTTGGCCATCTGCTATTCTGGCGGTTTCTTTGGAGGCTTGTCTTGTCAAGGCATGACCATAAGGTGACGGTTCGGGCTCTGCCGATATGGGATCACAAACCCGGTTTTCTTTGGGGCACCCTTTGACCATTCGACCTAGTGCATATTCGAATCCATAGTGACCATTCCAAACTAGGGCCGGGTTTCTTACCCGATATAGGTTGTTTGAAGACAACTGCGTGCATAGTAAAACCCTAGCTCGACAAAATAGGGCGGAAACCCTCCCCAACATAGGGATGTATTGGCTCTCTTTTACCGCTATGTGCTTTTAGAGTGTATCTCTGCGTGACGATATATCGATTTGCAAAGTTTGAGCATCGAACTGAGGGCACTAGTATCGATGTTGTTGAGAATTAGTCATGTCTGCGGTATCGATTCATTTTGAGCAGTGATTTTGAGAATAGTGATCGATAGTAGAGTCACGGTTGTTGCTACACCGTGTTTGATCTGTTTGAAATTTGAAATACTACTTGTTTTGCGTTTGATTCGAGAGATTGAGAGTTGATCGAAACGACTAGTGTCTTCTCCTTCTTGGCGGGGTGAGCATGACACGAAATTGAAGAGATCGTGGTCATGACGGCCGTGAGTCAAGGAATCACCGTAGGGTGAGGCTAATATTGATATGCATCCGCCTGTGCTTCTTTGCACACCTAATTTGGACCCCTTAACTATATCAGGCTCGCGAGCCTACTACATTTGAACTAATGGGAATGATTGGTGATCTTCAAAGATCGGTGGCGGATCTCGCCTATGGGATGTCTGCTTCGCCACCAGCCGCACCATATGCTGGAGGCTTTATACCCCAGGAGCCCCCACTATTGGGATGAATAGTAATTGAACTCAGCCAACGGAGATGGCCTCCGGCTATAACAGCGACACATCAACCCAAGTTCTAGATCGGTGAGGCCGAGACAAAGGCAAGATGAGGGTAGATCCGACCCTATCGAACAAGCTAACGTGGCGATGGAGGCTTTAAGCCGGGGAATGAACAAGCAACAGATATCTGCGGTATGTGTCGAAAGTGGAGGATGCTTTCCCCACTCCGCTTGAGGCGATTCGATCAATCGAGAATCGGGATAGGCCCGTCATGCCAAAAGCAGTTCTTCCGCTCCCAACCTTGCATCCGGAAAGGATCGAAATCCAAGGCCGCACCACGATCCGTTCGCTAGTGCATCTAGCAAGAGTGCTCGAGCTCCAAAGTACACCTCGGGCGAGGTCTTCCATGCCTTCTACATGCCATTGTCCAAGGCACTTCAAATCCTTGCCGAGAGGGGACCCCTTAAACCCCTGGAGCCTCGGCCTCCCCCGAAGAATCTCCCTGCTACTCATGACCCCGCTTCGATCTTTGTCGTACCACCAGCCCCGGTCATACTCTTGATAATTGCTTCCGCCTCCGTCATGAGGTCTGAGTTTGATTGACAATGAGGTAATCCTCCCCCACCTCGACAAAAGTCGTCACCACCCGGTTGTTGGATTTTGAGGACCTGAGACATTGCGAGTATGTAGTCGAAGGTTAACCGCTTTGTAGGCGATGCTGGCGCATTTTGGATGTGGTGTTTGGTACGCATTTTTGAGCATTTGTTAATGTTAGTTTTGTAAATTCTGACTTGGGTGTCGAGTCAGTCTTTTGTTTTGTTTTGAGTCTGTCTTATTGTCTTGAGTCAGTCCTTTTGCTTACAGGGTCTGTCTTGTTGTAATGAATCAGTCCCTCTTGTATAGAATACCAGGCGATTCCGGGGTTGTTGCCTCAAACACCGTTTTGTAATTATCCTTTTGCTTTTCCTTTTAAGTCTGTCTCGGTTGAGGAGCCAGTCATAATCAGGGCATCTGAATGAAACAGCTGTGGCTATCACGTTCCGTACTTGTTGCTATTTGAGTCAGTCGTGCCAGAGGATGTGAATGGAACGACAGTGCATACCACCTACTCTCTTGTGCCTTAAACATCGTTGTAATGACCTAAGCTTTTCATAAAACCCCTTTTCGAACACTGCGGTGATGAAAACAAAGAGGAAGTAATTCCTCGGGTTTTGTAAAATTTTGATCATTTTGAGGGAAAGGGAGGCATGCTAAGCTTTTAATAAATGAAATCATGCTTGTCTGCATGAGTACTGAGAAGGATCTGGTTTGATCTAGACGGTTCCGCACTATCTTGACCTGACGATTTTTCTTTCTTAAAAACTTTCAAAAACAAAATGTTTCGCTTGATCTTGCGAAGACACGTGGAATCGCTCTTGAGATTGTGCGACCAGATCGCTCTCAGCCTCAAGATTCAATTTATCTGTTGCAAACTGGAATCCGTTCAAAACATTCAGTGCCATGAAACGCCTGTGTGGCCCATTTCGAGGCAGCCCTCGAGCAAGAGGCGTCAAAGTCAGATCAAGGAGATCAGATCCCACCAAGCAAGGCTCGTGAAGCAACCGTGATGGACTTTTCTGCAAATCAACACAACAATCATTCTCCGGATCTGAAGGCCTCAATCTCAAAACCATTTGGCATGGGCTTGCTACACTTTTACCCTTTGAGAGGCTCGCTGGGCCGAAAACCCGGAAGGCGGCCCAGGCAAAAGTTAGAGCAAAGAAAAAGAAAAGAAAAAAGAAAAGAAAAAAGAAAAATACGAAGATGCAAAAAAAAAAAAAAGAAAAGAAAAGAACAAAGAATAGCAAAAGAAAAGAAAGAAAAGAAATGAAAATGCAAAAGAAAAGAAAAAGAAAGAAAAAGAAAAACATAGCTCCCAAGGTCGAAAACCCGCATTGGGCACCTTGGCAAAAGTTAGAGCCTAAACAGTGAAGGTTAAAATACCCGAGTGTACCTTAACCGGAACTACGTGAGGCTTGATTCCCATGTTTGGGATACGTAGGCAACTTCATCCTGAAGTCCAGCCCCCAATGCTTCCATAGCGTCTCAGTCCATGTCATGGTTTTGATCACTTTTGCCTCCTCCGAATCCAATGTCTCGATTGCAGCAACCTGGAATTACGTGACCAACTTCATCTTGAAGTCCAACCACCAATACCTTCCAGGTGACTATGTCCATATATTGATTCAAACCGTCTTCGTCTCCTCCGCGTCCGAAGGTCCGATCGTCATCAACGAGGACTTGCTTACAGAATGCCGCGGCATCATCTAAACAAGGGGCAACTTTCCGTTGCCATACAGTGCCATAAGTTGCCCTGAGTTACCATTCAAACCAGGGGCAACTTTCCGTTGCCTTATCCCCCTTTAAGCCAGCAGCAATTTTCCATTGCCTCCGATCCGAGGTTGCATATCTCGAGGGTAAGTACCGTGCTCGTTTGAGCACTGACTGTTTGCAAAAATAGTTTTTGAAAATTTTCACTGAGGTTGACTTATTTTCTCGAAAACTATTTCATTTTTTAAAATTAGACCATGTTTGGACCCAAAAAGGAGAATTTTCAGTGGTCACAGCCTGATTTGCATGATCTTCAAATCAAAAAATCGAATAAGTGTGTTAATCCAACTCTCATTTTGATCAAAACTATTTTAGAAAACAAAAAAATGGTCAAAGTAACGAACTAGGGGCACAATTGAGTCAGGTCTTCTGTCTTTCCCCCGTTAACATACTTGCCAAGAGGGCGCTCTATTCACCAGAAGGAATAGCCGTGAGCTAACAGTGTTAGGCGTGAACCCACAACCTCTCGTTTACCTATCAACCACTCTGGGGAGGGATGAAAAATGAGAGAATAAAGAATAGAGAGGAGTAAGTTGAGAGAAAAGTAAGAAAGGGGTTTTGAGAGAAAAACCGAGCCTGAGGGCCGAGTGATGTGAGTATCACAAATCAGACAGGGTGGGAAATTATACCCGGAGGAATTGGCTCCTCGAGATCTGAGGTCTTTTTGTAAACATGTCCGTGTGTCGTGTCTTTCGATTTGTTGGTCTCGATTTCGGGTTTGAGTCTTTTTCAAGCATGTGTTGTTATGATAGGTCACGTGCCTCTTGTTTCTTTGTCTGAGTCTGTCTCGCTGTGTTCTGTGGTAGGCTCGATACCCCGGTTGAAAACCCTTCCTTATTTCAAACAAAAAATCGTTTGTGCTCAGAATGCTGTGCCATTCTCTACATTCATACGACGCAAGAGAAGAACAGAAAATTTGCGACATCCGAGTGTGTTTCAACTGCAACTGTGTTAGTTTTGTGATCCGTCTTGTCAGATTGGGTTATTTGTTCAGGGTTTCTTTGTGTGAGAATGAACCAAGTCTTTGTGTTATAAATTTGTCTTGAATCAATCCCCAGTAGAGTATGGGCTGTATTATTCAGTTTGAGTAGTGGTTTGTATGAGTTGTTTGCTATTGGTCGGTTGGTTATCCGATTATCATAGTGCAAGTGCTCAATTTACGAGTGTTCATTTTTCAGACAACAGATCAATATCATTTACATTTGAGGTGTAATATGATGCAATACAGTGCAAGGTATGAAATATACACAAATGTAAACACTTTTTCAGACAAAAAGTTTGCTTCATTTCATATCATCTTTTCAAGTACATAGTTTCGAAGGAAATAAAATTTGCCTGCGACAGTACAAAAGTACCCTAACTACTAACCAAAAAGGGAAAATGCAAAAAAGGAAAAGAAAAAGAAAACAGCAAAATCTGTATCAAATGTCAAAAATGGCTCCGGGGCCGTCAATCTGTCCTGGTCCTCTTCCTGGACGAAGGTCCAGGAGCGTCATCAACAGGGGCACCACCAGGGGCATCGCCGCCTGAGCTCGAGTCCGAGCCATCACCGGTCTCCTCCGTCTCTCTCTCTGCCTCAGACTCGTTATCCGGAACTGGAGCCCGCGAGCTGCTCCCGACATGAGTGCGCCCTCCTCTGGTGCGGAGATATACTCTGCCATCCCGGGTAGAAATGAGAGGTCCAGTCGGAGCGCCACCCACCGGAGGAATCGGGAAGGAAGGCTGAAAAGCAAGAAAGGCGAATGCATCAGAATACTGTAAGCAGTGAATCAGTACAAAATACAGTGTATGAATAAAGTGTGTGTATGCCGTGAGCAGTGAATCAGTGCAAAATAAAGTGTATGAGTACAGTGTATGTATACTGTGAGCAGTGAATCGGTCTGAGAATCTGATGTGTGAGTCTGATGTATGTCGAATCTGTGGCGATTTATCAGATATTGCGATTATGCATCAGATTATGTAAAGGCCTTTCTATGTGGTTTGAGGCTGTGGTCAGGAAGAACATACCAGAATGCTGTAGAGGGCTAGGAGGTCGAATGTCCGCTGTAGCGTCCCTATCATGGAGGCATTCATCTCCAATGACTGCCGGGTGTACCCGGAAGATGCCTGCAAAAGTATCAGATGCATCGATGATACATGGAATATCAAGTAAACTGAAATGAAATGACAGTACAAAAACGCGATAATACATACCGGAGGCAAGTTGGGGACACCGACAAGCTCGTGATCAGCCGGTGGAGGAGCAAAGGGGATCTGGTAGGTCGTCCCATCCTGCCCTCGAAAATTCATTGAAGCGGACAGAACAGGCCAACCGGACCCCCGCCCTCGCTGAACTCCACCCTTGCCACGGACTCGAGCCCTCCTCGGTGCTCCCCCTCCAGCCCCTCCTCGCTCCGGCCCACTGGTGCCTTGGTCTCTCTCTCTCCGCTCGGTGGCCGCCGCTCAGAGGTCGCATGATGAAGGTCCGGACGTACTCCGAGTAGTCGCCCTCGCCTCTGAAGTCGTCTGCCTCCCAGCCAATGGTGTAGTCCGCCATTTCGGCGATGAACCTCTCGAGATCCGCATGTGCTCGGGGAGGTGCACCGACTATCTGCTTGTAAACCCAAGTGCAGCGCAAGCAGCTCACCCAGTACCAAGCCCGGCATCGGGCCCTCGGCGAAATCCGATAATGTGAGGTCTCATCGGCACCGGCGAATCGATCCCGCATCATCGCTGGCAGTGGAGCCCACGCCAGGTGATCTGAAATTGAAATACAGTTTGTTACCTACTGATATTGCAAATATACAATGGAAAGACGAAGCTTAAATTAACTGCAAGTAAAACATACCTCGGCAGGGGTGATGGTGTCGAAGTAGTGGCGGAAGAAGCTGAATGTCTCCCGCGGCCTCCGAGTGCATCTCCCGTCAAAGCGACGCGAAAAAGGGACGACCAGAGGGGTCTTTGCATCGGGTACGAGAGCGAGCCTAGGAAAGTAGGCATGAACCCACAACTGCAAGATAAATACTAGTGCATTTATCAGATAAAGCAGAATACAGAACAAAAGGCAAAAATAGGAAAGCCGTGTGTTGTGCAGTGTATTGTGCAGAGTGTCTGATGTGAAGCGATATCTGACAAGTGTAAAGCGAGTATGTGTGTGTGCGTGTATACGATATCTGACAAGTGAAGCAGACTACGATGTGTGCGGTGCGTAATCTGAAAATATAGAACTGAAATGAAAGGCAGAAAAAGAAATGTACCTCCCAAGCACGCTAGTAACCCGAAACAATCGTCATTGCGGCGGAAGCCGAGCCCATATACCCATAAAGAGTGGCCAGTGCGGCGCCACCCCAGTCATAATGTAATATGTCACAGCGTCCACCGGTCTTGGAGAAGGCGAAGAAACCTGTGTTCGCCGGTCGGCGAAGATGGTCATCCCAAACAGGAATATAAGGAAGCCGCGTTCGTATCTCTCCACCTCTGGGGTCGCCAATTTGCATCGACGAGGAGGGCCTGGACCCGGAACTACACCTCGAACCAGGAGTATCGAGCCGGAAGGCGGTGCCGCGCCAAGCAAGTAGACCTGAGCCGCGGTCCACTCATCCATATCAATGTCAAAGGGGATCGGATCACCCCCTACCCCGATGCTGGTGAGCATCGAGAAATGTAAGGGGTCATCGTCATGTCCCCGGTCGCAGACAAATGAAACGAATCGGTGGTGTCCCACCACCTCTCCACCAAAGTGGCAAGGAGAGGTCTGCAAGTTGTAAGCCGGGAGAGTCCCCTGCAGAATGCGCCAAAGCCGGCCTGGTCCACAATACGACGAACTGTGTCGGGAAGCTCGGCGTACCACTCGCGAGCGACAGTGTTCCCATACCCGCGAATGGTATGGGAGTCTCCCTGTTTTCAAACAAATAATTGCGAAGTAATATAAAATGTACAGCTTTGAGGAAACAGTAAATCAATGCAAATTTGGCATGCGTGCAAGTTTATCAGATTCAAACAGATACCGGGTGCCGGTGTGCTTACAGTGAACTACAACGTGTGATGTGTCAACGTGTTTGAGTGGTTCAGTGCAAATTTGGCATGCGTGCAAGTTTATCAGAGTCAAACAGATACCGGGTGCCGGTGTGCTTACAGTGAACTACAACGTGTGATGTGTCAACGTGTTTGAGTAGTTCAGTGCAAATTTGGCATGCGTGCAAGTTTATCAGATTCAAACAGATACCGGGTGCCGGTGTGCTTTTAGTGAACTACAACGTGTGATGCGTCAGCGTGTTTGTGTGGCTCAGTGCAAATGTGGCATGCATGCAAGTTTTTCAGATGCAAACAGGTATCGGGTGTCGGTGTTTGCAGTGAAATACGGTGTGTGCCGTGGTTTGAGTGGTTCGAGGCTAGTGCAGTGTGTGCGCGTGTGAGTCTTAAACAGATAATCAGTTGCGAATGCGTTTGTAATCAACTACAATATACAGTGTATCAGTGTATCGGCACTAAGCAGTTAAAGACTGTAATCAGTTATGGCAATTGACAGTTTAAAGCATCCTACATTGCAGAAAGTAAAGCAGAGAAAGAAGGTTACCTCGGAAGCGCCGGAGGATAGGTGGGAGACAGGCTCACGTAGCAGGAGCTCGGGATCCAACGCCATGTCGAAGCTCCTGAACTGGCGTAGTCCGTCGGGTGGCAGAACGTGAATCGCCGGCCGGTAGGTCGCCGAGTCGAACGGGCGC
The DNA here is from genome assembly GCA_025200525.1 of Camellia lanceoleosa. NCBI lineage: Eukaryota > Viridiplantae > Streptophyta > Magnoliopsida > Ericales > Theaceae > Camellia > Camellia lanceoleosa. Next base: position 47,464,854 of record CM045760.1, read on the forward strand.
TCGCTCAAAGGGAGGAGCTCGACCTCAGGATCCATCTCGTGATCCGAGGGAGTCCCACCGTGCGGAATGTCGTCGGCCATGTCAAGAGAGATGAGAAAATGGTTGGAGAATGAAAATCGGGTCGGAATACGAAGAGTCAACCGAAAAGTCAACCCCCGGGAAGGTGAAAAATGGTTGGAAAGGTCGGGATGGGAAAAAGGCGCGAAACTCGAGAGAAACTCGAGGGGAATGAGCCTCAAAAGGCGGAAATGGCAAAGGATGTGCTGAAATGAAATTTCAATCGGTCAAAAATGTTCGAAACGCAATAAACTTCGCGAATCAAACGATATAACGGGTGTAAAACGCGAGAAAATGGAGTGATCAAGGAAGGAAAAGAACTCTAGAGAGAGAGAGTGTGATTTTCGGCAAAGGAGAAGTGAAAGAATAGGGTTTAGAAACCCTATTTTAAAAGACCCGAGGTGAAAAGTCGAATCTGCCCCGACTCAGCAACTTTTTGCCGGTCGACAAAATTTTGTGCCGGCCGGCAGAATATTGTGCCGATGGAATTCTTTTCTAGCCGGTGGATAGCCGGTGGCCTCCTAACCCGGCCGGTGGTGTACCCGCAGCCTTGTTTAGGCAATATGAGTGGTTTTTGGTCATCATAGCTCGAGAAAGTGCAAGAAAGTGCATCTCCGATGCTCAACCGGCTTCCGTTTTGACCTCGGACCGTGTCTTCTGTGCGTGGCACTCAAATTCATGCAATGTTGTATCCTTTTGTATCCTTTTGCCTTTTAAAAGATTTAAAAGTTGCCTCGCGTGCGTTGCATGCATTTATCACGTTGTCTGGTGCGTTGCGTCGCGTCGTCATGCACATCCCTCATGCATTGTCATGCATTTTATTACAAGCATTGTCATGCATTGTCATGCACCTTAATACATATGTCACCTTGCACATCATTCGTGTTGTCGTTGCCCCGCACATCATTTGTGTTGCCGTGCATCTCCTTGTTTTGCATTATCATGCATTTCAAAAAGGAAAAAAAAAAAACGTGCGTTGTCGCGCATTCGAGTACACTTGCATTGTTTTATATTTCGTGTGGCATGCGTGTCACACTTGCATTGTTTTACATTTCGTGTGGCATGCGTGTCACACTTGCATTGTTTTACATTTCGTGTGGCATGCGTGTCACACTTGCATTGTTTTACATTTCGTGTGGCATGCGTGTCACACTTGCATTGTTTTACATTTCCTGTGGCATGCGTGTCACACTTGCATTGTTTTACATTTCCTGTGGCATGCGTGTCACACTTGCATTGTTTTACATTTCGTGTGGCATGCATGTCACACTTGCATTGTTTTATATTTCGTGTGGCATGCGTGTCACACTTGCATTGTTTTACATTTCGTGTGGCATGCTTGTCACACTTGCATTGTTCTGCATCTCCGTGTGACATGCGTGTCACACTTGGCTGCATTTTGCATCCTTTGAGGCACGCGTACCTCATTGGCAGCATTTTGCATCCTTTGAGGCACGCGTACCTCATTGGCAGCATCTTGCATTCCTTTGAGGCACGCGTACCTCATTGGCAGCGTTTTGCATCCTTTGAGGCACGCGTACCTTATTGGCAGCATTTTGCATCCTTTGAGGCACGCGTACCTCATTGGCATCACTTTACATCTCCGTGAGGCATGCATACCTCACTTGCATCATTTTTGCATCCTTTGAGGCACGCGTACCTCATTGGCATCATTTTACATCTCCGTGAGGCATGCGTACCTCACTTGCATCATTTTGCATCCTTTGAGGCACGCGTACGTCACGCGTACGTCATTGGCATCATTTTACATCTCTGTGAGGCATGCGTACCTCACTTGCATCATTTTGCATCCTTTGAGGCACGCGTACCTCATTGGCATCATTTTACATCTTCGTGAGGCATGCGTACCTCACTTGCATCATTTTTGCATCCTTTGAGGCACGCATACCTCATTTACATCATTTTACATCTCCGTGAGGCATGCGTACCTCACTTGCATCTTTTTTGCATCCTTTGAGGCACGCGTACCTCATTTACATCATTTTACATCTCCGTGTGGCATGCGTGTCACACTTGGCTTCATTTTGCATCCTTTGACGCACGCGTACCTCATTGGCTGCATTTTGCATTCCTTTGAGGCACGCGTACCTCATTGGCAGCGTCTTGCATTCCTTTGAGGCACACGTACCTCATTGGCAGCATTTTGCATCCTTTGAGGCACGCGTACCTCATTGGCATCATCTTGCATTCCTTTGAGGCATGCGTACCTCATTGGCAGCATCTTGCATTCCTTTGAGGCACGCGTACCTCATTGGCAGCATTTTGCATCCTTTGAGGCACGCGTACCTCATTGGCAGCATCTTGCATTCCTTTGAGGCATGCGTACCTCATTGGCAGCATTTTGCATCCTTTGAGGCACGCGTACCTCATTGGCATCATCTTGCATCCTTTGAGGCACGCGTACCTCATTGGCTTCATCTTGCATTCCTTTGAGGCACGCGTACTCATTGGCTTCATCTTGCATTCCTTTGAGGCACGCGTACCTCATTGGCATCATTTTACATTCCGTGTGACATGTGTGTCACACTTACATCATTTTGCATTCTTATGAGGCATGCGTGTCTCATTTGTTTCATTTGCATCATTTGTATTATTTTACATTCCGTGTGACATGTGTGTCACACTTACATCATTTTGCATTCTTATGAGGCATGCGTGTCTCATTTGTTTCATTTGCATCATTTGCATCATTTTCCATTCCGTGTGGCATGCGTGTCACACTTGCTTCGTTTATCATTCCCATTGGCAGGTGTGCCTCATTTGCATTGGCCCGTGCGCCTCATTTCCATTGGCACGTGTGCCTCACTTTCATCGGCATGCGTGTCTCATTTCCATGGGCATGTGTGCCCCATTTGCATTGGCATGTGTGCCTCAGTTCCATTGGCATGCGTGTCACATTTTCGTTAGCATGCGTGTTGTCATTTGCATTTAGCATGCGTGCCTCATTTGCATTGTCATGCATGTTGCTAACGACATTGTACCTGTTAAGTTTATTTTCTTTTCAGGCACGATATTGTATGTACGGTTCATTTGAGGCCGGTGCAACCGGACGAGCCGCACAGGTATTGTATCCTCCGAGTGAGACGCTTTGAGAATTGCATAATTCCCTTACATCCTTTCTGCATTGTAGTGTAGTTTGGTGTATGCTAGCTTAAAACTGTTGCATGTGTGCTTCGTTACAGCTTTCTTTGCATGATCATAAGTTATGCTCGGCTTCTTGTATTTTCGGTTGCATTTTGCCCCTGCCTTCGGGCGCATACCTTGTTTGTCTTGCATGTTTGCCCAAGTCTTTGGCCTTGTCAAAAATGGGTCGTCTCTGGGCTTTGACATTCACTCCCTTCATTGTTATGACTTCCGAGTTCTGTCAAAGAGGGGCAACTGTAGACACCCCATTTTTGACCGTCCTCGAGACTTGGACGTCACCGCTTGAACACTTGGTGATTATCCATGTTTGTGATTGTTTGGAGTTCCCGGAGTTCTCGGCTACGCGCCCTGTCTCAGGATCTCTGAACTCGACTGTTTTGTGTCTGGTTTTGCACCAAACACTTGTGTTTTGCCTTTGTTAAGGCAGTGAATGCCTTGTGAGGCATCCCCACACACCACCGGCAGTTGCTAGAGGCCACCGGCTGGTTTTTGTTGCCACCGGCAATATATGTTGCCGGTCGGCACTCTTTATTGCCGGTCGGCAGTCATTTTTGTCAAAATGACATTTTTGGCCAGCTGACTACTGTTCATCTGCTTTTTCAGATATTTTAGGACAGCTGTTTGGCATTTTGTTCCCCTCCATACACATGTATGGAGGGATGCTCTTCTTGTTAGCTTTCTTGACAAGCTTTACAAGATTGGTTGCCTATAAGAGGAGCCCTTCTCTCTTGGCATTAGGGTTAGATTTTTAGAGAGAAAAACATTGCTAGAAGCTCTGGTTCTAGGGTTAGAACTCATATACATTCTATCTCTATCTATTCCTCTTTTGAGTGTTCTAGGTTTTTTTTGTTCATAGTATTGCATACAAACACCTACCATTACACCTTTCCTTGGCTATTGAGGTTCTAAGGGCTTATTTTCAGAGTTTTGGGGTTGGTTTAAGCTAAAGGAGGCAGCTGGTCCTCCCTTTGTGAAGAAGGTCAACAAGGGTAAGAAACTAGTCCTTTTTACCCCATTTTTGCATCCTATTTCTACCTATCTTAGAGCTGTTTTTGTGTTTAGTGTATAACATAAAAAAGTTCTGTTTTTAGGCCCTCTTGATTGTTTGTTAAGAGTGTTTTGTGGTTTGGGTGTGTTTGACCACCCTTAGGTCTTGAAAGGCCTCATTTTGTGCTATTTTGTGCAAGTTTCGAGACTTTGGTGTTTGGGCCTCTTCACCACTAAAATCTTGAGGGATTTCAGTGGTGGAGATGGTGCCTTGAAGTCTCCAAAAGGGGAGGGCCACCCCCTCTCCTTGTTGTCCTTGAAAGGGACCATTTTTGGTCTCTTAAGGAAGCCTTTGTTCAAGTGTGTGTTGAGCATGCCATGATTGTTTTTCATGCTTATTATGCCATAATATAACATGGTTTTAGGTTGGTTTTGGTACACCATGCATGCTTAGCATACCTACCATGTAATGCCTTGTAATTGCCTTAATATGCCTTAGGTTGTTAGCCTTTGTTTGAGCATGTTCTAGGCATAGCCTTGTGAATGTTTTGTGCTTATTTTGCCATGCTTTAGGTCTGTCCATAGTTGTTTGGATCGATTTTGGCATGCTTAGTATAGCTCCTTTGCATTTGTGGCTTGTCGGGCTTGTATGCCTCAAGTATGTGAATGTGTAGCATGTGTTGATTGCATCATTTTGGTGGTTTGGAACCATCCAACATGTAATTTCAGTCCCTTTGGCATGCTCATACGCTTGCCTTAGTTGCCTCTTTGTTGCTTTGAGGGCATGTGTTGTATGCCCTATGTTTTGACCATTGTGCATGCCTTTGAATTTGAGCCACTTAGATGCCATCTAAGTAGTCCTTTGGCCTTGTTTTAACATGCTAAAAATCTGTTTTTAGTTGTTTAATGCATGCCATGTTTGTTATGCTAAATGTGCTTCAAAGCTTCATGACTTGCCTCAAGTACTTGGACCATGCTTGCATGCTTATGCTTGTCTCATTTGGGTTGGTTTGGCACCACATTTCGACATGATTTTAAAGCTTTTCATTCCATGCCAATTGTCCATGTTTAGCCTCTTTCAAGTGTGTTTGAGAGTTGCTTGTTTAATGCTTAGGTTTGTGCCTTAACATGTGTATGCGCGTGTGTGTGCTTAGCCTTCATTTTTGGGCACTTTGGCCACTGTTTTAGGCCTATTTAGAGTTTCCTAATTCATGTTTAAGTCCCTCTTTTATTTGGTTTTCATGCTTGCCTTGCATGCTTGCTTGTATGTTTGTATAAGTGCCTTGCATTGCCCATATTGCATGCTAGCCAACATGTCTAGGATTGCATTGCATTGTGCATGCTTGGCCTCTTGAAATGAGTGTGATAGAGGTTAGGCTTCCTTGTGTGATTATATGGTTTGCATTTCATTTGAAATTGAAGTGCACACTTGATTCTTTAGGCCATCATGCATGGAAATGCGTGATTGGTGGCCCGAGAATCGAGGCACATCCTCTCTTGAGTCGCAAACATGATAGGGGGCATGATTGGTGCATACATAGCTTGAATAGCATTGCCATGCAAGATTCTGTCCTCTGCTGCTGTGAGTTGCAGGTTCTGCAGGCATTCTTTGCCGACCGGCAACATATTGTGCCGGCCGGCAGTAAATCAACAGCCGATGGATGAATTTTGTGCCGGTGACCACAATTCACTGCCGGTGGTAATTCTATTTAGTTGGTGGTATTCTCCAGTGTCCAGAGAGGCATCCTTGAGACTTTGGCAGTCTTCAGAGGAGCAAAGCAGGGAAAACAGAGGCAAACTATGCATGGCAAGGCGATTCTCGAAAAAGTCCGAGCATCGACCCGCTTCGAGGGCTTCTTGTTTTAATTAGATTAATTAATTTGTTTAGTTAATTTAATTAATTTGTAATATTTAATTAGCTTGTTTAGTTAATTTAATATCTGTATTATTATTTTGGTCCCTCCGAGCGAGGGCAAATCTGTAATAAGCGTGTGTGAGTGGTGTGCATTGTCTTCCAACCCCCACTTCTTTCTTCCCTTTTATTTACCTGCTTATGATGGTAGATTAGGGCACGTTTATTTTAGCATACCTTATGCAATGCATGCGTGCATCCATACATTTGTCTCACATGCACCGGGCTCGGTACATCATACAAACCGCATTGTATCTTCAAATCTAACTTGAATACGTGTACTGAATGATTGCATTTCACATGCCATTTTTAGGGTTAGCCGAGCCTATCCTAATCACATTCTGTATGCGATGCATTAGTCACTCTAACATGAACTAGGGACATGCATGTTTGCTAACTAGTTTATTGTTTTGGCACGGAGTACGATGTAAGTATTTATGCTTTAGCATCTCGCATGCGTGTGAATGTTAACATGACAGCATGATTACCATGCGGCTAAATGCTTATATGAGATAAACTGTTTGAATGCCTGTAGGTGGAGGTTGGATTGTTTGAGTTGGAAAAACTCGTTGAAATCCGTGTTTTAGCCTACTTGCGAGTAGTAAAATTCCAAAGCCTTTCAAAATGAACGGATATGCAATGCTTACTTCCAAATTAGGCAATCTAGTCTATACTTGTTTGCCGTGCGCATAACATAGTAATTCTAGGCTAATAACCGGAATAAGAACACGTAATGTTTTCAAAATCGGATATCACGGTTAGTAGAGGCCGGTCTTCGGACCAGGCGAAAGGGGGTGCTCATAGCTGACCTTCCCCGATCGTACCCAAGCTCCCGAGCCAAGACAACTTTGGTGATGACGGACACGTGGCCTTTGGCACCGAGTCAGGGTTTCCTAAATTTTCCATTTTTTAAAAAATATTTAGGTGGCGACTCTGTATTTGGCAAAGCAGTCCGTGTTTGGCACTTCTTTTCAAAAAACAATCTGTTTTTCTTCAAAACGATTTCCCAGAGTTGGACTCTTTGGTTCAGATTAAGAACCGCAACAAACAAAAAGGGGAGTCCGAACTGTAGCACCAAGGTCCCAGGCGGGCGCGATTACCCTAGGTCGAATGGTCAAAAAGGTGCCTCGGCAAAACCGAGGCTTGTGTTCTATCGCGTGGCAGCCCGTGAATCGCCACGAACCAACCCCCATGGGTTAGGGCGTAACCGGCCAAGAACCGGGATTACCTGACCTCAAACCAATCTAGACGTAACTCAACAGAGTGAAGGGGCCAAACGGAAGCAATAATTAAAAACTTTGTCCATAGAGCTGTGCTTATATGCACATCAAAATATTCCAGACATACATATGTTAATAACTCACAACAGAAAGCATAGCAACATAAATTTGTGTACAGACAGGATCATTCAAACCGAGTCAACCAACAAACTATATGCAAATGTACTCGAACTTCACGACATGACAACATAGAAGACGACACAAAGGCGAAGGCAAGTCTCGACGTGAGACGCAAGGGTCGACTCTCCAAAACCTTTGTTGTTCCAATACGAGACTTCATCGAGGTTGGGTTTGTGTTTCCTTGGCTCACCTACAAACACATGAATGAGCGTGAGCGAAAGCCCAGTGAATAATATCAAATACAAAGATACAACAATATGTAGAACAACATAATCCGAACGGCCTTGGGCCCAATTCATATTTCTAATTAACATATATATACACAATGTAAGTCAAGTGATTGTGGTTCTAAACATACCGCCTTTTGGCCTCTTTATCTTTCATTTATGTCAAACGCCTCGCCCACTCATTCATTTCCATCGGCCTTTGGCCCAATCGTTCATTTCCATCGGCCTTCGGCCCAATCATTCATTTCCATCGGCCTTCGGCCCAATCGTTCATTTCCATCGGCCTTCGGCCCAATCGTTCATTTCCATCGGCCTTTGGCTCAATCATTCATTTCCATCGGCCTTCGGCCCAATTATTCATTTCTATCGGCCTTCGGCCCAATTATTCATTTCCATCGGCCTTCGGCCCAATTATTCCTTTCCATCCGCCTTTGGCCCAAATACACTTTCATGTCAAAACGGCTCTTAGGCCCAAATACACTTTCGTGTCAAAACGGCTCTTAGGCCCACATTTATATCAAACGGCCTTCGGCCCATATTTATATCGATTTGGCTCATAGGCCTTCCATTTTAAACTGGCACATAGGCCTTTCATATCAAACTGGCACATAGGTCTTTCATTTCAAACTGTCCACCATTCAAATTAATGAACTTTACAAAACTTACATAAGAGTAAGCGAATGGGACAATAACATAATTTAGATATTACTCACAGTGGTCGGCATGTGGATTTGTCCTGGAGCTTGACCCTACATATCACATAACACATATGGGTCACAAATAGTTCAATCCGTTCTTTAATTCACGTATTCCTCTTTAGGCTTTATTCTTATCTCTTTAATTCAATCACAATGCTCAATGCATGCCTAAGAGTGTTTAGAAGTGAAAGAGAACGGAAAACAGAACACAGAATGTATTAACAGAATTTCAGCAAAACAGGGTCCCCGCTCGAGCGTGGACTCCCCCGCTCGAGCGGACCCTTCATCCTGCAAAAGTGCTGGTTACCTCAATTTCCCGCTCGAGCGTGAACTCTACCGCTCGAGCGGACTGTCTGCCTACATAGCTCCCCGCTCGAGCGTCAACTCCCCCGCTCGAGCGGGAGCCATGCCTGCCAAAAATGCTGGGAGCTCGAATTCTCCGCTCGAGCGGCCATTACCCCGCTCGAGCGGGCACCAGAATTCTGGGTTTCCCAGATTTTGTTCTTGAGTTCAATTTCGATGTTTCACCCCCATTTCTTGCATATTTTGGCTCCAATCTCACATATACATATGCTAACATGCCATGGACCCCAAATTACAACATTATGAAGCTCAATTTCTTGATTTGTCTGCATGCATGTCCCAAAATGTGTCAACTCATCACCAACATGCTCAAATTTAAACATGCAAAGCTTACTCTTTCATGATCTACTCTTGCATGCAAGAAATACATATCATTCACAACTTATTTGGTGAAGAGATGGTCATACACATGAATTTCAAACAAGATTCAACATAGATTGCACACATTAAGCTTAAACATGGAGGATCATGGCAATTTCATGCATGCATGCCTTAATTGACCTTAGATTCAACATGTTTGACTCAAACCTCTTACATACATACTAATTCATGCTCTTGACCATCCATTAGACTTCAATTCACAAGACGGTAGCTAAAGAAATGCATGAATCACTCACCAAAAGGCTTTAATCTTCCAACCTCTAGTCAATTCTTGAGTTGATCTTCAAATTATCAAGCTTTGAGGCCAAAATCCCAATTTCCCTCACTCTCTCTAGCCCTCTCTTCCCCTTTGAGTTTTTTTTGATCACCAAATGAAGTGAATAAGAGAGAATAGGGAGTGTAGAGGCTTATAATAAAGCCCACTAAGGCCAATATTAAAATAATAAAATATTTGGGCTTTAATTCATCAATTTAATCCATTTAATCTGACCAGAGTCAATTTCTAATTAAATTTCACCGTAGGCTCTAAAAATTATGCCAATCACAATGGCGTAATCAATCTCGGGTCTTGTGGCCGATAAGGCTCTCAATTTAATTTCCGAAGCGGGTTATCAAACAGATATTCCTACGGTGAACAGATAAACACTCAAAATCACATACATTCACATAATGACACATAAAATCATGCTAAATACATAATCATACTTAAATTAAGGACCAATTAGCATAATACGGAATAGGGGTGTCACAGTAACCAATCAGCCTTATGGCACGCTTTTCCAAGCAATCCTCTGGCAAACCGTTCAGGAATAGCAGATGGCAAACACTGTGACTTAAGCGCACCAATGCGAATGCAATGCGAAGAAACAGATAAGTGTAAAAAAAACAACATATCATGATGTTCAAGTCAAATTCTCTAAATGCCCAGTAGAGTCGCCAGAAACTGTAGGCCGCCCAAACTCGCTCCGCACGCCCGGAGAAGGCGAGGATTTGGGTTCTTAGCTACTACAGTTCGGACTCCTGTCACAGTTCTGAATCTAGTCTCACAAAGTGCAATGTGAGACTGATAAATCACTAAAGAGTCCAATCTGGCAAATCATTTTGCAAAATTAGATTTCGAATCAAATAATGCCGAAACTGGACTACTTTGCCAGATTACAGAGTCGCCACCTAAATATTTTATTTTGGGAAATTTAGGAAACCCTGACTCGTGCCAAAGGCCATGTGTCCGTCATCACCAAAGTTGCCTCGGCTCGGGAACTTGGGTACGAGAGGGGAAGGTCATGAAATGAGCACCCCCCCTCGCCCGATCAAAGATCGGACCTCTACTAACATGATATGTTGTTTTGAAAACACATGTGTTTTTATTCCGGTTATTAATCTAACTTACTATGTGATGCGCACAACATACAAGTATAGACTAAATCGCTCAATTTGGAACAAAACATCTCATGTTTTTTTTTTTTGAAAATGGTTTGAAGATGCTACTCGCAAGTAGGCTAAAGCGCGGATTTGCCACCCTCAAGTGGGCTTAAGAAAACAAGATTTTGCCACTTCCCAAAGTGGGCTTAAAACTCACACTTTGATGAATTGTTCCAATTCAAGTAATGAAGACTTCATCCACAGGCATTCATGCAGTTAATCACTTAAGCACATAGCCTCATGGTAAGCATGCTAAACATGGCAGTCACTTACACTCATGCAAGGATGCTAAAGCGTAAACACTTACAGTGTACTCCGAGTCAAAACAGAGAACTAGTTAGAAAATCATGTATGCTCCTAACTATACAAAATGCCTAATGCAACACATGGAAAAATGCAATCGAATAGGCTCGGCTATCTAATCATGACAATGGATGGGACATTTGATACATGTATTCAAATAGGTACTGAAATACAATGCAGTCTGAATGATGCGTCGAGCCCGGTGCATGCAAGACAAATGAATGATGCACGCATGCAAGCATAACGATGCTAATTGAAATATGCCCTAAACTAACCATCAAAAACGGGTAAGTAAAAGGGAGAAGGACGTGGGGTTGGAAGACATTCACACACACACGCACACTTATTACCACATTTGCCCTCTTGACGGAGGGTCCGAATAATAAGCTAACTAGCTACGCTAATTAAACTAATTATTACAAACCAAAACTAATTAACTATTCCTAGTTTACTAATTATTATAAAACAAATCGATTAATTAAGCACATTAACTAATTAAGTACAAAACCGACGAATTAGCTAACTAACTAAAGCAGCTAAAGCAGTTAAAAGAGGTCCTCGGGGCGAGAGGTGATTGCATGCTTGATCGGCTGGCTCGGAAATCCATTGCTATGCCCAGAATTGCCTCTGTTTGCATTTGATTTGATCTTCGAAAAATGCACTAACTTCCAGATTGTTTCTGCTCCAACATGGGGACCTCCTAGTGGGCTGCCGACCAGAAAAGGGGGCTGTAGACCAGAAAAACTAGATATAGACCAGGAAAAGTGGTCGGTCGACCACCCGTACTAGTCGGCTGACCAGTTAATTTGCCAAGCTCCAGTGTTGCTGCAACAGAGAACAACAAGGGGCATAACAGTGTATTTGCAAGATATGTGTGTACAACCACCCTTCCTATCATTTCTCAAGCTCAAGGGAGCGCGATACTTGACTCTCGGGCCACCAACTGAGCATTGCAATGCACAATGGCTGAGAAGCCAAGTTTGCACAAGTCAATATCAATAAATGCACAAATAACACATAAGGGCCTTCACCTCTATCATGCTTGATCAAGAGGGCCGGCGACCAAGAAATGCTACACGTTTCATCACTTTGAGTATGAAACGTGCGACATTCATCGTGTTTGGATTAACGTCCAATCCAAACACATGCAACGCAAACAAGATGATCAACCTTCAATGCTAAAGTGACATGCGTAAGACTCTATCGTGTAAGCAATGCATGCATGGCACATTTAAAAGCTAAGGTATCAAAGCTAATGAAACGAATTACACATGAGGCATGCACTATCAATCTCAAATGGTCAAACCAACCTTGGACAGAGTTCAAACATGCCAAAACAGTGGCTCAAATATGTTAAGATCAAGGCATATAACACAAGGAGAACATGCTTATTTGATGGCTCATTAACAATGCACAAAGACACAACTCTCAAAAGCTCTCAAGGAAATAAAGAAGTGAGAACATGACACACGTACATGCTCTGAAATAACATGTTAAATGACGCCCAAACATGCAAGAGAGAGAGAGAGGGGAAAATTTGCCCTAAATTTTCTAAACCTCTCCTCAAGGGGGAGACACCTCCCCTTATATGGAAATGCAAGCCAAAGCTTGCTCAAATCCCTCCATACACGTGTAGGGAGGATGCATTCTGTGCCTAATAGCTAGCACAACTGGCGCCAAAAATATCTGCAAAAGTAGAAAAAAGGTCGTAGACCACTTAGGGTGGTCGACCGACCACCCTACCTAGTCGACCGACCACATCAGGTGGTTGAAAAGGGAAAAAACTGGCTGGCAGGGGAGAAAAAGAGTCTACAAAGAGAGGAGAAGGTGCTGGCAGGCTGCAGACCACTTAGGCTGGTCGACCGACCACCCACCCTAGCTGACCGACCACCAAAAGTGGTCCACAGAGGAGAAAACTGTTTGGCATGGGAAAAAAGTGGTCTGCACCACTGTTTCTCCCTCCAGGGAAAAAGGGGGGGGGGACCAAGAGTTAGCTTAAAACAAGCACAAAACCAAGAGAGTTCAGAGACTTAGAGGCGAGGCGTACAGCTGAAAACCTCAGGGACTCCAAACGAGCGCGAACATGCGCAATCATCGAGCACTCAAACGATGACGTCCAAGTCTTTAGAATGGTCGAAAATGAGGTGCCTACCGTTGCCCTTCTTTGACAGAACTCATACGTCATGAAATGACGGGAGTGAATGTCAAGCCCAGAGATTACCCATTTTTGACAAGGCCAAAGACTTAGACAAATAGGCAAGATAACGAAGATGCGCCCGCAGGCTGGGGAAAAATGCAAATGAACATACATGATGCAAGAGCATAACTTATGATCATGTAAAAAAAGCTGTAATGAAGCATTTGAATGCAAATGTTATGCAAAGTAAATACAACATTCGAAGCAAACCAATAAGGTCATCTCACACATGAGAAACACAAACATACAAACACGCTACGCGCGAGACTTACAAGTTAAACCACATTTCACACAGAAAGGACGCAAGAAAATTATGCAATCTTAACTACGGCTCACGCAGGAAAGACTAAAAGCGACCGTTGGGCACACCCGAGGTCTCAAACAAGATTCCAACGCATTGCACGCGAATGGAAAAGGAGTGGTATAAGCATTGGAACACGTTCCAAATGCTCTTAACCAAAGAGGGAAAAACATAGGGACACATCCCAGTATTTCGGAGTGGTATAAGCATCGAAACACGTTCCAAATGCTCTTAACCAAAGAGGGAGAAACATAGGGACACGTCCTAATGTTTCGGAGTGGTATAAGCATTAGAACACGTTCCAAATGCTCTTAACCAAAGAGGGAGAAACATAGGGACACGTCCCAGTGTTTCAGAGTGGTATAAGCATCGGAACACGTTCCAAATGCTCTGAACCAAAGGAGGTCTAACCCGTCGCACGCGCAAGGAGAAAGAACAACAATGCCCAAGGCACACAAGAGTAAATGCGATATAAACAAAGTGAACATGTGCGATAGATACACAAGATGAACATGTGCGATAGATACACAAAGTAAACATGTGCGATAGATACACAAAGTAAACAAGTGCGATAGATACACAAAGGTGAACATGTGCGATAGATACACAAAGTGAACATGTGAGATAGATACACAAAGTGAATATGTGCGATAGATACACTAAATGAACATGTGTGATAGATACACAAAGCGAACAAAGTGTGATAGATACACTAAATGAATAATCTTAAACGAAACTTCTCTGAATGAACCGCATATACAATATCGTGCCTGCATAAGAAAGAAACTAAATAGATATAGCCGGATAGGAATGCATGTTCCATGCAAGGTTGACAGCATGCACATGCTAATGTGAGAAGTGCATATACAATGCAAAAATGACAAATGCATGCTCCATGCAATATCTAGATACATATTATATACGAGAATAATGAATGCATGTTCGATGCGGGAGTAACAAATGCACATTCCATGCGAGATATTAAAGTGCATATTCAATGCAAGTGTAAGAAGTGCATATACAATGCAAACATGAGAAGTGCATATACAATGCAAGCATGAGAGGCGCATAGAGAATACAATGCAACGTAGCCTACATATTCTGTGCACAACAATCAATACATATTCGATGCAATGTGTTTAGTGAAGAAACTCGCGTCTTAACAGGACCGATTCAGACGCAACCTCCGATTTACCTCTCGGAGGAGTTTGTAACAATTTAAAAGGATACACCTCGTACGTGCTGAGCAACTCATGCTGAAAACACAGTCTGAAACTTCTGCACAGGCCACTTGAGCGGCCACAAATTAATATCATCGACCAACAATGGCAGATTCGGGGCAGATTGGAGATTTCACCTCGTGTTGTTGGGGATCTCCCACTTCTGCATCTTGCGCTTCCAAACCACAAGTACTACTTTTCTTCCTGGCTGTGTTCACAACTTTCCCTATTCTCTAACGGGGTGACAGACTAGGTTGGTTCAGTATCTAGAATTGAGGTGCATATATGCTATCTTAATCAATGGGGCTTCCATATAGATTTCAAGCCGGGCATACACCCCTGGGTATTTAAACCAGACTTTAGTCTCGGAAATCCCGAACCTTTGCATTCTAGGCATCGCCATTCGAAATCTAGTTCCCATCGTCGCAGTTGGTCTCCTAGGAACTCATTACAAACACATCCAAGATGCCCCGGGCAGGGAATGATGCTCAAGGAGAGCACTTTTGATCGCCATTCTGGTTTGAAGCAGGCTTGATCTTGAGCTTGAGGTAGAGGCACACTCATATTTTGGAGCATTGACAAGGCCTGAAGAGCCACATTCAGAATGCAATCCTGAAATTTTCTGAAGTTGAAACACAATCAGATGCTCCGCACTTTCCCTCTTTTCTTTTGCTTTGCAATCTGGAATCCAAATAGCTTCAGATAGGTCCTGGTTCTATTGTTCTCACATGACCTGGGTTGAACCTTGTAGTTTTATGAAAGAACAAATCATGTTTTGCACATATGTGGAGAACGGCACAGCACTTTGAGCACAAAATGATTTATTTTTATAATTGAATTTGAGAAATGAATTCTTAACCGGGTATTGGGCCTACGACCAACCACAATCAAAACGACTAAACAAAGGAAAACAAAGGTAAAACAACCTAAATGACTCAACAAAGGAAAAACAAAGTTAAAACAACCTAAACACATCTGTTGACACTCGAGACGACTCAAAACAAGAATCGATACAGACAAAACACACACACAATGCTCAGATGTGTACCACCAGTGAGAGATCTCCCAGTTCACGAGGAGCCCATTTCTTCGGGTATTGTTTCCCACCCTTTCTCATTTGTGATTCTCACATCACTCTAGCACTCAATCTCTTTTTCTTTGAAAAAGCCCTTTTCTCACTTTTTCTCTCAGCGCACATCTCTTGATTCTTCAATCTCTCTTCTTTTTTATCCCTCCTCCTGAGTGGTTGAAGGAAAAATAGGAAATCGCGGGCTTGTGCCCCTAGCATTCTGCTAGATTCTCTTTCTTTCACTCACAACTAGTGAGCTCTCCCACAGAGGGGTTGCGCTACAACTGGATGTGCAGCAGATTTGCAATTGACATTGATTGACGATGCCCTTGGCTTGGCTTGAATGTGATCAGACCTGTCCAGATGAGGGAGTGGAATACCCTGCTCCATTCTAGCTTGTGCTTCGCACTTGGCTTGATACCTCGCTGCTTGGAGGTCGAGAGAGCTTTCGGCCTTCTGTTGTTAGCTTCAGTTGTGCCCTTTTCTGGTGAATATGGTGCCCTTTTTCTGGCAAGTACGGTGCCCTTTCTGGCAAGTATGTTGACAACGGGGAAAAGGTGAAAAACTTGACTCAACTATGCCCCTAGTTCATCATTTTGACCATTTTTTGTTTTGACTTTCTGCTAAAACAATTTTGACCAAAATGAAAGTTAGATTAACATGCTTGTTCAATTTTCTGATTCAAAATCATGCAACTTAGGTCCTGAGGACTGAAAATTTTCCTTTTTTGGGTCCGAGAAATGGTCCAGTTTTGGAAAAAATGGCATAATATTCGAGAAAATTAATCAACCCCATTAAAAAAAAAATCCCAAAAACTGTTCTTACAAATGGCCACTACTCGACCAACACAGAATTTACTCTTGAGATGTACAATCTCAGATCCAAAACAATGGAAAATTGCACCTTGTCTGAACAGTGCCACATGTTAACAAATCCAGCAACGGAAAGTTGGCCCTTGTCTGAATGGCACCACAGCGCACTGTAATCAGTCCTCAAAGTGAAGATCACAACCGAACTCTTAGATACAGAAATGACAAAGATAACCCATTCAATCTCATGCACAGGACCGTTGAATTTGAAGTGTTTACGGCTGGACTTCAGAATGAAGTTGCCTACGTATCCCACAAATGAGAATCAAGCCTTACGTAGTTCGGGGTTAAGGTACACTCGGGTATTAACCTCTCCTTTTGCGCTCTAACTTTTGCCAAGGCCGCCCTTCTGGGTTTTCAACCTTGTGAGCTCTGTTTTTCTTTTCTTTTCATTTCTTTTTCTTCTTTTCTTTTCTTTTTTTTTCATTTTTCTTTTTCTCTTTTCTTTTCTTCTTTTTTTTCTTTTTGTTTTCATATTTTCATTTTCTTTTCATTTTTTCATTTCTCTGCCCTAACTTTTGCCTGGGTCGCCCTTCCGGGTTTTTGACCCAGCGAGCCTCTCAAGGGTAGAGAAGTTCAACTTGTCCATGTTGATTGGTTTTGAGATCTGAAAGCCATCTGAATCCAGGAGAATGGCTGATGTTCGCTGATGATGTAGGAGCCTGTCCAACGGGGTTTGAATTTGCCCCTAGTGTTGTGGATAGGAGCTCGATTGTCCTCCAGCAAAATTTTTCTTCTTTTAGCTGCTCGAATTTGGCTTTTTTACCTGTATTCAATAGCTTGAGAAATGTCTCATCTTTGACTCTTCGAGCACATCTGACATTTTTGCCCCTAGTGCAAGGGTTTCTTTCGATCTAGCTTTGCAAGCTTCATTTGATGACATCTAATCTTCTTGATCTGGCCTTCTTGCCCCTAGTTCAAGGGCTGCTTCAAATCTGGCCTGCAGGCCTCCTTTGATGTCACACGACCTTATTTCCTCTAGTTCATGGGTTGCATCAAATCTGGCCATACAAGCCTCCCATTGGTTGATCGTTGAACATTCTGAATTCAAGTTCAAGGTTTGAAAGCAAAGGGGTCAGGTTTCGAGGCCGAGAGTGATCCTATGCTGCACAATCTCAAGACCGATTCCATACATGTCTTCGTAGGACCACGCAAAACATTTTTGAAATCTTTTAAGAAAGCGACTAGTTGCTTGTGTTGAAGACAATATAGAACCAATTTGGATTAAGCCAGGATCCTTCCCAGTACTCACATTAATAAACATGATCTCATTCATTAAGGGCTTCGCATGCCTCTCTTTCTCTCAATTGATCAAATTTTTGCCAATCCTGAGGAATTTCTCCCTCTTTGTTGTCATCACAGTGTTGAAATTTTTTTGAAAAACTTAGGTCAATGCAATGATTTCAAGGCACATAAAAGTAGGTGAAAAGCACTGCTGTTTCATTCAGATCTTCTGGCACAATTGGCTCAATGGCAGAAACGGACGCAAAATGGTGAAAATTATTGTTGTTTCATTCAGAACTTTTGGAGCAACTGGCTCCATGGCAAAAACAGACTCAAAAGAAAGAGTGTAAAAGACAAATGCAAAACAAGAAAATGATGCCCGAGGTAACACCCCTGAAATCACCTGACTCCAACATAACAGGACTGACTCGATACAACAAGATAGACTCAATTGATTCAGTACAAAAAGACTAACTCAATACAACACAACAAGACTAACCCAACACCCAAGTCAGAAAGTAAAATAACCAACATTTGCACATTGCTCAAAACAGTACGTGCTATCCCTACATCTGGAGTAAACTGAGCACCATCAACAGGTGGTTCATCCCCTGATCATATAATCACATTATCCCCCCAAGTTCACTGATCCAGTGCCGATAGACTTTGCGGAGCCTGATGCAACAATGACCTTGTTATCAATCAGATCTTGTATTTCATAGCGAAGACGAAAACACATGTTAGTGTCATGGCTAGCTTGTTGATGGAAGGCACAGTAGTTAGCTGGGTTATGGGAGAGAGGAAGGTTTTTTGGTAATGGCCGCGGCTTCAGGGGTTTTAGATGCCCCTTTTCTATAAGGATTTAAAGAGCTTTGGACAAAGTCATGTGGAGGGGATTGAAGAACCTCTGGTCTCGGGGTTGATGGCTTGAGGTTTGCGCAGTCGTGTTGGATGTACCAGCAAAGGGATTGGCAGGTGCTAACTGGGTTTGATGATCCCTTTTGAGCGTAGGATTGGAGCTGAAAGGAACATTTCTGGCACGACATCCCTTTTCCCGGCTTGCCCCTTGATTCAAACTGCCCCCAACTTGAGTGACAAAAGTGTCATCCACAGTCTTTGCAACAACTGCGAGAACTTGCTGTTTGTTTATTTCTTCGGCTTTCAAAGCCTTAACAACCGACTGAAGATGTTCATGGGGACCAATGCCTACCCCGGCCTTTCTTTTGCCACTTGCCTCTACTTTGTCAAAGGATCGGGTCGCTATATCAGAGCAGAGCCCAGTTGTTGTCGACATGCCACCACCTAGACCTGGGATGACTTTAGGTTGGCCCTTTTCAATTCCAGCTTGCCCCAAGATTGAGGAGCCTTTTGGATTGAAACTTCTAGCCTATGATGTGGTCGATGATGGAGCCAAAATTCCAAAGGCTAGATCTGCCACAGTTCTCTGAAGATCTTCAATCATTCTCATTAGCTCAGAAGTAGTGGGCTCAGGGGTTTGAGATGATTGCGGTTCAGGTGCACCCATCATGCATAAGTCCATACTGACTGGAATGAACACCTCAGGCTTGGGTAAATGGGCTGGGGTGATATATATACCGGGATCAAACAGGTTGGCCGTTGTTTGGATGAAGTTTACTTGCCTCGGTGGAGGGTTTTGATTGACATTTGGTTTTTCTGGAGGTGCTATTACCTTGTTATCAATGAGATCTTGAATCTCATGATGTAGTCTGATGCAAAAGTCGGTATCATGCCCGTGCTGCTGATGGAAAGCATAATATTTAGCCGGGTCATGCTTTAGAGGGAGAGGATCAGGTAGAGGCCGCTGTTCTAACGGTTTCAAATGTCCTTTCCTGAGTAGGACCCCTAGAGCTTTAGACAAAGGCATATAAAGTGGGATGAAAACCGTCTTACCTCGGGGTAGATAGTTCGAAGTATGGGGGTTTGGATTGGACGTACCAACAAAGGGGGTGGCTTATTTCGGAGTGGTGGTAGCCATTCCAAGTTCAGAAGATCTTACAGCTGCATCACCACTGGTGGTCGCATTCGAACTGCGTGCAATAACCCTTCTTGGGTGACTCCTTTTCGTGGTCAATCAAACCTTGTTTCATAGCATCTTCTATTTGTACCCCAATCTCGTGGAGATCAGCAAAGGTGGGAGGGGGTAAGACAATCATTCTCTGCATCAACTTCGGTTGCATATTCCGCACGACCATCCTTATCTGGTCTTTCTCAGCTGGCCTAGTGATCATCACAGAAGCCTTGGCTCTCCAATGGGTTACAAAATCAGAGAAACCCTCATTCGGCTCTTGTCTAGTTGTCTCGAGATCACGAGTTGTGACCTCAATTTGCGTGTTGTACGAATATTGGGCGACGAAAGCCTTGGCCATCTCTTCCCAACTCCTTTTCACTAAATCCTCCAGCTTGGCATACCATATAACTGCAATGCCTGACAGGGTCCGGCCAAAAAGTGATAGTTTCTGGAGTCTCGTCAAGCCCATCGGGCGCAAAATATTCGAGAATAGCCTCAGATGAATCGTAGGATCGCCAGAACCGTCAAAGCGATCGATGTGTGGCATTTTGAACCTATGTGGCAAAGTCACCGCCGAATCAGTGTACCCATCTTCTATATGGGGGATCAAGTTAACTCCCTGGGCCCGTTTAAACAGCTTTTCAAGCTTACTCATCTTCAGAGCGGTTGGATCCATCTCAGATTCAAATGGTGTATCTGCTGGATTAGCCGGTGCCTTAGATATCTGAGGTGGAGTCGGCGGTGGAACTGGCCCTGTTGGAACGTCCGTATTTTCCTGGACGTTTGTTGTTTCTCCGAGTGTTGGAACTCTAGGTGGGGGTGGGGGTGGATGCGAAGCAGACACTCCGGCTTACTGTGGTTGCTGCTGTTGTTGAAGCTTGGCAATCAGTTCTGCCTAATAAGCTACAACCTCTGCCTGACGAGCAGCGTCCTGCTGCACGGCCTGCATGGTCTCTTGGTGTTGATGCATCATGTCTTCCATACTGACTGACTAAGGGGTGTTGATCTATCGGTTCCGGTATATTCTCTCTTTCTGAGATGGAAGCGGGAATCTGAGCCCAACTACGCACAGGTGAGGTAGTTAATGACCGCTGGACTGGAAACTATTGAACTGGTGATCCGTGCCTGACTAACCTTTTTTTGCCTTGCCTCGGTAAGGAAAACACTGATTGCCCTTGAACTGAATCTCTAACCTGACAAAGTCTATCAACACAAGTCTAATGTACCCGGGGGATAATGGAGCCTTCTGAAGCTATGGTTCCAAGACTACCTTGCAAAAGAGAAAACAGACAGCATCTCAGCCTGATTTCACCAAAACAGATATGAGCATAGTTGAACGACTATGCTCTCTACTAAATTCTGCCCTAAAATTTTCTGCCACAAACTGATACCCCCAAATACTGATGTCCTCAAACTGATACCCAAACTCGCAACTGATACATACATTCTTGTAGAGACACATGCCTAAAAGCACATATCAAGCAAGTAAGAGCCAAAACACCCCTATGGTGCGGTAAAGGTTTCCGTGTCCTAGTTTGGTCAGGAACTAGGGTTTCATTACGCACGCATGCGGTTTGAAACAACCTATAATCGGGTAAGTAACCTGTCCTAGTTTGGAAAGGTCTCTATGGATTCCGATATGCAACTAGGTCAAATGGTCAAAAAGGGTGCCTCGGCAAAACCGAGGTTTGTGTTCCCATCGTGGCAGAGCCCGTAACCGATCAGCCTTATGGCACGCTTTTCTAAACAAACCTCTGGCATACCGTTCAGGAATAGCAGATGGCAAACACTGTGACTTAAGCGCACCAATGCAAATGCAATGCAAAGAAATATATGAGTGTAAACAAAACAACATATCATGATGTTCGAATCAAATTCTCTAAATCCCCAGCAGAGTCTCCAGAAACTGTAGACTGCCCGAACTCGCTTCGCGCGCCCCCCCTTTTGGAGAAGGTGCAGATTTGGGTTCCTAGATACTACAGTTTAGACTCCTGTCACGGTTCTGAATCTAGTCTCACAAAGTGCAATGTGAGACTGATAAATCACCAAAGAGTCCAATTTGGCAAATTATTTTGGAAAATCAGATTTTGAATCAAATAATGCCAAAACTGGACTGCTTTGCTAGATTACAGAGTCGCCACCCAAATATTTTATTTTGGGAAATTTAGGAAACCCTGACTCGTGCTGAAGGCCATGTGTCCATCATCACGAAAGTTGCCTTGGCTCGGGAACTTGGGTACGAGAGGGGAAGGTCATGAAATGAGCACCCCCCCTCGCCCGATCAAAGATCGGCCTCTACTAACATGATATGTTGTTTTGAAAACACATGTGTTCTTATTCCGGTAATTAATCTAACTTACTATGTGATGCGCACAACACACAAGTATTGACTAAATTGCTCAATTTGGAACAAAACATCTCATGTTTGTTTTTTTTCGAAAATGGTTTGAACATACTACTCGCAAGTAGGCTAAAGCGCGAATTTGCCACCCTCAAGTGGGCTTAAGAAAACAAGATTTTGCCACTTCCCAAAGTGGGCTTAAAACTCACATTTTGATGAATTGTTCCAATTCAAGTAATAAAGCCTTTATCCACAGGCATTCATGCAGTTAATCACTTAAGCACATAGCCTCATGGTAAGCATGCTAAACATGGCAGTCACTTACACTCATGCAAGGATGCTAAAGCGTAAACACTTACAGTGTACTCCGAGTCAAAATAGGGAACTAGTTAGAAAATCATGTATGCTCCTAACTATACAAAATGCCTAATGCAACACATGGAATAATACAATCGAATAGGCTCGGCTATCTAATCATGACAATGGATGCGACATTTGATACATGTATTCAAATAGGTATTGAAATACAATGCAGTTTGAATGATGCGCCGAGCTCGGTGCATGCAAGACAAATGAATGATGCACGCATGCAAGCATAACGATGCTAATTGAAATATGTCCTAAACTAACCACCGAAAGCGGGTAAGTAAAAGGAAGAAAGACGTGGGGTTGGAAGACATTCACATACACACGCACACTTATTACAACATTTGTTCTTTCGACGGAGGGTCCGAATAATAAGCTAACTAGCTAGGCTAATTAAACTAATTATTACAAACCAAAACTAATTTACTATTCCTAGTTAACTAATTATTACAAAAACAAATCGATTAATTAAGCACATTAACTAATTAAGTACAAAACTGACGAATTAGCTAGCCAAGTAAAGCAGCTAAAACAGTTAAAAGAGGTCCTCGGGCCGAGAGGTGCGTGCATGCTCAATCCCCTCACACGGAAATCCATTGCTATGCCCAGAATTGCCTCTGTTTGCATTTGATTTGATCTCCGAAAAGTGCACTAACTTCCAGATTGTTTCTGCTCCAACATGCCCACCAGAAAAGGGGGCTGTAGACCAGAAAAACTGGATGTAGACCAGGAAAAGTGGTCGGTCGACCACCCTTACTAGTCGGCCAACCATTTAATTTGCCAACCTCCAGTTTTGCTGTAACAGAGAACAACAAGGGACACATAACAGTGTATTTGCAAGATATGTGTGCACAACCACCCTCCCTATCATTCCTCAAGCTCAACGGAGCGAGATACTTGACTCTTAGGCCACCAACCGAGTATCGCAATGCACAATGGCCAAGAAGCCAAGTTTGCACAAGTCAATGTCAATGAATGCACAAACAATACATAAGGGCCTCCACCTCTATCATGCTTGATCAAGAGGGTGGGTGACTAAGAAATGCTACACGTTTCATCACTTTGAGTATGAAACGTGCAATATTCCTCGTGTTTGGATTAACGTCCAATCCAAACACATGCAACGCAAACAAGATGATCAACCTTCAATGCTAAAGTGACATGCGCAAGACTCTATCATGTAAGCAATGCATGCAAGGCACATTTAAAAGCTAAGGCATCAAAGCTAATGAAACGTATTACACATGAGGCATGCACTATCAATCTCAAATGGTCAAACCAACCCCGGACAGAGGTCAAACATGCCAAAACAGTGGCTGAAATGTGTTAAGATCAAGGCATATAACACAAGGAGAACATGCTCATTTGATGGCTCATTAACAATGCATAAAGACACAACTCTCAAAAGCTCTCAAGGAATGAAAAAAGTGAGAACATGACACACGTACATGCTCTAAAATAACATGTTAAACAATTTCCAAACATGCAACCATCACAAATGTAGCATAGTAGGGTGCTCAAAACTCAAGACTAGCTAAGGTACTTGCACTATAGCCATATCAAGCATGCCCCAAAGGGCCAAGATGACTCAAAATAGTCCTAAGGTAGGTCAAAACAATGCCGAAACATGCATGGAGTAGAGCTAACACATGCTAGAATGAAAGTCATAAAGCATGACGCATGCAAGGCCAATGAGTGGGATTACACTACACATACCAAAACCAAGCATGAGGTGACTTCACCCACAAAAATTAGAGTTGTAACATGGTAAAATAACACTAAGAACATGTTGAGATGGTAGCCCAAAAGCTTAGGCAAGCATGCATACATATTGGCTCATAAGTGAAGCATAAGGCTCAACCCTCAAACACAACAAAGGGATGATAAATGCGAGAATATGGTAGAGGTATATGGTCTGAAATAACATTTCAAATGATGCCATGCCATGCAAAAAGCTCAAATACGACATGCTAGAGGTCTCAAAGCTTAAGGCTAGCAAAGCCAAATGCACTATAGCTATGCAAAGCCAAGCATGCATGACCAAGACCACTCAAATCAGACCTAAAGCATGTTAAAAACATAGTCAAAAATGTGTTGGAGCGGAACATAAACATGCTAGATCAATAGGCTAAAACAACAAATACATTAGGCTAGTGAACAAAATTGCACTACAAGTGCAAGGAGCCTGCAAGAGGCGACCAAACCAACACAAATCAGAGTTATGACATGTCAAATAATGGCTAAAAACATGCTTGAACTAAGCAAATTCAAAGCACAAAGACATGCTACTTTGCAAGGCTACAAGTAGGATTACACTACAAGTATAAGAAACATGCAAGAGGTGACAAAGACAGCCCAAAACAGAGTTATGGAAGATCTGAAAGGTCACAAAAATGAGTCTAAACAAAGCCTCTAAGAAGTAGAAACATATGCTCTTTTGGAGGGCCATCAATACATGCAAACAAGAGAAGAGGAGGGGGGACCACCCCCACCCATTTGGGACCTCCAAACCACTTTCCTACCACTGAAATTCCTCTGAGTTTCAGTGGTGAGAGGGCCAAAAAGAGATGGTCTCAAGGGCCTTAAAAGATGGCACAAAACAAGGAAAAACAAGCCACCAAAGGGGGTAAACCACCCCTAACTCAAACAAAACCTTAAAAAATCATTTTAAACACTTCAAAAAGAAACTTTTTTCAGTTGAAAGCTAAGCCTAAAATAGCATGCAAAGGTAGCCAAATATGCAACCAAAACAAAGCTTAAAAGGGGGAATAGGACTCACCCTTGAAGAACAATAAGAACAGTAGCTTCTTGGGCCCAAAACCAACTTTTAAAACTCAAATACACCCTCCAAGAACCTCAGAAACAAAGATGGTGGTATTTGGCTAGGAGTCTCCTTGCAAAAGTGTGAAGAAAGCTCACCTTCTAGCACTAAAAGAGAAGAGAGAGAGAGGGGGGAAAATTTGCCCCAATTTTTCTGAACCTCTCCTCAAGGGGGAGACAACTCCCCTTATATAGAAATGCAAGCCAAAGCTTGCTCAAATCCCTCCCTACATATGTAAGGAGGATGCATTTTGTGCCTAACAGCTAGCACTAAAAATATCTGCAAAAGCAGAAAAAAGGCCGTAGACCACTTAGGGTGGTCGACTGACCACCCCACCTAGTTGACCAACCACATCAGGTGGTCGACAAGGGAAAAAACTAGCTGGCAGGGGAGAAAAAGGGTCTACAAAGAGAGAAAAAGGTGGTGGCAGGCTGCAGACCACTTAGGTTGGTCGACCGACCACCCACCCTAGCTGACCGACCACCAAAAGTGGTCTACATGGGAGAAAACTGGCTGGCATGGGAGAAAAGTGGTCTACACCACTGTTTCTCCTTCCAGGCAAAAAGGGGGGGACCAAGAGTTGGCTTAAAACAAGCACAAAACTAAGAGAGTTCAGAGACTTAGAGGCGAGGCGCACAGTCGAAAACCTCGGGGACTCCAAACGAGCGCGAACATGCACAATCATTGAGCACTCAAACGATGACGTCCAAGTCTTTAGGATAGTCAAAAATGGGGTGTCTACACTAGTGCACTAAATTTACTTTTAGCATTGTGTATCATCCTCAGACAGATAGGCAGTCCGAGCGTACTATTTAGATCCTTGAGGATATGCTTCGGGATTGTGTCATTGACTTTTAGGGTTCGTGGGAAAGGCACTTGCCCTTAGTGGGGTGTGCTTATAACAATAGCTTCTAGTCAAGTATCGGTATGGCACCGTTTGAGGCCTTGTATGGCTGACAGTGTAGATCTTCTGTGTGTTGGGCTGAGGTGGATGATGCACCTATGTTAGGTCCAGAGTTGGTCTGGAAAATGATGAAAAAAGTTACACTTATTTGTAAGAGGTTGGCTACAGCCCAAAGTCGCTAAAAGAGTTATGCCGACCGTATGAGGAGACCCTTGTCCTTTGAGGTAGGAGATCATGTCTTTTTAAAGATATCACCTAGGAGGGGTTTGATAAGGTTTGGAAAGAGTGGAAAGTTGTCCCCTCGATTCATTGGACTTTTTGAGATCCTAGAGAGGATCGGGGAGGTAGCTTATCGTTTGGCCTTGCCGCCACAATTTTCTGGGGTTTATGATGTGTTCCATATTAGCATGCTTCAAAAGTATGAGCTAGATCCATCACATGTGTTGGATTGGACCGACTTAGAGGTAGATGAGGATGCCTCGTATGAGGAGAGGCCGGTGAGGATCTTGGATACCCAGGAACAAGTCTTGTGAGGAAAGACGATTCCCTTGGTAAAGGTATTATGGAAACATCATGGGGTTGAGGAAGCAAATTGGGAACGTGAGTTGGAGGTCCGTGAGAAATACCCGGACTTATTTGTTGATGTTTGACCATGTAATGAAATTTTGTTATATTAATAAAATATGAAAACATTGTATATGTTTTGGATATATGAGAACATTGTATATGTTGTGTATGTTTTGGAAACATGAAACTAATGTAAACATTGTAAATGTTTTGGAAAATGTGGATTTTACTTCAATATTAGGACTTGTGTATCAAGTTGATGAAAATGAATGATCGTGGAATGGGTTATGGTATTAGAATTGGTTATCTATCGTTATGGTGTTTGGTTTAAACCTAACTATAAGACCTGATTTGAAATTTCGAGGACGAAATTCTTTAAGGGGGGAAGGTTATATCGATTCTGGTTTTGACTCGACCTTTGTTCTAATCTGGATGCGGATTTCTTGGCTTCATATTGTTGAATATGTCTTGCTTATCTTTTTCCCCTTAAACTTGGCCTTGGGATTGTTGTGGTTGTGTTTGGAACAGGTTCGTTGTTCGTTTTGTTGCCAAGAATTTTGCTCTTCTGCTCGAGCGGCACTTCCTGCGCTCGAGCGGGCTTCGCAAACTCTTAGTACTTTTGCAGGTCTGCAGAAATACTAGGAGAGTGTATTCTACGCTTTAGCGACGTATTTTATGCTCGAGTGGGTGTGCGCTTGAGCGGCCATTCTTGTACTCGAGCTATGGTCTTTTGTCTGTAAAACTACTGCACATATGTATTCTGTGCTCGAGTGGTGCAGACACCTCATTTTTGACCACCCATGAGACTTAGGCGCTTGGTCCAATGCACTCAATGATGAAAACTGCATTGTGTGATTCAAGCTCTCGGCGAGGGAATCCAAGGTCTAGTCTTTAAATAATCGCAAAACCTTCTTACTTGCCTTGTTCTTACTTCAGAGGTTCATTTTTTTGAACATTGTGTCACCTTACACTGAGCTTGAAACATGGGAATAGGAAAGCACATTAGGGCCTGACCGTGCGCCATTGAGAGCTGGCCATGGCTATTTGAGCCCGGTCGTGCCTTGCTGGCAATACACACTATTCTGGATGAGAGCCCACCAGCTGTCTTTTTTTCAAAATATTTTCGACTTGTTTTGCTCAAATTCTATAAAAACAAGGTTATACCTCTGTTTTGAGGGTTGAAGAAATTCTAAAAAGCCTATACACACAAGAGAGAGCTCCTTCTTCCTATACAAGTTACCTTTGAGCAAACCTATCTTTCTTGATCAATATCCATACACCATACACCACCTTAGATCACAACCTCAGAGCCTTGGTTGAGGCTTGTGCATCACAATTCAAGCATGAGAGTGTGCTTGAACCAAGTTTGTGTTACAAACAAGAGCTTGCTTCTTTAAGAGTTATGAGCTTACCACCGTCTCTTTTACTTTTTTTTTCTATCTCTTGTAAGCTACTTCTTGTTTTTTTATGCTATCTTGAGTCCATTTCAAGTGTTTAAACTTGGGTTTGGATAGCTACCAAAGAGTAGGGAAGGTTAACACCTTCTCTTGCACTGTATTTCATAGCTTAAGCCCTTGTTTTTACAATCTCTTCTTTACCTTTTAAACTGATTTTCAGAGCTTGGAAAAGGTTAAAAAAAACATGGTTTGAGGTCTCAAAAAATGGAGAGGTTAGCCACCTCTCCTTGCTTGTTGTTCACTAGCTTTGTTTTGCCTTATTCTTGCCTACCTTTTTATGCTCTCTAACATGATTTTTGGTCACTGTTTTTAGCATATTAGGGGTTGTTTTAGGGCTGTTGTGATTTATTTAATTAGTATATGCTTGAATATCTAGCTTGTTGCATTGTAAGTCTTCGCATCTAGCTTGTCATATTGTGTTATACACGCTTTGATAGCATTTCTATGGTTAATCAAGAATCAATCTCGCAATCATGTCTGCAATCTCCCCTCTTTCTTCTTTTTTGAGAGTTCTTTCAACTGGTTGATGGTTATTCGAAATATGAGTTAGAGACCTATGCTTAGGCTTAATCTCTACGAAGGTTCATCGTCAAAGGCACGGTCTCTTCTTCATATTTAGGAGCACCTCTCGCTTGACGTTCCTCTCATTTAGCGGACTTAATCATCACTTTGGACAAATGGATTAAAGAATGGACAAGACTAATGAAATTGGCTTAAAATTTAACCAACCAACATAAAGAAAATGAATAAGGTCACTCGGGTTCGGCCGGACGTTATGCTGAGTCCATCGTGTCATGAGTTGTCACATATCAATTCATGGTGTTTTGACGACCCTTGAAGCGTCTCTACTTCCCTCTTTGAGCTAACTCCAGGATAAGAGAGAGGGGTAGGTATTGTTCATTGCATTCATCGGTTTTTGTCCAATTCGGGCTCGAAATCATCAAGCAATCAACTTGCTCATTGATGGTTTTGGAAATGATTTTGTCCTTCTCTTGAGGCTTTCCATGACAAAGAAGGGTAGAAGGGACAAACAGGGCTCAAAAAAAACTTTGCATGCACTGTTTTCACCTCAAAGCACAAAAATAGAGTTTTGCATGAAAGTAGGGCACGTTTGGCGCTATTTGGGCCCGATCGGGCTTCATTGGGAGCCGGCCGGCCTCTAATGTTTGGTAAACAGAGTGTTTTGCAGAAACAGATGGCAGTGACTGAAGGTGAAACAGGGCAAATTCCAAAGAAGGCGGACAGAGTTGCTTCTGAAAAATGTCACGTACATGTCATCCTTGTGCTTCTTGGTTTGATCAAATGTTGTAAATTAACGCTCTCATTATTATCGTAATTAAATTATTGTTGTTGGAAATATTATTATTGTTGCAATTTCATGTGTTGTTATTATGCTTAGTATCGTCATCACACCTTTTTTGCACCTAGAGCTAGATAGATAATTGATTTAGAATTCATTCGAATATGTAATAGTGGTTAGTTTAGTTCAATTTGTTCGTTGGGTGTTGTAATAGTTAGCAATTAATTTGGACACTTGGATTCCCATGTTAGCTATTAATAATGTTGTATGTTTTCCAACCACCATTTCTTTCTCCCTTTTACTTACTTGCTTATGATGGTAGTATAGAGCGTCATGTTTACTTCGCATTCCCATGTTTGTATACACTCGTTTCATGTACATTTGGGTTCGGCTCATCATACTAACCAAATGTCGCTTTCAAATTCATTACTTGAATACATGATTTATCACATGTCTTGAATTGGATCATATACTATGCTCATAGCGGAGCCTATAAAAAATTGCATGAATATGTGCGTTGCATTAGTCATATTGCAATATTTAGGAATATGCATGCTTTCTAATTATTTTGCTCTGTTTGGCTTGCCTTGGAGTACTAGGTGAGCGTTTTGTATTTTAGCATATCGCATCGTATGTCTATGTTACCATATCAAGCTTGCTTTCTTTGAGGCTAAGTGCTTAAGTGATATAACTTTTTGAATGCTCAGGGATGAAGGCTAATTGCTAAAGTTGGGATAAATTGATTAATGTACATACAAACTCACCTTTTCAAGTGACGAGTATCAAGAATAATTTTCAAACAAACATGAAGTCAAATGTTCTAACTTTTGCAAATTAGTCTATACTTGTGTGCGTTACATAGTAAATTAGCTAATAATCGGAACAAGAGCATATAATGTAAATAAAAATCACATCATGATTAGTAGAGACTGGTCTTTGATCGGTTGAGTGGGGTGCTCAATTCATGACCTTCCTTTCTTGTACCTAAGTTCCCGAGCCAAGACACTTTGGTGATGACGGATAAGTGGCCTTTGGCACGAGTCTCGGTTTCCTAAATTTCTCAAAAATATATAGGTGCCAACTCTGTACTTTGGCAAAGTAGTCTATTTTTGGCATTTGATTCAAATATCGATTTTTCAAAAGATTACTGGATTTGGACTCATTTGTGTTTATCTATTTCACATTGCACTTGTGAAATCAGATTCAAAACCATGAGAGTCCAAACTATGGGGCTAGTCGTATCTGAAATGAGCACGAAAAGGACGCTATAGTTTCTGGCGACTTTGCTGGGAAATTTGAAAACTTGACTTGAAATTCATGATGTAAAATTTTATCTACCTATATATGTTCTTTGCATTGCATTTGCATTGTTACTTTAAGTCACTGTGTTTTCCATTTGTTATTCCTGGACGACTTGCCTAAAAAGTTTGCCAAAAGGCTAGCCAGTCATGGGCTCTGCCATGTTGGAAACACAACCCTTGGATTTGGATTACAGTTGTACCGCTTGATCCTCCTTTCATTTCTTGGTGTTAGGTATGAGAGGTATATTAGGTAATCTTGCTGAGGTACCCTTTTGGACCAATTGGCCTAGTGCACATAGTACGCTCTAGTGACTATTCCAAAATAAGACATGAGGCTCACCCCTATTCAAGATGTTGTGATACCATTTGTTTGAATAGTAAAGCTGTAGATCACTCTAAAGGTAAGACAAGGAAACCCTAAACCCTCATAGGGATGTTTTGAATGCTTTTGTACAAAATGTGAAATCTTTGGAAATGTGTGATGCAATCTTAGGAGAGTCTTAATCTTGAGGCGGTTCCTTTCAACCTTGAAAGTCATATCGGAATCAGAATTTGGGTCGAAATCTAGGGGTTTATGTTTGATATGGGTGAATTTTTAGCAAAACCAAAAACCAGGGCCCAAAATTGTATCTTGCTTTGTTTTGACCCGCATACTCGGTACCCTAATCTAATGGGGCATTTTGTTTTTAATGCTAGGTTTGTCTAAGCCAGAGAAGGAGCAGTACCCACCTTAACCCATCATAGTCCATCCAATCTCAGGAAAAAACCCCACTCAGCAAAGATCCAGTTTATCTCATCTCAAAGGTCAACTCTGAAAAGATCCATCTAATGCCAAAAGACCAATTCTAAAAAGCCCAATCCAGTCGAACCCGTCTAGATTAATCTAGTTCAGATACATCAAGTATAACCGGCTCGAAATCTTTGTTAGTCAGCTCTCAGCTTACACCTATCTATTTCCCCAACTGCCAACTTAGCAGACCTGTGATGGCTCAAAGTCCAGAAGTAGTTGTGGCCATGATAACGGCCCTAAACTAGGGAATTGCCATGTAGGATGAAACGAGTACTAAAATGCAACGCCCATCTGGGGCATGAACCACACATTCAATCTTCGGCCCCCAGCCGAACTTTGACCCACCTCCACTAGCTGAACATTTGAAGGTCCAGATCCTCGAGAAGGGTTGGCTCAGGCTTGAGTTTTCAGACCCTTTGTGTAGCCTAATAAGGGCCTTTTTCCTCTTGATATTAATGATCTCGACCTGACCTTGTTAAAAATTGCTAATCTTAAAAAGCAATTCAAAAAGGCATAGAGAATTAACCCCATTCCCGACATTGAGGATAGGTATACCGAGACTATTGTAAGGCTCCGAAACAGATTCAAAATGCCACCTATTGACCGTTTCAACGGGTCTAGAGATCTTATGGTACATATTTGGCTTTTCTTAGACGTCCTGAAATCGATGGGTCTAACTAAGCCTCAGAAACTCTCTCTATATGGAAGAACCCTGTCGAGTATAGTAGCTACTTGGTATGCTAGGTTAGACGATACAGTGAAGCAGAACTGGGAAAATTTTGCTGAGGTGTTTGTCAATCAATATTCTTACAATACCCAAATTGAAATGACCACCCAAGAATTGGAAGTAACCCACCAGAATCCTAAAGAACCTTTTATGGAATTTGTTACAAGGTGGAGAGCAAAGGTAGCACAAATGACAAATCGACCTTCTGAGAGGGACCAAGTGCGGATAGTGGTGCAGAACCTTGAGACTGATATGTTACAAAAGTTAATAATCGCTCCACTATTCACTTTCAAAAATTTGCATGAATTAGGGATTCAGATTGAGAGTGCATTTAACAAATGGATCATTCCAAGAACAAATGAACTAACAAGGATGGTGTTTTCCAGGAGTACCCATGCTAGCAGTAGCACTATTCCCAAACCCACTGAAATCAATACTATTGCTACTTCTAAAACTGCCGACCCTTTTGCCAATACCAACCTACAAATAGCCGGCCCAACTCGAGCTCAAGGCAGAACTTTTACCCCCCACCATATGAGCCTAACTAGCACACTAAAAGTCTTGATGGAAAGAGGGTATCTTAAACCCTTTTATCCCCAACATCTTTCTAACCCACTCTCTGCTAGACATAACCCCACCAAATATTGTGCGTACCATCAACAGTGCGGTCATGGCACCGATTGTTGTTACCGCCTTCGTCATGAGGTTCAGATCTCATCGACAACTAGACAATAGTTCCACCTCAATAACCCAATGTTGCTACCAACCCACTTCCTACCCTTAACCAAGTACCTCCTCCTCACCTTAACCTCGTCCATACACTACCTCCTTCCTTCGACCCCAGTATATATATCACTCTATCCCATTTGCCCCAAGCCAGAAGTGGTCATTGTTGAAAGTACCAATTTGTACATGATGGATACACCCACCCCGGTGCGAATACACCAAGAGCACCAAATGGCTGAACCCACTGCTACTGAGATGTTGAGAATGATTGAAGACCTTCAAGGAACGGTGGCAGATTTAACCTTTAGGGTTTCAACGCCGTCAAAGAATTCTCTAAATATTGGGACAAACTAAAAGTGAAATGGGCTAATCAAAAGCGAACATGGTCGAAGCAAGTAGCAAGAATGAGTTTGGGGTAACTATTGATCCCTATGCACACCTTCGGTAGGCTATTGAGACTTTGAATGTCAATGGATTAAACAAGCAGCAAGTGTTTGCAGTTGTTGCAAAGACTATGGATGACACTTTTATCACTCAGTTTGGGAGAATTTTGAATCAGGAGGCAAGCAATGAAAAGGGACGCTTTACTAGAAACACTCATCTTGATTCTCGTCCCAAGCTCATAAATACCCAGCCAACACCCACCAACCCATTTGCCAATGTTTCTAAACCTGATGCTTCATCTTCCTAAAAACGAACCTTCGCCCATCTATATATGAGCCCAACCTGTGCATTGAAGGTACTGATGGAAAAAGGGTATCTCAAACTGCTCAATCCTTGACCTCTCCTTAATCCTCTCCTACCTTTACATGACCCTACCCAATATTGCACATTCCATTAGCAGTACGGTCACCATACCGACCGTTGCTTTCGCATTTGCCATGAAATTCAAGACTTGATTGACAATAAGGTCATCACCCCACCAAAACCCAAAGCTGTCAATAAACCTCTCCCTAACTGCAATAGATTGCCACCCCATAACATAAATCCCATCCATGGTTTGCCAACAACCAACATTGACCCCAGCCAGCACGGCCAAGGAGATGTGTGGGGACAACTAGGATAATTGGAAGGCTCAATCTACAAGATTCAGTTCAAAATTCAAAAATTAATCCTTCTAGGTGTAGATATTAGTATTGTTGAATTGAAGGCAGGTCTGGACTTTCCCGTGGGCTACTTGAAGTTGTTTTTGAAATTCTACAGATGGACTTGAAGAGTGAAAACCCTCTTTTGTCTCAAAGATGCTTGTTTTGTTTTGAGTTATGTCTTGTAAATAATAGTGTTGTGTTGTGAGTTCTGTTTTCTTTGTCTTTTATTGCGTCGCTCCTTTGAGTTGCTCCCGTGTACCCTCAAGTCTTTGTTCTATTGTTTTAATAATAACAAAGCGGGAGTCAAATTTCTAATCATTTTATTGTGCCTATAGTAACTCATGTGTGACCTTTTGAAAATGGAAAAACTTTGAAATTGTTATTTTGAATGAGATTTTGTTAATAAGCTCGAGTGATGAGAAAGATCCCCCGGATGGTTTGAGTTAATTCTGACTTGTCGGTGTAAAGTCCTTCATGTTTCAAGAAATTTAAATTGTTCCTTTTGGAAAACTTGCGAAGATACGTTCAGAATTGTGCGTGGTGTTCTACATTGTCCTGGGGATTTTTTTCGCTGTTAGGCGATCATTTTGGCCAGTATAAGGCGGTTTTCAGACCTCATAATCATAGAATTTCTCCCCTGGTGTTTTATTATTTCAAGGAGAAAAGGATAAAAGAAACCAAAAAGAAAGAGAAAGAAAGGAAAAAAGAAGAAAAGAAAAGAAAAAAGAAGAAAAAAAGGAAAAGAAAAGAGAATAAAAGAAAGAGAAAAAGGAAAAGAAAAAAAGTCAACTATCAAGCCAGGGGTATCCATTGGAATGAAATCCAATCAATTATGAGGAAGGGAACTTTTGTCTGCATTCAAGGAAGCCAATGCGAGGAAGGTGCCACATTACGAGAAGAATCAACTTTGCAAATGGAGCGAAAAAAAAGGAGGAAGACATGCATAAAGGCATGGAGAACCAAGCTCAGATCAAGGTAAAGCCAGTTCCAGTGGTAGGGCAACTATTGATCAAATTCACCACAAGTGTTGTAACGTTATCCTTGAGAGGCTCGCTAGGCCGAAAACCCGAAAGGGCCACCTAGGCAAAAGTTAGAGCATAAAAAATGATAAATCAAATAAATAGAGCTCACAATAACTTTGGCAAAAGTTAGAGCACAAAAAGAGAGTGTTACAACCCGAGTGAACCTTAGCCATGAAATACATTGACCTGATTCCCATTCTTGGGATACGTAGGCAACTTCATCTTGAAGTTTGGTCCCAACAATATCCATCTCTTCCATTTTGACTCAATCATCTTGCCCAATTCACGTCATCAGCTTCACATCAATCCATAAGCTATACCGACCGCTGTGTATATCACATACTTGCGTTGGGTAAGAAAGAACTAGCTTGAATCAACATGTGGATAAATTTTCAATACTTGAACTTATCAGTAGAATCTCTAACTTGAGCAACAAAAAGGAATCAAAACTCGAGTTTTGTGAAATTGAGTTTTAAATGGAACATAAGTAATACTAGGGGCATTATGAATTATTAGTCACCTTGCGTCTTTTTCTGCTTTTGGGTCAGTTGTGAGTTATGTTGTGTCGTGCCTGGTGTTTGTTTCAATCTGCACTATTCATCGAGTCACCATAGCGTGTTTTTCACTCAAAAATGCTCTTCATCGAGTCACCATAGTGTGTTTGTCGTGCAAAGTTCAACAGAGTGCCATCGCTAAAATTCCATACACAAATGTTTGCTCCAAACTCAAAAACAAGTCCATGTGTGGAGTTTATAAACAAACTGAGAGTGCCCATACAAGGGGCATCGCATTTATGATCATTGCGAAGTGTATGTGAGGAATCCATCACTACTTTGGGGCAAAATGGAGTAGATTCTCAACATGCTGGGACAGAAAAGAAGCATTAGTCTGATTGATTGGCAACCATTCTAGGATCTGATGATCCCCATCACATGTGCTTGCATAATGTTAAAAAGGTGGCTAATGACTGGACACTAGGGGCAATTTTCAGTATATCCAATTGGGTAATCAATTAAAAAATGGGGCGTTAACCTAACCTTCTATCAATTCACTCAGAGCCATTTATCGAGCACTTTTCCATGGATTTGGCTGAGCTCACCCCCATGATGATTCTGATATGATTCAGCTTTCGAAAGTTGTCTTCGACCATTTCAAAACTCTCTTGGGATTGCCATGTTCCCCTCTAATTATTACATGTGCTTTAGATTATGCATACATGCTCATACATTCTGGGTGATTTGAATTGCATGATTGGTTACTCCTGTTTCGTCGAGTTACTTTCTGCAGTGTTTTTCAATTACATTTCAATGAGTTGTGGCAAGTTGCCCTGCACTCATTTCATAAGGTACATGACGCATTACTTAGAGTACTGCTCATTTCCTTCTACATACTATGCATCTTTTAGTTTGTGTCGCATTGTTTTGTGCACCTTGCATCGTACTGTTTTGTGTATTCAAACACATTCACTTTGTATTGTACTATTTTGTACACCTTGAGTTTGTACTGTTTTGTGCACCTTGTATGGCACTGTTTTTTGCACTTTGTCTCACACTATCCTGATCACTTTATATCACACTATTTTGTGCACCTTGAGATCTCACTGTTTTGTGAATCTTGCATCGCACTGTTTTGTACATTCATACATCTTCACTTTGTATCGCACTATTTTGTGCACCCTATCTCGCATTATTCTGTGCATCTTGTATTGCACTGCTTTGGGCATCTTGCATCACACTGTTTTGTGCATTCGTACATCTGTCCCTTGTATCGCACTATTTTGTGCATGTTGCATCACACTGTTTTGTGCACTTTGTATCGCACTATTTTGTGCACCTTGAGATCGCACTGTTTTGTGCATTCACCTTGTATCACACTATTTTGTGCACCTTGCATCGCATTGTTTTGTGCATTCAACTTGTATTACACTTTTTGGGCACCCACATAGCACTGTTTTGTGCATTCATCTTATATCGCACTGTTTAGTGCACTCATTGCACTGTTCTGTGCACCTTGTATTGCATTGTTTTGTGCACCTTGCATCGCATTGTTTTGTGCATTCAACTTGTATTGCACTATTTCGTGTACCCACATAGCATTGTTTTGTGCATTCATCTTATATCGCATTGTCTTTTGCACCCACAGCACTATTTTGTGCATTCATCTTGCACCTGCACTATCTTGTGCACTCACTGGGTCTAGGAGATCTTAAATCCTCTGGAGGTGTAATTCTTTTGGTGTTTGTCATGCCTGAACGACTTCAGACGGTCTATTATAGCCACCTGACTGTGTTTGTAGTGAGTTTCTAGGAGACCAACTAAAATGGTGAAAACTAGAGATCGAAAGGCGACGCCTAGAACGCAAATGTTTGGAATTTTTGAGACTAAGGTCTGGTTTAAATACCCAGGGGTGTATCTATGACTTGAAATCTGTATGGTAGCACCATAGGTTGAAGTAGCTTGTATGCATCTCAATTTTGGATACTGAACCAAACTAGTCTGTCACCCTGTTGAAGAATAGCGAAAATTGCAAACATAGTCAGGGAGAAAAGTAGTTGAAGAAGAAGAAAAAGATCCCTAACAGCATGAGGTGAGTCATCACAAATTGTCCCTGTGAGGTACTTTCACTTCCCAACTACTACATCATAGCCATTATTATCTATTACCTCTATCGCATTGCATATAACATTTATCGCATGCATCTATTACACTATACATTACATTATACCATTGTATCCTTTCCATGTTAAGCTTATTTTGGCATGTGCTCATACCTTTCCCTCGTTGAAACATGGTTCTATCATGTGTAAGTACCTATGTCGTGCCAAGGCCAGTATTGAGGGTGACGGCACCTTTTATGTGTTAGACGTGGTCTATTTTTGTGTCCATACCTTTTCTAGGTAAGACATGGTTTGGCTTGCGCCCCTTATTCACTGCATCCATTCCATTCATCGCATTGTACTTTGTCTTGTTGCATTAATCATTTAGGATCATTATCTTTCCCCAGCAGATCATTCCTCACTTATATCATACCACCCAATTACTTGTACTCTTTATTTTTCTACAAAAAACATAGTTTTCCAGGTGTTCGCACCCCTTTTACGTTAAAACGTGGTTCTGTTGGGTGCTGCGCTAAGGCCAATATTGAGGATGTGGGCACTTAGCACGTGTTAGGCGTCATTTGGCTCGTGCCCACACTTCTTTTCTATATAAAACGTAGTTTGATTTGCATCCCCATTCCTTTATGATATTTGTGTGGTAAGCACTGCTCGTGGCTTAGATTGCTGGCATTGTATATCATTTGCGTTGTTTCGTTACATTGTGTATCATTTTGCATCCTGCCCTTAAACTACGCTGGTTTGATTCCTTGCAACGGGATACGTAGCCAACTTTCGAGTTTAACCAACTGCAGCTTCATTTTATTTGTTTGCCCAAGTCTTATGGCCTCATCAAATAGGTCATCTTCGAGCTTTGACATTCACTCATGTCATTTCATGACTTCGAGTTCTGTCAAAGAGAAGCAACTGTAGACACTCTATTTTTGGCCACTCGTAAGACTTAGGCGCTTGGTCCAACGCACTTGATGATGAAAACTGCATTGTGTGATTTGAGCTCTCGGCGAGGGAATCCAAGGTCGAGTCCCGAAATAATCCCAAAACCTTCTTACTTGCCTTGTTCTTACCTTAGAGGTTCATTTTTTTGAACATTGTGTCATCTTACACTGAGCTTGAAACAGGGGAATGGGGCAGCACATTAGGGCCTGGTTGTGCCCCATTGAGAGCCGGTCATAGCTATTTGGGTGTGACTGTGCCCCATTATGCTATCTTGAGTCCATTTTAATTGTTTAAACTTGGGTTTGGATAGCTACCAAAGGGTAGGGAAGGTTAACACCTTCTCTTGCACTGTATTTCATAGTTCAAGCCCTTGTTTTTACACTCTCTTCTTTGCCTTTTAAACTAATTTTCAGAGCTTGGAAAAGGCTAAAAAAACTTGGTTTGAGGTCTCAAAAAATGGAGAGGTTAGCCACCTCCTTGCTTTTTGTTCACTAGCTTTGCTTTGCCTTATTCTTACCTACCTTTTTATGCTCTCTAACATGATTTTTGGTCATTGTTTTTAGCATATTAGGGGTTGTTTTAGGGCTATTGTGATTTATTTAATTAGTATATGCTTGAATATCTAGCTTGTTGCATTGTAAGTCTTCACATCTAGCTTGTTATGTTGTGTTATACATGCTTTGATAGCATTTCTATGGTTAATCAAGAATCAATCTCGCAATCATGTCTGAAATCTCCCTCCTTTGTTATGTTCTTTTTGTTTGAGAGTTCTTTCAATTGGTTGATGGTTATTTGAAATATGAGCTAGAGACCTATGCTCAATGGCTTAATCTCTATGGAGGTTCATCGTCAAAGGCATGGTCTCTCCTTCATCTTTAAGAGCACCTCTCGCTTGACGTTCCTCTCATTTAGCGAACTTAATTATCACTTTGGACAAATGGAATAAAGAATGGACAAGACTAATGAAATTGGCTTAAAATTGAACCAACCAATATAAAGAAAATGAATAAGGTCACCCAGGTTCGGTCGGACGTTATGTCGAGTCCATCGTGTCAAGAGTCATCACACATCAATTCATAGTATTTTGACGACCCTTAAAGCGTCTCTACTTCCTTCTTTGAGCTCACTCCAGGATAAAAAGGAGAGGTAGGTGTTGTTCATTGTATTCATCAATTTTTGTCCAATTCATGATCGAAATCATCAAGCAATCAACTTGCTCATTGATGGTTTTGGAAGCGATTTGGTCCTTCTCTCGAGGCTTTCCATGACAAAGAAGGATAAAAGGGACAAACAGGGCTTAGAAAAACTCTGCCTGCATTGTTTTCACCTCAGAGCACAAAAACAGAGTTTTGCATGAAATTAAGGCACGTTTGGCCCTATTTAGGCCCGACCAGGCTTCATTGGGGGCCGGCCGACCTTTAATGTTTGGTAAATAGAGTGTTTTGCAGAAACAGAGGGCAGTGACTGAAGATGAAACAGGGCAAATTCCAAAGAAGGCAGACAGAGTTGCTTTTGAAAAATGTCACGTACATGTCATCCTTGGGCTTCTTGGTTTTATCTAATGTTGTAAATTAACGCTCTAATTATTGTCGTAATGAAATTATTTTTGTTGGAGATATTATTATTGTTGCAATTTCATGTGTTGTTATTATGCTTAGTATCGTCATCACACATTTGTTGCACCTAGAGCTAGATAGATAGTTGATTTAGAATTCATTCGAATATGTAATAAGTGGTTAGTTTAGTTCAATTTGTTTGTTGGGTGTTGTAATAGTTAGCTATTAATTCGGACACTCAGACATTCATTCGGACCCTCACGTGTGAGGGTAAATATGTAATAATGTTGTATGTCTTCCAACCCCCATTTCTTTCTCCATTTTACATAGCTACTTAGGATGGTAGTATAGAGCATCATGTTTACTTCACATTCCCATGTTTGCATACACTCGTTTCATGTACATTTGGGTTCGGCTCATCATACTAACCAAATGTCGCTTTCAAATTCATTACTTGAATACATGATTTATCACATTTTCTTGAATTGGATCATATACCTTGTTCATAGCCGAGCCTATAAAAAATTGCATGAATGTGTGCGTTGCATTAGTTATATTGCAATATTTAGGAACATGCATGTTTTCTAATTATTTTTCTTTGTTTGGTTTTCCTTGGAGTAGTAGGTGAGCGTTTTGTGTTTTAGCATATCGCATTGTATGTCTATGTTACCATATCAAACATGCTTTCCATGAGGCTTGTAGACACCCCATTTTTGACCGACCATAAAACTCAGACGTCACTGATTGAGTGCTTGGTGATGTTGCATATTGTGCTCGTTCATAAGTTGCAGAGTCTTGGTCGTGAGCCTTGCCTCCGGACTTCCGGACTCTTTTGTGCCTTGCCTTGGTTTGTGAACCAGGCCCTGTTTTCTTTGTCTTCTCTTCCTGAAGGGAGGGAGAGGTCTCGTAGATCATCTCTCAGTGGCTGTAGGCTACATTTCGTGGTCGTAGGCCATTTTTTCCGTTTGGAGCTCGATTTTCGATTTTCAGGGCCGTCAGCCGTGTGCCTCGGTTCGGGACCGCTTAACTACCTCTGTTTGCTCCAGTTTTTGGCGTACACCTTATTTCCTCTCTTTTGAGGGACACTGTGGCCTGAGAGACCAACTTCGTGGTCGAACGCCACCTCCAAAGGCTTAATAGTCGACGGGGCCCCGCTGTTTTGATCCCCGAACCTCCGTTTTGCATCCGTCTTGGTCCATTTTTGGCGGGGACCTTATTTTCATTGTTAGAAAGGTTGTAAGAAGGTGGGAGGCCAGAAATTTTTCTGAAAAGCTAGCTTTTCTCTTCATTGCTCTTCGTCGCCCGTTTTTCTCACTAGAAAGCTGGTTTTTCCTATTCCCGTGCCACTTTTTCTGACTTTCCACCACGCCATTGTGTTGTACACACCTGGGAGGCCACCAATATGGGTAGGCCGGCCAGTAATTGTCCTTGGCCCTTTTGAACCCCTCTAAAAAGCTGGTTTTTCTCTCTCTTGGTTCACATTTTCTGGGTTTTGACCATACAGCTGTGTTGCACTCATCTGGGAGGCCACCTTTTTGGGGTGGCCGGCCAGCAATTCTTTTGACCCTTTTGACCCCTGGTCGGCCGGCCAGGGGAGATGGCCGGCCTGCCATCTGACCCTTTTGCACCTGGCCGGCCATTTTTGTCCCTTCTAGTGCATTTCAGCTGTGCCAACTGTTTTGTACCAGACCCCCTGCCCGAGGGTCTGTCCTTTTGGTGGGAGATTTGAATTGGTTTTTTTCCCAATTTCTTTGGCTCCTCTCCCTCTATATAACCAGCACCCTACCTCATTTCTAAGGGTTAGAGAAACCAGCTGGAGCATTATACATACATCTTCATATATCTCTCTCTTTTGTGCTAAAAGTCAACATTTCTTGCATATTTACTCTACACCTCATAGCCTACCACCTCCATCACTCATTCCAGCACCTTGGAGGCCATTTGAAGAGGTTGAAAGCTCTGAATTTTGGGCCAGAAGCTGCTGGAAACCTGCTCTTCAAGGGTGAGTCCCTATTTCCCTTTTTCTTGCTTTATTTTGCATGATATCTTAGCTCCTTTTTCTTACATTTTTGGGCTTCGACCTGAACTGAAAATAGTCTTATTTTGAGCACACCTTCATGTTTGATCAAGAACTTTTTTATATTTAAGGTCTTCTACCCACCCTTTGTGCTTTATCTCTCCTTTTGGCCCTTATCTTGCATGATATATTAGCCTTGTTTGTGAGCATTTATGGGCTTCAAGCCAAACTATAAAGTGCCTTAAATTGAGCCCCTCTTCAATTTTGTTGAAGGTCTCTTTACTGTTTGAGGCCATCTACTGCCACTTGCCCTCTATCTCTCTTTTAGGGCTATTTTTGCATCGTGTTTTAGTCTTACTTATAGGCATTTTTGAGGTTTGTCATAAACTGAAAAAGATCTTGTTTTAATCTCCTCTTTAAGTTTGTTTAAGGTCCCATTTCTGTTTGGGGTCATCTTCCCCCTGTGCATGCTTTATCTCTCC
Organism: Camellia lanceoleosa; assembly: GCA_025200525.1. NCBI lineage: Eukaryota > Viridiplantae > Streptophyta > Magnoliopsida > Ericales > Theaceae > Camellia > Camellia lanceoleosa. Next base: position 47,507,693 of record CM045760.1, read on the forward strand.
ATGATTAGGGTTATGCATTAGAGCACTTGCATTGGCCTTGTTTTGGCCTATTAGCCACTGAAATCCAGTGGATTTTCAGTGGCTTTGATGAGGTTTTGAGCTTTGAAATCATAGAGGGGTGACCCTCTCACCCCTCATTCTCTTTGCTAGCATGTTTGGCCTTCCAAAGGGACCCTATTTTGCATGCATCGAAGTCACTTTCCAGGCTTTATTCTGAGTGTTTTGAGGTCTGCCTCAGCTATGTCCAAGGCCCTTTTGGCCATACCTTATGTCTATGTTGCATGTGTAGAGAAATCCCATTCAAGGCCTTTCAAAGAGGCCTTTCTTTGCATGTTTCCGAGACTGATTTTAGGGTCAATTTGGTGAGTTTTAGGACTTTCATATTTGATTTCCAGAGTTGGTTGTGCCATGCTAAGTGTCTATCTTGTATGTGCTTAACAATCCCTTGTATAGCCCTCTAAAGAAGCCCCTTATTTTTGCATGCATTGGCTGCATTTCAGTGATTATTTGGACATATTTTGGCATATTTTGTTCACTGATTTTGGCTGGTTTGGTGAGATTTCATATGCTTCATATACATGCCATACAACTCATGCTTGCTAGTCATTATTGCATGCTATTTTAGCCCATCATGCTAGCATCTTTTGGTCATGCTTTGAACTAGAAATGTTCATGTTTTGGGACTACCTTGGCTCTATCTTTGTGCTTTATGGTCAAATAATGCATGCTTTGTATATCTATAAGTCAATACATGTGCCTAGTTTTGAGTTTCGGGGCTCGTCTCATGCATTGGGTGCCATATATCCATGATTCGGGACCATTTTGCATCATGTTTCAGTGCTGGAATTTGCATTTCTGTACGTCATATCTCATGCCTTGCCATGCCTTGTTAGAGTTGCATACTATGCCTTAGGTTCGGTCCTCGGTTTGCGCGTATGTGTGCACGCATTTCGATAGTCTCATTTTCATCTTATGGCTACTGATGTGAGTGTGGCTGAGGTCCACTCATGTTGGTGTAAGTCCATCCTGCATTGTGTATGCCATTTCAATTCATAGCATTGTGTATGCTAGGTTGTATGTTAGAACATTGTGTATGCCTTGCTACATCGTGCATTGTGTTAGCCATCTTATAGCATTGCATATGCTAGGTTACATGTTAGGATTGCATTCATGCATGTCATGCATATTGCATTGTGTTTGGGATAAGAGTTAGCCCAAGCATGGGAAACGAGAGACGTTTCGTACTTCGAGCGACGGAACGTATCTCAATTCCCGGTCACCAACACTCCGGATTATCCATGATGGAGTCTTGGTCTTGTGGTGTTTTCATGTGCATTCATTTCACATTGAGTCGTGCAATTTGACCCCTCGGCCATCATGCATCGATATGCGTGATTGGTGGCACGAGGATCGAGGACTACACTCCCTGAAGAGTAGTCATGCACACATATGTGAAAATACTTTGCCATGCCCCTTTCTTGCTCTCTCGCTAAGAAATCGACACCGCTTTTTGGAGCTTCGTGCAATATTCCGGGCTTAATTGTAAACAGAGGCTAATTGGGACATCGCAATGGATTTTCGCGCAAGGCAACTCAAGCGTGCATCATTCATCATTCAGAACAGAGCTGAGGCGGTCCATAGATTTGCGTGCTAGTTTACTTTTTCCTAGTTAAAACTGTTAATTAATTAGGGTTTTGTATATATTCGGACTGTACTATTTATTCGGACTGTATATTATTTATTCGGACCCTCCGAGCGAGGGCATAACTGTAATAAGTGTGCGTGTGTGTGATGTATGTCTTCCAACCCCACGTCTTTCTCCCTTTTATTTACCAGCTTATGATGGTTAGATTAGGGCATGTTTCAATTAGCATACAGTATGATAGCATGTTTGCATTCATTCATCTGTTTTGCATGCACCGGGCTCGGCGCATCATACTAACTGCGTTGTATTTCAATTCCGAGTTGAATACTTGTTAGTTGTAGCATTTCACATGCCATCTTTAGAATAGCCGAGCCTGCTATAGTTGCATTTTTGCATGTGTTGCATTAGGCATTTCTGTATAATTAGGGTCATGCATGGATTTCTAACATAGCTTCTTTTTTTTGGCTTGGAGTACTAGGTAAGTTTTATGCTTTAGCATCCTTGCATGTGTGTGAGTGACTGCCATGATAGCATGCTTACCATGAGGCTATATGCTTATGTGATATAACTGCCTGAATGCCTGTGGATGAACGTTAGGTTATTTGGATTGGAACAATTCATCCACCGTGAATTTTAAGCCTACTTGCGAGTAGCAAACCATCTTCCAAAAATGAACATGAAATGCTTTGTTCCAATTCAGGCGATCCAGTCTATACTTGTATGCTGTGCGCATCACATAGTAAATCTAGGCTAATAATCGGGATAAGAACGCATAATGTTTTCAAAACTAGATATCATGGTTAGTAGAGGCCGATCTTTGATCGGGCGAGCGGGGGTGCTCACGAAGTGACCTTCCCTAATCGTATCCAAGTTCCCGAGCCGAGGCAACTTTGGTGATGACGGACACGTGGCCTTAGGCAACCAGTCCGGGTTTCCTAAATTTCTCCAAAAATAAAATATTTAGATGGCGACTCTGTATCTGGCAAAGCGGTCCATGTTTGGCACTTCTTTCAAAAAAATCTATTTTCAAAAACGATTTGCCGGATTTGGACTCTTTGATGATTCATCGGTCTTGCATTGCACTCTGCGAGATTAGATACAGGACCGTGGCATTGAGTCCTGAACTGTAGTGAGCCCCAAAATGAACAGAACGGGACTCATCCTCCCGGGGCGTTCAGGGACATCTACAAGGCTAAGTGCTTAAGCGATATAACTCTTTGAATGCTCGGGGATGAAGGCTAATTGCTAAAGTTGGGATAAATTGATTAATGTACATACAAACTCACATTTTCAAGTGACGAGTATCAAAAACAATTTTCAAACAAACATGAAGTCAAATGTTCCGACTTTTGCAAATTAGTCTATACTTGTGTGCATCACATAGTAAATTAGCTAATAATCGGAACAAGAGCATATAATGTAAATAAAAATCACATCATGATTAGTAGAGGCTGATCTTTGATCAGGCGAGTGAGGTGCGCAATTCATGACCTTCCTCTTTCGTACCTAAGTTCCCGAGCCAAGACACTTTGGTGATGATGAATAAGTGGCCTTTGGCACGAGTCTCGGGTTTCCTAAATTTCTAAAAAATATTTAGGTGACGACTCTGTAATTTGGCAAAGTAGTCAATTTTTTGGCATTTGATTCAAATATCGATTTTCCAAAAGATTACCAGATTTGGACTCATTTGTGTTTATCTATTTCACATTACACTTGTAAAATCATATTCAGAATCACGGAAGTCCGAACTGTAGGGCTAGTCATATCCGAAAGGAGCACGAAAAGGATGCTACAGCTTCTGGCGACTTTGCTAGGGAATTAGAGAACTTGACTTGAAATTCATGATGTGAAATTTTATCTACCTATATATGTTCTTTGCATTGCATTTGCATTGTTACTTTAAGTCACTGTGTTTTTTATTTGCTATTCCTGGACGACTTGCCTGAAAAGTTTGCCAAAAGGCTGGTCGGTCATGGGCTCTGGCATGTTGGAAACACAACCCTTGGATCTGGATTACCGCTATACCGCTTGATCCTCCTTTCACTTCTCGGTATATTAGGTAATCTTGTCGATGTACCTTTTTGGACCAATTGGCCTAGTGCATATAGTAGGCTCTAGTGACTATTCCAAAATAGGATAGGAGGTTCACCCCTATTCAAGATGTTGTGATACAGTTTGTTTGAATAGTAAAGCTATAGATCACTCTAAAGCTAAGACAGGGAAACCCTAAACTCTCATAGGATGGTTTGAAGGCTTTTGTGCAAAATGTGAAATCTTTGGAAATGTGTGATGCAATCCTGGCAGAGTCTTAATCTTGAGGCGGTTCCTTTCAACCTTGAGGGTCATATCAGAATCAAAATTTGGGTTAAAATCCAGGGGTTTGTGTTTAATATGGGTGAATTTTCAGCAAAACCAGAACCAAGGCCTAAAATTGTATCTTGCTTTATTTTGACTAGCATACCCGGTACCCTGATTTAATGGGGCATTTTGTTTTTAATGCTAGCTTTGTTTGAGCCAGAGAAGGAGTAGTACCCACCTTAACCCATCACAGTCCATCCAATCTTAGGAAAAAACCTTACTCAGCAAAGGTCCAGTCTATCTGATCCCAAAGGTCAGCTCAAAAAAGATCCATCCAATGCCAAAAGACCAATTCTAAAAAGATTTTCGGATTTGGACTCATTTGTGTTTATTTATTTCACATTGCACTTGTGAAATCAGATTCAGAACCATGGGAGTCCGAACTGTGGAGCTAGTCATTTCTGAAAGGAGCATGAAAAGCACGCTACAAGCGGACATTTCCTACACTCGAGCGAAACAACTTGTTGTGTCTGACGCTCGAGCGTTAACTCTTGCGCTCGAGTGGACTGTGCATATATCAGTTCGCCTTTTTACATCACTTTTTCATATCTTTTTCCACCAAAACCCTAGATCTAGAGCTCCTCTCTCTAAAACTCACTCTCTCTTTATTTTTTCACCTATATTTAGTGGTTTCTACACCCTACTCTCTTTGTTAAAAAGATAGATTGTCTTAAGAACTCCGTTTTGATCCGAGTAGAAGTTGGTTTCAGCATCCTTGAAGTTCTTCCATTGTTGCTTTGGTCATCTAAGCTTGAGGTGGGGACTCTTTACATTATCTATGGGTTTTAACTTGGCTATTCCTTGATGTGTGTGAAACATTGGGTTTTAATGTGATTTTGACAAACCTAAGGTTTGGGGTTTAAGTTCAAGAGAGGGGTTTCAAAAAGGTTGTCTTGGAAACGATCATGGGAATGAATATGAACTTGTGTTGTGTTAAAATAGATGATGTGGTGGTTGAGATGAGATTTGGAAGGAAATGAGATTTTTTCCTAAAATGTTCAAGTAATTATTTTGCATAAATAATGAAATTGGAAATGGAAAAATGAAATTAGATGAATGTTTATATCAATGGTGAAGTTGGGTGTGTATCATCCCCCACTTACGAAAATTTGAATAATTTATCTGTTTTAAAGATTGTATATCTATTTAGAAATATCTGTTTTGGGCAATCGGTGAGGATAGCCATGATTGTTGTAGAAATTGCATGAGGATTAGGTGAATTAAAACTAATCTCTTATTGATTATCATTGAATATAACTATGTTTAATACATTGTATATGTATGATGTTTAGGAGGAGAAATGTGATGTACTCTATGTTTGGGAATAAAAAGTGGATGGACTCCATTGAATTAAGTTGGCCAATGCGTCCAGGGTGAAAGTCTTGAAAACAATGTGTATACATGGGTGCCGATTCCTGCGGACAAAATTTCCGTAAAATGGCAAATTAAAGTGTTGGTATGAAATGGTTACTTGGGAAGAAAACCATTGAGTTGTAATCTTAATTGGGTTGTCTAGATAACAATGAATACGACTCATGAATTGAGGGGATATGAAATGACATGAAACGAATTGATATAAAATGGATTGGGGTATAATATTTGACATAATATGGTTTTGGAAGAGGAGTTGTAGATGATTTTACTTTAAGCTTTGGCCATGTGCATCATGCTTATAACCTAGTTAAAATTTATATATTGTGTTAGATTGTTTCTACTGGGCTTTAGCTCACCTTATTGGGAAAAACCATTTTCAGGTGCTGGTGATATGCCTCCGCTAAGGCAGTAGCTTGGAGGGATTGGGAGCAAGAGCTTCTATTTTGTTATATTTATTTTGTATAGCCAAGGGCTTTAAATTGTATTGAGCTAGGCTCACTTTTGTTGTAACCAAGAACTATCTTGAAAAGATATAAGCCTGTAGGGCATTTATTTCGTTGATCATTTAACTTGGTGCCACATGCTATAGATTTAGGGTAGACCTTATGAATGTGTAATGCATGTGCCCCTTTTGTAAATTGACTCTGATTAATGGAAACCTAATACTCTGCTTATGTCTTTTGTTTTAGTCGATACTATTGACTTAGTGTATTATTTTCGGGGTGTTACAACTTGGTATCAGAGTATATCGAGTTTGAATACTTTGGGTACATGGGAAGTGGTTAGTACCACAATGGGTTTGTCTCGCTTGCTAGATACTTAAGTATGAACAATATGTGCTTATATGATAACATGCTTATGTGATTATATGGGTATGGGATTGAATTTCAAGGATGTTGATTGAGTCTATGGGTTTCTAGAAGTCCTATTAGAAAAGCACTTGATCACTGTTGTTTCTAATTGGAACTCTGGCAACACCGCGGGGCGGTCATTATCTGAGAATAAAATTCGTATGTGTTTAGATGACTATTTGCTTATGTGGAATGAATTACTGTTATCCACCGTATTAGGACGCGAGTGGGTTAGCTTCGACACATTTGTAAATATGCTAATCCCTTTTGTTACCATAATGAGGATGTCAGGACGTGGATGTGGTGGTAGGCGTGGTAGGCCTAGATGGCAGGAGATGCCGATATCGAATGATATTCTGGCACAGGAGGAGGGTGTTGGTCAGGCCAATGTGGCTAAACCGTTTGGTCAACAGGCCATTAGCACCTTGGCCCGTGAAATGGCTGGAGCATTGAGGCAATCCATGGACATTCTCAGGGCTGAGAATCAAGTCCAGGCCCAAGTAGCTGAGGTAGGACCATCTTTTCTGAAACGGGAGTTTTTCCAGTCGAATCTGGATGAGTTTTTGGGTGATCCCAAGGAGCCACTAAAAGCGGATAAGTGACTAAAACAGATGGTGAAGACATTTGAGATGCTCGACATCGAAGATGGGGGTTTGAAGGTGTAGACACCCCATTTTTGACCGTCCTCAAGACTTGGACGTCACCGTTGGAATGCTCGGTGATTATCCATGTTTGTGTTCGTTTAGAGTTCCCGGGGGGCTCGGCTACGCGCCTTGCCTCAGGATCTCCGAACTTGACCGTGTTGTGTCTGGTTTTGCACCAAACACTTGTGTTTTGTCTTGGAAGGGCAGGGAATGGCTTATTAACCATCCCCACACACCACCGGCTACCCCCACATCACACCGGCACTCCCTTCTCACCATCGGCACTATTTTCTCAAACACTTTGGCCGATCGGCACTGTATGTTGCCGACCGGCACTTTTTTGTGCCGATGACTGTTTTGGCCGGCCGGCATGCACCCTTTGAACCCTTGGGACATGAGTATGCCACCGTCACCGAATTCACCATCACACTCCCGCACAGTGTGTGACCATTGTGCACCCTTTGCACCCATCAACCCGCTAAGCTTCTAGAAGCTTGACCCTTGGCCAAAGCTTGAGCAATTGGCCACTGCCTTGGCTTCTCCAAGAAGCCATGCCCCCTTTGCACCCCTTGAACCCTTTTTCTTTCGCTTAGCCACTAAGTCTTAGGCTTGCCTTGGCCTATATAAGCAACCCTTCTCTCCATTTGTTAGGGGTTAGCCATTTCCAACACAAAACCAGAGCTTATATCTATATATCTCTGATATATATCTATCTATATCTATATCTTCCCTTTCCTCATCCATTGTGTGTGTTTCTTGGCCTAAATAGTGTGTTTTACCTTACTTTTGCACCATTACACACACTATTACACCTAGCTCTGAGATTGAGGGACTTGGAGGGTTGTTTGTTGTGATTTTGGACTGGTTTTGATCATTAGAGGAGGGCTGCACCACTTGTTCTTCAAGGAGTCTTCAAGGGTAAGCATGTTGCTTTAGTTTCCCCAAACTTGCACAAGCTTTCTACCTGTCTTGCTTTGTGTTTTTGGCTTTGTGTTTAACATAAAAAAAGTCTTATATTTTCTTGCTTTAGAACCTTCATTAAGGTCACTTGGGGGTTTGAGCACAAACTCACCCTCCTAGGCCTTGTTTTGGTCTTTTTAGTTCCTTTTCTTGAAGCCTTGTTTAACTTGGTGTTTTTGGTCTTCTCACCACTGAAAACCAGTGGGTTTTCAGTGGTGAGGGAGGTATTTTGGATTCATATATAGGGGAGGGACACCCCCCTCCCCTTTGTCCCTCTTTGGTCTTTACTTTGGCTCACATAGTAGCATGCATTTTTAGCCTTATATGCCTTCATTTCAGAGCTTATTTGGGTGTTTTGGATCATATATCATCTCTGTTTTTGGTTGATTTTATGGTCCTTAGCATGCTTCTTATACTTGTTTTGTAATGCTCTAGTTTGCCTAGAAATGAGCCATGAGTTTAGGCCATGTTTCTTGCATGTATGAGCCTTAGTTCATGAAGATATTAGCATCATTTTGCCATGTCTAGAGGTTGTAGGCCACTGATTTTGCCATGTTTGGTATGTTTGACAAAGTTGTTTTGCATTGTCGCTTGTAAGCCTTAAAGATGTGATCCATGTATATGCGTTGGATAGGTTATTTAGATGATTTGGAATCATTTAATATGTCATTTCAGTCCCTATACCAGGTTTATATGTCTCCATTTGTCATGCCTTTCATGCTTTGAAGTATTGGTCTCTTATGCTTCAAAAAGGATGATGTGCATGCTTGCATGTTTAGAGCATTTTGGGGCTGTCATACCAAGGTTTTTGGGTGTATTTATGCATAATGGAACTCTATTTTTGCTTACATAATTCATGTCGTGAGTGGTCTTGGTAATGGTGGAGGAGTGTTCCCTTTTGGTGCCCTAGACTTGACCCCATTTGGTTTGCATATTGGCATGTACATTGGTTACAATCTTGGGCGTTTTGCCACTGTTTTGGGTTGGTTTGAGGGCTGCCCCATTGTAGTTAAATCCACCATTGCATGTTTACCTCATGTTTGTTGCTTAATTGATTCATTAAGTGTTGCTACATGTTAGTCCTATCGCCTAAATTGCCCATGTTTGCATTGCATTTGCACCTTGCATGTTGCATTGCATTTGGCATGTTGGCATTTTAGTATTAGGTTGCATCACGGACCCATGTTTGCATAACATGCATTGCATTACTTGGTTTGGGGTTGTCAAACCAAGCATAAGGGTTGAGGGAAGTTCACACTACAAGTGGTGCAACTTGTTTCAACTCTTGGTCCCCAAGGCCCTTGACCAACACATGATAAGGTCTTGGTTTCATTTGTGTGTTTGCATGCATTTTTACTTTAAAATGCAATCTTGGTTCCTTAGGCTATCATGCACCAAGATGCATAATTGATGGCCCAAGAACCAAGGGTCATGCTCCCTTGAGTCTCAAACATGATATGGAAGCATTGGCCATGCTTACATATGCTTAAAAATTCATGCCATGCATCGCTTCCGTCATTGCCAAACTGCTCAAAGAGAATTTTGTGCCGACCGGCAGTATAGAGTGCCGACCGGCACTTTATTGGTAGCTGATAACCTCTCAAGCAGCCGGTGGTTATTCTACATGGCCGATGGCCATTCCATCCAGCCGGTGGTGTACAGAAGCATGCAAGGAAGGTGTTCTGGAACTTTGACAGTTTTCAGAGAAGGAAAGGCAGTAAAACAGAGGCAACAGTGGCATGGTGCGGACTTTCCGGGCAAGTCGGATTCGAGCACGCATCATTCGCATATCCCGAGGCAGGGCTGAGGCCCCTCTCCTTTTTTTTTGTTTGTTATATACTGAATATAATTTGATAATTAGAAATTTCTGTAATAATTTATTTATTCTGTATTTGGACTGTACTATTTGGGACTGTATATTCTTTTGGTCCCTCCGTGTGAGGGCATAATTGTAATAAGTGTGGGTGAGTGTGTGTATGTCTTCCAACCCCCATTTCTTTCTTCCCTTTTATTTACCAACTTATGATGGTAGATTAGGGCATATTTAAAATTAGCATACTTTATGCAATGCATGCGTGCATCCATGCATTTGTTGACATGCATCGGACTCGGTACATCATACAAACTGCATTGTATTTCAATTCCAAATTGAATACGTGATAGTTGTAGCATTTCACATGTCATGTCTAGGATAGCCGAGCCTGCCTAGATTACATCTTTGCATGTGTTGCATTAGACATTTCAGTATGCTTAGGTCCATGCATGGATTTCTAATGAGCTTCTGTTTTGGCTTGGAGTACTAGGTGAGTTTTTATGCTTTAGCATCCTCACATGCGTGTGAATGTTTCCATAATAGCATGACTACCATGAGGCTAAGTGCTTATGTGATATAACTGCTTGAATGCCTGTGGGTGGAGGTTGGATTGCTTGAGTTGGAATAACTCATTGAAATCCGTATTTTAGTCTACTTGCGAGTAGCAATTTTAAACTGTTTTCCAAACGAACGGATATGTAATGTTTATTTCCAAATTAGGCAATCTGGTCTATACTTGTTTGCTGCGCGCATAACATAGTAATTCTAGGCTAATAACCGGTATAAGAGCATGTAATTTTTTCAAAATCGGATATCACGGTTAGTAGAGGCCGGTCTTTGGATCGGGGGAAAGGGGGTGCTCATAGCTGACCTTCCCCGATCGTACCCAAGCCCCCGAGCCAAGACCACTTTGGTGATGACGGACACGTGGCCTTCGGCACCGAGTCAGGGTTTCCTAAATTTCCCATTTAAAAAAATATTTAGGTGGCGACTCTGTAATCTGGCAAAGCAGTCCATGTTTGGCACTACTTTTCAAAAATCAGTCTTTCTTCAAAACGATTTGCCAGAGTTGGACTCTTTGGTTCAGATTAAGAACCGCAACAAAAACAAGGGAGTCCGAACTGTAGAGCGAGGCCCAAGGGCGCGTCTACAGTTTCTAGCGACTCCGCTGGGGAGGTTTAGAGAGCTTGACTCAAACTCGTGATGTCCGTTTTTGACTACACTTATGTGTTTCTTTGCATTGCATGTGCATTGGTGCGCCTAGGACACCGTGTTGGCCATCTGCTATTCCTGAGTGGTTTGCCGGAGGCTTGTCTTGTCAAGGCATGTCCATAAGGCTGACCGGTTGCGGGCTCTGCCAGTATGGAAACACAAACCCCGGTTTTACAGGGGCACCCTTTTTGACCATTCGACCTAGTGCATATCGAAATCCATAGAGACCATTCCAAACTAGGACAGGTTGCTTACCCGATGTAGGTTGTTTGAAACCGCTGCGTGCGTAGTGAAACCCTAGCTCCTGACAAAATAGGACAGGGAAACCCTACCCCAACATAGGGGTGTATTGGCTCTCATTTATCTGCTATGTGCTTTTAGAGTGTATCTCTACAGGAACACACATGTCAGTTTGCAAGATTGGGTATCAGGCCTGAGGGCACCAGTAACAGTATTTTGGGGAATCAGTTATCTGTGGGTACCAGATTCAGACTTGGGGGCAATACTTCAGAAACAGTAATCAGTATTTGAGGAACAGTGTATCGAGTTCAGCGTGTTATCCAACCGTGTGTTGTTTATTTTATGCCGTTATGCTGTCCGATTTTCTGTTATTTATACGCTTTATTTATCTTTTTATTAGGTAGTTGAGCACAATTGCTTCTGACCCGACAGATATCCCCCAAGCACCCTGGATTAGAGGACGTCGACTCCTTCGATCTGAGGATCTGATAGACGGACAACCAAGCAGTACTACTCACTACCCCTAAGCATTAGACTGAGGTCAACAGCAGAGGACATCAATACAAAGATACCAGAGGGCTTTATCTACCCCACCGTGTTCAAGAGGGATCAGATTCTCGTGTCACCAACAGAGAGAGAATATATACCAAGAATCCAACCAGAAAGCAGATAGCATGGCTAGTTTGGAGGAGATGGTGCGCCACCTTCAAGAAAGCATGAAAGCAATGCAAAGCAGATGCCGCCGTCAGTGATTTTGCCAGCAAGCCAGTTGTGAGGGAACATGCAGAGACAATTGCCAGGCTAGAGCAGCAAACCGGAGCATCTGCTTCACATCAAGCTCCTCTCCCACCAGGAGTTCCAAACCTTTGGGAGACAGCCAATGTTCAGAATGATACAGAACTGCCCACAGGACCACCCCCACCTCCAACCCTACCTCAAATCCAACCTCAGCTATCAAAAACACCCACCAACCTACCAGACTCTCCCTTTGAGTTCGAGACTGATCCCACCGCACTAAAGTTGAGCAAGCTTGAAAAGCTGTTCAGGAGATCCCAAGGGGTCAAGACTATCCCCGATATTGAAGATGGATACACCGATACAGCCGTGACGCTGCTCGATAGGTTCAAAATGCCTCATATTGATCGATTTGACGGGTCTGGGGACCCCATGGTGCATTTAAGACTGTTTTCAGATGTTCTAAGGCCGATGGGCCTCAGTAGGCTTCAGAAGTTGTCTTTGTTTGGCCGAACCCTATCGGGTGTGGCGGCCATATGGTATGCCAAACTAGAAGATGATGTCAAGAGAAATTGGGACGAAATGGCTGAGGCCTTCATCGCACAGTATTCGTATAATACACAGATTGAGATTACGACCCGTGATCTCGAGACGACTAGGCAAGAGCCTAAGGAGAGTTTTTCAGAGTTTGTAACCAGATGGAGGGCCAAGGCTTCAATGATGACCTTGAGGCCTACGGACAAAGACCAGATTCGGATGATTGTGCGCAATCTTCAACCGAAATTGATGCAAAAGATGATAGTACTCCCCTTTCCTACTTTTTCTGACCTACATGAAATGGGAGTGCAGATTGAAGATGCCTTGAAGCAAGGCTTGATTGATAACGACCGGGAGCAACCCCGATGAACTTTCAATCGTGGTAGCAATACAGGCCGGAGCGGCACCACAACTACGAGAGCCTCCGAAGTAAGCATGGTTACCACTAACCCCCCTCCAAGAAATACTGGCAAGACCATTCTCCTAAGGCCCGTATAACCCACCAACAGCCAAATACCCACCCAAGAACACCCGAACCTTCGCCCCACTTTATATGCCCCTGTCCAAGGCTTTGGGGGTGCTAATCAAAAAAGGGCACTTGAAGCCCCTGGAGCCGCGGCCCTTACCAGAAAAACTTCCCCCTACCCATAACCCAGCCAAGTATTGTAGCGTTCACCAAGAAAGACGGTCACGATTAATCGACCAATGCTATCGGTTACACCATGAAATTCAAGATCTCATTGATAACGGGGTGATTTTACCTCCCGAAAAGCCCAATGTTACTACAAATCCCCTCCCCACACATAACCAAGCTCCACCACCCAAAAGACTCAATTTCATCCATACTGGGAGCGTGTCCTACGACCCTAGTATCTACATCACACCTACCCACCTGCGTAAACCGGGGGTGTTTCTTCCCGATTGCACCAACTTGTGCATGATGGACATCTCCATGACCCAACCTAAGCCAGCAGTGGTGACCGCCGAAAACAGGGGAAGGGAGATTCCAAAGGAGAAACAAGTTGCTGGGTCAGAGTCTGCGGAATCTGGGAGTTATGTGGGTAAGACATATAGTCCGAGTGACTACATTTCATCGATAGGCCAAGATGGGCCCGAAGTAGAATTGCCAATGGAAGGAGAATTGTGTGTGATTCACGGGGATAGTTTAGGACAGGAAAGAGATGGTGTAACAGCTGTGGGGGAGGACTTTGCCGATCTCCAGTTTTACAATGACCAAGGCCCAGATAATGCAACAATCGCATGGTTCGATTATAAAGATTCAGCAGAAGTTACTAGGTGGTTAGATGATCAACCTGATATGATAGGAGAGTTTCAGTCAGAACAGGACTCAGCAAGATTGGGAATATCAGCAGCGGCCGGAAGGGTCGAAGAGCAGAATACATCGCCGGGGGGCGCCGGTGTCGAGAATTTCGCCCGAGATTGGAATATTTTGAGTGCCGAGATCATTGAACAGTCAGCTATGTCAGCACAAGTAAGTTTTGAAGATTCCGAGAGAATCAGGAAGACGAAGGCCCATGTGGGAGTTGAAACCGCCAAGGCACAGAACCGAGAATATCGCAGTATGTGGATGGAAGATGTCAAGCGCAAGAACAACATATGCCAGTACAGTGTCTGCTGGCCGATGGAATGTGGTGGGAAGACGAGGACTTATCTCTTGCTCACATTGACGAAGATTGAGGGAATAACCAACCTGATAACACCTGGTACCTTGGAGAGGTCGACCACATGACACGAAATGGGCGGTACTTCAAACCCCCACACCTAGATCAACCAGAAACCTCGGGGAAGGATAAGGAAGCCGAGAAGCAAAAGGAGAAACAGATTGAAGAGGAAGCTGTACTCAAACAGCTAAAAAAGATATAAGCAGACATCTCCATTTGGGGACTGCTCATGACCTCGCGAGTACACAGGCAGGCTGTTTTGACAGCCATGGATAAGGCCAAACTCTCCATAGAGACTACGCCAGAGCAGCTGGTTGGACTGGTCTTCCCGGGAGGAGGTTCCCCGGCATTGACCTTTTCGGATAAAGAACTTCCGCCTGAGGGCGTAAATCACAATAAACCCCTCTACATCTCCGTGGAATGTAGAGATAAGTGGATACCGATGGTACTTGTCGATACCGGGTCTGCCATCAACGTCTGCCCAGCGAGGACGGCGTATGCAATTGGCTTGAAAACTGCAGATTTCATACCAATAGCCCAAGTCATCCGGGCATATGACAACACAAGTAGAGAAGTAATGGGAACAGTTAAAGTTCAGACAAAGGTTGGGCCAGGGCAGCACGAGATAGATTTCCATGTCCTAGAAGTTCCCGCAACTTTCAATTTGCTTTTAGGGCGGCCGAGGCTGCATCAGCCGAAGGCAGTATCATCTACTTTACATCAAATAGTGAGATACCCCTATGGGAAGGGAGTAGCCATTGTCTTTGGGAATTCATCAATCCACCCACCACCGGAAGTATCCACGCCTGTTCTAGAGATCGAGCACGGCATGGAAGATGTGTTCATATCAGGTTTTACCTTGGCCGAGGCTCAGGTTGTACAGAATATCATGGCCGCTAACGGCGAATATACGCTGCTCAAGCAAAGGTACCTCATGAACAAGCTCCAATACATCCCCGGATGGGATTAGGGAAGAGCGGCCGTAAGGGCATTGCAATAAGGTCGGCGTCAAGACAACCCCTATACCTTCTTGGGTTATCTCGCCCACCAAGGAAGATTGGGTAAGAAAAGGAAAAGAGATGGCAGAAGAGCCAAAGCAAAACAGATGGGGAAACCTTTTGAATTGATGCATCGCCCATCCAGTAGTACCTGAACTGACGCTTCGTCCGGAGGGGAAGACTTTTCATTCTCGGGTTTTCCGAGCCATGGTCAATGAAGAAAAGAAGCGCATGCCGGTTCAAATTTTCTTTGACCTACGCTTATCCGGGATGATGTTGTTGAAAAGCAGTGCACTCCAGCTTGAGACCGAGCATAACAAGGAAGTGGAATCATGGGCACGTAGTTTGAAATGGGGTAGCAATGCATGTCTACTTTCAGATCCTTTGATCGACTGTGTGTTTGGGGATAACTCTGATCCATGATCGGAGGTGAAACAGCTGCGGGCCTACCATCAGCTATTCTGGATGCATCCATCACACCCTCCCTCACCTGGCAGTACGAGGAGGGATTTTTGTCAAGCAGCACCGGGTCAGGTAGTGAGCCAGAATCTGATTCCACCGAGTCTTGTGAGTCGGAATCAGGTTCCAGCTCGTCCGAGTCGGAGTTCGGTATTCCTGGGGGTGATAACCCGGATACCACAAATTCCGCCTGTGTCAGTTTTTCTTTCTCTTTTGAGTCTGTTGTAACAGAAGAATTGGACGGTTCGGAAGTATCTAATGAGAATGAGGTGACTGTGGTTTCCGAGTACTTTTCTGTGCCTTTGGTTTATTGCTTAAATCAGGACTTTCAAAATTTTGATGAAAACGACGAGGACGAAATTCCTCCAGTTTTGCAACGACTAATTGAACAAGAGCATGAGAGGTTTGTTAAACCCTTAATGGATGAAATCACTACCGTGAACGTTGGTACTGAGAAGGACCCGCGGCTGATCCAGATCGGGTCCACGTTGTCTTCGGAGGAACGCGAGCGCTTAGTCGCTTTATTAAAAGATTTCAAAGATGTTTTCGCGTGGTCCTACGAAGACATGCCTGGAATCGATCCTGAGATTGTACAGCACCGGATCCCTCTTGACCCCGAGGCCCGACCTGTCAAATTGAAGCTCAGAAGGATCCACCCTGATTGGGCCATTAAAATCAAAGAAGAGGTCACCAAGCAGATTGACGCAGGCTTCCTGCTGGTATCCGAATACCCGACTTGGTTGGCCAACATTGTTCCAAAGGTCAAGAAGGATGGCGTAATCCGTATGTGTGGACTTCGTGGATTTGAACAGAGCCATCAAGGATGACTTTCCTTGCCGCATAACGACGAAGTTGGTAGATTTCACTACGGGCATGCTTTTGCTCGCTCATGGATGGCTTTTCGTGCTATAATCGATAGTAATGGCACCAAGACCGGAGAAGATCGCTTTTACACCCCGTAAGTACATATTGCTATAGAGTGATGCCATTTGGGCTGAAGAACGCTGGGGCTACATATCAACGGGCTGCAACCACAATATTACATGACATGATCCATAAAGAGGTCGAGGTGTATCTGGACGACATGATTGTCAAGTCCAAAGAAAGAGAGGGCCACTACACCGCCTTGCAAAAGTTTTTCCAAAGGATCAGGGAATTTCGGCTGCGGTTGAACCCTTAGAAGTGTACATTTGGTGTTACGGCGGGGAAAATGCTGGGATTTCTGATTACACAAAGGGGCATCGAGGTCGACCCTTCCAAAATCAAGGCCATCTTAGAAATGCCCCCACCAATGACATAAAAGGAGGTGCGAGGCTTTCTGGGTAAAGTGCAATTCATAAGGCGGTTTATTTCAAAACTAACCTTAACTTGTGAACCACTTTTTGGTCTTCTAAAGAAAGGAAAGAAGTTCCAATGGGACGGCCAATGCCAAGCTGCATTTGAACAGATTAAAGAATATCTACAGAACCCGCTCGTGTTGTCACCACCAAAGCCGGGAAAACCATTGATGCTGTACCTGTCAGTGACTGAAACTAGAATGGGCTGCATGCTCGCACAAGAGTCGGAAGATAAAGTGGAAAGGGCCATCTACTATCTGAGCAAGAAGATGCTGGATTACGAGACCCGCTACACTCCACTGGAGAAGGCTTGTTTGGCCTTGGTATGGGCTACCAGGAAGCTGCGACACTACCTGTTAGCTCACTCTGTAATGTTGGTTTCATGACTTGATCCCATCAAATATCTTTTTGAGAAACCAGCGCTTACGGGTAGGCTAGCTCGTTGGTTGCTGTTGCTCTCCGAATTTGACCTCAAGTATGTGACGCGCAAGTCGGTAAAAGGAAGAGCGGTAGCAAAGTTCCTTGCCGACCACCCGGTTGAAGGGGATGAAGCGGTTGAGTACCTGTTCCCAGATGAAGCCATTCTGCACATCGAAGATGAAACTTGGACGATGTACTTTGACGGAGCGTCAAATCAATACGGGTATGGGATAGGGGTGTTGTTGATAGCACCTGATGATTCCCGTATCCCTTTAGCATTCAAGCTTCGATTCAAAGTCTCGAACAATGAGGCAGAGTATGAGGCATGTATTGCCGGTCTAGAAGCTGCCCTAGAACTAGGGGCAAGGCGATTGGACGTCATTGGGGATTCGAACCTAGTTGTGTCTCAAGCTAAAGGAGATTGGAAAGTAAAAGAGGAAAAGATGATAATTTACCACCAGACCTTGGATTTGTTAATTCCTCGGTTTGAAAAGCTAAATTTCACTCACCTAGTAAGAGAGAACAACAGGTTTGTAGATTCGCTAGCAACTCTATCTTCCATGATAGACATCTCATCTGGGGTCCGGATCGCCCAAATATTATTGACCGAATTTGCACCGCCACGAGTCAATCTTCGCCATAGATGAAGTGCAGATAACAACCCTTGGTATCATGATATATGGAACTTCTTGGAAAAGGAGGCAAATCCACCAGGGGCAAATGCCAAGGACAAGAGGGCAATCAGAAGAATGGCTGTTCAGTTTATCATCTGCGGGGGTAAGTTGTACAAAAGAGGTCATCTGGGAATGCACAAAGCTGTGTGGAAGCCAAGAGTCGGTTACCGATGGAGGCCATCCATGGAGGAGAATGGGGCACATATGAATGGGGTGATGCTGCACGAAAGATCCTCGACAGGCTACTACTTGGTCTACCATGGAGGAAGATTGTATCGGCTTTGTTCGGCGATGCCACAAATGCCGATTCACGCAAACCGCATGAACATCCCGCCACAAAGCCGCACAACATGAGGTCGCCATGGCCATTTTCGCTTTGGGGATCGATGTGATTGAGCCACATTCAAGGGGTCGAATGGGCATGAGTTTATCTTGGTAGCAATAGATTACTTTACAAAGTGGGTCGAGGCCCAATCTTATGTCAGGTTGAAGGCTTCGCATGTCGCAAAGTTTATCGAAACAACATTATTCGCCGTTATGGAGTCCCGAATGAGATCATTTCGACAATGGTTCTCACTTCAAAAGGAGGTGATTGATTTGTTGGAGAGGTATAATGTGGCTTTTCATAAGTCATCCACGACGGCCGCAGACAACGGAGCAGCTTGAGGCCGCCAACAAAAACATCAAACACATATCGCAGAAGATGGTGGAAACCTATCGACCGCCGATAAGTTGCCGCTTGTTTCTGGGGCTACCGAACTTCAATTAGAACTTCTACCGGGGCGACTCTGTATTCCTTGGTATATGGGATGAAGGCCGTTCTACCTATAGAGATTGAGGTTCCGTCTCTACGAGTACTGGCTGAGTGTCAGATAGCTGAGGCAGATTGGCAGTAGAGCAGATTCGAGGAACTCATACTCTTCGATGAAAGAAGATTAAAAGCACTATACCATGTCCAAGGATATCAACGCAGAATCGCCCGGGCTTTTAACAAGAAAGTTAAGTCTAGGAATTTGAAGAAAGGAGATTTGGTGCTCAAAGATAACCGAGCTCCCATCTATGACCCAAGGGGCAAGTTCAGACCCAATTGAACCGGTCCCTATATCATCAAGTCTATCTGGTCAGGTGGAGCTGTGGTTCTGATGGACCTAGATGGCCTAGAGTTCTCCCAACCGATCAACATGGACAAGTTGAAGAAATATTACCCCTGAGAGGCTCAAGCACGAAAACCCGAAGGGTGACCTAGGCAAAATTCAGAGCACAAAAAAATTAGAAAATATAAAAACTGAGCTCGCAAGGTTGAAAACCCGCAAAGGGCGGCCTTGGCAAAAGTTAGAGCGCAAAAGGAGAGTGAAAATACTCGAGTGAACCCAAGCCTGAACTACGTAAGGCTTTATTCCCATCTTTGGGATACGTAGGCAGGTTCGTCTTGAAGTTCAGCCATAAACTCCTCCCCGATCAACTTTGTCCATTTGATCATCTTGGTCATCTTTGCCCATCAGCATTTATCGCAATCTCCCAGACAAAGGTTATTCGTACCAGGCAACTTTCCGCTGCCGCAAAGGCGTCAGAGTACCATTCAAACAAGGGGCAACTTTCCAGTTGCTAGGATCCGGGGTTGTGCATCTCAGTGACAAATATCAAGCGTATCTAGTTCTGATCCATATCGAAAATAGTTTTGAAAAGTTTTAATAAAGATGACTTTGTTCAAATAAATCTTTTTACAACTAAGACCATTTCTGGACCAAAACGGAAAATTTTCAGTACCACAACCTTCAATTTCATTGATTTCAAATAGAGTTCTCTTGCTCTTGCATACCATTGAAGTTGCTTTTTATTACATTCATAAAGAAAACTTGAAAGTACTAATAAAGCAATAAATCCGGGACATGGTCAAGTCAAATGTCCTCGCCCTCCCAGAGCCGGGTCGAAGCCTCGATGCCAAAGTGGGCCCCTCATGTGCCTCTTCATTAAGCCAATCCAAGCACTCATCGACAAAGTGCAACCGAAAGTGGAGCGGGGCCAGAGTTCTCTCGTCCTCCATGTCAGGCATACCGGCCTCGAATCGGGAATGTAACCGGGTACTCTATCCCTTCCGGCGGACAAATCTGATTATGACCAAATTGGCGCAGGATACGGAATGGGAAGTAGAAGACACAGTGAGTCAAGCCAATCAATTGGATCCCTGGTTGACGGGTCATGCTGTAACTCATCATTGGGAGATTGAGCCAAGGGCACCGCCAAGCAATGCGGTCTGCGGACAAACTGCACATCCATTCAAACCACCAACCCTCATCAAGGGCGTCAACTAGGCGTTGCCTGAAGAAGTAGCCACGAGCTAAATATGCTGGGCAAGAGTCCACAACCTTCAGTTTATCCATTAACCACACCTGGGGAGGGATGAAAAATGAGAGAATAAAGAATAGAGAGATGTACGATGAGAAGAAAAGTGAGAAAAGGGTTTTTGTGAGAAAAACCGAGCCTGAGGGCCGAGTGATGAAAGCAAACATAAATGTGAGATTGGGTGGGAAACATTACCTGTAGTAATAGTGGACTCCCTGCTAATCTGATCGTCTCTCGACGGTAAAAGGCGTCTAAGCCCAGCAATGTCTCAGCCAGGATCATGGCGATGCAGCTTTTGCTCTCCTTCAAGCCTTGGGCAACCTCAATCAACCGGACACTAGGCCCTCCGGAACCAGAGACGAACAGAAAATGAGATAGCATGCATAGACAGAGAGCGTGTCACCGAAAGCCTTGCCAGTGATGGTCGCCACGATCGCCAGTCTCAGAAAAATGACAAACCAAGCTCGAAACATCTAATGTCCCATCACAAATCAGAGAACGAGCATCGGGTATCGAGAGCCCGCACATTTGCCCTAAGGATTGAGCATGGCCAAAACGAAGTTGGGGCAGGATCTCCTCATCGCGCTCAGATTCCATTAGAGCTTGGAAATCTTCAAAAGTGGGACACACCTCTTGCCCGCTAAAGCTAAAGACATGTGTTACCGGGTTCCAAAACCTTGCCGCGGCATGGAGGAATGGAGAATGTAGCGGGGCACGGCGCAAAGTGAATAGTGCGTTTATGCCGAAAGCCCGAAAATTCAGCTTTTCCGAGCCATCCAAGTTGTTAATCCAAGTTGCGAGATTTTGGGCAAGAAATTCTTCCATTTGGAGCAAATCAGGGTGGAAATGAAGAGAACCACGAAGTTGAGACCCTTTTGAAGAAGATAAGGTTGAGTGAAGGACAGATGTCAACATTCTACTGGTGCTGATAGTTTAGTGCCGACCGGCCAATTATAGTGCCGACCGGCCATCTGTTTTGGCCGATGGATCACCCTTTCGGCCGATGGCCATTCCTCAAGGCCGGTAGCCTTTCTGCTGGGCCGGTGGCTCTCCCCCTTGTCCTCTGAGCTGTTTATGCTAGGAATTTGGAAAATCCCACCACTTCCAATACCCTCTAGTGATCAATTCTTATGAGGGCGCGCCCATTTGCTTATCGAGTTGTTGCATATTTGCTTATAGAGTTGTATTTCACTCTCTTTAAGTCTTTGTAATGTTTATCAAGGTGTACTCGCATTTGGCTAGTTTGCTGAGTCCCCCTATTTTGCTTATCGAGTTGTAATTGGTTTACTACCTGATTATTACGATGCGATGCTTTGTTTTCAAAACGCAGTTTCAATTTCAGTCATATTGTTGTGTAACGCCTTGTGATGCGATGCATAGAACACGCAAATGTAACACCTTTTGAACAAATAGCTGTTTCATTTCCATCATATGTTTTGCAAAAAACACACGCTTTTGAGAAATAAAACCTGCCCCAAGGCAGTGCAATGTGCTTAAACTCCTAGTAAAAAGGAAAGTAAAGCAGAAGAATAGCAGGGTAGCAGAGTGCTGGGTTTGACACCGGTAACCTCCCCCTTTCGGTCATCGTACCTTTTGCGCCCTTGTTCGGGTCAGTCATGTGATTTGGCACCTTAATCACTTAAGGTAGTCCAAGAAACTGCGCCTTCAGAACATAAGTGGAGCTTCGAGTTGACCTCGTACCACAACTTTTGTGAGCAATGCTCGGGACATGCGAAGGACGTCCCTTCCCGTATCCTTTTATATCTTGTGAATTCTCTAAATCATTTCAATCATACTGAGTTGCAGTACGTTGCATTCCAGCATCATGTTTACCATGATCAGGTTCAAGTTCCTTTTTATACACATTGTGTGCATGTGTGCATTGCTTTACTGATATGTGTTCAAGTTTCCTTTTTAATTGTGTGCATGTGTGCATTGCTTTACTGATATGTGTTCAAGTTCCTTTTTGTACACATTGCATTGTATGCGTGCTTTGCTTTACTGATATGTGTTCGAGTTCCTTTTTATACACATTGCATTGTATGCGTGCTTTGCTTTACTGATATGTGTTCAAGTTCCCTTTTATACACATTGCATTGTATGCGTGCTTTGCTTTACTAATATGTGTTCGAGTTCCTTTTTATACACATTGCATTGTATGCGTGCTTTGCTTTACTGATATGTGTTCAAGTTCCCTTTTATACACATTGCATTGTATGCGTGCTTTGCTTTACTGATATGTGTTCGAGTTCCCTTTTATACACATTGCATTGTATGCGTGCTTTGCTTTACTGATATGTGTTCGAGTTCCTTTTTATACACATTGCATTGTATGCGTGCTTTGCTTTACTGATATGTGTTCAAGTTCCCCTATATACACATTGCATTGTACGCGTGCACTGCTTTACTGATATATGTTCAAGTTCCCTTTTATACACATTGCATTGTATGCGCGCTTTGCTTTACTGATATGTGTCCAAGTTCCCTTTTATACACATTGCATTGTATGCGTGCTTTGCTATACTGATATGTGTTCAAGTTCCTTTTTATACACATTGCATTGTATCCGTGCTTTGCTTTACTGATATGTGTTCAAGTTCCTATATACACATTGCGTGCATGTGTGCATTGCTTTACTGATATGTGTTCAAGTTTCCTTTTTAATTGCGTGCATACGTGCATTGCTTTACTCACATGTGTTCAATCCTACTATCTTGCTGTACACATTGCATGCATTGTCACGCACTTTCGACTGCCTTCTCATGCATGTTGCTAACAACATTGTACCTGTTAAGTTTGTTTTCTTTGCAGGCACGATATTGTATGTACGGCTCATTTGAGGCCGGTGAAACCGGACGAACCGCACAGGTATTGTATCCCCCACGTGAGACGTACAGAGAATTGTATAATTCCCTTACACCCTTTCTGCATTGTAGTGTAGTCTGTTGTATGCTAGCTTATAACTGTTGCATGTATGCTTCATTACAGCTTTTCTTTGCATGGTTTTAAGTTATGCTTGGCTTCTTGCATTTTCAGTTGCATTTTGCCCTTGCCTTCGGGCGCATATCTTGTTGGTCTTGTATGTTTGACTAAGTCTTCGGCCTGGTCAAAAATGGGTCATCTCTGGGCTTTGACATTCACTCCCGTCATTGTTATGACTTCGAAGTTCACAAAGAGGGCAATCAGAGACACCCCATTTTTGACCGTCCTCAAGACTCGGACGTCACCGTTGGAATGCTCGGTGATTATCCATGTTTGTGTTCGTTTAGAGTTCCCGGGGGGCTCGGCTACGCACCTTGCCTCAGGATCTCCGAACTTGACCGTGTTGTGTCTGGTTTTGCACCAAACACTTGTGTTTTGTCTTGGAAGGGTAGGGAATGGCTTATTAACCATCCCCACACACCACCGGCTGCCCCCACACCACACCGGCACTCCCTTCTCACCGTCGGCACTGTTTTCTCAAACACTTTGGCCGATCGGCACTGTATGTTGCCGACCGGCACTTTTTTGTGCCGATGACTATTTTGGCCGGCCGGCATACACCCTTTGAACCCCTGGGACATGGTGCATGCCAGCTGTGCCAGCTGGAATGCACCATCACACTCCCCCGTGCACAGGTGTGACCATTTTGCACCCTTTGCACCCTTGAACCCCCTAAGCTTCTAGAAGCTTGGCCAGCTGTCTTGGCTTCTCCAAGAAACCATGCCCCCTTTGCACCCCTTGAACCCTTTTTCTTTCGCTTAGCCACTAAGTCTTAGGCTTGCCTTGGCCTATATAAGCAACCCTTCTCTCCATTTGTTAGGGGTTAGCCATTTCCAACACAAAACCAGAGCTTATATCTATATATCTCTGATATATATCTATCTATATCTATATCTTCCCTTTCCTCATCCATTGTGTGTGTTTCTTGGCCTAAATAGTGTGTTTTACCTTACTTTTGCACCATTACACACACTATTACACCTAGCTCCGAGATTGAGGGACTTGGAGGGTTGTTCGTTGTGATTTTGGACTGGTTTTGATCATTAGAGGAGGGCTGCACCACTTGTTCTTCAAGGAGTCTTTAAGGGTAAGCATGTTGCTTTAGTTTCCCCAAACTTGCACAAGCTTTCTGCCTGTCTTGCTTTGTGTTTTTGGCTTTGTGTTTAACATAAAAAAGTCTTATATTTTCTTGCTTTAGAACCTTCATTAAGGTCACTTGGGGGTTTGAGCACAAACTCACCCTCCTAGGCCTTGTTTTGGTCTTTTTAGTTCCTTTTCTTGAAGCCTTGTTTAACTTGGTGTTTTTGGTCTTCTCTTCAGTGGTAAGGGAGGTATTTTGGAGTCGTATATAAGGGAGGGACACCCCCCCTCCCCTTTGTCCCTCTTTGGTCTTTACTTTGGCTCACATAGTAGCATGCATTTTTAGCCTTATATGCCTTCATTTCAGAGCTTATTTGGGTGTTTTGGATCATATATCATCTCTATTTTTGGTTGGTTTTATGGTCCTTAGCATGCTTCTTATACTTGCTTTGTAATGCTCTAGTTTGCCTAGAAATGAGCCATGAGTTTAGGCCATGTTTCTTGCATGTATGAGCCTTACTTCATGAAGATATTAGCATCATTTTGCCATGTCTAGAGGCTGTAGGCCACTGATTTTGCCATGTTTGGTATGTTTGACAAAGTTGTTTTGCATTGTCGCTTGTAAGCCTTAAGGATGTGATCCATGTATATGCGTTGGATAGGTTATTTAGATGATTTGGAATCATTTAATATGTCATTTCAGTCCCTATACCAGGTTTATATGTCTCCATTTGTCATGCCTTTCATGCTTTGAAGTATTGGTCTCTTATGCTTCAAAAAGGGTGTTGTGCATGCTTGCATGTTTAGAGCATTTTGGGGCTGTCATACCAAGGTTTTTGGGTGTATTTATACATGATGGAACTCTGTTTTTGCTTACATAATTCATGTCATGAGTGGTCTTGGTAATGGTGGAGGAGTGTTCCCTTTTGGTGCCCTAGACTTGACCCTATTTGGTTTGCATATTGGCATGTACATTGGTTACAATCTTGGGTGTTTTGCCACTGTTTTGGGTTGGTTTGAGGGCTGCCCCATTGTAGTTAAATCCACCATTGCATGTTTGCCTCATGTTTGTTGCTTAATTGATTCATTAAGTGTTGCTACATGTTAGTCCTATCGCCTAAATTGCCCATGTTTGCATTGCATTTGCACCTTGCATGTTGCATTGCATTTGGCATGTTGGCATTTTAGTATTAGGTTGCAGCACGGACCCATGTTTGCATAACATGCATTGCATTACTTGGTTTGGGGTTGTCAAACCAAGCATAAGGGTTGAGGGAAGTTTACACTACAAGTGGTGCAACTTGTTTCAACTCGTGGTCCCCAAGGCCCTTGACCAACACATGATAAGGTCTTGGTTTCATTTGTGTGTTTGCATGCATTTTTACATTAAAATGCAATCTTGGTTCCTTAGGCTATCATGCACCAAGATGCATAATTGATGGCCCAAGAACCAAGGGTCATGCTCCCTTGAGTCTCAAACATGATAGGGAAGCATTGGCCATGCTTACATATGCCTAAAAATTCATGCCATGCATCATTGCTTGTCAAAACTGCTTCCAAGAGAATTTTGTGCCGACCGGCAGTATAGAGTGCCGACCGGCACTTTATTGGTTGCCGCTAACCTCTCAAGCAGTCGGTGGTCATTCTACATGGCCGATGGCCATTCCATCCAGCCGGTGGTGTACAGAAGCATGCAAGGAAGGTGTTCTGGGACTTTGACAGTTTTCAGAGAAGGAAAGGCAGTAAAACAGAGGCAACAGTGGCATGGTGCGGACTTTCCGGGCAAGTCGGATTCGAGCACGCATCATTCGCATATCCCGAGGCAGGGCTGAGGCCCCTCTCCTTTTTTTTTGTTTCTTATATACTGAATATAATTTGATAATTAGAAATTTCTGTAATAATTTATTTATTCTGTATTTGGACTGTACTATTTGGGACTGTATATTCTTTTGGTCCCTCCTTGTGAGGGCATAATTGTAATAAGTGTGGGTGAGTGTGTGTATGTCTTCCAACCCCCATTTCTTTCTTCCCTTTTATTTACCTACTTATGATGGTAGATTAGGGCATATTTAAAATTAGCATACTTTATGCAATGCATGCGTGCATCCATGCATTTGTTGACATGCATCGGGCTCGGTACATTATAGAAACTACATTGTATTTCA
Source organism: Camellia lanceoleosa (assembly GCA_025200525.1). Taxonomy (NCBI): domain Eukaryota; kingdom Viridiplantae; phylum Streptophyta; class Magnoliopsida; order Ericales; family Theaceae; genus Camellia; species Camellia lanceoleosa. The sequence continues at coordinate 47,534,202 of CM045760.1, forward strand.
ATTCCAAATTGAATACGTGATAGTTGTAGCATTTCACATGTCATGTCTAGGATAGCCGAGCCTGCCTAGATTACATCTTTGCATGTGTTGCATTAGATATTTCAGTATGCTTAGGTCCATGCATGGATTTCTAATGAGCTTCTGTTTTGGCTTGGAGTACTAGGTGAGTTTTTATGCTTTAGCATCCTCACGTGCGTGTGAATGTTGCCATAATAGCATGACTGGCATGAGGCTAAGTGCTTATGTGATATAACTGCTTGAATGCCTGTGGGTGGAGGTTGGATTGCTTGAGTTGGAATAACTCATTGAAATCCGTATTTTAGCCTACTTGCGAGTAGCAATTTCAAACTGTTTTCCAAACGAACGGATATGCAATGTTTATTTCCAAATTAGGCAATCTGGTCTATACTTGTTTGATGCGCGCATAACATAGTAATTCTAGGCTAATAACCGGTATAAGAGCATGTAATGTTTTCAAAATCGGATATCACGGTTAGTAGATGCCGGTCTTCGGATCAGGCGAAAGGGGGTGCTCATAGCTGACCTTTCCCGATCGTAACCAAGCCCCCGAGCCAAGACCACTTTGGTGATGACGGACACATGGCCTTCGGCACCGAGTCAGGGTTTCCTAAATTTCCTATTTTAAAAAATATTTAGATGGCGACTCTATAATCTGGCAAAGCAGTCCATGTTTGGCACTACTTTTCAAAAATCAGTCTTTCTTCAAAACGATTTGCCAGAGTTGGACTCTTTGGTTCAGATTAAGAACCGCAACAAAAACAAGGGAGTACGAACTGCAGAGCGAGGCCCAAGGGCGCGTCTACAAAGGGTGACCTTGACATCCTTCCAGCTGAAAAGAGATGCAGGTCAATGGTAGAAGCATACGCGTGGGTGCATTAGAGCAACTTGGGAGGCTTTCATTGAGAGAGCCTTTCATATATATATACACTAGCGTTCACCCCGTGCCGTGCTAACCTTGCCCCTTATTATGTTAATTGGTCCTTAATATGAATATGATTATGTGTTTGATATGATTTTGTGTGCCATTATGTGGAAATATGTGGTTTTGAATTTCTATCTGTTCACCGTAGGAATATCTGTTTAATTATCTACTTTGAAAATTAAATTGAAGGCCTTATTAGCCACAGAACCGGAAATTGATTATGCCATTGTGATTAGCGAAATTTTTAGAATCTACGGTGAAATTTAATTAGAAATTGATTCGGATCAAATTAATTAGATTCAGAATGATTAATTAAGTGCCCAATTATTTAATATTGATATTTTTGATTAGTGGGACTTACCATAAGGGCACTATACACTCAATATGTCTCTTTTATTTCATTTGGTTGATTTTAGCTCCCTAGAGAGTGAGAGAATCAAACTACAGAGAGAGAGAGTGTGTAAGAGATTGAAGATTTCTCAAGGAGCTTGAAGATTTTGGAGTGTAACTCAAGAATTAAGCATAAGTTTGGAAAGATTAAAGCTCCTAGGTGAGTAATCAACCCTCAACATATGAATTTGAGTTGTGATTTTGTGAATTGAAGATTAAGTACTGATCTAGAGCAAGAAATGAGTTGGTTTTGTTGAATTGGAGGCCAATATGTACATGCATGTAAGAAATTGCTTGAATTTCCATAGTTGAGCACAATGTGTATGATCCATGTTGAATTTTTGGTTTAAGTCCATATATTTGATCACCTCTTCACCAATTAAGTTGAGGATATTGTGTATATTCCACATGCAAGTGCAAATCATGGAAGTATGAACCTTCAATGTTTGAATTTAGTGTGTTGGTGATGAGTTTGAGTCAATTTGGGACATGCATGTGTTTGATTCATGAAATTGAGCTTCATTGGGTTGTAATTTGGGGTTTATACCATGTTAGTACAAGTGTACTTGAAGTTTGAGCTATTGCATGCAAGAAATGTTGGATGGAATGTCAAGTTGAAGCTCAAGAACATAGCTGGAAAACCTAGAAATCTTGGTGTCCGCTCAAGCGGGGAAACCGCTGCTCGAGCGTGAAATACGGGCTCCCAGCATTTTTTTGCAGACATAACTCCCGCTCGAGCGGGGAAGTTCACGCTCGAGCGGGGAGCCATGTAGAGAGGCCTTCCGCTCGAGCGCCAGAATGCACGCTCGAGCGTAATTTTGACATAGCCAGTACTTTTGCAGGCCTCTTGGGTCCGCTCGAGCGGGGACCCTGTTTTCAGAAATTTTGTTTATGCATTCTGTGTTTCTTTTTTCCGTTCTCTTTCACTTGCAAGCACTCTTAGGCATGCATTAAGCATTGTAATTGAGTTAAAGAGATTAGAGTGAAGCCTGAAGAGGAATATGTGAATTAAAGAACGGATTGAATCGTTTGTGACCCATATGTGCTATATGATGTGTAGGGTCAAGCTCCAGGGCAAATCCACAAGCCGATCACTGTGAGTAATATCTTAACAAGATATTTGAAATATGTTGTTGTCCAATTGTTTACTTCTATGTAAGTTTTGTAAGTTCATTAATTTGAATGGTGGACACCGATTGACATAAATGATTGGGCCAAAGGCCGATTGACATGAATGATTGGGCCGAAGGCCGATTGACATAAATGATTCGGCCGAGGGCCAACTGATACAAGTGATTGGGCCGAAGGCTGTTTGCTGTAACTGTTTCAAAGATTTCTTATGTATCTTTCTTATTTGATATTATTCGCTGGGCTTTCGCTCATGCTCATTCATGTACATGTAGATGAGCCAATGGACATCCAAAACCAGCCTCAGTTAAATTGTGAGAAACAGTCAAAGTTTTGAGGAGTCAGCCCAAACGTCTCACACACGAGACTGTCTTCGCCTTTGTCCTTTGTTCATAGTTTTGTTATGCTGGCGAAAGCAATGGACTACTTTTGTATATAAGTCTTGGGTTCGACTGACTTAAACTTGTATGATCCTGTATGTATAGTGTTTTGTGTTAGTACATATTTTGATGTGAGTTATTAACATATAAATGTTTGGAACGTTATGGTGTGCATATAAGCACAGCTCTATGGATAAAGTTTTAAATTTACTTCCGTTTGGCCCCTTTACTCTGATGAGTTTTGTTTTATTTGGTTTGAGGCCATAGGTAATCTCATGATTACTGGCCGGTTATGGCCTTAACCCATGGGGGTGGGTTCGGGTCGTGATAGAGTGGTATCAGAGCACGAGTTAATAACTCACACACTTGTCCAAAAGAGCAATAAGCATCTAGAAAAGATCTAGGATGCATTCATGTGATAAGTATGAATCTGAAAGCATCAAGAATACGCTTAACTATTAAATGTGAACAACAATGTGTTATAAGTTTGTGAACTACTTGCATTTCAAATTATTTGATTATGTATGCTCTTTAGTAGATGTATGCCTGTGTATCTTTTGTATAAAGTATAATGCAAGTTTAATCAGATGGTGAGAACAAGTGGTGATGAGATAGAGGAATCTTCTACTGCCAGATTGGATAGAATGGAAAGACTGATTGAGGAAATGGTAGAGACATTGAGGCAAAACAGGAATGGCAACAATAGTGGCAGCAGCCACATCCTCCACCTCTACCTCCACCTCCGGCACCTCCTGTGCCAGATAATCAGAACGATGACCGAACCATAGCTCTCACCAAAGAGTTCAAGAAAATGAAACCACCACAGTTCCATGGTGGATTAGATCCTTTGAAAGCTGAAGCTTGGGTTCTCAGCATCGAAAAATTGTTTGAAGTGTTTCCATGTTCGGAGACACAGAAAGTGCTTTTAGCCACCTTTATGCTAGAAGACGAAGCAAGAAGGTGGTGGATGTTAATGTGTGAGAATTACAAAAATGCTGATTGGGCAAAATTTCTGGAAATTTTCTATGACAAGTACTTCTCGCAGTGTGTCCGGGATAGGAAGGTGGCAGAATTCATGGGCGAGGCAAGACAAGATGATCAGAGTCAGTATGAGGCCAAATTCACTGAATTAGCCAGGTTTGCACCACACGTGATTGATACAGACTATAAGAAGGCGAGACATTTTGAAGGCGGGCTTCGAAGCGACATCCTAGCAAGGGTGAATGTCTCGAAGCTGGAAACCTACATTGGGGTACTAGATAGGGCCATAATATCAGAAGCTAATATAGCTAGACAAACTAAACCAATAACTGACTGGAAGGGTAGTAAAAGGCAAGGCTTCTTTTCAAAGAAGAAGTTTTCAAATAAGCAAAATACGGGCTCCTCGAATACTTCTAATTCTTCCTAAGATATAACCCCGTTGTGTACTATTTGTAGTAACAAGCATCGTGGGGTTTGTTACCGTGTGTCAGGAGCTTGTTTTAATTGTGGTAAACAGGGGTATATGGCCAGAGATTGCAAATAGAACAGTGAAAAATTTGCTACTAGTTCGACAACGTCAGTCCCAAAATCGGGAAATGGTACGAGATCTACTCCCGCCGGAGATATCATGAGACAAGGGAGAGTTTTTGCACTTGTTCTGGGCGATACCCGGAATGCCAACGTAGTTGTCTCAGGTACCATTTCTATATGTAATCAGGATGCCTTTGTGTTAATTGACTCTGGATCAACACACTCATTTATAACATGTGCATTTGCATCTAGACTGAATAGACCTCTAGAATTACTGCCATATCTGCTATGTGTGTCTGCTCCATCTGGGGAATCTATATTGTGTGAATCCATATACCGGTTTTGTGACATGCGTATTGAGGATGCTATCCTATATGTAGATTTGTTGCCCTTGAACTTTAGGCATTTTGATGTAATTTTGGGCATGGATTGGTTGACCGAATATTGTGCCGCCATTGATTGTGTGACAAAACGAGTTGTGTTTAAACCACCAGAACATAAGGAAATTGGGTTTGTGGGTAATGGGGTAGTGCCTCCACCTTATTTGATATCTGCAATGAAAGCATGTAAACTAATCAGGAAAGGGTGCCAGGGTTATTTGTGCTATGTGTTGTCTGAACAATCCGTGAATGTTGAATTGAATGATATCCCTATTGTTAGAGAATTTCCAGATGTGTTTCCAAATGAATTACCAGGGGAATTGGTAGATAGGGAGATAGAGTTTACTATTGAAATTGTGCCAGGCACCCAGCCTATTTCCAAGACTCCCTATAGAATGGCTACTGCCGAAATGAAAGAATTGAAAGAACAGTTGCAAGATCTGCTTGACAAGGGGTTTATTCGACCTAGCACTTCGCCTTAGGGTGCACCAGTATTATTTGTGATAAAGAAGGATGGAACCCTACGCTTGTGCATCGATTATCGGGAATTGAACAAGGTAACGATAAAGAACAAATATCCCCTACCCCATATTGATGACTTATTTGACCAGTTGCAGGGATCATAGGTGTTTTCTAAGATTGATTTGAGATCCGGGTATCATCAGTTGAAAGTTAAGGCAGAGGATGTTGAGAAAACCGATATTCAGAACGAGGTATGGACATTTTGAGTTTCTTGTTATGCCATTTGGAGTGACTAATGCTCCGGCAGCATTTATGGACTTAATGAATCAAATTTTTAAAACCTACTTTGACGAATTTGTTGTAGTTTTTATTGATGATATTTTGATATACTCCAAGAATAGACTTGAACATGACCATCACTTGAAAACTGTCCTGCAAATACTTAGAGAAAGGAAATTGTTTGCTAAACAAAGAAATGTGAGTTTTGGTTGGATGAAGTTGTTTTCTTAGGGCATGTGATCAACAAGGAAGGGATTTCAGTGGACGCACAGAAAATAGAGGCGATTGTGAATTGGCCTACACCGACCAATGTAACAGAAGTCCGTAGTTTTATGGGTTTAGCTGGGTACTACAGGAGGTTTGTGAAAAAAAATTCGAAAATAGCTGTGTCTCTTAGCCAACTAACACGCAAGGGGCAACCTTTTGAGTGGAATGATGAAAGAAAATCAGCCTTTCATGAATTGAAAACAAGATTGATCACTGCACCGATTTTGACACTACCATCAGGTACGAAAATTTTTGTAATTTTTAGTGATGCGTCTTCTAAAGGTTTGGGTTGTGTGCTAATGCAGAACGGAAAGGTTATTGCTTATGCCTCCCGACAGTTGAGACTACACGAGAAAAACTACCCAACACATGACTTAGAATTGACCGCAGTTGTTTTTGCTTTGAAAATCTGGCGGCATTATTTGTACGGGGCAAAGTGTGAAGTCTACACGGATCACAAAAGTCTGAAATACTTCTTCACGCAGAAGGAGTTGAATATGCGACAGAGGAGATGGCTGGAATTGATAAAGGATTATGATTTAGAGATTCAGTATCACCCCGAGAAAGCTAACACAGTTGCTGATGCCTTGAGCAGAAAATCAACGGGGAGTATGGCTTGTTTGCTTACTGAACAGAAAAAGATCTTGCAAGATTTTGAGAAGTCTGAAATTGAAGTGGTATTATGTGAACAAGGCGGATTGATAGCCGCTATTATAGCCAAACCGGCAATCATTAAAGAAACTAAACAGAAACAGAAAGAGGACGAATTCCTCAAGAAAGTGATTGACGAATTTGAGACAAGTCCGAAGGCAGAGTTTAGTAATGAAAATGAAATGTTAAAGTTCCAAAACCGAATGTGCGTCCCAGATGTACCGGAATTGAAAAAGAGGATTTTAGATGAAGCCCACAAGTTAGTGTTTGCTATACATCCGGGCAATAATAAAATGTATTGGGATTTGAAACAAACCTATTGGTGGCCTAAAATGAAGAAAGAGATTGCAGAATATGTGTCCAAATGTCTTCAGTATCTGCAAGTTAAAGCTGAACATCAGAAACCGGGCGGTCTACTGCAACCTCTCCCTATTCCGGAATGGAAGTGGGAGCATGTGACTATGGATTTTGTTGTTGGCCTACCTCGGACTTCTCAAGGTATGGATTCTATTTGGGTTGTAGTTGATAGACTGACTAAATCTGCACATTTTCTACCTATTAGAACTACGTTTAATGCTTATAGATTAGCTACCATATATGTTGATGAGATTGTCCGTTTAAACGGAGTTCCGGTATCTATTGTGTCGGATAGAGATCCGAAATTTGTATCTAGATTGTGGAAAAGTTTGCAGGAAGCTATGGGGACAGAACTAAGGTTCAGTACTGCCTTCCATCCACAGACAGATGGACAATCAGAACGAATAATATAGACTTTGGAAGATATGCTTCGAATGTGTGCTTTAGATTTTCAGAGGAGTTGGGAAGACAATTTGCCACTTGTAGAATTTGCATACAATAACAGCCTCCACTCTAGTATCGGTATGGCGCCGTACGAAGGCTTTGTATGGTAGGCGGTGTAGATCACCAATTTGTTAGACAGAGGTCGGGGATAGAGCTTTTCTTGGGCTTGAAATTGTGCAAGACACTTCTGAAAAGATCAAGATCATTCGGTAGAGGCTCAAAATAGCTCAGGACCGACAAAAGAATTACACAGATGTTCAGAGAAGACCTCTTGAGTATGAGGTTGGTGACCATGTGTTCATCCGTGTATCTCTGATGAAAGGCCAAGTTAGGTTCGGAAAGAAGGGCAAGTTGTCGCCCCGTTATATTGGGCCGTTTCAGATTCTCGAAAGGCTTGGCCCAGTTGCCTATAGAGTTGCTTTGCCGCCGAGATTCGAACAAATCCATAATGTGTTTCATGTGTCGATGTTGAAGGGTTACCTCCGAGACCCGTTTCATGTAATTGATTATCACCGGGTAGCTATTGATGAAAATATGGAGTATGCCAAATGGCAAGAGCGAATCGTTGACCGGCAAGTGAAACAGTTGAGAAGTAAGTCCATTCCAATGGTGAAAGCGGAATGGAAAGAACACTATGGGATGGATGCTACATGGGAAAAAGAGGAGGAAATGCGACTACGCTATCCACATTTGTTTCCCGACGAAGGTAAAATAAGTTTGAGAGACCAAACTTCCTAAAAGGGGGAAGACTGTGATAACTCTATCGCTTATTATGTTAATTGGTCCTTAATATGAATATGATTATGTGTTTGATATGATTTTGTGTGCCATTATGTGAAAATATGTGGTTTTGAATCTCTATCTGTTCATCGTAGGAATATCTGTTTGATTATTTACTTTGGAAATTAAATTGAAGGTCTTATCAGCCACAGAACTCGAAATTGATTACGCCATTGTGATTAGCGAAATTGTTAGAACCTACGGTGAAATTTGATTAGAAATTGATTCGGATCAAATTAATTAGATTCAGAACGATTAATGAAGTGCTCAATTATTTAATATTGATATTTTTGATTAGTGGGACTTACCATAAGGGCACTATACACTCAATATCTCTCTTTTATTTCATTTGGCTGATTTTAGCTCCCTAGAGAGTGAGAGAATCAAACTACAGAGAGAGAGAGAGAGTGTAAGAGATTGAAGATTTCTCAAGGAGCTTGAAGATTTTGGAGTGTAACTCAAGAATTAAGCATAAGTTTGGAAAGATTAAAGCTCCTAGGTGAGTAATCAACCCTCAGCATATGAATTTGAGTTGTGATTTTGTGAATTGAAGATTAAATAGTGATCTAGAGCAAGAAATGAGTTGGTTTTGTTGAATTGGAGGCCAATATGTACACGCATGTAAGAAATTGCTTGAATTTCCATAGTTGAGCACAATGTGTATGATCCATGTTGAATTTTTGGTTTAAGTCCATATATTTGATCACCTCTTCACCAAATAAGTTGAGGATATTGTGTATATTCCACATGCAAGTGCAAATCATGGAAGTATGAACCTTGAATGTTTGAATTTAGTGTGTTGGTGATGAGTTTGATTCATGAAATTGAGCTTCATTGGGTTGTAATTTGGGGTTTATACCATGTTAATACAAGTGTACTTGAAGTTTGAGCTATTGCATGCAAGAAATGTTGGATGGAATGTCAAGGTGAAGCTCAAGAACATAGCTGGAAAACCTAGAAATCTTGGTGTCCGCTTAAGCGGGGAAACCACCGCATGAGCGTGAAATATGGGCTCCCAGCATTTTTTTGCAGACATAACTCCCGCTCGAGCGGGGAAGTTCACGCTCGAGCAGGGAGCCATGTAAAGAGGCCTTCCGCTCGAGCGCTAGAATGCACGCTTGTAACAGCGCCCGCGTGGGGGCCTTGATGCTACTACAGTTCGGACTCCCCTTTTTGTTTGTGGTTCTAAATCTTGAACCAAATAGTCCAACTCTGGCAAATCGTTTTGAAGAAAAACAGATTTTTTTGAAAAGTAGTGCCAAATATGGACTGCTTTGCCAGATTACAGAGTCGCCACCTAAATATTTTTTTAAAATGGGAAATTTAGGAAACCCTGACTCGGTGCCGAAGGCCACGTGTCCGTCATAACCAAAGTAGTCTTGGCTCAGGAGCTTGGGTACGATCGGGGAAGGTCAGCTATGAGCACCCTCTTTCGCCCGGTTCGAAGACCAGCCTCTACTAACCATGATATCCGATTTTGAAAACATTACATGCTCTTATTCCAATTATTAGCCTAGAATTACTATGTTATGCGCACAGCAAACAAGTATAGACTAGATTGCCTAATTTGGAAATCAATATTGCATATCCGTTCGTTTTGAAAATGCTTCGGAATTTGCTACTCGCAAGTAGGCTAAAACACGAATTTCAATGAGTTTTCCAACTCAAGCAACCAAACCTCCACCCACAGGCATTCAAACAGTTTATCTCACATAAGCACTTAGCCGCATGGTAAGCATACTGTCATGGCAACATTCACACGCATGTGGTATGCTAAAGCGTAAAATACTTACATCGTACTCCGTGCCAAAACAAGAAACTAGTTAGCAGACATGTATGTCCCTAGGTCGTGTTAAGTGGCTAATGCAACACAGGCAAGGATGCAATTTAGAGTAGGCTCGGCTAACCCTAAAATGGCACGTGAAATGCAATCATTTGATGCACGTATTCAAGTTGGAATTTAGAATACAATGTAGTTTGTATGATGTACCGAGCCCAGTGCATGTTTAGACAAATGCATGGATGCACGCATGCATTGCATAAGGTATGCTAAAATAGACGTGCCCTAATCTACCATCATAAGCAGGTAAATAAAAGGGAAGAAAGAAGTGGGGGTTGGAAGACATACAAACCACTCACCCACACTTATTACAAATTTGCCCCCACTCGGAGGGACCAAAATAATAATACAGATTAATTAACTACGCAAACTAATTAAAATATTACAGTCCAACTAAATTAATCAAATAAATTAATTAATCTAATTAAAGCAGTAAACCGCCTCGAGATGAGGGCCGGATGCAACGCATGCTCGGGACTTGCTCGGAATTGCACTGCCATGCTTAGATTGCCTCTGTTTTCCCTGCTTTGCATCTCAGAAGACTGCCAAAGTCTCAGGAGTCCCTCCCAGGACACTGAGGGACATCATCGGCTGAGTAGGACTTCCACCGGCATCAGCATGAGGTCACCGGCACAAAATTCATCCATCGGCCATCAATAGGCGCGGTCGGCACTAAATCTTGCCGGGCCTTTGAATGTCTGCGAACACTGCAGCTCAAAGACGAGAGGGCAAAAACTTGCATGGCAATGTAATTCCAACAATGTGTGCACCAATCATGCCCCTTATCATATTTGTGACTCAAAGGGGCATGTGCCTCGATTCTCGGGCCACCAATCACGCATTTCCATGCATGATGGCCCAAAGAACCAAATGTGCAACTTCTATTTCAAATGCATGCAAACCAAACAAACACACAAGGGTGCTAAGCCTCTATCATGACTTGGTCAAGAGGTAGAGCATGCATGTTTATGTGATGCAATCTTAGACATGTCAACTAGTATGCAATCATGCCAATGCAAAGGAGCATACAAGCTAACAAACATACAAGGCATGAAACACCAATGTCAACCATCAAGTATGCAAGGTGTAATGTGGGTGTCCAAGCATGCAAACAAGCATGTGACTTCATTCAATCATGTTAGTCCTAACATGCATTTACTTACCAATACATTACAACACTCAAGGAGCATATGCAAGCAACAAGAGGATGGACTTGCACATAGGTTAGGCAGCTCTAAATAAGCCTAAAATCAGTGGCCAAATGCCATAGAAGTGAAGGCTAAGATATATGCAATACATGCAGACATGCAAGCATACATAATCCAACACTTAGGCATAAACAAGCAACTCTTAAGAACACTTAAAAGAGGCTAACATGGACATATTAACATGCATATATAAGCTTTAAAATCATGTTGGACATGGTGCCAAACCAAGCAACAAAATAGACTAAGCATGCAACAAATGGTCCAAGCATCCAAGGCAAGCCAAAGGAGACCTAAACCATGGCTAAGCCAACCAAGCCTCACAAGGCCAAGAAGGCTTAAAACAGGTCTAAGGCAGCCCTAGACCATACAAAAGGGACCTCCTAGATGGCATCTAAGTGGCTCTAGAGCAAGGCACACACAGTGACCAAATCATTAGGCATACAACATATGCTTTCAAAACTTCAAAGAGGCATGCAAGGCAATCATTCAAGCATGTCTAAGGGACTGAAATAGCATGCTAAATGGTTCCAAACCATTGAAAATAATGCAAGCAAGGCATGCTATACTTTCATGCTCTTAAGGCCAACAAGCCAAATGCAAAGAGGCTATGTGATGCAAGCTAAGATCGACCAAAGTAACCATGGACAAACCTTATTCATGGAAAAATAAGCATACAAGCTTCATGAATCTAAGCCTAAAACATGTTAGAATAGAGGCACACAACCTAATGCATGTTAAAGGACTAAAGAGGCATTACAAAGCATCTATGAAAAACATGCAAGGAGTACTAAAACCAACATGATACAAAGTTATAATATGGCAATATGAGCACAAAATACAGCCATGGCATAACCAACAAACAACCAAACATGGGGCTCCCTCAAGAGGCAAAATAGGTCCTTTTCAAGGACAACAAGGAGAGGGGGTGACCCTCTCCTTCTTGGGACTTCAAGGCATCATCTTCACCACTGAAATCCCTCAAGATTTCAGTGGTGAAGAGACCCCAACACCAAAATCCCGGAGCTCTCACAAAATAGCACAAAATGAGGCCTTTTCAAGGCCTAAGGGTGGTCAAACATCCCCAAAGCACAAAACACTCTTAACCAATAATAAAGAGGACTAAAAAACAGAACTTTTTGTATTAAATGCTAAGCACAAAAACAGTTCTAAACTATGCAAAAATGAAGTGCAAAAATGGGGTAAAAAGGGGTAGTTTCTTACCCTTGAAGACCACCTTCACAAAGGTTGATGTTGTTGCTTCCTTGAGCTCAAATCCAACCAAAAACTTCAAGAACCAGCCCTTAGAACCTCAGTAACCGAAGGAAGGTGAAACACTAGGTGCTTGTGTGCAATAATATGGATTAAAGCACCTAGTGTAGAAACAAGAGAGGAAAAGAGAGATAGGATAGATACACAAGTTCTAATCTAGAACCAGAGCCTCTTCTCTGTCTTTTCTCTCTAAAAAAATGTCTAATTTTTCTAACCCTTGAGCCAAGAGAAGAGAGCCCTCTCTTATAGGCAACAAAGCTTACAAGCTAAGCAAACCAAAGGCTCATCCCTCCATACACGTGTATGGAGGGGAAATAAATGCTATACAGCTGCTTCAAAATATCTCAAAAAGTAACTGAACAGTAGTCGGCAGGGCAAAATTGTCATTTTGACAAAATTGACTGCCGACCGGCACAAAAGAGTGCCGACCGGCACAATATAGTGCCGATGGCAACACCAACCAGCCGGTGGCCTCTAGCCATCACGGTGGTGTGTGGGGATGCCTCACAAGGCATTCCTGCCCCTCAAGGCAAAGCACAAGTGTTTGGTGCAAAACCGCACACAAAGCGGTCAAGTTCGGAGGTCCCGAGGCAAGGCGTGGCCGAGAACTCCGAACTCCAAACGAACACGAACATGGATAATCACCGAGTGTTCAAGCGGTGGCGTCGTGTCTTGAGGACGGTCAAAAATGGGGTGTCTCTGATTGCCCTCTTGTGAGAACTCGGAAGTCATAACAATGACGGGAGTGAATGTCAAAGCCCAAAGACGACCCATTTTTGACCAGGCCGAAGACTTAGACAAACATGCAAGACAAGCAAGATATGCGCCCGAAGGCAGGGGCAAAATGCAACTTAAAATGCACGAAGCCGAGCATAACTTAATGATCATGCAAAGAAAGCTGTAACGAAGCACGCATGCGACAGTTTTAAGCTAGCATGCACCAAACTACACTACAATGGAGAAAGGATGTAAGAGAATTATGCAATTCTCAATACGTCTCACTCGGAGGATACAATACCTGTGCGGCTCGTCCGGTTGCACCGGCCTCAAATGAGCCGTACATACAATATCGTGCCTGCAAAGAAAGAACACTTAACAGGTACAATATTGTTAGCAATATGCATGACAATGCGAAATGAATGCAAGATGATATGCAATATATACAAAATGATGTATGAACAATGCAAATGATAATGCAATGCAATTGAAACTATGCAAACTACATGCAAAGCAATTGAATCATGATTCAATCGTGAGCGATTCGAAACCACACAAATGTCAAATAGGTTGATGGAAGTAACAAGTCCGTCTACCATAGAAAAGGTGCCGCAACCTCAAACCAACATACCAGCGTGGAGTAGGCGTGATACACATGCAGAACTATGAGTAATGTAGACGGACACAAGGACAAGTATTGGGTGGATTGACATAAGTGGGGTGACGACCCGCTGAGGAAAGAACAATGATCCTAATGCCGGATGCAACAATTACACTACAATGTAATATGCGATTATGGCACGCGGGCCAAACCGTATCTCGCTTAGGAAAGGCATGCACACATACAAACCATGTCTAACACAGAAAAGGTGCCGCAACCTCAAACCAACATACCAGCGTGGAGTAGGCGCGATGCACATGCAGAACTGTGCTTTGACGTGAAAAGTATGGACACATACCAGACCAAGCTCAACAAGGAAAGGTGCAAGCCATAAATGGAAGGGGATGCAGTGGATGCAAGCAAAAGAAATGGATACAATGGATATGGCACGCAGGCCAAACCAAGTTTTGCCTAGGAGGGCATGTACACATACAAGCCATGTCTAGCACAGAAAAGGTGCCGCTACCCTCAAACCAACATACCAACGTGGAATAGGCGCGTACACATGCAGAACTGTGTTTTGACGTGAAAAGTATGAGCACATACCAGACCAAGCTCAACAAGGAAAGGCGCAAGCCATGGATGGAGAATGATGCACTGGATGCATGCAACTACAATGCAATGGAAATGGATATTTACAGAAAATGCATGACATATGCACTATACTACAATGATGATGCATGACATATGCAGGTTTTTTGAAATGCATGACATATGCATGTTTTTTTTGTTTTTGAAATGCATGACATATGCAATATTTAGAATGATGCATGACATATGCAGTAATTACAATGATGCATGACATATGCATGTGTTTTTGTTTTTGGATTTTTTTTTTAAATGCATGGCATATGCAGTATTTACAAATGATGCATGACAATGCACTATGATGCAACGACTATGATTGCAGCTTTCCCTATCTTACCAACAGGGCGATATACTAGGTTGGTTCAGTATCCAGAATTGAGGCATAAACATGCCGCCTCAACCTATGGGGCTTCCATACAGATTTCAAGCCGAGGGTACACCCCCTAGGTATTTAAACCAGACTTTAGTCTCGGAAATCCTGAACCTTTGTGTTCTAGGCATAAGCCGTTCAAACTCTAGTTTTCACTGTCCCAGTTGGTCTTCTAGGAACTCACCGCAAAAACAGGCAGGTGGCTTTACCCATCCACCGAAAGTCGTCCGGGCATGACAAACGCCAAAGGAATTGCACCTTCAAAGGACTTAAGGTCTCCTAGACCGTATGCAAAATGTATGCATGACAATGCATTTTTTTTTTTTTCTTTTTTGCTTTTGAAGTGCAAATGATGCATGATGTTACGAAAGATGCAAGACAATGCAAATGTATTTTTATTTTGAAATGCATATGATGCATGATGTTTTTGTTGTTGTTTTTTTTTTAATGCACATGATGCATGATGATGGAAAGGATGCATGTTTTTATTGAAATGCGCGCCAACGCGCGGCTTTTGAAATGCATGACAATGCATGAATTGGTGCGCATGACAGCGCGTGACGGGAATCATGCATGATAATGCAGATGCCGAAGGTTTCGCACCTTCCAAGGATTTAAGGTTTCCTAGACCGCGCGTGTTTAAGGTCTCGCCAGACTGAGGTGAAAAACAATGAGGTGCGCAAAATAGCGCGATGAAATGCATGCCAAATGCAATGAGGTGCACCTTAATGCACCGAAGGTCTTGCACCTCCCGAGGATTTAAGGTCTCCTAGACCACGCGTGTTTAAGGTCTCGCCAGACCCGGGGCGAAAAACAATGAGGTGCGCAAAATAGCGCGATGAAATGCAAAATGAGATGCAAGATGAGGCACGCATACCTCATGGATGCAAAATGCAAAACGAAATGCAAATGAAATGCAAAGTGAGGCACGCATACCTCAAGATGCAAAATGCAAAACGAAATGCAAATGAAATGCAAAGTGAGGCACGCATACCTCAGGATGCAAAATGCAAAACGAAATGCAAATGAAATGCAAAGTGAGGCACGCATACCTCAAGATGCAAAACTGAAATGGACATGAGGCACGCATACCTCATTAGACGGAAAATAAAATACAAGACGAAGCACGCGTACCTCGAGATGCAATGAAATGCAAAATGAGGCACACATACCTCGAGATGCGATGAAATCCAAAATGAGGCACGCATACCTCATTGAATGGAAAATGAAATGCAAAACGAGGCACGCATACCTCG
Source organism: Camellia lanceoleosa (assembly GCA_025200525.1). Classification (NCBI taxonomy): domain Eukaryota; kingdom Viridiplantae; phylum Streptophyta; class Magnoliopsida; order Ericales; family Theaceae; genus Camellia; species Camellia lanceoleosa. The sequence goes on from CM045760.1 coordinate 47,550,084, forward strand.
AGATGCAATGAAATGCAAAATGAGGCACGCACACCTCATTGAATGGAAACTGAAATGCAAAACGAGGTACGCGTACCTCATTGAATGGAAAATGAAATGCAAAATGAGGCACGCATACCTCATTGAATGGAAAATGAAATGCAAGTATGAAACGCATGCCACACGAAAATGCAAAACGGTGCAAGTCGCAAGGGACGTGCAAGACGGCGCGATGCGATGCACCGAACAATGTGATGGATGCGTGCAATGCACACGGGGAAACTTTTGAATCTTGTAAAAGAAAAAAGGATACAAAAGGATACAATCTTTGCTTGAATCTGAGTGCCACGCACAGAAGACACGGTCCGAGGTCAAAACGGAGGCCGGTTGAGCATCGGGGATTCACTTTCTTGCACTTTCTTGAGCTATGAAGACCAGAAACTACCCACATGGCCTAAACAAGGCTGTGGGAACATCACCGGCTGGACTAGGTGGCCACCGGCTGGCCACCGGCTGCATAAAAGTTCCACCGGCACAATATTGTGCCGACCGGCACATAATAGTGCCGACCGGCCAAAAGTTCTTGTCGAGGGGCGATTTGACTTTTTGCAATGGGTCTTTTAAAATAGGGTTCCCAACCCTATTTTCTCACTTCTCCACCGCCGAAAATCAACTCTCTCTCTCTCTCTAGAGCCTTTTTCTCTCCTCATTTCGCCATTTCTTTGTGTTTTCGCGCCATTTTCGTCGTTCGATTTGCGAAGTTCATCGCGTTTCGCACATTTTCAACCGAACAAATCTTTGTTTCGGTGCCTCTTTTGCTATTTCCGCTTTTTCAGGACTTGTTCCCCTCGGTTTCCTCTTCATTTCCGTGCATTTTCATCTTCCGGCCTTTCCGGCCATTTTCGCCCCGCTCGGGGTTGACTTTTTCGGTTGGCTTTCCGCATTTCGGATTTTCCGGCCATTTTCTCACTACCATTACCATGGCTGACAACATTCCACACGTCGGGACTCCCCCGGATCATGAGATGGATCCCGGGGCCAAGCTTCTCCCGTTGAGCGAGCGTCCTTTCGACCCGGTGACATACCGCCCAGCGATTCATGTGCTACCACCGGATGGACTCCACCATTTTCGCAGCTTTGACCGAGCACTGGACCCGGAGCTCCTCCTACGCGAGCCGACCTCTCACCTATCCTTTGGCGCTTCCGAGGTAACACTCTTCCCTATTTTACTTTCTGCAATGTAGAACTGTTAACTGTCAAAGTTGTTTTCGTTCTTTAACTGCTTGATTCTGATACACTGTTCACTGTAGTCGATTGCAATCTGCTTACAATTGATATCTGTTTAAGACGGACACATGCACACACACTGCACTAGCCTCAATCACCCAAACACACGGCACACACCGCATTTCACTACAAACTCACCAACACCCAGCATCTGCTTGAATCTGAAAATATGCACGCATGCCATATCTATCTTGAACCACTCAAACATACTGACGCATCACACGTTGTAGTTCACTGTAAGCACACCGACACCCAACACTTATTTGAATCTAAAAAGCTTGCACACATGCCATATTTGCACTGAACCCCTCAAACACGCTGACGCATCACACGTTGTAGTTCACCGTAAGCACACCGGCACCCGGTATCTGCTTGAATCTGAAAAACTTGCACACATGCTAGATTGGCACTGAACCACTGTTTCTTCAAAATTGTACATTTCATATTGCTTTGCTGCTATTTGTTTGAAAACAGGGAGATTCCCATACCATCCGCGGGTATGGGAACGTCGACTTCGAGATTGGTACGCGGAGATTCCCGAGGCGATTCGACGTATCGTGGACGGTAAAAGCGGCTTCGCCATCGCCTCTTCTAGTCAGCCTGGCAGAGAGGTGGTGGGACACCACCGATTCATTCCACCTATCCGTGGCGGGAGACATGACGATAACTCTCTACGACTTCTCGATGCTCACAGGCATCGGGGTGGGTGGTGATCCGATCCCCTTCGACATCGATATGGATGAGTGGACCGCCGCTCAGATCTATTTGCTTGGCGAGGCGCCACCTCTTGCACGTCCAGGTTTCGTCCGCTACTCCTGGTTCGAGGTGCAATTCAGGGTCCAGCCTACCCTCATTGATGCAGCCCCGATGACTCAGGAGGCCGTGGATAGATACGCACGCGGCTTCCTCATGTTCCTGTTTGGGACGACGATTTTCGCCGATCGGGCGAACACAGTGCCTCTCTGCCTTCTCAGCGAACTGGTGGATGTCAGAGATATCTTGCGTTTCGATTGGGGTGGTGCGGCTCTGGCCACCCTCTACGGCTATATGAGCTCAGTCTCCATGGCGGTAACGATTGCTCGGGGGTTACTGGCGTGCTTGGGAGGTACATTTCCTTTTCCGCTTTACATTTCTGCTTTACATTTTCTGTACTCTGCACACTGTACACACTGTAGTCTGTTTCACACAATTTATATCGCATACACGGCACACACATACTCTGCTTTACACTGACTGTACACTACTCACACTATACACTCCGCACAATACACTACACAACACGCGGCTCGGTTATTTCTGCTTTATTCTGTATTCTACTTGATCCGATAGTCATACTGACATCTGTCTTGCAGTTGTGGGTCTATGCCTACTTTCCCAGGCTGGAGCCAGTGCCGGAGACGGAGACTCCTCTAGTCATCCCCTTCTCACGCCGCTATGACGGGAGGTGCACACGGCGGCCGCGGGAGACGTTCAGCTTCTTCCGCCGCTACTTCGACACCATCACTCCCGCAGAGGTATGTTTTACTTGCAGTTCATTTAAGCTTCGCTTTTCCACTGTATATTTGCAATACCAGTAGGTAACAAACTGTATTTCAATTTCAGATCACCTGGCAGCCGTGGGCTCCTTTGCCAGCGATGATGCGGGATCGGTTTGCCGGCGCCGTCGAGACCTCGCGTTACCGGATTCTGCTGGAGGGCCCGGTCTGTCGGGCTTGGTACCTGGGCGAGCGCTTCTTGCGTCAGACCCTGGGCTTACCTGAGCAGATAGTCCCGGTGCACCCTCCTGAGCATATGAGGGACACCGAGCGTTTCACCGCTGAGCAGATGGCGGACTACACCATCGGCTGGGAGGTGAGTGGCTACAGAGGCGAGGGCGATTACTCGAATGCGTCCGGACCTTCATCATCTGACCTCTGGCGGTGGTCGCCGAAGAGAGAGACTCTGACGCCCGGTAGCCGGGCGAGGAGAGTAGGAGGAGGAGCGCCGAGGAGGGCTCGAGTCCGCGGCAGGGGCGGAGTTTAGAGAGGACGGGAGAACAGTTGGCCCACTCTGCCTACTTCACTGACTTTCCGAGGGTCGGATGGGGCGACCTATCAGATTCCCTTCGCCCCTCCGCCGGCTGATCACGAGTTTGTCGGTGTCCCCGACTTGCCTCCGGTATGTATTACTGCATTTCTGTACAGTCATTTCATTTTAGTTTATTTGATATTCCACAGAATATTGATGCATCTGATTCCCTTGCAGGCGTCTTCTGGATACACCCGGCAGTTACTGGAGATGAATGCCTCCATGACGGGGATGCTGCAGCGGACCTTCGAGTTCCTAGCCTTTTACGGCCTTCCGGTATGTTCTCTCTGTCATAGCTTCAAACCATACACAAACTGCTTCGCATAATCTGATGCATAACACAACACTGGATACCCAGCCCTCACGGCACTTGATACACTGTATTCATACACTGCATTCTGTACTGATAAACTGCTCACGGCACTCACAAACTGTACTCATACACTGCATTCTGCACTGATAAACTGCTCACGGCATTCATACTCTGTATTCATACACTGCATTCTGCACTGATAAACTGCTCACGGCATTCATACACTGTACTTTCTGCATTGATAAACTGCTTCATGTATACTGATGCATTTGCCTTTTGTACTTTTCAGCCTCCCTTCCCGATTCCTCCAGTGGGTGGTGGCGCTCCATCTGGACCTCCCATTTCTACTCGGGATGGCAGGATATTCCCCCGCACCAGAGGAGGCGTGCTACGCCGAGAAGCGGCTCGCGGGCTCGAGTTCGAGCGAGTGCGAGGAGGCGAGTCACCCGAGGAGGAGGCCGGGGGCAGCTCGGGCCCGGGCCCAGACAGTGACACTTCTGGTGATGCTCCTGGACTTCTGCCCAGGAAGAGGGCGAGGACAGATCCCCGGTCTTGAGCCATTGATGATCTTGATGACCCGGACTTTTCTTTGTTTCTTTTATTTCTTTTCTTGTACTTTTCTCTTTTGTTGGTAGATAAAGTACTTTGTCTTCAGTAAGCGCATTTTTGTTTCAAAACTATGTACTTGAAAAAGATGATATGAAATGAAACAAACTTTTTGTCTGAAAAGAATGTTATATCTGTACATATCTGCATCTTTCATACTTTGCACTGCATTGCGTCATGTTACACCTCAAATGTAAATGATATTGATTTGTTGTCTGCAAATTGAGCAATTGTACTATGATAATCGGATAACCAACCAATTAACAGCAAAACAACTCATACAAACCACTGCTCAAACTGAATAGACAGCCCATACTCTACTGGGGATCGATCTGCATACAACCCATAACACAGCACTCGGTTCATCCTACACATAGCAAACCCTGAACAAACAGCCCCGATCTGACAAGATGGACTACGAAAACTGAAACGGTTGAGGTTGAAACACACTTGGATGTCCCAAATTTTCTCTTTTCTTCTCCTGCCTCGCATGATTGCAGAGAATGGCACAGCATTCTGAGCACAAGCGATTACTTTTTGGAAAAGGATGGGTTTTCAACCGGGGTATCGAGCCTACCACAGAACACGACGAGACAGACTCAAACAAAGAAACAAAAGGCACACAACCTAACATAATGAGACATGCTCGGAAAAGACTCAAAGCCAAAATCAAGGTCGACAAATCAAAAGACACGACACACAGACATGTTTACAAAAAAACCTTAGATCTCGAGAAGCCAGTTCCTCCGGGTATTATTTCCCACCCTTTCTGATTTGTGATACTCGCATCACTCGGCCCTCAGGCTCGGTTTTTCTCTCAAAAACCCTTTTCTTCACTTTTCTCTCAACTTACTCCTCTCTATTCTTTATTCTCTCATTTTTCATCCCTCCCCAGAGTGGTTGACGAGTAAACGAGAGGTTGTGGGTTCACGCCCGATATAGCTAGCTTGCAGCCACTTCTTCTGGTAGATAAAGTGCCTCTCGGGCAAGTGCGTTGGCGATGAGGGGGAAGACGGAACACCCGACTCAACTGTGCCCCTAGTTCGTCATTTTTTACCATTTTTTTTTTTGTTTTCTAAAACAGTTTTGATCAAAAATGAGAGTTGGATAAACACACTTATTCGATTTTTGATTTAAAATCATGCAAGTCAGGCTATGGGCACTGAAAATTCTCCCTTTTGGGTCCAAACAAAAGGCCCGGTTTTGGAGAATGGAATAGTTTTCGAGAAAATAATCAACTTCAGTAAAAAATTTCAAAATCTATTTTCGCAAACAGTCGATGCTCGACGAGCATAGAACTTACCCTTGAGATGCGCAACCTCGGATCGGAGGCAATGGAAAATTGCCCCTGGCTTAAAGGGGGATAAAGGCAACGGAAAGTTACCCCTGGTTTGGACGGTAACTCAGGGCAACTTGTGGCAATGCATGGCAACAGAAAGTTTCCCCTTGTTTGGATGATATCGCGGCATGCTGTAAACCAGTCCTTGTTGATGACGATCGGACCCTCGGACGCGGAGGAGACGAGGACGGTCTGAATCAATATATGGACACAATCACCTGGAAGGTGTTGGTGGTTGGACTTCAAGAGGAAGTTGATCACGTAGTTCTAACCGTCGTGACCGAGACATCAGATTAGGAGAGGGCACAAGCGATCAAAACCATGACATGGACTGAAACGCTATGGAAGCGTTGGGGGCTGGACTTCAGGGTGAAGTTGCCTACGTATCCCAAACATGAGAATCAAGCCTTACGTAGTTCCGGTTAAGGTACACTCGGGTATTTTAACCTTCACTGTTTAGGCTCTAATTTTTGCCAAGGCGCCTGTTGCAAGTTTTCGACCTTGCGAGCTTTATTTTTCTTCTTTTTTTTTTTTCTTTTTCTTTTCTTTTGCATTTTTTTCATTTCTTTTCTTTCTTTTCTTTTGCTATTCTTTGTTCTTTTCTTTTCTTTTTGCTTCTTTTTGTATTATTTTTCTTCGTCTTTTTGATTTTTTTTTTCTTTGCTCTAACTTTTGCCTGGGCCGCCCTTCCGGGTTTTCGGTCCAGCGAGCCTCTCAAAGGGTAAAAGTGGAGCAAGCCCATGCCAAATGGTTTTGAGTTTGAAGCCTCTCTGTATCCAAGAGAGTGACTGTGGTGTTGATTTGCAGAAGAATCCATCACGGTTGCTTCGTGAGCCTTGCCTGGTGGGATCTGATCTCCTTGATCTGGCTTTGGTGCCTCTTGCTCGAAGGCTGCTTCAAAATGGGCCACACAGGCGTTTCATGGCACTGAATGTTTTGAGCAGATTCCGGTTTGCAACAGATAAATTGAATCTCGAGGCTGAGAGCGATCCTGAGCTGCACAATCTCAAGAGCGATTCCATACAGGTCTTCGCAAGACTGCGCAAAATATTTTATTTTTGAAAGTTTTTAAGAAAGCGACAAATCGCTCGTGTTAAAGATAGTGTGGAACCAGTCTGGATCAGGCCAGGGTCCTTCTCAGTACTCACGCTGACAAGCATGATTTCATTCATTAAAAACTTAACATGCCTCTCTTTCTCTCAAAATGGTCAAAATTTTGCAAAACCCGAGGAATTCCTTCCTCTTTGTTTTTATCACCGCAATGTTTGAAAAGGGTTTTATGAAAAGCTCAGGTCATCATAACGATGTTCAAGGCACAAGAGAGCAGGCGGTACGCACTGTCGTTCCATTCACATTCTCTGGCACAGTTGATTCGAACAGCAACAAATACGGAACGTGATAGCCACAGCTGTTTCATTCAGATTTGTTGGTATAACTGGCTTCTCGGTAGAAACAGACTCAAAAAGCAAAACAACTGTTTATAAGACAAAATGGTGTTTGAGGCAACAACACAGAAATCACCTAGTATACTATACAAGGGAGACTGTCTCATTACAACAAGACAGACTCTGTAAGCAAAAAGACTGACTCAATACAGAGAGATAGACTCAAAACAAAACAAAAGACTGACTCGACACCCAAGTCAGGATTTACAAAAACTAGCGCTAAGGTGTGCTCAAAAATGCGTGCAAACGCCACATCCAAAAATGTACCGCATAATCGCCCAGCGGTTCACCTTCGATTACATACTTGCGATTCAGATCCTTGAAATCCAACAACTGAGTGGTGACGGACTTTGCTGAGGTAGGCGGGAGGATAACCTCGTTGTCAATCAAATCTTGTACCTCATGACGGAGGCGGAAGCAATTATCAGTGGCATGGCCAGTCTGCTAGTGGTACGCACAGTACAGGGAAGCATCATGCGTGGCAGGGAGATTCTTAGGTAGGGGTCAAGGCTCCAAGGGTTTAAGATGCCCCTTTTTGGCCAAAATCAAAAGTGCCCTAGACAAAGGCATGTAGAGAGGGTGGAAGACCCTGTGCCCTCGGGGCAGGTACTTTGGGGCCTGAGCACTCTTACTAGATGCACTAGCGAATGGATCGGCGGGTGCGGCCTTGGATTTTTGATCTTTTCCGGATGCAAGGTTGGAAGCGGGAAGAATTGTCTTGACATGACGGGGCCTATCCCGATTCTCTGATTGACTGGAACTGCCCTCAGGCGGAGTGGGGAAAATGTCCTCCACAGCTTTTGACACAACTGCGGATATCTGTTGCTTGTTCATCCCTCCGGCTTTCAAAGCCTCTACTGCCCACTGCAGTTGTTCGATGGGGTCGGCATCTGTCTTCATCTTGCCTCTATCTCTGGCCTTGGCCTGATCTAGAGTTTCGTTTGCTGCGTCGTTACCATAGCTGGAGGTCATCTCCGGTTGGTTGAGTTCAATTACAATTCGTCCCAAAGAGCGGGGCTCTGGGGTATGAAGCCTCCGGCATATGGTGTGGCTGGTGGCGAAACAGACATTCCATAGGCGAGATCCGCCACGGATCTTTGAAGATCACCTATCATTCCCATTAGTTCAAATGTAGTAGGCTCGCGAGCCTGATATAGTTGAGGAGTCCATATTGGATGTGCGGCAGGCGACCTAGGTGGATGCGGCATGTCAACAGTAGTCTCATCTTGTAGGATGATTCCCTGACTCAACGCGGCCGTCATGACCACAATCTCTTCTAAGTTTTGCGTCATGTTCGATTCGCCTCAAAGAAGAAGAAGACACTAGTCGTTCGATCGACCCTCTGAATCTCGAATCAAACAGAAAACAAGCAAGATTTCAAATTTCAAACAGATCAAACACGGATGTAGCCGACAATCAGATTTACTATCGATCACTGTTCCCTAGGATTACTGTTCAAAACTGAACTGACACCCGCAGACACAACTGATTCTCAACAATACTGATACTAGTGCCCTCAGGCCTGATGCTCAAACTTTGCAAACTGATATATGCGTTCCCCTGCAGAGATACACTCTAAAAAGCACATAGCAGATAAATGAGAGCCAATACACCCCTATGTTGGGGTAGGGTTTCCCTGTCCTATTTTGTCAGGAGCTAGGGTTTTACTATGCACACAGCGGTTTCAAATAACCTATATCGGGTAAGCAACCTGTCCTAGTCTGGAATGGTCACTACGGATTCCGAATATGCACTAGGTCGAATGGTCAAAAAGGGTGCCCCGGTAAAACCGGGGTTTGTGTTCCCATACTGGCAGAGCCCGCAACCGGTCAGCCTTATGGACATGCCTTGACAAGACAAGCCTCCGGCAAACCGCTCAGGAATAGCAGATGGCCAACACGGTGTCCTAAGCGCACCAATGCACATGCAATGCACAGAAACACATAAGTGTAGTCAAAAACGGATATCACGAGTTCGAGTCAAGCTCTCTAAAATCCCCAGCAGAGTTGCTAGAAACTGTAACAGCGCCCGCGTGGGGGCCTTGATGCTACTATAGTTCGGACTCCCCTTTTTGTTTGTGGTTCTAAATCTTGAACCAATGAGTCCAACTCTAGCAAATTGTTTTGAAGAAAAACAAATTTTTTTGAAAAGTAGTGCCAAACATGGACTGCTTTGGCAGATTACAGAGTCGCCACCTAAATATTTTTTTAAAATGGAAAATTTAGGAAACCCTGACTCGGTGCCGAAGGCCACGTGTCCGTCATAACCAAAGTAGTCTTGGCTCGGGAGCTTGGGTACGATCGGGGAAGGTCAGCTATGAGCACCCCGTTTCGCCCGGTTCGAAGACCGGCCTCTACTAACCGTGATATCTGATTTTGAAAACATTACATGCTCTTATTCCAATTATTAGCCTAGAATTACTATGTTATGCGCACAGCAAACAAGTATAGACTAGATTGCCTAATTTGGAAATCAATATTGCATATTCGTTCGTTTTGAAAATGCTTCGGAATTTGCTACTCGCAAGTAGGCTAAAACACGGATTTCAATGAGTTTTCCAACTCAAGCAACCCAACCTCCATCCACAGGCATTCAAACAGTTTCTCTCACATAAGCACTTAGCCGCATGGTAAGTATACTGTCATGGCAACATTCACACGCATGTGGTATGCTAAAGCGTAAAATACTTACATCGTACTCCGTGCCAAAACAAGAAACTAGTTAGCAGACATGCATGTCCCTAGGTCATCTTAAGTGGCTAATGCAACACAGGCAAGGATGCAATTTAGAGTAGGCTCGGCTAACCCTAAAATGGCACGTGAAATGCAATCATTTGATGCACGTATTCAAGTTGGAATTTAGAATACAATACAGTTTGTATGATGTACCGAGCCCGGTGCATGTTTAGACAAATGCATGGATGCACGCATGCATTGCATAAGGTATGCTAAAATAGACATGCCCTAATCTACCATCATAAGCAGGTAAATAAAAGGGAAGAAAGAAGTGGGGGTTGGAAGACATACAAACCACTCACCCACACTTATTACAAATTTGCCCCTACTCGGAGGGACCAAAATAATAATACAGATTAATTAACTACGCAAACTAATTAAAATATTACAGTCCAACTAAATTAATCAAATAAATTAATTAATCTAATTAAAGCAGTAAACCGCCTCGAGATGAGGGCCGGATGCAACGCATGCTCGGGACTTGCTCTAATTGCATCGCCATGCTTAGATTGCCTCTGCTTTCCACCTTTGCATCTCGGAAGATCGCTAAAGTCTCGGGAGTGCCTCCCAGACACCGAGGACATCATCGGTGAGTAGGACTTTTACCGCATCGAGATGAGGTCACCGCACAAAATTCATCCATCGGCCATCAATAGACTTCCTGGCGGCACTAAATCTTGCCGGCAGAACTCTGCAGAACTCACAAAGAATAGAGGGCAAAAACTTGCATGGCAATGTAATTCCAACAATGTGTGCACCAATCATGATCCTTATCATATTTGTGACTCAAAGGGGCATGTGCCTCGATTCTCGGGCCACCAATCATGCATTTCCATGCATGATGGCCCAAAGAACCAAATGTGCAACTTCTATTTCAAATGCATGCAAACCAAACAAACACACAAGGGTGCTAAGCCTCTATCATGACTTGGTCAAGAGGTAGAGCATGCATGTTTATGTGATGCAATCCTAGACATGTCAACTAGTATGCAATCATGCCAATGCAAAGGAGCATACAAGCTAACAAACATACAAGGCATGAAACACCAATGTCAACCATCAAATATGCAAGGTGTAATGTGGGTGTCCAAGCATGCAAACAAGCATGTGACTTCATTCAATCATGTTAGTCCTAACATGCATTTACTTACCAATACATTACAACACTCAAGGAGCATATGCAAGCAACAAGAGGATGGACTTGCACATAGGTTAGGCAGCTCTAAATAAGCCTAAAATCGTGGCCAAATGCCATAGAAGTGAAGGCTAAGATATATGCAATACATGCACATGCAAGCATACATAATCCAACACTTAGGCATAAACAAGCAACTCTTAAGAACACTTAAAAGAGGCTAACATGGACATATTAACATGCATATATAAGCTTTAAAATCATGTTGGACATGGTGCCAAACCAAGCAACAAAATAGACTAAGCATGCAACAAATGGTCCAAGCATCCAAGGCAAGCCAAAGGAGACCTAAACCATGGCTAAGCCAACCAAGCCTCACAAGGCCAAGAAGGCTTAAAACAGGTCTAAGGCAGCCCTAGACCATACAAAAGGGACCTCCTAGATTGCATCTAAGTGGCTCTAGAGCAAGGCACACACAATGACCAAATCATTAGGCATACAACATATGCTTTCAAAACTTCAAAGAGGCATGCAAGGCAATCATTCAAGCATGTCTAAGGGACTGAAATAGCATGCTAAATGGTTCCAAACCATTGAAAATAATGCAAGCAAGGCATGCTATACTTTCATGCTCTTAAGGCCAACAAGCCAAATGCAAAGAGGCTATGTGATGCAAGCTAAGATCAACCAAAGTAACCATGGACAGACCTTATTCATGGAAAAATAAGCATACAAGCTTCATGAATCTAAGCCTAAAACATGTTAGAATAGAGGCACACAACCTAATGCATGTTAAAGGACTAAAGAGGCATTACAAAGCATCTATGAAAAACATGCAAGGAGTACTAAAACCAACATGATACAAAGTTATAATATGGCAATATGAGCACAAAATACAGCCATGGCATAACCAACAAACAACCAAACATGGGGCTCCCTCAAGAGGCAAAATAGGTCCTTTTCAAGGACAACAAGGAGAGGGGGTGACCCTCTCCTTCTTGGGACTTCAAGGCATCATCTTCACCACTGAAATCCCTCAAGATTTCAGTGGTGAAGAGACCCCAACACCAAAATCCCGGAGCTCTCACAAAATAGCACAAAATGAGGCGTTTTCATGGCCTAAGGGTGGTCAAACCTCCCCAAAGCACAAAACACTCTTAACCAACAATAAAGAGGACTAAAAAATAGAACTTTTTTGTATTAAATGCTAAGCACAAAAATAGTTCTAAACTATGCAAAAATGGAGTGCAAAAATGGGGTAAAAAGGGGTAGTTTCTTACCCTTGAAGACCACCTTCACAAAGGTTGATGTTGTTGCTTCCTTGAGCTCAAATCCAATCAAAAACTTCAAGAACCAGCCCTTAGAACCTCAGTAACCGAAGGAAGGTGAAACACTAGGTGCTTGTGTGCAATAATATGGATTAAAGCACCTAGTGTAGAAACAAGAGAGGAAAAGAGAGATAGGATAGATACACAAGTTCTAACCTAGAACCAGAGCCTCTTCTCTGTCTTTTCTCTCTAAAAAATGTCTAATTTTTCTCTTATAGGCAACAAAGCTTACAAGCTAAGCAAACCAAAGGCTCATCCCTCTATACACGTGTATGGAGGGGAAACAAATGCTATACAACTGCTTCAAAATATCTCAAAAAGCAACTGAACAGTAGTCGGCAGGGCAAAATTGTCATTTTGACAAAATTGACTGCCGACCGGCACAATATAGTGCCGATGGCAACACCAACCAACCGGTGGCCTCTAGCCACTGCCGGTGGTGTGTGGGGATGCCTCACAAGGCATTCCCTGCCCCTTCAAGGCAAAGCACAAGTGTTTGGTGCAAAACCAGACACAAAACGGTCAAGTTCGGAGGTCCTGAGGCAAGACACGTAGCCGAGAACTCCGGGAACTCCAAACGAACACGAACACGGATAATCACCGAGTGTTCAAGCGGTGACGTCCAGGTCTTGAGGACGGTCAAAAATAGGGTGTCTACAACGCTCGAGCGTAATTTTGACATAGCCAATACTTTTGCAAGCCTCTTGGGTCCGCTCGAGCGGGGAAGTCCACGCTCGAGCGGGGACCGTGTTTTCAGAAATTTTGTTTATGCATTCTGTGTTTCATTTTCCGTTCTCTTTCACTTGCAAGCACTCTTAGGCATGCATTAAGCATTGTAATTGAGTTAAAGAGATAAGAATGAAGCCTTAAGAGGAATATGTGAATTAAAGAATGAATTGAATCATTTGTGACCCATATGTGCAATACGATGTGTAGGTCAAGCTCCAGGGCAAATCCACAAGCCGATCACTGTGAGTAATATCTTAACAAGATATTTGAAATATGTTGTTGTCCAATTGTTTACTTCTATGTAAGTTCATTACTTTGAATGGTGGACACCGATTGACATAAATGATTAGGCCGAAGACCGATTGACATAAATGATTAGGCCGAAGGCCGATTGACATGAATGATTGGGCCGAAGGCCGATTGACATGAATGATTGGGCCGAGGGTCGACTGATACAAGTGATTGGGCTGAAGGCCGTCTGCTGTAACTGTTTCAAAGATTGCTTATGTATCTTTCTTATTTGATGTTATTCGCTGGGCTTTCGCTCACGCTCATTCATGTACACATAGGTGAGCCAAGGGACATCCATAACCAGCCTCGGTGAAATTGTGAGAAACAGTCAAAGTTTTGAGGAGTCAGCCAAACGTCTCACGCACGAAACTGTCTTCGCCTTTGTCCTTTGTTCATAGTTTTGTTATGTTGGCAAAAGTATTGGACTACTTTTGTATATAAGTCTTGGGTTTGACTGACTTAAACTTGTATGATCCTGTATGCATAGTGTTTTGTGTTAGTGCATATTTTGATGTGAGTTATTAACATATAAATGTTTGGAACGTTATGGTGTGCATATAAGCACAGCTCTATGGACAAAGTTTTAAATTTACTTCCGTTTGGCCCCTTTACTCTGATGAGTTTTTGTTTTATTTGGTTTGAGGCCGTAGGTAATCTCATGATTACTGGCTGGTTATGGCCTTAACCCATGAGGGCGAGTTCGAGTAGTGACACGTTCTATGCACGAGATAAATATTTTTTGTCCATATATATTATACTCATTTTTTTTTTTATCATTTTGTTTCTCTTATATAAAACTTTTGATTTAACTCACTTTTTTTGAAAATTAAGTTTTTATTTTTTTAATTTTTTAAAAATATTTTACATAGTTTTTTTAAATTTTTTAGATATAGCTAATCTAGATACACTTAAAAAGTATAATATTTATATATAAAAAAAACATTTAAAAAATTCACCAAATACAAAAAAAAAAAAAAAAAAAATTAATAATAATAATAATTGAAAAATAAGAAAATACAACACATTTTCGTATTTTGTTGTATTCAATAAATCTTTTAAAGATTTTTGTACAAATTTTATACCTTTTAAACTTTATTTTTTATTGAATTATTTATCCACTAAAATCATAAACAAAATATAGTATTAAATTTAATAGGTTCTTGCAATCTAAGAAATTAAAGAAGTAATGAAAATAATTAAATTTTAATCTTAAATTAAAAACTTTAAAGAAAAATAAAAGAATTGAAATCATGTTTGATATGGTAGAATTTTCATTTCAAAACATAATATTTCCAATTTTTAAACCAAGTATGTACATATATATTTTGGATTTTGTAAAACAAAACAAAACATGAAAGATTAAATTTTGATTGGAACACTCATAGTACCATCCACAATAGTAATCTTTATAAACCATTTCCTACCATATCTCAAAGTAAGACATGCAAAAAATAAAAAAAGAACAATACTACAACCAAAAGAATTTATATGAACACAATTTAAATTACAATCTGCCAAAAATCGAATGTATATGAACACTATTTAAATTCCTAATGCAAATCAAACCCATACTTTTCTCAATAAATACAAAAATATGTCTTTGTGCAAGTCTATTCAAGGTATTTCAATAATAAAAGTATACCATTAATGAGAAGAAACAGAATGAATCTGCAGAATTGGGCTTGAAAGTTGTTTGGGTTGAAATTCTCTTAAAACTTAAAAGATTTGTGGTTTGAAAATCTACAACTTCAGCAGCCCATGTGCATGTTATTCCAAGCTTGTAATTTTTGAACCGTAAGTGCAGCTGAATTTGTTAGACTGATCTGCCTATGTCTGCACGTAAAGTTATGGGTAAATCACACTTGCTTTTTCTGCAATCTTTATAATGAAAATACAAAATCACAAATGGTTGGGAAAAAAAAAATTATTAGAGCAAGAGAAAAAGAAAAATAGAGACATGGACACTACATTTTTCAAAGCATAAGAAAAAGAGAAACAGAGACATGTTTGTTGCCCTCATAAACAATAGCCATGTGCACTTAATTAAGCTCTATGGAGTGGGGCAGAGGAGAGAGATTTGTGTTTATAGGATTCTTCAATGGAGATGAGGGAGAGATATAGAACCAGAGAGAAGATTGAGTTATATATATCCTATTGAGTCTTCAATAAAAATTCAAAATTGGTGGAACAAACACTTCACGAATATCCTCAAGGACACAATATGCTACAAATTATTAGAGCAAAAGAAAAAGAAAAACAGAGACATGGACATTACAATTTTCTACAATCTTTGTAGTCAAAATACAAAATCTCAAATGCTTGGAACAAAAAATAAATTATTAAAGCAAAAGAAAAAGAAAAACCGAGACTTGCATTTGATGGCGGATTGTGGATTGTTGGCGTTCACTGCTGATGAAAGAAGTTGATGAAGTACATGTATTTGCAGTAGTGGATTGTTAGAAGTAATGGTTTAAAGGGATATGGATAGATGAGTGGGTTTTTTTTTTCATTTTTTTTTATTTTTTATATCTGTCTGTTGTAGGATAGTGAGAGAGTGGAACTGAAAGTGTTTGAGGGTAGGAGAGATTTTTTTGAGGTGGGAGAGTAACAACTTTTTATGGATAGGAGTTGTGGATAGTGAGAGAGTTGGAGTGAAAATCTTTGAGGGTAGGGAGAAATGTAGGGTAGGAGAGAATAGTGGAAGAGTAGGAGTTTTTATTGTTATGAAAGTCTTTGACAGGGAAGGAAAAGAGCTATAAACTCAAAAGAGAGTTGCCACGTATTTTTCAAATTTATGAGAATTTTAGAATGGTATTTTGAAGGTTTTTGGAACAGCATTACATTCTATTATATATTGTATAGATAGATAGATATAGATATAGATATGAGAGACAGGGAGAGAGGGAGAGCCACCCACCGAGGCCGATCACTGTCTCCTCTGTGTGTATACACAAATCTATTTTAGATTTGTTCTTCCTTCTCCTTCTCTCCCTTTCTCCTTCTTCTTCTTATTTTCTGCTTATTTTCTCTCGTTCTCCTTCCTTTCTCCTCATTTTCTTCTTCTTCTTCTTCTTCTTCTTCTCATTTTCTTCTTCTTCTTCTTCTTCTTCTTCTTCTTCTTCTTCTGTCTAATTCACAGACAAAACGGAGGCGAAAAAAAAAATGCCCAAAATGATATTTTGGGTAGTAGAGTCATTCGGGCCAAATGCAATTCAAGCTACGAGACATTATTTATTATTTTATCCCATGCATAACACATGTGATATGCTAGTCTATATATATATATATATATAAGGAAAAGAGACTTTTTAAGAACATTGATTATGGGAACTCCAAACTCCCAAAATTTGTTAATTTTTAAAGAAATTAAAAAAAAAAAAAAACTCTATTGGTTAGTTTCTTAAGCCAAAAAGAAAAAAGAAAAAAAAGAAAAAAAAAACTCTAATTATCTATGATTTTGAATTTTTAAATTCAAAACAATAACTTACCCTCACTCTTTTCAAAAATAATATTGATCAAAACAATTCAAATCAAGAAACAATAAAGACACTAATTATCTATGATTTTAAATTTTAAAATTCAAAATAATATGGTAAGTCACCCTCATCCTTTCCAAAAATAATATAAATCTTAAAATTTTAAATACTCAATCAAATTAAAAATTCAAAAAAAAAATTTCTTTAGAATAGTCGATGTTTGATCCTTTTTTTTTTTTTTTTTTTTTCATCCTGGTCAACTCTTCTCTAAATGTAATGATGCAAAGATTAGTCTCTCTTTTTGTCAATAGTCCAAACTTATTTCAAGTTTGTTTGTTTGTATTATTATTATTGTTTTGTGTAAATTTCTATTTTTGTGTGAGTATTTTTTTTTTTCTCTATATGACTTTTTTTTTCCAGCTAAATTGATAATAAATATATATGTATATATCTGTTTAACTATCTTTGTTTTGAGAGTTAATTTGAAGTTTTATTTTTATTTTTTTGGTGGATGTTTATGTATTTTTTATATTGTTGTTATTTTATTTTAGGTATATGTAAATTGATAATACAGTTATAAGTTTTTTAATAGAATATGGCGTTTTATGTTGTTATTTATGATTTGGCCATTTTTTTTTAATTTCTTAAAAAAAATTCAAATTTTTTTATTTGTAAAAAATTAAAAAAATTTAATTGACTTACCCATCAATAAATAAAATTTTAAATAATGAATATTGTTTCATAATTTATGGATTTAAAAAAAAAAATTTATCACCCATATATGGAATAAGAAAAACTAAAACCACACATTTTTTTATTTTTTATTTTTAACTCTTTAAAACTCTAACGATACCTTTTTATTTCTCCAATATTGTCTTTTTAAATTTGCAATGATAAAAAACTATACTATAGTTGCATAGTGGTTAGTGAAGATGGTGAGCATGGCAACAACTAGGATGATGATGAGCTTGGTCAAAGTATTGTTTGGGTGAGTTTTGAAAATGTGAATATTACTTAAAAGAATAATAGATACTTTGGGTGATAAATTGATTTAGAAAATTAATATGTGGTTGAGATCAAGTGTGAATTTTACTATATAAAATTGAATATGAATCATATATTGTTTTTTTTATATATCATTTTGGGTACTTTTGTATAATTATAAAAAAATTATTGTGATTACGTGTTATTTATCATCTAATATATTATTACTGTATTATTATAATGAGTTTTATTATTAATGTCTATTTTCAATGTAGTGGTGAGATGTCACATGATAAATAAAAATATGTTTTGTTCTTATTATTATTATTATTGATAATATATTTCTTTATTTATTTTTTACAATGTTCAAAAAATAATTTATGTTTATTGTTAGTTTTTGTAGATGAGAAGTCAAATATAAATTATATATAATTCAAGTTAAAACTAATTTGAGATTGAAAAGGAAAATTCCAAAAGAAATTATAATTATATATAATTTAAAAATATTTTTTTAAAAAATACAAAAAAAAATTGGAACTATAAATTATAATTATCAAACAACCTAATTCTATTACGAAAAAAAACTAAATGAAAAACTTATCAAATTTAAATTTATAATTATTAAATATTTTTAATAAGCCATCAATTTTTTATTCAAATTCTAGCATGATCTGGTTTTAATAGTTTTTCATATATAAATATATCTTTTAAGAAGGGTAAATTATATCGATAGTCCTTGCATTTTGTCTCTTATGTCAATTTGATCTCTGTAATTTTAATTAGTTTGATTTTGACCATTAATTTTAGATTTTATATCAATTTGTTCCAATTGATAATGTCGGTTAAAGTTTTTAAAATAAAATAGTTATTGAGTTTGTTGACATTAACTTTCTGAGTTAAACAAATTTATAATTTTATCTATAAAATTATAACAGATGCTACTCATATGTGTAATTTAAATAAATAAATAAATAACACTAGCAATTATAACAATTAGACCAAATTAAGACAAAATTATAAATTCATGATCAAAATCGAGCAAATTAAAATTGCAAGGACAAAAATAACACAAGAGTTAAAATATAAGGACTACTAATGTAATTTATTCTTTTAAGAATAACTACATAATTTCTTAATTAATTTTAAAATTGTTAATAAATATACCAAACAAATATGTACATAATTCCTATTTTTTGTTATAATTTTTTTTAAATATATTTACTAATTAAAAATTAAATAAATAGGTTGGTCTACTAACTCATGGATTGGACATGAACTAAATGATTCTCCAAGGATTAAGCTTAAATCAAGAATTATTGGCAAAAAAATCGACTTAAACTAAATTTTCTTAATTACTTTTTAGTGTTTAATCCAATATTAAAACCCTCCAAATTTGCTCATATCAGTCATGAATTGATAAGTTATGATAAAATTTCAATTTATTAGGACTAAAATATGACCTACAATTTAAGGTGGCTCTATCTTAGATAATTTTTTCATCCATAATATATATATATATATAACACTATTCATTTAATTGTTTTAAACATAAATATATAGTTTTTTTAAACTAATTTCAAAATTTTTAATTATTATA
The DNA here is from genome assembly GCA_025200525.1 of Camellia lanceoleosa. Taxonomy (NCBI): domain Eukaryota; kingdom Viridiplantae; phylum Streptophyta; class Magnoliopsida; order Ericales; family Theaceae; genus Camellia; species Camellia lanceoleosa. The sequence goes on from CM045760.1 coordinate 47,569,395, forward strand.
AAAAATACTTACAAATATCTATTTACTAATTTAATAAATAGATAGGTCAAATGATTCATATAAGTTGGGAATAGATAAAGATAATTTTTAATGATTAAGTGAAGGATAAGTTGGCATAAATCTAATGTTAAGCCTAAATTTAATATTACAAGTGAATTTTAATTCATTTTTACGTAAATCTTATAACTAAGATAAATTATAATTTTAATGCTAGACAAATTTTTAGACTTTACAAAATATGAAAAAATTAATGTATTGACAAATGTAATTTACCACTATCCTTTGATAAATTAAATTTACGAAACTCATAAGATGAAATGTATTTATATTTTATCATAAATATAATTTTTGTGTTTTATTTTTTAAGTTTTACCAATTAAATTATGACATGTATTTGTTATCAAGAACTTAAAACACACAATTAATGACATAAGAATGAAAAAAAAAATTATCTTATATGTATATAGCGATCCCGGGTTTTTTCCTCTTGTGTATAGTGATCCGGACTTGTCTCCGGAGATGTTAGTAGTTGCTTATATCTTGTTTGTATCCTTTCGTACCTTGTATTTGAGTTATAGGATGTGTTGGGCAGGTTTGTTTCGGGTTGGTTGAGCTTAGAAACCAAGAGTAGTTGCCTAGATTTTTGCCTTCACGCTCGAGCGGAGCTTTTGACGCTCGAGCGGGCCCTTCGTTGTTGCTTCTCCGCTCGAGCGGGAGTTTTGACGCTCGAGCGTGATTTTCCATCTTCTAGTATTTCTTCTACAGTGGTGGACGCTCGAGTGGGCGTTTTGACGCTCGAGCGTGAGTTTGTGTGTGACGCTCGAGCGGGGAGTTTTGAGCTCGAGCGGGGACTTGGTTCAGCAAAAAGTTCTGGAAGTGTGTATCCGCCGCTCGAGCGGGATTTTTGACGCTCGAACGGGAGTTTGTGAGTGACGCTCGAACGAGGGTTTCCTCGCTCGAGCGGGGCGACTCTTATATAAAACCGAGATTCAACTTTTTGGATCACTTTTTCACATCTTTTCTCTCTCTTACTTTTCCAAAACTCCATTGTTGAGCCTCTCTCTCTAGAACCTCAACTTCTCTCTAGGTATTGATCTAGTAGGGGTTGTCTCCTCACATTTGGCCTTTACAAAAAAGTTGTTGATCGTCGAGGGCTATCTTTTGATCCGAGAAACTTGGAATTTGGAGCATTTTCATTTTCTTCATCTTCTTTGTTGGGTGTCATCTTTTGAGGTATGGATTCGTACTCACTCTTATGGTCTTTGACATAGATTTTTGGTTGTTTTGATAAAGTGTTGAAGTTGGGTGATTTTGGGACTTAGGGTTTTAAAATGTTAAAAGAGGGTTTTGGTTATTTTGATTCTAAAATGTGTATTTTGAGTTTCAAAATAATGACATTGTTGTTGGTTGTTGATATTTAAACCATTGGGTCAACATTGGGAAATGGGGTAGAAAACCCTAATTTGTTGTGTAAATTAATGGGCATAATTAATTTGGAAAAGTTGTGGATTTATGGAATTGAGTTGGAAATAATGAAATTGACTCATTATATTGTGAAATTGTGGAGTTGGATTTATTAATCGCTCATTTTTTATAAACATTGATATTTTATTTGTTGGAGCTTTTATTAACTGTTTAGAAATAATTGCTTGGGCTACAGGTGGAGGGTAGTTTTGATTGTTGTAGACAATGCATGATGATTAGGCAAACTAAAACTAATCGATTGAGTATGCTATCGAATATAGCGACGGGAATAATACATTAAGTTTATGTATTGACTGATTGTTTATGATCTATGTTTATATACATGTGTTGTGTGGGAGGAGATAGGGGATGTACTCCACGATTTAGGGGAAGATAGGGGATGGACCTCTAAACCGGACTTTTGTGTGACATTGATACAGCACTACAATGTGTATCAAGTGTTGATTATGGAAGTGTTCGAATTGATTTGATATAGCACTAAAATGTATATCGTTATCAATTGAGAAGTGTAGAAGTGATTCTATGTTATGTTGATATAGCACCGAAATGTGTATCTTTCGTAAAGTGTGGGTATAGCTCGTATGCTTATCTGTTAAGAAGTTGATATAGCTAGTATGCATATCTAATGTAAAATGGGAAACGTTATTATGAGTCACGGTCTCATGTAAGTTGTTGGCCAGGTTCTGAGTCGTTGTTGTAAATTGTGAATTTAGCAAGAAATGGAAAATGGAATGAAACATGGAAATAGTGTCATGTAATGGAAATGGATTATGAATTGATTTATGGGAATTAAACCTTTATCAATTGCTAATGTCTTAGTTATTGCTCATACTGTGTTTAGCATATTTCTATTGGGCGTTGGCTCACCCTATATGAGACATTATTTTCAGGTACAGGTAGCATGCCATCTCCAAGGACATAGCTTGGATGATGATGAGAGTCGAAGACTCTTTTTGTTTAATTGATTGTGTTACATGTTTATCGAGCCAAGGGCTTATTTTCTATAGAGTTAGTACTCTTCTTTGTGTAGCCAAGTGTTAACTTGAAAAGCTGTAAGCCCGTAGGGCATTTGCTTATGTTGTTAACATGTAATACTATTGTAAAAACTACTCTGTCGAATAGAAATGGATGAGTTCCCCTGTATCAATGCATGTCTAAAGTGATGGTTTTTTTTTTTTTTTTTTTTTTTTTTTTTTTTTTTTTTTTTTTTTTGAGGATGTTACAATGTAACTGTGATAAAAATGAATAAAATTTAATTGATTCCAAATTATTTTTACTAAATATTCTAGATAAATTTTTTAAATTATTATTTAATTTTAAAAATTAGTTTTTGATTATTTATTTATACCCGTGCATAGCAAGAGTAATTATGCTAGTTTATATATATAAGGAAAAGGGAATTTTTAGTGAGAAACATTCTTAGAACTCCAAATCCTCATTCTAATTTTTTTGATTTTCTTAATTTTAAATAATTACTTTTATTTGATAATCCCATATCGGAAAAAGAAGAGAAAAAAATGAGTTGTTTTACTCATATAAATAGAATCTTATAATCCCATCCCAATTAGTGAAGAGCCTTGTGAGAGTTTCAATATCTCATACTAATTTCTTGTTTTTTTTAATTTTAAACAATTAAGAAAATTTATATTGGCTAACTTTTATTTGATAATCTCACATTGGGAAAAGAAGGAAAAAATGAATTGTTTAAGTTGTGATAGTTTAAGTTGGAAGCTTTTATCATAGTTTAGGTTGATGGTTCACGAAACTGTACGGTAAAAATATGTCTTTCTAATAAAAGGCCAACTTATATAATTTAAAGACATTTTTTAATAATTAATGTTATTATTATTATAATAAAAGGTTTTTCGAAATTTGGAGACCGTCACCAATCTCTCCTAATTGGGTCCATCTTGCTTTCATGACTACAATTAATTATATTTTTAAAATAATATTTTGCTCCAAATGCAATGATGCAAGTTAATTCCACGATTATGATCATATGGATGGCAATATAATAAGGCACATGTCGAAAATGAGAAGAGGTCAGTTGATTGACTTTGATTTATTTTTAGTTTTTATTAGCAACATTCTGAACAAATTAAAGTTCGATTTACTTTGAGCAAGACTATCATTTATAATCATGTAATTTTATTACATTTAATTTTTAAAAATAAATAATATATATAATTTTATAAATGGATCATATATTTTCATTAAAGATAAATGCATTGAAATCACATGAACATGACTTTAGAATGAATTTGATTTTTTTTTATAAATTTTTTAATATGCATATGAGTTTACAAAATGATCGAGTATGATAAATTCACCAACCTAAACTATGCCTTTCTAATTCCCGTTGGCTAGCTTCCATTTACTTTTTATTTTACAATCCCACATCGAAAAAAGAAAGAAAAAGTGAATTGTTTAATTTATATAAAGTGAATCTTATACTCCCACTTATATAAGTAAAATGAGATTTTTAGTGACAAGCCTTATGATCAATATCTCATATTCATTTTTTTTTTTTCTTAATTTTAAACAATTAAGAAAATCTCTGTAACGCCCTCAAAATAATAACATTAAATTCAACAATATTGACATGCATTGGTATATAAAAGATCAACATCCTTCTATTCATCAAAGTGTTTCCTTACAAAAAGTATTACATATTGACAACAAAAGTAAACGCCCCATAGGCTTACAACTTTCCAAGTCAACACTTGGTTAAAAGAAATGAGTACTAACTCATATACACATTAAGCCTTAGGCTTGAATTTACATGTAATACATCAAAAGGAAAAAAGAAACATCCAAAAAGTCTGACAGCCTTTAGCCTCCCAAGCTATGTCCTTGGAGGTGGCATACTACCTGTACCTGAAAATGATGTTCCCATATAGGGTGAGCCACAGCCCAGTAGAAATACATTAAACCAACTATGAACAATGACTAAAAGATTAGCAGTTGATAGATGGCCAACACTGATACATCCACTTATACCATGTTAAAGTTTTTATGACATACAAGTCCATGTTACTTTTCAGTTTCCATTTCTTATTCATTTCCCAATTCTTAACCATGACTCAGAACCTGGCCAATCAACACATATGAGACAGTAACTTATATTAGACATCTTCCCATTTCACATAGATAAGCATATTAGCTATACCAACACATCAACAGACAAGCATAAGAGCTATATCACATTTCCAGGGATGAGCATAAGAGTTGTATCATCACAATAGTAGATAAGCATATGAGCTGTATCTATGGAGTCCATCCCCTATCTTCTCCCAAACAACATCCGGTTTAGAGGTCCATCCCCTATCTTCCCCTAAACCGTGGAGTACATTCCCTATCTCCTCCAATACAACACAATGCATATAAACAATTATTATACACATTAACAATCAATACATAAAATTAATGTATCCTCTCAACCGTCCTACTTAATGACACATTCCGATAATTTGTTTCCGTTTGCCTAATCATCATGCATTGTCTACAACAATCAAGACTATCCTCCACCGATAGCCCAAAGCAGTTATTTCTAAACAGAAAATAAATGCATCAAATGGATATAAAATCAACATTTCAATTCAATTCCTCATCCCTCAAATTAATTATTTGAATTAATTTATTAAACCAATTTGGGCAAATTCCCATATATCAACAAACAACCCTAAGGTTCCATTTCCACCCATAACCCATCATCTATCTCACTTTTTCCATGCCAATCTTACATATAGATTTATTATAAACAAAACCCCATCTTTTGTAAAATTACACAAAGGCCCAAACTTTCTCAAAATTACACAACAACACCCAACATATCAAAATGCTAAAATTGAAAGACAATCCATAAGGAGGAGTAGGATATCCCTACCTCAAAGTTTGAGCTCCAACGGAGATGAAGACCAAAAACCAAAATGCACCAAATCGCCAAATTTTCAGGTTAAATCAAAGCTCTCAACACCCTCTACCTTTTTAACAAAGAACTTAGGGTAGATTCACACTAGAAAGAGATGGAAATTTAGAGAGAAGACAAGTCTAGAGAGAGAGGGTCTCAGATCTAGGGTTTTAAAATGAAAAGTGATGAAAATGTTATGTTTAAAATCGCTGCTGCTGCTGATATAAAACAGGTTCGCTCGAGCGAAGACTTGGTCACTCGAGCGACCAGACACATGAAACCTCGCTCGAGCCAAGAAAGTCTCGCTCGAGCCAACAACCCAGAACCTCGCTCGAGCTACAAAATGTTCGCTCGAGCCAGCAACTCGACCCTACAGGTCTGCAACTAGACACATGCTCGAGCGAAGAACAAACCAGATCGCTCGAGCGAAGAAAATCTCGATCGAGCCAAGAAATGCAGCTCTCAGGTCCTGAACTAGACGCAATCGCTCGCTCGAGCGAAGCCACTCTGGCTCGAGCCACCAGAAACAAAACTCCACTCTCGCTCGAGCGACCAAACTCTGGCTCAGGCGAAGGACCAAAGACAGAAGCTTGGTCGAGTGAAGAACTACTCGCTCGAGCGAAGACCCAAAATTCTGGGCAACAACACTTGGCTCCCAAACACAACCAACCTGTAATAAACCTGCCCAACACATCCTATAACTCAAATACAAAGTGGAAAATGATGAAAACAAGATAATAATCAACTACTAATATCCACGGACACACGTCCGGATCACTGTACAACAAAGGGTAAACCCGGGATCGCTATAACCTCCCCCCTTAAAGAATTTCGTCCCCGAAATTAAGAACAAGTTTTCGAAAACGGGTTTTTTCTCCATTTTAAACAATGTTACATTTCAATATTACACAACTTGACCCATTACCGGTCATTCCATCTCTTCTCAAGAGGCATCTCACAACAATTACATTTCAACATGTATTCCCCTTCCTTTTCAACCATTTTCAACACACATGGTTTACAATTCCATATCATAATCAATTTTCATGATACATCTCCAGTTCTATAATATAGCCAATATATGCACTATTACAATCAACTTCCATATCAAGGAAAGTTCTACAATATTTCCATAACCAAAACATTCACAATGTTTTACAACTTAAGACATATTTAATGATCTTAAAGTTCAACAATACAACAATATATATAACATATGTTCAAACATCCACAAATAGGTCCGGATATTTCTCTCGGACCTCCAACTCTCGTTTCCAAGTGGCCTCCTCCACTCTGTGATGTTTCCACAAAACCTTTACCAAAGGAATGGTCTTGCCACGCAGGACTTGATCCCGCCTATCCAAGACCCGAATCGGTCTTTCCTCGTACGAGGCATCCTCATCTACCTCTAAGTCGGTCCAATCCAATACATGTGATGGATCCGGCTCATACTTCCAAAGCATACTCACATGAAACACGTCATGAACTCCGTACAACTATGGCGGCAAAGCTAAACGATAAGCGACCTCGCCAATCCTCTCAAGGATCTCAAAAGGACCAATAAACCGAGGGGACAACTTCCCACTCTTCCCAAACCTCATCAATCCCCGCCTGGGTGATATCTTTAGAAAGACATGATCACCCATCTCAAACACCAACGGTCTTCTCCTACGATCAGCCTACGATTTCTGACGACTCTGGGCTATAACAAGCCTCCTACGGATAAGCTCAACTTTCTCCGTCGTTTCCCTCACCAATTCCGGACCCAACAAAGGTGCATCACCCACCTCGGCCCAACAAACTGGTGACCTACACGGTCGGCCATACAAGGCCTCAAACGGTGCCATACCGATGCTAGACTGAAAACTGTTGTTGTAGGCAAACTCCACCAAGGGCAAGTGCCTCTCCCACATCCCACTAAAGTCCAGGACACAACCCCGAAGCATATCCTCAAGGATTTGAATGGTACGCTCAGACTGCCCGTCAGTCTGAGGATGAAAAGCTGTACTAAAGGTCAACTTAGGGCCCAAGGCACTCGGTAAACTCTGCCACAGCCTAGCAGTAAAACGAGGGTCTCTATCTAAGACGATCGTCACTGGGACCCCGTGCAATCTCACTATGTCCCGAATATACAAGTCAGCAAGATGATCTACTGAATCTCTCACGCGCATGGGAATGAAGTGTGCTGACTTAGTCAACCGGTCTACAACCACCCAAATGGCATCACCACCCCGCTGAGTCCTCGGAAGACCTACAACGAAGTCCATAGTGACATGCTCCCACTTCCACTCGGTAATAGGCAAGGGTTGTAACAAACCCGCTGGCCTTTGATGTTCGGCCTTCACTTGCTGACAAGTAAGGCACTTAGACACGAAAGCTGCCACATCTCTCTTCATACCCCGCCACCAAAACTGGCGACCCAAATCCCGATACATCTTAGTGCCTCCTGGATGCACCGCAAGGCGCAAATGATGAAACTCTCGGAGTACCTCCTCTCGGCAAGACTTCGGCACAAACAAATGGTCTCGGTATCTCACAGTCAGGTCAGGATACACCGTCAAGCCCTTCTCAACTTTCCCACTGGAGATCTTCTCCCGGAGGGATTCTACCTCAAGGTCACCTCTCTGTGCCTCTAACACTCGAGTCACAGGTGTAGGCTGTGCAACAACAGAAAACAAGGCCGCAGCCTCAACAGACTCGCCCAGATGCAAATCAAACTCGCCAAGTGCCCCCAACATCTCCCACTCCCGGATGGCTACACAAGCTACATCACTAATGGATTTTCTGCTAAGGGCATCGGCCACGACATTGGCCTTTCCCGGATAATAATGTAACTCCAAGTCGTAATCCTCAATAAACTCTATCCACCTCCTCTGCCTCAAATTCAAGTCTTTTTGTGTAAACAGGTACTTCAGACTCTTATGATCTGAGAACACCTTGAATCTCTCGCCATAAAGGTAGTGCCTCCAGATTTTCAAGGAAAAGATCACTGCTGCTAACTCTAGGTCATGTGTAGGGTAATTCTTCTTGTGAATTTTCAACTGACGCGAGCCATAGGCAACTACTTTCCCCTCTTGCATCAACACACAACCCAAACCCTCTCGTGAGGCATCACAATAAACCGCATGACCCAACCCCCTCTCCGAAATAATCAAAACTGGAGCGGTGGTCAATCTAACTTTCAGCTCTTGGAACGACTTTTCACAAGTCTCACTCCATACAAATTTGACTCCCTTCCAAGTCAGCCTAGTCAACGGTGAAGCTAACCTGGAGAAGTCTTTCACAAACCGGCGATAATACCCAGCTAATCCCAGAAAACTGCGGATCTCAAACACACTCATAGGTTGTGCCCAATCTTGCACTGCCTCAGTCTTGGATATATCAACAGACACCCCTTCCCCTGATACAACATGGCCTAGGAACTTGACTTCCCCTAGCCAGAACTCACACTTCCCAAACTTGGCGTACAGCCTATGGGCTCTAAGCAACTCGAGCACCACTCTCAAGTGTGCCTCGTGCTCCTCCTCTGAAGGTGAATAGATCAAAATGTCGTCCATGAAAACGACTACAAAACGATCTAAGAATTCCCGGAAGATCCGGTTCATCAAGTCCATAAAGACTGCCGGTGCGTTGGTAAGTCCAAACGTTATCACCAAAAACTCATAATGGTCATACCGCGTACGGAATGCCGTCTTCGGAATATCCTCCTCCCTGACCCTCAACTAGTGGTAACCCGATCTCAAGTCTATCTTAGAGAAACAACGGGAACCCTTCAACTGGTCAAACAAATCATCTATACGGGGCATAGGGTACTTATTCTTAACCGTAGCCCGATTCAACTTCTGGTAATCGACACAAAGTCTTAAGGCACCATCTTTCTTTTTAGCAAAGAGGGCCGGTGCTCCCCACGGCGAAACACTAGGGCGAATGAAGCCCTTATCTAGCAATTCCTGGAGCTGAACTTTCAACTCAACCAACTCTGCTGGGGCGAAACGATAAGGTGCCATGGAAATCGACGCCGTGCCGGGCACTAGATCAATAGAGAACTCAATCTCCCGGTGAGGTGGCAAACTAACAAGATCTTCGGGAAAGACATCTGAATACTCACAAACCACCCTCGGCAACACAATCTAGGTCTCATCACACTCACCACTCTCAAAGCTAGCAAGTAGACCCCTAAGCTCACCCCGCCCTCGCGGATCATATGCTGGTGGCAACACACTACCAACCCGGTCCCCCAAGAAATGGAAACACTCCCCGCTCACGGTACAACAAGTGACCCTCTGGCGGTAGCAATCAATAACTGCCCGGTATGACGATAACCAGTCCATACCCAAAATAACATCAATGCCCTTCATGGGCATAACTACAACAGGAAACGGAAGCCTATGATCGGCGACCTCTATATCACAACCTCTACATCCGTGCTTCAAAATCAGCTCACCCCCAAGAGGTGATACAACACATATAGGAGATGCTAACAGTGCTAACTCCAACTCCAATACAGATGCAAATGCAGCAGATACAGAAGAATGAGACGCACCCGTATCAATCAATACACTAGCAACCGAGTTGCAAAACAGAAAGGTACCTCTCACTACTGATGGAGCTGGTACTAGGTCCTGCGCGGTGACAACATACACACGCCCTGAAGGCCCCTGATCCACCTGCTCACCTCTAGGAGCAAATGACTGATGCACAGACTGGGAAGACGAGGCTTCCAGATTGGCCCTCGAGGCTTGCACAGACTGAGCTAGCTGATAACTCTGCGTCTGCCTAGAACCAGACGCCCCTGAAGTGGCACTCAACTGTGGGCAAAACCTCTTCAAGTGCCCAGGCTGTCCACACTGATAACAAGACAAAGGCTGGCCTCGCCTCGACTCGCCCCCGAGGTCAGCTAAGAAGAACCATTCGTGACCCCCTCCTTCATGGGCAAACCAAGGACTTGTGACCCAGCTGGCCACATGTAAAACAAGTCAAGCCTCCCTGATTACCTCTCCCGGAGCCTGCACTCGGCACTGGAAAGGTCGATCTAGCCAAACCACTCTGAGACTGCTGAGGGTTGAAACCCCTCTGTCTCCTGCCATCACCCTGGCTCTCTTGGCTCCTCTTGGAGCCACCATGCTTCTCCTCATCCTCTTCCTGCATCATAAGCTCCATATGAGCTGCAGCATCAACCAAACGTCTGTACTCTCGAATGAACGACCCTCCAATCCTCAACTTCCATTCAAACTCAAAGCCACAGCGTTCTTCGGACGCCACCAGTTCAGGTGCAAACCTGGACAGACTAGTAAAAGTAGCCTCAAACTCGGCCACGGATAAACCCTGCTGCTTAAACTGGCAAAACTGATCCCTCAGCTTCTCCCTAACAGCTGAAGACAAAAACTTCTCTTGGAAGGCAGTCACAAAAGCCTCCCATGCACCACCCACATTGTCTTTCTCGTACTTCTACCATTGACCCGCATTTCCCTTCAATTGGAAGGATGCCAAGGTCACCTTTAAACCCCCGTCCTCGATACCAAGCATCTCAAACGTCTTCTCCATCTGTTCCAGCCACTTGTCAGCCTTAAGTGGCTCTTTCGGATCTTCAACAAATTCATCCGGGTTAGACAGGAAAAATTCCCTCTTCAAGAAAGAAGGTCTTGCCTTTGTAACCTGATGCTCAGCTCTGAGAATACCCAAAGCTTCCGCTATCTCCCGGGCCAAGGCACCCATAGCCTGCTGACCCACTGGCTCGGCCATATTGGCCTGACCAACTCCCTCCTGCATTTCCGGAACTTCATCCGGTAAAGGTGCCTCCCGCCTCTAGGCCTACCATGCCTACCACCTCGTCCTGACATCCTATTAAAGTTAACAAAACATTATCACATTCATAAATGTGCTGAAACTAAACACCCACGTCCTGATGCATGGACAACTGTAATTCACTCCATGTAAGCACAAAAACACAAAAGCACTTACGAATTTCATTTCCGGATAATGATAGTCCCGAGGCGTTACTAGAGTTCCGGTTAGAAATAGCAATGATCAAGTTCTTTTCCAACAAGACTCCCAGAAACCCAAGGATCCAATCAATATCCTAGAAATTAAATCCCATACCCACATAATCACATAAGCATGTTCTCAATTTAAACATATAGCATATGATTCTACACCTAAGTCTCTATCAAGCGAGACAAATCCATTGTGATCCTAATCACTTCCCACGTACCCAAAGTATTTGAACGCGGTACGCTCTGATACCAAGTTGTAACACCTTCAAAATAATAACATTAAATTCAACAATATTGACATGCATTGGTATATAAAAGATCAACATCCTTCTATTCATCAGAGTGTTTCCTTACAAAAAGTATTACATGTTGACAACAAATATAAACGCCCCATGGGCTTACAACTTTCCAAGTCAACACTTGGTTAAAAGAAATGAGTACTAACTCATATACACATTAAGCCCTAGGCTTGAATTTACATGTAATACATCAAAAGGAAAAAAGAAACATCCAAAAAGTCTGACAGCCTTTAGCCTCCTAAGCCATGTCCTTAGAGGTGACATGCTACCTGTACTTGAAAATGATGTTCCCATATAGGGTGAGCCACAGCCCAGTAGAAATACACTAAACCAACTATGAACAATGACTAAAATATTAGCAGTTGATAGATGGCCAACACTGATACATCCACTTATACCATGTTAAAGTTTTTATGACATACAAGTCCATGTTACTTTTCAGTTTCCATTTCTTATTCATTTCCCAATTCTTAACCATGACTCAGAACCTGGCCAATCAACACATATGAGACAGTAACCCATATTAGACATCTTCCCATTTCACATAGATAAGCATATTAGCTATACCAACACATCAACAGACAAGCATAAGAGCTATATCACATTTCCAGGGATGAGCATAAGAGCTGTATCATCACAATAGTAGATAAGCATATGAGCTGTATCTATGGAGTCCATCCCCTATCTTCTCCCAAACAACATCCGGTTTAGAGGTCCATCCCCTATCTTCCCCTAAACCGTGGAGTACATCTCCTATCTCCTCCAACACAACACAATGCATATAAACAATTATTATACACATTAACAATCAATACATAAAATTAATGTATCCTCTCAACCGTCCTACTTAATGACACATTCCGATAATTTGTTTCCGTTTGCCTAATCATCATGCATTGTCTACAACAATCAAGACTATCCTCCACCGATAGCCCAAAGCAATTATTTCTAAACAGAAAATAAATGCATCAAATGGATATAAAATCAACATTTCAATTCAATTCCTCATCCCTCAAATTAATTATTTGAATTAATTTATTAAACCAATTTGGGCAAATTCCCATATATCAACAAACAACCCTAAGGTTCCATTTCCACCCATAACCCATCATCTATCTCACTTTTTCCATGCCAATCTTGCATATATATTTATTATAAACAAAACCCCATCTTTTCTAAAATTACACAAAGGCCCAAACTTTCTCAAAATTACACAACAACACCCAACATATCAAAATGCTAAAATTGAAAGACAAAATCCATAAGGAGGAGTAGGATATCCCTACCTCAAAGTTTGAGCTCCAACGGAGATAAAGACCAAAAACCAAAATGCTCCAAATCGCCAAATTTTCAGGTTAAATCAAAGCTCTGAACACCCTCTACCTTTTTAACAAAGAACTTAAGGTAGACTCACACTAGAAAGAGATGGAAATCTAGAGAGAAGGCAAGTCTAGAGAGAGAGGGTCTCAGATCTAGGGTTTTAAAATGAAAAGTGATGAAAATGTTATGTTTAAAATCGCTGCTGCTGCTGATATAAAACAGGTTCGCTCGAGCGAAGACTTGGTCGCTCAAGCGACCAAACACATGAAACCTCGCTCAAGGCAAGAAAGTCTCGCTCGAGCCAATAACCCAGAACCTCGCTCGAGCTACAAAATGTTCGCTCGAGCCAGCAACTTGACCCTACAGGTCTGCAACTAGACACACGCTCGAGCGACAAACTGCTCGCTCGAGCGAAGAACAAACCAGATCACTCGAGCGAAGAAAATCTCGATCGAGCCAAGAAATGCAGCTCTCAGGTCCTGAACTAGACGCAATCGCTCGCTCGGGCGAAGCCACTCTAGCTCGAGCCACCAGAAACAAAACTCCACTCTCGCTCAAGCGACCAAACTCTGGCTCGAGCGAAGGACCAAAGACAGAAGCTCACTCGAGCGAAGAACTACTCGCTCGAGCGAAGACCCAAAATTCTGGGCAGCAACACTTGGCTCCCAAACACAACCAACCTGTAACAAACTTGCCCAACACATCCTATAACTCAAATACAAAGTGGGAAAGGATGTAAACAAGATAATAATCAACTACTAATATCCACGGACACACGTCCGGATCACTGTACAACAAGGGGTAAACCCGGGATCGCTATAATCCCCATTGGTTAGCTTCCATTTAACTTTTATTTTACAATCCCACATAGTTTTGATTTTAAAAATAATTTTGTAGGAGATTTTGAAACTTTCATAATATTTAACTTTAAAATTATTATAATCCTACATCAAGAAAAGAAAAAAAATGTGAGTTGTTTCACTTATATAAAGTGTTACAATCCCACATCAAAAAAAGTAAAAAAAAAAAATTACAAAAAGTGAGTTGTTTCACTAATATAAAATAAATCTTATAAAGGGAGTTTTAAGGGAGAAACCTTCTATAAGGTCCAAACCCTCATTATAAAATTATTGAATTTTTTTAATATTAAATAATTAAGAAAATTCTCATTGGCTAGCTTCCATTTACTTTTTATTTTACAATCTCAAATCGGGAAAAAAAAAAAGGTAGGAAAAAGTGAATCGTTTCATTTACATAAAGTCAATCTTATGCTCTAATTTATATAAATTATTGAAATTTCTTAATTTTAAACAATTAAGAAAATCCCCATTGGTTAGCTTCCATTTAACTTTATTTTGCAATCCCACATCGGGAAAAGAAGGAAAAAGTAAATTGTTTTACTTATATAAAGTGAATCTTATGCTCTCATTTATATAAGCAACAGAAGATTTTTAGTGAGAAACTCTATAATCAATACCAATTTTTTTTGTTTGTGTGTTTAAGAACACATGTACAATACTCCTAACATATTACCCGTATTATGTGAAGGTGTTTTTGTAAATACAGTTTCAATCTGCAATCCAATGTGCATATCTATTTAACTTTTATTTTACAATCCCACATCAGGAAAGGAAGGAAAAAGTAAATTGTTTCACTTATATAAAGTGAATCTTACTCCCATTTATATAAGTAAAAGAAGATTTTTAGTGAAGAGCCCTATAATCAATACCTTCTTTTTTTTTTTTTTTTTTTTTACAATTAAGAAAATCTCCATTGGTTAGCTTCTATTTAACTTTTATTATACAATCTCATATAGACATTTTGATTTTAAAAATAATTGTGTATGAGATTTTAAAACTCTCATAATATTTAACTTTAAAATAATTATAATCTCAGATCGAGAAAAGAAATAAAAAGTGAGTTGTTTCACTTATATAAAGTGAATCGTATACTCTTATTTAATATTATAGTGTTGTGCATGTTTCAGTTCAAGATGATTTAAATTTTAAAATAAAATTTAAAGGTTTTAATTAATTAATTTTGTTGTGAATTGGTTGGTCTTTTGACTTAGCCGATTAGACTGAATCATTTTTGGTTTGACTAATTCACTAATTTAATCACGATTTTAGCTGTTTTATCAAAATATCACTACAAGAATTTTCATTTTTGGCGACTAAATTTTTAGTCGCCAAAAGTTAATATTTAGTTACCGAAAGGCCTTAGCGACTAAATTTTTTGGTCGCAGAATTAGTAGCCGAAGAGTTGTCAGGAAAGCTAAGTGGCGACTAAAATTCTTTTAGTCGTCAAAATGTTGGACATT
Organism: Camellia lanceoleosa; assembly: GCA_025200525.1. Classification (NCBI taxonomy): domain Eukaryota; kingdom Viridiplantae; phylum Streptophyta; class Magnoliopsida; order Ericales; family Theaceae; genus Camellia; species Camellia lanceoleosa. The sequence goes on from CM045760.1 coordinate 47,584,722, forward strand.
AAATTAAATTAGATCCTTTTCGGCAACCAAATGTTTAGTCGCCTAAAGTCCCACCTTTTTAGCTACTAAAATTTTAGTCGGCAAAGTGTTCTTTTTTTGGCTACTATAGCGACCCCGGTCTTTTCCCATTCGATGTTTATATCCGGACTTAGGTCCCGTAGATTCTATCTTTGTGTAATGGTTGTTGTCGTCCTATATTTTCTTATTTGGAGTTATAGGATGTGTTGGGCGGGTTTGGAACAGGTTGGTTGAGCTTAGGAACCAAAACTAGTTGCCCAGATTTTGGCTTGTCCGCTCGAGCGGGGATTTTGACGCTCGAGCGGGGACTTGTTGTTGCTTGTACGCTCGAGCGGGGGTTTTGGCGCTCAAGCGGGAAAAACACCCATCCAGTATTTCTTGTGCAGGGTTGGACGCTCGAGCGGGAGTTGGGCCGCTCGAGCGGGAGTTCAGGAGTGTCCGCCGAAAGGGGTTTGTCCGCCGAGCGGGCCGGGTATAAAATCGTGTTTTTGACGTTTTAAAGCAGTTTTTCATTCCCTTTTCAGATCCCAAACCCTAGATTACGAGTTCTCTCTCTCCCAACTCACCTTCTCTCCTAGGATTGATCTATCTAGAGTGGATTTCTACCCTAATTTCTTCACAAATAAGATAGAGGAGAGTGAGGGCTTCCATTTAATCTAAACGGTTGTTGATTTGGAGCACTTTGGAGTTTGGGCTATCATCTTCATCTTCTTCTTTTTGGGTTCTTGCTTCGAGGTAGGGATTTCCTACTCCATTTATACGCTTTAATCCTAAGTGTTGGTATTTTGGTATGTGGGGGTAGTTTGTTAATTTTGGGAGAAACCTTAGGGTTTTGGCTTAGATTAATTTGTATAATTAATTTAAGAGAAAAATGTGGAATTGGGTTTAATTCATGAAGTTGGGGAAATTATGAGATTAATGATATAGTTAGGTAGTTTAAATACTTACCTATAAGAATGTTGATTTTACAGTCATTGTTGTATTTATTTCTTGTTTAGAAATAACTGTTTTGGGCTATCGGTGGAGGATAGTCGTGATTGTTGTAGACTTTGCATGTAGCTTAGGCATAACTGGAATTAAGTCACTTATGTTGACTGTTGAATTAATACAGAACATTACTTGTATTGATTATGTGTTGTATATGGCAATTGTCTGTTTCATTGCATATGCATGTTGTTTGGAGAAGATAGGGGATGAACTCCACGGTTTAGGGTAAGATAGGGGATGTACCTCTAGACCGGATTTGTTGGGACGAGATAGGAGATGGACTCCAGTAGCATCACTCATATGTGTGCTTATTGTTAATAGCAATATTGCTATTTGTTGTTGATATGATACATCATCATAATGTGTATCAGTTGGAAGTATGGAAGTGTGATGGTTTGAGCTTTAGTCTCATTTATTTTTGTGACATCTGGATCACTATTATAGTAGGCCAGGTTCTGAGCCAAAATGATATCATTGGAAAGTTAAATAAATATTGGAAAGTGAAAGGTGTCATAGACATTATGTCATAGTCAATGTAGACATTCGTGTCATGAAATTGGAAATTGATTATCTTGTGTTAACCAAATATCGAATGCTAATGCTTTAGTTAATTCTTATGCTTGGTTTAGTATTTTTCTACTGGGCTGTGGCTCACCCTTTATGGGAACTTCATTTTCAGGTTCAGGTGGTTCATTACCTCCAAAGACTTAGCTTGTGAGGATTTGGACTTGAAGACTTGTTTTATTTGTTTTAGTTGTTTTATTTGAATTATGTAAACATTCAAGCCCAGGGCTTTATTTGTTTTGAGTTAGAACTCATGAAATTGTGTCCAAGTGTTGGCTTGGCAAGATGTAAGCCCGTAGGGCATTTATTTTGATGTTTTATTTCGTAATACTCTGATGATTTAAATAATATAATGTTTTTCTTTGAATAATGCATGCCTTGTTTTATGTTTAATGGGTTTGATTTTGAGGGCGTGACAACTTGGTATCAGAGCGTACCGGGTTTGAATACTTTGGGTACGTGGGAAGTGATTAGTATCACAATGGGTTCGTCTCGTTTGATAGAGACTTAGTGTAATGATTGCATGCTTATATGATAACATGTTTATGTGACTATGTGGGTATGGAATGTAGTTTCTAGGATGTTGATTGGACCCTTGAATCTCTGAAAGTCTTGTTGGAAAGGCACTTGATCAATGTTGTTTCCAATCGGAACTTTAGTGACGCCTCGGGACTATCATTATCCAGGAATGAAATTCGTAGGTGCTTATGTGATTATGTGCTTACGTGGTGTGATTTATTGTTGTCCAATGTATTAGGACGCGAGTGTCATAGTTTTGGCATATTGTTTAGAGTGCTAACGTCTTTGTTTCCTTTATTAGGATGTCAGGACGAGGACGAGGTCGTGGTAGGCGTGGTAGGCAGACCAGGCAGGAAGTGCCTATACCGGAGGAAATTCCGGCAGTTCAGGAGGGTGTTGGCCAGGCCAATGTGGCCGAGCCAGTAGGACAGCAGGTTATGGGAGCTTTGGCCCAAGAGATAGCTAGAGCTTTTAGGGAATCAGTGGGCATTCTTAGGGCTCAGAATCAGGCTCAGGTTGTTGTGGCAGATACAGGACCTTCCTTTCTGAAAACAGAGTTCTTCCGGTCTCACCCGGACGAGTTTTTAGGTGATCCTAGCGAGCCGCTTAAGGCAGACGAATGGCTCGAACAGACAATGAAAACGTTTGAGATGCTAGGCATCGAAGATGAGGCACTGAAGGTGACCTTGGCATCTTTTCAGCTGAAAGGGGATGCGGGTCAATGGTGGAAGTTCACCAAGGGTCGTATTGGAGGTACTTGGAAGGCTTTTGTTGACGCTTTTCAGGAGAAGTACCTGTCTCCAGCTGTCCAGGAGAAATTGAGAGATCAGTTCTGCCATCTTGAGCAGAACAGTTTGTCAGTGGCCGAGTTTGAGGCTGCATTCACTAGTTTGTCCAGGTTTGCACCTGAGTTGGTGGCGACTGAGGAACGCCGTTGCATTGAGTTTGAGAAGAAGTTGAGGCGTGGCCTCATGCTGAGAGTTGTCGGATCTATGATTAGGGATTTTGGGCGATTGGTTGATGCAGCAGCCCATACCGAGATTATGATGCAGGAAGAGGGGGAAAGGCAGAAAGGCTCCAAGAGGAGTCAGGATGGCCAGGGTGAGGGCAGAAGACAGAAGGGTTTCATTCCTCAGCAGCCTCAGAGTAGTTTTTCTAGATCTACTTTTCCAGTGCCGAGTGCTAGTTCTGGGAAAGGCAGTCAGGGAGACATTACCTGTTTCAAGTGTGGTCAGCTGGGCCACAAGTCTCCAGTTTGTCCTCAGAGGGGAGGAGGAGTTCGAGCGATATCTTCTTCTACTCGATCGCAGAGCGAGTCATGGCAGAGGTCACCGCTCTCTTGTTTTCAGGCGGTCAATCGGGGCACATGAAGAGGTTTTGCCCACGCTTGGGTGGCACGCCTGCATCTGGTTTCAGGCATCTCGAGTCACCGCCTCGCCTGCTCAGCCTCGAGGGCCAATCGAGGCTTCTTCGTCCCAACAGGTAAAGCCTTTCCGAAGGGTGAGCAGTTGATCGAGGTCGTCTGGGCGCTGTATGCCGTTATCACAGAGATCTTGTACCGAATTCGGTTGTGAGAGGTACCTTCTTGTTTTGCAATTCGATTGCTAGTGTTTTGATCGATACGGGTGCATCTCATTCGTTTGTGTCTGCATTTGCATCTGCTTTTGGAGTTGGAGTTAGCACGCTTAGCCTCCTATTTGTGTAATGTCACCTCTTGGGGGTGAATTGATTTTGAAACAAGGTGTTAGGGGTTGTGATATAGAGGTCGATGATCATAGAATCCCTTTCTCTTTTGTAGTTATGCCCATGAAGGGCTTTGATGTTATTTTGGGTATGGATTGGTTGTCGTCATACCGGGCAGTTATTGATTGCTACCGTCAGAGGGTCACTTGTTGTACCGTGAACGGGGAGTGTTTTCGTTTTCTGGGGGACCGGGTTGGTAGTGTTTTGCCATCGGGTTATGATCCGCGAGGGCGGAGTGAGCTTAGTGGTCTACTTGCTAGTCTTTCGATTAGTGAGGGTGATGAGACCCAGATTGTATTGCCGAGGGTGGTTTGTGAGTATTCGGACGTTTTTCCCGAGGATCTTGTTAGTTTGCCACCTCAGCGAGAGATTGAGTTCTCTATTGATTTAGTGCCCGGCACGGCGCCGATTTCTATGGCACCTTACCGTTTTGCCCCAGCCGAGTTAGTTGAGTTGAAGGTTCAACTCCAGGAGTTGTTAGATAAGGGCTATATCCGTCCTAGTGTTTCGCCGTGGGGAGCACCGGCCCTCTTTGCTAAGAAGAAAGGTGGTGCTTTGAGATTGTGTATTGATTACAGGAAATTGAATCGGGCTACGGTTAAGAATAAGTATCCTATGCCCCGTATTGATGATTTGTTTGACCAGTTGAAGGGTTCTCGTTGTTTCTCTAAGATAGATTTGAGATCAGGTTATCATCAGTTGAGAGTCAGGGAGGAGGATATTCCGAAGACGGCATTTCGTACGCGGTATGGCCACTATGAGTTCCTGGTGATACCGTTTGGGCTCACCAATGCACCGGCAATGTTTATGGATTTGATGAACCGGATCTTCCGGGAATTTCTGGATCGTTTCGTAGTCGTCTTTGTGGATGACATTTTGATTTATTCACCTTCAGAGGAGGAGCACGAGGCACACTTGAGAGTGGTGCTAGAGTTACTTAGAGCCCATAAGCTTTATGCTAAGTTCGGGAAGTGTTAGTTCTGGCTAAAAGAGGTGAAGTTCTTAGGCCATGTAGTTTCTGGGGAAGGGGTGTCTGTTGATACATCCAAGACTGAGGCAGTGCAAGATTGGGCACAGCCTAAGAGTGTGTTTGAGATCCGCAGTTTTCTGGGATTAGCGGGGTATTACCGTTGGTTTGTGAAAGATTTCTCCAGGTTAGCTTCACCGTTGACTAGATTGACTCGGAAGGGAGTCAAATTTGTTTGGAGTGAGACTTGTGAAAAGTCGTTTCAAGAGTTGAAAGTTAGATTGACCACCGCTCCGGTCTTGATTATTCCGGAGAGAGGGTTGGGTTATGCAGTTTATTGTGACGCCTCACGAGGGTGCAGGTTGTGTGTTAATGCAAGAAGGGAAAGTGGTTGCCTATGGCTCTCGTCAGTTGAAAATTCATGAGAAGAATTACCCTACGCACGACTTAGAGTTAGCAGTTGTAATATTTGCCTTGAAGATTTCGAGGCATTATCTGTATGGTGAGAAATTTGAGGTATTCTCCGATCATAAGAGTCTGAAATATCTGTTTACACAGAAAGACCTGAATTTGAGGCAGAGGAGGTGGATGGAGTTCATTGAGGATTATGACTTCGAGTTGCACTACCATCCGGGGAAGGCCAATGTTATGGCCGATGCCCTTAGTAGGAAATCTGTTGGTGACTTAGCTAGTATAGCCATCCGGGAGTGGGAAATGTTAGGTGCAGTTGGGGAGTTTGATTTGCATCTGGGCGAATCCGTAGAGGCTGCGGCCTTGTTTTCTGTTGTTGCACAGCCTACACTTATGACTCGAGTGTTAGAGGCTCAGAGGGGTGATCTTGAGGTAGAATCTCTCCGAGAAAAGATTTCCATTGGAAAGGTGGAGAAGGGTTTGACGGTGTATCCTGACCTGAGTGTGAGATACTGAGACCGTCTGTTTGTGCCGGAGTCTTGCCGAGAGGAGGTACTCCGAGAGTTTCATCATTCGCGCCTTGCGGTGCATCCGGGAGGTACTAAGATGTATCAGGATTTGGGTCGCCAGTTTTGGTGGCGGGGTATGAAGAGAGATGTGGCACCAGATTCTAGGTGCCTTACTTGTCAGTAAGTGAAGGCCGAGCATCAGAGGCCAGCGGGTTTGTTGCAACCCTTGCCTATTGCCGAGTGGAAGTGGGAGCATGTCACTATGGACTTTGTTGTGGGTCTCCCGAGGACTCAGCGGGGTAATGATGCTATTTGGGTGGGTGTAGACCGGTTGACGAAGTCGGCGCACTTCATTCCTATGCGCGTTAGAGATTCGGTAGACCATCTTGCCGACTTATATATCCGGGACATAGTGAGGTTGCACGGGATCCCAGTGACGATCATCTCAGATAGAGATCCTCGTTTTACTGCCAGGTTGTGGCAGAGTTTGCAGAGTGCTTTAGGCACTAAGTTGACTTTTAGCACGGCTTATCATCCTCAGACTGACGGGCAGTCCGAGCGTACTATTCAGATCCTTGAGGATATGCTTCAGGGTTGTGTTCTCGACTTTAGTGGGTCGTGGGAGAGGCACTTGCCATTAGTGGAGTTTGCCTACAACAACAGTTTTCAGTCTAGTATCGGTATGGCACCGTTTGAGGCCTTGTATGGCCGACCGTGTAGATCTCCTGTTTGTTGGGCCGAGGTGGGTGATGCACTTTTGTTGGGTCCGGAGTTGGTGAGGGAAACGACGGAGAAAGTTAAGCTTATCCGTAAGAGGCTTGTTACAGCACAGAGTCGTTAGAAATCTTATGCCGACCGTAGGAGGAGACCTTTGGCATTCGAGGTGGGTGATCATGTCTTTCTGAAGATATCACCCAAACGAGGTTTGATGAGGTTTGGGAAGAGCGGGAAGTTGTCCCCTCGATTTATTGGTCCTTTTGAAATCCTTGAGAGGATCGGCGAGGCTGCTTATCGTTTAGCTTTGCCACCGCAGTTATCCGGAGTTCATGGTGTGTTTCATGTGAGTATGCTTCGGAAGTATGAGCCAGATCCGTCACATGTGTTGGATTGGACTGATTTGGTTGTTGATGAGGATGTCTCGTATGAGGAGAGACCGGTACGGGTCTTGGATAGGCGGGATCAAGTTTTGCGAGGCAAAACCATCCCTTTGGTGAAAGTTTTGTGGAAACATCACGGAGTGGAGGAAGCCACTTGGGAACGTGAGTTGGAAGTCCGGGAGAAATATCCGGACTTGTTTGTTGATTTGTAATCTTGCATTTAGATCTTTCAATATTGTTGAACTTAAGGACTATATATATGTCTTAAGTTAGAAAACATTGAGAATGTTTTGGGTTTAATGTTAACATTTGCACTTGCCTTTTTATAGAAGTGGAGTATAACATTTATATATTGAATGTGTTGTTTATATCATGAACTTGAATAATGATATGGAATCTGTTAACATTGAAAGGAATAATGCATAATATTGATACAAGTTGAATATATGTTGATTTATACATATTGTGAGATGCCTCTTGATAAGAGATGAAGTGACTGGTATTGGGTCAAGTGGTTGTTTATTGTTTTATAATATCATTGGGGATTGAGAAAAAACTTGTTTTTACAAACTCATGTTTAATTTCGGAAACGAAATTCTTTTAAGGGGGGGAGGTTATAGCGACCCCGGTCTTTTCCCATTCGATGTTTATATCCGGACTTAGGTCCCGTAGATTCTATCTTTGTGTAATGGTTGTTGTCGTCCTATATTTTCTTATTTGGAGTTATAGGATGTGTTGGGCGGGTTTGGAACAGGTTGGTTGAGCTTAGGAACCAAAACTAGTTGCCCAGATTTTGGCTTGTCCGCTCGAGCGGGGATTTTGACGCTCGAGCGGGGACTTGTTGTTGCTTGTACGCTCGAGCGGGGGTTTTGGCGCTCGAGCGGGAAAAACACCCATCCAGTATTTCTTGTGCAGGGTTGGACGCTCGAGCGGGAGTTGGGCCGCTCGAGCGGGAGTCTGTGAGTGTCCGCTCGAGCGGGGCGGCTGGGTATAAAATCGTGTTTTTGACGTTTTAAAGCAGTTTTTCATTCCCTTTTCAGATCCCAAACCCTAGATTACGAGTTCTCTCTCTCCCAACTCACCTTCTCTCCTAGGATTGATCTATCTAGAGTGGATTTCTACCCTAATTTCTTCACAAATAAGATAGAGGAGAGTGAGGGCTTCCATTTAATCTAAACGGTTGTTGATTTGGAGCACTTTGGAGTTTGGGCTATCATCTTCATCTTCTTCTTTTTGGGTTCTTGCTTCGAGGTAGGGATTTCCTACTCCATTTATACGCTTTAATCCTAAGTGTTGGTATTTTGGTATGTGGGGGTAGTTTGTTAATTTTGGGAGAAACCTTAGGGTTTTGGCTTAGATTAATTTGTATAATTAATTTAAGGGAAAAATGTGGAATTGGGTTTAATTCATGAAGTTGGGGAAATTATGAGATTAATGATATAGTTAGGTAGTTTAAATACTTACCTATAAGAATGTTGATTTTACAGTCATTGTTGTATTTATTTCTTGTTTAGAAATAACTGTTTTGGGCTATCGGTGGAGGATAGTCGTGATTGTTGTAGACTTTGCATGTGGCTTAGGCATAACTGGAATTAAGTCACTTATGTTGACTGTTGAATTAATACAGAACATTACTTGTATTGATTATGTGTTGTATATGGCAATTGTCTGTTTCATTGCATATGCATGTTGTTTGGAGAAGATAGGGGATGAACTCCACGGTTTAGGGGAAGATAGGGGATGTACCTCTAGACCGGATTTGTTGGGAGGAGATAGGGGATGGACTCCAGTAGCATCACTCATATGTGTGCTTATTGTTAATAGCAATATTGCTATTTGTTGTTGATATGATACATCATCATAATGTGTATCAGTTGGAAGTATGGAAGTGTGATGGTTTGAGCTTTAGTCTCATTTATTTTTGTGACATCTGGATCACTATTATAGTAGGCCAGGTTCTGAGCCAAAATGATATCATTGGAAAGTTAAATAAATATTGGAAAGTGAAAGGTGTCATAGACATTATGTCATAGTCAATGTAGACATTCGTGTCATGAAATTAGAAATTGATTATCTTGTGTTAACCATATATCGAATGCTAATGCTTTAGTTAATTCTTATGCTTGGTTTAGTATTTTTCTACTGGGCTGTGGCTCACCCTTTATGGGAACTTCATTTTCAGGTTCAGGTGGTTCATTACCTCCAAAGACTTAGCTTGTGAGGATTTGGACTTGAAGACTTGTTTTATTTGTTTTAGTTGTTTTATTTGAATTATGTAAACATTCAAGCCCAGGGCTTTCTTTGTTTTGAGTTAGAACTCATGAAATTGTGTCCAAGTGTTGGCTTGGCAAGATGTAAGCCTTTAGGGCATTTATTTTGATATTTTATTTCGTAATACTCTGATGATTTAAATAATATAATGTTTTTCTTTGAATAATGCATGCCTTGTTTTATGTTTAATGGGTTTGATTTTGAGGGCGTGACAGCTACTAAATGTTTAGTCGGCAAAGAGTTCCTCTTTTGGCTACTAAATATTTGGTCGCCTAAAGTTCTATATTTTTTGCTACTAAAATTTTAGTCGGCAAAACTGTTTTTATAATTTAGTTTTTTGTTTTTAGCTACGAAATATTTTAGTCGCCAAATGTCTATTTTTTTATTTTTTATTTTTGGCTACTAAACTTTTAGTCACTAAATGTCTTTTTTTTTTTTTTTTTGGCTGCAAAACGTTTAGTCGCCAAATGTCTTTTCCAGTTTGTTTTTAGCTACTAATTGTTTAGTCACTAAAAACATGATATTATGTTTTATCGCGAAATTATAATTTCTCCACAACCTGTCTATATACAATGCAACATGTAATACGTATAAAAACAAAATGATACATACTATCAATCATTCCACAATCTGCATCCATACCAAAAATAAATAACATTAAATATAAAGTCTATACAAATGAACTATTGTCCAAGCTAAAATAATAATTCCATACAAAATATATCACACAAAAATCAAAGCCCTCCGTATACAAAAAAAAAAAAAAAATACATTTACTACCAAGCGAAATTACCATTTGGCATGGTACAAATTACCATCGTAATCTGTACCACAACAAAAGGTGATATATGTACCATGACAAAAGTTTTTTATGGACCATGACAAAATGTCCTATATGTACGCCGACAAATGGTATATATGTACCACGACAGAAGGTGATCTATGTACCATGGCAGTCATTATCTGTTGATTGCCAAAAGTTTTCTGTATCAGTAATAATGAACTACACAAAAGTTGAGGTCGACAAAAGTATTATATTAGTTCTACACAAAAATGAAAATTCTTCTTCATACACCAATATGGATTATCCACAAGTCCACGTAACAAAGCTATCTACAAAGAAAAACAAAAAAACAAAACATTAGAATTAGTTACAAAATATCAATTCAGTCAGCCATATGGAACATGTTCTAACATGCATTTAAGGTAGAACAATCTAGAAATGTCTTCTTGGAAAATAAAAGAAGGTATATATATGTATCATGCAATATTTATCCTAACCAACTGCACAAACAATGTAATATGTAATTTTTTCGTCCTATAAATATATAAAGGCAATTATTAAAACATGTAGATGTTATTTTAATAAAGTTGTTGCTTTTTTAACTAAGTGTTGCAAGTTTTTCGACTAAGTGTAAGGCGTATTCGGGGGCTGTTATGAATTTTCGCTCCCGGAAAGCCCTTTTTCGAGTAAGTTTAGGGCGTATTTGAATCTAGCACCCAACCTACGGGTCTGAATTACGTTCCGTTAGATCTCACAAGTCCTATTTGTCATGGCGAAGCTATTCGTGTGAGCCACACGATCGTTCGGGGGCTGTTTTGAATTTTCGTCCCTGAAACGCCCTTTTTCGACTAAGTTTAGGGCGTTTTCGGCTCTAACTCCAAACCTACGGATCCGAATTATATTCCGTCAGTTCTCACAAGTCCTATTTTTCATCGAGAAGCTATTCGTGTGATCCACATGCTCGTTCGGGGACTGTTTTGAATTTTTGCCCCCCGAAACGCCCTTTTTCGACTAAGTTTACGACGTATTCGGCTCTAACTCTCAACCAACGGGTCCAGATTACGTTTCGTTAGTTGTCACAAGTCCTGTTTGTCATGGGGGAACTTTCTGTGTGAGCCACATGGTGATTCGGTGGCTGTTTTGAATTTTCGCCCCCGAAACGCCCTTTTTTGACTAAGTTTAGGGCGTATTTGGCTCTAACTCCCAACTTACGGGTCTGAATTATGTTTCGTCAGTTCTCACAAGTCCTATTTGTCATGGAGAAGCTATCCGTGTGATCCACATGCTCGTTTGGAGGCTGTTTTGAATTTTCGCCGCCGAAACGCCCTTTTTCAACTAAGTTTACGGCGTATTCGGCTCTAACTCTCAACCTACAGGTCCGGATTACGTTTCATCAGTTGTCACAAGTCCTGTTTATTATGGGGGAACTTTCTGTGTGAGTCACATGGTGGTTTGGGGGCTGTTTTGAATTTTTGCCCCCGAAACGCCCTTTTTCGACTAAGTTTAGGGCGTATTTGGCTATAACTCCCAAACTACGGGTCTGAATTACATTCTGTCAGTTGTCACAAGTCCTATTTTTCATAGAGGAACTATCTGTGTGAGCTACATGGTGGTTCGGGGGCTGTTTTGAATTTTCGCCCCTGAAATGCCCTTTTTCGACTAAATTTAGGGCGTATTCGGGTCTAACTCCTAACCTATGGGTCCAAATTACGTTCCGTCAGTTCTCACAAGTTCTATTTATCATGGTGGAACTGCCCGTGTGAGCCACACAGTTGTTCGGAGGCTGTTTTGAATTTTTTCCCCCGAAACGCCCTTTTTCGATTGAGTTTAGGGCATTTTCGGCTCTAACTCCCAACCTATGGGTCCGAATTACGTTTCGTCAGTTCTCAAAAGTCCTATTTGTCATGGAGGAACTTTCTGTGTGAGCCACACGGTGGTTCGAGGGCTGTTTTGAATTTTCGCCCTCAAACGCCCTTGTTCGACTAAGTTTTGGACGTATTCGGTTCTAACTCTCTACCTACGGGTCCGAATTATGTTCTGTTTGTTCTCAGAAGTCCTATTTGTCATTGTGAAGCTATTCGTGTGAGCCACATAGTTGTTGGGGGGCTGGTTTGAATTTTTTCCCTTGAAATGCCCTTTTTCGATTAAGTTTTCGGCGTATTCGGCTCTAACTCCCAACCTACGGGTCCGGATTACATTCCGTCAGTTGTCACAAGTCCTATTTGTCATAGGGGAATTGGTTGTGTGAGTCACACGGTGGTTCGGAGGCTATTTTGATTTTTGCCCCCGAAACGCCTTTTTTCGACTAAGTTTTGGACGTATTCGGCTCTAACTCTCTACCTACGAGTCCGAATTATATTCTGTCAGTTCTCAAAAGTCCTATTTTTCATGGTGAAGCTATCCGTGTGAGCCACACAATGGTTCGAGGGCTGTTTTGAATTTTCGCCCCCGAAACGCCCTTTTTTGACTAAGTTTTGGGCGTTTTCGGCTCTAACTCCCAACCTACGGGTCCAAATTATGTTCCGTCAGTTCTCACAAGTTCCATTTGTCATGGAGAAGCTCTCCGTGTGAGCCACATGGTAGTTCGGGGGTTCTTTTGAATTTTCGTCCTCGAAATCCCTTTTTCGACTAAGTTTATGGCTTATTCAACTTTGACTCCCAACCTACAAGTTCGAATTACATTCCGTCAGTTGTCACAAGTCCTATTTGTCATGGGGAAGCTATCTAGTATAGCCACACGGTGGTTTGGGGGCTGTTTTGAATTTTCTCTCCGAAAGCCCTATTTTGACTAAGTTTAGGCTGTATTCGGCTATAACTATGGTAAAGCCATAAACATTCCTAGTCGGCTGATTGAGTGCCAAATGAGAAGTTAATGCATGTGAAATTTGATTCAGAATTTCTGAAAGAAAATTTTCATTGTCCAAGTTAAGGGAGCTCCTAGTTGGTAGTGAAAGCTATTGAGGAACAACACATAAACAAACAGCTAAATGATTTCTTATCAGAAAGTTGGCTAACATAAAGTAAAAAGTGATTTTAGTTCGAATAAGAATCTTAAAGGAATTATAAAAATAACCAAAACTGACCCAAAAATGCTAAAGAAAGTTGTCAAAGTAAATAGATAAGTTTGAGTAAAAATGAACACATGCACGCACGCACAAATTAACTACATGGACCAAACATGTGACAACGTATCACATAAACTAACTAGCCAATAACAACTATCTTCATTTTCATTTCTCCTTCAGAATGTTTAAGATGATGTAGTTGAAACTTACATTAAGTGACCAAAGGATAAGGTTCTTTCTGTGCCAGTAATGTTGATTTCCAGTTCCACAACAAAAACTCGTCTCTAAACCATAAGGATGCTCGACCTCCTAATACTTACATTGCTATGATTAATAACAAAAAATTACCAAAGAGGTGTATAATTATCTGCACAAAAATAAGGAAAAGATTTTCCCATATTTATATTTGAACAAGGCAACTTTACGACAATTGTTTCCCTTCATCATTTCCATATATACGCTGAAGTTCATGAGTAGCAGCTAGGAACGATTCTGAAGCAGAGAAAAAAGAGTGCATGTGAGCAGGAAGGCATTGTATCAAAACATATTGAACTGTCACTCACTGGTAACTAAACCAAATAACTTGAATTACCTTTCCAAAGACAGAAAGATTTGTGTATGTTGTTTAACAGTGGGCACATTTTCCTCATATCCAATTTGGGCTAAAGCTGGATGGCAACCAGTAAGCAAAGTTGGAGCATTCAAATGCAGTAGAGGGGACTCAAAAACCTAGTGGATTCTATTAAAAAAACAATGGTACGTTGCGAATAAAATCAGGTTTCTCTATGTATAACATGCATAAATCTGAGATTAATTAAGTCTCCTAATCAACGTTATGTATTCCTCTACTTCACTTGTATTCTGTGAAAGGACAAAATGATTGGATCATTTCTTACCAGCGGACTTGTGTATGTTGCTCATTAATTTAGGGCCACATGCATTATAAATTAAACATTTGCATATACACACACAACATTATTATACATATCCACACAACATTATATATATACACACACATTCACCTGCATATATTACACATCATGTTTGAAATTTATCATAAATCCTTGAGCTCTTCAACTTTGGGGATTCTGTTAAAGCATCCTTAAGTAAAAAAATAAAATCCAAAATGAAACTATAGAAAGTTATAAACAATTAAAATTAGAGAAAAAAAAAAAAAAGAAGACTAGATAATCACTGGAAATTCCACATCATGAATTTATGATGAAAGCAAATTTGAGTTTCTCACTCAAATCACCATCTCTAATACATATAAATATATACCAACATCAAGAGTTGGCAAAAGGATCATTATTCCAATTAGTTAGTTACATTAATTATGCAGAAGATTGTTTTTCTGATGAGTAAAGAGCAATTCTGGCTTTCCACAGCCACCGACTACTCTCGACACTCTTAGTAATTTTGTTTGAAGGGGTCATTCAATTCCCCCCCCCCCCCTCTCCAAGTTAGAATTATATCAAACTAACCTCAAATAGATGAAATTATTCATAAAATAAAAATTCTTTCAGCTCAATGGGGTCACAGTACACCAAGCGTGGCCCCTGAAATTATTTCAGCTCAATGGGATCACAATAGAGTAGTTAGTCATCTATCATGCATCGAACTTAATTTTGAACTTTCACATGAATGATTGACAAATCAAGGCAATTATCTTTGCTCATTCACAGTGAAAATGTAGATATTCCACTATCCATTGTCTTCATAAACAAAAATCCAACTAACAAAACCTTATTTAATTATCTTTTCTATTCTGCAGTTTAGTTGGTAAGAGCAACAAATTCTTTTCCAAAATGTTTTAATTTCCAACCAAAGAGGAACAAATCCTACAAGGAAAAACCTCAATCAAATCCTTTCATACAACTTCGAACTTTAAGGTTTCAAATTCCCATGGGAATTGCTAAGAAAGCACAGGAATATGAACCAAACAAATTTTACTCAAACGAATCTTCATCAATCTTCAACGAGTAAAAAATCTAATTTCTCCCAAGTAATACTAAAGTTTTCAATCACTTTTTTCAGCAACCAACATTGTCACGCCCCAACATTTTAATTAATCGAAAACATTATCAAAGCCTTTAAATTAGGTCTATTTTTTTTTCTTTTATATATCTATTACCCTTGGGTGATAGAAATATAATAATACATCTTCTCTCTCTCTTTGAAAACAACAATGTAATAATACATGCCAAGCTTCTACCGCGAAGCTACAAATAAATAATTACCAACCACATGATACATTTTTCATTCCTTTAACATCTTTGCTAAAATTATATACATAAGGTACATAGAATCCATACTCTTCAACTAATGAATCCGAAATTCTCTTCCTGAAAAAGAATAAAACAACGAGGGGTGAGCACTAATGCCCAGTAGGAATCTCATAGGTCTACAACAATAACAACCAGATAGATAGAAATGATCATGCAAGCAAAGTGATATCATATAGTAAGATGGCATTTTGTAAGCTCAAAATATTATACCAAAAAGTATTTTTTTCTTAAAATGTCACTTGAACCTTTTAAGAAAACTCCTTGCCATAAATGTAATCTCTTATCATTAATAAGCCATAAATTTTCTTTGAAAACAAGTACACTTAAGGAAGAACATCATCTTAAATTCGTTAACCCGATTCCAAATTATTCCTCACTTTGTTTCCATTTTAATATTCCACATTTCGTTTCCATTCTAACATTACACTTTTCATTTCCATTTCTAATTACCATACTCCATAACATCAAAATCCAAAGGATTAGAGTTCAAACATAACACAAGAATCACAAATCCTTTTTAATTCAATTTCCCAATTACTTACAAAACAAAGCTCATAGTCTTCCCTTTTGTCATAAGCAATCCATTGAGTTCATCATCACTAGCCCTTAATCTAATTACCCACATAATGCCAATTTCAATCCTTAATCCATTTTCCTTCAGTTCATTTTCAATTCATTTATTTTTCTCAATTCATGAGTAAATTTCATTATTTCACAACAACCAAATTGAGACTACAACTCAGTGGTTTTCCCAATCATACAAAATATACAAAAACACTTCAAACTGCCATTTTACGGAAATTTCGTCGGCGGGATCGACACCCATGTATAAATTTCGGAACTTTCACCCAGGACACTCCGGCCAACTTAGTTATAATGGAGTTCATCCCCTTTCTCCTCCCAAACAGTGGAGTCCATCTCCTTTCTCCTCCCAAACAAACATACATATACAATGCATTTAATCACACAATCACACATGGAATACATCCCCTTTCTCCTCCCAAACAATCATACATATACAATGTAAAAAAACACACAGTCATATTCAATGACAGCCATTTCTTAGACTTATCATATTATTTACTCTTTTCAACTAGCACAATACATGTGATCCAAAATATGATTTTCAAAATGAAACAAGTGCACTTAAAACATAACACAAGAATTTCCAAAATCTCTTTCCAAAACATACAGTTTAAATCCTCAAAATCCATTGCATTCTCCATGATATGCATGATTTAAAAATAGTCCGGTTTGCCTAGTCAACATACAATTTCTACACCAATCACAGCTATCCTCCACCGATAGCCCAAAACAAACACATCTAAACCGATACATAAATTCCTTTAAAGATATACTTTTCCAAAATCTCATGTGGGAGTGATAATGCATATCAAACTCCACCATCATCATTAATAATCCTCCGATTTCACATTTACAATGACAATTTTAATTATTTATACAAAATAACAATTTGATCCAATTAGGGTAAACCTTCCTTTATTTATATCAACCCAAAATCAATACAACCCAACACAACTCAACTTAATTCAACACAACTCAACATAATCAACACAATTCAACATAATCAACACTATTCAACATGATTCAATTCAACACCACTAGATATAATTCAACATAATTCAAGGTAAATTCTTAAATCCCACTTCAACATTCCATAACTGAGTTTATGTCATCAATATCATTAATAAATCATTTCCCCCAATTTCCTTTCTCATTATAACATGATTTACAATGCTCATAACAAAGTTCATTCGCAAATTTTAAACATAATTTTCAAATATAACCAAATTCCAATTAAACTTGTACATATATAATTCAACCTACCAATTTCATGATTCTACTTTCAATATGGGCCAAATCATTGATTATCATCATGAATCAACCTAGGGTTTCTAGAAAACCTAGAAATTTCAAGAAAAAAATTCAAATTTCTTAACCCATTACTTTTTATTCCAACTTTCCCATTAACCCATCAATTGAACTCCCAACATCTCAAACCCTAAACCCCCAATTCTCATAATATGTTCTAGATGCCCAAAAATGTAGGTTTTGTATGTATATAATCAAAATACCACAAATCTATCTATTTATGGAAGTATTGAGGAAGAACAAGAACCCCTACCTCAAGAATCAAGCAAAGGAGCGAAGCTTTGATGAGAATCCTTCACAAATCGGAGCTTCAATTGGTTGAAAATGTTGATCTTCTCTTGTTCTCCATCCTTGATGCAAGATCCATGGTGGATTTGTTGATAAAAGTGGAGGAAATCAAGGTTTTTAGGGCTAGGTTTTCGGACCTAGAATGAGTGGAAAGAAGAGGGGAAAACAAAATGTAAGAAATGATCTAAAAATCACGTTTTTAAGCTACTGAACTTGCGCAGTCCGCTCGAACGTCCCTTTTCTCGCTCGAGCGTACCTGCTTCCAGTACAGATTCTGAAACTTCGAATAGGTATAACTTTCCCATCCGGACTCCGTTTTAGGTCGTTCTTTTGTCCAAATCGAAGCCCCAAAAATAAGTTTTCCAATGGTTCTAGCCTCACACCCAAATACGAAGTGTGGAAAAAGAAAAAGGAAAAAGAGTGACGGCTATTCGTAGGAAGATTATTCAAATTAAAGTTTTTGGTCCAATCTTACTTTACCATCATGTTACCACTTTAATCAATGACCCAAAATAAAATATGGAGGCTCCAAACATAATAATAAAAGGTCAAAAAAATAATCCCACTACCCTCAGAAATTCAAACTCAACCAGGGAGACCGCTTGAGCACCCAATCTCGTGCTCGAGCGCGTAGACCAACAAAGCCGGCCGCTCGAGCGACCACTCCTACACTCGAGTGGGAATTTAGAACTCTCAGAATTTTCAGACAGACTGCAAAAATACTGGAAGCCTCACAAGTCCGCTCGAGCGTCAACTCCCCCCCCCCTCCCCCTCAAAAAAAAAAAAAAAAAAAAAAAAAAAAAAAAAAACTTAAATCCAAGTACTTAAATCCCTACATCTCCTCATCAACCAAGTAATGTGTCCATAGTTCTACATATAACATAGAATCAAAACATAGAATCAAAACATAGAAGGAAAAAAATGAACAAATAAAGATTAACCACGCAGGTAAGGGTGGAATAAGTCTACGTTGCAAGGTATGTACATAAAAAAATAAATAAATAAATTGAATTTATTGGTACATGAAGAGAAGTATGTCATGAAGAGAAAAATAAATAAATCTAACAAGCATTTAAAAAAAATAATAATTTTGAACTATTAATTAGATCCCAAATTAGACCAGTTTTTAGAATTTTATTGATTGATATAAACAAGTAAATAAAAAGCAAAAAATAAAAAGTGGGGAGCAACACTTAGAATTCTTATAATGAATGCCAAAACTCATCAGTAGAAATTGTGGACAACACAAGAAAAAAAAAATGCATAGATATGATGTGATAAAATACACAAACTTTAAAATAAGCAATGCATAAGTAGTTGGATTGACCACAAATGGCAATAACATAAGATTAAACAGACAAAGAACTTAAGAGCAGTAGTTGGATTGACCATATATGTCAATAACACTATCTCTTAAACACCATTAGCTCCATTACCCCTTGAAAATAGCTCAAAAAAATAAAAAACTGGAAAACAGAATCGTTGAGTTGAAGATCGATATTGCTAAACTAAGTAAAGAACAAGACAACCAATATGTTTGGGTAATTTAACAAATAACATACAGATCGAATAAAAAAGGTTGATTGAGAGAGAAATAAAACTAAGACCTTTTCTAGGGATCGCGTTGGGATTTGGCGGAGACGGAGCGCTAGAGAGGTGTATGAGCTTCAAACAAAAGAAGCAATCACAGAAGTGGAAACCCTAGAAATCAAAATCAAAATCAAAATCAAAGAGATGAAAGAGAAGAAACTGAATTAATTGAATAAATTCAATAAAGTGTTGCTCTATTTTTTTCATGCATATCTGAATAAGTTAATCGAATGAGGGATGTAATTCAAGGCTCTCATATTCCCAAACTCCAAATAGATATGCAAACACCAAATTAATCAACTAGAGACTGAAAAAATAGATATGCAACCAACAATATATACCCAATTAATCGAATGAAGAACCTAATTCAAAATCAAATCAAAATCAAAGAGAGACGAGAGATGAAAACCCTAGAAATCAAAATCAAAACCCTAGAAATCAAATCAAAATCAATTCAGCAAAGGAAACTTAATTGGTATGTCACGCCCCGTATTTTATTACTCGGATAACCTTATCAATATTTATTAATTAAGTCCATTTACAAATAACATTTCATCCTTAGATGAAATGATGAATAATTAAATATACATATTCCCTCTCGTTATACAACAATGACATTTACATACAAATAAAAGAAATGCCCTTAGGCTTACAATAAAAGAGATGACGCTATTCTTTATAAAAAAAAATGGCACTTGGCCAAAAAACAAATGAAGTAGTACAATCCATCACTACATTACACTTAAGAAATGGTAAAATCCATTGTTTGATCTTCAAATCCGAAAAGCATTCCCTGTACACATGTACAAGCAGGGGGTGAGCAAACCCCACCGAACAATCTCATATTAAAACATTAAAAGATATGCGGGGACAAAGATACTTATACATATACGTGAAATCATATCATGTAAAAACCATATGATTTTATTACATAATCTCTTAAATCTAAGGCCTGCATATTCATATGCCACTAAGACCAATTTTATTCCATTTTCCTTCAATTCATTTCCAGTTCATATATGCTACTCAATTCATGAGTTAAATTCTTTATCTTTCAACAACCAAAATAAGGCTACAACTCAATAGTTTTCCAACTATGCAAAACACACATAAACACTTCAATCCCGCCATTTTACGGATATTTCGTCTGAAGGAACCGGTACCCATTTATATATGAAATTTTGGGTCTTTCACCCAGGACACTCTGGCCAACTTGCTTTAAAATGGAATCCATCCCCTTTCTCCTTCCAAACAAATATACATTTGCAATGTATTTATAAACATAATCACATATGTAGTACATCCCCTTTCTTCTCCCAAAAAATATACATATACAATGTATTTATAACATGGTCATATACATTGACACCAACAATGGATTAGCATTAAATTGCCTAATCCTCATGCAATTTCTACAACAATTATAGCTATCCTCCATCGATAGCCCAATACAATTATTTCTAAAGAAATGTTCAATCTCAAAATAAATATTTTATTCAAAACTTACATAGGTGAAATATTACATATCCAATATCACCATTTATAACCACAACCTTCCAATTTCACATTTTCAATGTTAATTCCAATTATTTATGCAAAATAATGATTTAATCAAAATTAGGGCAAAATCCCCCTCTTTCCAAATATCAACCCAATTCACCAAAATCAACTATTTTGGCACAACATGTTCATATATTCAAGTCTCATATTCATTTACCTCATATTCATCAAAATCCCTCTTTACATTTCACAACCAATTTCTAGATTTGTCCAAACCACAACCAAATCTCATCATCTACACACAATAGCAAATAACTAAGCTAAAAACCATATTAGAGTTTAGAAATCTCTACTTATTAAATATTACCATTTCCATCCTACTATGTCAAAAGTTATGGTATAATCTTAATAACGCACTTTTAACCATAATTAACCAAAACTAATTTAATCTGCGAAATTAGTAAGTTTATTATATTCCAAAATTTTCAAATTAATAATACCAAACCAAACTTCACATGCCTCATCCCTCAAACATAACTATATTTCAACTTAACTATTTTTCATACCAAGCTATTTAAAAAGGTAATATTTTTACCAAATTCTCTACCAATAACAATTTCACAACTTTTTCTAAAATTACTTA
This sequence comes from Camellia lanceoleosa, assembly GCA_025200525.1. Lineage (NCBI taxonomy): Eukaryota > Viridiplantae > Streptophyta > Magnoliopsida > Ericales > Theaceae > Camellia > Camellia lanceoleosa. The sequence continues at coordinate 47,605,859 of CM045760.1, forward strand.
ACTAACATGATATTTACATAAAAAATTATGAAATATGCCTAATAGTAACATCTTTAAGGTTATGAGTTTGAAAGTCCACATTTGACATTTTTATTTTTATAAAAATGAACACAACTTAATCATCAACATATCATCTTTTATAAAATATCATAAATATAATACTTTTAGAGTTTTTAATCCCAAAACAACTCTATAATTCCTACTTGAGCATTTACTCCATATTCCTCAACATTAATTTATTTTTCTCAAGAATAAATTCCAAATCAAAGATAAAAAAATTCAACTTTATATTTCTCAAAATAAATCATTTAATCATAATATGATATAGACACAATCCATACAACTGTTAAATTCTATTTTCGGATTTCTTTTACAAAATTAACAACACAAAATGATTTTTCTAAAATCAATCTCAAAATACCAACATTCTTAATATTTTAACATAATTTTCTTCTAAAAATTACCAAACAAAAATCTGAAAATATATATATATATATGCAATACCTCTTATAATTATATATTTTCTCAAAATAACCCTAACATAGCTTTAATGTAAAAATATGAAGAAAGTCTCTACTTCAAATATGAAGAAAAGTAAATCTGAAAATGTAAATATCGTCCGATCATGAATCTGAGATCATCATTGCGAAGATCACAACAAGCTCTCCAACTTTCATTTATAAAATTTTTGTAAAATTTCACTCTAAGAACTCTCACTCTAAGCTTAAAATTTGAGCAGAGAGAGAGAGAGTGGGGGGGGAGGGGGGGGGGTTTACAGACTGAGAGGGAGAGAGCAGGAACTCTCTGCTCCAAACCCCAAAAGAAAAATGAATGGGAAAGGTAAATGATGGGCAAGGCAAAAAGAGGAAACAACCATGTGAGTTTACTTTTTTAAAAGTGTGTTTTCTAAAAAAAATAATTTTTTTTAATAATATCTTAAAATTTTATAATATAAATTATAAAATGATATAATTTTTTCTCAGCACAAAATATAATATTTTGCTCATCACAAAATATATACTTATTTTATTCATTACAAAAATATATAATTTTTTATCATATGATACACATCATAAAATTAACTATCAGATATTTATTATAGTCCTATATAATAAATAATAACAACTCCCAAGATAATTATTACCAATCACATAATAAAAAAAGACCAAATAATTAAACATGAATCATAAACAATTTAAATTAAATTGAATTTAAATCATGGGTCTTATTCATAAGTCAAACATGATTCAATTATATACTAAAATAGACTCAACTAATTTATCTCAAATCATGATATAAAAAACTTAAAAATTAAATAAAACAAATTATCAAAAATAAGTCCCAAGTGGGCCCCATAGACAGTATGAAGCACAGAGTACATTATTCTTTTGCTTGTTTTGAATATTCAAGGATGCCTGACAGCCTTTATCCTAATAATAATGTAGAGTAATAATGTGTGGGACAACTTGGTGTACGCGGTTTGGTGTAAATGTGAAGCCTGATCTGTCACTTGAAAGACAAAAAAAACAGCTGTATAAATATATTTTAAAAATAAGATCGCAATTATAAAAGTGGATCAAAAGATCTGTAATTTTTTTTTTCAATTGGGTTCATAAAAAAATTGTAAATTATTCACAACACTAAAATCTAATAATCATTTATTCAACAATTTTCGAAATGCATATTTCGGAGGCCCGGACACTAAGGCGTAAGACCTGTTTTGGAATACTTATTCGGGTTGCAAGAACCCTAGATACCTTACATGACAAATATATATATATACAAAATCGAACTGTTTTCACACATAATTTACACAGCAATTAAATTCAAAAATTTGCTCAATTAAATTATGCACTGACTATTTTTTTTAAAAAAATTATGGGTCATGACATGGTAAATTACGGAAACAAATCAACTCATCTCTTATACCATTATTAACTTATGTAGATTAGACTTCAAACCAAATCAAGGACCCAGATACCTTAAATCCAATTGACACAGGTCAATGAACATGTAATCTAGTATGCTAGCATCACATTATTTCTTGCCCTCACATGATAAGTATTTATAAGCATGCTTATGTAGATTAGACTCAAAACTAAATAGAGGACCCAGATACCTTCATTAAATCCCATTGACACAGGTCAATGAACATAGAATCTAGTAGATGACAGCATCACATTATTTCTTGCCCTCACATGATAAATTTACAATACTCAAATGTTAGGTGAAAAAGATGACTTAATTGGCCCGAAAATGGCAAATTCTTGCTTAATCCAACTTGAATTTGGGATTTCTGTGTAAAAATCAACACAAACCCTATACTAAGTGTGGGAAATCAACACAACATTAACTCAAATTAAACAACAAAAATCATATAAAACCCTAGGGAAAATGTGAGAAATGGGGAAATAGAGGAAGGGGGAGAGAGAGAGAGAGAGAGAGAGAGAGAGAGAGAGGGAGATCGAGATGCATAGAGAGGAAGAGAAAGCTCCATCGACAGATTGAGATAGAGACTGAGAGGGATAGAGACCGAGAGTGACAGAGCGAGAGAAACATACCTGTGATTAAGTGGCACTGGTCTTTGCAGGTGGCGGTGGCGATGTGCGATGGTCTCTGTCGCTGGTGGCCAATGATAGTGGTGAGCGGGGTGAGGCTTGGTAGTGTCGAAAGAGAGCGAAATTTGTTTGAGATAGTGTATATCATGTGAGTGTGTGTGAGAGACAGATATTGGGCGCCAAATTATATTGGTTTCCCTCTAAAAAACAAAATTTCAACTTTTAGCGACTATTTCACATTTTAGTCGCCAAATAGTACTGAATAACGACAACCAGTTTTGCAACCAAAAGATTATGTATTAGCGACTAATATATTGGTAGCCAAAAGTATCTTTTGGCGACTAAACTATATTCTTGTCTGCAAATCAGCTTGTTCTGCGACTAAACTTAGAATTAGTAGCGTAAAATATTAACTTTTGGCGACTAATTGTTTTTTAGTCGCCTATAACTATATATTCCGTGACTCAATTTTTTTTTAGTCACCAAAAAACAATATATGTCGATTAAATTAAAATGGTAGCCAAAATTTGAACCTTTGGCGACTAAAAAAAAATTAGTCGCCAAAAGGACTATTTTTGGCGACTAAATTTGTTTTAGTCGCCAATTTTGGTCGCCAAATGTGTAAATTCTTGTAGTGTATATTACTTAAATTTGTTTGATTTGAAATAAATTAAAATTGACCTTATTTAAAATTGAATGACTGAGATTGCTTGATTAGAAATAAACTTCCCGTCTATCTCACAATAACTATGGGGATTTGGAGTCACTGCTGTGATCCCTCACTACTGTGCCTCTACTGTGCTTTGAAACGATCCCGTTTCATAATTTTTTATTTTTTATTTTTTTTTTTTTGGGGGGGGGGGGGAGTATGCTAGGTTACTCTCCTGTGCATCTTTATTCCAATAACATCTCTATCTTCATCACTCACATGCGCCATCCAACCACAATATTGTCCACTGCCACCATCAAAGATCAATATCATCCCAAATTAAATCAAAATGAGTGTGTCAAGAGAGGATTTTAATGAACAAATTAAACTCAATAACAGCTTGAGTGATCATAGTTTTGTTCTTTGAGGAGTTTTTTTTCATGTTTTTTAAGACGTTGAAATATTACAATCCATGGTTAAGGAAGAAGATATCCTTCAAAAGTACTCTCACAACTAAAATGGATGAGAGGAACTTGATGATTTGGACTCCAATAATTTTTTTTTTTACAGATTACAACTCTACTTTCTTTGTTGTATTTGGACTCTTTTCATATGTATAGCGATCCCGGTTTTTACCCCGACCTTTATTATGCTTCAGACTCGGATTCCGTGATTGTATATTGTTATCTATGTCTTGTTTCATCCCTTTAATTCTTTGAATTTGAGTTTTGGGACTTGTTGGGCGAGTTTGGAATAGGTTGGTTGTCTTTGGGTACAAATGGTTGTTGCCCAGAATTTGGCTTCTTCGCTCGAGCGAAACTTCTTGCGCCCGAGCGAGCCTTGTGTAATTTGTTCTTCGCTCGAGCAAGGCTTTCTCTGCTCAAGCGAGCCCTGTGAAAATGTTTCTTTGCTCGAGCGAGAACTCTTGCGCTCGAGAGTGCGTCTGCGTTGGGCGACAGACCTGAAGCTTCTCATTCCACGCTCAAGCTAGACTTCTTGTGCTCGAGCGAGGCAACCTTTGTGTGTTTGGTCGCTCGAGCGAGAAATCCTTCGCCCGAGCGAGCCTTCGTATATCATATTGCAGCAGTGATGTTTTACAACACTTTTTGGTTTCATTTCTTCCCCAAAACCTAATCTGGCTACTTCGCTCTCTAAAACTCACATTCTCTCTAAGATTTCATCTAGATCTATTGTGTTCTTGACCCTAGTGTCTTTGAGAATAAGGTAGAGAGCTTCAAGAGCTTCGTTTTGATCCAAGAAGTAATTGATTTCGTCATCTTTGAAGTTCCACCTTGTTGCTTGGGTTTCTACACTTGAGGTAGGGAATTTCTACACTCTAATATGGTTTTTAGCTTAGTTATTTGCTATTGTGTATAAATGATGAGATATGGTTGTGGTTTGGACAAATCTAGGATTTGAGTATGAGATGAAATGAGGGTTTTTGATGAGTATGAGATAAATGAGTATGAGGTTTTAAGAGATGATCTTGTTATGCCAAAATAGTTGATTTTGGTGTTTGGGTTGATATTTGGAAAGAGGGAGATTTTTCCCTAATTTGATCAAATTATTATTTTTGTATAAATAATTGGGAATTTACATTGAAAATGTGATATTGGAAGGTTGTGGTTGTAAATGGTGATATTGGATATGTATTATCTCACCTAAGTAAATTTTGAATAAAATATTTATTTGAGATTGAACATCTCTTTAGAAATAATTGAATTGGGCTATCGGTGGAGGGTAGCCATGATTGTTGTAGAAATTGCATAAGGATTAGGCGATTTAATGCTAATTCATTGTTGGTGTCATTGAATATGACCATGCTATAAATACATTGTCTATGTATGTTTATTGGGAGGAGAAATGGGATGTACTCCATATATGATTATGTTTATAAATATATTGCATATGTATATTTGTTTGGGAGGAGAAAGGGGATGGACTCCATTTAAATCAAGTTGGCCAGAGTGTCCTGGGTGAAAGACCCGAAATTTCATATATAAGTGGGTGTCGGTTCCTTCGGACAAAATATCCGTAAAATGGCAAGTTTGAAGTGTTTATTTGTGTTTTGCATAGTTGGAAAAACCATTGAGTTGTAATCTCATTTTGGTTGTGGAAAGATAATGAATTTAACTCATGAAGTGAGTAGCATATGTGAATTGGGATCGAATTGAAGGAAAATGGAAATAAAGTTAGGTCTTAATAGCATATGAATATGCAGGCCTTGTGGATGTTTTAGTATCGGTGTTGTTTATGTACGTGGTATTTATACCTTTGCTAAACTTCATATATTGTGTTAGATTATCTCTACTGGGTTGTTGGCTCACCCTATACGGGAATATCATTTTCAGGTGCAGGTGAGATGTTTTCTCCAAGGCAATAGCATGGATGAACTTTTGGGAAGCAAGAGCTTTTTATTTATGTCTTATGTGTGTATGTTTGTCATTTGTAAAGCCAAGGGCTTAAGATGTAATGAGCGAGACTCAATTTGTGTAATCAAGCAATGACTTGGAAAGATGTAAGCCTACATGGCATTTAACTGGTTGTTAAACAATGAACTCTGATATATGAAAGTATGTTGTTTCTCATATTTATTCCGCATATTAGTTATCTTTATTGTATTATTTTGGGGGCGTTACAATATGAATGTCTATGTCACCCAAAACATGATAAAATAGAGCATTAAACCAACACTAATTGCAAACTAAAATTTGACACCTAAACTAACTAATAGTCACTTAGGCTAACTAACCTAATTTGCTACTTCATCATCTTCATTTACCATTCCATTTGTTTATTAGCTCTGTTTTGGCTTGTATTATGAAAGCATGAAAATTCTCTTTGATTTTAAATAGGAAACTTCCTTTTTAGTTTTGAGTTAAAAATCTTTCTTTGGTTCATGGCTCAAGATGTGCTACTAATGCTAATCTCAATTGCCCATGATTATTGCCATTTGATTTACTTAACAAACCGAGAGGTTCGATGTAGGAGTCAGTGGTGGTGGTTTTGTCCTTCAATGTAGACTTGCAAAATACAACTCGAAGAAAGGAATAAAAGCCATGAATCTAGTTAAAACAAAGAGTTTTAAGTTGAGATGAAATCAACCACTATTGCTTGTAAAATATAGATTTTCTATTGGATTTTATTTATTTATTTATTTATTGTGTGTGTGTGTGTGTGTGTGTGTGTGTGTGTGTGTGTGTGTGTGAATGGGGACTAGTGATGTTTAGAGATTTTGTCTAATTTATTTATTGGATGGTAGTATTATCAAATGGGAGAATCAGTTTTGAGCTTGTGTTAATGGCGATGGGTAGTATTTGAATTGATAGGCAGGTGTTGGATGGAATGGAAGGAAGAGAAAAAAAAGCCTAGGAATTCAAGCAATAATCTATTATGGACCTCAATTTCTGCGTATGTGTAAGATGCAGATTATATTCCTAAAACAAAACTTTTTTGCCAAAAAAAAAAAAAAAAAAAAAACATTATGAAACAACAGTGTTTCAATGCATAGCAGGGACATAACAGTGAGGGGTCACAACAATGACCCCAAATCCCTATTTATGGTGGTGTTGATCAAGATTGACAGATGGCAGTGCAATAGTTGGCAAAAAATAGGAAAAGAAAATGACATATAAATTCATTTTATAGTCCTATTTTCTAATTTAGTGATGTATAAATAAGATAATTAGTTAATAATTAGAGAATAAATGAGAGAGAGAGTTGATTTAAATATTTAATAGAATGTTATATCATTGGATCTAAAAAATAGATCTAATTTTTTTACTTGAATAACAATAGTTAATAGGAAATAAGGGAAGTGAGATAGTAAAATGAAAAAAATAAAAATAAAAATAACTTCATAAAGGTTATAATATATATATTTTTTAAGTTATTATTTCGTTGTATACTCTGTTAATTTGGTTTAATGATTGATTAATATAAAAATAGACATTATAATATAATGATTGTTATAAAAACTAAAATTATGTAAGATTTTAATTTTTAGACAATTCGAGGCCTAAGATCGCCTTACTCGCCTGTCCCCTGGGTGGCCCTGTTGCAGCAGGGACACAACAAAGCGCAAGTTAGGATCAAACTTTGTAGAGAAAAGGCCTTACTACATTCAATACTATCTTTGTGGCTTCTGTTAAAAAAATGAACATTTTAATAATCTTACCAAGTAATGGTAGAAATCTTAAAAATTTTATCAAATATTTTGTATAGGTATAAGACCCACACAATGTAGATATCCCACACTCATATGAGATATTTAGCAAAAGTTTTAGTAAAATTTTTAAGGTCTCTAATATTTTTGTTGGCTGCAGTCAAGAATATTTAAACATGTATAACTTTAAAAAAAAATTAAATACATATATACTTAAATAGCTTGAAATGTAACGCCCTCAAAATAATACATATAAACCCAATATTCAAGACATCCATAGACATGAGAGAATAAAACATATTTCTATTTATCAAACTCATATTAAAACACTTCCATTATCCACAATCAAATGAGACTACATCTCATATTAAACACTTCCATACTTAAATTATCTACGTTATGCAAACGTAATTAAGATTTCGGGACTTTCACCCTGAACACTCTGGCCAATTTAATTATCAATGGAGTCCATCCCCTATCTCCTCCCAAACAGGTTTGAGAGTCCATCCCCTATCTCCCCTCAAACCATGGAGTACATCCCCTATATTCTCCCACACAATATACATATACAATGTATTTAAACACTTATCATATACAATGATCAATCAATACACATATTCGATGTATCATTCCAACCGTCATATTCAATGACGTATTCCAAGTGATTAGTTTCGATTTTCCCTAATCAACATACAGTGTCTACAATAATCAAGACTATCCTCCATCGATAGCCCAAAGCAGTTATCTCTAAATAGATAATAAATTTATCAAACAGATAAAATATTAACATTTCCGAAGGTGAGTGATTTATTTATCCAACTACACCATTCAATCCCATAATTTCCCAATTTCATGATTCTCATCTCAATTTCATATTTCCATAGTTCCCAGATTAATTCTACAAATTAATCAATCATAATAAATTAGGGCTTTCCCCCCCATTTTTCTCAAATATTGCACCCAAGGCCAAATATCATCAATCATACACAATAACTTCATTTTAGGGACCACTCATACACTTGGAACCCCAAAACTGGAAAACCCTTCTTTTATAATTTCAATTTCAAAACCCTAACATCACCCAAATACCCCAAAACAACATCATCTATACAAAATACATAACATCTATGTCAAAACTCATAGAAATGAGTAGGTTATCCCTACCTCAAGTGAAGAGACCCAAAGGAGATGATGAACCAACTCGAAAGTGCTTCAAATCCACAACTTTTTGGATCAAAATGGAGGTCTTGCAAAGCCCTAACACTTTAAGGAAGGCACAAAGGTTGGGTCTCACTAAACCAAGATCAAAATGTAGAGAGAGAGAGAGAGAGAGAGAGAGAGAGAGAGAGAGTTCTAGAGAGAGGAGCTCTCAAAATAGGGTTTTTGAAATGTTAGAGAGAGAGACAGACGAAAAAGTGATTTAAAATAACACAGTCGCGATCTGATATACGTATAGTCCGCTCGAGCGGAGAATAGGACGCTCGAGCGTAAGATACAAAAACTTCACCCACTCGAGCGCAAATATACCCGTTTGAGCGCCAAGGCACAACAGCAAAGCACTACCTGCTCGAGCACAAAGAGACCCGCTTGAGCATAGAATACACTCCTCCAGTATTTTTACAGACCTCGAATACTTGCTGGAGCACAAAGATACCCGCTTGAGCTCATACCCGCTCGAGCGTAATGAACTTCGCTCGAGCGCAAAAAACACTTCTGCAGTATATTTTCAGATGCACAAAATGCTGAAAGGATGCAAACTCTGATCGAGCGCAATAAGACCCGCTTGAGCGGATCATCAAAAATCTGGGCAACAAGATTAGAGACCAAAACTCAACCAACCTATTCGAAACACGCCCACGACATTTTAAAACTCATATACCAAGAATTAAAGGACGGAATGAGACATAAACAACAATACTCAATCATGGAACTCAAGTCCGGTATACTATATATAAATAGGAAAACCCAGGATCGCTATATGAAAGAAAAGACTCAAAAAATAGAATGTGTTATCACAAAACTTATTAAAAGGTATTTTTTGAGTCCGTAATGTCCATTATAAGTCTCATTTCGATGATTTAAATTATTATTTTTTGTCAGATTCTTTATATATATAATAAATACATAAAATTTAAGTAAATCAGAAAATTGTAATTTATTTAAGGGAAATTTATTGAAAAGTCTTATTTTGGAAACTTCTGTACTATTTGGTCTCACGTTTTAAATGGTTGATTGAAAAGTTCTTATTAAGTGTAGTGTGTGACCAGCAAGTCCTTTTTCAAACGTGAATGGGTATTGGTTAGACAGATATACCCTCACCAATTAGTTGAGAATGTTTATTTATTTATTTATTTTTTTGGAATGTGTGACAGGTATGGTGTGATATTATAATATGGCAGGTATTAATATGACACTCCAACAATGAGACGCTCCAACAAAATTAAAAACTCCTTAGTGTACTTTTTCAAATGTGACAATGTGGCAGATATGATGTGACACTTCAAAGTTTTTACTCATCCTTAGTGTACTTTTTCCAAATGTAACAACGTGGTAGGTATGACGTGATACTCCAAAAAATAAAAATAAAAACTCCTTAGTATACTTTTTTCAAATGTGACAACGTGGCAGGTATGTTGTGACACTCTAAAAAAATTAAAAACTGTGTAACACCACAAAATAAATATGACAAACCCATCTCATTTGCGGAAATAGAATTGAAACAACATACTTTCATTGATCAGAGTTAATATACAAAAAGTGACACATGCAATATACATTAATAAATGTCCTATCTTGAATCTACAACATGTGTTACTAGTAATCAAAAGATGAAAGTTGAACAGATATTTAAATGCTCTAACGGCTTACATTTTTTCAAGTCATTTCTTGGTTACAACAAAATGAGTCTAACTCAATACAGTTAAAGTCCTTGGCTATACAAATTAAATACAATAAAATGAGCCATTGCTCCAAGTCTCTCCAAGCTACTGCCTTGGCGGAGGCATGTCACCAGCACCTAAAAATGGTTTTTCCCAATAGGATGAGCCAAAGCCAAATAGAAACAATCTAACACAATATATGAATTTTAACAAAGATATAAGCATGAAATGTATGTCTGATGCTCATCACAAAATCAATCATATCTTACAGATCATAATATACTAAATTCTTCTATTCCAATATGTCTTATTTCAACTTCATTCATGCCAATTCATTTTACCTCAATTCCTAAGTCGTATCCCTTATTATCCAGACCACCCAACTAAGACTACAACTCAGTGATTCTCAAACATACATAATCAATACATAACACTTTAATTTGCCATTTTACGAAAATTTCGTTTGCGAGAATTGACACCCATGTATACGCGTGATTTTCGGGATTTTCACCCTAGACACATAGGTCAATTTAGTTTAATGGAGTACATCTCCTTTCTCCTCCCAAGCATGGAGTACATCCCCTTTTTCGTCCCAAACATCATACATACACAATGTATTATAACACTGTCATATTCAATGACAACCAATAAGAGATTAGTTTCAATTCACCTAATCCTCATGCAATTTCTACAACAATCATAGCTATCCTCAACCGATAGCTCAAAATAGATATTTCTAAACAAATATACATCCAAATTCTCATAGGTGCAAGATAATACATATCTAACTCTACCACTTATATAAACAACCTCCTAATTTCACATTTTTACTACCAATTCTGTTATTTATACAAAATAATCATTTGAGTTATTTTAGGGCCAGGCTTCCCTTTTTCCCAAGTTCATCCCAAACATCAAAATCAACTATTTTAACACAATACAAGTTTATATCTACTCCCATAACCATTTTCATTACATTCATTCAACAACCCCTCTTAAGATTTTAAATCAACACCCTAGGTTTGTCTAAAATCCCCCAAGTCCCAATCTTGTCCATACAACATCAAATAACTAAGTTAAAAATCATATGAAAGTGTAGAAAATCCCTACCTCAAACTTAAAAGACCAAAGGAAAAGATGGAGGAACTTCAAAGACGTTGAAGCCAAGCTTTAATCGGATGAAAAGAGCGCCCACGACGTGCTCTACCTTTTTAACAAAGGCACAAGCGTGGAAAAATCACGAGATCAAGATGAACAAGTAAAGAGAAGGTAAGTTTTAGAGAGAAAGGATCTCAACTTTAGGGTTCGGAGTGAAATAAATATGAAAAAGTGATTAAAAAAGTCATTTTCTCAAACTGATATACGTACAATCCGCCCGAGTGCAAGAGTTGACGCTCGAGTGTCAGACACAATAAGTCATTCTGCTCGAGCACAAGAAGTGACTGCTCGAGCGTAGAATACACGCATTTGGTAGTTTTGCAGACAGAAGAACATTGCTCGAGCACAAGAGTGGCTGCTCGAGCGTACACCCGCTCGAGCATAAGAAGCACCGCTCAAGCATAAAATACACTCTCATAGTAGCTTTGTAGACCTGCAAAAGTCCTAAGAGTTTGCAAAGCCCGCTCTAGCACAAGAAGTGTCACTCGAACGGAAGAGCAAAATTTTAGGCAGCAAGAATTGGAAAACCGAATGACTAACTTGTCCCAAACACAACCACAACCATCCAATAGCCAAGTTTAAGGGAAAAGAAGATAAGCAAGACATATTCAACGGTATGCAACCAAGAAACTCGAGTCCATACTACAATAAGGGTCGGATCAAAACTGGAACCGCTATAAACTGCTTAGTGTACTTTTCCTAAACGTGATATATGACACTCCAATGTGGTGGATCCAATTTGATTGAATTACTATGTGTCTTCACGTCACGCGCCAAAAAACAATTAGTAAGGAATTCATGTCTCACACTGTGCGTGTTAAAACAACCAAACTTTAAAAAGTTACTTGTTACAACCCAAACCCGTCCCTATAGGTTTAGCATCGTAACCGGCCAATAATCCTGGGATTACCGAAGGCCTTTGAGACAGATTAACATAATATTAGGGGCTAAAGGAAGCAAATAACAAATATACAACATCCATTGAGCTATGTAGACTTCTATGAGACAGAAATTTTTTAAAACTTTTATGTACATATCTACACATCATTCTTGCATCATCATATATATACAAATTACACAAAAAGGGACTTGGCCCTATTTACAAAATAAACAAAGACTTATTTAACCAAACAAGAAAACAAAACTTAAACATTAATCACATAGCCAAAACCACTTGACATATCCAGAACCTCCACGGGAGGCACATAGGTTGGCTAACAAAAACAGATTCTAGGCAGACACCTCTAAACCCAGTCATGTGCCTGATCACCTACATATATAAATAATATAGTGAGTTGGAGCCTAATGAATAATAACAAAGTAAAGGGTTTTAATGAATGATGTCCACACCAGATTTAGAAATCATAATTTAGATTCATAAACAGATTCATATTGATATTCATATTCTTGTTCAAATCATATATAGAAATCAAAGTTCATGCTTAATCATACATGGTACATCCATTAGCGCTCATAGAATAGATGCAGAACATATGGTGGTTATAAATAACCAGTTCCATAAAGAAACCTCCAGATCCGGGTAACAGATGACAGATATGCTCAACTCCATGATGGAGCCTCCGGTACGGGTAACAGAAATAAATTCCATAATGGAACCTCTGATACCGGGTGACAGCTAACAGATATCACATGATGCTAAGGATGCCACGAATACATTGTCAAAAATTGGACAATCATTCATTGTATGGAACATAGCATTTCATAAAACATATCTTAATTCATATCATTCAAAAAATAATTAAAGTTAAACATAGCTTTACTAAATTATTACTCACAGATAGCTGCAGAAGCAGATTAGACAGATTAGACAAATCAGACAAATCAGGCAAACAATAGCGCGTGACCTACACAAGCACATAACATATACAGATTGAAATACAATATCAATTCCTTGATCAAACTTGACTTTTCTTGTCTTTTTCTATCTAAGTAGTCCGGAGTTCTACTATGCTTATTATTTATTATTTAAATGAATCGAGTTCTCATTTCACATATCTTTTCATTACTAAATCATTCTTTTCTAAATAAACCAATTTCTTACTTGGCTTCTTAATCAAGTACTACTATGTTAATAACTTATTATTTTAATCAACTAATTACTTTTGATTGATAGCTTATTAATCTTTATTAAGCCATAAATCATGTCTAGAATGCTTTGGAAAGAGATGAGAATAAAAATGTGAATTATATGCAATTTTCCAAAACATGCTGAAAATAGGGTCTTCGCTCGAGCGGACCTTTGGTCGCTCGAGCGGTCTGCAGAGCTTTGTAAAAATACTGGTTGGCCTTAATGTTCACTCGAGTGGTGACTTTACCGCTTGAGCAGCCATCAAATTTTTTGTGCCTTCAAAATCAATAAAATAATTTCCAAACACATATTCAAAACTTAAACTCTTGCATGAACCAATTTAAACATGTAATTTTATTAATAAGGATGAACCCATGACTAATTTTCCAATTTCTAATACAAAAATCTCTTTGACCATTATGATTAAAACCAATAATTTTATGAATATAATAATTCCAACATTCTTCTTCTTTGTTTTATAAAACGTAAATTAAAGCTATAAAGCCCTTACAAAATATTTACATGTAAGAAATTGAAATCAAAATCAAACTAATTTTTGTTTCTCAAATGTAAATTATAATTTATTTCCAAATTTGTCCAAATTTAGATTTAATTTATTTTCTCTATATCAAACCCAATTTCAATGTCACGCCCTCAAAATAAACCCATAAAATATAAAATATTTACATGCATTGATTAAGTAAAACATAACCTTATTCCATTCATCAGAGTAATCTTATCAAAAGACATTACATGTAATAACGAAAGTAAATGCCCTACGGGCTTACATCTTTCCAAGCCAACACTTGGACACAAAAGTCTAAGTACTGACTCAATTACACATTAAGCTCTTAGCTTGAGTTTACATGTAATATCAAAACAAACAAAATAACAACTACTCTAAACAGAGTCTTCAACTCCAAATCCTTCCAAGCTAAGTCCTTGGAGGTAGCATATCACCTGAACCTGAAAATGATGTTCCCGTATAGGGTGAGCCACAGCCCAACAGAAATATACTAAACCAAATATAAGAATTGACTAAAGCAATAGCATTCGATAGATGGTTAACACTTGTTAAATCCATTATATGTCTTTACAGTTTTATGACAATAATGTCCATGACACGTTTCTTTTTACGTTATTATTCAACTTTCCAATTATATAGACATGGCTCAGAACCTGACCAAACAATAATAATGAGATTACATCTCACATTAACATTACTTCCAATATCAACAAATCAAATGAGACCAAGGCTCATACTAAAACACTTCCATAAATCAATAAATACACATATTTGCTGTACTAATGGAGTCCATCCCCTTTCTCATCCTAAACAAGTTTGAGAGTCCATCCCCTATCTTCCCTCAAACCATGGAGTACATCCACTATCTCCTTCCAAACAATATGCATATACAATGTATTAAACACTTGTCATACACAATATTCAATCAATACACAGATTCGCTGTATTAATTCAACTGTCATATCTAATGACTCATTCAATGTGATTAGTTTCAGTTTTCCCTAATCAACATGCAATGTCTACAACAATCACGACTATCCTCCACCGATAACCCAAAACAGTTATTTCTAAACAGGAAATAAATGTATCAACAAATGTAAATGCAACATTTTCATAGGTGAGCGATTAAACTATCCAACTATACCATTTAATCCCATAGTACCCCAATTTCATGAATTAAACTTAATTCCATAATTTTTCCAAAATTAATTATACAAATTAATTTATTACAACAATTAGGGCTTTTCCATTTTTTCTCAAAAACCAACCCTAAAGTTCAATTTTATCAACTTGACACTACCAATGTCATTTTTCATGATTCACAATCACATGGAATTTAATATATAAACAATTCTCTATTTCTCAAATTATAATACAAATCCTGGTTTTTCCAAAATTACTAAATGACACCAACATATCAAAAATACCAAAACTTAGGACAAAACCTATAATATGGAGTAGGAAATCCTTACCTCGAAGTGAAGAACTCAAATGGAGATGATGGAGATGATGACCCAAAATCCAAAGTGCTCCAAACCGCCAAACTCTCAGATTAAAGTAAAGCTCTCGTGACCCTCTGTCTTTTTAATATAAAACCTAGGGTAGAAACACCCTATAAATAGATGAAACCTAAGAGAGGAGGTGAGTGGAGGGAGAGAAAACACGGACCTAGGATTCTGAAATCAAAAAGAGGATGAAAAAGTGTATTTAAAACCGTTGCTGCGTATTTAAATAAAACAGTCTTGCTCGAGCGAAGACTTGGTCGCTCGAGCGACCAGACACAAAGAATACTCGCTCGAGCGTAGAAAGACTCGCTCGAGCCAACAACACGATGCTTCAAGTCTGCAACCCAGAAGCACGCTCGAGCGAAAGAATGCTCGCTCGAGCCAACAACACGATGCTTCAGGTCTGCAACCTAGAAGCACGCTCGAGCGAAGAACTCGTAAACATACACCTCGCTCGCTTGAGCGAAGGAAAGTTCGCTCGAGCCAAGAAATATAACTCTCAGGTCTATACTAGACGCAGTCGCTCGCTCGAGCGAAGAAACCCTGGCTCGAGCGACATACCAAAAACGAAGAGCTCGCTAGAGCGACTAACTGCTCGCTCGAGCGAATGGTCAAAATTCTGGGCAGCAACCCTTTGCTCCCAAACATTGCCAACCTATAACAAACCTGCTCAATGCATCCCATAACTCAGAAATACGAAATTAAAGGACGACAACAACAATTATATAACAACAGGATCTATGGAACCTAAGTCCGGATACAACAACCAAATGGAAAAAGATTGGGGTCGTTATATTCAAACCCACAAATTTTAAAACATGAATTAAACTTTCAAACTCTTGAAAAATTCATAATGCATGTGTAATTGAAACTCAATGTGATTAATTTCTAAATTAATTTCCAAAAATTTGAACATAGCTCCAATTTCTTATTTTCTTTTTAATTACATAAAATTGACTTCAAGCTCTTTCTATTTTCCTTCAAAACATGAAATTAAAGTTATAAATTTCTTAGAAAATCATTTGCATGCATGAAACATTCATCAAAATCCAACCAATTCTACATAATCAAGCTCAAAACATAATTAAAATCTTGAATTGCTCTAATTTAGATTTTATTAATTTTTCTCATATCAAATCCAGATTCAAACTCATAAAACATGAATTAAAATCTCAAAACCTTGAAATTCCATGATACATGTAAGGTTGAATTTTAAATTTATGAAGAATGACACAATCAAACTCAAACTCAAACTAACTACTTCGAAACTTATTTCCTTAAATCATAGATGTTCCAAAATATGTTTTATTTGAGTTAAACTCTTAAATTACATTACATGTATGGATTAATAATCAAAATCAAAACCCATATTTATTCTTTAATTCTTCAAAATTACATGCATGTCGAAATGAGGCCTAAATTCATACAAGATATTCAACATCAAACCAAAAATAATCAATTTCCATATTTATTTCCATAACCACGAATCCTAGCTTTATTTTCTATTCAAACCCATTTCCTTACAAATTCCATGGAATTGATCTTAAACTCTTCTTAATTTCAAGTGTAATGTAAAAATTCTACAAAAATTAAGTATGATTTCATACCTTAAACTTTAATCTCAAGAAGTTTAGTTGATTCCCTTCTAATTCTCTTGTTCCTCCTAGCTTTTCTTCCCTTAGTTTTTCTTCTCCTTGAGCTAAAATTGCTTCCTTCTCTCTCTCTCTCTCTCTCTCTCTCTCTCTCTCTCTCTCTCTCTCTCTCATGGGGTTTGCCCAAAACAAATAGGAAGCCACACTCCTTTTTTGTTCTCAATCTCCTTCCATCACAATAATGCTTCCAGCAAGTAATAAACTAGAGTTGCCTACTCTATCTCTCCTCATGTATACACACTCCTCTCTTCACAATGCACACATGCACACTTATTGAAGTCTCTAGCACAACACTCACATGCTCTCACACACACAGAATGTCTCTGCACACCCTCAGAATTTCTCTACACACCCAGATTTCTCAGCTTGCACACACACCCACATATATCCTCCGACTCTAAATCATTCTACAATTTAATTTACGGTTAAAATTAATTTAATTAAATAACACTTATTCTTAATAAGTCTTTATTAACAAATAATTAAATTAACCATAACTAATCATAAATCTCTCATAATTTAATTAATCTAATTTGACTTTCATTAGAGCCCAATTAATTATATTTAAATTTACCATTCTGAATTAGATTTTTAATTGAACTCCAAAAAGGCTCCAAATATTAAATTAAACTTATTTTTACCCTCAACTTTGGTTTCTTAAATCATCAAGGCTTCCAATTTCAGATTAAACCTCAAAGTCTTTGTCAATAAATTACATATTCAATTAAACACTTCATAAATAAATTTAATTCATAATAATCTGAATTCTCAATTCTCATAACTTAATTAACTCCAATTCGGACCCAATTAATCAAGTCTCAATTTCACAAATCTGAATCGAATATTTAATTAAACTCCCATATGGTCCGATACTCGAAATTAAAATAATTCAATTCACCAATTATACTCTCTTGTGCCATTTAGGCTTTCAATTTGAAATTTCAAAATAAATCCTCAATAGAATCATATATGAATCAATCTCCATAATTTTCATAAATCCTAGATTAATTTAGAATAATTGGCAATTAAATTTCAAATCTTCTTAATTAATTAAGTGCAAATCATTATACGCCTTTTATTTTTAGCGAGGAAATTATTTTTAGTGACAAAATTAATGAGGAAATTAGTGAGGAAATTATTTGTCACTAATAATCAATCTCCATAATTTTTAGTGAGGAAATTATTTTGTCACCAATTTTGGAGGAAAAATTTTGACATATTGGGCGGTAATGGAAAAAATAGACTACTAACTTTTTTTCCCCTTTTATTTTTGTTTATCAAATTTTCTCTCCCCCCCCCCCTCTTCCTCTCTCTCAAAACAAAACACAAGTTAATTAACTCTTTAAATCTATGGTGACGAAAAGTAGTGAAGAAAATATTTCGTCGCTAAATAAGAATAATCCGTGACGAATTATAAAATTTTGTCACATATAATAAAAAGTAAAAATAATTGGTGACGAAATTTATTTTTGTCAATAAATACTTATTTTTAGGTGAGGAAAAATTAAATTTCGTTACCAAAGATTTTTTCTCTAACTTTTTTTTGGGTGGCGCCAAAATTTTGAGATTTTCAGTGAGAAACAAAATTGTCACCAATTATAAAATTATTAGTGAGTAATATATTTCCGTCACCAATAATTTTAAATATTTTAAAAAAATTATTTTTAAATATTTTAAAACTATTTAATGAGAAATATATTTTTATCGTCAATAATTTTAATATTTTAAAATTTTTACTGACAAAATTATTTTATCACCAACCAATCTTGAGGGGGGAACTTTGAGATTTGGCGGTAATTAAAAAAGGAACCCTACAGATTCTCCCCCACCCCTTTTTATTTTTCTGGTGCTCTAGTTTTCCTCTCATCCCTCTCTTGCAAAACACACAAAGGTATGGCCTCTCTCTCTCTCTCTCTCTCTCTCCTCTGTAGTTATTTAATGGTGGGGTAAGGGTTTTTGGTAACGTGGTGGCACAGTGATAGGGATGGAATGGTGTAACGGAGGTGCGGTGTGAGAGGAGGGCTAGCGGTGCTATAGTAGGGAAGAAAAAGAGTAGTTTTGTGGTTGTGGATAAGGGGGAAGGAGGCAATGGATCTATGGTAGTAGAGGGTTAGAGGGGCTGTGGCAAGGGGCGGAAGGGGAAGTGTAACCAGCTGGGATAGGGGTTCCTAAGGGGAATGAAGAAGTTGGGGAGCTAGAAGAGGGTTGAGAGAGGGAGACGGTATAGAAGCCCTTGTGTTTGATACAATACTTGTGTGAAACATTGCCGTAATGTTAGGTATTTTAGAGTTGAAGGGTCATTTTAGTTCACCAAGTTTGAGTTGTTATGTTTGAAAAAATTTCCATCACAAATCCAAGACTTGCATTTTAATTCTCCTTCATTACATTGTAAAATTGATTTTTTTTTTAAATGTATTCTATAGCTTAATATTGATTTCTTCTATATGGTCACAAATTGCTACTATTTGCAAATTTTGAAAGTAATGAGGTTTGATTGCTGGACAATCTTTGTGCTTAGTCTTGCTGGTAAAGGCCAAGACTGGGTTTTTAGCCACATTTCATAAAAGATTTCCTTCTTGCAATGTTTGATGAGTAATTTTCAGGGCTTGCCCAAATAATATGTTTGTAGTCTGTACTCTGTAACACATAGTAATGTTGCTAGTCTTAAATTTATGAATTTGTTGATATCTTACTATCACAAGTTAAGATTCCAGGAAGTGGGATTTACCCTATATTGTTTTGCCTGAAACTGCTTTTGTGAATTGGTCTGTGTGGGCAGGTTATGTGTACAAAATACCTTCAAGAAAGAAAAGAATTGGTCCAAGCATTGCACAAGGATATAAAACTCTTTGATCTTCCCAAGATAACTTAGGTTTTTGTATCTCTTATTTTGTCTGTCACCATATTATTTAGCTCCTGCTTTGTTTCTTAGTTACTAGTTTGATTGGCTCGCTAATGGCGTAATTTCTCTATGATGTAGCCCATGTTGATAATCTGGGGAGATCAAGATCAGATATTTTCCACTGGAATTGGTGCACAGGTTAAAAAGGTCAATACAAAGAATTTTATAATTTTAGTAATATTTTTTAGATGTAAGGTTTTGTATTTTGGCCCTCTCTAGTTTCCAAGAGGTTGGAAGAAAAGAAAATGATAACTTGTAACCTTTTTTTATTTGCAAGATTTCTTGAGTTTTAATATCATTTGTCGCCTTGGCAAAGAAGTGGGGTTTTCGCATTTTCTAATGTTTTGAATTGCTTTAAAGTCTGAGGCTTGATTCATTTTCATTGAATCATGTTCCGTTTATTTTTTCAAGCATCTAGGTGAGAACACACAACTAGTGATCATAAAGAATGTAGGTCATGCAATCAATGTAGAGAAGTTGCAAGAGATGTTCAAACATTTGAAGTCATTCCTTGTCGATCCTCTTTCTCCTAAACTCGAAAGCAATGGAAACAACGGCAAGACAGACTAAAGGATTCAGCAAAAAAAGGGAATTCAAATCAGGAGCTGTTCTGACCATCCTTATGTGGGTTATACAGAATGTTTTGGACAACACAAGTGATTTAGAGGTTTGATAGTTTTCATTACAGATTTTTAAAAAGATATGTATTTTATACAGTAAACAGTGCATATAAAATGAGTCTCATTGGACCTGTGACTATTGCAGAGGCTTTTTAACTATTAGTTGGATAATGAAATATTAGTTGGATAATGAACTATTCGCCTTAATATCATTGTAGAACCCGGCTCCAGCCATTGCAAGAACCAAAAGAATCTAAAATAGTTGAGAGTTTGGGAAATAAGAGACTTGGTGACTTTTGATATTTTATTTTCATTTAATGGTATAAATGGCAACATATTCATTTTGCACTACTGTATATGCAAGCTAAAAGAATGCCTCCACTTTTCCTTCTCAAGGGGATAATGTTAGTGGATCTAGTAGTTCCAACAGTTCTAGCAGTGACTTTAGTTCTTCTTCAAGTGGTAAATGTTATTTGTTTTAGTTATTATGCAGTATTTGTATATCTATATTCACCATAATTCGACTGCCCTTTAAAGGTTTCTGTTTGATTGTGAAATACATTTATTAATTGAATCTCATACACTACTCGTAGATTCTGATAGTGATAGTTCCTCTACATATGAATCAGATGCAGGGTGTTCACCTAGGAATTGAGTGGATTTTGAATAGGAGATAGTTGCACTGTTATGTTGGGTACAAAAAAAAAAAATATATATATATATATAGAGGGGGGTACATGCACCAAATGTCCAATAGACGGTCATATAGAATAGGGTCAAAGATGTTCTCATTAAGTTTATTTGTAAGAAAACTCTTAAGATGTGCTCTGTATGTAGCTCTATTTCAAGAGGGATAGAGAACAAAATTCATGAATGTGACACCAAAATATTTTCTCACAATTCTTGTTCAGTGACATCTAATTAATGCCAATGTGTTTTTATCCATTGCAGATGAAAGCTTGGGCAAAAGCACAAGATATTAATAGTTTGAAAGATCGAATGATGAACTCATTATCCATAATATTATTGGTCGGCGGTTGCATTCCATCTCTAGGTACGATTATTTTATCATGTCTCAGTGGTACTGGATAGTAGTGAAAAGGTCAAAAATTTAAACATCAAAATGCTTAGTATTAGTATATTATGTACAGGACATCAAGGTCGATCAGTTAACAAGAATGGCTTAAGTTCTTAGGTCAGGAGGCATTTATCTATCATAGATAGTGAATGCTGTAGTTTTTGCGATTTTTTTGCTAAGTTCTTGAATAAGTTGTAAATATTCTCACGCTTCAATTTTTTTTTTCTTTTATACTTTCCTAAGCAGCTTTCTACTGTGTTCAGATTGAATGCTAGTCATCACACTTCAGTTCCTAGCTATTTTGTGAAAAATTGATATAGTTTTCCTTTTCTGTCAGCTCTCTTGAAATACGAAAGCAAAATGAGGAAATTCAGTCACAAAAAGAGGAAATTACAACACAAAAATTCAAGCAGAAAATGACGAAATTCAAGCACAAAATAATGTAATAGGGAACATGAATGAATCGATTGAGGAGCATTTGGAAATGACATCAAGCATCATGGAGTTTCTTAAGAAGCAAGGTTTCCAAAGACAATTTAGAGGATGAGGTATCCCATGAACTCGTAGATTGCTTTTTTGGTAAGTCTCGCTTGTTTTATCTTTTTATTTTTCTCATGTTTGTTAGAATATACTAGTTAAAGCATAGTAGTTTGACTAATTATTAACTAAGATTTAACAAGTTTCCAGATGTATTTAATGAAAATAGATTCATTAGTTATTTCTTACTTAGCATGACCCTAGTGAAAATACACACTAACCAAAGTAGAGACAAAACTATGTGTTTACTTTTTTGTGTATTTTTTCTAGGCAGTGTTGGAGTTACTCTAAGTTAGTGATGTAATTAATAGGACCTTGCCATGTAGAAAGGACCTTCTGGTTGTTAAACTAGACTCATTGTGTACACAATTTGTATTGACATGGATAGAGCTATTATTTGCTAGCTATTGATGTCTCTGTAACCCAACTTTTGATGTTTCTGTGGATAATTTTCACTTGAGAGCCTTCATGGAGATATGCAAGCCCCTTTGCCATTCCCAATATGATGTCGAACTGCTGCTTCCAGCTTAGAATTTGAGTTTGTTTTTCTTTGCATGGAAAAAAAAAGTGTCGCCACTTAAAGATACAATTGAAAGAAGGTGCAAGGATATCTCAGATTTTCCTTTATATGCTTTTGTCAATTGTAAAAAAAAAAAAAAAAAAAGTTACAAGTTTTGGGTCATAACAATGTGAAACTCCATCAGGCAGTAGGATTAATCTCATATAGACAAGTTGATGGTAAAAGTAGTATTAGCTAAGAGTTTTTTGGAAACTCTTAAAACATAAAGTATGTTTGCGTAGTTTTTTGGAAAGCATGTTTGTGTGGTTTGTTATGTGCTATGATTATATGAATACATCTGTAACTGCAATTTTGAGTGAATTCAGTGATCCTTTAATTTGTGTAATAATGCAAGTTACACAATTAACTCCAATTACACAAATCCAATGATACATGGGTTCTTCTAAACGTATGAAAAAATGTAAAAATGTGTATTGCTTCCATTTTATTGCAAAAAGATGAAAATAAGCCAAAAATTTAAACAATTCAGTATTTTATCTTTAGCCAAAAGCAGCCAAAATTAAAAACCAAAGTAAGAGCCAAAAAAAATCATGAGCATGTTTATAAATAAAAAATAAAAAATCACAATGATTCCTTATCAAAGAGGATTTGGTCAAGGCTTTTGTTGGGTTCAAATTCATAAACAACAAGGCAGTCTGGACCTTCAATGGTACAACCCAAAAGTCTTACAAAGTTTTTGTGTTGAATTCTACTGATCAAATTTACCTCATTGAAGAAGTCATCGACCCATTGTCATGAATCAAATGTATCTCAATGCTACATTATATTTTCAAGCTATTAAATATATTCTGGTATTAGTGATAGTGATATATGGTATTCTTGCAATCTTTTGACATCTTCTGTTATCCGTGTTGCTTTATCATCAAGAATCATCTCAACTCTTTGAAGTTTTGGATTGTTATATACATTTCTACTAAATTGGTTTATAAAATAAAATTATTTATATATGAGTTTAGATGTAATTCATAATATATTAATATTTTGTTTATTTTCTGTGCAGATTGGTTTTTGATGACGTTTGGAAGCATACTTGCAAATCAAGATCAGGTGTTGAATTTTTTTCTTGAACTGATACTTAGTTCTAGTTTAAACTTAGTTGAGTGTTATTTTTTTTGGTGGACTCCACGTTAGTTCATTTTGGAATTTGTTATAATGGTTTTTTTTATTATACTTAATGGATTATTATTAAATTTGTTTGGTGGATATATTTTCATTTATAATATAAATTTTTTAGTGAATTATTTTGTGGAGTGATGTATAATAGCTAGTGGATTTCTTTGTACATTTAGGTCATGTTTGATTCAAAACTAATAGTGAAGTATTAATAATCCTATTAAATTAGTGTAGCATTCACTATCCAATTGGATTAATATCCATTGGATAAATAATCCACCCCTACTCCATTACTAGTAATCCTACAAATTTGTTGGATTAATTATCCGTTGGATTAATAATCCTAAACCAAAATGTTAAAACAAACATGGGATAATTGGGCCCACAGATTAATAATCCCAATCCTATGATCTAATCCACCCAATCAAACATGCCCTTAAAAGGCTATTGGGATATGAGCATGGATATTTGTGAAATAATAATTTAAATTGAAATATAAAATAAGGAACAAGCTCAGGGATGAATTTTTTTCGTCATTTGTACTTATTATTATGACAAAGTGATTATTTGTCGCTAATAAATATGTTTTGTGACAAAATTTATTATAATTTATATATAAAAGATTTCATTGATTTTGTTGTTTGGTGACTAAAAATTTCGTTACGTATATATATTTTTGCCACGAAATATATTTCGTTACCCATGTATGACTTTTGGAGACGAAAAATGCCGTCAACTTTACATCTTACCGTGATGAAATTATTTCCTCATCAATGATCGACATTTGTGACAAATTTATTCGTCAACTAAAAGTTATAAATATGGTATTGAATAACTATTTGGTGACGAAAATGAGGATTTTTTGCAACAAAATGTTGTTTTATTTGTGACAAAAATTTTCGTCACTAAAGTAATTTCATTGGTGATGAAATTATTTTTCCTCACGGTACTTTTTAGTGACAAACATTTAATGACGAAATCGGTGAGGAAAATATTTCCTCACAAATATCTATAGTGACAAAATTAGCTCTTAAATCATTAAAAATAGAATCATAACACATCCTACAAGTTTACAAAACAGGATTTACTAATCAATTCTCTCATATTTAATTCATCACATTTGTTACTAAAAAAAATAAATAATTTATTTTTAACAACAAACTTGTCCAATTTTTAAGAGACGAGTATAATAAGTTGAATGCAATAATTTATATTTTTTGTAGTTAATATACACAAAATAATTGACAAAATAAACAATTTAAATCATTAAAAACAGAATCATAATACATCCTACAAAACCTCTGATCGAAATTAGTGGAAAGCCATCCCCTAATTCCTTCTAAGATGGCCCACACAACATGATAAACTTTTTTCTTTTTTTTTTTTTTTTTTTTTTTTTTTTTTTTTTTTTTTATGATACATACGTTTTTCTAAAAGAAACTTCTTGTATAACTTGGATCCAGCAACAAAGTCTTTACCCCTTAGATATCTTGGGTTACCCTTAGGAGCCAATCCAATGAGGAAAGCTACTTGGAAGCCTTTACTAGACAAAGTCAGATGCAGGTTGGCTGGTTGGAAGAGGAAGCTGCTGTCATTTGCTGGGAGATTAACACTTGTGAAAACTATGTTAGTTGCACTACCAGTGTATTATCTGTCTCTCTTTAGGATGCCTGAAGGAGTTGCCAAAGAAATAGAGAGGCTGCAAGCTGCCTTTTTGTGGGGTGGGACAGAACAAAGAAGGAAAATTCATATGGCCAGATGATGGGATGTGTGTAAAAGTATAGATCAAGGAGGTTTGGGTATAAGGCGGGTGAGAGTGGTAAATGTTTGTTTACTTGCAAAATGGTGGTGGTGGTTTAGCTGTGAGAATGAGTCTTTGTGGAAGAAGGTTATATACAGTAGGTATAAGTTAAAGGTGGATAGTTGGTTGCCATCCCTCAGCTGTAACTCCTCAGTGTTATGGAAAGGTATCACTGTTCTTGCAGAGCAGAGCAATAATCTGTTAGAAGCTTTTCTGAACAACTTCCAATTAAAGGTGGGGGATGGTAGACGAATAAGCTTTTGGAATGATAAGTGGTGTCAACAACTATGTTTGAAAGCTGTGTTTCCAGGCCTTTATCGGCTCTCTCTAGAGAAAAATGACACATTGAGAGATATCTTTGACAGGAAAACTACAGTAGGGGTGTGGAATCTGTCATTTAGAAGAGTACTGTATGTGTGGGAAAAGGTAGAGTTGCATAATTTGTTAAACATGTTGGCAGCAGGTCCTGTAATGTGTCTAGACCAGGTGGATAGACCTGTTTGGTCAGCATCTAAGTCAGGGCAGTTTTCTGTGGCTGAAATGTACAATGTAGTTGTGTAGAATTTAGGCCCAACACTTACAATTTGTAAATTGGTGTGGTTGAGATTTATCCCTCCTAAGGTCCAGGTGTTTGGGTGGTTAGCATGGACAAAGAGAATCAAGACAGTTGAATTCCTACAAAGAATTGGTGTGCTTCAGGGGTCTGAATCAAACCTGTTTGTGTTCTGTAAGGCTGCCACTGAATTTGTCAATCATGTGTTAATTTGCTGTCCTTTTGTGTGGAGTGTTTGGACTGATTTGCTGAATTGGTGGGGGACTCAAGGGGCATTACCTGCCTCTGTGGATCAGCTGCTGTTGTGGTGGGCAGGTGGGAGAATGAAGAGGTTGGAAAGAAAGATCTGGAGTGCTATTCCGTTGGCTGTGTTGTGGTCAATTTGGAAACTTAGAAATGAGTGTGTGTTTAGGGATGTTAACCCAAACTGGTATGAGGTGTGTGAGCTGATTAAGACTAGGATAGCTATGTGGTTGAATCCACATCTGAAGGATTTTAATTTCACAATTAATGACTTCATTTGTAACATAAGGCAGGTCAGATTGTGCCTTGGAGGGGCAATGCTGCTGTGAGGTACTGTGTTGATGGAATGTATCTGCCTGGGTTGTCTCTGATATGGTGCTGTGTTGATGCTCTGGGTTGAAGTTTGGGTTGTTATGGTGAGGTATGCATCTGGTTTCTTGGTGGTTTTCTTGGTGGTCTGCTGTAGGCCTGAGTAGGTCCCAACTGGTTTTAGGCCTCATTTGGTTTTTTGGTGGTCTGCCTCTGGTTTTTTTGGTTGGTATGGCTAGTATGGATGTAATGCTGGATTTGTTCAGATATGGTTGCTGCTCTGCTTTGCTATGCTCAGATTGCTTCAGGGCACCATGCTTGCTGTGTAGATTAACTGGTCAATTCGGGTTGGTGTCTTGCTGGCTGCTGTTGTGAAGTCCATTCTTGTGGTTTGCTTGAGTTAGTTTCTATCTTTTTTGTCTCGTTCAGGGAAGTTCTGTGGTGCTAAGGTTTTGTGTATTTCTGTTAAGGTGCTGAACTACTCTCAGTATTGATTTGGGTTTGTTCAGTTTGGAATTCTGATATAGGGTTGGTTTGGGTTTTGTTCAGTCTTGGTTAGTGTTGGTGCTGAGTGGTATGCATTCTGCAGGAATGTGTGTTAACTAGGGTGAAGTCTGGCCTTCCAGTCATAGCCTCCTTGGGCCTGTTCAGTTCTGGATTTCTGATATAGAGCTGGATTGGGTTTGTTCAGTTTTGGTTAGTTTTGGTGCTGAGTGGTATGCATCTTGCAGGAAATGTGTACTGACCAGGGTGGAGTCTGGGCCTCCAGTCATGGCCTGAATTCAGATGAGCATCTGTGGTGAAGGTCTACAAGGCTGCTCCTTTTGGAAATTGATCATAGGCCTGCATCTGTGTGGATTGGTGGTTCATACATAGTGGTGTGTCAAGCCCAGGTGCTGGATTTTGGGTGGTCCTTTCCTGATTTCCCTTGGTTTCTGATTAGATTGTGGTGCTGTTTTGGTCCATTCAGTTTTTGGTGGAGTTTGATCTGCTATGGGTTGCAGCCTGCTTTGCTTCTATACTTTGAAGTCTGGGTGTAGATTACGTGGCCTTGTATTTCTCTTCTTTTGGTAGTTGTGGTTGCTTTTTTCTGTTTGTTTTTTGGTGTTTTTTGGTCTCTCACCAACTGCCGCTTGGAGCTCCAGTCAGTTCTAAGCTCCTCTTTATTGATGTCTTGTATCCTTTCTGCATACATTCATCAATAAAGATTTTTTCCTTTGTCGATCAAAAAGAGAAAAAAAAAAAAAAAAAAAAAACACTAGAAATTCACATTTTATTCAGTGATTTGTAAAATTAACATAAGAAAAGAAAAGAGAAAAAAAAAAAAACAAACAAACAAACAAACAAGCAAGCGAACAAAATGAAGTTAACTGAACTTTAAAAATGAAATAAACGATTTGACCTCAAATGTTGTTTTGATTTTTCCACTTCAAAGCCAAATCAGATAGTGATTTTGTGGAAGACCCTTCTTCACTCAACACCTTCGCAGCAGCATCCTTGAGGCCCTCCATTCTCTGGCGAACCTTCTTCCCTTCTTCTCCTTCCATAAGACTTTTCACAACTTCTGCAATCTCTTCCCGTCCCACCAGTCCCAATTCATGACCTTTTGGACTCAACGCCACCTTCAGACCCTCCGTTAACATTGCTGCGTTCATCTTCTGCTCTGCGAAGAGCGGCCAAGCGATTAGAGGTACACCATGGACGGTACTCTCCAAAGTCGAGTTCCATCCGCAGTGGGTCAAATATCCCCCAGTGGCATGGTGGCTCAGCACCTCAATTTGCGGTGCCCACGACGGCACCACTATGCCTCGGCCTTGTGTCCTCTCCAAGAACCCTTTTGGCAAGAAGCTAATAGGGTCGTTTTGGTGATGTGCATTGAAAAATGCAGCCCTAGAATTGTCACTAGGGCTTCTCACAACCCACAAAAATCTGTGGCCACTCAGTTCCAAACCCAATGCTAACTCATTGAGTTGGTCATGAGAGAGAGTCCCACCACTTCCGAATGATACAAACACTACTGACCCACTTGGCTGATCATTTAACCATTTCAAACACTCGGACTGTTCTAATCCATCACTTGAACCGGTTCGGATAAGCGGTCCCACTGGATAAACTGGTGGTTTGCCCGGCTCTTCCACCAGCAAAGCTTTTATAGCTCCCTCTTCCATATCCAGGAAGCTATTTAAAATTATGCCCTCAGCTAAACCAAATCGCTTAAAACTCCCAAGGATTACCTTGTAGGAGTTGCTTGACCGGTCTTCAACTACGTCTGGGAGATCTCTACCGTGAAATGGTACACAACCCGGGAGTTGTACCGGTTCAGGTAGGTCTTTGTAATCTCCCGTAAACGTCTCATCTAGCTTCGGCAAATGTAGGCAAAGTAGCAGTGCCATGGCTGGTGAACAGAAGAACAAATAGGGCGAAACGCCTAATTCCTTAGCTACATCGATGGCATCGATGCTGAATAGATCGACGATGAGAGAAACCAAACGGGTAGTGGTTGATAATGAAGCTAATGTGTGTCTGAGAGAGGGAAGAGATAGAGTGACTGTGAGGAAGATTTGGAAAGCAGCTTCGAGGTTGTCATTGGGTAAGTGAACCGGTGGGAGGAAGATGTGGTGGATGGTTTTGGGGAGGGTTTGGAGGACTGTTTTTTGGGCTTGGGTGGGTGGTGCGGCGGAGGGGATGAGAATGGTGACAGAGAAGTGGTGGTGGAGGACGAGTTGCTTGGCGAGTTCAATGAAAGGAATGAGATGGCCCATACCTGGACTTGGTAGAAGAGCCACATGGGGTGTTTGATTCATGGTATAGAAATGCTGAGAAATTTGAGTTTGTGTTGTGTTATGTTGTATAGTTTTGTTGTACTGTATGGGATAAGAATTGGTTGGTTTCTATTATAACATAGTTTTGTTATTGTATGGGATAAGAATTGGTTGGTTTCTATTCATAGAGTAAAGAATTGTGCTACAATGAATTTTGTTTTTGTTTTTGTTTTTGTTTTTGGTTGGTTTTAAAATTGAGAATGCAGACGGGGTTCTAGAATGGGATGTTTAGGACTAGGGAGCTAAGTACAAACGTAAGCCTCCTAAGACAAATTAACGGATCAGAATCATTCAAAAATATAATTTTTTATATATCCAATAAATTTTCATAAGAATTATATTATGGAAAATGGCTTGGATCCCCAGTGGAGGTGACCCCCACCACCCCCACTATTTTTTGATTGGTGCAAAATATATATATATATATATATATTCTTAAGCTTTCCTCTCACAGCCCCCCACGTGGACGTGGGGGTGCTGGGGGTCTGCCCCAATTGGGGGTTTCCAGCAAGGTCCTTATATTATATACCCACCATTATATATGTCACATCCCGTATTTTATTACTCCGATAATATTACTAATATTCATTAATTAAGTTTATTTATAAATTATAATTCATCTTTTGATGAAATGATGAATAAATAAATATACATGTTCCATCTCGTTATACAACAAAGACATTTATATACAAATAAAAGAAATACGATGAGGCTTACAACAAATAAGAGGACGTTGCCCTTTACAAATTATGGAACTCAGCCAAAGAAACAAATAAAAAAAATGAAAAATAAAAAAGACTACAGCTCAACACTACTTTATAATCATGCCAAGATAAAACTTGTTGTTTGATCCTCAAGTCCAGAAACATTCCTTGTACACATGTACAGGTAAGGGGTGAGCAACCACTAGCCCACCAAATAATCTCATATTATAACATTTGAAGATATGTGAGTACAAAGACACTCATACGTGTACGTGATATCATATAGTGTCAAAGCTATATAATTCTATTACATAATCTCTTAAATCCAATTTATTTAATTAACTATAACTAGTTAACTTATCTTTAATGATTGAGCTAGTTCTTCTGCTTAACCTTTCCATTTAATTTTATTCAATTCAATTCCAGTCTTCTTATTCTTGTTTAACTTATCTCTTGTCTTCCACTTTGTCAATAGCCACCCACCTTTCGTCTCAATCCAGTGTAAGTCCTTAGGTTTAGGCAGTCGACGGATATAGGGGTTCCCGGAAAGGGTATGAGTGAACACACAGTATGAGAAAACATGATAAGTTATAATTGAATTTTGGAAAATTGGATTTAATTTTATAAAATCAAAATGAGTCGATTATTCAGAAGTAACTCTTTAGTTAGCTCTCGGTCTACAACCCTGGCTCCTATACCGAGTACAGATATACTAATTAATGAAGAAGAACATGAATATTAAGATGTTAAAATTGATTTAATTTGGAATATCCCTAAAGTCAAAACAAAAGAAATTTATAAAACTAGTTTTCTACAGTCAACCTTTAATGTTGATTTACAAGTTAAAACAGTTGAAAATGTTTATGCTTTAACCAAGATCCGTGAAACATGTCAATTATTATCCAAAGAGTCAATTCGAAAACATCTTAAAGATGGTCATAATTTTATACATCTAGGCTTAATTCAAGTAGGAATCAAACCTTTAACCCAACAAGGTACGAATACATCTGTTCTTTTATGTTTACGTGATGCACGATTTATTAATTACCATGCTAGTGTAATGGGTATGATGGAATCTGGCCTCCATGAAGGTCCTGTCCATTTTAATTGTTTTCTTGATTTTACATTAAGTTTGTGTGATCCTCACATATTAAAAGCTTTAACATTGAATACTCAATTGTTTGGTGAATTTATTAATATGTTAGAAAGTGTTCACAACATTGCTTTAATTTATCGAATTTATTACAAATGTATAAAAACTAATTTAAATGTTTAAGTTTTAACCAAAAGTCCAAAAGATAAGACTTTATTAATTCAAGAAAGTACTAATGACACTAATATCACTGTTCCCAAAATGATTCATTGGAAAGATATGACTCGTCCCGATGATTGTGTTACTATTAATGAAAATTATTTCCAAAATCAACAATTTTCTATTAGTCGTGATATTCAAAATATTCAACAATTTAATAATAGTTCTGTTCATATCAGGTTTAATAGACCTTCTAGTCAGTCCTCTCGTCATAGTACGGCTAGTTTACCTACTAAACTAATGAAGATGAAATCTTCAATACCCTTTTGTTTACTAGAAGAGATAGGAAACTCCACCTTTGTGAACCTTCTTCATAAACCCAACATACACATAGTAAATTAAAAGGAATTGATAATTTCTCTACTTCCAAAATTAGTAAACGAGTTTACTCTACTCATACACATCTTCAAGAAGACGATACCATATCTCAGGATTCACCTACTCAGACCGATTTTGAGGTTGTTCCACCTATCAACCCACAATTACTCACTTTAAGTAAACCTTTTGTCCCTGACCTTAACAAACTTCATGATGAATTTAAATCTAAAGTAAATAAGTCAAAAAGATAAACTTACAGGACTACTTATGATTCAAAACAACAATCTAAAATTACCAAAAAATGGAATAAATTCATGACAAAAATCAATACTGAAATTAACTTCTTTGATTATTTAGAAAACTATTATCAAAAGATAAATGTTATTACAAAAATTAAATGGAAAACATCCCCTACTACTTCTGTTTCATCTAGTCACCCTTCTTTAGAAAATTGCTTATTGAACACAAAGGCACCATTGTTCATGATTCTCCTTTTAAACTCCCTAGTGAAGAATCTGAAATTAAAAAGGTTATTGAACAAAATAATTATACTAATCAATGTTTAAAAACAATTGGTAAACAACTCGATAAACTTGAAACTACTTTTGAAGACTACTCCTCTAATCATCCTTCTGTAAGCAAACCCTTAGATAAACCTCTTATAAATCTTCCTAGTACCAGGAAACGATTAAGTTTGGCTACTCAAGATCATACAACGATAGATGCTATTGAAAAAATATTTAGCAAAATGTCTACATCTACAAGTAAAGGAATTACTGTCCTAACACAACAGTCTCCCCTAGCATTTCCTAGCCATTCTGATACGTCTAGAGATAATGAAATCACTAAGTTAGCACACCAATTTCAACCTTCTCATCTTAATAGAATCACACACCCTAAAGTTAACCCTACTACTTTTACAAAAAATTGGTATACTAAACCTATACCTCCGGATCTCCAATTTGAAGTAACCAATATTAGCAATCAATTTTCTGTTTCTACTAAAAAAATTTATGAATGGAATATTGATGGTCTTAGTGAACATCAAATCTTACAAAAACTAAATCATTTATCCATGGTTGCAAATAGTTACCTTACTAATTTTCCTGATTACTCTCAACCTGACATTGTTATTTTAATTACTACCGGATTCACTGGTATGCTCAAATCTTGGTGGGACAAATATCTCATGTCTGATCAATGAGAATCTGTTCAATATGCTATTCAAATGGATGATAATGGTCTACCCATCTTTGATGAAGAAATAAGTTTTGGTATCCCAGACGGTATTAATATCTTAATATATATCATAGTCAAACATTTTATCAGAACACCAACTAACATTCATTCTCGTATCCATGATCAACTTAGTAACCTAATTTGCCCTACTTTAAGTGATTTTAGATGGTATAAAGATGTTTTTACTTCTAGAGTAATGCTTAGGGATGATTGCACTAAGTCATTCTGAAAAGAAAAGTTTATTAATGGATTACTCAGCCTTTTTGCCCATAAAATTAGAGATGTTCTTAGTCAACTTACTGGTATTATATAATATGATAATTTAACCTATGGTGATATCATTAGTACAATTCAAAAAGAATGATTAAAAAAGTGCATTGATTTAAAACTAAGTCAAAAAGGTGCTAAAGATAAACATAAAGCTAAATATGAATTAGGAAATTTTTGTGAACAATATGGTCTACCTCCTGTAGCTCCTTCTCGACAAAAACATAGTAAAAATAAAAAATCTTCTTACAAATACTCCAATAAAAGTCAAAAGAAATATTTCCCTTCCAAATCAACTGATAAATATTATACCAAACCCAAAAAGAAATATTATAAGAAACCTAAGAAAGAGTCAAAATCTACTCCAGATGTTACTTGTTATAACTGTGGTAAAAAATGACATTATTCTAATAAATGTAAAGTTAAAGAAAAACTTAAAACTAAACTTAACCAATTACAAATTACTGAAGAAAATCAACAACAAATATTTGACATATTCAAATTGACTATTACTCCAAATCAATCTCCTGTTCAATGTAGTAATTCCTCTGACAATGATATTCCCTCTAATAATACTTCTTATTATTCTCCTACTGATAATATTGATAATGACATTGAATTAGGATGTAATGATACTTGTTGTAAAGAAGTCAATGTTCTTAGTGAAAATCAACAAGAAGAAACGCCCTTACTAAATTAATTAGAAAATTAGAAAATCTTGAATTAAAACAACAATATACTAACAAGTTAAAATCCTTATTGATTAATAAAGATAAGAAACCTAAACATGATAAACCAATAATCAGTTTAAATAAAACTTTAGACCGCTTTAAAAAAGAAAAACATAAAGAAATAGTTTTACAAGATTTACAAAATGAAATTAATCAAATTAAATTAACCATTCAGGAATTGAAAACTAAAGATAAATCTTTAGAAGACAAAATTGCTATATTAAAAATGAACAAAAACCTTAATGACTTTCAACAATCAAATAAATCTGTTTCTGAATCAGGATTTGAATCTGTTTCTGAACCTGATCCTGACAAAGTTATTTTTGATAATCGCACTACTCCACACAATAGTGATCATGATAGTAATTGCCTTAATATAATTAACCGAATTAATATTCAAAAATGGCATTCAAAAGTCAAATTAGTTAATACTGGTGCTGATTTAAATTGTATTCAAGAATGATTAATTCCTACCAAATATTAGCATTAGTCCACTGAACAATTAAGTTATGCTAATGGAAGTCAAATGCATATCAAATATAAGCTACCAAAAGTACATATTTTTCAAAACAATGTTTGTTTCAAAACATCTTTTGTTTTAGTACGCAAACAGATAAAGTCATTTTAGGTACTCCTTTTATATTCTTATTATATCCTTTTATTACTACTAATAAAGGAATCACCACACAAGCCTTTGGTCACCTTGTAACTTTCAAATTTCTATCTCCACCTAAAATCAAAGAATTAAATCAGTTAAAAGAATGTTCAATTTCTCAAACTATTAATCGATTAACGAAACAACTTAAATTTCTCAAAGAAGAAGTAAATTACAAACGAATTGAAGAACAATTAACCAATCCAGTTCTTATATCTAAAATTGAAGGTTTTAAAAACCAGTTAACAAATACTGTTTGTTCCACTTTACCTAGTGCTTTTTGGCATAGGAAAAAACATGTCGTCACACTTCCATATATTAAAAATTTTAATGAAAAACAAATTCCTACTAAATCTCGTCCTATTCAAATGAATCATGAATTAATGGAAATGTGTAAAAAAGAAATTAATGACTTATTACAAGATAATATCATTAGTAAAAGTAAGTCACCTCAATCTTACCCTGCTTTTTATGTTAACAAAAATGCTGAACTTGAACGAGGTGTTCCCCGATTAGTCATTAATCATAAACCATTAAACAAAGTTTTAGAATGGATTAGATATCCAATCCCTAATAAAAAAGATTTAATTAAAAGATTTAGTCAAGCTTCCATTTTTAGTAAATTTGACCTAAAAAGTGGATTTTGTCAAATACAAATTCATCATGACGATCGCTATAAAACTGCCTTTACTATCCCTTTTGGTCATTACAAATGGAATGTTATGCCATTTGGATTAAAAAATGCTCCTAGTAAATTTCAAAATATTATGAATGAAATTTTTAATCCCTTTAGTCATTTTTCCATTGTCTACATATAGATGACATTCTCATCTTCTCCAAGTCAATTGATGAACATTGGAATCATCTTAATTCTTTTTTCCATATCATTAAATATAATGGTCTAGTAATTTCTGCTCCTAAGATGAAACTCTTCCAAACTAAAGTGCGTTTCTTAGGATATGATATTCACCACAGTACTATTCTCCCTATCAAGCGATTTATTGAATTTGCTTCTAAGTTTCCAGATGAAATCTTAGATAAAACCCAGTTACAATGATTTTTAGGATATTTTAAATTACATTGCTGAATTCTACAAAGATCTTAGAAAAACTTGTCAACCCTTCTTTGATAGGTTAAAAGATAATCCTGCTCATTGGTCTTCTACTCATACTACTATTGTTCAACAAGTTAAAAAATATGTCAAGACTTTGCCTTGTTTTGGTATTCCTATTGAAAATTCTTTCAAAATTATTCAAACTGATGCCTCTGATGTCAATTATGGTGGTATCGTCCTTCTAAAACTCACTCCTCAGTCATCTGAACAAATTGTCTGTTTCCATTCTGGTGTCTAGAATAAAGCACAAAAGAATTATAATACTATTAAAAAAGAAATTTTATCTATTGTTCTAAGTATTAGTAAATTTCAAGATGATATTTTAAATCAAAAATTTTTATTACGTGTTGATTGTAAAAGTGCTAAATATGTGTTAGAAAAAGATGTTCAAAATATTGCTAGTAAACATATTTTTGCTCGTTGGCAATCTATTTTAAGTATTTTTTATTTTGATTTAAATATATACCGGGTAGTCAAAATTCTATCCCTGATTTCCTTACCTGAGAATTTTTACCGCCCCGGGGGGGGGGGGGGGATAAGGATAGTAACTCCTTTTATTTTCTACCATAAATTAAAAGTCACCTATTATAGAGAACTTGTTTACCAAGCTGTTTACCGTATTGCTTGCCTTAAAACAGCTCGCAAAACTACTCGCCGTGCACAATTCATACAATTTCATCAAATTACCAGTCATCGTAATTTACTTGTCTATTACACTAATTGCCTTCATTATCATTTGGACAAATTAGATATTCTCAATGGGTACTAAATTTTGTTTATTCTCTTACAGATGTCTAGTCAAAAATCCTAGAAACCTCCTAGCAAGGCCATTATTCTAGCTAGCCAACCAATTGTTGTTCCTCCTATTGACCTAATCTATAGCGACCCCGGTCTTTTCCCATTTGGTTGTTGTATTCGGACTTAGGTTCCATGGATCCTATCATTGTATAATTGTTGTTGTCGTCCTTTATCTTCTCTTTTTGAGTTATAGGATGTGTTGGGCAGGTTTGTTACAGGTTGGTTGGGTTTGGAAACCAAGTGTTGTTGTCCAGAATTTTGGACCTTCGCTCGAGCGAGGAGTTGGTCGCTCGAGCGAGCTTTTGTTTTTGGTCCTTCGCTCAAGCAAGGGTTTGGTCGCTCAATCGAGAGTAGAATTTTGTGTCTTGTGGCTCGAGCCAGGGTCTCTTCGCTCGAGCGAGCGATTGCGTCTAGTATAGACCTGAGAGCTGTGTTTCTTCGCTCGAGCAAGCTTTTCTTCGCTCGAGCGTGCTTCTGGGTTGCAGACCTGAAGCATTGCATTCTTGGCTCGAGCAAGACTTTCTTCGCTCGAGCGAGTCTTTCTTGTGTCTGGTTGCTCGAGCGACCAATCCTTCACTCGAGCGAGCCCGTCATGTTTAAATAGGCAGCAGCGGGTTTCAAAACACTTTTTCATTCTCTTTTTGATTCCAAAACCCTAAGTCTGACTTCTCTCTCCCTCCACTCACCTTCTCTCTTAGGTTTCATCTACTTTTAGGGTGTTTCTACCCTAGGCTCTTTATCAAAAAGATTGAGGGGGTTGAGGGCTTCGTTTTAATCTGAACGTTTGACGGTTTGGGGCACTTTGCATTTTGATCATCTTCTCCATTCGTGTTCTTTACTTCGAGGTAGGGATTTACTACTCCATATTATAGGTGTTGTTCTAAGTTTTGGTATTTTGATATGTTGGGGTTGTTTGGTAATTTTGGAAAAAAACCCTAGTTGTTGTAATAAATTAATTTGTATAATTTATTTAAGAAAAATTGGAGAATTTAGTTGAATTCATGGAATTGGGAAATTATAAGCTTAAATGGTGTAGTTGGATAGTTTAATAACACACCCATGAAATTGTTGAGTTTATATTTGTTGTAACATTTATTTCCTGTTTAGAGATAATTGTTTTGGGCTATCGGTAAAGGATAGTTGTGATTGTTGTAGACATTGCATGTGGATTAGGGAAAACTGAAACTAATCACATTGGTTAAGTCATTGATTTTGACAGTTGAATTAATACAGAAAATACGTGTATTGATTGAGTATTGTATATGGCAAGTGTTTAATACATTGTATATGCATATTGTTGGGAGGAGATAGGGGATGTACTCCACGGTTTGGGAGGAGATAGGGGATGGACTCCTAAACCGCATATTGTTTGGAAGGAGATAGGGGATGGACTCCATTAGCACCACTAATATGTGTGCTATTGATTTATGGAAGTGTTTTTACATGTTATTGATACATCACTAAAATGTGTATCAATTGGGAAGTATGGAAGTGAATTTTGGTTGAGGTTGATACAACACCAACATGTGTATCCATTATGATATAAGAAATGTTTAACTTGATTTGTTATCCCAATTGAATTGGAAATATTGTTAATAAGAGATGTAATCTCTGTTGAGTTATTTGGCCAGGTTCTGAGCCATATTTGTATAAATGGAAAGTTGAATAAATAATGGAAAGTGAAACGTGTCATGGACATTAGTGTCATGAAACTGTATGATGATGAAACTTAATATTTTGTGTAGTCCATCTATTGAATGCTATTGCTTTATTCAATGCTTATATTTGGTTTAGTATATTTCTCTTTGGTCAGGCTCACCCTATACGGGAACATCATTTTCAGGTCCAGGTGATGTGCTACCTTCAAGGAATTAGCTTGGAAAGATTTAGAGTTGAAGACTCTGTTTAGATTAGTTGTTATTTCAGTTTATTTGATATTACATGTAAACTCAAGCCAAGGGCTGAATTTGTAGTTGAGTTAGTACTCACATTTTTGTGCCCAAGTGTTAAGCTTGGAATGATGTAAGCCCATAGGGCATTTATTTTGATGTTACATGTGATATCCTTCAATAATGATACTCTGATGAATGAGATAATGATTGGTTTTCTTTTATCAATGCATGCTACTGTTATATATTATGGGTTTATTTTGAGGGCGTTACAACTTGGTATCAAAGCGTACCGGGTTCGAATACTTTGGGTACGTGGGAAGTGATTAGTATCACAATGGGTTCGTCTCGCTTGATAGAGACTTAGATGTACTGTTATATGCTTATATGATAACATATTTATGTGACTATGTGGGTATGGAATGTAGTTTCTAGGATGTTGATTGGACCCTTGAGTTTCTGAAAGTCTTGTTGGAAAGGCACTTGATCAATGTTGTTTCCAACTGGAACTTTAGTGACGCTTCGGGACTATCATTATCCAAGAATGAAATTCGTAGGTGCTTATGTGATTATGTGCTTACGTGGAGTGAATTATTGTTGTTCAATGCATTAGGACGCAAGTGTTATAGTTTTGGCACACTTATTAATGTGCTAACGTCTTTGTTACCTTTATTAGGATGTCAGGACGAGGACGAGAACGTGGTAGGCATGGTAGGCGTGGTGGGCAGGAGATGCCTATACCAGATGAGATTCCTAAGATAGGAGGGAGAGGAGTTGGCGTGCCAATGTGGGTGAGCCAGAGGTAGGCAAAGCTATGGGCTCTTTGGCCCGAGAGATAGCAGGGGCATTCAGGGACTCAGTAGGCATTCTCAGAGCTGAGAATCAGGCCCAAGTTCATGTTGCAGATGCAGGGCCTTCTTTCCTGAAGAGGGAGTTCTTCCGGTCTAACCCGGACGAATTTTTAGGTGATCCTAAAGAGCCATTTAAGGCAGATGAATGGCTCGAACAGACAACGAAGACGTTTGAGATGCTAGGCATCGAAGACGAGGTACTAAAGGTGACCTTGGCATCTTTCCAGCTTAAGGGGGATGCGGGCCAGTGATGGAAGTTCACTAAGAGTCGTATAAGAGGGACTTGGAAGGCTTTTGTTGACGCTTTCCAGGAGAAGTTCCTGTCTCCAGCTGTTAAGGAGAGGTTGAGAGATCAGTTCTGCTAGCTTAAGCAGAACAGTTCTTCAGTGGCCGAGTTTGAGGCCACATTTACTAGCTTGTCCAGGTTTGCACCCGAGTTGGTGGCGTCTGAGGAACGCCGTTGTATTGAGTTCGAGAAGAAGTTGAGGCGCGGCCTCAAGTTGAGAGTTGTAGGGTCTATGATTCGAGATTATGGGCGTCTGGTTGATGCTGCAGCCCATACGGAGATCATGATGCAGGAAGGGCAGAAAGGCTCCAAGAGGAGTCAGGATGGACAGAGTGATGGTAGGAGACAGAAGGGTTTTAACCCTCAGCAGTCTCAGGGTAGCTTTTCTAGATCGACTTTTCCTGTGCCGAGTGCTAGTTCTGGGAAAGGCAGCCAGGGAGACATTACCTGTTTCAAGTGTGGTCAGCTGGGCCACAAGTCTCCAGCTTGCCCACAGAAGGGAGGAGTACAGAGCGTCATCTTGGCTCGATCTCGAGCAGTCGAGTCGTAGAGGCCAGCCGCTCTCTTGTTTTCAATGTGGTCAAGCAGGGCACATGAAGAGGTTTTGCCCGCAGTTGAGTTGCATTTGGTTTGAGGCAGACTCAGAGTCATCAGCCAGCTCAGTCAGTTCAGGCCTCGAGGGCCAATCAGGGGGCTTCATCGTCCCAGTCTGTGTAGTAGTC
Organism: Camellia lanceoleosa; assembly: GCA_025200525.1. Classification (NCBI taxonomy): domain Eukaryota; kingdom Viridiplantae; phylum Streptophyta; class Magnoliopsida; order Ericales; family Theaceae; genus Camellia; species Camellia lanceoleosa. The sequence continues at coordinate 47,646,484 of CM045760.1, forward strand.
TTATGCTCCTAGGGGTGAGCAGGTTGATCAGAGACCATTTGGGTGCATGTATGCTGTTACCGCGTAGGATCTTGTACCGGCTCCATCAGTTGTGAGAGGTACCTTCTTGTTTTGCAATTCGGTCGCTAGTGTATTGATTGATATGGGTGCATCTCATTCATTTGTGTTTGCTGCATTTGCATCTGTTTTGGAGTTGGAGTTAGCACAGTTAGCATCTCCTATTTGTGTAGTGTCACCCCTTGGGGGTGAATTGATCTTGAAACAAGGTGTTAGGGGTTGTGATATAGAGGTCGCCGATCATAGGCTTCCGTTTCCTTTTGTAGTTATGCCCATGAAGGGCTTTGATGTTATTTTGGGTATGGACTGGTTATCGTCATACCGGGCAGTTATTGATTGCTACCACCAGAGGGTCACTTGTTATACCATGAGCGGGGAATGTTTCCATTTCTTGGGGGACCGGGTTGGTAGTGTTTTGCCACCGGGGTATGATCTGCGAGGGTGGAGTAAGCTTAGTGGTCTACTTGCTAGCTTTGAGAGTGGTGAGTGTGATGAGACCCAGACTGTGTTGCCAAGAGTGGTTTGTGAGTACTCAGACGTCTTTCCCGAGGACCTTGTTAGTTTGCCACCTCACAGAGAGATTGAGTTCTCTATTGACTTAGTGCCCGACACGGCGCCGATTTCTATGGCACCTTATTGTTTTGCCCCAGCTGAGTTAGTTGAGTTGAAGATCCAACTCTAGGAGTTGCTAGATAAGGGCTATATACGTCCAAGTGTTTCGCCGTGGGGAGCACCGACCCTCTTTGCTAAGAAGAAAGGTGGTGCTTTGAGACTGTGTATCGATTACCGAAAATTGAATCGGGCTACGATCAAGAATAAGTACCCTATGCCTCGTATAGATGATCTGTTCGATCAGTTGAAGGGTTCCCGTTGTTTCTCTAAGATAGATTTGAGATTGGGTTACCACCAGTTGAGAGTCAGGGAGGAGGATATTCCGAAGACGGCATTCCGTATGCGGTATGGCCACTATGAGTTTCTGGTGATGCCATTTGGGGTCACCAATGCACCTGCAGTCTTTATGAACTTGATGAACCGAATATTCCGAGAATTCTTGGATAATTTTGTAGTAGTCTTTGTAGATGATATTCTTATCTATTCACCTTCAGAGGAGGAGCACGAGGAGCACTTGAGAGTGGTGCTTGAGTTACTTAGAGCCCATAAGCTTTATGCTAAGCTTGGGAAATTTGAGTTCTGGCTAGAGGAGGTGAAGTTCTTAGGCCATGTGGTTTTCGGGGAAGGGGTGTCTGTTGACACATCCAAAATTGAGGCAGTGCAAGATTGGGCACAGCCAAAGAGTGTGTTTGAGATCCGTAGTTTTCTGGGATTAGCTGGGTACTACCGACGGTTTGTGAAGGATTTCTCCAGGTTAGCTTCGCCGTTGACTAGATTGACTCAGAAGGGAGTCAAATTTTTATGGAGTGAGACTTGTGAAAATTCATTTCAGGAGTTGAAGGTTAGATTAACCACCGCTCCGGTTTTGATTATTCCGGAGAGAGGGTTGGGTTATGCTGTTTATTGTGATGCTTCACGAGAGGGTTTGGGTTGTGTGTTGATGCAAGAGGGAAAAGTGGTAGCCTATGGCTCACGTCAGTTGAAAATACACGAGAAGAATTACCCTACCCATGACCTAGAGTTAGCAGCTGTGATCTTTGCCTTGAAGATTTGGAGGCATTACCTTTATGGTGAGAGATTCGAGGTATTCTTGGATCATAAGAGTCTGAAATATCTGTTTACACGGAAAGACCTGAACTTGAGGCAAAGGAGGTGGATGGAGTTCATTGAGGATTATGACTTCGAGTTGTATTATCATCTGGGGAAGGCCAATGTGGTGGCCGATGCCCTTAGCAAGAAATCTGTCGGTGATGTAGCTAGTATAGCCATCTGGGAATGGGAGATGTTGGGTGCACTTGGGGAGTTTGATTTGCTTCTGGGCGATTCCGTTGAGGCTGCGGCCTTGTTTTCTGTTGTTGCACAGCCTACACTTGTGACTCGAGTGTTAGAGGCACAGAGAGGGGACCTTGAGGTGGAATCTCTTCGAGAGAAGATCTTCAATGGGAAGGTTGAGAAGGGTTTGACGATGTATCCCGACCTGAATGTGAGATACTGAGACTGTCTGTTTGTGCCGGAGTCTTACCGAGAGGAGGTACTCCGAGAGTTTCATCATTCACGCCTTGCGGTGCATCCGGGAGGCACTAAGATCTATCGGGATTTGGGTCGCCAGTTTTGGTGGTGGGGTATGAAGAGAGATGTGGCAACTTTCGTGTCTAAGTGCCTTACTTGTCAGCAAGTGAAGGCCGAGCATCAGAGGCCAGCGGGTTTTTTACAACCCTTGCCTATTGCCGAGTGGAAGTGGGAGCATGTCACTATGGACTTCGTTGTAGGTCTTCCAAGGACTCAGCGGGGTAGTGATGCTATTTGGGTGGTTATAGACCGGTTGACTAAGTCGGCGCACTTCATTCCTATGCGCGTGAGAGATTCGGTAGATCATCTTGCCGACTTGTACATTCGGGACATAGTGAGGTTGCACGGGGTCTTAGTGACGATCGTCTCAGATAGAGATCCTCGTTTTACTGCTAGGTTGTGGCAGAGTTTGCAGAGTGCCTTAGGCACTAAGTTGACCTTTAGCACGGCTTATCATCCTCAGACTGACGGACAATCCGAGCGTACTATTCAGATCCTTGAGGATATGCTTCAGGGTTGTGTTCTTGACTTTAATGGGTCGTGGGAGAGGCACTTGCCTTTGGTGGAGTTTGCCTACAACAACAGTTTCCAGTCTAGTATCGGTATGGCACCGTTTGAGGCCTTGTATGGCCGACCGTGTAGGTCTCTAGTTTGTTGGGCCGAGGTGGGTGATGCACCTTTGTTGGGTCTGAAGTTGGTGAGGGAAACGACGGAGAAAGTTGAGCTTATCCGTAGGAGGCTTGTTACAGCCCAGAGTCGTCAGAAATCGTATGCCGATCGTAGGAGGAGACCTTTGGTGTTTGAGGTAGGTGATCATGTCTTTCTGAAAATATCACCTAGGCGGGGATTGATGAGGTTTGGGAAGAGCGGGAAGTTGTCCCCTCGGTTTATTCGTCCTTTTGAGATCCTTGAGAGGATTGGCGAGGCTGCCTATCGTTTAGCTTTGCCGCCACAGTTATCCGGAGTTCATGACGTGTTTCATGTGAGTATGCTTCGGAAGTATGAGCCGGATCCATCACATGTGTTGGATTGGACCGACTTAGAGGTTGACGAAGATGTCTCGTATGAGGAGAGACTGGTTCGGTTTTGGATAGATGGGATCAAGTTTTGCGAGGCAAGACCATCCATTTGGTAAAGGTTTTGTGGAAACATCACGGGGTGGAGGAAGCTACTTGGGAACGTGAGTTGGAAGTCCGTGAGAAATATCCAGACATGTTTGTTGATATGTAATCTTGTATTTAGTTTTCGTAATATTGTTGGACTTAAGAGCTTTATATATGTCTTAAGTTGTAAAACATTGAAAATGTTTTTGGTTTAAAGGAAGAATTTTGAAACTTGCCTAATAATGGAAGTTTAATGGAACATTGCATATGTTAAATATATGGTAGAATTGGAGTTATATCATGAAATTGAATACGATATGGAAATGGGAATCACGTATATGAAAACTATTGAAATTGAAAGGAAATTGCATATTGATAATGCAGGTTGATATATATATATTGTGAAATGCCTCTTGATAAGAGATGAAATGACCGATATTGGGTCAAGTTGTTTATTATTGAATTGTCATATTGTTGGAATTTGAGAAAAACCTGTTTTTGAAGAACTTATGCTTAATTTCGGGGACGAAATTCTTTAAGGGGGGGAGGTTATAGCGACCCCGGTCTTTTCCCATTTGGTTGTTGTATCCGGACTTAGGTTCCGTGGATCCTATCATTGTATAATTGTTGTTGTCGTCCTTTATCTTCTCTTTTTGAGTTATAGGATGTGTTGGGCAGGTTTGTTACAGGTTGGTTGGGTTTGGAAACCAAGTATTGCTGTCCAGAATTTTGGACCTTCGCTCGAGGGAGGAGTTGGTCGCTTGAGCGAGCTTTTGTTTTTGGTCCTTCGCTCGAGCGAGGGTTTGGTCGCTCAATCGAGAGTAGAATTTTGTGTCTTGTGGCTCGAGCCAGGGTCTCTTCGCTCGAGTGAGCGATTGCGTCTAGTATAGACCTGAGAGCTGTGTCTTTTCGCTCGAGCGAGCGAGGTGTATGTTTTCGAGTTCTTCGCTCGAGCGAGAATTCTGTCGCTCGAGCGTACTTCTGGGTTGCAGACCCGAAGCATTGCATTCTTGGCTTGAGCGAGACTTTCTTCGCTCGAGCGAGTCTTTCTTGTGTCTGGTTGCTCGAGCGACCAATCCTTCGCTCGAGTGAGCCTGTCAGGTTTAAATAGGCAGCAGCGGGTTTTAAAACACTTTTTTATCCTCTTTTTGATTCTAAAACCCTAGGTCTGACTTCTCTCTCTCTCCGCTCACCTTCTCTCTTAGGTTTCATCTACTTTTAGGGTGTTTCTACCCTAGGCTCTTTATTAAAAAGATTGAGGGGGTTGAGGGCTTTTTTTTAATCTGAACGTTTGACGGTTTGGGGCACTTTGCATTTTGATCATCTTTTCCATTTGTGTTCTTCACTTCGAGGTAGGGATTTCCTACTCCATATTATAGGTGTTGTTCTAAGTTTTGGTATTTTGATATGTTGGGGTTGTTTGGTAATTTTGGGAAAAACCCTAGTTGTTGTAATAAATTAATTTGTATAATTTATTTAAGAAAAATTGGGGAATTTAGTTGAATTCATGGAATTGGGAAATTATAAGCTTAAATAGTGTAGTTGGATAGTTTAATAACACACCCATGAAATTGTTGAGTTTATATTTGTTGTAACATTTATTTCCTGTTTAGAGATAATTGTTTTGGGCTATCGGTGGAGGATAGTCGTGATTGTTGTAGACATTGCATGTGGATTAGGGAAAACTGAAACTAATCACATTGGTTAAGTCATTGATTTTGACTGTTGAATTAATACAGAAAATACGTGTATTGATTGAGTATTGTATATGGCAAGTGTTTAATACATTGTATATGCATATTGTTGGGAGGAGATAGGGGATGCACTCCACGGTTTGGGAGGAGATAGGGGATGGACTCCTAAACCGCATATTGTTTGGAAGGAGATAGGGGATGGACTCCATTAGCACCACTAATATGTGTGCTATTGATTTATGGAAGTGTTTTTACATGTTATTGATACATCACTAAAATGTGTATCAATTGGGAAGTATGGAAGTGAATTTTGGTTGAGGTTGATACAACACCAACATGTGTATCCATTATGATATAAGAAATGTTTAACTTGATTTGTTATCCCAATTGAATTGGAAATATTGTTAATAAGAGATGTAATCTCTGTTGAGTTATTTGGCCAGGTTCTGAGCCATATTTGTATAAATGGAAAGTTGAATAAATAATGGAAAGTGAAACGTGTCATGGACATTAGTGTCATGAAACTGTATGATGATGAAACTTAATATTTTGTGTAGTCCATCTATTGAATGCTATTGCTTTATTCAATGCTTATATTTGGTTTAGTATATTTCTACTGGGCTGTGGCTCACCCTATACGGGAACATCATTTTCAGGTCCAGGTGATGTGCTACCTCCAAGGAAGTAGCTTGGAATGATTTAGAGTTGAAGACTCTGTTTAGATTAGTTGTTATTTCAGTTTATTTGATATTACATGTAAACTCAAGCCAAGGGCTGAATTTATAGTTGAGTTAGTACTCACATTTTTGTGCCCAAGTGTTAAGCTTGGAAAGATGTAAGCCCATAGGGCATTTATTTTGATGTTACATGTGATATCCTTCAATAATGATACTCTAATGAATGAGATAATGATTGGTTTTCTTTTATCAATGCATGCTACTGTTATATATTATGGGTTTATTTTGAGGGCGTTACATAATCAACATATATCATCCTGTTAACACAATTAACCGTCACCAAGTTCTTGGTACTATTCCTAAACCTAGTTATATTTATGCACTTGCTACAGATCCAGTTGATTCCTCTTCCCAGTCACTTACTCCTTTTCCTTCCAATCCAGTTAGAACAGCCCCGATCCGACTATATTAAAACCCAAACTATTAATCTGTTTTTCAAGGAACCTAGTCACAAGAATATTTATAATGTTTCTGATTTAGTAAAATCTTATTTCCCTCCTGAATGGCATTTTGTCCCTCTCTATCCAGAAAAGTCAATTACTTTCTACAAAGACATTCTCTTCCATCACCAGTCCATTGTTATTAAACTTATTTATGATCAAACTTACACTAGTAACATCATTTACCATTCCCTACATATACACAACATTGTCTCTCTTGATGAATGGGGTCTTCCTTTCCTACTCTGTGATTTACCTGGTTATACTATCTAATATAGTTATTATGACTATATGGATGCTTGGTTCAAAATTCTCTTACATCAAAATGAATCATTTACTCACTCTTGGTTTCTCCAATTTGATTACAAATTCTAGTCAACAATTCCTATATGGTTTCTCCGATGGTGGTCTCAACATGATGCCATTACTGAGATCATCCTATTTGCATTAATGGAAAAAATTCATTATAAACTCAGTCAACATCAAAGTCAATTTCCTATCCTACTTATTTTTATGGCCAAATATAAAGTCCCTTGGATTTTCAAATGGCAATATGCAATTTCTGAGAATATTGTCACCAGAGTTCATTTTGTTAAATGGTGGGATACATTCAAAAATCACCGAGTCATTGAGCAAGTCCAAGAAGAATTTCTAGTCAATTCTCATGCTCCTACTCCAGCCATGGTCAAAGCTCAGCAGAACCCAACTGCATCAGTCACACAAGGCAGCCAAATTCCTCCAGTCAGACTTGGAAGCCCAACAACCAGCTCTTCCAAGCCCAAGTCATCCAGATCCAAATCTGCTCAGTCAAAGCTCAAAGTTAAGTCCAAGTCCAAGTCATCTAGTAACAAACTGATCCAGATGGCCAAGCTACTAATGGCCCAGGCCAAGTCACAGAATGAAGATGAAACCTCTGAAGAATCCAACTCCTCCGAGGCTTCAACCAATAACGATCCTTATGGACCCCAATTTCAAGATGCTCAGGACCCATATGCTTAAACAGTCCAACATAGGATTCTATATATATGCAGAACAGTTTCACTCACTACTCTGTTTTTGAGAAAAGCTTATGTTTTGTATTTATATTGATTCTCTATCAGTCACATGTCTCCACCGAAAGCAATGAATAGTGAAAAAGTCAAATTTACTGTTCACTATTCATCAATCAGACAAATTCAAAACAATCAAAAGCAGCCATCAACTTTAGTCACTCGCCAAAAGTTGCAGACAGCTCCCATGTGCTTCTTTCAAGTTAGATTCCTTCACAAGGCTCACAGTTACCTTTTTTGCTTATAAAAGAGCCTCTTCAGTCAATTGTAAGGCAAAGTTAGTAGAAAAATTGAGAGTTAGAAGAAGAGTTGAGAGTGAGAATTGAGAATTCCAGTACCTCAAACAAAGCTATCTCTGTAATTTAATTTATTTTCAAGCTATGTATTTTGAAGAACTATCTATTTGATTTCAGTAAACCATTGTAAGTGCTTACTCTCTTGTTATTTATTACGCTTTATGCTTTGTATTTTAATTTTTTGATTCTTATTCAAGTTCTTATGTGCTGCTACATGCTTTAATCTCAACAAGATATTCTTTTCAAAACGAATGCAATACCATGCTCAATTTATATCACAATTCATTTTATCTCAATTTATTAGTCATGTCCATTTCATTCAATCAACCAAACTGAGGATACAACTCAGTGGGTCTCTAACCAATATAGTTATCAAACAAACACATCCATTTGCCATTTTACGGAAATTTCGTCTATGAAAATCGGCACACATGTATACGCGCGATTTTTTGGGACTTTCACCCTGGACACACAAGCCAACTTAATTTACTGGAGTCCATCCCCTTTCTTCTCTCAAACATGGAGTACATCCCCTTTCTCCTCCCAAATATCATACATATACAATATATTAAAACACAATCATATTCAATGACAACTGATAAGAGATTAGTTTCAATTCATCACCTAATCCTTATGCAATTTCTACAACAATCAATACTATCCTCCACCGATAGCCAAAACAGTTATCTCTAATGCATTAATTAAAAGATAACAACATGGATATACAATCCAACATACAACCATAACTTGAAATCCCCTATGATTCCCAACACTTGGAAACAATCCATATTCCACTTTTTAAAGCCAAACTTTCAAAAATCACATAGTTTTCCATCAAACTCAGTAATTTTAAAACCAACATAATCTTTTCCAAATGATCCAACAACTCCCAAAATATTAACATATAGGATCTTTCACATATTAGGGCTTTCTCACTTTCAAATACCCACATACAATTTTATAGACATAAAATACATTTAATAGCAATATTATAGGTAATTAACTCCTAATTTGACCAAACCCTCAATTTAAAAATCAAGTATCTCATATATGAATTTGATGTACAAAAATAACATATTAGCATACTCCAACGAGTAAAACTAATAATCAGTTTCTCAATTGTTTTAACTCACACAAAACCTTCAATCAATTTTGTTCCACCTCAAGCAAGATAACCAATATGATTTTCACCAAAACTCATACTTATTGAATATTACCATTTCCATCCTACTATATTAAAAGTTATGGTATAATCTCAATTACACACTTTTAATCATAAAGGATATAAAATATTAACCAAACTAATTTAATCCATCAAATTAGTAAGTTCATTATATTTACAATTTTTTTTTTCAAAATAAATTATATCAAATCTAACTTAACATGCCTCATCTTTCAAACATAATCATATTTCATGCCAATCTACTCAAATAGCCAATCTTTCCCAAATTCTCTTCAAATAACAGTTTTCACAACCTTTCTAAAGTTAACTAATCAATATGATATTTATATCAAAAAATTATGAAATATGCCGAAGAGCAATATTTTCAAGGTTGTGAGTTCAAAAGTTCACATTTCACATTTTCATTTTCACAAAAATAAACACAACTTAATCATCAATACATCACCTTCCATAAATTATCATGAATATAACACTTTTAGAGTTTTTAATCTCAAAACAACTCTATAATCTCAACTTAACAATTTATACAATATTCATCAATCTCAATTTATTTTTCTCAAAAATAAATTTCAAAATCAAAGATGAAAAAATGTTTCGACTTTATATTTCTCAAAATAAATTATCTAATCATAATATGATATAGATACAACCCATACAACTATAAATTTTATTTTCGGATTTTTTTTAACAAAATTACCAACACAAGATGATTTTTCCAAATCAAGTTCAAAATACCAATATTCTCAACATTTCAACATAGTTTTCTTTCAAAAATTAACCAAAAAAAAAAATCTAAGAAATACATATATACAATGCCTCCTTAAATGATATATTTTCTCAAAATATCTCTAACATAGTTTTAATTTAATAATATGAAGAAATCCCCTACCTCAAATAATGAAGAGGAGCAAATCCAAAAGGAAAACTTAGCCCGATCATGAATCGGAAACCACCATTGCGAAGATCACGACGAGCTCTTCGACTTCTATTTACAAAGCTTTTGCAAAATCTCACTCTCCAAACTTTCATTTAAAGCTCAAAGGTTAAGCCAACAATGGGGAGAGAGAGAGAGAGAGAGAGAGAGAGAGAGAGAGAAAGAACCCTCTGTCAATAAAGAAAATTGAAATGAAAGGGAAGAAGGGCAGGACAAGAAAAGGGGGGCAGCCCCCATGTGGGTGGCCTTCAAGGCTCCTCACTTAATTCAATATCAAAAATTAATATAAAATGCATTACAAAATATTTCAAAAAAAATTTCAACACAAAATATGTAGCAATCCTGGTTTCGACCCTTCTTTTATGTTTTGCCACTGATTTGGCCATCGGGATCGAGGGTAGCGACTCTTCCGGGGTCGAGGGGCGCGCCTTTAGGCGGGTCAAGGCGTATACTGGTCGAAGCCGCCGGTCAGATCATGGGGGTCCAGGGGGCAACGCCCCTTAAAACAAAAATGCAAAACACATTCGAAGTTGCTTGTCCGCAAGTGCAGGAAATGAGGCCGCGCGTGCAGAAAACAAGGCAGGGAGGGCTAAAGCACACTGCTAAAAAGGCAGGTGCGACTGGAGGTGCAGGAAGTTAGGTAGATCCGGAATTTTTTTCCTTTTCTTCTCTCTTTGAGTTGATTGAATATCACTTTTTGGTATATCTCTCTCTAAAAACATTTCCTCTCCATTCTCTCTACGTTTCCTACCAAAACCTCACAAGATCTTTGATTTCTCCAAATCCATTGGGATTTAGATCCAAGTCCTTCATCAAAGTTGGTTATCTAGGCGAGGGCTACGTTGTATGCGGTGGAGATCGAGTTTAGGCATCATTGATTTTTTGGGGTTTCAACTTGTTTCTTCTTTAAACTTGAGGTAGGGATTTTCTACACTCTAATATGGTTTTTAGCTTAGTTATTTGCTATTGTGTATAGATGATGAAATTTGGTTATGGTTTGGACAAATCTAGGATTTGGGTGTGAAATGAAAAGAGGGGTTTTGATGAATATGAGATAAACGAGTATGAGGCTTGAATATAAGATCATGTTATGCCAAAATAGTTGATTTTGGTGTTTGGGTTGATATTTGATGAAAGGGGGGATTTTGCCCTAATTTTGATTAACTTATTATTTTGCATAAATAATTGGGATTAACATTGAAACCGTGAGATTGGAAGGTTGTGATTATAAATGGCGATATTGGATATGTATTATCTCACCTATGGAAGTTTTGAATAAACTATTTATTTTGATATTGAACATCTCTTCAGAAATAATTGCATTGTGCTATCGGTAGATGATAGCTATGATTGTTATAGAAATTACATGAGGATTAGGCGATTTAATGCTAATCCATTGTTGGTGTCATTGAATATGACCATGTTATAGATACATTATATATGTATGTTTATTGGGAGGAGAAAGGAGATGTACTCCATATGTGATTATGTTTGTAAAAACATTGTATATGTATATTTGTTTGGAAGGAGAAAGGGGGTGGACTCCATTTAAAGCAAATTGGCCGGAGTGTCCTAGGTGAAAGACCCGAAATTTTATATATAAATGGGTGCCGATTCCTTCGGACGAAATATTCGTAAAATGGCAGGTTTGAAGTGTTTATGTGAGTTTTGCATAATTGGAAAATCATTTAGTTGTAGTCTCATTTTGATTGTTGAAAGATAACGAATTTAAACTCATGAATTGAGTAGCATACATGAACTAGAAATGAAATTAAAGGAAAATGGAATAAGGTTGGTCTTAGTGGCATATGGGTATGCAGGCCTTGTGGATGTTTCAAGATCGGTATTGTTTATGTACGTGGTATTTGTACCTTTGGTAAACCTCATAAATTGTGTTAGATTATTTCTACTGGACTGTTGGCTCACCCTATATGGGAATACGATTTTCAAGTACAAGTGAGATGCTTCCTCCAAGGCAATAGCGTGGATGGAGTTTTGGGAAGCAAGAGCTTCTTAACTATGCCTTATGTGTGTATGTTTGTTATTTGTAAAGCCAAGGGCTTAAGATGTAATGAGCGAGACTCAATTTGTGTAACCAAGCAATGACTTGGAAACATATAAACCTACGTGGCATTTAATTGGTTGTTAAACAGTGAACTCTGATATATGAAAGTATGTTGTTTCGCATATTTATTCCGCATATGAGTTATCTTTATTGTATTATTTTGGGGGCGTTACGACTTGGTATCAGAGCGTACCGGGTTTGAATACTTTGGGTACGTGGGAAGTGGTTAGTACCACAATGGGTTTATCTTGCTTGTTAGAGACTTATGTATGATGTTATGTGCTTATATAATAACATGCTTATGTGACTATATGGGTATAGAATTTAGTTTCTAGGATGTTGATCGAATCTATGGGTTTCTGGGAGTCTTGTTGGAAAGGCACTTGATCACTGCTATTTCTAACTGGAACTCTAGCAACGCCACAGGACGGTCATTATCCTGAAATGAAATTCGTAAGTGCTTATGTGATTATGTACTTATATGCTTATGTGGAGTGAATTACAATTGTTCAATGTATTCGGACACGAGTGAAATAGCTTTGACATATTTGTGAATGTACTAATCCTTTGTCACCTTTATTAGGATGTCAGGACGAGGACGTGGTGGTAGGCTTAGAAGGCAGGAGATGCCTATACTAGATGAAATTTCGGCACAGGAGGAGGAAGTTGGTCAGGCTAATGTGGCCGAGCCAGTAGGTCAGCAGACCATGGGTGCCTTAGTCCGCGAGATGGCAGGAGCATTGAGGGAATCCATGGACATTCTCAGGACTGAGAATCAAGTCCACGCCCATGTAGCTGAAGCAGGGCCGTCTTTTCTGAAGACAGGGTTCTTCCGGTCGAATCCAGATGAGTTTTTAAGTGACCCTAAGGAGCCACTGAAGGCTGATGAGTGGCTTGAACAGTTAGCGAAGACATTCGAGATGCTTGGCATTGAGGATGATCAGTTGAAAGTGATCTTGGCGTCTTTCCAGTTAAAGGGGGATGCGGGGCAGTGGTGGAAGTATGTACGAGGGCGTATTAGAGGGACTTGGGAGGCATTTGTTGACGCCTTTCACGAGAAGTTTTTGCCTCCCACTGTTAGGGAGAAGTTGAGGGATCAATTCTGTCAACTCAAGCAGCTGATTACACCAGTGGCGGAGTTTGAGGCCACCTTTACTAGTCTCTCCAGGTTTGCACCTAAGTTAGTGGCGACTGAGGAACGCCGCTGTCTGGAGTTTGAGAAGAAATTGAGGACCAGACTCATGTTTCGAGTGGCCGGTTCCATGATTAGAGATTATGGGCGCCTTGTGTAGTCTGCAGCCCACCTTGAAACTATTATGCAAGTAGAAGATGAAAGGATGAGGGGCTCTAGGAGGAGTTGGGATAGTTAGGGAGACAGTAAGAGGCAAAGCGGTTCCTACTCTCAATAGTCCCAGGAACTCAGTCGAGGTCCACTTTTCCAATACCGAGTTCAGGTTCTGGGAGAAGTGGGCAGGGAGATTTTACTTGCTTTAAGTGTGGTCAGTTGGGCAACAAGTCTCCAGCTTGTCCTCAAAGAGGAGAAGGACATCGAGTAGCATTATCTTCAGCTCATTTTTAGAGTCAGAGTCAGGGAAGAGGCCAGCTGCTCACTTGTTATCAGCACAGGCAGGCGGGGTACCTGAAGAGGTTTTGTCCACAGTTGGGTGGTACACCTAGTGCATCTGGTTCGAGACAGACACAGAGTCACCAGCCAGCATAGTCAGCACAGGCCTCAAGGGCCAATCAGAGAGTCTCTTCGACTTAGTCTGTGCATCAGGCTTATACTCCGAGGGGTGAGCAGGTTGAGTAGAGGCCTACTGGAAGTATGCATACAATTGTAAGGCCAGATCTTGTACTTGATCCTTCTATAGTGAGAGGTACCTTTTTGTTTTGCAATTCAGTTGCTAATGTGTTTGATTGATACGGGTGCATCCCATTTTTTTATTTCATATGCGTTTGCATCAGTTTTGGGTTTGGAGTTGGCAAAGTTAGCATCTCCTAGTTGTGTAGGGTCACCTGTTGGTGGTCAGACTGTTTTGAGACAGGAATGTCGGGGTTGTGACATCGAGGTTGCTAGTCGTCGATTACCTTTTGCATTTGTATTGATTAACATGCTTAGTTTTGATGTCATATTGGGTACGGACTGATTATCGTCATACCGGGCTGTTATAGATTGCTACCGTCAAAAAGTTACTGTATGTACCTTGAGTGGCGATTGCTTTTATTTCTTGGGGGACCAGGTGGATAGAGTCTTATCACCGGTATATGATCCGCATGGACGGAGTGAACTTAGTTGTCTCCTTGCTAGCTTTTTGAGTAGTGAGTGTGATGAAATTCGGGTTGAATTGCCGAGGGTAGTTTGTGAATACTCGGATGTTTTTCCTAAGGATCTTGTCAGTTTACCGTCTCACCGAGAGATCGAGTTCTCCATTGATTCAGTGCTTGGCACAGCACCGATTTTTATGGCTCTATATAGATTTGCACCTGCTGAATTGAGTAAGTTGAAGATTCAACTCCAGGAATTATTAGATAAGGGTTTTATTCACCCTAGCACTTCACCTTGGGGAGCGCCGGCTCTCTTTGTTAAAAAGAAAGATGGAGCATTACGGCTTTGTATTGATTATCGAAAGTTGAACCGGGTTACTATTAAGAATAAGTACCCAATGCCTCGTATAAATGATCTGTTTGATCAGTTGAAGGGATCTTGTTGTTTCTCTGAGATAGACCTGAGATCGGGTTATCATCAGTTGAGAGTAAGGGAGGAGGATATCCCGAAGACGGCATTTCATACGCGGTATGGCCATTATGAGTTTCTTGTAATGCCTTTTGGGCTAACTAATGCTCCAGCTGTGTTTATGGATTTAATGAATCGGATCTTCTGTGAATTCTTAGATCGTTTTGTGGTTGTCTTTGTGGATGACATTTTGATTTATTCACCTTCTGAGGAGGAACATGAGGAACATTTACGAGTAGTACTTGAGTTACTTAGAGTCCATAAGCTGTATGCTAAGTTTGGGAAATGTGACTTTTGGCTAGAAGAGGTTAAATTCCTAGGGCATGTAGTATCAAGGGAAGGGGTGACTGTAGATTCATCCAAGATAGAGATAGTGCAAGATTGGGCACAACTTAAGAATGCTTTCTAGATTCGTTGTTTCTTAGGGTTGGTCGGGTATTACCGTCGGTTTGTGAAAGATTTCTCTAGACTAGCTTCACCTTTGACTAAGTTGACGAGGAAAGAAATCAAATTCGTATAGAGTGAGACTTGTGAGAAGTCGTTCCAAGAGCTTAAGATTAAACTCACTACTGCTCCAGTATTGATTATACCGGAGAGGGGTTTGGGTTATTCAGTTTATTGCGATGCTTCACGGGAAGGTCTAGGTTGTGTATTGATGCAAGAGGGTAAAGTGGTAGCCTATGGCTCACGGCAGTTGAAAACACATGAGAGGAATTACCCCACCCATGACCTAGAATTAGCAGTAGTGATTTTGCCTTGAAGATTTGGAGGCATTATCTGTATGGTGAGAAATTTGACGTGTTCTCTGATCACAAGAGTCTGAAATATCTGTTTACACAGAAAGACTTGAATTTGAGGTAGAGGAGATGGATGGAATTCATAGAGGATTATGATTTTGAGTTGCATTATCATCCTGGGAAGGCCAATGTTGTGGCCGATGCTTTGAGTAGAAAGCTAGTCTGCAGTGTAGCTTCCATCGCCATTCAAGAATGGGAAATGTTGGATATTCTTAATGAGTTTGACTTGCAACAGGGCGAGTCTGTGGAATTCACAGCTTTGTTTTCAGTAGTTGCACAACCTACACTTGTGAACCGAGTATTGGAAGCGCAGAGGGGTGACCTTGAGGTGGAATCATTCCGAGAGAAGATTTCCAATGGGAAGGTAGAAAGAGGTTTGACTGTGTATCCCGACCTGAGTGTGAGATACCTTGATCGCTTGTTTATACCGGAATCTTGCCGAGAGGAAGTACTTCGAGAGTTTCACTATTCGTACCTTGCGGTGCATCCGGGAGGCACAAAGATGTATCATGATCTTAGTCGCCAGTTTTGGTGGAGAGGTATAAAAAGGATGTGGCTGTGTTTGTATCAAAATGCCTTACTTGTCAACAAGTGAAGGCCGAGCATTAGAGGCCAGCGGGTTTGTTGCAACCCTTGCCTATAGCTGAATGGAAGTGGGAGCATATTACGATGGACTTTGTTGTGGGCCTTCCGAGGACTCAATGGGGTAGTGATGCCATTTGGGTGGTCGTTGAACGATTGACTAAATCAGCGCATTTTATTCTCATACGCGTAAGTGACTTGGTAGATTATCTTGCCGACTTGTACATTAGGGACATAGTGAGGTTGCACGGGGTCCTTGTGATGATTGTTTCGGATAGAGATCCGCGTTTCACTACTCGGTTGTGGCAGAGTTTACATAGTGCCTTGGACACTAGATTGACTTTTAGTACTATGTATCATCCTCAGACTGACGGGCAGTCCGAGCATACTATTCAGATCCTTGAGGATATGCTTAGAGGTTGTATCCTTGATTTTAAGGGGTCGTGGGAGAGACACCTACCCTTAGTAGAATTTTCCTATAACAATAGTTTCCAATCGAGTATTGGTATGGCACCGTTTGAGACCTTGTATGGTCGACCGTGTAGATCTCCTGTGTGTTGGGCCGAGGTGGGTGATGCACCTTTGATAGGTCCAGAGTTGGTTCGAGAAACTACGGAGAAAGTTGCACTTATCTGTAAAAAGCTAGCTACGACTCAGAGTTGCTAGAAAAGTTATGGCGACCGTAGGAGGAGACCTTTGTCTTTTGAGGTAGAGATCATGTCTTTTTGAAAATATCACTTACACGGGGTTTGATGAGGTTTGGGAAGAGTGGGAAGTTGTCCCATCGGTTTACTGGCCCTTTTGAAATCCTTGAACGGATTGGGGAGATTGCCTATCGTTTCGCATTACCGCCACAGATTTCTGAGGTTCATGACGTGTTTCATATTTGTATGCTTCGGAAATATGAGCCGGATCCATCGCACGTGCTGGATTGGACCGACTTAGTGGTAGATGAGGATGCCTCATATGAGGAGAGACTGGTAAGAGTCTTGGATAGACGAGATTAAGTTTTGCGATGCAAGACAATTCCCTTAGTAAAAGTGTTGTGGAAACATCACGGAGTCGAGGAAGCGACTTGGGAACGTGAATTAGAAGTCCGAGAGAAATATCCGGATTTATTTATTGATGCATAAGCATGTATTGAGAATTTATTGTATTAATGAGAAGTCTAAACACTGTATACGTTTTAACTTATGAAAACATTATATATGTTATGGTTATTTGGGAAGAACATGGATTCAATATAAACATTACTTATGTTTTGAGAATTTGGAATATTGATGATATTGTATCATTTCTGGAAGCATTGTATATGCTATGTACGATTTTTGAAAATTTGAACTTTGGTTAAACATTGTAAATGTTTTGGGAAATTTCAAAATTTCATTTTAATTTGGGACTTGTGAATCGAGTCGGTGTGAATAGATTACCGAGGAATGGGTCATGGTGTTAAACTTGTGGGGATAACATGGTTGTGAATAGTTCAATTATGTTTTAGAGCCTAATTTATAATTTTGGGGATGAAATTTCCTAAGGTAGGGAGATTGTAGCAATCCCGGTTTCGATCCTTCTTTTATGTTTTGCCACTTCAACTGGGCGGCTTGGGGTCAAGGTGCCCTTCCAGGGCTCGAGCGTCCTTGGTGAGTCCATACGTCAAGGGGTCGAGCTGCCCGGTTAGCTCGCAGGGGTCCAGGGGGCAGTGCCACTCAAAACAAAAATGCAAAACGCATTCGAAGTTGCTTGTCCGCAAGTGCAGGGAATGAGGCCGTACGTGCGGAAAACAGGGCAGGGAGGGCTGAAGCACACTGCTAAAAAGGCAGGTGCGGCTGGAGGTGCGAGAAGTTAGGTAGATCCATAATTTTTTTCCTTTTCTTCTCTCTTTGGGCTGATTGAATGTCACTTTTTGGTATATATTTCTCTCTCTCTAAAAACATTTCCTCTCCCTTCTTTCTACGTTTCCTACCAAAAACCTCACAAGATCTTTGATTTCTCCAAATCCATTGGGATTTAGATCCAAGTCCTTCATCAAAGTTAGTTATCTAGGCGAGGGCTACGTTGTGTGCGGTGGAGATCGAGTTTAGGCATCGTTGATTTTTGGGATTTCAACTCATTTCTTCTTCAAACTTGAGGTAGGGATTTTCTACACTCTAATATGGTTTTTAGCTTAGTTATTTGCTATTGTGTATAGATGATGAGATTTGGTTGTTGTTTGGACAAATCTAGGATTTGGGTGTGAAATGAAAATAGGGATTTTTGATGAATATGAGGTAAACGAGTATGAGGCTTGAATACAATATCATGTTATGCCAAAATAGTTGATTTTGGTCTTTGGGTTGATATTTGGTGAAATGGAGATTTTGCCACAATTTTGATTAAATTATTATTTTGCATAAATAATTGGGATTAACATTGAAAACGTGAGATTGGAAGGTTGTGATTATAAATGGTGATATTAGATATGTATTATCTCACATATGAAAGTTTTGAATAAACTATTTATTTTGATATTGAACATCTCTTCAGAAATAATTGCATTGAGCTATCGGTAGAGGATAGCTATAATTGTTGTAGAAATTACATGAGAATTAGGCGATTTAATGCTAATCCATTGTTGGTGTCATTGAATATGACCATGTTATAGATACATTGTATATGTATGTTTATTGCGAGGAGAAAGGGGATGTACTCCATATGTGATTATGTTTATAAATGCATTGCATATGTATATTTGTTTGGGATGAGAAACGGGATGGACTCCATTTAAAGCAAGTTGGCCGGAGTGTCCTAGGTGAAAGACCCGAAATTTTATATATAAATGAGTGCCGATTCCTTCGGACGAAATATCCGTAAAATGGCAGGTTTGAAGTATTTATGTGAGTTTTGCATAATTGGAAAATCATTTAGTTGTAGTCTCATTTTGATTGTAAAAAGATAAAAAATTTAAATTCATGAATTAAGTAGCATACATGAACTGGAAATGAAATTAAAGGAAAATGGAATAAGGTTGGTCTTAGTGGTATATGGATATGCAGGTTTTGTGGATGTTTCAAGATTGGTATTATTTATGTACGTGGTATTTACACCTTTGCTAAACCTCGTAAATTGTGTTAGATTATTTTTACTAGGCTGTTGGCTCACCCTATATGGGAATACCATTTTCAGGTACAGGTGAGATGCTTCCTCCAAGGCAATAGCGTGGATGGAGTTTTAGGAAGCAAGAGCTTCTTAATTATGCCTTATGTGTGTATGTTTGTTATTATTAAAATCAAGTGCTTAAGATGTAATGAGCGAGACTCAATTTGTGTAACCAAGTAATGACTTGGAAACATGTAAGCCTACATGACATTTAACTGGTTGTTAAACAGTAAACTCTGATATATAAAAGTATGTTGTTTCTCATATTTATTCCGCATATGAATTATCTTTATTGTATTATTTTGGGAGCATTACAAAATATAACATTTTTATATATTATAAAATATAATTTTTTACTCACTATGAAATATACATCTATTTTATTCATTATAAAAATATATAATTTTTCACCGTATGACACACTCCATAAATTCAACTTTCAAATATATAGTATAATCGTATATAATAAATAATGACAATTTCCATGGTGATCAATAACAATCACATAATCAAAAAGCACCAAACAGTTAAATATGAGTAATTAAACAAACTCAAATTAAATTAAATTTAAATCACGTTTCTTGAATTAATTCTCACTCGTAAACCAAACATCACCTAATTATAAATCAGAGTAGACCTAACAAACTTTATCTCAAGTCATGGTTTAAACACCAAAAACTAAATTTTAAATTCCGCTATAAATTAAACTGAATCCCAATTAGTCTGCGAATTTTTATAAAATAAATACCAATCAATTAACTTCTGAAATTTTTAATCCAACGTGCTAGACTCATATAAAAAAAAAATTCAAAATTTTCTGAGAACGGGAACTATATAAAAAAAATAAAAAAATAAAAAAATAAAAACAAAACCGAACTATTTTTACGCAAACTTTTACATAGTTGCCAAATCCGAATATTGCTCAATTAAATTATGCATTATCAATGTTAAAAGAAAATTTTGAATCATTACAATATATTCAAAATTTTATTCAGAATCATCTATTTATGATTTAAATTAATTTTATGAATATAATTTATAATACACAGTGAAATCTCAGTCATACGTTTTGGGTAAGTGTCGCGAACCTCCCGGAAGTTTTCTTTTTTAATAGAGGATCACAATCATTGAGAAAATATCAACAATTCTAGAAAGAAAGAAATAGCCACTTGAGATAGTTTTGATTGATTTTTTTAAAATTAAAATTAAAATTAAATTTTTTACGTGTTTTTTAATTTTTAGTGCTTTTTTTATAAATATTTTAAGTAAATTTTTTACTTTTTAAATGCGCATGACTTAGATGCATCTAAAAAATAAATTTTTTGTAAAAAAATATTTTAAAAATTTAATAAATATATAAGAATACGAAAATATACTAAATTTTTATATTTTATAATATATATTTTTTTATTTGATAATTTCTTAAAGATTTTTCCATAAATATTATAATTTTTAAGTGTATTTAGATTAACATTTAAAATTAAAATTAAAATATTAAATATTAAATTTTTTGACTAAAAACAAAAAATATGAAAACAAATAATTTAATTTAAAAAAAAAATTGACTCAATTTTATGAATTTCCAACTCTGTTGTCAATCAATATGGCTAGAAATCATCTATCAACAATAGTAGAAAGAAAGAAAAAGCATTTGGATGCTGTACCATTTGTAACTTTGTGGTCAGTCTCGATGTCTAGAATTTAACTTGATTTTCAGAATGTTCAACCCAATTGGGATTCAATCCTTGATCACATCAAAATGAGTGGCATTTTCGGTCAAGGCCAAAACAAATTTCAAGGAGTATTCTGTAATTGACTTTGTTTTTCATCTGCGCCAAATTAGATCGGGTGCTTTGTAACACATTCTTTTACATTGTGGGGTTTGGGGTGGTTGTTGTGTGGAGTGTATAGTAGTTATTGTTGTGCAATTAAATTGGCCTATTTCAGAACTTATTTTGATAATTTGAACCGTTCACATTTTAGAAAATATGAACTAGAATATACTTGCAAAAAATCAATTTAATCGGATATCGTTTATCCATTCATCTACTCACATTTGTATCTATAAAAATAAATAACAATTGTGATTTAAATTATTAAAATGAATACAAATGTGAGTGGATGAAAGAGTAAGCAATATTTGATTAACTTATTTTTTACAGGTATATTCTACTTAATGTATTTTAAAATGTAAATGGTTCATATTATCAAAATCTGACCCGAAATGGCCTCATTTGGCTGCACAATAGTGACTGCTGTGCCGACCAAATCTTACATTGTGTTTGGTTGGGAAATTTGAGAATGGATTTGAAAGGAGAAAAAAAAAAAAGAAATAAAATTAAGTGAAATGTATAAATACTTTATTCATATTTCACCTATTTTTTCTATTTCTCTGTTCAATTTTTTTTTTCCAAATCTCTCAACCAAAATATAGCTTTATGATTTCTTTCTTGGTGCTGCGGATGATATCTCGGCTTGCAGCTTCGATGTTAGATTTGTACTGTGTTGGGGCTACTCTGGTTTGGGTTGGAACCCCTTCAATTTTTTACTTATTTTGGTGGTGGTTACAAATGATTTGATTTTTCCATTTATGCCAACCTAATTGAAATGGGATATTTTAGAATAATGTTTGAGAGCTCGAAGTTTTGCCCTCCCGAATCCCCCTAATGCCCAAAACGACGTCGTTTTGGGTATTATATTTTTTTTCTTTTTTTTCTTCCATTTTTGATCTGAAACCGATCTGAAATGCAGGGGAGAGGGAGAGGGAGAGAGAGAAGAAGAGGGGAAGAGGAGCAGCTGGTGGTCGTCGCAGCTCCCCGCTGTTGTCGCAGCTCCCGTCCGCCGTCATCACCTCACCGCCAGGTCGTCGCAGCAGCAGCTCCAACTCCAGTTCCGACCGTCATCTCCGCCTCTGGCCCCGCCTCCTCCTCCCCTGTTATTAGGGCCCCCTCCAGTCTCCTTCCTCCTCTTCCTCCTCCTCCTCCTAAAAAAAACAAAAACAAAAACAAAAACGGCAACGTTTTGGAATTAGGGGGATTCGGGGAGCTCAAATTCGAGCTCCCCAGCACGATCAGGGTATTTTATTTGGTTTGATACTTTTTGCACCCACTCTTTTTCCTTTGTTGATATCTTTGATATTTTATAATATCTACCTTTTTGCAATCAATAAAGTTTTCTTTGCTGGTAAAATAAATTATATATTCAAAAAATATATATATACCTATTTGTGAATTACATTCACTTTAAGTGTGATTTATATTTATTAACTTTCAATATACATCATACATTTCATTTCATAATAAATATTGCTGTAATTGATTAAAAAAATATATATGATTGGGTGGACGTTGGTTAATTTTAACTAACTAAACAATGCAGTTACTATTATTATAGTATGAAGTTTCTTATTAGTTGATAATTTCACTTAATTTCATAGTTATTTTCAATATTTACTCAAACCGTGGCCTATTTATATTAGTGATTGGGAGCCCGGATGGGGAATTGTTAATTGTGAATCGTGGAATTCACACCCAATAATTTCTTTTGACAAAAGATAGGCTCATTTGGGAATTGAATTTTTTTAATAAATTTTAGAAATTTGTACAAAAAAGTGTAAGCAAATAGAGAGAATAGGTTAATTTTTAAATTTTTTAGCTAATTTAGCTACTTTCCAAACAATATCTAAGAAAAACATTCATGAATTTATCTAGAAAGAGATGGATGGTGGAGATTGAATTTCATGTGTTATAGACCTTATTAACAATGAATTTTGTCCACACAATTTAACTTCTGAGTAATTTTTAGATTTTTTTTTGGAGTAATTCCATCCCAGTCAGATTATGAAAAAATAATTACATATTCATGAAAAATTTTAAAATTTTAATTATTAATATTTATAAAATTTCTCATTGATTTGATTTTTTTTTAAAAAAAAAATTTCACTAATTTGATATTTTCTCTATTTTTTTTTTGTACGCTTATAGAATTGTTATTTCTTTTTGGAAAAATTTAAAAAAAAAAAAAAAAAACAGTCCATAGTTTGGCCTTTAAATAAATTTTGAGCCTTTTTTTTTTTGTTAATTTAAATTCTAAACTTTTGATTTATTTTTAAATTGAATCTTTGGCCTATTTTCGTTAAATAAAATCGATGAAAATTAAATATTTTAGTCATTAAACTAAATGAAAATAAATATTTTAAATACTTTATATATCACTACATTGAGTTTAATGATTAAAACTAGTAGTTGACCTGTGTAATGCACGTGTTTTTTTTTTTTTTCAAAAAATATTTGATGGTATAATGTGTGTTATAAAAGAATAATTTTAATTTTAATTTAAAATTAAAAATAAAGTATGATTATAAATATTTATTTTAATAATATTGGTGCCATCGTCTTATAAAAGTATTATTTGAATAATTATATATATATATTAATTTTAGTTAAATTATTTGTGTATTTTGATAATTTTAGTTCTATCGTATTATAAAATTATAATTATCATATAATAATTTTGTATGATATATGTTAAATTATAAAATAGTAAAATAAATACTCATTTTAATATTAAAAATAATAGTTAAATTAGAAGAAGAATTAGTAACATAAAATTAAAAGTAATTCTAACTATTTAATTTTCTTTTATATTCATTTGGAAAAAAAATATGTAGAAATAGAAATTATATAAAATTTATTAGAAAATTAAATATAAATATATTGTAATTGGATTATCATATAATGATTTTATATGTTATATATATATATTAAATTATAAAATTGTAAAATAAATTAAAATATCAACTATATAAAAGAAATTTAACAACGATATCTAAACCAAAAAGAAAAATAATGAAAATATTCAAACGATAGATACATCTCAATGTGTGAATTGATTGTAATATGAGTTGTGATTATATAAAATAATATAGAAGATGAAGTATAATTTCATATATAGAATCATTATAAAATTTTAACGACAAATCCATAATATAAAATAATATAAAATTAGTATTTGGTATAGAACAATGCACAAAAAAATAAGATGAAGAAGAAAAAAAGGCAATTTAGCGTTTAAAAAAATCCTAAGAATTAAGAAGAAAAACATGAAACACAAAATTAATATTGAGTTTGTGGATTATCTCAATTTACCATGAAAAAATATGAAAAAGAAATATTTGTCAAATAGAGTCCCTATAAACTACGTAAAGTTAATATAATTAAAATTAAGTTTGGGCTTGTGTAGAACTCTATATGTAATTAAGAAAATACATACTGATATGATTCTCTTAGAAAAAAGTAAATCCTTATAATATGCCACGTAAGTATTGAAAAAACACTACTTTTAATAATATATATATGATATTATTTTTTAATTAGTTTTAGTTAACGAAAATAGAAAAAAAGTGTTGAAAATAAATAAAAAACATAAGGATTAAATTGATAAAATTCAAAAATTATTTTGTTATAAAAATTAACTCATGAAATTTAATTATTTATTTATTTATTGATAATTATTCGTTTCTTTTTTGTTTAGGTGATTGGAGGGTGTTAAGATCCTCTAGAGTTAATTCCTAGAGTGATCTCTTAGAGTGATCCATCCAAGGACTAAGATTAAGCCTCACCAAAACGACGTGTTTTGGTGCTTAATTTCAAAAAGAAAAAGAAAAAAAAAAGGCTTTCAAAATTCCCTCGCTGCCCAGATATACAAAACAAAACAAAGTGAAAGGGAGAGTGAAAGAGGGAGAAGAAGAAAGAGACGACGCTCCCGGCGCCCTGCCGCCACCATTGTCTCGTCGTTGCCAATGTTCTACCGTAGCTGATTGAAGAAAAATACAGGTTTGTACTCCTTCAAAATTTCTCCAATATTTGGATTTTGAATTGAAAGTTTTCGAATTTTTTTTTTAATATTAATGGTAATACAAGTTTATGGTTGTTAAATGTGTTGATTGAGAGATTCTTACATGATTTTTTGAAATCTATTTCTAGCGTTTTGATTGTTTTTTATTTTTTATTTTTTATGAAATGTATTGTTGTTGCAATATAACTATGTATGAACTGAGTCAACTTTTGCGATATAACTATTTATATAATCTAATATGAGTCAATAATTGTTTATATAACTTTTGCAATATAACTGTGTTTTGAAATGTACTGTTTTGGCAATATAACTGTTTATATAATCTGATATGAGTCAAATTTTGTAATGTTTTTATTCAGTTTGTATTATTTTGCAAACATAATTTAGTGTTTTCATGCTAATATTGACCACCTACTTATTTTTTAAGTGACTTAGCACATTGAAATGGAACCCAACAATGTTGAGAATGACGGGGGGTGATTGTGATTGGGAACCTAGAGTTTGCATGACATTTGATACATAACAAGAAGCATATGATTTCTACAATGCTTATGGAGGAAGGCTGGGCTTTAGTATTATAAGGGGTTATGTAAACAACAGCAAGGATGGACAAATCACTTTAAGGCAATTTGTTTGTAATAAGGAGGGGTTTCGGGTTGTCGACAAGTGAGATCCGTTAACAAAAAAATCCTAGGCAGGAAGTGAGGACTGATTGTCAAGCCTGGCTTATCATTAAGTGGGATAGGAATATTCAAAAAAAAATTGTTGGTGATTTTGTTGAACAACATAATCATATCTTTGTACCAGCAGAATGTACTCATATGTTACCATCCCAAAGAAAGATATCTGCTTCATAGGCAACCAAAATAGATTTAGCTAAAAAATTTAGAATCCATCTTAATGCTGCATTTGAGGTCATGGGTAATGAAGCTGGTGGAAGGAAGTAGCTTGGATTCACAAAACTGGACCAAACAATTATTTGAGAACGAAGAGGCAAAAGAGTTTACAATATGGGGAGGCATGTAGCATTTTGCAATATTTTTGTGAGAAAACATTGGATAATCCATCGTTTTTTTACTCAGTCCAATTAGATAACGAGGAGCAGATTACAAACATATTTTGGGCCGATGCTCAGATGATCATGGATTATGGGCAATTTGGTGATGTTGTGACTTTCGACACTACTTATAAGTTAAATAGTGCACATAGGCCATTTGCATCTTTTGTTGGATTTAACCATCATCGGGAAACTGTTGTATTTGGCGTAGCTTTAATGTATGATGAGATTGTCAATTCTTTTATATGGCTTTTTAGAAGATTCTTAAAGGCTATGTCAAGTAAGGCTCCAAAAATTATTTTTACGGATCAGGATGTTGTAATGGCTAAGGCCATACCTGTTGTAATGCCTAACACAAACCATCGCCTTTGCACTTGGCATTTGATGCAAAATGCATTAAGGCATGCAAATTCTATCTTTAAGGATAAGAGGATGAAGAGTGTTTTATCCAAATTTATGTACGGCATTGAGGATGAAGAAGAGTTGTTTACGTTAAAATGAGAGGAAATGCTTGACAAATATGAAGTGCTAGATAATCATTGGTTGAAGTTAACATCTGGGGTCAAGGAAAAATGGGGTTGAGGAAAAATGGGGTTGGCCATATGTCGGAAATGCATGGGGTGCAGGCATAAGTAGCATCCAACTTAGTGAATCCTTTAATGCTTTCTTCAAGGATTTCATTCAATCTGATCATAACTTAATGTAATTTTTCATGCATTTTGATCGAGTTCTTTGTGAGAAGAGGTACAAAGAGTTGCTCGCCGATTATGCTCTATGCCAGAAATTGCCAAGGGTGAATATAAAAGTGAAGATGATGGAGCAAGCTGTAGATGTTTACACCAGTAAAATATATGCAGAATTTCAGGATGAGTATCTCAAGTCCCTTGAAGTAAACATTGAAGAAACTGAACATGATGGTGAGAGTACCGTGTATACGGTTCTTGATAGTGATGGTGTAAAGGTGAGAAAGGTGAGAGTGGAGTGTGATGGTTCATTGACTTGCAATAGTAGGAAGTTTGAAATGAAGGGCATTTTATGTAGTCATTGTTTGAAGTTTTTTAGAGACACCCTCAAGTTCAAAAAGATTCCTTCACAATATATTCTCAAGAGATGGACTAAAAAAGCAAGAGCTGAAAATGTGAAAGATAGGTGTGGGCATGATATTAAGGTTGATGTAAGATTGCATCAAACTTCACACTATAGATCATTGATGGCAATATTCAAAGCAATGGCGTGTAGAGCTTCTGAAAGTGAGGAAACATATAACTCGACAGTAGAGAAAGTGGATGAATTAATTGCAACAATTGAAAGCATGTTAAGTGCAAAATGCAATATGCCTTTTTCAAATACTATTGAACAAGAAGGCCCTTCCAACACATGCCCCAAATGCTTTGAAATGGATGGTGTAGTGGATACAAATGTAGTTTAACCAAGAGGACTCAAGAAAAGATAGTGCACTAGCAAGGGAAGAAGGCGAACAACAGGTGGTTTGGAGCTTGCGTTGGCAAAGAAAAATAAAACAAGTTCACATAATGCTTCTCAACCTCCCATGTCTGTTGCTCCTCAACCTCTTTCCTTATTTTCAGTGAGTGGTCCTCTATCACCTCCCTTGTTTTCGTCGAGTATTCCTCAACTAGCTCCTTTATTTTCAATAAGTTCTCATCAACTTCCTGCTTCATTCTCGACGAGTGTTCCTCAAGTTAATGCTTTTTCATCTCAATTTATGTATCCCACATATGATAGAAGTTAGTTTAATAAGAAGTTTTGTTATGTCTAGTTGTAGGTCATTGTTACCATTTTAAATTGAATATGTCTTTGTTATTGTTGCAGCCAGGTAATATGTCGTTTTTAATGCCATTTGTGTTCCATGCATATAAGTTATCAAGCATTGCTTAACAATGCAAGCGGTTATGACTCACAAGCCTCGAATAGTCCTGCATGTAGTCAAGTAATTTATTTTTCATCTTTCCACATTTATTTTGTCATTCATTTTAAGTTCCATTTTGTTTTATGGTTCCTTTGATATAAGAGTGTTTTCTTCTTTTTTTGTAGGTATTACATGGGCATGGGCGTGGTTGCGGCCGTGGGTAAGGTTGTGCACAATACCGCCAAAACCGCATTGAACTGTACCGAACCGCACATTTTTTCAATTCTAGCGGGTGGAGGCTCTAGGCTTGGCGGGCGATGCAAGTGGTGGTTTCAAAACTCCAACCCCCTGGTCAAACTGACCCACGCTGCCTGTGTACATATAACTCATGAAATTGCTTTGGTAGAGAGAGAAAGAGTTGGTCAATTTCTTTTTAGGGTTTCAAGCGCCTCTCCATCTCCCCTCTTGCTCTTCCTCCTTTCCTTACTAATCGGCGCCGCCGCTGCTCTTGCTAGTTGTCGTCGTTGGCATTTCCAGCGCTTTTTCTCCTCTCACCGTTGCTGCTTTTTCCCGATTTGGTATGTGGCTCTCTTTATGCTCTCTCTTTGTGGTTTATATTTTTGCTATCTCTCTCTCTAATTTATGTTTTACCTTTGCTTTTTGATGTTTTCTCTTTGCTTTCTCTTTCTGGTTTATGTTTTCCTTTTGCTCTCTCTCTCTCTCTCTCTCTCTCTCTCTCTTTCTCTCTCTTTGGTTTATGTTTTCTCATTCACTGTAAGTTCTTCAATTCCTTCCCGAACCCCATGATTTCATACATACATACATACATACATACATATGTGTGTGCGTGTATGTGTGAAATTTCAATGTTCAAAGGTTTTCTTTGAAAGGGTTAGTGTCTCAAATTCGTAATTCTATGTATTTACTTTTGGGTTATTATACATATGCATAATTCTTTTTATCTTTTTTTGCTTCAAAATCAATTGCAAGCTTAAGCTCCAAGTTTTATTTGATTTTTTCCATTTTGTATTGACATACATATATATATACACATATGATTATCCTCAACCAAGTCAAAGCTAAGTATAAGTATCTCAATCAGTGTTTTTTTGTTGCAATTGAACTAGGTTATTTGACATAATAGTGCTCACTTCTCTTAAGTGATACTACTATGTTCAAATGATATAAGTATCTCTGTCTCTCTCTATATATAACTAAGAGGTTTATTATTATTATTTTTTATTTTATAATTTCCCTTTTTGCAAACAAAATAATCAGATAAGTTGGTTATGATTTCTATAGCTATGTTGCTGAGTTATTTGACATAATACTGCTCACTTCTCTTAAGTGATATTAATCTATTCAATTGATATGGTAATGGCTAATAAATTGAAAAAATGACTAAGATTTGAATGAACAATTTCAAGTGATAATTGATTCATAGCCATTGATAATGGCTATACTTGCTACCCTGTTATTTGGCAAATCCATCAGATTTGTTGGAGCTGCAGGCCCTGTGCTTGGTGCCATTGGTCTTTCACTTATTCAGGTACTTTTATCAGAAAACCCTAGTTTTTCCCCTTTATTTCCTTTTAATCTAAATGTTGCATGATTTGGATTCAACTAACCCATATTTACAAATCGGAAACCTTCATAAATATGATGTTGGGTGCTGGAAAAAGAACTGGTCAGCCATTATCGATCAAATGCTGCCATTAGAGTAAATATGTATAGGATAGATTTGTCATTAAATACTTCAGTGATGATAATTTGGTCTGAAAATTGTTTTTCAAGTTTGCAAACATTTTGACAATATAGTTTCAGCAATATTAGATTTATACATATATGCAAACAGATTTGTGCATCGAGGATCTTCCTATTTTATTTTTCTATAAGATGTGTACCTACGTTAATTATGACTATTTTAGTTAATTTATAAATTAGATCTTTTTACTCTTTCATTCAAGTTCTGTAATTTGAATTATATTTTTTATAAACCACCAATCCGCCCGAACCGCCAAGGCAAATCCACCATTATTTGCCAACTGAACTGCCGATTTTCAATAAGAAAAATGGCAAATTCTAATGACACTTTTATCAATCCACCACCCACCGTACGGTTTCTATTTTTCTCTTAGACCGCACTGACCCGCACCGCACATGCCTCTAGCTGTGGGCATGGGCATGAGTGTAGTCGTGGGCATGATCATATGGATCACACGTCAATATCTTCGACTTGATTTTTTTTTTGTTTGATATGGTATTCGTGTATGTTATATTGAAAACCTTTCATGTGTATGTAGAAAACATTGTTGTGTTCTTTGATCATTGGGGGTGAAGATTTAACTATATTTCTCTTGTTTTGAAATGACAATGTAGCTAAAATGTAGCTAAAAACTTGATGAAATGTTGCTGAAATTTTGCTGAATTTTTTGTTGGAATGTTGCTGAAAGTGTTTCTGTAATTTTACAGAAATGTTGTTGAAATATTGCTGAAATTTTTTAGAAATGTTGCTGAACTATGGTTGGAATTTTGCTGAATTTTTGCTTAAATTTTTCTTAAAATGTTGCTGAACTATTGTTGGAATTTTTGTTGAAATGTTACTGAACTGTTGTGTAGACACCCTATTTTTGACTGCCTTACGACTTGGGCACCATCACTTGCACACCCAATGATGAATGTATATGCTTGTTAAGTGCTTAAAAGTCCTCAGCGGAATGCCACAGCTCTGAGCCTCAAAACCCTACAAACCTTGTGCCTTGTTTTTGCACCAAAAACCCAACCTTTCAAACCTGAAAAACTTGGGACTTGTAAGCCCATTTTTGTGGCCTGTCGGCCATCCCTTTTGGCTGCCAGCACCCTTGTGCCATGCTGTAACAACCCTCACACAGTTTACCGATTAATGACTGATTAATTACCGATTACTGCTAAATTAAGAGTGATTAAGACTGATGATTGAATTGATCGAAATCTTTGGGTATCGAGATCTGAATCCGATTGACCGATCAGATTCGCTCTAAATGTATTTGCTATCTGTTGAGTGTGTGATTACCTGTTCATGTTTATATGTTTGAACTGTAAATTGAAGGCCTTATCAGCGGCCGAACCGGGAATTGATTAGTGATATATGGTCATGAGAATTTATATGATTTTATGGTGTAATTATTTGAAATGTGATTTGGTATGCTTAAATTAGATTAAATATGGATGAATTGCATAGGTTGACTTATTTACAATCATGCCATATAGTGGGGCCTTTGTTTATTATTATCCTTGAGCTTCATACGCTCAAACAAAACAATTCTTCAGCCATTTCTTTGCACAAACCGACCTAGGGAGAGAGAAAGTGAGAGAATTGATGTGTTCGTGAAGAATTTGCTTGGACTTGTAGAAATTGTTAGAGAATTGCATATTTGAGCTCTTACACCTCTAATTCAAGACCTAGGTAAAGAAATTTAACCTCTTATTGTTGATTCTTGCATGATCCATGTCAAATTGTAGAGCTAAGTCATGTTTTAACTCATACATGTTGGATTATGTTAGAATTCATACATGCATGGTGGTATTATTGAATTTGGAGTTGAGTGCATGGTAAATTGTCACATGCATGTTTATAAATAAGCTTAAGTTTATGTTTTCAACTTGTTTTGAAAAGAATGAGCTCAATAGAGCATGTTTTGGAAGCTTTGATTTGAGTTAATCACATGCATGTCACCTTGTAGCATGTTCATGAAAAATGGGTTTGAAAATGAGTTTAATTGAAACACCCTTGGGCCTTGATTTCTCAAATTGACCTTTGTAACATGTTATTCTATGAGTTTACTTATGTTTCCCAGAAAATTGGCCCAAGAGGATCGAAATTTTAGCATTTAAACTTGATTTTGAGCTTGGGACTCAAATCTGGAATTTCTAGATTTTGGGCCTATGCTCGAGCGAGGAAGTCTACGCTCGAGCATACACTCTGTGATTGTGCCTTCTGCTCGAGCGAGAAAAGTTACGCTCGAGCGTGAAATGCGTGTATCCAGTACTTTGCATGAGTTCACAGTCCGCTCGAGCGAGGAAACCTACGCTCGAGTGAGGACCTGTGTCTTACGCTCGAGCAAGGGTCGAGTGTCCATCGGGCGTAAAATCTAAGCATCCAGGATTTTTACTGTAGCACCCAGTCTGCTCGAGCGAAGGAATCCACGCTCGAGCGGAGCTCTTTCGTCTGCATGTCCGCTCGAGCGTAGAAAGCCACGCTCGAGCGAGACCCCTGTTTTCAGGAAAATTTGTTAAGTGTTCAAAAGTGCATCTTTGCATCCTCTTTCCATCCTAGGCATTCCTAGGGCATATTTAGGGCATCTTTAAGAGGATATAGATGTAGAACACACCAAGGCAAATTTAGGGATTAAGTCATTATCTTTCCTAACTGTGAAGCTTAGTGTGTGTTCAACCTGTTTACTGTTTAGGGTTGGCATTCCGAGGAGACGCCCTAGCCTACTGTAGCCCAGAACTCTGTGAGTAACAACTGTGTAAAGATATGTTCAAAATGATTATCTCCCGAATATTGAACTAAACCGTTTACTGAACTGATATTGTTTACCGAATGAATGTATGTCCTATATTGTGAATCAGACAGGCATCCTTAGCACCTCATCTTTATTCGTTATCACAGAGATCTTTGTCGGTTCCCTCGTCGGAACCACTACTGTTTACTGATTGATGGCCATCATTACTATTCGGTCTTTAAGACCTACTGCTTACTGTACTGTTATGCTAATGGATGTACCACATATGACTGTTTACTGCACTGAACAACTGATATACCGATTGAAATGAACTGTTTTCGTTACTGTAAGGACATTCATTCTAAACCCCTTTACGCTTTATGTTATTCACTAGGTTTTAGCTCACTGCTCATATATATATGTAGGTGTACAGGCACCAGACCGCAGCTAGGAGCGTCGGGGTAAACTCCAGTTTTGTCAAGCCAACCACCGTGCCTCACTGTGAGGTTCCGAGCCTGTCAAGCTTAGGCTTATGGGTGTTTTTATTTCCCCGTCTGTCTTGGACTGTTTTTTATATCTTGTATAGACTTGCATCGCATCGTTTAATAGGGTTAAGTCCTCGACCAGTATGCTTGTAAATGATGTATGTACTGTTCTGCACTGTGTATGCATGTATGTATGAAAAATCTTTTGGCATACAGACTGTCACAGCTCATTGGACATAGTTTATTTACTGTATTGGCTTCCGCCTTGCCCTCAGACTGCTTTCTTCAGACATCGTTCAAAGAGGCCTTCGGTAATCTCGGATTGCTGGCCGGTTACGATACTAAACCCATAGGGGCAGGTTTGGGTCGTGACACTTGCCGGCCAAGAGTGTGGCCTGCGTGCCAGAATTAGTGGCATGCCGGCCACAAGTGTGTTTTATAGATATTTTTCTGCCAGCTGTTTGCACAGATGTTTGCATCCACTTACACATGTATGGATGCATATTTCTGAGGAGGTGGCCTGTTTTTCTATAATTATAGGACCTCCTCTCCTTTTTTTTGAGGGTTAGAAAAATTAGAACAAAATTAATTTTCTCTCTCTATAATTCTCTCCCTCTCTCTCTCTTGAAATTTCTTGAACTTTAGCCTATACACTCTTAAACAAATCTTTTCATCTTTGAGCTGAGGTACTTTTGAGCCTAACTTGAGCTCTTGAGGGTGTGTTTGAGTTGAATTATTGTTTAAAAGTGTTCTTCTCTTCAAGAGGTATAACGCTTTGCTTGTTGCATTGCTTTAGTTGCTTCTTTTCTTACTGTTTTTCACTATTTTTGGGTGGTATAATTTCCATATTTTTGGGCTGAAACTTGTGGTTTAAGGCCTTAAAGGATGGAGGGGTGTTTCACCCTTCTTTCCACCTTGCTCTTCTGGCATTTACCCTTGTGTTTCCCACCTTTACACTATCTTTTTTTGAGCTTTTAAACACTGATTTTTAGAGTTATTTCAGTGGCTAAAAACATGTTTTGAAGTCCAAAATTGGAGGGGTTAGCCTCCCTTCCTTGTCTCTTGTTTACTAGCTTGCATAGCTCTATGTTTTAGCTTATTATTCTAGCTTTTGTTAGCTTAATTCCAACATGTTTTAGGACTTACTTAGCACTGTTTTAAGACTATTTTTAAGTATTCATTACATTTGGGCTTTGTATTGCATGCTTATAGTGTAATTGTCCTCATAGGTTTGGTGTTTTAGGCCTTAGCCACCATCCTATCTGAGTTGATAGTATTTGTTTATGACTTTCCATACTTATGATCACCTTTAATCACCTCTGCAACCTCCCTCCTTTCTTGGCTTTTGCTTTGTTTTGAATGTTGGTTCAAACTAGTTGCTTGTTTAAAGCATGAGATTGAGGTCTTGTGCTTAATAGTTTAATCCCTTTGGGGGTTCATTACTAGCGGCATGACACTTCTCTCATACCTAAAACAACTCTTGGTTTGATACTTGTTTCCATTAGAGGACTTAAAGCTCACTTTTGGACTCAATTTACTAAGGAATGGTTAGTAATTAAAATGGAGTAATAAAATTGGAGACTAAAAATGATGCAAGATAATAACTTGGTTTGGGTTCAATCGGATGTTAATTGAACCCTTGAGTCTTGAGTCGTTTCATACTTGTTAGTGATGTAAATAGTTCAAGAGTCATTGTCAACCACTTCCCTTGATCAATCCATGATAGGGAGGGGGTTTGAGAGTCTTTATTTATTGCATTTATTGAACTTGCACCCTTTGGTTCATAGGCCATCATCCAATGAAATTGCATTCATTGATGGTTTGTGAACCAAGTTTACTACTGCTTAGAGCTGTTCAAATGATAAGGAGAGGCAAGTTGTGCAAACAAACCCCTGAGACTACCCT
Source organism: Camellia lanceoleosa (assembly GCA_025200525.1). Taxonomy (NCBI): domain Eukaryota; kingdom Viridiplantae; phylum Streptophyta; class Magnoliopsida; order Ericales; family Theaceae; genus Camellia; species Camellia lanceoleosa. The sequence continues at coordinate 47,681,128 of CM045760.1, forward strand.
GTTCCTGCTCTGTTTACTCTCTGTTGCAGCAGGAAAATCCAATCATCAGTGGCCAGCAGGCCACCACTTCTAGCCTGTTGGCCAGCTTTGCAAAACCAAGCAGTGTGCTTTTTCTGGAAAAACAGAGTTGATTTGAGTTGAAAAACAATACAAGTATTATACTGTGCAACAGAGGCACCTGACAGTAGGACAATGGCCTTTTCGAGTGAAAATCCGCGCATGCATAAGCACTCCTTGTTTCCCGAGGTGAAGTAGTTAAAGTAGTTAGCTTAATACTTCTCTCATATTATATTCGAGTTGTAATTAGTTAATTTGTAATAGCTAGTTTAATTAGTTAGTTAATTGTTGTAATATTTAATTAGTTAGTTTAGTTAATTATTTCATTCAAATTGTAATTCATAGTAATTATCTTAGCTAGTTAGTTTACTTGGACCCTCTTGCGTGAGGGCGCAATCTTGTAATAACGTGTATGTCTTCCAACCCCACGTCTTTCTCCCTTTTATTTAACTGCTTATGATGGTTAGTTTAAGGCAACATGTTTCATTTAGCATCTCTCATGCCTTGCATCCATTGTCTTGTATGCATTGAGCTCGGTGCATCATTCTAACTGGTATTGTTAGTCAATACTTCTTTAAATACGTGCTTAGACCACATGCTATCAAATTGATTCATATGCCATATTAGTAGCCGAGCTTAGTAAATTGCATATCGCATGTGTTGCATTAGCCATATTGCATTAGTTAGGATCACATATTTTTCTAACTCTTTTATCTCTTTGGCTTGGAGTACTAGGTGAGTATTTTTGTGCTTTAGCATATTGCATGAATGTGATTGTTGCTATGTCTAGCATGCTTTCCATAAGGATAAGTGCTTAATTGATAAATTACTTGAATGCTTGTGGATAAAGCCTAATTGCTCGAATTGGAATAATTTGAGTAATAGACAAATGCGATTACCTTTTCTAGTGGTACATATTCCAAACAATTTTCAAACAAACATGAATCAAAGTGTTCTAAGTTTTGCAAAATAGTCTATACTTGTGTGCGCATCACATAGTAATTGTTAGACTTATTTATTTTGATGATTTATTTAATTATGTTTTAATTTATTTGAAAGAGAAAAATAGAATCCAAAATTTATTTTCATGATATATTTAATTATATTTTAATTTATTTGAAAAAGAAAAATATAATCCAAAATTTATTCTGATGATTTATTTAATTATGTTTTAAATCCAAAATTTATTTTGATGATTTATTTAATTATGTTTTAATTTATTTGAAAGATAAAAATAGAATCAAAATTTATTTTGTCACATTATTTCTTACCTAAAACTTTTATCCTAAATGTTGCTAGAATGTATTTTATATTTGATTAAACCAGAGGTTCAAACAGCCCAAAACAAAGGTTCAAAAGGTTTAAGTAGAAGATATTCAAATTTGTAATGATGGAGTGGAAGATATTCAAATTAGTAATGATGGAGTAGAAGACATTCAAATGAATACAACGGCTATAAACAGCTATAAATTCAAATAAATATAACGGCTATAAATGGCTATAAGTTTCATTATATATACCAAAACCTCTAATGTAAACAAGTTTAAAAAAAAAATCAGAAAATATTCTTTGATCTATAATCACTCACATCTATTCTCTGAAAAATTCTCTGAGAAGTGTTCTTCAATTTTTGTTTACATCCTCATTCAGAAATTATACACTGAGACTTATAGCTTTAAGCCTATCTTTCCTATGTGAGGATTACAGAAAAATTAGAGTCTCATTTTTATATCTATCTTTGAGAGATAATTCTTGTAGCTTTCTGTGAAAGCAAAAATACCTTCTTTTCAACCTTGTAAGAGTGTAGTACACTCAGTGTTTGTGATTTAGAAAGTCTGTGTAAAATCTGTGGAGGATTGCTCTATCTGTGAAAAGGTTGCTAGCACCCTGTGAAACTAGAGTATAGTGAAAAATCTCAAGTGAAACTTGAGGAGTAGACGTAGGCTGAGTTGAAGCCGAACCACTATAAATTTATTTGCCTCTCTCTCCCTCATCTCTTTATTTTATTTTAATTTGCCATAGCTATATTTTACATTTTTACTGTGCTAAAATCATTAACTGACATTGTTGTTAAGAAACTTGTTTTAATTATTTTTATTTCATTAATTATATTTATCTATTGTGCTAGTCATAATTTTTATTAGGGTATTATTAATTTTAATTGTAAAAACCTAATTCACCCCCCTCTTAGGTTGTCTTTTGGGTAACAATTGGTATCAGAGCCTGGGGCTCTTGTTTAGATTAAATAATCTTGAGTTTTTAATCCATAGCAACCATGTATTCTACTTACTTTGCTGTAGGACAAGCTAGCAATAGACCACCTCTCTTTGATGGTAGTAATTATATTCATTGGAAAGAAAAAATGACTTTGTATCTTCAAGCTACCAATTATGCTTTGTGGCTCATTATCACTAAAGGTCCTAAAATCCCTGCCAAGGTAGTAGACCATATCAGTATGCCTAAACTTGAGGATGAATTTGATGAGCGTGATTATAACCTCCATCAAGCTAATGCTAAAGCCAAGCTTATTCTTGTGTGTGGATTAGATGCAAATGAGTACCATAGAATTCTGAATGTATTACTGCTAAAGAGATTTGGAATAAACTTGAAATCACCTATGAAGGAACTAGCCAAATAAAAGAGTCTCGGATTGACATGCTTATTCATGATTATGAACTCTTTACTATGGAATCATTTGAATCTATTTCTGAGATGTTTTATAAATTTATCAATATTATTAATGCCCTAAAATCTCTTGGTAAATCTTATACTAATAGTGAGCTTGTAAGAAAAATACTTAGGTCATTGCCAAATGAATGGGAAGCTAAGGTTACAGCTATCCAAGAAGCAAATGACCTAACAAAATTAGGCATTGAAAAACTCCTAGGCTCACTCATGGCTCATGAACTTTCAATGATGGATGGCAGCAAAAAGGAAGCCATTTGGGGAGAAAATGATGGAGTAGCCAACCTGTGTCTCATGGCTCGTGGAGAAGAAGAATCCACTCAAGATGAGGTAATTTCTAATTATGTAGAACATGAAAGTGCTTTCAATGAATTACACGACACATTTAGAAATGTTTGTGTTAAGAATGCTAAATTAAAGAAATTAATTACTTCTCTTTCAAATGATGTGAGTGTTTTAAAAATGAAAAATGCTACTTTGAAAAAGGACTTTACATCTATTGCCAATGAGAAAAACATTTTGAAAAATAATGTTGAGGATTTAAACAAAACTCTTGAAAATTTTGTAAAAGGAAAAGAAAACCTCAACAAGCTTCTTGCAAATAAAAGAGGTGTTTTTGACAAAGTGGGCATTGGTTTTGATCCTTGTAAACCTTTTATGAGATTAAATGTTCTTGAGACTAATTCCCATGGACCTAAGAAAGTATAGGTACCAAGAAAGAAATCAAGATATTTGGTAGGTAGAATCTCAAAGAACACCAAGGACTTCGAGAGGAAATGCACAACAAGAGTGTTCAATCTAAAGAGCAAAATCAGATCCTACAAGAAGAAGGATGATGAAATGAAAATCACCAAGATGAACAAAAGAGGTAAATGAAGGTATAACTCCTAACACACCTTTAAGCTTAAAGTTCTATATTCTTTAATGTGTGATTTGTGTACAATAGGTTGTGTCTAATCATTGTTTCCATGTAACCTAATTGTACTAAGTTTGCTAAGTCATGTTCTGCTAGTTTCTTTCAAACATTCATTGAACTTAAAAATGAGAATTATATTATTTTGATGAATGCCTATTAGAATATGAATGATTCATGTATTCATTAACATTTTATATCATGTTATCCATTGCTATAAAAAGAGATAAGAAATAATAATTTTTTTTTGTGAGCATACTTTTCACATCTTATATATGACTTCATACTAATATGTTAATTTCTTTTTGAGTCATATCTTTGTAGAATCAATTTTGATGTCATAGCATGTTTTTGAGATGTATACTATCTATATTTTGAATTTTATATTTGTGATCTCAAGAATATACTCATATGAAAATTTCATGCTTATATGCTTTACATTGGAATATTTGAATGAGTTGTGAAATTCCTTGATTATGATCCATCAACAATATCTAAATGAAAAGAAGTATCATACGTTTGTAGAGACATTGCATCTATCCTATTGAATATCTTTTGAATATTGATTATATTGGCATACATCTCATGAAATGCTTTTGATTGATAAATTGTTGAATTAATTGTTTATAACATTCATGTTGTGTTCCACATTAAGTAAAATGTTTTATCATACTTGAGTATGTGGATTGAATTGATGAAAATGCCTCTTGATAGTGTTATGCGATTAAATGATATTGTTGCATCATTTCTTAATAAAACAAAGAGCATAACACTATTTTCTTATGCATATTATGCTATGTGCTACAACTTGAAAATTCTGAAAAATAGCATTCCAAACTCTTGTTTGATCATTGAATTATTTTTCACCTTTTGAGTTTGTGATAAGAAGTGATTTGTGCTGTATTTTTATTGAGTAATAGTGATTGTTCTATGAATGCTATATTTACACAAAATCATATCAGAAGAGGGTAACACCAACTTAGGGGGAGAAATCATTTTGCTAACATACTTGTTAAACCCTTTTGAGATGAACTCCTCATGAAAGAAAATTGAAGATTGAAAAGCTTTTAACTCATGAACAAAAGGTATGCCTCCTACACTCTCTTAAGCTTTTGAGGTAAAAATTATATCTTATATCCTTTGAGCTAATACTATTATTACTTTGATAAGAAAAAGATTGATTATACTTCATATGATTTGCAATGTATACTCTTTGATGATGCTCTTGCCTAAGAATCATGTCTATGCTTAAATGTGTGCTATATATTGAAATTCGTGATTTTTCTTGGTATATGGATTGTTATACCTTGAACATGCTTCATTTTTTGGAATTACATTATGACCAATCGTGGAAAGTCAGAACTTTTAACAGCGGATCTTATGCATCGTGTTTGACTTATCTATAACTACTTTTGCATGCCGTTAATTAAAGGGACTAACCATGACGTTCATTGCTAGTTGTTGAAAATTTAATACAATGACCAATTTTGCCTGCCGTAGATAGCCTAAATTTCACAGCATTTTTTGCATGTCGTAGAATATGTATATTTTTTAAAAATAATAAAAATAAAAAAATAGCAGGTTTTATTTCACCTGTACAATATAAGAAAACATTATAAACAAGCTTTACAAATATATATATATATATATATCAATCAACCACTAAAATATTGTTTCAAAAAAAAAAAAAAAAAAGATCTATAACTTTTGAACATCCAAAAACTATATATTCATTCCAAACCATCCAAAAACTATGTTTTTAGACATCAAAAACTATCTTTAAGTTCAAAACCGTTCAAAATGATCCCTCTCCCGCCCCCCTCCCCCGCCCCCCCCCCCCCCCCCCCCAAAAAAAAACCCTTAAGTTCTAAACCATCCAAAAACTATCCTTAAATTCAAAACCGTTGCTGAGGGGCCTTTTGCCTTATTACGGGCCATGTTGAAATATCATTCCCTCAAGGGGCAGCCTAAGGAACAAGGAAGAAGCTCAGCTCAAAGCCCACTTTAGAAAACCTGGCAGCTTGACTTGGAAGTCTCACAATCTGTGAGAATGAGTACAAGAAACACAAATGGAAATACCACATTTATAAAGTGTTGTAATCAGAAACTATAGAAATACAAATGATTGGACTATGTTGATGAAGATCAGTATCAAACCAAAAAGCTAATATTGCAATAAAAGGGGATTACAAACCATTTTTTTATGGTTTTATTTTTTTATAAACCAATCTCAGTTTAATCAAGAAACTTTAGGTTTTTTTGAACTAATCAGGGCAAAACATGTGTTTTATTTGTTCTTTTATTTTATTTTATTTTTAAATCCAGAACATAAGGATAAGGGCTTCAAGTGTTGCAGGAGGTTTGGCTTACCACATGGTTATTCAAAGAGGCCGCAACACTCTATACTGTAAAGTAACATTTTCATGGTAAAGATTGTTTCTTAGCCTTGATTATCATACTCAAGCAAGTCTTCACAATGATCAGTAAATGACTAATATTGTGACTTTGAAAATTGAACCATAGCCAATCCCACATTTATATTAAAGAAAACAAAAGCTTATGATTGAGGCAAAAAAAAATTCTAAATATGGAAAACTACGATCAAGAGACCTATTTCTAAACAACTATGCTATCTAAAATTGATTTTTTTTCTTTTTGTTCTGTCTTCTTCTTTGGTCTCCATGTATGTGTATCTTGTGTGCTTGCACCTACACACAGATCAGGCTAGTGTAAAATTCTTATTCATAAACTCAAAAACTTCTTGGGAACTCCATTTATTCCTAGCTATCTTCAGAAGATAAGCATCTCTTCCATGCTAAAAATACCATCATCAGGTGTCGGTAGCTAAGCTCACTAAGTCAACAGCCCAATTCAATAACCCAATACGTGGAAAAAGAGAGACATTGAGGATGCCATTACATAAGTTAGTAGGAAACTTTTTCTGCTTCCCAAGCAATATAGGACTCTCTCTGAGTGGAGCACCCAAAAAAAAAAAAAAAAGTCTCATGTACTAAGATAACTATAAACTTGTTTATATGTGAAAGTCTGCCTTTGTTTTCACGAGTAGGATTGTTGAAGTCTCAAATTGGTTCAGTTTTTTATCATTCCCAATCCTGGCCTAAACCTGAGGAAGTTGGTTAACCAATATTCTGAGCCAAGATGAACTATGGGAACAAAGAACCAAATCACACCAATCCAATTTGTAACTCATTTTATCAATATATTATTTTTAGTTGCTCAACATTTTCTCACAAAGCATCACTAGCATTAAAATATATGTTTGTGCACTAAAAGCATTTCTTGATTCTGCGGATCACATATCATTTTAACTAAAGAATTTTATCATAACTCAAATTTAATTAGCACTTCAATCCTTTCAAAAAAAAAAAATAATAATAATAAAATAAATAAATAAAGTAGCTATTCTATCTAGAAAACTGATTCATCAAGACTTGGTGTAAACATATAAGCACATACTCTAAAATAAAAATGCCAAGCCACATAATATTAGTATATTAAGGAATCAAGAATCATAAAAATGAAATTGATTAATCTGGTATAATTGTAGTCAGTTTATCATCTGTGCAAACAAAACAAAATATAACTCATTAAGCCTATCTACCATAATGCATCCAAACTGTTAGGACCTTTTGTTGTCAAATTCCATGGATCAAAACCAAAGTTATAACAAGAGTTCTTTAAGAAGTTGGTTTCCTTCAAAAACATGATTACTTTGGAGTTCTACAAGAAGTTGGTTTTCTTCAAACAAGAAGTTGGTTTTCTTTCCCAACTGGGATTACTTTTGGATCTCTATAAGTAGTTGGTTTTCTCCCAAAACTAGACTACTCAATTATTCCTCCAGATCTTCTTTTTGGATCTTCAAGGTTTATATCTGGGGATTATTTTTTGTTATTTTTCTTTGATGTCTTATTGAGTATTCAAACTCATGGTTTAAAGAGTGTACATCAAAGGTTTGTTTGTTTGTTATACACAAAAGAGAGAGTTGTTCTTCAGTTGTGAATTCTGAAGAATTCGAGCCTGAAGCTTTGGAGGGAATCCGGAGTGGCTCATCAGAAAGACAATTCCGTGCTGAAGATGGGGTTGGAAGAGGCACATAGAGGTTGGTTCAATTAGGCGTTGTGAATTCGCTAGATAATTGAGAGTGATACCTGTGTAATTCCTTTATATCTTCTTAGTGGATTGTTCTTGTGGTCATTTGCGTGGTTTTAATCACAATTGGAAGGTGTCCAATTGTGGTTTTTCCACGTAAAATCTTTGTGTCTCTTTCTCTTGATTGTTTGATTGGGATTGTTATATTCTGCTTAAAATTGATACATAATCACAAATCAACATCTAGGAGGTTTCTAGATTTTTCACAAACATATCAGAAGAAATTGTAAGTCAAAACAAACCAAGAAAAAAGTTATTTTAATAGCAATGGCACTCACCCATTCACCTAGGCAAAGGGACCGGTAATATTTGGCCAATCTTTGACATTCACTATACTCCTCTCCTTTTGCTGCTAAGCGCCTGCAATGTTTGATTGAAGAATAAAAAATAAATTAAAAAAAAAGACAATTACTTAGTTCTACAATAAGTTGGTAAGATGTTTAAAACTCTTTATATAGAGCCCATTCATTCATGAATGCCTCAAAATGCTATAATACTAAAAAAGTGTGACTATGAAATTCAATGTAGCGAGTGAAACAGTGTCTGGTCTAATTGGTTGTAGGAAATCAAAAATCAGCTGGTGCAGTCTTCAGTTCAATCTGAAAGGCAACATAAAGAAGTTAATATCAATAAAAAAAGAAAACCCCAAAAAAATAAAAAAACAAGTTTTAATACCCTTTATGGCAAATTTGTGACAGTTTTTATGTCAAACATAAATAAGCTTTTACATTGACAGTTTTAATGTCAAACATTACAAGTTTGAGTAAAATAACTTAGAATCCAATAATAAAATAAAATTAATGTAGATAGAAAAATCATTCTCACCCTGCAAAATAGCTGATAGTAACATTGTTCAACAACAGATCCCTGTCCACATAAGCAACAAACTTTTTTCTTTTGTTATACTTAAATGAGCCAACAAACAAAGTTATGCATAAGCAAGTCAAATGTATTCACATATTTGTATCCAGAATTAACAAACTTTGTTACTGTTGTAAACTGCTTGTTAAACACATCTAGTGGCCTCATAAGTCTGTTACTTATTTATGTTGTTAACAAAATCTTATAGATATGATATTAACACTATTTTTGTTAGTCATAGCATTGGTGGATGCCCTGCCAAAATGAAAATGAAAAGTTGCAGAGAGGCCAACAAAATCATTGGCCAAGGCCAATATTAAAATAGTGGCATTTCATCAGCAGATCAACACAGACACAATAACACCATGAAAGGATTCCAAATGAACATCAGAAATTCATGTTTTATTCCCATGGATGATCTCAATATTGATAAACAAAGGCCATCCATAAATGCTAACATCAGAAATAAAGCCCAAAACAACAATGAAATGCTAACTCATGAGATATATTTTTTTTTAGGTCTCCTCCTCCCTTAACCAAGTGTCGGGGGTTCGATTCCCACCTTGGGCATGGAGCAGCCTTAAATCCCTGGGCCAGCTGTCCCACCCTTCGAGGTGCCTACAAACCAGCGAAGGGATTAACTCATGAGATATATGTATATAAATATATATATATATTTTTGATCAGCAAAGAAAAATTTCATTAATCAACATAAAATTAAAGGAACATGAAGATGAAATGCACTGAGAGAGATTCGGATAGTACAAAGTACCCCTACTACTACTACTCGCAACCATACAACCAACCCCTTGGCTTCACGATTTTTTTTTTTAAACAAAAAACATTAAGAAGGACTTAACAGAAAATAAAATACATGATTCCCCACAAAATCAACCCACCAAAACACCCAAACTGCTAAAAAAACCTATTCTAACGCCCAAGCTGCTAACCCAAAAATTTTAAACACCAACTGCACTCCCAATGCACCTGCACTCCCACGCCTATGCTGCCCACGCCTATGCCAAGACCAACTGTCCAGGCCTATGCTGCACTCTCACACCTATACTGCCAATGTTGATGCCTTCCCAAGGCCAACCACTCACCTGAACACCTAATCTGCTGCACTCCCAAGGCTACACGACACCTATGCTGCTACACTCCCGAGGCCACACCACCGGAAAGCTCCATAGCCAACAGCTCCAAGTGTCGACACCGGTATCAAACATCGACCAACCACCCAAGAAAACTCCAATGCCTATTGTAGACACCCCATTTTTGACCGTCCTCAAGACTTGGACGTCACCGTTGGAATGCTCGGTGATTATTCATGTTTGTGTTCGTTTTGAGTTCCCGGAGGTCCCGGCTGCGCGTCGTGCCTCAGGACCTCTCAACCGGCTTGTTCTGTGCTTGGTTTTACACCAAGACTTGTGTGTTTTTGCATTTGAGGGTAGGGGGAGGCTTGTTAGCCATCCCTAAAGCCCACCGGCTGCCCCCACACCACACCGGCACTCCCTTTTGGCCATCGGCACTGTTTTCTCAAACACTTTGACCGGTCGGCATTGTATGTTGCCGACCGGCACTTTTTTGTGCCGGTGGCTGTTTTGGCCGGCCGGCATGCACCCTTTGAACCCCTGGGACATGGTACATGCTAGCTGTGCCAGCTGGAATGCACCATCACACTCCCCCGTGCACAGGTGTGACCATTTTGCACCCTTTGCACCCTTGAACCCCCTAAGCTTCTAGAAGCTTGACCCTTTGGCCAAAGCTTCTTGGAAAAGCTTGGCCAGCTGTCTTGGCTTCTCCAAGAAGCCAAGACCCCTTTGCACCCCTTGAACCCTTTTTCTTTTACTTAGCCACTAAGTCTTAGGCTTGCCTTGGCCTATATAAGCAACCCTTCTCTCCATTTGTTAGAAGTTAGCCATTTCCAAAGACAAAACTGAGCTTATATCTATATATCTCGATATATATCTATCTATATCTATATCTTCCCTTCCCTCATCCATTGTGTGTGTTTCTTGGCCTAAATAGTGTGTTTTACCTTACTTTTGCACCATTACACACACTATTACACCTAGCTCCGAGATTGAGGGACTTGGAGGGTTGTTTGTTGTGATTTTGGACTAGTTTTGATCATTAGAGGAGGGCTGCACCACTGGTTCTTCAAGGAGTCTTCAAGGGTAAGCATGTTGCTTTAGTTTCCCCAAACTTGCACTAGCTTTCTACCTATCTTGCTTTGTGTTTTTGGCTTTGTGTTCAACATAAAAAAGTCTTATATTTTCTTACTTTAGAACCTTCATTAAGGTCACTTGGGTGTTTGAGCACAAACTCACCCTCTTAGGCTTTGTTTTGGCTATTTTAGCCCCTTTTCTTGAAGCCTTGTTTAACTTGGTGTTTTTGGTCTTCTCACCACTGAAAACCAGTGGGTTTTTAGTGGTGAGGGAGGTATTTTGGAGTCGTATATAGGGGAGGGACACCCCCCTCCCCTTTGTCCCTCTTTGGTCTTTACTTTGGCTCACGTAGTAGCATGCATTTTTAGCCTTATATGCCTTCATTTCAGAGCTTATTTGGGTGTTTTGGATCATAAATCATCTCTGCTTTTGGTTGGTTTTGTGGTCCTTAGCATGCTTCTTATACTTGCTTTGTAATGCTCTAGTTTGCCTAGAAATGAGCCATGAGTTTAGGCCATGTTTCTTGCATGTATGAGCCTCACTTCATGAAGATATTAGCATCATTTTGCCATGTCTAGAGGTTGTAGGCCACTGATTTTGCCATGTTTGGTATGTTTGACAAAGTTGTTTTGCATTAAGGCTTGTTAGTCTTAAGATGTGAGTTCTTAGCATGCATTTGGTTAGGCTATTTTAGTGATTTGGAATCATCTAATATGCTATCTCAGTCCTTATGCCATGCTTATATGCCTCCATGTATCATCTCTCCCATCTTTTGAAATGTTGGTCTCTTATGCTTTAAAGTGAGCATTGTGCATGCTTGTATGTTTAGAGCATTTGGGCTGCCTTGTTGTTGGGTTTTGGGGGCTCATTTCATTTGTTAAAATCTATTTTTGGTGGTCTAATATATCCCATGAGTGGCCATGTTAATGGTAGCAAGGAGTGCTCCCTTTGTGCCTTAACCTTAGGCCCTTTGACTTGCATGTTTGCATAGGTAATTGGTCACCATTTTGGGCATGTTTTGCCACTGTTTTGGGTTGGTTTGAGGGCTGCCCCATTGTGGTCTAGTCCACCATCACATGCTTGCCTCATGTCTATTGCTTAATTGATTCATTAAGTGTTGTAGTATGTTGCTCTCATTGCTTGATTGGTCCATGTTTGCATGACATTTGCATCTTGTATACTCTAGCATTTTGCATGCTTAACATGGTAGTTGCATGACATTTGGTGTGCTTGCATCCTAATTCCCATGTTGCATCATTTGAGCTATGTTGCATACATGCATTTCATGGCTTGGTTCGGGGTTGTCAAACCAAGCATAAGGGTTGAGGGAAGTTCACACTACAAGTGGTGCAACTTGTTTCAACTCTTGGTCCCCAAGGCCCTTGACCAACACATGATAAGGTCTTGGTTTCATTTGTGTGTTTGCATGCATTTTTACATTAAAATGCAATCTTGGTTCCTTAGGCTATCATGCACCAAGATGCATAGTTGATGGCCCAAAAACCAAGGGTCATGCTTCCCTGAGTCCCATACATGATAGGGAGCATTGACCATGCTTACATTTGCTCTAAAATCCATATCATGCACTGTCTGCCTGCTGTTGCTGTCAAACTGTCCTCTGTAGGAATTTTGTGCCGACCGGCAGTATAGAGTGCCGACCGGCACTTTATGGGTAGCCGATAACCTCTCAAGAAGCCGGTGATCATTTTACATGGCCGGTGGCCATTCCATCCAGCTGGTGGTGTACAACAACATGCAAGGAAGGTGTTCTGGGACTTTGGCAATTTTTGGAGAGATAGGGCAGTAAGAATAGAGGCAGCAGTGTCATGATGCGGGTTTCTGGGCGAGTCGGATTCGAGCATGCATCATTCGCGCATCCCGAGGCAGGGCTGAGGCCCCTCTCTTTTTTGTTATATACTGAATTTAATTTGATAATTAGAAATTTCTGTAATAATTTATTTATTTTGTATTTGGACTGTACTATTTGGGACTGTATATTCTTTTGGTCCCTCCGAGTAAGGGCGTATTTGTAATAAGGGTGTGTGAGTGTGTGTATGTCTTCCAACCCCACGTCTTTCTTCCCTTTTATTTATCTGCTTATGATGGTAGACTAGGGCATATTTAAATTAGCATAACAGTATGAAAGCATGTTTGTATTCATTCATCTGCTTTCATGCATCGAACTCGGCACATCATACAAACTGCATCGTACTTCAATTCCAAATTGAATACATGTTACCTGTAGCATTTCACATGCCATGTTTAGGATAGCCGGGCCTGTCTAGATTACATCTTTGCATGTGTTGCATTAGCCACTCAACATGAAACTAGGGTCATACATATGATTACTAACTGGTTTCTATTTTGGCTTGGAGTACTAGGTAAGTTTTTATGCTTTAGCATACCACATGCGTGTGAATGTTGCCATAATAGCATGACTACCATGAGGCTAAGTGCTTATGTGATATAACTGCTTGAATGCCTGTGGATGGAGGTTGAATTACCTAAATTGGGACAATGCATTAAAACTGTGAGTTTTAAGCCCACTAGATAGTGGCAAAACCATCTTTTTCTAAAAGACCACCTGAGGGTGGCAAAACCTTCATTTTAGCCTACTTGCGAGTAGCAAACCATTTTTAAAATAAACATAAAATGTTTTGTTCCAACTTAGGCAATTTGGTCTATACTTGTTTGCTGTGCGCATAACATAGTAATTCTAGGCTAATAACTGGAATAAGAACATATAATGTTTTCAAAACTTGATATCACGGTTAGTAGAGGCCGGTCTTCTGACCGGGCGAAAGGGGGTGCTCATAGCTGACCTTCCCCGATCGTACCCAAGTTCCCGAGCCGAGGCAACTTTGGTGATGACGGACACGTGGCCTTTGGCACCGAGTCAGGGTTTCCTAAATTTCCCAAAAATAAAATATTTAGGTGGCGACTCAGATCCGCAAAGCGATCCATGTTTGGCACTTCTTTTCAAAATCTGTTTTTCTCAAAACGATTTGCCAGAGTTGGACTCTTTGGTTCAAGATTAAGAACCGTGACATTTGAGTCCTTGAACTGTAGTGACCCAATATCGAACGAGCGGGATTCGACTCCTCGCCGGGATGCGTTCGGGATGTCTGATAGCTGGCGACTCACCGGGAGTTTAGAGAGCTTGACTCGAACTCGTGATGTCCGTTTTTGACTACACTTATGTGTTTCTTTGCATTGCATGTGCATTGGTGCGCCTAGGACACCGTGTTGGCCATCTGCTATTCCTGAGCGGTTTGCCGGAGGCTTGTCTTGTCAAGGCATGACCATAAGGTCGACGGTTATGGCTCTGCCAGTATGGGAACACAAACCCCGGTTTTACCGGGGCACCCTTTTTGACCATTCGACGTAGTGCATATTAGGAATCCGTAGTGACCATTCCAAACTAGGACAGGTTGCTTACCCGATATAGGTTGTTTGAAACCGCTGCGTGCGTAGTGAAACCCTAGGTCCTGACAAAATAGGACAGGGAAACCCTACCCCAACATAGGGGTGTATTGGCTCTCATTTATCTGCTATGTGCTTTCAGAGTGTATCTCTACAGGAACACACATGTCAGTTTACAAGATTGGGTATCCGACCTGAGGGCACCAGTAACAGTATTTTGGGAAATCAGTTATGTGTGGGTACAAGATTCAGACTTGGGGGCAATGATTCAGAAACAGTGATCAGTATTTGAGGAACAGTGTATCGAGTTCAGCGTGTTATCCAACCGTGTGTTGTTTATTTTATGCCGTTATGCTGTCCGATTTTCTGTTATTTATACGCTTTATTTATCTTTTTATTAGGTAGTTGAGCACAATTGCTTCTGACCCGATAGATATCCCCCAAGCACCCTGGATTAGAGGACGTCGACTCCTTCGATCTGAGGATCTGATAGACGGACAACCAGTGTACTACTCACTACCCCCGGTTACTAGACGGAGGTCAGTCAGGCAGAGGACATCAGTACAGCAGTCAGTTCAGAGGGCTTTATCTACCCCACCTGTGTTCAGTAGGGATCAGGATTCTGTGTCACCAACAGAGAGAGAATATATACCAGTAATCCAACCAGAGCAGGATAGCATGGCTAGTTTGGAGGAGATGGTGCGCCACCTTCAAGAAAGCATGAAAGCAATGCAGCAGGATGCCGTCCGTCAGGCAGATTTCGCCAGGCAACAGGCCACAGTTGTGAGGGAACAGGCAGAGACAATTGCCAGGCTAGAGCAGCAAACCGGAGCATCTGCTTCGCATCAAGCTCCTCCCCCACCAGGAGTTCCAAACCTTGGGGAGACAGCCAATGTTCAGAATGATACAGAACTGCCCACAGGACCACCCCCACCTCCAACCCTACCTCAAATCCAACCTCAGCTATCAAAAACACCCACCAACCTACCGGACTCTCCCTTTGAGTTCGAGACTGATCCCACCGCACTAAAGTTGAGCAAGCTTGAAAAGCTGTTCAAGAGATCCCAAGGGGTCAAGACTATCCCCGATATTGAAGATGGATACACCGATACAGCCGTGACGCTGCCTGATAGGTTCAAAATGCCTCATATTGATCGATTTGACGGGTCCGGGGACCCATGGTGCATTTAAGACTGTTTTTAGATGTTCTAAGGCTGATGGGCCTCAGTAGGCTTCAGAAGTTGTCTTTGTTTGGCCGGACCCTGTCAGGTGTGGCGGCCATATGGTATGCCAAGCTAGAAGATGATGTCAAGAGGAATTGGGACGAAATGGCTGAGGCCTTCATCGCACAGTATTCGTATAATACACAGATTGAGATTACGACCTGTGATCTCGAGACGACTAGGCAAGAGCCTAAGGAGAGTTTTTTAGAGTTTGTAACTAGATGGAGGGCCAAGGCTTCGATGATGACCTTGAGGCCTATGGACAAAGACCAGATTCGGATGATTGTGCACAATCTTCAACCGAAATTGATGCAAAAGATGATAGTACTCCCCTTTCCTACTTTTTCTGACCTACATGAAATGGGAGTGCAGATTGAAGATGCCTTGAAGCAAGGCTTGATTGATAACGACCGGGAGCAACCCCGACGAACTTTCAATCGTGGTAGCAATGCAGGCCCGAGTGGGACTACTACTACGAGAGCCACCGAAGTAAGCATGGTCACCGCCAACCCCCTCCAAGAAATACGGCAGCTGCACCATTCTCCGGCGCGTCCGGAAGCAACCCGCAAACAACCAAATACCCACCCAGAAACACCAGAACCTTCGCCCCACTATAATGCCCCTATCCAAAGCTCTGGGGGTTTTGATCAAAAAAGGGCACCTGAAGCCCCTGGAGCCGCAGCCCTTACCAGAAAAACTCCCTCCTACCCATAACCCAGCCAAATATTGTGCATTTCACCAACAGTCAAGACGGTCTGTGCTTCCGGTTGCGTCATGAGATCCAAGATCTCATCGACAGTGGGGTAATTTTGCCTCCCGAAAAACCCAATGTTACTACAAATCCCCACCCCGCACATAACCAAGCTCCCCCACCCAAAAGACTCAATTTCATCCATACTGGGACCGTGTCCTACGACCTTAGTATCTATATCACACCTACCCACCTGCCTAAACCAGAGGTGTTCCTCCCCGATTGCACCGACTTGTGCATGATGGACATCTCCATGACTCAATCTAAGCCAGCGGCGGTGACCGCCAAGAACAGGGGAAGGGAGATTCCAAAGGAGAAACAGGTTGTTGAGTCAGAGTCTGCAGAATCTGGGAGTTACGTTGGGAAGACATATAGTCCGAGTGACTACATTTCATCAAAAGGCCAAGATGGGCCCGGAGTAGAATTGCCAACAGGGGGAGAGTTGTGTGTGATCCAAGGAGATAGTCTAGGACAGGGAACAGATGATGTAACAATGAGGGAGGACCTGGCCGATCTCCAATTTTACAGTGACCAATACCCAGAGGACGCGGCAGTTGCGTGGTTCGATTATGAGGATTCAGCGGAAGTTACCGGGTGGTTGGACGATCAGCCCGATGTGGTAGGAGAATTTCAGGCAGAGCAGAGTTCAGCAGGAATGAGAATATCAGCGACGGCCGGAAGGGTCGAAGAGCAGAACACATCGCCGGGGGGCGCCGGTGTCAAGAATTTCGCCCGAGATTGGAACATTTTGAGTACGGAGATGATTGAACAGTCAGTCATGTCAGAACAAGCAAGTTTTGAAGATTCCGAGAGAATCAGGAAAGCAAAGGCCCATGTGGGAGTTAAAATTTCTGTGTGCACAGGAAACGAGAATACTACAGTGTAGATGAAAGGTGTCATGAAAGAAGAAGATCATACGAGCGGACGTGTGTCTGTCGGCCGCTGATGGAATGTGGTGGGAAGGTGAGGACCTATGTCTTGCCCACACGGACGAAGATTGGGGGAATAACCAACCTGATCACACTTGGTACCTTGGAGAGGTCGAACACATGACGAGGAGTGGGCGATATTTCAAACCCCCACACTTGGATCAACCAGAGGCCTCAGGGAAGGATAGGGAAGCCGAGAAGCAAAAGGAGAAGCAACTTGAGGAAGAAGTCAGACTCAAACAAATTTGAAAAAGATACAAGCAGACATCTCCATTTGGGGACTGCTCATGGCCTCGCGAGTACACAGGCAAGCTGTTTTGACAGCCATGGATAAGGCCAAACTCTCCATAGAGACTACACCAGAGCAACTGGTTGGACTGGTCTTCCCGGGAGGAGGTTCCCCGGCATTGACCTTTTCGGATAAAGAACTTCCGCCTGAGGGCGTAAATCACAATAAACCCCTCTACATCTCCGTGGAATGTAGAGATAAGTGGATACAAGTGTGTGGGAGCCGTATAATTAAAGGGGAGAAGTCCGATACGCACAGAGAGCCGGGTGTTAAACGGCTCCATTCTGCTCTGCCGAGACGCCGAGTAGGACTCTCGGGCCGAGTATACTGGAAAAAGCACGTCAGGATAAATAAAAGAATAAATAAACGATTTAAAAGTAGACTCTTGCCCCGAGGCTGGAAAATGGCTATAAATACAAGAGATTCAGATTTATAAAGGTATGTAAGAATTACTTCTAGAGACTTAGCAAGCAAGCTTTCTTGAGAGGAACTAACTTGTCCGTCGGAGTGCTAATTCCGGCACCCCCGACCGGAGTTTGTATTTTTGCAGGTGACTAGCAGAGGCTCATTGGCGTCTTCCGGGATCTGAAGAGTATTTCCAAACCACATTCACCACAATTGGCGCCGTCTGTGGGAATACTCAAACATATCCATGGAAGGCGTGACCGAAGATCCTCCGATAGCCACCGACGCCATCGCGCAGGAAGACGACCTCACCCCAGCGAACATGCTCGGAAAAGAAACCATTGCGGCACGACGCACCTTGCGCTTCGACTCGCCAACGACTTCAGCACAAGAAACAATGCAGGCTGTCATCGAACAAGCGAAGCAGAACGAACAAAGGCTCGAGAACATGATCGCTGAGAACGAACGACTCCGTCAAGACTTGGCCCTGGAGGTAGCAAAATCTAAGGAAGCCATGCGCCAGAAACCGGAGCCATTCCCAAGGATGGGCGGACAGAGACCACGGGCCCGACCAAAGGTTACCAACAAATGACTCAACTCATTATCCACTTGAGCTCGATGCGAAGGAACGATCCGAAACCTCCAAATTTCCTCGACAAAGATCGGCGATCAAGAAACAGGCGAAGAAGAGGCAGCTCGAACGAGGAAGATCGTCATGACCCTTTCGTTCGGAGAATCACGAGGGCGTCCTTGCCCAAGAAATTCAAAGGTCCGTCATTCACTCTTTACGACGGAAAATCGACCCCATCGATCATATCCGGCTACTACAAACGTGCCATGACCTTACATGCAGACAACGAGGCCCTCATGTGCCGAATATTCCCCAGTAGTCTAGGACCGCTAGCCGTCAGGTGGTATTACAAGTTGGAGCCAGCGTCGATCAAGAACTTCCACCAATTGCAAAAGTCTTTCAGGGCCAGATTCATTACCAACGAGGTACAACCAAAACAGGCCGACTCTCCGGGCGATGCAGATCCAGTGGGGAGAGACGCACAGAGCGTATTCAGCCCGATATTGGGAGTGCTTCAACCTGGTTGACGACGCTTGCAACGACTCCATGGCCATAACCGCCTTCAAAATGGGCTTACACCGACAAAGGTTTCGCAGCCTTGACCAGAGGCCCCCAAAACAAATGGGCCTTGATGAAGAAAGTCGAAGAATATTGCAAAGTCGAAGATGATGCCCTGAGAACAAAGGCCGGACAAAGCTCCAGAAAAACGGAACCCCCCGAAATTGCTCGGCCAATAAACTCCGTGCCACCAAGCCCTGAACCACGACAACGAACCAAGCGAGACAAAAGGGGTGATTCCCGGCGAACAAACGATCAATGCCCCTACCGAGCAAACGAGCGATTACAAGTCGACAAAGCAGACGCCCAAGGCGAAACGACAAGAAATATACGGAGCTAACAGAACCGATCGCGGCAATAATGACCAAGGTCCAGCATCTCCCGTTTTTTAAGTGGCCGCCAAAAATGATAGGACCCCCCGACACACGGAGGCGGGACAGACGATGCGAATACCACAAAGATCACGGCCACGAAACCGAGAATTGCTATGCACTGAAGGATCATCTGGAAGAATTGGTGCAGGATGGTCGGCTGCAGCAATATGTTAGCAAGGGAACGCCGATTAAAGCATTAGCCCTGAGACAGGACTCACCTCCGCTTGGTGTGATCCATATGATCTACGGTCGGCCGACCGCCCCGGTCATCCACACGATCCAATCGCACCCGTCTCCCCAAAAACATGACAGGCAAACCGGCAGCCCCAGTGAAGCCCCGACGATTGGGTTCGACGACTCCGACCTCCTCGGAATGAAGGCCAGCCACGTCGACCCTTTGGTCGTCACGCTACGGGTACGTCAGTTCAGCGTTGAACGCATCCTCATAGACCCAGGGAGTCCTTTGAAATCTCAGACTACAAAGCTTTTGTAGAACTCGGCCTTAACGAGTCGGATCTGTCACCATCGTCCCAGCCGCTGTTCGGCTTCAACGCGAATCCAGAGTATCCGCTGGGGAAGGTCGTGCTGCCGGTTCGGGCGGGCTCAAAAACGGTCGACACAGAATTCTTGGTTGTAAAGCTTCCATCGCAGTATAATGCCATCATAGGCCGCCCCTGGTTGCACGTCATGAAGGCCGTCCCAAGCACCTACCATCAGCTTATGCGCTTCCCAACAGACCGCGGCATTGAAGAGATCCGTGGCTCGCAGCAATCCACACGAATGTAGATTTTATGCAAATTCATCTACAGACCCAACTTGTGGGACCTGATGCTTGTACTGGAACTTCATTTTAATGAAAACGGATTTTTGTTTGCCTGACCTTCAACCCAATTGGGGCCAAAACAAGTCTCCGGATTCGGAGCGCCCTGTCGATGCACGTCATCTGGGGCCGAATAAGCCTCCGGATTCGGAGCGCCGTTCGTGGATGTCACGATTGCACAAAACAAGTCTCCGGATTCGAGCGCCTGCCGATGCACGCCATCCGGGGCGAATAAGCCTCCGGATTCGAGCGCTCGTGGATGTCACGATTCACAAAGCAAGTCTCCAGATTCGGAGCGCCCTGCCGATGCACGTCATCTGGGGCCGAATAAGCCTCCGGATTCGGAGCGCCCTTCGTGGATGTCACGATTGGCCAAAACAAGTCTCCGGATTCGGAGCGCCCTGTCGATGCACGTCATCCGGGGCCGAATAAGCCTCCGGATTCGGAGCGCCCTTCGTGGATGTCACGATTGGCCAAAACAAGTCTCCGGATTCGGAGCGCCCTGTCGATGCACGTCATCTGGGGCCGAATAAGCCTCCGGATTCGGAGCGCCCTTCGTGGATGTCACGATTGGCCAAAACAAGTCTCCGGATTCGGAGCGCCCTGTCGATGCACGTCATCTGGGGCCGAATAAGCCCCCGGATTCGGAGCGCCCTTCGTGGATGTCACGATTGGCCAAAACAAGTCTCCGGATTCGGAGCGCCCTGTCGATGCACGTCATCCGGGGCCGAATAAGCCTCCGGATTCGGAGCGCCCTTCGTGGATGTCACGATTGGCCAAAACAAGTCTCCGGATTCGGAGCGCCCTGTCGATGCACGTCATCTGGGGCCGAATAAGCCTCCGGATTCGGAGCGCCCTTCGTGGATGTCACGATTGGCCAAAACAAGTCTCCGGATTCGAGCGCCTGCCGATGCACGCCATTCGGGCCGAATAAGCCTCCGGATTCGAGCGCCTTCGTGGATGTCACGACACAAAGCAAGCCTCCGGATTCGGAGCGCCCTGTGGATGCACGTCATCTGGGGCCGAATAAGCCTCCGGATTCGGAGCGCCCTTCGTGGATGTCACGATTGGCCAAAACAAGTCTCCGGATTCGGAGCGCCCTGTCGATGCACGTCATCTGGGGCCGAATAAGCCTCCGGATTCGGAGCGCCCTTCGTGGATGTCGCGATTGGCCAAAACAAGTCTCCGGATTCGGAGCGCCCTGTCGATGCACGTCATCTGGGGCCGAATAAGCCTCCGGATTCGGAGCGCCGTTCGTGGATGTCGCGATTGGCCAAAACAAGTCTCCGGATTCGGAGCGCCCTGTCGATGCACGTCATCTGGGGCCGAATAAGCCTCCGGATTCGGAGCGCCCTTCGTGGATGTCGCGATTGGCCACAAGTCCCCGGATTCGAAGCGCCCTTTCGATGCACGTCATTTAGGGCCGAATAAGTCTCCGTGTTCGTAGCACCTTTTAGATGCACGTCATCTGGGCCGAATAAGCCTCCGCCTTCGGAGCGCCCGTCGTGGATATCACGATCGGCCAGAATAAGTTTCCGAATTCGGAACTTCTTTTATTACACGACACCTCCTGGCCTAAATGAGGGCCGAATGCCCCGTTAATCGGTAGAATCACTAACGCATCTCGACAACATGCCTTAGCCGCCCGAATACAACAATTTGGCTAATCAATCCGCCTAAAAAAAAAAAAAAAAAACGGGTTTGAACCACAACAGCTTTCAATGGCAAGCTAACAAAGAAACTATTAAAGCATATGAAGTAAAATACATAAAATAACACTCTTTATGTAATGACACTTTTATTCGACAAAGTTGTTACATCGACGCAATCGCTCGAACATTACAATATCTATTTCTAACTTCTAAGACAAACGAATCCATCGATTCAAGGGCATCCGCGTTCAATCGCCATCCCCGCCTCGACGCCATCGACAACGCTAAGGCCAAGATCCAAGACAAGGAAGGTCTCGGGAACGGTCAGTATCTCCTTTCGGCGATTCGCTTCAAAGAACTTGAGATCGACGAGTTTCAGTTCCTCCTTTCACGGGTCCACCGCCCACACCGAAAATCCTCCGCCAACCAACGGAACGCCAATCCGCCGGAAGCCGAGCCTCAATCGCTATCACGCTCTGATGACGAGAACTCTCGACCTGCATTATCCCATACACTAGCCTCTGGGGAACTAAATAGGTTCGATCGCATAAGGGCCTGCTGCTTTTATTCTCGAATGTTCCAATTTCGAGGCCCAAATCTCAAGTAATTCTTATCAACGTTAAACCCCATGAGACAAAGCGCCGATCAACATTCTCCATGACTTGGTTAAACCAACGGTTGACTAAAACGCAAGGGTTAGAACCATCTATCCCAATCGGCTAGATATGCGGCATTTGTGCCGCCTTGCAAACAAAAACAAGAATGCCGACACCCTTCATCCTCGCTCATGGCTTACCCAATTTGAAATACGCAATGGTTTAATTCTAAATCAGACGGCCATTACATGGAGGCCGATCAAGCCAACCAATCGGCGCATCGAATTAAAACGACGAGTCCGATTAGTATATTTTCATCTAGCTAAACATGCAATAAAATTAAACATGCGTACGCCGAATGCGGGAGAGAATTTGATATTTCCCATAAAGCATCTTTTATTAAACATCAAGAAATTACATAATTACGAACGCGACTAGCGTCCGAACCATACAACAAATACATATTATGCGGCATCACCCTCATCCTCACTCTTTTCGACCTCAAAAGCAGAAAACGGGAAGTCCTTCTTACGGTAGCGAGGCGACGCCGCATCAATTCCTGCCAGGCGAAGAGATTCGGCAACTTGAGTTGCCCTGATCCAACCATGCCTAAACCCACGATTTTCACATCGGCAAACTTCTTCACGAAGCTTTTCCTTGGTCTTTTGAATTCGACCACCGCCCTTCGTGAAAACCTTTTTCATAGGACCTCCCTTTATGACTCCAAGGCGAACATACTCGCCAGATCCCGATCGGCAATGGCGGCGCTTATAAGCCGTGGTAACCTCTCTTCAACGATTGGGTTCACTCGCCTCATTGGCCGCGGCTCGAGCCGCTTTGATCGTCCCTAACGACGCTCACCGCCTCCGCCGAGCCTCCAAACTCCGGATCGCTCTTCCTTTTTCCGCCATTTCTCGTGGGCGGCGCTGTCGCATGCCGACTTCAGAAGTCAGATAGAGCCCTTTCACCGCTCCATGTATACCCTCGCGAAACACTTCGTAGTCCCGACGACCAACCATCGATCCGAACTTCAGAGGAAATATTTGTCGAGCGAACTCGACCGCTACATCTGGATCTCGCACGATCGAATCCGCTTCCATGGGCTTATTCTTCACAAACACCGCAAAACTCAACGGCACGAGTCGCGTCGATTTCCTTCGACGCGGCGTGTGGCAACTTCGCTGAGATCGCCTCTCGTCGGGCGACCTACTTCGACGCCGAGGAGATCGACGCCTCTCTACTCATAGAGCTCTTGCTCCCGCGACAAGGGCGCTCGATGTTCATCGCGATTCAAATCGGCACCGAGATCAGGCAATCTCTTCGCTTCCCATTTACTGTTAAAAAAGCGTTTGTTCGACATTCGCACAATCGACTTCCCTTCAGGAGTTCGAACACAGCACTTACCAGACCCTTTAAAGCTGTCCCTTCGAACACAGTACCTACCAGACTCTTTAAACACTCGCAAAGGCAACGCGATCGAGGCAGATTCATTAATTACAAACCTAATCGTCCGACGCCGAATGGGATGACGGCAGGGCAGGTGGTTGGTTCAACCTGCTCACAGGTTCCCTGAGGCAATGGCAGATTCATCAATCTATTCGGCTCGAGTGCCCAGTCGGCCCATGATCGGTAGGCAGTGAAATTGCAAATGCCGATTTTGATTGAATACGTATTGAATTCCACCAAAATTGTTCGGCCAGGGTATCCAGCCGGCCTGCGAATTGAATCCAAAGCGCCCTTATCATGAACCCACTGGGGCAAGGGCAGCTTCATCAATATATTCGGCTCGAGTGCCCGATGGCCCATGATCGTAGGCGGAAATTGCAAATGCCGATTTTGATTGAATACGTATTGAATTCCACCAAAATTGTTCGCCAGGTATCCAAATTCCTGCGAATTGAATCCAAAGCGCCCTTATCATGAACCCACTGGGGCAAGGGCAGATTCATCAATCTATTCGGCTCGAGTGCCCAGTCGGCCCATGATCGGTAGGCACTGAAATTGCAAATGCCGATTTTGACAGGATATTTATTGAAATTGCAAGAACCCGGTTCTTGCGGATATATATTAAACGAACGATATTGCATGTACGGCTTGTTCAGAAGAGCTCTAGGTAAAAATCACCAATGCCACAGTAAAATTTATCCAGTCAGACCAAGTACCCCAACCGGCACACAAGAGGCAATTCGTTTCACGAACCCCCTGGGGTACGGGCAGGCTCACCAATTAGGATTTCCCCACAATACATACAATTCTATTTTACCAAATGCATGGACAAAACATAGAACTCTTTCATTAAAATTAAGCATAGAGCCGTCTCACACAAAGTGTGTGGTGGCAGCAGAAATTAATACGTATTGAAATTACAAGGAAATTTTCATTCATAAATTGCGCGCAGATGCTAACCAATTTATACACGAAAACTACCAACGCACTATCCAAAAGAAGAAAAACAACAAAGACAAAAAGAAAACGACGCCCGTTCGGTAAACGGCTCCCAGATCACTCGTCGGTATCGGATTCAAGCGGCTCAACATCCACCTGCTCGTAAGGAATTGGCAAATCCAATGTAACCTCAGCGGCGGCAAGGGCTTTGAGCCACCCATGCTTGAACCCGCGATTCTCAAATTTGGCCACTTCTTCAACATACTCGACAAAGCGCCTCTCCGCCTCAAAGGCCTCCGATTCGCTTTCTGGTCGCCTTAAGCTCGTCTAATTGAGCCTCCGCTTCAGCAAGCGCTTTCTGGGAAAGCATGAGCGATTCCTCGCTCATATTTGCCACTTCGCATCAATACGGTTGTTCGCGACTAACCTCTCTTTCTCCGCTGCTCACAAGGCTCTCCATCTCTGCCTCATAATTTCAATTCCGCCCTACTTCTCGACCGCACTCTGTTTGCAAATGGTCAATTCGCCGAGAGCATCACGTGGCGGCGACCAAGTCGGCGACCTTCCGATCTTCTGCAAAGACATTCCGGTGTAATTAGACGCCGTTAAACAAACAACAAGGACACGAAGCTGACTTACCAGGAGCGCCGATTGAGCAGTTAAGGCAACTGCCATGACATCAGGAACGGCACGGAAAGCTTTCTTTGTCACCGCAAGGAAATTGAAGCCGCCAGTTAAGAGCGACGGCCGGATCTCGCTAGCCAAGCATCGGATAAAATCGGCGTGCTCGATCTTCGGTGAATAACGAACGGAGCCACCGCGACCGGTTCTTCAAGTCGAGGCCCGTTCTTGGCAGGCTACCCGGTCGCTTCTCTGCGGATCGCGTTTTTGGCCCGTCAAATTAGCCGCACTCGATCGGCCTTTTCTCCGCCCTCCTTATCCTTGACGGACACAGCAGCCTCAACCGTGCCCTCAGAAACGGCTACAAATGGCCCGATCAAGCTTAGGATTGGATTCGCACATTCGGGCGCCAAGCGCCGGCATTTCTTTTGCGCGCCATCTCCGTTAAGCTCTCCTTCGCCATACCCTCAGAAAAATCGCCTGGTAGATCCCCAAGTTCGCAAAAATATCCCTGCATAACCGCCGCCCCGAGGTAGATGGTTGAGGGCCTCGGATGCCGAAGCGACGGCTCGCCGCCTCGACCTTCGGCAGATCTCGCAATGGATCGGCGATACTTCTACGGTTCGCTCGCGTCTTCCCCGAATCGGCCGCAAGACCGACCGCCAAGATTTCAAGCCGGAAAGATAAGGGCCGAGAGCTGTTGATCGCCCAATGGAATCGGAATATTATCTGCAGCCGAAAACGTGGTGTAGGTGGGTGCGTACCGAAGAAGGATATGGGCCCTCCCTCGCTTTTTGTACGCTTTGACGGCGAAATACGCCAATGCGATCTTAATTTCCCAAGAATCTGCGTCATCAACCGAATTCAATTTTCTTCAACCTATTACCTGCGGAAGATAGAAAGCGATCTAAGAAAAGGAAGCCGAATAAGGAATAGGCCAACAAATATGAGACATTGCGTGTCAACCTGGTTCACCCTTATGCCTGGGAATAGGGTCCAGGCGATCCTCCCCCTCGGCGAACTCCCAATTACCTCGGACGTTGACCATCACGTCGTCAACTCGCTTACCAGAGCTGGCAAGCATAGTCACTAAATGATGGTCAGTATCTTTGGCCCTGAGAAAATATCGCCCCAGCCGACCAGAGGACTTGGCTAAGGCGTAACAATGCCGAATGGCCGGAATCCCAAGGTTAATACTAAGGCGTTGATTCAACTCCACAACCCCCATGATGATTCGAAAGAAATTTACATTGGGTTGAGAAGGAATCAAACCCCAGTAGCGGAGAACGGCCCTGAGAAGTGGGTGTAAGGGGAAGCGAACTCCGCCCTCCGCAATGGACAAAAGAGGGAATACAACCGTGTTCTGGTCTTCCCTCTCCATGTCAAGAGCGTTGTCCGTGACAAGGGATAGATGAACGTCGTCAGGAATGGAAAAATGCTTCCGGAAGCCAGAGATGCGATCCTCGGAGAGGAGGTCTTTCAAGTGTTTTGCCATTCTAGTGGAACCAAGTATTCGCCGAGGCTAAAAATAGCAGGTAGAAAATAGGGTTACAATGAAGGGAGAAGAAGACTTACAAAAAACGGACGAGACAAAGGAAGGCAGAAGAGGTTGCGTAAAACGCGAGCCACGAGGGATATGCACCGGCGATCCAAAAAGCTCGAAGACCGATTTAAATATGAATTCGAAAGGACTAAAGTTTCAAATCACAATAAATGCTGAGATATACGAATAGAGCGGGAAAATGTAATAATGAGTAAAAAAAGGGGGCGTGCGCCTCCTGACGTATTGGGACACGCAAAGCCGCCCGATGATAAACTTTTTTCGAATTCCGAGCCAAACACGCCGATTTAACTGCCGGTTAAATAGGGGGTTCGGGGGGCAATTGTGGGAGCCGTATAATTAAAGGGGAGAAGTCCGATACGCACAGAGAGCCGGGTGTTAAACGGCTCCATTCTGCTCTGCCGAGACGCCGAGTAGGACTCTCGGGCCGAGTATACTGGAAAAAGCACGTCAGGATAAATAAAAGAATAAATAAACGATTTAAAAGTAGACTCTTGCCCCGAGGCTGGAAAATGGCTATAAATACAAGAGATTCAGATTTATAAAGGTATGTAAGAATTACTTCTAGAGACTTAGCAAGCAAGCTTTCTTGAGAGGAACTAACTTGTCCGTCGGAGTGCTAATTCCGGCACCCCCGACTGGAGTTTGTATTTTTGCAGGTGACTAGCAGAGGCTCATTGGCGTCTTCCGGGATCTGAAGAGTATTTCCAAACCACATTCACCACAAAGTGGTACTTGTCGATACCGGGTCTGCCATCAACGTGTAACAACCCTCATTTTAATTACCGATTAACGACTGAATTAGCTACTGATCACTGATAAACTGAACTGATTATGATTGATAAGTGAACTGAATGAGATACCGAGCTAACTGATTGAAATTGAAATGGAAATTGAACAAGTTTATCTATTGAATTGCATATTGCATCTGTTTGATTGAATGACTATCTGTTTAAATTCATATGTTTAAACTGCTAATTGAAGGCCTTATCGGCGGCCGAATTAGGAACCATTTAGTGTTTTATAATCAGTAGAATATTTGTGATTTATTGGTATATTTATCTGAAAATCGATTAGGAATGATTAAATTAGATTTAAATGAATTAATTGAAGAGTTGGGCTCAATTACAGAAATGCCATTGAGTGGGTCTTGTTTAAGCTTATCATTTGAGCCTTGGTTATACACTTGATTAAAACAACATTTCATCAGCTCCCTTTCTTTGTCCCCACCGAAATTAGAAGAGAGTGAGAGAGAGAGAGGATTGATTTTCATCCCATTTTGCTTGATTGTGCTTGAACTTAAGAGGATTGAAGGGTTGACTCCATTATTGATCCCTTAGGCTCTCAATACAAGACCTAGGCAAGGTAATTGAATCTCTCATTGTTGCATTTGAAGTTGTTCTTGCATGAGTCAAGTTGAATTGTGGAGTTAAGACATAAATTAGCTCAAAAGGGTAGGATAATAGCTTAATCCATGCATGCATGTTTGAATTGACGAGTTTGAGTTGAATCCATGGTAAAAATGTACATGCATGCTCATATTCATGTTTAAATCCATGTATTCATCATATTCTTGAAGACATGAGTCCATTTGGACAAGAATTGAAGCTCGAATTTTGGTTTGAAGTTCATGCATTTCATGTTTTGAAATTGTTCTTGAAAATGGGTTGATAATGGCTTTAATTGACCAACCTTTGGCCCTTGCATGTGCAAATTAGCTTTTGAAACTTGTTATACATTGAGTTTAAGTGTATTTTCCATAATTTGGGGCCAAGAGGTTGAGTTTTGGATGGTTGAATGCTTGGTTCGAACTTGGGAGGCAAATCTGGAAATTCCAGATTTGGCTTCCTCGCTCGAGCGAGCCCTTTGGTTTTGCAACCTCGCTCGAGCGAGCATCGAGCGTGATATCGCGCGTAAAAATCGAGCAACCAGTACTTTTACTGTTTCATCAGACCGCTCGAGCGAAGGATTGTTCGCTCGAGCGAAGCCTTCGATTTTGGGATCTCGCTCGAGCGAAGGAAGGCTCGCTCGAGTGAGGTGCCTATTTCCAGCAACTTTTGAAAAATGCCTTCCAACTGTAATTTTGCATCCTCATCCCATCCTAGGCATTCTTAGGCCTAGTTTAAGGCATCTTACTGAGGATTTAGACATAGAACCACACTGAGGAAATTTAGGGAATTAATTATCATCCTTTCCAACTGTGAAACTTAGTGTGTGTTCTATTTGTTAACTGTATAGGGTTGGCTCTCGGGGACGCGCTCTAGCTGCTATTAGCCCAATCTCTGTGAGTAACAGATTATGTAAAGATATGTTCAAAATGGTTATATTTTGGATACTGAACTGAACTGTTTATTGAACTGATATTGTTTATTGAATGAATGCATGTCCTGTATTTAATCAGACAGGCATCATTAGCAACCTTGTTATTGGTATTCTGAGCTCTGTCGGTTTCCTTGTGGAACCATATTGTTTATCGATTGATGGCCATCATTATTGTTGGGTCTGTTAAGGCCCGGTCCTTTTGGACCTACTGTTTATAGGCTAATGGATGTACCACATATGACTGATTGATTGAAATACTGAAAGGTTGAAATGCTGTATAATGAATTGATTTCATTACTGTAAGGACATTCATTTATAACCTCTTTACACGTTATGTTATTCACTGGGCTTTAGCTCACTGTTTATTTATATATATGTAGGTTCTCAGCAGCCAGACCGGAGCTAGGAGCGTGGGTCAGTCCCCAGTTTTGTCAAGCCAGCCTATGTGCCTCACTGCGAGGTTCCGAGTTGCCATGCTATGGCTTGGGGGTTTTGTTTTCCCCTGTCTGTCTCATGTACTGTTTGGGACCATCAGATAGATCAAGCATCGCATCAAGTATCGAGGATTCAATTCATCGATCGCTTTGTATATAATCGATAGATCAGATATAGATGACCGTGTGAATGCATGAAAATGTTTTGGCATACTGATTTCATACTCAATGGACACTAGTTATTTATGTATTGGCTTCCGCCAGCTCAGACTGCTTTTAACTGCTTTTATCGCTCAAGAGCCTTTGGTAATCACGGACATCGGCGATTTCTGATGCTAAACCCATAGGGCCGGGTTTGGGTCGTGACACAACGTCTGCCCAGCGAGGACGGCATATGCAATTGGCTTGAAAACTGCAGATTTCATACCAACAGCCCAAGTCATCCGGGTATATGACAACACAAGTAGAGAAGTAATGGGAACAGTTAAAGTTCAGACAAAGGTTGGGCCAGGGCAGCACGAGATAGATTTCCATGTCCTAGAAGTTCCCGCAACTTTCAATTTGCTTTTAGGGCGTGGTCGATCATCGTAAGGCGATATCATCTACTTTACATCAAATGGTGAAATACCCTTATGGGAAGGGAGTAGCCATTGTCTTTGGGAATTCATCAATCCACCCACCACCGGAAGTATCCACGCCTGTTCTAGAGATCGAGCACGGCATGGAAGATGTGTTCATATCAGGTTTTACCTGGGCCGAGGCTCAGGTTGTACAGAATATCATGGCCGCTAACGAAGGAATACACGTTAGTGCTCAAGCAGTGTACCTCATGAACAAGCTCCAATACATCCCCGGGATGGGATTAGGGAAGAGCGGCCGTAAGGGCATTGCAGCGTTGGCCGAAGTGCCGCACAACCCCCATACCTTCGGCTTGGGTTATCTGCCCACCAAAGAAGATTGGGTAAGAAAAGGAAAAGAGATGGCAGGAAGAGCCAAAGCAAAACAGATGGGAAAACCTTTTGAATTGATGCATCGGCCCATCCAGGGTACCCTGAACGGACGCTTCATCCGGGAGGGGGAAGACTTTCCATTCTGTGGTTTTCCTGAGCCATGGCTGAATGAAGAAAAGAAGCGCATGTCGGGGTTCGAAATTTTCTTTGACCTACAGTTATCTAGGGATGATGTTGTTGAAAAGCAGACAGACCCAACAGTTGAGACTGAGCATAGCAAGGAAGTGGAATCTACGGGCACAGAGTTTGAAATGGGGGTAGCACTGGCATGTCTACTTTCATATCCTTTGATCGACCAGGTGTGCTTGGGGGATGACTCCTCGGTGTCCATGATCGGAGATGAAACGGCTGCGGGCCTACCATCAACTATTTTGGATGCATCCATCGCACCCTCCCTCACCTGGCAGTACGAGGAGGGATTTTTGTCAAGCAACACTAGGTCAGGTAGTGAGCCGGAATCTGATTCCACCGAGTCTTGTGAGTCGGAATCAGGTTCCAGCTCGTCTGAGTCTGAGTTCGGTATTCCTGGGGGTGATAACCCGGATGCCACAGTCCTGTCCAGGTCGTCTTTTTCTTTCTCTTTTGAGTCTGTTGTAACAGAAGAATTGGACGGTTCGGAAGTATCTAATGAGAATGAGGTAACTGTGGTTTCCGAGTACTTTTCTGTGCCTTTGGTTTATTGCTTAAATCAGGACTTTCA
Source organism: Camellia lanceoleosa (assembly GCA_025200525.1). Classification (NCBI taxonomy): domain Eukaryota; kingdom Viridiplantae; phylum Streptophyta; class Magnoliopsida; order Ericales; family Theaceae; genus Camellia; species Camellia lanceoleosa. The sequence goes on from CM045760.1 coordinate 47,712,606, forward strand.
AAATTTTGATGAAAACGACGAGGACGAAATTCCTCCGGTTTTGCAACGACTAATTGAACAAGAGCAGGAGAGGTTTGTTAAACCCTTAATGGATGAAATCACTACCGTGAACATTGGTACTGAGAAGGACCCGCGGCTGGTCCAGATCGGGTCCACGTTGTCTTCGGAGGAACGCGAGCGCTTAGTCGCTTTATTAAAAGATTTCAAAGATGTTTTCGCGTGGTCCTACGAAGACATGCCTGGAATCGATCCTGAGATTGTACAGCACCGGATCCCTCTTGACCCCGAGGCCCGACCTGTCAAACAGAAGCTCAGAAGGATCCGCCCTGATTGGGCCATTAAAATCAAAGAAGAGGTCACCAAGCAGATTGACGCAGGCTTCCTGCTGGTATCCGAATACCCGACTTGGTTGGCCAACATTGTTCCAGTACCGAAGAAGGATGGCAGAATCCGGGTATGTGTGGACTTCAGGGATTTGAACAGAGCCAGTCCGAAGGATGACTTTCCCTTGCCGCATATCGACGAGTTGGTAGATTTCACAGCGGGGCATGCTTTGCTCTCGTTCATGGATGGCTTTTCAGGCTATAATCAGATAGTAATGGCACCCGAAGACCGGGAGAAGACTGCTTTTACCACCCCGTGGGGTACATATTGCTACAGAGTGATGCCATTTGGGTTGAAGAACGCTGGGGCTACATATCAACGGGCTGCAACCACAATATTACATGACATGATCCATAAAGAGGTCGAGGTGTATGTGGACGACATGATTGTCAAGTCCAAAGAAAGAGAGGGCCACTACACCGCCTTGCAAAAGTTTTTCCAAAGGATCAGGGAATTTCGGCTGCGGTTGAATCCTCAGAAGTGTACATTTGGTGTTACAGCGGGGAAAATGCTGGGATTTCTGATTACACAAAGGGGCATCGAGGTCGACCCTTCCAAAATCAAGGCCATCTTAGAAATGCCCCCACCAATGACTGAAAAGGAGGTGCGAGGCTTTCTAGGTAAAGTGCAATTCATAAGGCGGTTTATTTCAAAACTAACCTTAACTTGTGAACCACTTTTTGGTCTTCTAAAGAAAGGAAAGAAGTTCCAATGGGACGGCCGATGCCAAGCTGCATTTGAACAGATTAAAGAATATCTACAGAACCCGCCCGTGTTGTCACCACCAAAGCCGGGAAAACCATTGATACTGTACATGTCAGTGACTGAAACTACAATGGGCTGCATGCTCGCACAAGAGTCGGAAGATAAAGTGGAAAGGGCCATCTACTATCTGAGCAAGAAGATGCTGGATTACAAGACCCGCTACACTCCCCTGGAGAAGGCTTGTTTGGCCTTGGTATGGGCTACCAGGAAGCTGTGGCACTACCTGTTAGCTCACTCTGTAATGTTGGTTTCACGACTTGATCCCATCAAATATCTTTTCGAGAAACCAGCGCTTACGGGTAGGCTAGCTCGTTGGTTGCTGTTGCTCTCTGAATTTGACCTCAAGTATGTGACGCGCAAGTCGGTAAAAGGAAGAACGGTAGCAGAGTTCCTTGCCGACCACCCGGTTGAAGGGGATGAAGCGGTTGAGTACCTGTTCCCAGATGAAGCCATTCTGCACATCAAAGATGAAACTTGGACGATGTACTTTGACGGAGCATCAAATCAATACGGGTATGGGATAGGGGTGTTGCTGATAGCGCCTGACGATTCCCGTATCCCTTTAGCATTCAAGCTTCGATTCAAAGTCTCGAACAATGAGGCAGAGTATGAGGCATGTATTGCCGGTCTAGAAGCTGCCCTAGAACTAGGGGCAAGGCGATTGGACGTCATTGGGGATTCGAACCTAGTTGTGTCTCAAGCTAAAGGAGATTGGAAAGTAAAAGAGGAAAAGATGATAATTTACCACCAGACCTTGGATTTGTTAATTCCTCGGTTTGAAAAGCTAAATTTCACTCACCTAGTAAGAGAGAACAACAGGTTTGCAGATTCGCTAGCAACTCTATCTTCCATGATAGACATCCCATCTGGGGTCCGGATGCGTCCAGTCATTATTGACCAGAAATTTGCACCTGCCTACGAGTCAATCTCTGCCATAGATGAAGTGCAGGATAACAACCCTTGGTATCACGATATATGGAACTTCTTGGAAAAGGAGGCATATCCACCAGGGGGAAATGCCAAGGACAAGAGGGCAATCAGAATTATGGTTGTTCAGTTTATCATCTGCGGGGGTAAGTTCTACAAAAGAGGTCATCTGGGAATGCACAAGCTGTGTGTGAAAGCCGAAGAGTCGAAGCGCCTGATGGAGGCCATCCATGGAGGAGAATGTGGGGCACATATGAATGGGGTGATGCTGGCATGAAAGATCCTCAGACAGGGCTACTACTGGTCTACCATGGAGGAAGATTGTATCGGCTTTGTTCGGCGATGCCACAAATGCCAGATTCACGCAAACCGCATGAACATCCCGCCGTCAAAGCTGTACAACATGACGTCGCCATGGCCATTTTCAGTTTGGGGGATCGATGTGATTGGAGCTGTTACTCCGAAGGGGTCGAATGGGCATCAGTTTATCTTGGTAGCAATAGATTACTTTACGAAGTGGGTCGAGGCCCAATCTTATGCCGTGTTGAAGGCTTCGCATGTCGCAAAGTTTATCAGAAACAACATTATCTGCCATTATGGAGTCCCGAATGAGATCATTTCGGACAATGGTTCTGACTTCAAGAAGGAGGTGATTGATTTGTTGGAGAAGTACAATGTGGCTTTTCATAGGTCGTCCACGTATCGGCCGCAAACCAAAGGAGTAGTTGAGGCCGCCAACAAAAACATCAAACAAATACTGCAGAAGATGGTGGAAAGCTATCGGGACTGGCCAGATAAGTTGTCGTTTGCTCTGTGGGGCTACCAAACTTCAATTAGAATTTCTACTGGGGCGACTCCGTATTCCTTGGTATATGGGATGGAGGCCGTTCTACCTATAGAGATTGAGGTTCCGTCTCTACGAGTATTGGCTGAGTGTCAGATAGCCGAGGCAGATTGGCAGCAGAGCAGATTCGAGGAACTCATGCTCTTTGATGAAAGGAGATTAAAAGCACTGTACCATGTCCAAGGATATCAACGCAGAATCGCCCGGGCTTTTAACAAGAAAGTTAAGTCTAGGAATTTGAAGGAAGGAGATTTGGTGCTCAAAGACAACCGAGCTCCCATCCACGACCCAAGGGGCAAGTTCAGACCTAATTGGATGGGTCCCTATATCATCAAGTCTATCTGGTCAGGTGGAGCTGTGGTTCTGATGGACCTAGATGGCCTAGAGTTCTCCCAACCGATCAACATGGACAAGTTGAAGAAATATTACCCCTGAGAGGCTCGCTAGGCTGAAAACCCGAAAGGGTGACCTAGGCAAAATTCAGAGCACAAAAAAAAATTAGAAAGTATAAAAACTGAGCTCGCAAGGTTGAAAACCCGCAAAGGGCGGCCTTGGCAAAAGTTAGAGCGCAAAAGGAGAGTGAAAATACTCGAGTGAACCCAAGCCTGAACTACGTAAGGCTTGATTCCCATCATTGGGATACGTAGGCAGCTTCATCCCGAAGTTCAGCCATAAACTCTTCCCCGATCAACTTTGTCCATTTGATCATCTTGGTCATCTTTGCCCATCAGCATTTATCGCAATCTCCGGTACAGTGCTATTCAGACTAGGGGCAACTTTCCGTTGCCGTCTGCTGCATTACCATTCAAACAAGGGCAACTTTCGGTTGCTAGGATCTGGGGTTGTGCATCTCAAAGGATGATCTCAAGCGTGTCTACTCGATCCATATCGAAAATAGTTTTGAAAAGTTTTAATAAAGATGACTTTGTTCAAATAAGTCTTTTTACAACTAAGACCATTTCTGGACCAAAACGGAAAATTTTCAGTACACAACCTTCAATTTCATTGATTTCAAATAGAGTTCTCTTGCTCTTGCATACAATTGAAGTTGCTTTTTATTACATTCATAAAGAAAACTTGAAAGTACTAATAAAGCAATAACCAGGGCATGGTCAAGTCAAATGTCCTCGCCTCCCAGAGCTAGTCGAAGCCTCTGATGCCAAAGTGGGCCCCTCCTGTGCTTCTTCATTAAGCCAATCCAAGCACTCATCAGACAAAGTGCAACTGAAAGTGGGAGCGGGGGCCAGGAGTTCTCTCGTCCTCCATGCTGTGGCATACCGGGCCAGCTGTGCGCCTCGAATCGGGAATCTAACCGGGTACTCTATCCCTCCCCGCCGACAAGTCTGCTTATGACCAAACCGGGCGCAGATATGGAATGGGAAGTAGAAGACAAAGGAGTCAAGCCAATCAATTGTATCCGGGTTGACGGGTCATCTTCAGAACTCATCATTGGGAGATTGAGCCAAGGGCACCGCCAAGCAATGCGGTCTGCGGACAAACTGCACATCCATTCAAACCACCAACCCTCATCAAGGGCGTCAACTAGGCGTTGCCTGAAGAAGTAGCCGCGAGCTGAATATGCTGGGCAAGAGTCCATAACCTTCAGTTTATCCATTAACCACACCTGGGGAGGGATGAAAAATGAGAGAATAAAGAATAGAGAGATGTACGATGAGAGGAAAAGTGAGAAAAGGGCTTTTGTGAGAAAAACCGAGCCTAAGGGCCGAGTGATGTGAGCAAACATAAATGTGAGATTGGGTGGGAAACATTACCTGCAGTAATAGTGGACTCCCTGCTAATCTGATCGTCTCTTGACGATAAAAGGCGTCTAAGCCCAGCAATGTCTCAGCCAGGATCATGGCGATGCAGCTTTTGCCCTCCTTCAAGCCTTGGGCAACCTCAATCAACCGGACACTAGGCCCTCCGGAACCGAAGACGAACAGAAAATGAGATAGCATGCATAGACAGAGGGCGTGTCGCCGAAAGCCTTGCCAGTGATGGTCGCCGCGATCACTAGTCTCAGAAAAACGACAAACCAAGCTCGGAACATCTAATGTCCCGTCACAAATCAGAGAACGAGCATCGGGCATTGAGAGCCCACACATTTGTCCTAAGGCTTGAGCATGGCCAAAACGAAGTTGGGGCAGGATCTCCTCATTGCGCCCAGATTCCATTAGAGCTTGGAAATCTTCAAAAGTGGAACACACCTCTTGCCCGCTAAAGCTAAAGACATGTGTTACCGGGTTCCAAAACCTTGCCGCGGCATGGAGGAATGGAGAATGCAACGGGGTACGGCGCAAAGTGAATAGTGCGTTTATGCCGAAAGCCCAGAAATTCAGCTTTTCCGAGCCATCCAAGTTGTTAATCCAAGTTACGAGATTTTGGGCAAGAAATTCTTCCATTTGGAGCAAATCAGTGTGGAAATGAAGAGAACCACGAAGTTGAGACCCTTTTGAAGAAGATAAGGTTGAGTGAAGGACAGATGTCAACATTCTGCTGGTGCTGACAGTTTAGTGCTAGTGCCGACCGGCCATCTGTTTTGGCCGATGGATCACCCTTTCGGCCGATGGCCATTCCTCAAGGCCGGTAGCCTTTCTGCTGGGCCGGTGGTTCTCTCCCTTGTCCTCTGAGCTGTTTATGCTAGGAATTTGGAAAATCCCACCACTTCCAATACCCTCCAGTGATCAATTCTTATGAGGGCGCGCCCATTTGCTTATCGAGTTGTTGCATATTTGCTTATCGAGTTGTATTTCACTCTCTTTAAGTCTTTGTAATGTTTATGAAGGTGTACTCTCATTTGGCTAGTTTGCTGAGTCCCCCTATTTTGCTTATCGAGTTGTAATTGGTTTACTACCTGATTATTACGATGCGATGCTTTGTTTTCAAAACGCAGTTTCAATTTCAGTCACATTGTTGTGTGATGCCTTGCGATGCGATGCATAGAACACGCAAATGTAACACCTTTTGAACAAACAGCTGTTTCATTTCCATCATATGTTTTGCAAAAAACACACGCTTTTGAGAAATAAAACCTGCCCGAGGCAGTGCAATGTGCTTAAACTCCTAGTAAAAAGGAAAGTAAAGCAGAAGAATAGCAGGGTAGCAGAGTGCTGGGTTTGACACCGGTAACCTCCCCCTTTCGGTCATCGTACCTTTTGCGCCCTTGTTCGGGTCAGTCATGTGATTTGGCACCTTCATCACTTAAGGCAGTCCAAGAAACTGCGCCTTCAGAACATAAGTGGAGCTTCGAGTTGACCTCGTACCACAACTTTTGTGAGCGATGCTCGGGACATGCGAAGGACGTCCCTTCCCGTATCCTTTTATATCTTGTGAATTCTCTAAATCATTTCAATCATACTGAGTTGCAGTACGTTGCATTCCAGCATCATGTTTACCATGATCAGTTTCAAGTTCCTTTTTATACACATTGCATTGTATGCGTGCTTTGCTTTACTGATATGTGTTCAAGTTCCTTTTTATACACATTGCATTGTATGCGTGCTTTGCTTTACTGATATGTGTTCAAGTTCCCTTTTATACACATTGCATTGTATGCGTGCTTTGCTTTACTGATATGTGTTCAAGTTCCCCTATATACACATTGCATTGTATGCGTGCTTTGCTTTACTGATATGTGTTCAAGTTCCCCTATATACACATTGCATTGTATGCGTGCTTTGCTTTACTGATATGTGTTCAAGTTCCCCTATATACACATTGCATTGTATGCGTGCTTTGCTTTACTGATATGTGTTCAAGTTCCTTTTTATACACATTGCATTGTATGTGTGCTTTGCTTTACTGATATGTGTTCAAGTTTCCTTTTATACACATTGCATTGTATGCGTGCTTTGCTTTACTGATATGTGTTCAAGTTCCCCTTTTATACACATTGCATTGTATGCGTGCTTTGCTTTACTGATATGTGTTCAAGTTCCCCTATATACACATTGCATTGTATGCGTGCTTTGCTTTACTGATATGTGTTCAAGTTCCCTTTTATACACATTGCATTGTATGCGTGCACTGCTTTACTGATATGTGTTCAAGTTCCTATATACACATTGCGTGCATGTGTGCATTGCTTTACTGATATGTGTTCAAGTTTCCTTTTTAATTGCGTGCATGTGTGCATTGCTTTACTGATATGTGTTCAAGTTCCTTTATATACACATTGCGTGCACGTGTGCATTGCTTTACTCACATGTGTTCAAGTTCTCTTTCCATACACATTGCGTGCATACGTGCATTGCTTTACTCACATGTGTTCAATCCTACTATCTTGCTGTACACATTGCATGCATTGTCACGCACTTTCGACTGCCTTGTCATGCATGTTGCTAACAACGTTGTACCTGTTAAGTTTGTTTTCTTTGCAGGCACGATATTGTATGTACAGCTCATTTGAGGCCGGTGAAACCGGACGAGCCGCACAGGTATTGTATCCCCCGCGTGAGACGTACAGAGAATTGTATAATTCTCTTACATCCTTTCTGCATTGTAGTGTAGTCTGTTGTATGCTAGCTTATAACTGTTGCATGTATGCTTCATTACAGCTTTCTTTGCATGATTTTAAGTTATGCTTGGCTTCTTGCATTTTCAGTTGCATTTTGCCCCTGCCTTCGGGCGCATATCTTGTTGGTCTTGTATGTTTGTCTAAGTCTTTGGCCTGGTAAAAAATGGGTCGTCTCTGGGCTTTGACATTCACTCCCGTCATTGTTATGACTTCTGAGTTCTGTCAAAGAGGGGCAACTGTAGACACCCCATTTTTGACCGTCTTCAAGACTTGGACGTCACCGTTGGAATGCTCGGTGATTATCCATGTTTGTGTTCGTTTTGAGTTCCCGGAGGTCCCGGCTGCGCGTCGTGCCTCAGGACCTCTCAACCGGCTTGTTCTGTGCTTGGTTTTACACCAAGACTTGTGTGTTTTTGCATTTGAGGGTAGGGGGAGGCTTGTTAGCCATCCTTGAAGCCCACCGGCTACCCCCACACCACACCGGCACTCCCTTTTGGCCATCGGCACTGTTTTCTCAAACACTTTGACCGGTCCGCACTGTATGTTGCCGACCGACACTTTTTTGTGCCGGTGGCTATTTTGGCCGGCCGGCATGCACCCTTTGAACCCCTGGGACATGGTGCATGCTAGCTGTGCCAGCTGGAATGCACCATCACACTCCCCCGTGCACAGGTGTGACCATTTTGCACCCTTTCCACCCTTGAACCCCCTAAGCTTCTAGAAGCTTGACCCTTTGGCCAAAGCTTCTTGGAGAAGCTTGGCCAGCTGTCTTGGCTTCTCCAAGAAGCCAAGACCCCTTTGCACCCCTTGAACCCTTTTTCTTTTGCTTAGCCACTAAGTCTTAGGCTTGCCTTGGCCTATATAAGCAACCCTTCTCTCCATTTGTTAGAAGTTAGCCATTTCCAACACAAAACCAGAGCTTATATCTATATATCTCTTATATATATCTATCTATATCTATATCTTCCCTTCCCTCATCCATTGTGTGTGTTTCTTGGCCTAAATAGTGTATTTTACCTTACTTTTGCACCATTACACACACTATTACACCTAGCTCCGAGATTGAGGGACTTGGAGGGTTGTTTGTTGTGATTTTGGACTGGTTTTGATCATTAGAGAAGGGCTGCACCACTGGTTCTTCAAGGAGTCTTCAAGGGTAAGCATGTTGCTTTAGTTTCCCCAAACTTGCACTAGCTTTCTACCTGTCTTGCTTTGTGTTTTTGGCTTTGTGTTCAACATAAAAAAGTCTTATATTTTCTTACTTTAGAACCTTCATTAAGGTCACTTGGGTGTTTGAGCACAAACTCACCCTCTTAGGCTTTGTTTTGGCTATTTTAGCCCTTTTTGTTGAAGCCTTGTTTAACTTGGTGTTTTTGGTCTTCTCACAACTGAAAACCAGTGGGTTTTTAGTGGTGAGGGAGGTATTTTGGAGTCGTATATAGGGGAGGGACACCCCCCTCCCCTTTGTCCCTCTTTGTTCTTTACTTTGGCTCACATAGTAGCATGCATTTTTAGCCTTATATGCCTTCATTTCAGAGCTTATTTGGGTGTTTTGGATCATATATCATCTCTGTTTTTGGTTGGTTTTGTGGTCCTTAGCATGCTTCTTATACTTGCTTTGTAATGCTCTAGTTTGCCTAGAAATGAGCCATGAGTTTAGGCCATGTTTCTTGCATGTATGAGCCTCACTTCATGAAGATATTAGCATCATTTTTCCATGTCTAGAGGCTGTAGGCCACTGATTTTGCCATGTTTGGTATGTTTGACAAAGTTGTTTTGCATTAAGGCTTGTTAGTCTTAAGATGTGAGTTCTCACTACAACAAAAAAGGCCTTTGGTCACAAACTGATTTTGTCTCTAAACATCAAAATTTCGTCACTAAAGTGATCTGTGACAAAAAATATTCGTCACCACGTTCGTGGCCTATAGGTCGTCACAAAAAGTACCTGGTAACGAAAAACAGTTTCGTCACCTATTGTTGATTTTTGGCGACGAAATGTTTCGTCTCCAAATGTTGAATTTTTCGTCCTCTAAAACACCAATTTCGTCACCAAAACTAAATAATATTTTATTTTAATTATTTTTTGCAACTAAATATTTCGTCACCAAATATATTTTAGTGACAAAAGTTTTCCTCACCAATGATATGAATTAAGGTGACAAAAAAATTCGTCACTAAAATGAGCAAAAAAGAAAATCATTCAATGACAAAAAACATTTTGTCACCAAATATTTCAATTTAGCGACGAAATATTCAACAAATGTGACAAAATTATTCGTCATGTTTTTTGAAAACTAATAACGACTTTTTATTTCGTCACTAATAAAAATTAAAAATTTTGAAAATGAGGGTACTATTTTCTTTCGAAATTTTTTCTTTTCAGTAACAATTCCCTGCGCATTTCAATAACTTGTTCAATAAAATATCTATTACAAATCAATACAAAAATCTGTTCATTTTCATAAACATCACAATCGAATTTTAGCACTATCCACAAAAATATAATATGAACTGCATGCGGATTATAAACATGTCTCCTAATATCCACAAAAAACGTCTACTAATATCCATAAAAATATAATATCAACCGTATGCAGATTACCAAACACATCTCCTAATATTCAACAAAAAACATGTCTACTAATATTAACAAAAATTAAAATATCAAGGGCGGATTAAACACGTCCATATTCTACCATCGCCCTCCAAATTACCAAACACGTCCATATCAAATCTCGAATCTGCAAAAAAATGAAACACAAAAAAAAATGTCAGTTAGACAATTATTATCTTATCCATAACATATACAATTTAACATGCATTTTTGGACTTAGTTTTCAAACCGAGAGTCTCGAGCTAGCTTCGTAAGTTTCCACAACTCACATTGGTCCATCCCAAGGTGTTTGAGGTGTTTTTCGGGCCGTCTCGTGGCTGTTGCACGATTTTGGCCCCCGAATGCCTATTTTCAAGCTTAAGTGTGAAAAAGTGCATTTTTTTACTTAGTTTTCAAACCGGGAGTCCCGTGCTAGTTTCGTAAGTTTTCACAACTCACATTGGTCCATCCTGAGGTGTTTGAGGTGTTTCCCGGGCCGTCTTGTGGCTGTTGCATGATTTTGGCCCTCGAAGGCTTATTTTCAAGCTTAAGTGTGGAAAAGTATATTTTTTGACTTAGTTTTCAAACCGAGAGTCCCGTGCTAGTTCCCTAATTTTCAACAACTCACATTGGTCCTTCCCGAGGTGTTTGAGGTGTTTCCCGGGCCGTCCCGTTGCTGTTGCACGATTTTGGCACCCGAAAGCCTATTTTCAAGCTTAAGTGTGGAAAAGTGCATTTTTGGACTTAGTTTTCAAACCGGGAGTCCTGTACTAATTCCATAAGTTTCCACAACTCACATTGGTCCGTCCCGAGGTGTTTGAGGTGTTTCCCAGGCCGTCTCGTGGCTGTTGCACGATTTTGGCTCCCGAAGGCCTATTTTCAAGCTTAAGTGTGAAAAAGTGCATTTTTGAACTTAGTTTTCGAACCGGGAGTCCCGTGCTAGTTCCGTAAGTTTCCACAACTCACATTGGTCCATCCCGAGGTGTTTGAGGTGTTTCCCGGCCCGTCTCGTGGCTGTTGCACGATTTTGGCCCTCAAAGGCCTATTTTCAAGCTTAAGTGTGGAAAAGTATATTTTTTGACTTAGTTTTCAAACCAAGAGTCCCGTGCTAGTTCCCTAAGTTTCCACAACTCACATTAGTCCTTCCCGAGGTGTTTGAGGTGTTTCCCGGGCCGTCTCATTGCTGTTGCACGATTTTGGCACCCGAAAGCCTATTTTCAAGCTTAAGTGTACAAAAGTGCATTTTTGGACTTAGTTTTCAAACCGGGAGTCCCGGACTAGTTCCGTTAGTTTCCATAACTCACATTGGTCCCTCCCGAGGTGTTTGAGGTGTTTCCTAGGCCGTCTCGTGACTGTTGCACGATTTTGGCCCCCGAATGCCTATTTTCAAGCTTAAGTGTGGAAAAGTGCATTTTTTGACTTAGTTTTCAAACCGAGTCCCGTGCTATTTCCGTAAGTTTCCACAACTCACATTGGTCCATCCCGAGGTGGTTGAGGTGTTTCCTGGGCCGTCTCGTGGCTGTTGCGCGATTTTGGCCCCCGAAGGCCTATTTTCAAGCTTAAGTGTGAAAAAGTGCATTTTTGGACTTAGTTTTGAAACCGGGAGTCCCGTGCTAGTTCCGTAAGTTTCCATAACTCACATTGGTCCGTCCCAAGGTGTTTGAGGTGTTTCCCGGGCTATCTCGTGGCTATTGCACGATTTTGGCTCCCGAAGGCTTATTTTCAAGCTTAAGTGTGGAAAAGTGCATTTTTGGACTTAATTTTCAAACCGGGAGTCCCGTGCTAGTTCCGTAAGTTTTCACAACTCACATTGGTCCATCCCGAGGTGTTTGACGTGTTTTCCGGGCTGTCTCGTGGCTGTTGCACGATTTTGGCCCCCGAAGGCCTATTTTCAAGCTTAAGTATGAAAAAGTGCATTTTTTGACTTAGTTTTCGAACCGGGAGTCCCGTGCTAATTTCGTAAGTTTTCACAACTTACTTTAATCCCTCTCGAGGTGTTTGAGGTGTTTTCCGGGCCAGCTCGTGGTTGTTACACAATTTTGGCCCCCGATGGCCTATTTTCAAGCCTAAGTGTTGGAAAAGTACATTTTTCTAAAATCCACTTATCATGGGAAAATAAAATCTCTTCAAACCTACTAATGGAATGCAACTCTTGGTTATTAGACTGGGTATAAAGACTGCCCCACAGGAAGGTCCACTAACAAGGTACTCATTGCATTGGAAGATATGATACAACCCAAACTTAAAAGGAAACCCACCACAAAAATATTGCCTTCCACACACCAAGGAACATCCAGTGTACCACCAGTAATGCTAACTGTAAGGCATTGCCAGGTATTTATTATCAATGCCACATCATGTGTCTTGGTTATAGTTTGGATTTGTCTTCTTCTAAGGATCTCTCTCTAAAACCAGTTAAGTATCTTAGAGAGGATGTGACAAATACCATGGAAAACTCTCAACTATAGCCATCAAGTCCTAAGATCTTAGTCATCCAAGTCCGTGGTTATGATCATATACATGTACCCACAAAAACACAGAAACAAAGAAGCAAGGCAAATAAAGAAGGTAAGAGTTTCATGCTAGCTTATACAATGGCTTAATTGTCTAAAACCTGTATTAGAATGGTTCTTCAATTACCATAACTAATTCTAAAAGCCAAATACAAATGCTGATTTGTAATGCACATGAACTGCGAAATCCCTCCCATTATAGCTTAGCCTCGAAAAGAAAATAGTAACAAAAAAAATTACCTCTCTTTGATGCAATTTCAAAGACTGGTGGTCAAACCGAGCTTAGATCACAAGAAAGCTGCATACAAAGAACAATAAAAGCATTAGAAGGGATTTTCCAGGGATGAGGATTAGTAGTATTCATTCATAGTAATGACAGATAGGCTTACCTCCTCCTATGTGGTTTTCCCTAATCGAAGATTGATAGTTAATATGATACAGCTAGGCTTATGTAACTTTCAATTTCAGTATGATTGTGAGATAACCAATCAAGTATCTGAAAATTTGAAACAATTAACAAAATAAAAATCTGTTGAAGTAACATTAAACAACTATATTCAAGTAACTTCACAAAGAGAGGATACTGCTTTCCAAGGACAAGAGGAAAATCACTTGGATCTTTTCCAAAGAGTTTGAAAACAATTTGATCTGTGCAACTCTGAAAATTAATCAACAAAAATAAAGAATTTAAAATATAAAAACATAAGGATTGAATAGAAAATCATAACTATAGACTTCAAAAATATAATCAAAAGAATTTAAAATAAACAGTTTTTTTTTTCCTGGATAAATAAATTAAGCTAAGTATTAACTAAAGACACCACGAGGCCACCGTCCTAGTACACTAGATATCTAGCACTCCACAGAAAGTCAAACTAAAAACCACTTGGCAAAACTAAGCTCTCATATTAAATCAATCAAAGAAAAGGATGACTCGCATAACTATTGCAAATATGCCAGCTCATAAGAGGACCAAGAATGGGGCTTCATATAAAATCCAGCAAGGAACTTGTGCATCAACTACACTGAGGACATCATCAAGCACGATTATATCAGAGCCATAATAAATAGCCCTGTGCAATTTGAAAAATCGTTAGAATTATTTCAAGAAAAAAGTGAATACATCAGCCTAGTCCCTCAGAATGCAATCAGATTGGGCATTAGGGTATAAAACCTTGATGTTACCTGGCCAGAGCAAGGCAAGCACGCTGTCCACCTGATAAGTTGACTCTTTTCTCACCAATATAAGTCGTATCACCTCCAACCATTTGTGAAATATCGAATTTATGTGCACATGCCTATAACACATCTGAGTATCTCAAGACAACTCCATAGTTGGAAAAACAAAAGAGAGCTTCCATTAAGGATTTGTCTAAAAAATTTCACTAATGCTTAAAAAACTGTAAAACATAATGATTGTTCGTTCATGGCCAAGAGCTAGGCCTCTTTTTTGTCAAGTAAAGCGGTCATGCTTCCATAAATTAACCTCCTTGACTACCACACAAAAGTGAAACCTTATTTTGAGGCATGTAATTCTTTTTTATCTAGGCTTCAATTAAGAGTTTGAAAACTTAAAAAAATTATGAAGAGATCAAGTGTGCCATATCTGGAAAAAGTCACTAAAATAAACCAACAAGTTTTGTTGCCATTTTATTTTGTGCATTATAAATATAAGAAAATCTGTAAAACAAACTTACCATTTGGAGATCATGACTACCTGAAGAGCTCTCAACAAGATTGGGACGTGCACGAACATAAGAACAAAATTGAAACTTAAGAACAAAATTGAAACTCCTTGACATGCACAAACTTACCACTTCCACTACCACACAAATCGAAACTTAAGAACAAAATTGAACAATAAAACATGGTTTCAAAATTGAACAAAATCAAAACTTAGCTAATTTATGACTTTAAGAAGCAAGAAAGTAAATAAACAATAAAACATTTGCATGGAAGAACTATATAGTTTCATGAAATGCTAATCTAGTCCCAAAGAAGTAAGAGAAATTTAACTAGATCAAGAGGAATAACTAGTTTGCCGATTTTGCCTCACTAGGATTATCAACAAAACTGGAATTGATGACAAACATGGTTGATGTTAAGGACTTGAAATCAGCTTCAATAACATCAAAGACCTAGTCAACTTGTTTTGAAAAAATTAAATCAATTTGTCTTAGAGTAATATCATCGAACACCCTGTGTGCAGTCCTATCTTATTGGTTTGATTTTTTTTTCCTCCACTCAATCGATAGGAGGGGATAAGAAAAAGCTAAGTTGCATCAAATGGTGAGATGCGAATTCAAGCATTACTCACACTAAATTAGCAGCTTGTCTACCAAACCAAACCTCTTTGGTCTCAATAATAAGACACATTGGTCCCTTTTAGGTATCAATTCCAATCATAAGACACATTGCCTCTACTTTAGAACACCATTTCAATGAATGGTCTCACCATTGTATTTCCTAGAAAACTATAATATACACTACAATTTTGATTTCCTTCTTGTCTTTTACGGTGGACTGTTTTGTGCTCCTTGATCTTTGTTATACTCATTCTCCTATCATTACAACTAACACATAACTACAATGTATATTTTATATATAAGTGAAATAGCTCAAATTTATACTTGTACTAAACAAACAACAGAAAACCTCAAGAAATTAATTACTAAAAAAAAAAAAAAATACTAGAGCAATAAAATGAAACAATCAACAATTTCAAAATCTGAGTAGAGTAAATTAAAACAACCCCATTAAATCTCAAAAGCAATCCATCATATTCAAAGCACAAAAAAGCAAACCCAGATCAAAAGCAGGTAAAAACAATAAATTGAAGCAGAGACCGGATGCGAAAATAGGACCTGTTAGAAGAAATTGATATATAAAAAATAAAAATAAATAAAAAAAGAAAAACAAGAATCATAACAGTACCATCACCCTTTGTAGGCACAAATAATAGATTGGAGGCAATGATGACAGTTACGCAAAGAAGAAGAGATCTTTTCAAGAATAGGAACCAAAAACATAATAAAATGAGTTACGAAATAGAACTTCACATGGCTTAATACAAATTAGAACTTCACATCGCGATCGCCATTACGGTGTTCATCGATTCTGACAATTTTTCAATCAATGTATCGTAAAGAAATACGAAATGGATTTTTACGGGAAGGGTTGGAATGATTGTGTCAATGGGGGTTGGTTTTAGGGAATTTTTTAGGGATTGTGATCTGATTGTGAAGATCAGGGGATATATATATATATATTGCCGAGAAAATCAAATAGCTAAACAAAATAAAATAATAAAAGGGTTTCGATTGAACTTAGAAGAAGGGACAAACAGATCAGATATCCATGTATGGACATATGTAGAGAGATATAGAGAAAGAAAGGGGAAAACTTGGTTATCAAAGAGAGGGCAACGGTGGATAATCCCAAGGTTCGAATATACAGTGAAAAAAGGGGATTTGTAGAGAGAGAGAGAGAGAGAGAGAGAGAGAGAGAGAGAGAGAGGAAGAAGAAGAAGCAAACCTATCATTGGTTAGGCAACCCTAGCAACCGAAGCCAAGAGAAGAGAAGAGATGAGATGAGATGATCACCCTAGCAAGATTCGGCCTTCATCGTCATCAGATGGAGAGATAGATTGAAACCCATCTGTGGGTGTGTGTGTGTGTGTGAGAAATAGGTTTGAACCGAGAAATGATTGTGTGTGATTGAGAAGAGGAACCGATTGTAACAAAATATTTTTATTTTTTCCTAAAATATTTAGTGACTAAATTATATTTTGGTGACAAAATTATTTCTTCACCAAAGATAAAAATATTGGTCACAAAAATAGTTTTGTCACTAAATGATATTAAAATATCACCAAATTATTGGTGACAAAAATATATTTGTCATTAATAATTTTATAATTGGTGATAAATTTTTTTGTCACCAAAAGTCTATTAATTTTGGTGCCCTCCGAAAATATTAGCGGGAAAATATTTGGTGACAAAACAAATATAAATAATGACGAAATATAATTTCGTCACCCATTTTTTTTATTATGATTTAGATTGGTGACAAAATTTTATTTTTGTCTCTAAAAATGATACATTTGGAGACGAAATAGGATTTTCGTCATTAAAAAATACATATTTCGTGACAAAAAAAAAATTTCGTCATTAGTTTTTGTCTCTAAAGACTATTTTTGTTGTAGTGTCTTAGCATGCATTTGGTTAGGCTATTTTAGTGATTTGGAATCATCTAATATGCTATCTCAGTCCTTATGCCATGCTTATATGCCTCCATGTATCATCTCTCCCATCTTTTGAAATGTTGGTCTCTCATGTTTTAAAGTGAGCATTGTGCATGCTTGTATGTTTAGAGCATTTGGGCTGCCTTGTTGTTGGGTTTTGGGGGCTCATTTCATTTGTTAAAATCTGTTTTTGGTGGTCTAATATATCCCATGAGTGGCCATGTTAATGGTAGCAAGGAGTGCTCCCTTTGTGCCTTAACCTTAGGCCCTTTGACTTGCATGTTTGCATAGGTAATTGGTCACCATTTTGGGCATGTTTTGCCACTGTTTTGGGTTGGTTTGAGGGCTGCCCCATTGTGGTCTAGTCCACCATCACATGCTTGCCTCATGTCTATTGCTTAATTGATTCATTAAGTGTTGTAGTATGTTGGTCTTATTGCTTGATTGGTCCATGTTTGCATGACATTTGCATCTTGTATACTCTAGCATTTTGCATGCTTAACATGGTAGTTGCATGACATTTGGTGTTCTTGCATCCTAATTCCCATGTTGCATCATTTGAGCTATGTTGCATACATGCATTTCATGGCTTGGTTCGGGGTTGTCAAACCAAGCATAAGGGTTGAGGGAAGTTCACACTACAAGTGGTGCAACTTGTTTCAACTCTTGGTCCCCAAGGCCCTTGACCAACACATGATAAGGTCTTGGTTTCATTTGTGTGTTTGCATGCATTTTTACATTAAAATGCAATCTTGGTTCCTTAGGCTATCATGCACCAAGATGCATAGTTGATGGCCCAAGAACCAAGGGTCATGCTTCCTTGAGTCCCATACATGATAGGGAGCATTGACCATGCTTACATTTGCTCTAAAATCCATATCATGCACTGTCTGCCTGCTGTTGCTGTCAAACTGTCCTCTGCAGGAATTTTGTACCGACCGGCAGTATAGAGTGCCGACCGGCACTTTATGGGTAGCCGATAACCTCTCAAGAAGCCGGTGATCATTTTACATGGCCGGTGGCCATTCCATCCAAAGGTGGTGTACTGGAAGATGCAAGGAAGGTGTTCTGGGACTTTGGCAATTTTTGGAGAGACAGCGAGGCGGTAAACGAGCGGCAGTGTCATGATGCGGGTTTCCGAGCGAGTCGGATTCGAGCATGCATCATTCGCGCATCCCGTGGCAGGGCTGAGGCCCCTCTCTTTTTTGTTATATAATGAATTTAATTTGATAATTAGAAATTTCTGTAATAATTTATTTATTCTGTATTTGGACTGTACTATTTGGGACTGTATATTCTTTTGGTCCCTCCGAGTGAGGGCGTATTTGTAATAAGGGTGTGTGAATGTGTGTATGTCTTCCAACCCCACGTCTTTCTTCCCTTTTATTTATCTGCTTATGATGGTAAACTAGGGCATATTTAAATTAGCATAACAGTATGAAAGCATGTTTGCATTCATTCATCTGTTTCGCATGCATCGGGCTCGGCACATCATACAAACTGCATCGTACTTCAATTCCAAATTGAATACATGTTACTTGTAGCATTTCACATGCCATGTTTAGGATAGCCGGGCCTGTCTAGATTACATCTTTGCATGTGTTGCATTAGCCACTCAACATGAAACTAGGGTCATACATATGATTACTAACTGGTTTCTGTTTTGGCTTGGAGTACTAGGTAAGTTTTTATGCTTTAGCATACCACATGCGTGTAAATGTTGCCATAATAGCATGACTACCATGAGGCTAAGTGCTTATGTGATATAACTGCTTGAATGCCTGTGGATGGAGGTTGAATTACCTAAATTGGGACAATGCATCAAAACTGTGAGTTTTAAGCCCACTAGATAGTGGCAAAACCATCTTTTTCTAAAAGACCACCTGAGGGTGGCAAAACCTGCATTTTAGCCTACTTGCGAGTAGCAAACCATTTTTAAAATAAACATAAAATGTTATGTTCCAACTTAGGCGATTTGGTCTATACTTGTTTGCTGTGCGCATAACATAGTAATTCTAGGCTAATAACTGGAATAAGAACATATAATGTTTTCAAAACTTGATATCACGGTTAGTAGAGGTCGGTCTTCAGACCGGGCGAAAGGGGTGCTCATAGCTGACCTTCCCCGATCGTACCCAAGTTCCCGAGCCGAGGCAACTTTGGTGATGACGGACACGTGGCCTTTGGCACCGAGTCAGGGTTTCCTAAATTTCCCAAAAATAAAATATTTAAGTGGCGACTCTGTATCTGGCAAAGCAGTCCATGTTTGGCACTTCTTTTCAAAATCTGTTTTTCTCAAAACGATTTGCCAGAGTTGGACTCTTTGGTTCAAGATTAAGAACCGTGACATTTGAGTCCTTGAACTGTAGTGACCCAATATCGAACCAGAACGGGGGGGATTCGCACTCCTCGCCCGAGATGCGTTCGGGGACGTCTACACCTATGTATATATATATGTATGTATGTACAATATTCTTATTTGGATAATCAGTCACAAAAATATTTGCAAGAAACCACCTTTCTCCAATATATATCTCTTCACACAAATGTTGGATCCAGATACAAATTTTCAAACTCTGGAATTTATTTTACCTTACATGTAAAATATCAATTTTGTAACCATAACATGTATATTGAATTCTTCTATCCTATTAATATAGAATAGACTAAAATAAAGTAGCCAATGAAATATAAGTATGCACATATTCCATCATGTGTTAAAATTATTCCAGGGAACAACTCAAGAAGTTTTCTTTATATCAGAAAGAATGTTCCATCTATTTGAAAAATGAAGTTGTTAACTCTCTTTATTCATTTCATGTTTTCTATAGCTGAAGAGTTTTCCTTAAAAATAATAATAGAAAATAAAATTCCTTAACCATAATCAGGGAAAACTCCAAAAAAAAAAAAAAAAAAAATCACATTCATTTGTACAATGGTCAGAAGCCACTCTCACTTTCCTATAACAAATTAGAAAGTAATGGCAAAAAAGAGATATAGGGTAATAGAAATCCTTTAATAGAGAAAACAAAAGTTACAAGAAACAAACAAACAAACAAACAAGAATGACCAAGCATCATATATAGATATCAAGGTAATGTATAATGCAAAATTCTTTACAGAATTTATGCTTTCTGTCAAAAAGTTTAAGAAAAAATGGAAACAAATAAAATGCCATAGGACTTTCAAATTAAGCTCACAGTTTTCATTGTCTGCCTTTTTCTTTTCAACAAAAAATGGAAATGAATAACAAGAATAGACAAACAGTCAAGGTAAAAATGACCTTATAATTGACGATTTGGACCCATATCACTAATTATTTAGACATGGCTTTTCTATACCAAGAAGAATCCTAGAATTTAGCTAAACTGATTTATTAAAACAGTAACATTATAAATTATTAAACCTGGTTCAGTGTAACCAAGGCTTTTAGCAGATTTGACAACTTGGTTGAATGACTTTCCATCTTCTACCTCGCTCATTACATAACCCAGCGTTCACATACAAGGATATGAAACAAAATGATAAAATTACAACTTGAAAAACAAAGCATGTTAGATATATGCAAGCAAGCATGAAGAAGAAATAAGGCATTTCAAAAAAAATTAAAAAATAAAAATAAATATTATACCACTTAAGCTCCCAATGATATGGTGCACGGGATCTCCAGATGAAATATACGATCTAAGGATGCTATAACAGGGAGGCCAGCACTAACCTGCCAATTGTCATAGCATGAAATTATTCAGTGTGTTTGGTTTGAGTTTTCTGGATTAAGTTTTTTGAAAACTGAGTTTTTCGTATTCTTTTGTTTTTAGTGAATATTGTTTAAATTTTAAACATTTTTTTTAAACTTTTTTAGATACACCTTAGTTAGATGTATCTAAAAAGTAAAAAAATTGTGAAAAAATATTTTAAAAAATTAATAAATACATAAAAATAATTAAAAAAAATGTACTGAATTCTTGTATTTTTTTTGGTTGGTATTTTTGGTATTTAGTGAATTTTTAAAAGATTTTTTTTACAATTTTTTTACTTTTTAGGTGTATTTATGTTAGGTGTGTCTAAAAAGTAAAAAAAAAATCCTTAAAATATTAAAAAAATTCAGTAAAAACAAAAAAACACAGAAAATAAGAATGTAGAATTTTCTGAAAAGTGTTTTCTGAAAAATGAAAACTAGCAAAGTGATTATTTTTTTATTAAATATCACAGCATGAAATTATGTAGACTAGAAATGATGAATCCTTTCAAGCCCAATTTTTATAAACAACAACGAACATAAACAATGGAATTTTTAGAGTTATAGGAGAAAGCAGAAGCAGGTGTAGGGAGCAATATCTACTAAGATAAATTTGTTTTTCCCAGATGAAACAACTAATTGGCCAAAACTATTTAGAAGAGTTTATATTAAACACAAGACTCCAAAAAGAGGTTTCCAATTTATTACAAACAGTGTCTTCCAAGTACCACCAAAATCGCTTCCAGTAGGCAACCATATTATGAACCATTTAATGGCCAAGGAAGTAGAAAAATGCCCACAAAAATTCATTTGATTATCTGGAAGACATTCGTAAGCGATAACTAGTTGAATGCTAATATGGGCAGACCCATCTCTACATCAAACATAAAGCATACAAGCAGAAAGCATACAAGCTGATATATTTAAGCCTACATTAAGAGACTATATGCATCTCAATTGGTTTGTAATCATGGTAAATATGTGAAAGAATGCAACAATGTTTTTCAATTTAGTATAATTTCATCAACTGAATCACAATTTCAGTCTTGAATATTAGCTCTAAAAGACAAAGATGAGATTAAGGCACAAAAAAAACCACTTCTGCACTTACAATTTACATTAAATGAAAACACATATTTTCTCAAAAGAAGCATATATATATACAAATACAATACAATACAATATACATAAATATTTATATATCTGTTCATAAGAATTAAGATACATAGATGACAATCAAACTTTGAATAAATTACCTCTAGAGGAGTTTCCCTTCTCTCTGCAGTAGCAACAAGTGTTTCAATATTTAAAGCAGAGCCAAACCCTGTGCAAATAAATATAGCCAAATCATGCTCACGAAACCATAATCAAGACACTTTCCAATATCTCTCATCACTTGAAGAGTTAGATCATTTTATTGTATTGGTTAAATCACACAAACTTTAAAAAACAAAAAAAAACAAAACAAAACAAAAAAATTGGACAGAGTTACATATATTAAAAAATATATATAGCAAACAAATAATCAAAAAAAAAAAAAAATGCCTACTAGTGAGTGTAGAATCTGAAGATGTTTGAACATTTTTCAATTGTGAATAAATGACTTTGGTTGGAGTAGTAGGAGTCGCCATTTGAGCTGCAGAAACTCGAACTCGACGATTCTTTGAAATCACTGCTTTTTAGAAATCACTGAAGCTTTATATACATATATATATAACTTTAAACATAGATCTTGAACCAACAAAAATTGAACACAGATTTGGCCTCCATTGTTCATCTCGGTGGTTGTAGCAATGGAGGAAGAGCCCTCACATCTCAGGTCTACTATAAATCCAACAGACTTGAAGCCTTTATATCTCATATCGTTGTCATCCGAGAATGGCACGAAGATGATGAAGACAGTAGTGGTGGTGGTGGTATGCGATGGATGTGAGGGTGAAGACGGCGACAGCCATGGAAAAGGAGTAAAAAGCGGGGATGTCACGACCCGCTCCCCGTTCCCAAGGGTTAAGTATTGTGATGGCCAGTAACTGAAGTTACCTCCGGCCAATTCTTGAACAAATTAATAAATGCAAGTAGAAATGATATTTAAGTGAGGGTACCAAAATAATCATCGGAGCTTCTATTTTTATTACAAAATTTACTGACCAAAAATATTTACATATAAACATATCATAAAAGTATTGTAACGCCCCAATTTTCATACCCAAATGACAGTACAATAAGCATGACCCTTTTAAAGGAAAGCCAATTATACAATCCCACACTTGCATTTCTTAATGTAAATAATTCCTCATGCGATAATACATTAGTCCAACAACAAGTAATTAAAAAAATAAATACCCCCAAGGGTTTACAAGTTTCCAAGGCTTGAGCCGAGTTACACAAAATGGTTATTAAAACCCACACAAATACAACCCTTAGCTTACAGACAGAGTCACAACAGAATGAGAGTTTTGTACTCTCAATACACACATTTTCTAGCTTTTAATTAGACGGAATCACCACATCTTTTTCTGCACAAAAATCCCGTAGGGTGAGCATAAAGCCCAGTAGGAAATTCTTAACAATGTATATACATTTTATACAAGTCTCAAGAGATGAAATACACATGCCATGCTATGTCCTTTTTAAAGATAAATCACATTTTTCATCTTTTGAAAACCATCATGCTCAATGATGTCATGCAATTTCAATTCTTCAAAATTTATCAATTTAATTCAAGGAGCAGTAAAAACAATTCTAGTAATCCCTAGGTCGGTATCTGCAAGTAGGCTATACAAGTACTGCCAATTTGTCATTTTTACCAACATTGACTGGAAGGCTCGACACCTAGAATCCGTCATTTTTACCAATATTAACTAGAAGGCTCGACACCTATTCAATTTCATTTACACCACCTGTCAAGACTTACCACCGTATTTACTCCAAAACCAATTCATGGAAACTTGTTTCTCAACATTCTTTTCTCAATGCAAGTTTTCAAATCAACTTTCAAAGTTTAATGTAATCAAATGAATTGATATGCCAATAATATAAGATGAATATAAATATTTTTATTCCAATTCATCATCCAAGGAATAACACAATTCCCTCTTCTCAAGTATCCTCAACAATTAGTCATTTCAAGACTATTTCAACGTTTTGAACAATAATTTCCAAAACGAACAACAATTCTCATATTCCCTGAAATTCATCATTTATATAAATATAAATAAGAAAATTTTCAAACATCCATTTATTTTGACACACAAAATAAATATAACAATATCATTAATGGATTTTCAGTCTCTTAAAGAAAATCCCCAAATTCTAAGTTTTCTCACCAAAAACTATACAACTCAAATCTTTTGAAATGAAACTTTCCAAAATCACATTTTCTTCAATCAAGGAAGATCAAAATCTATAAGATCATTTTAAAAGAACAAGAGACAAACCTACTTTCAAAATTGCTCAACTTCTTGAATTAACAATCGATTTTCAAAGCTATCGAAGGATGATTTCGAAAATCATCTAGATCTTGCAAAAATATATATATATAATTCTAAGAAAATCCCTACCTCAAGTTTTGAAGAAGAAATGAGATGAAATCCCCAAAATCAACGGTGTCCAAACTTGATCTTTACCGCATACAACGAAGCCCTCGAGGAGCTAACCAACTTTGATGAAGAACTTAGGTCCAAATCCCAAAAGATTTGAAGAAATTAAAGATCTTGTGAGGTTTTTGGTAGGAAATGTAGAGAGAAGGGAGATGAAATGTTTTTACAGAGAGAGATATACAAAAGTGATGTAAAATATCAGATTCACAAACTGATATAATACATGGCCCGCTCGAGAGTGGAAAGCCCCGCTCGAGCGTCAAATACACTATCTCAGTACTTTTGCAGACATGTTAAATTTCTGAAACTAAACATTCTCTGCTCGAGCGCATAAACGGTTGCGCTCGAGCGGACAAGCAACTTCTAAAGCATTTTGCATTTTTGTTTTGAGGGCGTTGCCCCTCAACCCCGCGAGGGCGCTGCCCTAGGACCCGCCAAAGGGCGCTGCCCCTTGAACCCCCGCGAGCTGACCGAGCAGCTCGATCCCGCCAGGGCACTACCCTTGGACCCGCCAAGGGGCGCTGCCCCTTGGACCCCCGCAAGTTGACTGGGTAGCTCGACCCCCAACCGACTCAATCAAAGTGGCAAAACATGAAAGAAAGATCGAAACCGGGATCGCTACAACCTTTCCCCTTTAAAGAATTTCGTCCCCGAAATTTCAAATCAAACTACCCAAACAAAGGGGTTTCTAGCGATCAAAACCACGCTATTTCATTTCCAAATCACAATACTAACTCTCAACCAAATTCCACCATGGTTATCTCATTAACAACAACCTCCCAAACATGCATAAACATGAAATTTCCCAAAAAGTAATGGCAACTCTAAACAACCTTATGCTTAAAACAACAACACACATATCAACATGTGGTTAACAACTTTAAATACGTTTCCCTCAACACTAGGGAATATTACAAAGAAAAGAAACTTAAGCGTTTTCAAATAAATCTGGATATTTGGAGCGGACTTCCGCCTCCCATTCCCACGTCGCTCCAATAGTATAGTTTTGCCCCGTAGCAGTTGCTCCTGTGTATCTAATATTTGAACCGGTCGTTCTTCGTAAGAGGCATCCTCATCTACCTCTAAGTCAACCCAATCAAGAGCATGAGAAGGGTCGGGTTCATAATTCCTAAGCATAGATACATGAAATATGTTATGAACTCCCGAAAGTTGTGGCGGTAAAGCTAACCGGTATGCCATTTCCCCAATTCGCTCTAAGATCTCAAAAGGGCCAATGAACCTTGGAGATAATTTACCACTGTTACCAAATCTCATCAAACCCAGCCTTGGTGAGATTTTTACAAACACATTGTCACCATCTTCAAAAGATAAAGGTCATCTCCTCTTATCGGCATAACTCTTTTGTTGACTTTGGGTCATAGCTAACCTCTTCCGAATGAGAACAACTTTCTCGGTTGTCTCTCTAACAATTTCTGGACCCAATAACGGCGCATCACTCACTTCGGCCCAATAAACCGGTGATCTACAAGGTCGGCCATATAAGGCCTCAAATGGTGCCATCCCAATACTAGATTGGTAACTATTGTTGCAAGCAAACTCAATCAATGGTAAGTGCCTTTCCCAAGGCCCCTTAAAATCAAGGACACAAGCTCTAAGCATGTCCTTCAAAATCGGAATGGTACGTTCCGACTATCCCAATACTTTTGCAGATAGGTCAAACTTCTGAAACTAAACATTCTCCGCTCGAGCGCATAAATGGCCGCTCGAGCCGACAACAAACTTCTAATGCATTTTGCTTTTTTGTAATGGGGGCGTTGCCCCTCAACCCCACCAAGACGCTGCCCCCTGGACCCCCGCGAGCTGACCCGCCAGCTCGACCCCCGATCGGCCCAGTCGAAGTGACAAAACATGAAAGAAGGATTGAAACCGGGATCACTACACGTATTGTGTGTGTCCATTCTACAGCCCCGCATCTAAGACTTTCCAAAAGCTATTTCTGAATTGCATTGTTTCCTGAAAATTGATAAATAACTATAAGCACATAACAGAGTAAGAAATATTATGCCAAGAGTATAAGGGACACAAAATAACGATGGATAGTTATGTAACTAAAATATTTAAGATAACTTAGTCTGAACAA
The DNA here is from genome assembly GCA_025200525.1 of Camellia lanceoleosa. Lineage (NCBI taxonomy): Eukaryota > Viridiplantae > Streptophyta > Magnoliopsida > Ericales > Theaceae > Camellia > Camellia lanceoleosa. The sequence continues at coordinate 47,738,830 of CM045760.1, forward strand.
ATAATCATTTAAGTAGCAAAACTGAGATTATGTAAATAAATAACCATAACCACGGTACCGAACAAAACAGAACAGAGGTCACAAGAGTGACAGTCAGAATAGAAGCACGGATTCAATAGGTGGCTCGTACGGATTATAGAGGTGGCTCCCACAATAGTGTAGCACTTATCTCCGCACAACACTTTGCTCAGCACAGAACAGAACAGAGGTCAATAGATGCATGACAATAAAGGGCCACAAAGTGACAAAACAGAGGCCAATGGTTATTTATGTCCCCCAAGGCATGGGACTCCCGTGGTGGTACTTACAAAACATAATTGTTTATAAGGTTACTGTCAAATATTCTTTAAAATTTAAACAAACATATCCATGGGTTTCATTTTAAGCAAATAGGGGTCAGGAAATAATCCACGTAATTGAAATATTAATATAATTTATAAAACATAACTTTTATAAAATAAATTATGGTAACTCAAAACATACGTAAAATATATTATGGTAACTCAAGGTATAATATAACTCACCTTAATATTGACTCTTACTATTTTCTTCTTATTTTTACTACCTTCTCACGGATGTTCCTTCGCTCTCCTTTTCCTTTCTATTTCCTTTTCCTTTCTCCCTATACTCTTTACAGCCCCACCTATCTCCCTTTATATATATATACACATAGCCTAGGGGCATTAATGGCCTGAATTGGATGATTCATCCTCCCTAATTCCTAGGCAGCCCAAATGGCTGAGTTTTAGTCGTCCAGTAAATACACAAGTTGATTCTTGATAGATTTGTTTATGTTATTATTAGATTCATTATTATTATGAGATTTGTTATTAGTATTTGTTTATTTATTATTTTTAACTTTAATTTGGAACCAAATCAACACACAATAATTTTACATTAATCCTAATTAATAGAATAATTACACAATAACAATGTAAATTAAATTACACTTTATCACATACACCCATAACATTCAATATTTTATTTTACTCTTACAGAATATTTAATTAAACATTTAGGGTTTTTCTCATTTATAATAAAATTTAAGAGACAACTTAAATTTTCGGGTTGTTACAACTTCCCTCCTTTTAAAATTTCGTTCTCGAAATTTGTCATGTGTAAGTTATCCGTTGCGCATTCTGATAAATATACATATCAAGAATAAATTTGATGATTAATCTGATATAAAATATTGCTAAATCATTATTCAAAAAAAAATTACCAAAAACAACTCACTATTTATTTGTCAATATCTTGGGCCAAAATGAGAAACAATGGGTGACTTTAAAAACTTTTCATTGGTTTTATTTCTGAAAAAAAAAAAAGAGAACACAATTAAAAAAGCGTCTGGAAATGAAATGATAGAATTATATACAGGAGCTGAAGGAATTTGAGATGAATTTTAATTTTTTTTATCCGTGAACTTTCCACTGATGGGAAATAGTTTCAAAATTAGTATCTTTTTTATAAATATATATATATATATATATAAATTTTGAAAGATTACAAATTTGAACCCACGATTTTTTTTTTATTTATTTTTTTTTTTTCCTCAAATTATTCAGCATATACATGAAAGATATATACAATTTTATATAAAATAACAAATAACTCATCTTAATTACAAAATTTAACGAAATACTATAATTATATATACCGCGATTGTTGTTATACAAATATTTAATTTAAATACAACCTAGAATCTAACTCAACGTTTCCCCCATCCTATTTGTGCACGTGACTTATACTCCAATGCTTTTATAAAAATAATTTAAAAAACCTAGGCTCTAATACCACTTGTCATGACCCACTCCTCGTACCCAAGGGTTAAGCATCGTGATGGCCAGTAACTGAAGTTACCTTCGGCCAATTCTTGAATAAATTAATAAACGCAAGCGAAAATAATATTTAAGTGAGGGTATCAAAATAATCATCGGAGATTCTATTTTTATTACAAAATTTATTGACCAAAAAGGCCGATATTTACATATAAACATATCATAAAAGTGTTGTGTGTGTCTATTCCGCAGCTCCGCATCTAAGACTTTCTAAAAGCTATTTCTGAATTGCATTGTTTCCTGAAAATTGGTAAACAGCTATAAGCACATGGTAGAGTGAGAAATATTATGCCAAGAGTATAAGGGACACAAAATAACCATGGACAGTTATGTAACTTAAATATTTAAGATAACTTAGTCTTAACAAATAATCATTTAAGTAGCAAAACTGAGATTATGTAAATAAATAACCATAACTACGGTACTGAACAAAACAGAACAGAGGTCACAGGAGTGACAGTCAGAACAGAGGTACGGATTCAATAGGTGACTCGTACGGATTATAGCGGTGGCTCCCACAATAGTGTAGCATTTATCTCCAAACAACACTTTGCTCCGCACAGAACAGAGGTCAATAGATCTATAACAATAGAGGGCCACAAAGTGACCAAACAGAGGCCAATGGTTATTTAAGTCCCCCAAGACATGAGACTCCCGTGGTGGTACTTACAAAACATAATTGTTTATAAGGTCATTGTCAAATATTCTTTAAAATTTAAACAAACATATCCATGGGTTTCATTTTAAGCAAATAGGGGTCAGGAAATAATCCACGTAATCGAAATATTAATATAATTTATAAAATATAACTTGTATAAAATAAATTATGGTAACTCAAAACATACGTAAAATATATTGTGGTAACTCAAGGTATAATATAACTCACCTTAATATTGACCCTTACTATTTTCTTCTTATTTTTACTACATTCTCACAGATGTTCCTTCGCTCTCCTTTTCCTTTCTCCCTATACTCTTTACAGCCCCACCCATATCGCTTTATATATATACATACACACACAGCCTAGGGGCTTTAATGGCCTGAATTGGATGATTCATCCTTCCTAAATCCTAGGCAGCCTAGATGGCTGAGTTTTAGTCGTCCAGCAAATACACAGGTTGATTCTTAATAGATTTGTTTTTATTATTATTAGATTCATTATTATTATGAGATTTGTTATTAGTATTTTTTTATTTATTATTTTTAACTTTAATTTGGAACCAAATTAACACACAACAATTTTACATTAATCCTGATTAATAGAATAATTACACAATAACAATGTAAATTAAATTACACTTTATCACATACACCCATAAAATTCAATATTTTATTTTACTCTTACAAAATATTTAATTAAACTTGTATGGTTTTTCTCATTTATAATAAAATTTAAGAGACAACTTAAATTTTTGGATTGTTACAGGGGAGATCATCGTCGATCTGGTAAAGAAAAGTGAAGATGAGAAGAGGGAAAAAATGTAGAGAGAAGTAAGTCGCCAGAAGCAAATCGATGTCCTGAAGTAACAGGCCGAGAATACACACAGAGAGAGAGAGAGAGAGAGAGAGAGAGAGAGAGAGAGAGGTAACAGAGGTGATGATGGCGGCACAGCAGTCACAGTGGCAATAGCGGTGGCGTCGGAGGCAGATGGGGGAGGAGAGAAAGAGAGAGAGAGAGAGAGAGGAAGTGTAATCGTGTATGGTTTGGACCGTATATGATGTGGAAGATTAGATTGAGTGTGTAGCAGTCTGTAGAGGTTTGATTTGTTGAAGAGTTGGGGGTTTTTTAAAAAAAATAATAATAATAAATTTTTTTTGGTATTTGGCGCTCAAAATTTTTATTTTTGCTCCTATTTTTTATTTTGGTCATACTATTCACGATAGAAATTGCGTGTCATGAAAAGTAAAATATTTTTAATGGCTAGCATATGTGCGTTGTGCAAAGTGTACTTTTTAAAGGCTGACTTTTTGTGCGCCGTAAAAAATATAATATTTTTAACGATTGACTTTTTGTGCGTCGTGAAATGTTCAATATTTTTAACAGCAGGTGTACGTGTGTCGTGTATAGTTTATGTCTTAATAGCATGCCATATGCCTGTCATAGAAAGTTTTATTATTTACGACTAATATTGCAAGTCGTAAAAAAATCATCATTATTAGCATTCATGGCCTACGCAATAGACACATTGTGGTTGGAAAATTATTTACGACATGCAAAAATCGCAAGTCATAAAAGTGAAAAACCACGACTTGCTTTTACTATATATCATTAATGTGGAGCCGTAAAAACTCAGTTTTGTTATAGTGAATAACAACATGTTATAAAGGTGAGATCAAATTAGTCTTCTTCACCCATGTTAATATTCAATCAAACAACCCGCTAATCAAAAACAGATTCAATATGCCTATTGGGTTATGTATTGCTTACATGGTAGGTAGTTAAATGTTGGGGGAAAATATATATAATTGTCTATTTCAATTAGGTGCAAACTAAAGACAACTCACATTTAGTTTAGAAATATAGGTCATTTTATCATTTTTCTGGAAAAAAAAATGTGTTTAACGTCTAGGGAAAATCCATATAATTGCTTACTTTAATAATGTACGAGCAAGAAATAACGTTCTCGTATAATCCTATTGATCAAGTCTGCACTCCTCCAAACGTCATTGCTTTACTCCCTGAAAGCACAAATGTGAGCTAGCCGACGGGTGTGTGCCGGATACCTCTCCGATGCCTAAGTCAGCAAAATAGACAAATAGAAAAAAGCTCTGTGTATTCGGGAGTCAAAGTTGTGTTACTTCTACATAGGTTCTGTTGTGTGCTTTTATAACTTTCGCTTGGCACAATCCTAGCAGGACTCTTATTCCTCCATGTAGAGTCCTCCTAGGAATCACACTTCCTGAAAGATAATACTTATCCTTCAACACCCCCCTCACTGCTTAAACCAAGTGAGATGGTTTTACCCCGGTTGGATAACAGTATGACCGAGCTAATACTAGCCCTTTGTCATACTCAATAAAGTGCCTTCCCATGTATTGCATAGCTCGGCTATTGTTCACTTGTACTTCGGTTTTGGCTGTTGAGACCGGGCTAACCATAGCAAGTCTTGACCGAGCTAACAAGAGTAAGGTTCACCACAAGAAGAGCAAAATATCTCGGCTTCAAATACTTTGATCGAGATAATTACCCCCATTCTGACTGTGGTGACTGTAACCTCTTGGACCGAGCTAACACTATGGTCCACTTCACTAAGCCCTTTTTACCCCATCCCATAAAGCAGCCCCTTACTACGCCTGGGCCTAGCTCGGCTCTAATGCACATAAAAACTCCCTCTCAATTGCCCCTTAATTCCAGCTGCCATGCATGATTTGGGATTACCTTTTTATCAGCCGAGCTAAAAGTGGCCTTCAACCGAGCTAAATTGATACCGAGCTACTAATTTGTCCGGTCCAAACGTCTTTTCAGTCACTGCATAACTGAATCGCTTACGATTCTGTTGGACACGTGGCTAGCTTTTATTGGTCAAATACAACTGCCACGCCGCCTTCGTACTTCTGAAAATTTGAACAGTGCCGCCCAAATTCACGCTCTTCACAAAAAACCCTACTCTTTGAACCAAACATACCACTATTCATCTATAACGCCCTCAAAATTCTACATAATTCCCATATCCAATCTTTCCATAAACATGATAGATAGTTTACACTTCCATACAAACATCAGAGTCAATATTACAAAAGTGTATTTCATTTTAATTACAAATGTTTACAAAAATAATAGAATGCCCAGCAGGCTTACATTTTTCCAAGTTGTTACTTGGTCAATCAAAAGAAGAGTTCTAACTCTTTTACAGGTAAAGCCCTCGGCTTGCATTTACTTATAATCAGCAAAATAAATAAAAAAGCAGAGTCTTCAACTCCGAAGACCTCCCAAGTAAAGATCTTGAACCTAGCACATCTCCTGTACCTGAAAATGGTGTCCCAAGTAGGATGAGCCAAAGCCCAGTAGAAATATACTAAACCTAATATGAGAAATAACTAAAACATTGACATGCAACAAATGGTCGACACGAATAAACATTATCATACATCAAATGATCGATACATATACACCAAACCACACCCTTCTCATAGCCCAACAACAATTACATCCATGCTACCATCTATTTCCCTTATTTACCCAGATCAGTTCCTAATTATGGTCAAATATCTGACCAAACAATTTAAGTGTGACTACCACTCGGCTTATTAACTCTTCCGTTACCCATGGTGAAAAAATGAAACTATATCTCGCGTAACTAATACTTCACTTTATAAAGTCTCAGGACTTCACCCTGGATGCCTCGGCCAACTTAATTATCTATGGAGTACATCCACATCTCCTCCCAAACATAGATGCACAAATAATGTGTTAAAGAATATGAAAACACATGTGAAGTACATAAATAATGTGTTAAAGTATTTGAACACATATGGAGTATATCCCCCATCTCCTCCCAAACAAGTTACATAAATAATGTGTTAAAGTATATGAACACATATGTGTGTGGAGTACATCCCCTATCTCCTCTCAAATAAAGATATATACATATATATAATGTATTTAAACACTTCATCACCTACCATGATCAATCAATACACATATTTGCTGTATTATTCCAACCATCACATTCAATGACATAATACGTTCGATTAGCTTCAGTTTTCCCTAATCAACATACAGTGTCTACAACAACCAAGACTATCCTCCACCGATAGCCCAAAGCAGTTATCTCTAAATAGATAATAAATTCATCAACAAATAAAATATTGACAAACTCATAGGTGAGTGATTAAATTATCCAACTACGCCTTTCAATGTCATAATTTCCCAATTTCATGAATATCAACTCAATTTCATGTTTCCACATTTTCCCAAATTAATTATACAAATTAATTCATTACAAAAATTTAGGGCATTCTTCTTTTTTCTCAAATATTGATCCTAAGACCAAATTCCACCATTTTAACTCTCAAACTCCTATTTCCAAGGCCTTAAATACACATAGAGTTATTAAACACAAAACCCCTCTTTTATAAATTACAAACCACACCCTAACTTTCCCCAAAATTACCCAACAACACCAACTAATCAAAATGACAAATATTTAAGTCAAAACCCATAAGAAGGAGTAGGGTATCCCTACCTCGAAAAGAAGAGACCAAAGGAGAAGATGGTGAAAATCCAAAGTGCTCCAAATCCACAAATCTTCAGATTAAAACGTAGCTCACACAACCCTCTATCTTTCTTACAAAGGAATTAGGGTAGAAACACAATATAAGTAGATCAATCCCTAGAGAGAAGGTGTGTAGAGAGAGAGAGGGAGAGTCGTATTTAGGGTTTGTGTAAAAGATGAGATGAAAAAGTGATGTGTTTCCCCGCTGCTGTCTACTGATATAACACAGGCTCGCTCGAGCGAAGGAGTGGTCGCTCGAGTGACCAGACACAAGGAACCCTCGCTCGAGCGTAGAAAGTCTCGCTCGAGCCAACAATTTGAAGCTTCAGGTCTGCAACCTAGAAGCACGCTCGAGCAAAGAAACTCAAAACATACACCTTGCTCGCTTGAGTGAAGGAACTCTCGCTCGAGCCAAGAAACATAGCTCTCAGGTAAAAAATGAGGCGCAGACGCACGCTCGAGCGTAAGACTTCTCGCTCGAACCACCAAACACAAGACTCAATTCTCACTCGAGCTAAGGAACCCTGGCTCGAGCGAAGGATCTAAAACACGGGGCTCGCTCAAGCGACAAAAGCCTCACTCGAGCGAAGAACCAAAATTCTGGGCAACAACACTTGGTTTAAAAACTCACCCAACCAGTTACAAACCTGCCCAATACATCCTAAAACTCATATACAAAGAATCGAAGGACGGAAACAAGATACGATGACAACCAACACCCACAGAACCAAGTCTGGGTTACAATAATCAATGGGGGGAAAATCGGGATCGCTATATCATCATCTTCTCTCTCTACCTTCTGAGCCTCCATTTTTCCTGAACACTGCATCTATAAAGCTCGTGTTTTCTGCTGGTACTGTTTCAATCTTCAGTCCCCCTACCTTGAACTGGTACGTGGATCAAATCTCTTCTCTTTCCTTCGTTCACTTTACGAATATATATAATAATGATGCATATACTCATATATTCTACGAAACACACTCTGTAGTTTTGATGAAATGGATAAGAACAAATAGTACCAAAAACCAGACCCCCAAACCATAAGTTCATACTTAAGAACACACCCTCTGGATTCAAAAAACATGAAGTTTGAATCTAGAATCGTGGTGTGACCGAGCTAAAAACCTATTTGGGCAACTCAAGGCTTAGGTACAATCGAACTAGGGAACTTTTTAGGTGTGCACCCAGCCAAACTAGATAACTTCCCCAATAACTGAACAAAAACTTCACGCCACTCCTTGTTTTCAATCAGTCTAAGAACCTTCCATGTCATTTTGTCGAGCTAAAATTCTTCGCTTCAACCGAACTAAGAATGGATAGTATCCCACATAACCGAGCTAGGCTTTACATTCATTTTTTTCCTTTATACTTAGCGTGGTCCAACGATTTGGGCTTAACACTTCTCATCTCCACTTTGCAGACTCAGACTAGGTTAGCCGAGCACTCCCTTGCACGTTCAACCGAGATACTCAACGTTATCTCAGCACCGAGCTAGCACTACAAGCTAAATTATACATAATTTAAATCCACATGGGCAAATATAGATTTTTAGTAAACTCTCCAGGGGTTATAACCGAGTTCTGAAGGGACTACAACATCCCTGATGATGTTCATCTCAGTTTAGCCGAACTAGACACCACTACCTAGGAAAAAACGGGCTTCGTCCCTTTCTCTGTCATATCCATTGTAGAGGCTGGTCTCCGTTTTCCCGTTCAGCCTTTTCTTTGTGAATTCCTTAGACAAACAAGACTTTGCCCTACCCAGCTTTCCACAAATTCGTACAGAATAATAAATGGCATCGCCAAGCTAAACCGCCGGCTTGGCCTCAACCTTGGTTTAGCCGAGCTATTTCACCAATACTTCCTCAGCCAGAATGAAGACGGTTGGATGTATTACTTAAGAATAAGATGCCGCTGAGAGAAAATAATTAAAAATACACCAAACAAAGATGTAAATGACGATAATTTTTTCTAGGTCTCGGGCAACTTTGAAGACCAGGAGGCCCAGATCCCGGGCGACCGAATTAACTGGAATAAGGGAGTAGCTCGTATGAATACCTCGGTTTTAGCTTTGTGCGTTCTTTACTCTGTTTATTAGTTTCATACCATGTTAACCGTTGCTTTTTTCCTTATGCAGACTTGAACCATCTAAAGTCGCAGTACAGTTACCCCAATCTAGATGCACTCTGCGCCGCGCTGCGATACCGCGATCGAAGTTGGGCCGAGCTACTCAACTTTGAACTGACATACAGATACAATAGTAGAAGGAAGACCAGGGTGATAGATTTCCTTCTAGAACCCTCTCCAGAACCAGATCCAACACTACCTTAAATCAACCTGATCCCATTAATAGTAGAACAAGAAATGGCCAAGAAGAGAGCAGTTAGGGCCCTCATCACCGAAACAAATCAAATTGAGGTACCATAAGCCGGCCAAACACAAGAGGCCGTGGTAGCCCTTTCAACCGCCCAGCCTTCATCATCTCGGCCAAGCAAGCGCGCTCGGACTTCCACAACCGAGCCACGCCTCGTTGATGAAGAAAACACCATACTTCCCCAATCCACACCACCAAGCCCAGAACCTGAGCGTTCTAACTGGGCTAGCTCCTCTAAGTGGGCCCCAAAATTATCATACAGGAACCGAGCCATAAGAGACACAGATTCAGTGGTGGCAGACAATGACCACATGCTCGCCTTCAACCTGGCTAAGAGCGTGTGCTTTCCCTCTAATATGGAACACCATGACCATCTCATCGAGCTCAAGGCCATCCGCTCGGCCACCAAATCGATGGTGCTGGTGAGTACTTTTTTGTTTTCTAATTTTGTGCATCTGTTTGCTCAGTTTTACTTCCAATTGCTTACCACCCTTTTGCAGGCCATGCAGAAAAACCACATTGCACATAAGCGTGTGCTAGAGCTACATAAGACCACTCAGCAAGTCGTGGCAGAGGCCAACGCTAAGTTGGCTGAGCTAGAAGAGTCCAAGTAGAAAATGGCTGAGCTACATACCGAAATAGCCCGCCTGACCGAGCTAGTCGACTCAGATGAAGTAGAGAAGCAAAAGGCTTCGACCGAGTTGAAAGATAAACACCTACACGAGCTAGCCAAGCTCGAGATGAAGAATGATGCAGAGATAGCTCGGCTGGAGAAGAGTATAGAAGATGCGTAAGACCGCGGTTATAAGGAGGGGGAGGCCACTTACATCTAACAATGTGAAGCCGCAAAAGATATATTCTTCAAGTGTGGATGGAAGGCAACTGTGGCGAAGCTCGGTAATGGTCAAGAGACCGAGGTCTTCCAGAACCCTCCTCCACATTTCATACCGAGCTACATTGTGGAGTATGCCAACGCTATTCAGCAAAAATTTCTTCAAGTTGAGAAAGAAGAAAAGGCATCCTCATAACCCAACAATGCCCCGGTTGTTGCCAATGATCCCGGTTTTCAAATTGCCCAGTCAGCTCGGGTGGAGCCATTGGTGCCCATTGTGGTTGATGATGTGGTAGGGACCGACCTACCCGTCAATGCCGGGCTACCAGCTGGTAAAGCTCGGGTTGACTTGGATGCTGATTTGGATGACCTCTTTGTATGATCATGTATTTTCTTTTCTTTAGATGACAACTGTAAGAAATTTGTAACCGGGCTGAGGCCCTACCTTTTGTACCTTTGATTTGAATTTTGAATGAAAATCTTCTTCTTTTTGTTCGGTATGTTCCATATCTGCACTTATTTTTCAACTGTAATTTGTATTCAGTTTTACCTTTTTTTGTTCTTGCCGAGATACTTATCTCGGTCTTGGAACATTATAATCTGTTTGTTTAGACCTGCCATGTTTCTTCAGCCGAGATCCTTATTTCGACTGAAGGGTACCCAAAGTTAGTTATTCCAGCCAACCACTCTTCAGCCTAGATCCTTATCTTGGCTGAAGAGTACTCAAAGTTGGTTATTCCAGCCAACCACTCTTCAACGTAGATCCTTATCTCGGCTGAAGAGTACTCAACGTTAGTTATTCCAGCCAACCTTTTCAGCCTAGATCTTGATCTTGGCTAAAGAGAGCTCAAAGTTGGTTATTCCTGCCAACTTAGAGCCAAGTGTTTGGTTATTCCTGCCAAACTTCTTCAGCCTAGATCCTGATCTTGGCTGAAGAGAGCTCGAAGTTGGTTATTCCTGCCAACTTCTTCAGCCTAGATCCTGATCTTGGCTGAAGAGAGCTCAAAGTTGGTTATTCCTGCCAACTTCTTTAGCCTAAATCCTGATCTTGGCTGAAGAGAGCTCAAAGTTGGCTATTCCTGCCAACTTAGAGCCAAGTGTTTGGTTATTCCTACCAAATTTCTTCAGCCTAGATCCTGATCTTGGCTGAAGAGAGCTCAAAATTAGGTTATTCCTGCCAACTTAGAGCCAAGTGTTGGTTATTCCTGCCAACCTTCTTCAGCCTAGATCCTGATCTTGGCTGAAGAGAGCTCAAAGTTGGTTATTCCTGCCAACTTAGAGCCAAGTGTTTGGTTATTCCTGCCAAACTTCTTCAGTCTAGATCCTGATCTTGGCTGAAGAGAGATCAAAGTTGGTTGTTCCGGCCAACTCTTCTTTCATTGCCCCTAGCTCACTAAAATAGCTTGTACAGAAGAAAACAATTATGCTAAAAAGAAAACTGCTTGCATTACTGAAAAAAGAAAAATTACAAGTATTTTAAAGAAAAGCTAAAAATAAAATAGTTTGAGATTGGCAGTGTTCCATGGCCTGGGAATGGCCTTGTTGTCTCCGTCTTCCAAGTGGTATGCCCATTTTCTTGCTAATCCAACAACTTTGTATGGTCCTTCCCAGTTGGGTCCCAACTTGCCATCTCCAGGTACCAAAGTGTTGCCCATTACTTTGCATAGTACCCAATCTACAATCTTGAATTGCCTCGGATGTACTGCCTTGTTATATTTTCTGGATAACTCTTGCTGATATGAAGCGATGTGGACCAGTGCTCTTTCTCTTCTTTCTTCTGCTAGGTCAAGTTCCGAGGTTATGGCTTCTCCATTCAAGTCTGGGTCAAAATTTTCACCTTTAATTGTGGGGAGGCCGACTTCCAGTGGGATTACTGCCTCTGTGTCATACGCTAAGGAGAATGGTGTTTCTCCAGTTGATCGCTGGGGTGTGGTACGGTAAGCCCATAAAACATGAGGAAGCTCCTCAGCCCACTTGCCTTTTGCTTTCTCTAACCTTTTCTTCAACACATCCACGACGACTTTGTTTGATGCTTCCGCCTAGCCATTTGCTTGGGGGTGTGTCGGTGTAGAGTTGTAGAATTCTATCTTGTACTCCTTACAAAAGCCTCTAAAAATTTTGCCCTCGAATTGGGTGCCGTTGTCAGATACTAGAGCCTTAGGTACGCCGAACCGAGTGATGATATTATGCCAAACGAACTTCTTCACATCTTTCTCTTTTATTGAGGCGAGTGCTTCTGCTTCCACCCACTTTGTGAAGTAGTTTGCTGCTGCAAGAAAGAACTTTCTGTTGCCAGGTGCCATTGGAAGTGGTCCTACTATGTCCAAGCCCCACATTGCGAAGGGCCAAGGGCTAGTTAATGGTAGAAGCTCTCTGGCTGGCTGATGTATTTGGTGTGCAAACTTCTAACATTTCTCACACTTCTTGACATACTTCTCTGAATCTGTTTGTATGTATGGCCACCAGTATCCTTGTGAGATTGCTCTGTAGGCCAATGATCTTCCCCCTTGATGGCTTCCGCATACGCCTTCGTGTATCTCGAACAAGAATGCTTCAACCTTGCTGGGATGAACACATTTTAGGTAAGGTCCTGCGAAGGATTTCTTGTACAAGGCCATTGATGGAGAGAGACAAAATCGCTGTGATTTTGCTCTTATTTTGTTGGTCTCTTTCTTCTTTTCGGGTAAGACGCCATCTTTTAAGAATACTATAATGAGATCCATCCATGAAGGGCCTAGTTCGGCGCAACATACCTCAGCTACTTCGGGCTCTTCAATGCTTGGTCTTGGTAAGAAGTCGATCAGTAATGGATATGGGATGGATGTATCTGCCATCGAAGCAAAGCCTGCTAGTTCGTCTGCTCTACTGTTTTTTTCCCTGCCGATTTGCTGTATTCGCACTACTTCGAATTTCATGATTTCCCTTCTGACTAGCTTTTGATACTTTGTCATCCTCTCATCTTTCACTTCGTAGTCGCTTGAAATCTAGTTTACTACCAGCTGGGAGTCACTGTAAACCATTAGCTCGGTGGCTTGCATGAAAAGTGCTAATTTTAGGCCTGCTAAGAGTGCTTCATACTCCGCCTCATTGTTTGATGCTGGAAAGCCCAGGTTGACTGCTTGTTCTACTATTAGGCCATCTGGTGAGATGAGGACTATGCCAAGTCTTACACCGTGCCTATTGGATGCTCCATCCACGAAGAGCTTCCACATCTCTCCAACGAATAGCTTCCAGCAAGTGGAGGGGTCGGATGATGTTTTGGGGTCATGAGTGTTGTTGATGTTTTCTTCCAAGTCCATGCCTACTGTTGGAGTTTGCTCTTCACTAGCTGATTGTACCAAGTTTTTACTTGTTGATGAGTCTTTGCTGGATATAGCACGGCTTACCTCTTCCTCCCTTTCTTCAATCCGGTATGCCTTGGGATGTGGCTAGGCATCTTGTTTTGGAGGTTGCGCAGTTCCTGCGGCACTTTCCATCCCCTTTGTTGTTGTACCAGTAAAGTCAATTGGGCAGATGTGATGACTTCCTGGTGTGAACTCTGCCACAAAGTCTGCCAACGCTTGGGCTTTTATTGGGGTTCTAGGTTGAAACTTGATAGCAAACTATCCTAATTCCACTACCCACTTCAAGATTCGTCCAGAAAAGTTCGCCCTCTCAAACAAAGCTTTTAATGGAAAAGCTGTTAGGACGATTATAGTGTGGGCGTGGAAGTAATGCGACAACTTCCTTGAGGCCATCATCAAGGCTAAGGCCAAGGCCAGTTTTTCCAATGGTAGGTACCTAGTTTCTGTGCCCAGCAAGGTTTTGCTAACATAAAAGATGGGCAGGTGCTGGATTCCTTCCGTTCTGACCAATACTGCGCTGGCTGCGTGCTATGAAACTGCTAAGTAAAAAAAGAGCTCTTCTCCAAGTATGGGGTTACTAGCAATGGTGGAAAAGACATGTACTCTTTCAAGCTTTCTAGGGTGCGGTCGCATTCTTCATCCCACTCAAACTTGGCTTTTAATGTTTGGAAGAGTGGTCGACATCTGTCTGACGACCGACTTATGAACCGGTTGAGCGCGGCAGCTAGGCCAGTGAGATACTGCACTTATTTTACTGTGTTGGGCCTTTCTAGATCCTAGATTGCTTTGATCTGGGAGGGGTCTACTTCTATACCTCGGTTGGTCACCAGAAATCCTAGGAATTTGCCTGATCCTACGCCGAATGCACACTTGGATGCATTTAGGCGTAACTTGTTCTTCTTCAGAATCTGGAACATTTCACCTAGGTCCCTGAGATGGTGCTTCTCATTCTTGCTTTTGACCACCATGTCATCTATGTAAGCCTCCATTGTTCTACCTAACAATGGTTCAAACATCTTGGTGACCATCCGTTGGAATGTTGCCCCTACGTTTTTTAGGCCAAAGGGCATGACCTTGTAACAATACAATCCTCTAGGCGTTGTAAAGGATGTGACCTCCTGATCTGGTTCATACATAGCGATCTGATGATAACCTCTGTACGCATCAAGGAAGCTAAGTCGATTGTGTCTTGCCGTCAGGTCTACCAGTTGGTCTATCCGTGGTAGGGAAAAACTTTCCTTTGGGCATGCCTTGTTGACTGTTTTGTAGTCCACACAGACACTTCATTTTCCGTTCTTCTTTGGCACTACTACGGTGTTGGAGATCCATCTGGGATAGTGCACTTCTCTGATGGCTCCTGCCTCTAGCAGGTTTCCCACTTCTTCCGCCACTATCTCGGCATGGTGCCAATTGTACGAGCAAAAAATAACGTTCTCGTATAATCCTGTTGATCAAGTTTGCACTCCTCCAAACGTTGTCGCTTTACTCCCTGAAAGTATAAACGTGAGCTAGCCGGCGGGTGTGTGCCAGATACCTCTCTGATGCCTAAGTCAGCAAAATAGACAAATAGACAAAAGTTATGTGTATTCTTGAGTCAAAGTTGTGTTACCTCTACATAAGTTCTGTTGTGTGCTTTTATAACTTTCGCTTGGCATAATCCTAGTAGGACTCTTATTCTTCCATGTAGAGTCCTCCTAGGAATCACACTTCCTAAAAGATAATGCTTATCCTTCAACACCCTCCTCACTGCTTAAACCAAGTAAGATGGTTTTACCCCAGTTGGATAACAGTATGACCCAGCTAATACTAGCCCTTTGTCATACTCAATAAAGTGTCTTCCCATGTATTGCATAGCTCGGCTATTGTTCACTTGTACTTCGGTTTTGGCTGTTGAGACCGGGGTCACTACGCCTGGGCCTAAGTCGGCTCTAATGCACATAAAAACTCCCTCTCAAATAACATTTAGTTTGGTTTCGTTTATTTATAATAGATATATTACATGCATCAAACATGGCAATAGTGCAATAACATTTAAACAAGAACAACAATGGATCATTCAAGTACTGTACATATCTAGACAAGAACAATAATGGAATAACAATAGTGCAATAACATTTAGTTTGGTCTGACAATAGTGCAATAGTACAACAATGGAACAACAACAATGCAATAGTTTAGACAAGAACAACAATGGAGCATTCAAGTACTGCACATATCTAGACAAGAACAACAATGGAACAATAATAGTTCAATAACTTTTAGTTTGGTCTGACAATAGTGCAATAGTGCAACAATAGATCATTCAAATATTGCACATATCTCCACTGTAAACACACTGTGAAACAAAAAAAATATATATAAATAAATAAAATAAAAAATTAAGTCTCGATCAATAAGTAAACAAATGTAAGGATATATGCATTAAACAAAAACATATTCCATAAGCTCCATTGTAAACACACTGTAAAACAAAATAATAAATAACATAACATAAAAAATTACGTATCTCACTATAGAATAAAAATAAAAATAAAAAAGGTATCTCACTATAAAATAAATAAATAAATTAGTATCTTTGAATGAACATGGAAGAAATCATGTAAAAAGTTCCAAATTGGCTCCTCTAAGAATAAATTTGAAATGAATCATGTAAAAAGTCCCAAATCAAAACCATACGAACAAATTTTAAATAAATCAAGTAACAATCTCTTAATCAACACATTAAACAATCTTATATTACCATTACCATTACTATTAAAATAAAATCCTAATTTTTTTAATGAAAGCCCTAATATTTTTAGTTTGGAGAATGAACCTATGGTTTTTTTTTACTTCAATCTGTTGGAGCATGGCGGGGCAGTGGTGTGGTAGCGACGGCAAGGCGATGGGGAAGGGAAGGGGCGGCGATGTCCTCTTCCTCTTCTCTCATTCTCTCGGCCCTTCTCTCTCTCTCTCTCTCTCTCTCTCTCTCTCTCTCTCTCTCTCTAATGCTTTACAGGAATGAAAGTATTTGATGTTTTAAAATCTGAATTTTTTTTGTTTTTCAAATTGTTGTCGTTTTGGTGAGGCTGAATCTCAGCCCTTAGCAGGTGAGTGGGATACATGTCGACCATGGATGAATCACTCTAGGAGAACACTCTAGGAATACACTCTAAAGGATCTTAACGTGAATGGAGGTGATGTGAAGAAAGACGTAAGCCTCTCAACAGGCACAGTCAATGAGAGAAAAATCCACGTGAATCCCAATTTTCAGTACTTTTTTATGTGGAGAAAATTATTAAAAAGAAAAAATTCTAGAGTTTAAGTCACATAACAAATTAAATCCTAAATTTTTATTTGTTTCGATGTAAACCCCAAACTTTTTATCTTGTACCAATTCTATCCATCAGTCCAACTCCGTTTGGATAAGGTTGTTTGGGATGCATTACAAAAGTGCACTTATTTATCTTTTTATCTTTTTTGGGTCATATCATTTCTCTACTTTTTTACACATCTTTTCGTAAAAAATAAAAAAATATACTTATTTAGATCATCCCAAATAGCATAGCCACCACCACAGCCGACAACAATCACTTCCTCAGCCCACCCAACCTCTCATATTCTCTTCTCTCTCTCAATTACAATACTTCGTTTGTTTTATAAACCATTTTTTATTATCTTAAAATATTAATCCCTTTCAAAAATTAAGAAATAAATAATATTATTTTATTATTTTTTCTTTGTTTTAAATTCACTAATAACGCAAACCTATTCCAAATACACAACTACAATCCAATAACCACATTTAAGGAGGAATAAGGGGGAAAACGACAATGAACAACATTCAGAAACCATAAGCCCGAGTCTGGAATGCAACAAGAGTCAGGTCAAAACCGAAATCACTATACCCATAAATTGTAAAACATATTTGCATTATATCTAGTAATTAGTAAAATAATTTCAAAAAATAAGAAATTATATAAACTTTTGCCTCGCAAAATTCGAATCTTGGATTTGTGCCTAGCACAAAACATCAAAACAAAGCTAAATACCCCGACTAGATTAGTATCAAAAAAATAAACTTAATCATTTATCACCTCTACACCAAAACATCAAATAAAATAAATTATTTAAATGAAACTCATAATCCGCAATATAAAACTTCCAATCCAAATGGGAGAAAACTAACTCCTAATTCCTTCTAAGGTGACCACTCAACATGGTAACTTTTCCAACACTAACAATATTACATAATACAAATCATATGGGATTACCAACAGATTATAAAACTGAAAATTAAGACAATCAAGAAAAATAGAACAAAAGAAAATGAAATGAGCCGAACTTTAAAAAATAAATATATAAATAAATAAAATAATTGATTTGAAGTCAAATGTTCAATTGATTTTTCAACTTGAATGCCAAATCAGATAGTGATTTTACAGAAGATCCTTCATCACTCAAGACCTTCGCAACACCATCGTTGAGTCCCTTCATTCTCTAGTGAACTTCTTTCACATCCTCTCCTTCCATAAGACTTTTCACAACTTCTATAATCTTTTCCTGTCCCACCAGCCATGATTTATGACTTTTCGGTCTCAACGCCACCTTCAGACCCTTTGTTAGCTTCACCGCGTTCATCTTTTGCTCTGTGAAGAGTGGCCAAGCGATTAGAGGCACACCGTGAACAGTGCTCTCCAGAGTCGAGTTCCATCCGCAGTGGGTCAAAAATCCACCTGTGGGACGGTGGCTTGGCACCTCGATTTGCGGTGCCCACACGGCACCACTAGGCCTTGGCCTTGTGTCCTCTCCAAGAACATTTTGGTAAGAGGCTAAAAGGGTCATTTTGGTTATGTGCATTGAATAATGAAGCACTAGCATTGTCACTAGGGCTTCTCACAACCCACAAAAATCTTTGGCCACTCAATTCCAAACCCAATGCTAACTCATTGAGTTGGTTATGAGAGAGAGTTCCGCCACTTTCGAATGATATAAACACTACTGACCCACTTGGCTGATCATCTAACCATTTCAAACACTTGGACAATTCTAATCCATTACTCGAACCGGTTCGGATAAGCAATTCGACCGGATAAACTAGTGGCTTGCCTAGCTCATCCACCAACAAAGCTTTTATGGCTCCCTCTTCTATGTCGATGAATGTATTCACAATTATACCCTCAGCTAAACCATACCTCTGTAGCTCGGCTTTTTCTCGCCCCTTTTCAAAAGTTTGAATATAAGCCCTATAGTTCGAACTCTTGTGGTTCTAAATCCAATCTCACAAGTGCAATGTGAAATTGATAAACACCAAAGAGTTCAAATCCAGCAAATCTTTTGGAAAATCGATTTTGAATCAAATTGCCAAAATTGGACTGCTTTACCAGATACAGAGTTGCCACCTAAATATTTTTATTTTGGAGAAATTTAGGAAATCCATGACTTATGCCAAAGGCCACATGTCCGTCATCACCAAGATTGTCTCAACTCGGGAACTTAGGTATGAGAGGGGAAGGTCATGAATTGAGTACCCCACTCGCCTGATCAAAGATCGGTCTCTACTAATCATGATATGATTTTTATCAACATTATATTTTCTCATCATTTCGGTTTATTAGGGTAGGATTACTATGTGATGCGCACATATACAAGTATAGACTAACTTGCAAGAATTGGAACATCTCGAGTCATGTTTGTTTTGAAAATTGTTTCGAAATATGTGACACTTGACAAAATGATCACATATGAACATTACTCAAATTATTCCAGTTCAAGCAATAAGCCTTCATCCACAGGTATTCAAGCAGTTTAGCACTTAAGCAAGTAACCTCGTGGAAAGCATGCTAAACATGGCAACAATCACACACATGCAATATGCTAGAGCCAGTAAAGACTCACCTAGTACTCCAAGCCAAAATAAACAAAAGAGTTAGAAAAAAATGCATGATTCTGACTATGCAAGATGACTAATGCAACATATGCGATATGCAACTAATAGGCTCTACTACTAATATGGCATATAAAACAATTAAATAGCACACGGTCTATGCACATATTCAAAGAAGTATTTAAACTAGCAATGCAGTTAGAATGATGAACCGAGCCTCGGTGCATGCAATACAAATGGATACAAACATGAAGAAGGCTAAATAAAACATGATGTCCTTAAACTAACCATCTTAAGCAGTTAAATAAAAGGGAGAAAGACGTGAGGTTGGAAGACATACACATTATTACATTACGCTCTCACGAAGGATAGTTCGAACATATTAACTAATTAGCTAACTAATTAAAGCTAAGCTAATTAAGCTAATTATTACAAAAACAAATGAAATTAGCTAAATTAGTTAACTAATTATTACAAATGAATATGAATTAACTAATTATTCTAGTTAACTAACTAATTACAAAACAAAATTGCATAACTAATTAACTAACTAATTAGTTATAACCCTTTGCAAAATTAACTAGCTACAACTAATTAATTACAACAAGATTAATTACATTCGACAAAAGTGAAGATGGATGAAGGTTGCATGCACAGCACCTGAGAGCTACTTTGTCTGCCCAAGCTGCCTCTGTTTCCTACAAAACTACACTACTGGCCACACATTGAGGGCCAGTCGTGCATCACTGATGGTCGATCGGGCCCACAGATGGCCGGCCGTGCATCAATTTGGTGCAAAGCTCTGTTTTTGTGTTCTGAGGTGAACCAATGCAGACAGAGTATCCTCAAGCTCTATTTGTCCCTTTCTTCCTTCTCTGTCATGGGAAAGCCTCGAGAGAAGGTTGAAATTAATTCCAAAGCCATCAATGAGCAAAATGATTGCTTGATGGTCTCGGATGCAATTTTGGACAAAAGTTAATAAAATGCAAAGAATAAGACCACCCATCTCTCGTGTCATGGAATGAACTCAAAGAGGGAGGTTACAACACTTCAAGAATCATCAAAATGCTATGGATTAGCATGTGACGACTCTTGACACAAGGAACTTGGCATAACGTCCGGCCAAGTAAGAGCAGTTTAAGCCACTTTGTTTTATGTGTGTTGATCCAAGTTTTAAGCCAATTTTGTTAAGCCTTGCCATTCTTTAGTCCATTTGTCCATGGTGATGTTGAAGTCCTCTAAACAAGAAGTAATGTCAAACGAGAGGTTCTTCTAAAGCATGAGAGAGACCACACCGTTGGCAATGAATCTTCGAAAAGATTAAGCCATTAAGTAAGAGTCTTTCTTACATGTCTTGAACAACCTCAATCGGTTGAAATCATTCTCAAGAATGAAAGAGATGGATGGTGGATTGATTGTTAAAATTAGACTCTTAAACATGGAAATAAGTAAAGGAATGCTTAGAACAACATGCAACAAGTTATGTATGCTAACTTATGAGACAATAGCTAAACTAAACAAAGCATGAATCAATTTAAAAGGCTTGGACAACCCTAAAACAGCCCTTAACATATGAAAATAAGAGGCTAAACATGCATGAAAACAGCTTAAAAAGCTAAACAATAAAGAGAATAATGAAGGCTAGTAAGCAAGAACAATAAGGGGTGGCTAACCCCTTCACTTTTGAAACTTCAAAACATGATTTTTGGCCCTTTGAAAACTCTGAAAATCAATGTAGATATCAAAGAAAAAGAGTGGAATAGGAAGGATTTAAGCTACAGGTAAAGGTGTAGAAAGAGCAAGCTCTCTCTACCCTTTTGGTAGCCCTTCAAACCCAATCTTAAACGCTTCAAATAGACTCAAAACAACATAAAACAGTGAGAATTGTGAAGCAAATAAAAGAAATAAAAGCAAGAGAGAAGAAAACAAGCTTATGCCTTTCAAGGGGTAAGATTGTTGTTTGTGATCCAAACTTGGTTTCAACCCACTCTCAAGCTAAAATTATGCTTCTCCAAGATCAACCAAAGCTCTAAAGTGGTGAGACAAGGTTGTGTATGGAGTATAGAGATGACACAAGGAAGTTAGGTTAGCTTACGGGTTGCTTACAATGGAAGAAGAAGGAGGAAGGAGCTCTCAAGGTATATATAGGCTCTCTAAATTTTGTTCAACCCTCAAAACAATCACACAGCTTTGTTTTTATAGAATTTGAGCTCAAAAGGTGATAAATATCTTCAAAAATGGACAACTGGCCGGTTCCCGCCCAGAATAGTGTTTTTCGCCACCAAGGGCCGACCGGCCATCACTGATGTATGGCGGGGCTTTGATGCCCTCCCTTGTTTTTTGGTTCAAACTCAACTCAGAGTGGAAAAAGGTCCAAAAATGAAACTCATAGGTTCAAACAAGGTAAATGTTGAAGATTTGAGGTTATTTCGAGAGCCTGATTGAATCTGAATCGCTGTGAATTCAAAGCACACAATTCAAATTTCATCATCGAGTGTATCGAACCAAGTGCCTAAGTCTTGCAGGCGGTCAAAAATGGGATGTCTATAACCCCTTCAAACTCTCAACGAGTCCCTTGTATGCTTTGTTTGACTGGTCTTAAACCGGGTCAGGGAGATTTCTACCATGAACCGGTACACAACCAAGGAATTATATCGGTTCAAATAGGTCTCTTTACTCGCCCGTAACAGTCTCATCAATCTTCAGCAAATGAAGGCAAAATAGCAATGACATGGCTGGTGAAGGGAATAACAAGAATGGCGAGACACCCAACTTGTTGGCTATATCGATGGCACCAATGTTGAATGGATCGACGATGAGAGAAACCAACTGGGTAGGTGTGGATAATGAAGCTAAGGTGTGTTTGATAGAGGGTAGAAAGAGAGTGACTGTGAGGAAGATTTGGAAAGCAGCATTGAGGGGGTCATTGGGTAATTGAATAGGTGGGAGAAAGATGTGGTGGATGGTTTTGGAGAGTTTTTGGAGGACTATTTTTTGGGCTATGGTGGGTGGTGCGAAAGAGGGGATGAGGATGGTGGTGGAGAAGTGGCGGTGGTGGATGAGTTGCTTAGCGAATTCAATGGAAATCATAAGATGGCCTATACCTAGACTTGGTAGAAAAGTTACATGGGGTGTTTGATCCATAGTATACAAGTGTTTGAGAAATTTGAGTTTGTGTGTTGTGGTTGTGCCGTTTTTTTTTTTTTTTTTTTGTATTGTATGGGATAAGAATTGGTTGGTTTCTATTTATAGAAGAAAGAAGCAGAACTGCATGCAAATGAAAAGAAGAAAAAAAAATTATCATTACATGAAAATTACGCTCATTACAAACACACTTAATCCTACCATATATTTGTAATTCTCCCACAAAAGAATTGGTCTACAATGTCTTGCCTTTTTATTCACGTTGTGTTTTATAATTGAGAGTTGCAGAGAGCTCTAGAGAGGGATGATTGGGCCTAGTGAGGTAAGCACAAGCGTAAACCTCCTAATAGGGGTGTAAAAATGGCCCGAGGCCCGTGGATAGCCTGAAGCATGCTCGCGGCCCGAGGTGGGCCCAATCCATTTCGGCACGGGCCCAAGCCCAGCCTAGTACCTTGGGCCCGGGCCTGAGCCTTCTATTTTTGTCCTAGCCTGGCGCAAAAAATGTCAGGCCCTGTGGGTAGCCCGGGTTGGCCCACACACCCGGCCCTCTCTCTACCACTAGTCAAATATCAAAAAAAAAAAAAAAAAAAACAACTTGCAACGGTTAAATAATTTAAAAAATTAAAAAATATAAAAAAATAAAATAAATAAAAGATTGAACTTGCAAAAATTTTAAAAATAAAAACAAAAATTTATTAATATTGTTATTTTATTAATTTAATATATTTATACATTACTTAACACATACATTAACAGATCCATTACACCACCACTCATTCTATAAAATTAACAAACTCTTAACACACATTTTTGGCCCTATTTTTATCACTTTTTGTCATATAACACACTTTGTTTTAGCCACTCCATTGTGGATGCTCTTACAATGAATGAATTAAAATATATATATATACATATATATAATTCAAATGGTTGATTGGTGTGTATTGTACTAGCCTGCCTGCCCCACCCCTAGCGTACTCTGTTCACTATTGCATCTCAATCTCATCAATCACTCAAGTCTTCATTCAATGAATGAAAAAAAAAAATTTTAAAAATTCAAACGGTCATAAACGGTAAAAATTCAAACGGTCATAAAAATTCAAACATCCTAAGACAAACAGTAATATATATAATTTTTTTTTTTTTATAAATTTATTGCACTCTTTCAAACTATTATAAATATCATTCATTTTTTAAAATAAATCTCACAAATAATTCTCTCTCTCTCTCTCTCTCTCTCTCTCCCTCTCTCTCTCTCTTAAGCTCTGTCAATCTCTCTTAAACTCTTAATCTCTCTCAACTCTCAATTAATTTTGAAGTGTCATCCCTAAGTGACAATTGCGATTGTGTAATAAGAAACTTTTATCAGAAGAAACTAATTTCTGTATCGCATTCGCTAGTCGGTAATATTAATTAGTTTAATTAAATTTATTAGCTACTCATTTTTTTCATTAATTATTTTTGCACATATATTAATTATAATTTTTTACTCATTGTATTTACGCATTATTTAAATTAATTGTTAATTCTTATATATTGTTTTGCTTATATTACTATGGATCCTAATATTCCTAATATTTATGTCGATGTTGATACATATACTACACAACATGAATCTGTTGATTCTTCTTCTAATATCCCTCTTCCAATAGTTGGATCATCATCTAGGAGCAGAAGTAGTAATGTTTGGGAACATTTTGAAAAAATAGCTATAAATAATCCTGATGGTACAATTACATTTAAAACAAAATATAAATATTGTGTACATTTACTTAGTGGTGCTTTTGCCAGAGGATGAGTCTTTCAAGTATCGGTAGCATTCCCTTTATCAAAGTCTAGTACGCTAGGGACTGTCTGAAAGTGAAAGGCATCATTGGTAGGCGGCCAAGCGAACATTCCTGTGTGATTGGGGATAGGTAGGCGCAGTTAATCGACAATAGGGCAATTCGTTAATAGATATCTGTATAATGACTACCTCTTCTGAAGCCATACCGCGAATCTCTTGTCTTCTGGTAAACGGTCGGAATCGATCACGTTAAAAAGCCTTCTTTTAAAGAGATCCCTTCCATCGATGCCTTCTGTCTCAATCGATTCAGATTTGTATCGGTAGAAACTCTATCAATCGGTGCAGTCTCGATCTTTCCATTCCGTCGCATCTGTTCTATTTAGCCAATCCTTCTTTGCTTGCTTCACCCATACTGCTGGTCATCGGTCGTACCCTATCGTCGAATCTGGAATCGAATCTGTGTCGGCATCTGTCCCACTGGCTGTTGAAGGTGCTGGCTGATGAAAGACATCCCCAGAATGCCCCCCTTTCTAGTTATCTTAAAAGGCATGCTAACAAACATTTACAAAGTCAACAACTTGATATTCGAAGTCAAATGCAATTAGGGGCTTCATCAACTAGTAATTTGCAAACATTTTCATATGATCTTATACGTGCACAAAATTCTGCAGTTGATTATATTATTAAAAAAGAACAACCTTTTACTACTCGTGAATGTCCTGATTTTACCGAAATGATTCACGAAATTTTGCACCGCAATATCAAAGTTTTTCAAGAAATACTCCTAGAAAAAGGATTTTAAAGAAATTTGAGGATGTTAAAAGTGAATTATTTGACATCTTTAAAATTTTAAATGGAAGAGTTTGTTTAACATATGATATGTGGTCAAATAATGGTTTTGAATATCAATGTATTACTGCACATTTTTTGATAATGATTGGAAATTAAATAAAAGAATTATTTCATTTAAATTAGTTGAACTTCCATGCACTGGTCATTCGCTTGGTGTAGAAATAAGAAATGTATTATATGAGTGGGCTTTACAAAATAAAATATTTACGATTAGTTTAGATAATGCAACATATTATAATCAAACTGTAGTCCATTTAAAATCAATTTTACAATTACTGGTTGATGGTGATTTATTTCATATTCTGATTGTTAAAGAAGCTATGCATGTATACGAGATTTTTGTACTTGTAATAAAAAATGCAGTTGTTACTATTATGCCTTCTGCTAATTGAATTTCGGAATATAGAAAAATTTGTCAATGAGAAAATATGCCATTTATAAAATTAATTTTAGATGTAGATAGTAGGTAAAATTCAACATATAATATGTTAAAAATAGCTTGTAAACAAATAAGAGCAATAGATTTATTTTTTGCAACAACATCAATAGGAGGAGTACTGACTCCCACAGAATTTAATTGGCACCAAGCAGTCTTGTATAAAGATTTTTTAAAAGTTTTTGATACTTCAAAAAAATTATTTTCTTATATATATATTCTTACTTCACCATTTGTTTTATACATGCTAGCAGAAATAATTAAAGTTTTCTTAAAATATATGGATAATGAATATTATGTAACCATTATTACTTCAATAATGAAAGCAAAATTTGATAAATATTTTGATGTTTTGCCTCATCTATTGGGTTTAGTCATAATAATTGATCGTAGGTGTAAAGAAATTGGTTTACAATAATATTTAGAGCATCTTTTCGTTGATCAAACACACTTTGCCCTTATTATACAAACATGCAACAAATTATTTGAAGAATACAGGGCAACTGCATCTGTAAATACACATGAACACACTACACTAGCAGTCTCATCTCGATGCAAGAGATTAAGGCTATATTTGGTATGGCTCTGGAATCTTAATTCCAGAGTTATTTTCAACACATTGTTTGGTTTAAGCTTTCCAAAATTGATTCCAAGTCACATTTGAAAACTCATTTGAAAACCTGTTTGGTAGCACATTGAGTTTTTAAATTTTGAATTTTGAAATGAGTGATTTTGGTCTACCCAGTCGTCCTTCCGGACACCCCCTCCCCCCCGATGTCCGGTCGATTGACTGGAACAATTTTTTTTTTTTTTGGCACTTGTTATTTGGGGAAAAGAAATGGGAATTTGTTTTGGATTTTTTTTAACAAAAATAATATATTTTTTTATATTTTAAATCAAAAATATTTTTAAAAAATAATTCGAACCAAATATACAATAAAAGTTATTTTACAGTAATTGAATATTTATTTTGAAAAAAAAATTTATTTCCTTTGTAATATTTTCAATTAAAAAAATTGATTAATGTTATTTGTTGTTAGTAATTAGTTTTTTTAATTAAATTTTAAAAAGAGTTTGGTTATGAATGTTGATCAGAATTTTCAATAGAGTTTTGAGTAGTGTGTTTGGTTATGAGTTATAATAATTTGAATTAAGTTTTGAAAACGCTTTCCAAAACTCATAACCAAACAAATTTTCTTATTTCACATGTCACATCAAACATTCAAATCTCAATTTAAAACTATTTTCAAAACTCATAACTAAACAAATTTTCTACACTCAAATCATAATTTCAAAATTCACAAACTCAAAATACAACTCTATTATCAAATCATATTTAGAAAACTCTACCAAATGCTACCTAAGTGTTTTTTCAGTAATAAAAAGTAGAAGAATATTTCAACATACAAGTGTAAGCAGTTCTGAACTACAGCGTTATTTGGAAAGCCCGTCAATGGATGATTTTGATGATTTTGACATTTTGAAATGGTGGAAATAAAATGAAACTATGTGGCATGTGGTTTTACAGATGGCTCGTGATATACTAACCATTCCTATTTCTACAGTTGATTTAGAAACAGCTTTTAGTGCAAGTGGACGGGTGCTGAGCGATTACCGGAGTAGGCTTTCACCCCAAATGGTTGAGGCACTGATGATATCTAGAGATCGTATACATGCACTTACAAGAAAACAAAATTATAGTGAAAATGAGCGAATTCAAAATGATTTGGATGATATATCCTCAGGCAACGTGACTGAAATGTTTGTCTCCTTCGATGATTGATCAACAATTTGTTTTGTACTATTTTATTTCATTTCGGTTTTTTTTTTATTTTATTAGATTATTGAGGTGGAGTATAATGCAAATGATTGGTAGGCTAGTAGATGCCAACCTAGTTAAGATGTACTTGACCTATAATGATGCAATTGATTTATCATCATCAATAATCTACACCTATTTTATTTAATAATATCAATTTTTGTAATATTTTATTTCATTTTGAAATAAAAATTATTCATTCAATAAATGTTATATAAATAATTTAATATTGTAATATTGAAAGTTTCATTTTCATATATATATAATTATTCATTTCGAAAGAAAAAAAAATTACATAATTGCATACTTTTTTAGTTATAAGTTCATAATTAAAAAAATATAAGTCATACATAATTAAATTTAAATATCACCATGAAATATAACCAAACAAAACGTCTCATTAATTTTAACTAAAATACTATAGTATAATTTTTCTTTTCTTTTTATTCCTAATAATAAAAAAAAGGCCCAACTAGGGCTGGCCCACAACCTAGGCCCTATTATGATTGGGCTTGGGCTTGGGCCTGGGCCCCACTTTTTGGCCCATGGCTTGACCCGCTAAAAAAGAGGGAGCCCACGAGGTCTGCTTGGGCTGGGTCGGGTCGGGCCATTATTACATCCTACCTCCTAAGACAATAGAACTTAGAAAAGTATGAGAATGAGACTTATCAACCAAGATTTTTTTAAGGGGTAATAATACAAATTCATTTTTATAATTCAAAAATTATAATTTTCATCACATTTTACATGGATTCCATATGAATCTCACATTATATAAATTAATTTTTATCATACTCATTTAGAAATTTTGAGTGGGCAAATTTGAGTTACCAAATTTTCCCCTTTTTAATGTTGGAGTATGAGACCCAATTGCTTTATTAAAACTATTTAATTTAGTTCAGCATTAGTTATAATATATTTTATATATTATATCTAACTTTTGGAGACCCAATGGGTATTTAGTAATTTGTTTGGTGACAACTAGGATTTTGATAAAAAAAAACCCAAGATAGAACAATAACTTATTGGTGTTGTTTTACCTTTGAAGTGCAGGGGTTGCTATAAGGTTTTGGTCCCTTTTTGGTGGGTGTGTTTTTCAGTTGTTGCTTAGAAACTCTTTGGCTGCTTTGAAGCATTGTCTTTGTGCATATTTCGCTGCTTTAGTGAATATTGATTTGGGTCTATTATTTTTGCTCTTTTACAACTCTGTTTCGAAAACTTTTGTTCATCTATTTGGTGAGGTCTTTCCACTTATTTATTTGTGATTATTTGGAATTCACCTAAGAATGGTTTTGTGAGACCATTCGTGTCTCGTTTGTAATCGTTTGGAAACTTTTGATTGATAATGGAATTGAATTTCGATCACGTTGACGTACCTCACATTGAGGGAACTACGTAAAATTCTTGTCTCATCGTTGATTTAATTTTTCAGCATTAGTTTTTATTCCCATTGATTGATCTACTTGTGGAAAATCATATATTTTCCCTAACAACTTGTATCAGAGCTTACGGTTTATTTGGGTTTATTTATTTATGTAAATCAATGAAGGGATATATGGGTTATATATCTAGCTTCAATGAATGCAATTGGGTAACTTGAAAAACTAAAATGGAGGACCTATTATTTTGTAAAGATTTGTATGGGCCTATTGAAGGTGATAGTGGCAAACCCGTGGGTATAAAACATGATGAATGAAAGAGACTTAATCAAAAAGTCATTGATGTTATCCGTCAATGGATTGATGACAGTGTGTTTTATGATGTTGTTGCTGAAACTTTGGTACATGACTTATGGAAACAATTATGTCTTTATGATAGAAAATCAGCCACAAATAATGATTTTCTATTTCATAAGTTGGTTAATTTAAAATATAAAGATGGCAGTCCCATTCTGGAACATTTGAATGAAATAAAGAGTATTGTTAACCAACTTGCTTCCATGAAAATTATTTTTGATGATGAGTTGCAGGCTTTGATGCTACTTAGTTCTTTGCCCGAAAGTTAGGAGTTGTCACAATGAGCTAAGTCACAATGAACAATGAGCTAAGTCACAATGCTACTTAGTAATTCGACGCTCGATGGAGTTGTCACAATGAGCTAAGTCACTAGTAGCTTATTGAATGAGCAAACTAGAAGAAAATTGGCGAGTTCCTCTCATTCGAAGGCATTTGTTGTGAGAGGCCGAAACAAAACAAGGGGAAGGAGTAAGACTCCTCATGGTCGTGATCAAAGCCGCAACAAATCAAGAGATGGTTCGTTTTCAAACAAAGACATTAAGTGTCATTATTGCCATGAGAAAGGGCATATGAAGCGGGAATGCCGAAAGCTCGAGAACAAGGAGAAAAGGTGTGACAAAAGTGTGGATAAGATGCAAGAAGACACAACAGTGGTTACTGCCAATGGTGATCTCATGGTTGTTTGTGAAGATGATTGTGTCAATTTTATGGGCTAAGAGAGCAATTGTGTGATTGATTTCAGTGCTTCTTTTCATGTGACTTCCTGAGTTGATTTTTTCACTACCTACACCAAAAAAGATTATGGTTGTGTTCAAATGGGTACTGAAGGTTTGTCCAAGATTGTTGTCATGGGTGATGTTTGCTTGGAAACAAATTTGGGCTACAAGTTGTTGCTTAATGATGTGAGGCATGTTCCAGACATTTGCCTCAATTTGATCTCTACTGGGAAGCTAGATGATGAAGGTTCCAACAACAAATTTGGTGATGGAAAATGGAAGCTCACAAAGGGTTCTTTGGTCGTGGCTAAGTGCAAAAAGACTCACACACTTTATTCGATACAACGAAAAATTTGTAAAGGTGTTATCAATGCACTTGAGGATGATATTTCTACCAAATTATGGCGTAACCGACTTGGGCACATGAGTGAAAAGGGGCTGCAAGTTTTGTTCAAGAAAGAGTTTCTACCCAGTTTGAAAGGTACACATCTTAAAACTTATGTTCATTGTTTAGCAGGTAAACAACATAGAGTTTCTTTTCATAAAAATGTTGCTTCTAGAAAAGAAAATGTTTTGGAGTTGATTCATTCGAATGTTTGTGGTCCTTTAAAAGTGGTGCACTTTATTTTATTACTTTCATTGATGATTATTCAAGTAAAGTTTGGGTTTTTGTACTAAAAACTAAAGATCAAGTTTTAGATGTATTTAAACATTTTCAGGCCATGGTTGAAAGAGAAACAAGGCAGAAATTGAAGTGCATCCAAATAGACAACGATGGTGAATACATTGGGCCATTTGATGAATATTGTCGCAGCCAAGATATTCAGCACCAAAAGACAGTTAAGAAGACTCCTTAACAAAATGGTGTTGCCGAGAGGATGAACCGCACTGTTGTAGAAAGAACAACGTGTCTGCTTTCATATGCTAAATTGCCAAGATTCTTTTGGGGTGAGGCAATAAGGACAACGGTTGACGTGATCAATTTGTTTCCTTCATATCCTTTGAATGGTGATGTTCCCAAAAAAGTTTAGACCAATAAAGATGTGTCTTATGAGCACTTGGGAGTGTTTGATTGCCGAGCCTTTGTTCACATTCCAAAGGATGAGAGGTCCAAGCTTGATAGCAAGTCAAGACAATGCATTTTTTTTTGCTATGGGCATGATGAATTTGGTTATAGATTGTGGATCTGGTCAATAAGAAAGTTATTCATAGCCATGATGTTGTGTTTCTTGAAGACCAAATAATTGAAGACTTTGGCAAAGGTGATCAACCGGAGCCAAAAACTAGTGATCTTATTGACATGGATCTATCTCCTTCATCTTCGGTCGATGATGAAAATGGGGAAGATGTGCAGCTACCAATTGAAAATGTGGAGGATGATACTAATCCTAATAAAGTCGAGCCAGAAATTAAGAAAGGGCATCCAACTCAAGAACCACCACCATAACTTGACTTGAGAAAATCTACAAGGAATTGGCAACCTTCGAGAAAGTATCCTTCCAGTGAATTTGTGTTGAAATCCGATCAAGGGGAGCTCGAGTTACCAAGAAGGAATTGAGCTTGCAAAGAAAGCTGATTGGAAAAAGGCCATGAAAAGGAAATGAATTCCTTACTTGAAAATCACACTTACGATTTAGTAAAATTGCTTAAGGGGAGGAAAATTCTGAAAAATAAGTGGGTCTTCAAATTGAAGAATGATGGCAAGAATCTAAGGTACAAGGCATGCCTTGTTGTAAAAGGTTTTGGGCAAAAGAAATGTGTTGACTTTGATGAAATTTTCTCGCCAGTTATGAGGATGTCTTCTATTCAGGTTATACTTGGCATGGCTGCAAGTATGAACCTTGAAGTTAAGCAACTTGATGTGAAGACTGCATTTCTTCATGGTGATCTTAAAAAAGAAATTTACATGGAGCAACCGGAGGGTTTTATGGAAAAAAGGAAAAAGAAATTGGTTTTGCAAATTGAAGAAAAGTTTGTATGGTCTCAAGTAAGCGCCGCGCCAATGGCACAAAAAATTTGGCTCTTTTATGATGAATAATGGTTTTTCTAAAACCACTTCGGACCATTGTGTGTTTGTGAAAAAAAATTCGGATATCAAATTTATTATTCTTTTGCTTTATGTTGATGACATGTTAATTTTGGGTTAAGATTCTACCATGATTAACAAGTTGAAGTTAGAGTTGAGTCAGTCTTTTGCTATGAAAGATTTGGGACCAGCAAACAAATACTTGGTATGAAAATTGTTCGTGATCGCAAAAAGGGGTTGATTTGGTTGTCTCAAGAAAGTTACATTAAGAAAGTTTTTGAGAGGTTCAACATGGATAAAGCAAATCCAATTGGTTGTCCACTTGCGGGTCATTTCAAGCTTAGTTCAAATCAATGTCCTAAAAATGAGAAAGACAAGGAAGAGATGTTGGAAATTCCTTATGCTTCAACGGTTGGTTCTTTGATGTACGCCGTGGTTTTTACAAGGCCGGATATTGCTCATGTCGTTGGTGTGGTGAGTCAGTTTCTTTCTAATCTGGGTAAGGAACATTGGGCAGCGGTGAAATGAATTCTAAGGTATCTTCGAAGGACTTCGAAGGTGTGTTTGTGTTTTAGGGATGGTAAGCCGATGCTTAATGGGTTCACAAATTCTGACATAGCCGGTGATGTTGAGTCTAGAAAATTTACTTCGGGTATTTCATGACATTTGCAGGGGGAGCTGTGGCATGGCAATCTAAATTGCAAAAATATGTTGCTCTCTCAACTACCAAAAATGAATTTATTGCCATTACGGAAGCTTTCAAAGAAGAGTTATGGTTAAAGAAATTTTTGCATGAGTTAGGTTTGACTCAAGAAAGGTATGTGCTTTATTATGATAGTCAAAGTGCTATTAATTTGAGTAAAAATTCTACTTTTCATTTGAGATCGAAACATATTGATGTAAGAAATCATTGGATTCGTGATGTGCTAGATTCGAAATTGTTGCAACTCAAAAAAGTTCGCACAAATGATAATATTTTGGATATGTTGATTACGACTTTGTCGAGGGACAAACATTTAAAGTGTCGAACTTTGGCGGGTATGGTTGATATCTCCACCTAAGTTGATAGGGAGAGAATTATTGGATATACGTCCTCAGTGGAGTATGGGACCCAATTGGTCTATTAAAAATATTTAATTTAGTTTGGTGTTGGTTATAATATATTTTATACATTATATCTAACTTTTGGAGGCCCAATGGGTATTTAATAATCTGTTTGGTGTGTAATAACCTCGACATGTGATTAGTCTAAAATCTATGATTAAGTATGCCTAATAAGTAATTAAGATGAAATTTTATGTTCATTGCATGTGTTATATGTTATCTGCATTTATATCTGTCTGCCATAGAAATATCTATTTATGTTTTTGTTCTATTCAGTGAATTGAAGGCCTTATTGGCATATGATCACAAAATTGACTTGATTTGTGTGTTATTTGGAAATTTTAGAACATTATGGTAGGTTCAATTGAAATTCGATTCGAAACCAAATAATTAGAATAAAATAATACCAATGGATTGGCCTTAACTCAATTTAATTAACTAATACTAATCAAGCCTATATAAGGTTTATACTACACTCTTTAATCACCTCATCTTCACTATTTTGAGCAATAAAAATGTGTTAAAGAGAGAGAAGAGAATTGAGCTCAACTAAGGAAACTTGCTAGAGAATTGAGGGAACTTAAGAGGATAGTCAAGGAATTGTTCAACTTTGAGAAGGTTAAGCTTTTACACTTGAGAATTTAAAGCTTGAGGTAGGAATTCACTCCTTTAGTTGTGTAGTTGTAGCACTTAATGCATGAATTCAAGAGATCAGTTAGATAATTAAGCCAAGAATTGAGTTTAGGAAGAAAAGTTAAGAAGATAACTTTACATGCATGCAAATTCTCTTGCATTGGGAGTTTGATTTTAAATAATTCTCACATGCATGCATTGATCATAGCTTGGTTTTGGAAATTCATCAAGTTTCATACAATTTTACCTTGTTTGATCATGTTTTGGAAGGTTGAAGTTCAACTCAACCCATGCATGTTATGTTTTCTATATTTGAAGTTTAGTTTTGGTACAATTAGCAAAGCTTTTGGGCTTGATTTTGCAAAATGGTTTATAATTTACCATGTACTATGAGTTTCTAAATGTTTTTACTAAGTTTTGGCCCAAAAGAATGTGTTTTGAAGCTTTGAAATTGAGTTTTGAACTTGTATCAACAATTTGAAAATTCCAGAATTTGCACCCTCTGCTTGAGTGGTGGAGTTTGCGCTCGAGCGGAGAATGCGAGCTCCTAGTACTTTTGCAGAGTTTGGGGGTTGGCTCGAGCGGCCACCCTTATTTTTGACCTTCCACTCGAGTGACCGAAGTTGCGCTCAAGCGGAGACCCTTTTTACTCAGTCTTGTGCTCGAGTGATCGTTGAGCGGAAAAATCATGCAACCAATACTTTTGTAGACTTTGCAGGCTACTCGACCGACCAATGTTGTGCTTGAGCGGACTGTCCTATTTTTGAAAATTTGACTAAGCGTTTCAAGTTACATTTTGGCATCGTCATTGCATCTTAGGCATTCCTAAGCCTTAATTAAGACATAATAATGAGGATCAAAGTTAGAAACACACATCACGATAGAGGAATAAAAAATTTAATATCTATGACATGTGTGTTCAATATATATATGCTATGTGTTTGTGTAGGTCATGCATCATAGATCGTTGATCCAACTGCTTTGACTCTTCTGCTATTGGAGCTATCTGTGAATAACAACTTTGTAAAGATATGTTAACTATAAGTATTTTCGGACTGAAACGATATGATCTGTTTTTTGAAATGCTATTTTATAAATCATGAATGAATGTCCATTTTTCTGAAATGTATTTGTGGCATCCTTAGTTCACATGGCCCTCGCTCGGGGATAACAATACTGTGGCTTATGTTTATGTGGCCCTTGCCTGGGGGTAACAATACCGAGGCATATGTTCACGTGGCCCTCGCCTGAGGGTAACAATACAATTGCTATTTGTACACAAAGATGTTGACCTTTATGGTCGTCGGTACCAACTATGTATGTAGGTCTTGTGACCAATCTGATCTGATAGCTAATAAATGTACACTGCTTATGAAATCTGTATAAGTATGTGAATCTGAATCTGTTTCTGATATGAATTCTGATTTCTGAATCTGAATTGGACACCATTTACAACCCTTTACTCTGTTGTTATTCACTAGGCACCACCGTATTATTTATGTATGTAGGTGATTAGGCGCGAGACTAGGCTCAGTGAGGTTCGTTTAGTGATTTTTTTGAGTCAGCCAACTGGTGTGCCTCCTGAGGAGGTTCCGAAATATTTTGTAATCGAGTCTTGTGAACAAGATGCAAGTTTAAGTTATTTTCTTTTGTTTGTTTTGTCAGTTTCTTTGAGCTCATCCGTATCTATGATGATGTAAAACTGACATTTTACCGACGTCACATATGTTTGTAAATATAAGTATTAAATTTTCTGTCCCATGTATGTCTATACAGCTCTATGGACGTTGCAGTTTTGTATTTACTTCTGTTAGCCTTTGTATTTTGTTTAATCTGTTCAAAGGCCCTTGGTAATCCCAAGATTACTAGCCGATTATGGCAATAAACCTATAGGGGCGAGTTTGGGTCGTGACATGGTGGCAACTAGGGTTTTGATAAAAATCCCAAGATAAAACAATAATTTTTTGGTATTGTTTTGCCTTTGAAGTGTAGTGGCTTCTATAAGGTTTTGGTCTTTTTTCGGTATGTGTGTTTTTTTATTGCTGTTTGGAAATTCTTTGGCTACTTTGAAGCATTGTCTTTGTGCATATTTGGCTGCTTTAGTGAAGATTGATTTGGGTCTACTATTTTGGCTCTTCTACAATCCTATTTCGAAGACTTTTGTTCATTTATTTGGTGAGGTCTTTCCTCTTATTTATTTGTAATTATTTGGAATTCACATAAAGGTGGTTTTGTGAGACCATTTGTGTCTCATTTGTAATTGTTTGGAAACTTTTGATTGATAGTGGAATCGGATTTCAAAATTGAGAAACATCTCAAAGTATTTGGATGTGTTTGCTACGCTCAAATTCCAAAGGAAAGAAGACGCAAATTAGATTAAACAAGTGAGAAATGTATCTTTGTGGGATATAGCAGCAAAACCAAGGGTTATCGATTGTATAGCTTGAAGAAAAATCAAATTATAATCAACCGGGATGTGTTATTTGATGAGAATGCTTCATGGAATTGGAAATAAGGTAAAATTCAGAAGCAATCTGTCCTAGTTGATGGGGAGCAAGAAAATTCAACACATAAAGATGAAGACAATGAAGATTCACATCATTTCTCACCAAGGGCAGTTTTATTATCATCTTCTCCAAGTTCAAGCTCAAATTCTAATTCATCTTCACCTAGCTCAACTCCAAAGAAAATGAGAAGTTGGAGTGATGTGTATGCTAAATGCAATTTTTGTGTAGTGAAACCTGAAAGTTTTGAAGAAGCAATTAAAGATGAAGCTTGGAAGAAAGCAATGGAAGAAGAAATTAAAGTCATTGAGAAGAACAACACATGGGAATTGGTTGAAAGATCACAAGGCAAGGAAATCATTGGGGTGAAGTGGATTTATAAAGTAAAGTTGAATTCAAATGGTTCATTCAAAAGAAACAAGGCAAGGCTGGTCGCAAAAGGGTACACACAATAGCCTAGAATCAATTTTCAAGAAACATTTGCACCAGTTGCACGACTTGACACCATTCGAGCTCTCATTGCTTTAGTAGCCCAAAAAGGTTGGTCATTGTATCAACTTGATGTTAAATCTGTGTTTTTAAATGAAGAATTGAAAGAGGAAGTGTATGTTGAACAACCTTAAAGGTTTTTAATGAAAAGGGATGAAGACAAGGTGTATAAATTGAAGAAAGCATTATATGGGCTAAAGCAAGCTCCAAGAGTATAACCAAATTGATTTCTATTTCATCAACAAGGGTTTCAAGAAGAGCAAGAGTGAGCCAACCTTGTATGTGAAAAATCAAGGTATGTCAATTCTTATTGTTTCCTTGTAAGTTGATGATTTGTTATTTTCCATTAACGATGAGATAATGATTAAAGAATTTTGAAATGACATGATGGATAGATATGAAGTGAGTGACATGGGTTTGTTGAATCATTTTCTTTGAATTGAAATCTATCAAGTTGAAGATGGAGTATTTGTTTCTCAAAAGAAATATGTTGAAAATATTTTATTGAAATTCGACATTATTGGTTGTAAGCCCATGGCCACACCACTAGTTGTGAATGAAAACTTAAAAAGAAATGAAAAATCTAAAAATCCCGAATATATTGATTTGTGATTATGTATCAATTTTAAATAACAAAAAGCAATCCCAATCAAATAATCAAAGACAAATCGACACAACGATTTTAACGTGGAAAAACCACAGTTGGAGCTCCTCTAATTGTGATAAAAAAATCACAAACTAAAGCCACAAAACAATCCACTAAGAAAACAAAAAAGAATTGCACAAGTATACTCTCAATTACCTAGCGAATACACGCCCAAATTGAATCGACCACAATGTGTCTCTTTCACCACCATCTTCACCTCAGAATTGTCTTATCAAACGTTGAATTCACAACGCTGATATCGAATCCACAACAATGAGCCACTCCGGAATCCACCAAAGCTTCAGGTTCAAGTTTCACAGAATCCACCGAAGAACAACTCTCTCTTTTGTGAATAAAACAAACTAAACAAACCCCTTGATATAATCCACTCAATTCATGATTAAACTTTCACAGATATCAAAGGAAACAAGCAAAGAAGCTCCAAATGAAAACCCTAATACCCAAGAAGAAGATCTGGAAGCCGTACCCTAAAACCTGACTGAGCTGCAACTTTTATTGCAAACAAATCTGCGATCTCTGCTCGAGCGCAGGAATGGCCACTTGAGCAAACTGACTAAAACACGCGTTTCAAAACAAGGGTCTATGCTTGAGTGCAGGAAAAGCTGCTTGAGCAGAAAAATAAAACCCCCAATACTTTTGCAGGCGAGTGAAATTTCTGAAAGGTCATAATCTCTGACATAGTCAGCGAAGTGGCAAACATGATAGGATTAAGATCACAAACTCCTTTGCATAGACACAATTCGGGTTGGATTTGCATCTAAATACTCATAGCCTCACTAAAATAAAAGATCGAATAAAATTACAATTGAAAGGATTTTTGTCAAACGGGACTGCCAAGAATAAAAACCTAACAAGAAAGATGGATAGAAAAAAGTTGATGGTTCATTGTGTAAAAGCTTGGTTGGAAATTTGGTGTATCTTATAGCTAGAAGGCCAAATATAATGTATGCTACAAGTTTGCTTTCTAGATTTATGAATAATACCAGTCAAAATCATCTTGGTGTTGCAAGACGAGTTTTGAGATATATTCGACGCATAACCAGCAATGGTATCAAGTATTGCAAAGATTCAAATGTGAAATTGTTTGGTTTTTGTAATAGTTATTGGGTAGCTGCACTAATGATATGAAAAGCACCTCCAGGTATGCATTTTCCTTCGGTTCTGGAGTATTTTCTTGGGCATCAAAGAAGTAACAAAGTGTGGTGCAATCATTTGCAAAAGCTGAATATGTTTAAGTGGGTTTGGCAACTTCCCAAGCAATTTGGTTGAGGAGGATACTTGAAGATATTTGCGAAAAGCAAGAATATGGTACAAAAAAATTGTGACAAAAAATCAGCCATTACCATGGCTAAGAATCTTGTTTTTCCTATTTGCACTCGTCATATTGCAAATAAACATTATTTTATTTGGGAAGCAATTGAAGAAGGTGAAGTGCAGCTCAAATTCTACAAGTCAGATGAACAAATTGCAGATATATTCACTAAGGCTCTTCCCAAAGAAAAGTTCCAGCATTTCAAGAAGTTACTTGGAGTTATGGAGCAGCACATTAGGGGAGAGCAATGTTGATGTAATGTGCTTCTTTAATTTTGTATCCAAACAATCACTTATGTTTAGTTAACTGTAGTTATGTTTTGGGTTTGGTTTTGTTAATTAAAGTTAATTTATGTAGAGGAAATTTGTCCAGATATTTTGTTGTACTTGGGTTGATATAATTACATATACAAAGCTTGTAAGGGAAGCTAGAAAGTGAAGAAAAATGATCCGGACCCCCTTTCCCCCCCCCCCCCACCCCCTTTAACCCCCTCTCTTTCTGATTGGCCAATTTTTCTTTTTTTTTTTTCTTTTTTTTCCTTCTCCTCCAATCACCACCCGCCACGTGTGTGTGGGGGTGGTGGGGGTGGTGATTGGAGGGGGTCTCAATCACATCCCAAAAGTGAATAGAAAAATCTGCTCAAGGGGCTGTTCAATTGTGACCCCTTTTTCTCTTCTGTTTTGCTCTTCTTCTTCTCTATTTTTTGCAGAAAAAAACAGATCTGATTTTGTGTGTTTTACATTGATTTCTTTGTAGTTTAAACACAAGCTTGTTTCTAAAACACCCAACAGGCCCAACTCCACTTGATAGCCATATTTGACCTTGTACACACCCACTACGCCAAAAATGAGCATTAACGGCGGTTTTTTTAACGGCGGTAACGAAAACCGCCGTTAAAAGTACTATTAACGGCGGTTTTCGTTACCGCCGTTAATAGTACTTTTACCGGCGGTTTCGTTACCGCCGTTAAAAAAACCGTCGCTAAAAGTGTCTTTAACGACGGTAATTAAATTCACTTTTAACGGCGGTAACGAACCGCCGTTAATGCCCACTTTTAACGGCGGTAATAAAACCGCCGCTAATGCTCAACCATTACCGCCGTTAATGCCGGCGGTCTTTGCCGGCGAAGCTCCGGCGACACTCCGGCGAAACCATCTACAAAGTAAAAGTAATGTTTAAATATTTATTTAGGTAATATATTTCATGAAAAGTGGTTGTGGCAAAGTGGTTGGTGGTGTGGGTGGATGAGAGGTCATGGGTTCAAAACTTGGGGAGTGCAAGAAGAAAGAATTATTTTTTGAAAAATTCTAAGCTATTTACGGCGGTAAAAAACCGCCGTTAATGCTCCTGTAAAACCGCCGTTTTTGGTCGATTTTTAACGACGGTATTTTGCCTTTTTACGACGGTTTCACTTTTTCCGACACACGCATAAACGGCGGTAACAAAACCGCCGTTAAAACCGCCGTTAAAGGCTTTAACGGCGGTTTTACATCCTTTAACGGCGGTAAAAAACCGCCGTTAATGCTCATTTTTGGCGTAGTGACCCTTAGGATCATAGTGCCAAATAATGGTGTCTTCCTTATCTGCAACTGAGGTAGGGGATTACACTAACTTGACGAACTTCTTCCGGGGAAATCAGCGAATTTAACAACTCCATGTCCCAAGATTTAGTAACCGGCTCAATGGTATCAATGACTTTAGAGATGTCACACACAGACGTTTTGAGGGATCTAATTTTGAAGTCTTTGGATGATGGAACCCACTTTTCATCCCAAAAACTGACCGAAGCCCCATTTGAAATTTGCCACTGAGTTTCCAAACACAAAGTCTCGCGACCTTAGAGATGTCAAGTGACATTCTATTGATAAGCCTTTTGAGAGCTCTAACACATTATACTTAATTTCTTGATTCTTTTCTTTTTTTAATTTTAAAAAATTAAAAAAATCCCATTAGCTAATTATTTCCTGATTTATAACTTTCAAGAAGAGAATACTAATTTATTTTAAAATTCAATTAAAAACAAACATCTCTATGCTAAATTCTATGATTTACGATTTTGATTTGCTATGATATTATTCCATATTTATCTATACTCTACTCTATCATATACATACATACATATATATATATATATATATGTATATATGTATATAATTAAAAGTAGTGTTTTACCCTTACTTAGGTAGCACATTCTATAGGCTTACTTTTTTTTTAAAAATACCACATCAACATGCCTTTTCCATTTACATATAAAATTCTACACAAATTCAATTTCAATTGTAATAACCAATTTAATATGGACTCTATCAGAGAAATACTTATTTTTCATATTTTTTTATTGTATATTTAATTTTGTCATTGTTAGATTTCTTTTATATAGTTGATATTTTAATTTAATTATTATGATATTTGAAAGAAATTTTATCTCAATATACAAATAAATAAATAAATAAGACATAATGTGCTTAATTATGTGCATCACACGGATCAGATAAAATTATTATTTTTTTTTTTTCTAACTTATTGATGTCTTAATATTAATTTATATTTATCATCATCTCATATATATATATATAATTAAAAGTAGTATTTTTCTCTTACTTAAGTGACACATTCTAAAGGCTTATTTAAAAAAAAAAAAATTACATCAACATACTTTTTCCATTTATATATAAAGTCTTACACACACTCAATTTCAATTATAATAACTAATTTTATATGGATTCTATTTGAAAAATACTTATTTTTCATATATATAATTATAATTTAATTATTACGATATTTGAAAAATTATCTTGATATACAAATAAATAAATAAATAAGACAGAATGTGTTTAATTATGTGCATCACACAGATTAAATTAATTTTTTTATATTTTTTAAAATTTTTTGTCTATCTTATTGATCTCTTAATATTAATTTATATTTAATTATATATATGTATAACTAGTGTTCACCTTCAAAATTTATCTCTCCTATGTGGCATATCACTACAAGATATATGACTTTTGACAACCAATTATTTTGGTGTTTGAAATTAGTCTCAATTATTTTGGTTCCTAAAATCATTATTTTGGTCTCTAAATGCTTTCAATGACAAAAATAAATTTGTCACCAAACACGCTGCTAAATTGACTTTTAGCGACGAATTTTCAAAAGTGCTGCTGAAAATGACAATTAACGACCAATTTTCAAAAGTGTTGTTGAAAATGACAATTAACGATGAAATTTATACGGTCACAAAATGTTTGATTTTGTAGAACTAGACATTTAGTAGTTAATAATTCGTCACAAAATGTCCCTATTTAGTCACAAAAAACGTGATAATGGCATTTTTAACCACAATTATATTTGATTGCCAAAACATAAATGACTTTCTCTACCACATATTTTCGTCAGTAAAAGTCAAAGTGAGAAAACTTTTTGGAATCGTTTAATTTCATAACTAAAAATTCACAAAAATAAAATTTGTCATCCAATCATTAAAAAAAAAAAAATTGACATTTACAGAACAAAGGCACTATATTTCCCAAATCATAATGAGTACATAGAAAATAAAATTTTACAAAAATTAAAAGATTTACAGTAGAGGTCACCAGCAATACCTGCTCAAACCATTTTTGCAAGTTAATTGACCTAAATATTAAAAGGATTTCTCCGTCATCTGGGGCATATTCTAGCTTAAGAAAAATACATTATTCAAATGAGTTTGCATCAAGGGTGTTGTTGACGCTTTAGGCCTGAATAATATTGTAAGCATATCCTACTAAGAGAATCATCTTTAGTTGATGTGCCACCAAATTCTTGGTGGCTTCATAGTGGAACACTTATTCATGTTTCCAATTCTTTGCGGGGGTTCATAAACAAACGTAGGCCAAGTAAAGGAGAGAATTGTGTCTACGTTGGCAACGGAGTTAGGACCCCAGTAGATTTTGTTGGTAGTGTTAGGTTGTATTTTGAGTCTGGAACCAGTTTTATTTTAGAAAATGTTGCTTTTGTGCAATCTATGAGGTGAAACTTAATTTTCATTTCAAAACTTGATGAGTCTGGTTATTGTTTTAGTTTTGGTAATGGAAAATTTGATTTGTCTTTAAATTCTATTTTGGTTGGGAATGGATGCTTGTGTGATGGTTTATATAAACTAAATTTGTCCCAAAATCAATTTTCTATGAATGTTGAAAGCAGAGGAACTAAAAGATGTTTAACTAAAGAAAACTCATCCATGTCGTGGCATAAAAGACTAGCACATATTTCTAAAGAAAGAATTGAGAGAGTGATTAAAACATATATACTTCCTAACCTTGATTTTCATGACTTTGTTGTGTGTGTGGATTGTATAAAAGGAAAAATGACCAAAACAAGGAAACTAGCACTACCAAAAAAAAAAAAAAAGGTTTTAGAGATCAAAATTTAGGGACAAAATTATTTTTTAGGGACCAAATATTTTGGTTGCGAAAAGTGTCGTTATTATATTTTTAGCAATGAAAATTAGACATTAGTGGTGAATTATTATCCTTTTGGAACCAAATTTTATTGTCTAAAAAAAATAAACAATTTTGAGACCAAATTATTTTGCCCTTAAAGTCTATCTATTAGTGACATTTTCAAAATGTTGTCGCTAAAAGTCTTGTTTTTTACTTTTCGGGATGACCTTTTAGCGACTATCCTCATGACGATAGAAATTGGTCCCTAAATGTCTTTTGTAACAAAAATTTCACTTTTAGAGACCAAAACATTTGGTCTCTAAAATTCTTATATGTTGTAGTGTAGGATCCACACGTAGCAAAAACCTTTTCGAAATTATGCACACTGACATTTGTGGGCCTTTGTCTACCACTTTGTGGGGGAAAAGAATATTTTATCACTTTCATAGATGACTACTCACGTTATGGTTTTGTTTATCTAATTCATAATAAATCTGAATCTCTTGAAAATTTTAAGATTTATAAAACCAACGTTGAAAAACAAACTAGCAAAGTGATCAAAATTATTAAATCTGACCCTAGAGGTCAATATTATGTAAACATGGTGATTTTAGTCAATGTATGAGACCTTTTGCTTAATATTTACAAACTTGTGAAATCATTGCACAATACACCATGTTTGGGACCCCTGAACAAAATGGTGTGGCTGAGCGTCGTAATCATACTCTAAAAGAAATGGTGAAATGTATGATTAGCACGTCCAAACTACCTGAATCCCTTTGGGGTGAAGCCCTTTTGACTACCATGTAGATCCTAAATAGGGTACTGAGTAAAGTTGTTCCTAAAACACCTTTTGAATTGTGAACTGGAAGAAAACCTAGTTTGAACCACTTTCGGGTTTGGAGTTATCCTGCTGAAGTAAAACTTTATAATTTTTCTGAAACCAAATTGGAACCTAGAACCACTCGTTGTTACTTTGTAGGTTATCCAGAAAAGTCAAAAGGTTATAGGTTTTATTGTCCTGGTCATGGCATAAGGATCGTTGAGGCAGGAAATACGAAGTTTCTAGAGAATGATGTAGGTGATTATATAAGTTCGGGTGAATAGTTTAGAGCTCAAATACATGAGCCTACTTTTGTACCTTTGCTTATTGTGACAAACAAGTTCGTTTATTCTCAGATAGAGGGAGTAGGAGCACAAGCAGATAATGATGCCCCTAATCAGCCTATTAATGTACCTCAACTAGTTGAAGATGTACAACAAACACAACCTCCTAGGCATTCACATAGAGTTAGAAGGTCTACTCTTCCAAATGATTATGTTGTCTTTCTAGGGGAGCAAGATTATGAGCTCGAGGAAATAATTGATCCAATTATATACAACAAGGCAGTCACAAATCCAAAGTCTAGCAAGTGGATTGATGTGATGAAGGAGGAGATGCATTCCATGGAAATCAATTCATCGCGAACCTCATCCGCCAATTCATCACGACATGATAGCTCTGTCTTTCAAACCTTCAAGCACACAACACCGATGAAGTTGACATCGACGAACTGATCAATGATGCAATCAA
The DNA here is from genome assembly GCA_025200525.1 of Camellia lanceoleosa. Lineage (NCBI taxonomy): Eukaryota > Viridiplantae > Streptophyta > Magnoliopsida > Ericales > Theaceae > Camellia > Camellia lanceoleosa. Next base: position 47,783,520 of record CM045760.1, read on the forward strand.
ACATAGTTTTCAGATCACTACAGTGAGAAGCTTCGATGAGGCACTACGAGAACTCTGCTTCGCACCAGAAATTCAGATCATTTCAGATCGTTGCAATCGATTGGTTGAGAGAGATTAGGGTTTAAACACACACACACACACACAGAGTCGATCGATTTCCCTCATATTTAAAATAAGGATGCTTCATAATAAGAATGTGGTAATATTAGATATAAAAAAAAAAAATTTGAAAAATATATATAATCACACCTTAATTAAAAAAGTGTGATTAAAAAAATATAACATAATCACATTTAATTGAAAAGTGACATAAAAAATAAATACTATCACACTTAATTAAATTAGGTGTGATTAAAGTATTAATTTGATTTTTTTAATCACACTTTCATTAAAAGTGTCATTAATCACACCTTCATTAAAAGTGTCATGTTTTAATTTCCTTAGGTGTGATCTTTAAGCATTTTTGTAGTAGGGGCGGTTTTCTTTACAAAGAATAATAAAAATTCTAGTGGTGCTAAATATATAAATATGAAGTATTTCAAAGTTCACAAATAGGTGGATAATTGTGATGTCATTTATGAGCACATTGATACAAAAGACATGTTAGCAATCCTTTCACTAAAAGGCTTAGACCAATTGAGTTTGTTAAACATGTTGAGCACATAGGTATTTTATAGTCTTTTGATGTGCTTGGGTAGAGATATTTTTGTTAAGTATTTGTTTTTGATACATTAATGAGTTAGGTACTGCTACAGTACACGGCTCTCTTTTTTCTTTCCCATTTTACCCCTTTTTTTCCCTCATTCCCGTTGTATAGCGATCCCGGTTTTGACCCGACTCTAGTCCTAACTTAGGTTTAGGACTTTCATATTGTTGTTTACCTCTTTCTTCCCTTGTATCTCTTTGAAATTGGCCTTTGGATTGTTGTGGTTGCATTTGGAATAGGTTGGTTGGTTGTTTTTCCCAAACCTTGTTGTCCAGAATTTTGGCCTTCCGCTCGAGCGGCCATTATTGCGCTCGAGGCGGCTATGTATATTTTGGTAAAATTGACGAGGAAAGATGATATGTACATATTGACTTACCACCGCTCCACTCTAACCGGGCTATGTAGATATTGACTAAATTGACGAGGAAATGGATCAAATTTGTGTGGAGTGAGGCTTGTGAAATATCGTTTCAAGAACTTAAGGTTAGACTTACCACCACTCCAGTTTTGATTATTCTGGAGCGGGGTTTGGATTATTCTGTATATTGTGATGCCTCATGAGAAGATTTGGGTTGCATATTGATGCAAGAGGGGAAAGTAGTAGCCTATGGCTCACTGCAGTTGAAAAACACATGAGAGAAACTACCATACTCACGATCTAGAACTAGCTGCGGTGATTTTTGCCTTGAAAATTTGGAGGCATTATCTGTACGGTGAGAAATTTGAGGTGTTTTCTGATCACAAGAGTCTAAAGTATCTGTTTACTCAGAAAGACTTAAATTTGAGGCAGAGATGGTGGATGGAATTTATAGATGATTATGATTTTGAATTGCATTATCATCCGGGTAAGGCCAATGTTGTGGCCGATGCCTTGAGTAGGAAATCTATTGGTAGTGTGGCTTGTATCGCCATTTGGGAATGGGAAATGTTGGGTACTCTTGGGGAGTTTGACTTACATCTTGGTAAGGCCGTTGAATCTACGGCCTTGTTTGCGATAATTGCCCAACCCACACTTGTGAACCGGGTGTTAGAAGTGCAAGAGAGTGATCTTGAGGTAGAAAACCTCAGGAAGAAGATTCCAGTAGAAAAGTTGAGAGGGGCTTGAGTGCGTATCCCGACCAGAGTGTGAGCTACTGTGACCGTTTGTTCGTGCCGGAGTCTTGCCGAGAGAAGATGCTCTGAGAGTTTCACCATTCACGCCTTACGGTGCATTCGGGAGGCACAAAGATGTATCACGACCTTAGTCGCCAGTTTTGGTGAAGGGGTATGAAGAAAGATGTAGCCGTGTTTGTGTCGAAATGCCTAACTTGTTAGCAAGTGAAGGCCGAGCATCAGAAGCCAACGGGTTTGTTGCAACCCTTACCTATAGCTAAGTGGAAGTGGAAGCATGTCACGATGGATTTTGTTGTGGGCCTTCCGAGGACTCAACGAGGTAGTGATGCCATTTGGGTGGTAGTTGACCGATTGACCAAGTCTGCGCACTTCTTACCTATGTTTGTGAGTGATTCGATAGACTATCTTACCGACTTGTATATCAAGGACATAGTGAGATTGCACGGGGTCCCTATGACGATTGTTTCAGATAGAAATTTCCGTTCTACGGCTCGGTTGTGGCAGAGCCTGCAGAGTGCTTTGGGCACTAGATTGACCTTTAGCGCTGCTTACCATCATCAGATTGACGGGCAGTTCAAGCGTACTATCCAGACCCTTGAGGATATGCTTAGAGGTTGTATCCTTAACTTCAAGGGGTCGTGGGAGAGGCACTTGCCCTTAGTGGAGTTTTCCTATAAGAACAGTTTCCAATTGAGTATCGGCATGGCACCATTTGAGGCCTTGTATGGCCGACCTTATAGATCTCCAGTGTGTTGAGCCAAGGTGGGTGATGTACCTTTGTTGGACCCAGAGTTGGTTCGAGAAATGACGGAGAAGGTTGCACTTATCCGTAAGAGGTTGGTTACAGCTCAAAGTCGCCAGAAAAGTTATGCCAACCATAGAAGCAAACCCTTGTCTTTTGAGGTAGGAGACCATGTGTTTTTGAAAATATCGCCCAAGCAGGGTTTGATGAAATTCGGGAAGAGTGGGAAGTTGTCATCTCGGTTCATTGGTCCTTTTGAGATCCTTGAGCATGTCGGAGAGGTTGCTTATCGGTTGGCGTTGCCACCATAACTTTTCGAAGTGCATGACTTGTTTCATATTAGTATGCTTTGGAAATATGAGCCGGATCCGTCGCATGTGTTAGATTGGACCGACTTGGAGGTAGATGATGATGCCTCGTATGAGAAGAGATTAATAAGGGTCTTGGATAGACGGGATCAAGTCTTGCGTAGCAAGACAATTCTTTTAGTAAAAGTATTGTGGAAGCATCACGGGGATGAGAAAGCGACTTGGGAGCGCAAATTGGAAGTCCGAGAGAAATATCCGGACTTGTTTACTGATATCTAAACATGTATTGAGATTTTGATTATGACAATGAAAAGTATAAGCATTGTATATGTTTGAAACTCTGAGAACATTGTATATGTTATGGGCATTTTGGAAACATGAATTCAATATAAACATTGCATATATTTTTGAGAATGTGAAATATGGTGTATCGTATCACTTTTGAAGGCATTGTATATGCTAGGTGAATTTTGAAAATGTGGGTTTGGTTTAACATTGCAAATGTTTTGAGAAATTGTAAGTTTTATTTTAATTTGGGACTTGTGTATCGAGTCAATGAGAATGGATGACCGGAGAATAGATCATGGTAGTGGATTGTATGAATAGCATTGTTGGGAATGGTATAAATATAATTTTGAACTTGATTTGAAATTTCGGAGGCGAAATTCTTTAAGGGGGGAGATTATAGCGATCCCAGTTTTGACCCGACTCTGGTGGTATTCCTAACTCGGGTTTAGGACTTTCATATTGTTGTTTATCTCTTTCTTCCCTTGTATCTCTTTGAAATTGGTCTTTGGATTGTTGTGGCTGCATTTGGAACAGTTTGGTTGCTTATTGTTCCCAAACCTTGTTGCCCATAATTTTGGCCCTCCGCTCAAACGGCCATTATTGCGCTCAAGCGGGCTATGTACATTTTGGTCCTCCGCTCGAGCGGACTTTCTCGCGCTCGAGCGGAAGTTGCAAACCTTCAGTACTTTGCACATCTGCAAAAGTACTGGAGGGGTGTCTTTCACGCTCGAGCAGCGTTTCCTACGCTTAAGCGGGTGGGCGCTCGAGTGTCCCTTCTAAAGCTCAAGCGGTTGGTCTGTCATCTGCAAAGTTCTAGAGGTGTGTATTTTACGCTTGAGCGGCCCTCTTCTCGCACTCAAGCGGAACAACTCTTTGTGTCTGACACTCGAGTGTGAAACTCTCCGCTCAAGCAGACTACGTGTATATCGCATCACGAAAAGTATTTTTTACATCACTTTTTCAGATCTATCCATCTAAAAACCCTAAAGTGAGACCCTCTCTCTCTAGATTTACACCTGGTTCTAATGGGTTCTCAACCCTTATGCCTTCATTAAAAAGATTAGGCTCCTCAAGATCTTCATTTTCATCCGATTAGAAGTTGGTTTCGGCATTGTTGGAGTTTCACCTTTGCTTGCTTGGTCTTCTAGCTTGAGGTAGGGAATTTTTTATACTTTGTTATGATGTTTAGTTTAGTTATTTATGGATTGTGTAACAATGTTGGGATTTGGGAGTATTTTGAGCTAAACCTAGGTTTGTGTGAAATGTAAAAGAGGGGTTTCGGTGAGAACGAAATAGATGAACTTGGGTTTTGAAAATGGAGTCTTGTTGTGTCAAGTGGGTAATTTTGGTACTTGGGTTAATATTTTGAAAAGGGAGATTTTTCCCTAAAGTGAGTATTATATCTATTTTGTATAAATAGTTGAAATGTATGTTGTAAACATGAAATTGGTCAAGTATTGAAATGGATGGTGAAATTGGATAGATGATATGTCTCATTTTTGGAAATTTTGAATTAATTATCTGTCTTGAGAATATATATATATATATATCTATTTAGAAATACCTGTACTGGGCTATCGGTGGAGGATAGTTTTAATTGTTGTAGAAATTACATGTGGATTAGGTAAATTGAAACTATCCCATGGTTGAACATCATTGAATATGATCATATTGTAAATACATTGTATATGTATGTTTATTTGGGAGGAGAAATGGGATGTACTCTACGTGTCCTTATGTGTTTAAATACATTATATATGTATGACTATGTGGGAAGAGAAAAGGGATGGACTCCATTATAATTAAGTTGGCTGGAGTATCCTGGGTGAAAGTTTCAAAATTTATACATGGGTGCCGATCCCGCGGATGAAATATCCGTAAAATAGCAAATACAAATGTTTACATGGGTGCCGATCTCGCGGACGAAATATCTGTAAAATGGCTATTGGAAGTGTTCATGCATTGATTGTGAAATTATTGAACCATTGAGTTGTAATCTCATTTGGATAATTGAAAGATGGTGAAATTAGTTCATGTATTGAAATAAATTAGAGGAAAATGAATTGGAATACGGACTTGATGTTTTATGATCATATAAGAATGTGAATGTTTTACCCCTAGCATTGTGCATGCAGAATGCACTTATATCTTTGTTAAATTTCATCTATTGTGTTAGAATTATATATACTGGGTTGCGGCTTACCCGACTTGGGAAAAATATTTTCAGGTAATAATGGAATGCCTCCACCAAGGCAATAGCATTGGAGGGGTCTTTGGGAAGCAAGAGCTTCTAGTTTTGTTTTATTTTTTGTATAGCCTTGGACTAAATCTGTACGAGCTAGCCTCCTTTTGTTGTAACCAAGCCAAGACTTGGAAATGTGTAAGCCCGAAGGGCATTTAAATTGTGATAGGCTCTTTGTATTATGAATTTTATGTAATGAAAAGGCTATTTACACTTTGATTTGTACTATTATATATATATATATATGCTTCTGGAATGTATTTATCGTATTTTGAGGGCGTTACACGTTGTATCCTTTTGCTTTTTATCCTGTTAGATATATATGTTGGAAATGGTTATAAATTCTGGGTAAAACCAGAATTTTATCCTAAGTTTGGTCTAATTTTTAGGTGGGCCCCGTGCGTCGTTTTACACGGGTCAAAGTGGTAACGCGTTCTATGCCGCGTCGTGATTCACGTGGTATATTTGGTTGCTCAAAACCATTACCGAGTGAATGGGAAATTGAAGCCAAAGTGTGCTCCATGGAAATGGAGTTTTGGTGGAAATTCCTTATGGTTTGAATAAGGCTTGTCCCACATTGATTTGATGGGAGGTTTTGAAAGGGTTTATAAGGCTTGGGTTTGGTACTTGGGGTGTGCCCCAAGGGGTACCCAAGTGTTTTAGAGGGAGAGGTTATGGGCAAAATAGGCTAGACCCATTGGACTCAAAAATCACCACGCACCCGCACCCAAGCCCAGCCCGCCCGACCGACCTGTTCAACTCGATACTAATCTTTTTGGGCCAAAAACATTTGAAATTAATTTTATTAATTCAAATTAAACTGGTTTGGTTTTATTGTGCATCCAAACAAGGCCCTTCCCGAAATAAACAGGTTTGGTATTAAAGTTCATCCAAACAGGGCCCTTCCCCTTTTTAAACAGAAATAAACTGGTTTGGTTTTATCGCGCACCCACCCAAACAGGGCCCTTCCTGGTTTTATTATCTGTTTAATTTATAACCCAACAGATTCAATTCTGTTTGAATTCAAAGCCAACAGGTATCATACCTGTTCAATTCAAAACCAAGAGCCACCTTTAAATCTATAAATAGGACAACCCCCATTTGGATTTTGTAACTCTAATTTTCGTTCTTCATGATTCTGAAACATTCTCTTCATTTTGCTGCATTTTATTTCTGAAAGAAAGAGTGTAAACACTTAGTGTGTTCGTAAGGCAAACAATTTGTAGTGCTGCTATTGTTTGTAGTAGATCATTTTATCCTGGGAGATAGACGTCCAAATTCTGAAAGCACCGTGGAGAGGACGAATCTGTCTTAAGGACACAGTGTCAAACACTGGACTTGATCAGGTTTTATTTTGAAGAAATTAAATCAAGTAAGTTCTTTATTTATTATTCTGTTTTTATTATTTATTTAAATCAGATTTTAATTTTGTTTTTGTAACAAAATAAAATCAGTTTTATTTATTTATTTATTATTTCAAGTTTGATTTTTGTAATCAAACATATACTCTCCTTTTCTTTATTTCTTTAAATTCTAATTGTTGTTTTGTACACAATAGAATTAAATCTTTTAAATACAGTGAAGATTGTTCTAACAATCTTAAGACAGAATCGTTTTTGATATCTTCATTGTATTTAATTTTCTGTTTTTCAAAGTAATATTCTGGTTGGAAAAACAAATAGTGATTTATGCTATTTGACAGATAGTAGTAATATACTATCTTTTCTTTGACAACTAGTAGTACGATACTGGTGTCATTAACAATTTCAGAATATTATTTGGTATTACAGAAAATTATTTTGGTATTTTATTTTTCCTGTTTTAGTAACAAGGAAAATAAAATTATTTTGCTATTATAATTTATTTTCTAGTTTTAGTAACTAGAATTTATTTTCTAGTTTTGGTAACTAGAAAATTATTGTGTGTTATTCTGATTTTTGTAATCAGATATTTTTGTGGTATTTTATTTTCTAGTTTTAGTAATAAGGGAAATAAAATTATATTATTTTCTAGTTTTAGTAACTAGAAAATTAATTTGTGGTTTAGCTTTCTGATTTTTGTAATCAGATATTATTTCGGTATTTTATTTTTCTAGTTTTAGTAATAAGGAAAATAAAAAATATATTATTAACAAGAAAAATACAATTATTTTGTATTATAATTTATTTTCTGGTTTTAGTAACTAGAAAATTAATTTTATTAATAAATCATGTAACTTTGTGAGTCGGTCACAATTTGTAAATTTTGTACATGACTAACGATTTCGTTTGTAAGATCACTTAATTTTGAACCCTTTGTGAAAAGGTTTTAATTCTTTTGACTTTATCATAGTTATGAGTATACTTGGTAGAATTTGTTTCTAGAGTAAAATATTAGTTTTACAAACTAATTTTATTTTTATTACAATGTGGATTCATAGTCTTGAATTGTTTCTGCATTTGAGGGAATATATATATATATATATATTCACAAGAACATTTTAATGCATATTTAATTTATTTATTTATGTACAAATCAAACTTATTTAATGATGGTATGTTTTGTCATTTTGAAGTTTAAAGTTTAAATGCGTTGGATTTTATTTATGAGTTGAGAATCCTTTTATTTCATGATGCAAGTTATGGGATCATGCATGATTAATTTATTTTGTTAATTCTTTATTTGATGCGTTTGATATGCATGTATGATATCAACTCAAGTTATTTCTTAACAATAATTTCAAGTGATTTGGAATGATAAAATTGTTATGTCGACTTTGGACATAAGCAGTATTTGAATTTTTCTAAATCAATTTTGATGGATGTTTAAACACCATAGAAATTTAAACATGAAGATGTATGTAATTATATCGTTCCGTTTAATTGGGAAGTAATTTAAGAAATCTTTTATGTTGATTATTGGTTTATTTTGAATGAGATGTTTTTAATAATTATTTTACTTACGTAGTAGAAATTGTTAAACCATAAACCATTTTTATTAATATGGGGTGTATCTCTTGCATTAGTTGAGATAATTTAATTTTCTTCTGTCACAAATATTTTTATGACAGTGACATTTATTTATAAATGAGTTACAAGAATGTATACAATCAATTGGGTTTTTGAATTGTTCGTTTCTTAGGCAAAATTTTTATGAGGATATGATTTTGTCACAACATTAATTTTGATTTGTGTAATCATAATTATTTTGGAGTTTTGGATTTGAAATTTATGAATCAAGCACATCATAGGCAACATATGATGAATGGCATGTTACTAAATTTAGGCTTACCACAGAACTTGTGGGGGAAAGCAATATTGTCTGTTAGTTGTATTCTTAATAGAATACCCCACAAGAAAACCAAAAGCATTCCTTATGAATTGTGGAAAGGTCGACCACATTCCTACAAATACTTAAAAGTGTGGGGGTGTTTGGCATAAGTTGAAGTACCTGTTCCTAAAAAGACTAAAATTGGACCAAAAACAGTAGATTGTGTGTTTATTGGTTATGCTCAGAATAGTAGTGCATATCGGTTTCTGACTTATAAATCAGAAATACCTGATATAAATGTGAACACTATTATAGAGTCAAAGAAAGTCAGTGTTTTTGAACATGTCTTTCCTTACTAGAAATGACAGAATTAAGTTCACGAGAAGAACTTATGATTGTACACAAAGTCAAGAGACTAATGACAATCAAACACAAGAGACTAGTAATGGTCTCAACCAATGATTTAACCGATAATGAACCAAGAAGAAGTAAGAGAGCAAGAACATCAAAATCCTTTGGTCCAGATTTTCCGACATACATTAGAAAATGAACCTCAAAGCTTTAAAGCTGACAATGACAGTCTGAAGCACCTTTGTGGAAAGAGGCTGTTAATAATGAAATTGAATCCATTATGCAAAATCATACTTGGGAATTGGTGGATCTTCCACCAGGTTCTAAACCTCTTGGATATAAATGGATATTCAAGAGAAAAATGAAAGCAGATGGTTCAATTGACAAGTATAAAGCAAGACTTGTAGTTAAAGGTTATAGACAAAAGGAAGGTCTGGATTATTTTGACACATATTCCCCTGTGTCAAGAATAACATCCATTTGCATGCTTATTGCAGCGTTGTTTAATTTAGAAATACATCAAATGGATGTTAAGACAGCTTTCTTAAACGGTGATCTAAATGAAGAGATCTATATGGAACAACCCGAAGGGTTTGTAGTATCAGGGCAAGAAAAGAAAGTTTGTCGACTTGTAAAATCCCTTTATGGATTAAAACAAGCACCTAAGCAATGGCATGAAAAATTTGATCATGCAATGCTTACTAATGGGTTTAAGATAAACGAATGTGACAAATGTGTCTATGTTAAAAACACTGACCAAGGCTATGTCATAGTTTGTCTTTATGTGGATGACATGCTCATCATTGGAAGCAGTCAAAACATGATCAAATCAACTAAGCAAATGCTTAACAAAAGATTTGATATGAAAGATATGGGGGTCGCAGATGTTATATTAGGAATGAAAATAACTAAAACATCTGACGGATATGCATTATCTCAATCTCTTTATATTGAGAAAATTCTTGATAAATTTATCAAGGATGATTTGAATTTAGCAAGGACACCTGTAGACATCAGTTTTTATTTATCGAAAAATAAAGGTGATGCAGTGTCTCAGTTAAAATACTCCCAAATCATTGGAAGCCTAATGTACCTAATGAATTGTACTCGTCCTGATATAGCTTATGCTATCAGGAAATTGAGTAGGTACACTAGAAACCCCGGAGAAGACCATTGGAAAGCGATCATTCGGGTTCTTAGATATCTAAGATTCACCCGTGATCATGGTTTGAACTTTACTCGATATCCAGCAGTACTTGAAGGTTATTGTGATGCCAATTAGATATCGGATACTAAAGATTCAAAATCCACAAGTGGATATGTCTTTACTCTAGGAAGGCTATTTGCTTTCTTGAAGTCCACAAAACAAACTTGCATCATACGTTCCACAATGGAATCCGAGTTTATTGCTTTAGACAAAGCGGTGAAGAAGCGAGAATGGCCGTCACTTCTTAGAAGACATTCAATGTGGCCAAAACACATGCCCGACTATTTGCATTCATTGTGATAGTCAATCGCAATAGGCGAGTACGCGTAATCATATGTATAACGGTAAGTCACGACATATTAAATTCGTCGACATAATAATACCGTTAGGCAGTTGTTGTCAAACGGAATAATCTCAATAGATTATATAAAATCTAAAGAGAATATTGCGGATCCGTTTACAAAAGGTTTGACAAAAGAGCTAGTGTATAGTTCATCGAAGGGAATGGGATTAAAGCCTATTACATAAGAGTCGTCATAATGGTAACCCTACTTATATGACTGGAGATCCCAAGAACTAAGTTCAAAGGGACAACTAAGTTATGTATGGCTCACCAGAAATCACCAAGGGATTAAAATTCCCTACTCATTCCTATGGTGAGAGTGATATCTGCAACATATGTTGTCTGCAGGGGCATAAGGATAAGCTTTGCTTATAATGATTACTTATATCTTGATTAAGGCATAACATCAAGACGAGTATAAGAAGATACTCACAATAAGAATCACCTATATGAGTGTTGAACTGGGGCCGGTTCTATGAGAATGAAAGAGGCTACATTCTCTAGAAACACTCATGAAAACCAGGAGCGTTCAAGGCCAAAATAAACACAACAGTGAGAACCACGATGTGTTAGAAAATATTTTGTGTGAAATCTATTGTCTTGGCTTACACAAACGGCTGAACAATTCAAGGCATCGCGTCCATTGGTTAGCCAGTAAGTCCGATAGGTTATCACTAGGGAAGGTTCAAGGCCGAAAACTACCTATCCTGATGCAAGATATTTTCGACTTATGCTCTTTCGTTAAGTTTGCATATTGTTGCATTTCCGTTGTCATCAAATTCCATTCATGTGGGGGATTGTTGGAAATGGTTATAAATTCTGGGTAAAACCAGAATTTTATCCTAAGTTTGGTCTAATTTTTAGGTGGGCCCCGTGCGTCGTTTTACACGGGTCAAAGTGGTAACGCGTTCTATGCCGCGTCGTGATTCACGTGGTATATTTGGTTGCTCAAAACCATTACCGAGTGAATGGGAAATTGAAGCCAAAGTGTGCTCCATGGAAATGGAGTTTTGGTGGAAATTCCTTATGGTTTGAATAAGGCTTGTCCCACATTGATTTGATGGGAGGTTTTGAAAGGGTTTATAAGGCTTGGGTTTGGTACTTGGGGTGTGCCCCAAGGGGTACCCAAGTGTTTTAGAGGGAGAGGTTATGGGCAAAATAGGCTAGACCCATTGGACTCAAAAATCACCACACGCGCGCCGCCGCCGCCCGTCCAGTCGGGCGGGCTGGGCTTGGGTGCGTGGTGTGTGGTTGGGTTGGGCTTGTTCAACTCGATACTAATCTTTTTGGGCCAAAAACATTTGAAATTAATTTTATTAATTCAAATTAAACTGGTTTGGTTTTATTGTGCATCCAAACAAGGCCCTTCCCGAAATAAACAGGTTTGGTATTAAAGTTCATCCAAACAGGGCCCTTCCCGTTTTTAAACAGAAATAAACTGGTTTGGTTTTATCGCGCACCCAAACAGGGCCCTTCCTGGTTTTATTATCTGTTTAATTTATAACCCAACAGATTCAATTCTGTTTGAATTCAAAGCCAACAGGTATCATACCTGTTCAATTCAAAACCAAGAGCCACCTTTAAATCTATAAATAGGACAACCCCCATTTGGATTTTGTAACTCTAATTTTCGTTCTTCATGATTCTGAAACATTCTCTTCATTTCTTTGCATTTTATTTACGAAAGAAAGAGTGTAAACACTTAGTGTGTTAAGAAGGCAAACAATTTGTAGTCTTTGCTATTGTTTGTAGTAGATCATTTTATCCTGGGAGATAGACGCCCAAATTCGAAAGCACCGTGGAGAGGGCGAATCATTTTAAGGACACAGTGTCAAACACTGGACTTGATCAGGTTTTATTTTGAAGAAATTAAATCAAGTAAGTTCTTTATTTATTATTCTGTTTTTATTATTTATTTAAATCAGATTTTAATTTTGTTTTTGTAACAAAATAAAATCTGGTTTTATTTATTTATTTATTATTTCAAGTTTGATTTTTGTAATCAAACATATACTCTCCTTTTCTTTATTTCTTTAAATTCTAATTGTTGTTTTGTACACAATAGAATTAAATCTTTTAAATACAGTGAAGATTGTTCTAACAATATATATATATATATATATGAAAAATCTAGAAATCTCCTAAATATTGATTTGTGATTATGTATCAATTGTAAGCAGTAAATAACAATCCCAATCAAACAATCAAGACAAATCGACACAGCGATTTTGACGTTGAAAAATCACAATTGAAGCACCTCTAATTATGATAAAAAAATCACAGCAAAAGTCACAAAACAATTCACTAGGAAGACATAAATTAATTACACAAGTTTGCTCTCAATTACCTAACGAATCCACGCCTGAATCGAACCGACCCCTATATGCCTCTTCCGACCCCGTCTTCACCTCGCAATTGTCTTGCCCAACGTTGAATCCACAATGTCGATATCGAATCCATGACAATGAGCCACTCCAGAATCTACCAAAGCTTCAGGCCCAAATTCAAGGGAATCCACTGAAGAACAACTCTCTCTTTTGTATTAAATGAAATAAACAATCATTTGATGTATATTTCTCAAACCATGAGTTAAACTCAAACAAAACATCAAAGAAACTAGCAAAGAAACTCTAGACGCAAACCCTAATACCCAAGAAGAAAATCTGGAAGTCGTACCCTAAAAACGGACTAAAACACATATTTCTAGAAAATAAATCCGTGATCTCCGCTCGAGCAAACTGACGCTCGAGCATACCTGCAAGCATTAATTTGCGTGCACCATTGTTATTAGCCTTACTTTAAAAAGTATGGTTGAACCTTGAAATAATTAAATTTTTTTTTTTTCAACTGTCAATCTCAATTACATAGTTTTTATTTACGTATGCAATTATTTAATTAGTTGTTATATATATTTTAATATTATGCATATATACTAGTATGTATGTATGATTATTGTATGTAAAGATAAGTTTCAATTCAACCATGAAAATTAAGTAGTTGATCTTGTGGCAGTGTGGAAACTATTGAATACTAGCATTTAAAGGCATCTGCAGACAGCAAAACATTCAAACTTACACACCAAGAAGTCTGAATAACATAATGCTTAGATTGAAATTTATGCGGGCTATTTATTTTTATTTTTTTTTAAACTATCAACCACCTAACTGCCCCACATCTTAATTTTTGTCATCAATTAGACATTGCTGGCTAGAAAAACGTGCCAAGAATTTTCTGTATCTAAGGCTACAATTTGGTCAGATGAGACGGATTGAGAGTCTATCTAGGCTTAATCTAAAATGTAAAAGGATCTGTCCAAGTTCGAGATTTACTTTTGTCTAAATCCGAGTTTAACTTAAAAGAATTTAGGATTGACTCGGGTTGTCTAAATTCAAACACAAAAATTTATTTTTGATTGTCCTAAATTTTGCACTTTTTTGAAAATAAAAATGAAAAAAATATTCTTACAAATACAAACACAAAAACCATGATTTGAAAATTAGATAATGTGTATCAAAAAAATATAATATATTACATTACAATATGATTTAATTTAAAGATGATAAAATAATATGTAATTTGGGTTTTTGGGTTGCTCAGATTTTGAGAACTCCTACCCAAGCCTTGTCTAATTTAATTCAGGCTGATAAATTTTAGTTTAAATCCTAACCAAGTTTAAAATTATATAGAACAAGCCAAATTGGACTCGAATTGTTTGGGTGAGGCCCCTCTAAGTTACACCCCTAATTCTTTATTCTCAAATCTTTTGTCTTTCTGTCTCATTACACACTAAATATGTAGAAATCTTGATGCACGTCTAGAGACATGATTTAATAATTGAAAATGTATTAAAACAAAGGGAAAAAAAAAATTCAAGGATAGAAAATCCTGTATTGTGTGTTTTGCCAATCTATGTTGAGTCCAATTTTGTTTACACTCAAACAATATACAAATATTTTGATTAGTGTAAACCGATGGGTTTGAGTGAGATCATTACACTTTTTGAGTATAAAAAAAGTCTACATATTTAAATCAATCATATTTTGTTTATTATTCAAATTAATTTTCATCTATATGTCTCGTGTTATTAACTTCGTGATATATGTCCAAATCCAGTTGGTTGAATTTGCAGGCGGGACCGATCATGTCTGAAATTACGACGAAAAAGAGTTTCTTGTAAACTCAAAAATTGAGAGTTACATAGATTTTATTTTTATAAATTAACCTTATCAAAAAGTCTTAGAACCGTTGTGATGTAAAAAAATGATCAAAGTTATTGGATAATTACACTGGTTTTATGCTGGATTACTTGAATCGATTGGCTGGACAATAGAAATTTGGTAAATTTCATTTTTTGATTAATTTGAACAAAATAAATAAGATAATGACTAACACGTACTTATTATTATTTTATAAATTTTGGATACATTAGGAAAAAAAGGGAGAGTCAAATTCTAGTCACTAGATTAACCCATTAATTCTATGAGGACTTACGTATAGGTTTTAATAAGTGAACTTATTGTTCAATAGATCCCTGATAATTAACAATATTTTTCATTAAACATTATTAAAAAGTATTACTAATTGTTAATTTTCAGTGACAGTTCGAAAAAAGCATCACAAAAAACGTCACTAATTTTTAACTTTCAGCAATAATTTAAAAAATTCATCACAGAAAAACGTCACTAATTATAAATTTTAGCAATAATTTATAAAAATTGTGAGAAAAAAAAGCCACTAATTGTTAATTTTTAGCAACATATACAAAAAATTGTTATAAAAAATTATTTTTAATAACAATTTTACTATGACTAAATTTTAATAAGACTTATTGAGAATAAGTTAAATTATTAGAACTTATTGATAATTTATGTATACAGTTGTTATACAAATCATTCTTAAATCCTAATCGTCTTTTTGGAGGCATATATCACAATATAAACTGATTAATAATCTTTTGTAATAATTTTTTTGGGGTGGACATATCAAATGAATTAGAAATTAAAAAAATTAATTACAAATCAATTAAGTGAGAGTAAGACATGTACTTGATACAAGTGAGAATTGTATTTAAAAAAAAAAAACACAAAAAATGGTTGATATATTTGGACAGTGAAATTTCACTGTCATAAATTACACTAAAGCCAAAGAAATTTTACTGTTTTAAAACGGTGAAAATTTTAATTCAGAACTAATAATTGCAAAATTCGGGTATCTATTAGGACTCAAAATTTCAAACTAAAATGGAAAATTTATATGTTATGAGATATATACATTTCTCTAATTAAAAAAAAAAAAGATTTTTGTCTAAAAATTGCAAAATTGAGGACAATGAAAATATAATCATAAACCGTAGCTAATTATTTCATGATTTATAACTTTCAAGAAGAGAATACTAAGTTGTTTTAAAATTCAATTAAAAACAAACATCTCTATGCTAAATTCTATGATTTACGATTTTGATTTGCTATGATATTATTCTATATTTATCTATACTCTACTCTATCATATACATATATATATATATATATAATTAAAAGTAGTGTTTTACCCTTACTTAGGTAGCACATTCTATAGGCTTACTTTTTTTAAAAAATACCACATCAACATGCCTTTTCCATTTACATATAAAATTCTACACAAATTCAATTTCAATTGTAATAACCAATTTAATATGGACTCTATCAGAGAAATACTTATTTTTCATATTTTTTTATTGTATATTTAATTTTGTTATTGTTAGATTTCTTTTATATAGTTGATATTTTAATTTAATTATTATGATATTTGAAAGAAATTTTATCTCAATATACAAATAAATAAATAAATAAGACATAATGTGCTTAATTATGTGCATCACACGGATCAGATAATTTTTTTTTTTTTTTCTAACTTATTGATGTCTTAATATTAATTTATATTTATCATCATCTCATATATATATATAATTAAAAGTAATATTTTTCTCTTACTTAAGTGACACATTCTAAAGGCTTATTTAAAAAAAAAAAAACAAAAAATTACATCAGCATACTTTTTCCATTTATATATAAAGTCTTACACACACTCAATTTCAATTATAATAACTAACTTTATACGGATTCTATTTGAAAAATACTTATTTTTCATATATATAATTATAATTTAATTATTATGATATTTGAAAAATTATCTCGATATACAAATAAATAAATAAATAAGACAGAATATGTTTAATTATGTGCATCACACAGATTAAATTAATTTTTTAAAATTTTTTGTCTATCTTATTGATCTCTTAATATTAATTTATATTTAATTATATATATGTATAACTAGTGTTCACCTTCAAAATTTATCTCTCCTATGTGGCATATCACTACAAGATATATGACTTTTGGCAACCAATTATTTTGGTGTCTGAAATTAGTCTCAATTATTTTGGTTTCTAAAATCATTATTTTGGTCTCTAAATGCTTTCAATGACAAAAATAAATTTGTCACCAAACACGTTGCTAAATTGACTTTTAGCGACGAATTTTTAAAAGTGTTGCTGAAAATGACAATTAACGACCAATTTTCAAAAGTGTTGTTGAAAATGACAATTAACGACCAATTTTCAAGAGTGTTGTTGAAAATGACAATTAACGATGAAATTTATACGGTCACAAAATGTTTGATTTTGTAGAACTAGACATTTAGTAGTTAATAATTCGTCACAAAATGTCCCTATTTAGTCACAAAAAACATGATAATGGCATTTTTAACCACAATTATATTTGATTGCCAAAACATAAATGACTTTCTCTACCACATATTTTCGTCAGTAAAAGTCAAAGTGAGAAAACTTTTTGGAATCGTTTAATTTCATAACTAAAAATTCACAAAAATAAAATTTGCCATCCAATCATTAAAAAAAAAAAAAATTGACATTTACAGAACAAAGGCACTATATTTCCCAAATCATAATGAGTACATAGAAAATAAAATTTTACAAAAATTAAAAGATTTACAGTAGAGGTCACCAGCAATACCTGCTCAAACCATTTTTGCAAGTTAATTGACCTAAATATTAAAAGGATTTCTCCGTCATCTGGGGCATATTCTAGCTTAAGAAAAATACATTATTCAAATGAGTTTGCATCAAGGGTGTTGTTGACGCTTTAGGCCTGAATAATATTGTAAGCATATCCTACTAAGAGAATCATCTTTAGTTGATGTGCCACCAAATTCTTGGTGGCTTCATAGTGGAACACTTATTCATGTTTCCAATTCTTTGCGGGGGTTCATAAACAAACGTAGGCCAAGTGAATGAGAGAATTGTGTCTACGTTGGCAACGGAGTTAGGACCCCAGTAGATTTTGTCGGTAGTGTTAGGTTGTATTTTGAGTCTGGAACCAGTTTTATTTTAGAAAATGTTGCTTTTGTGCAATCTATGAGGTGAAACTTAATTTTCATTTCAAAACTTGATGAGTCTGGTTATTGTTTTAGTTTTGGTAATGGAAAATTTGATTTGTCTTTAAATTCTATTTTGGTTGGGAATGGATGCTTGTGTGATGGTTTATATAAACTAAATTTGTCCCAAAATCAATTTTCTATGAATGTTGAAAGCAGAGGAACTAAAAGATGTTTAACTAAAGAAAACCCATCCATGTCGTGGCATAAAAGACTAGCACATATTTCTAAAGAAAGAATTGAGAGAGTGATTAAAACATATATACTTCCTAACCTTGATTTTCATGACTTTGTTGTGTGTGTGTGGATTGGATAAAAGGAAAAATGACCAAAACAAGGAAACTAGCACTACCAAAAAAAAAAAAAAAGGTTTTAGAGACCAAACTTTAGGGACAAAATTATTTTTTAGGGACCAAATATTTTGGTTGCGAAAAGTGTCGTTATTATATTTTTGGAACGAAAATTAGACATTAGTGGTGAATTATTATCCTTTTAGAACCAAATTTTATTGTCTAAAAAAATAAACCATTTTGAGACCAAATTATTTTGCCCCTAAAAGTCTATCTATTAGTGACATTTTCAAAATTTTGTCGCTAAAAGTCTTGTTTTTGACTTTTCGGGACGACCTTTTAGTGACTATCCTCATGACGATAGAAATTGGTCCCTAAATGTCTTTTGTAACAAAAATTTCACTTTTAGAGACCAAAACATTTGGTCTCTAAAATTCTTATATGTTGTAGTGTAGGATCCACACGTAGCAAAAACCTTTTAGAAATTATGCACACTGACATTTGTGGGCCTTTGTCTGCCACTTTGTGGGGGAAAAGAATATTTTATCACTTTCATAGATGACTACTCACGTTATGGTTTTGTTTATCTAATTCATAATAAATCTGAATCTCTTGAAAATTTTAAGATTTATAAAACCAACGTTGAAAAACAAACTGGCAAAGTGATCAAAATTATTAAATCTGACCGTAGAGGTCAATATTATGGTAAACATGGTGATTTTAGTCAATGTATGAGACCTTTTGCTTAATATTTACAAACTTGTGAAATCATTGCACAATACACCATGTCTGGGACCCCTGAGCAAAATCGTGTAGCTGAGCGTCGTAATCGTACTCTAAAAGAAATGGTGAAATGTATGATTAGTACGTCCAAACTACCTGAATCCCTTTGGGGTGAAGCCCTTTTGACTACCATGTATATCCTAAATGGGGTACTGAGTAAAGTTGTTCCTAAAACACCTTTTGAATTGTGAACTGGAAGAAAACCTAGTTTGAACCACTTTCAGGTTTGGAGTTATCCTGCTGAAGTAAAACTTTACAATTTTTCTGAAACCAAATTGGAACCTAGAACCACTCGTTGTTACTTTGTAGGTTATCCAGAAACGTCAAAAGGTTATAGGTTTTATTGTCCTGGTCATGGCATAAGGATCGTTGAGGCAGGAAATACGAAGTTTCTAGAGAATGATGTAGGCGATTATATAAGTTCGGGTGAATAGTTTAGAGCTCAAATACATGAGCCTACTTTTGTACCTTTGCTTATTGTGACAAACAAGTTCGTTTATTCTCAGATAGAGGGAGTAGGAGCACAAGCAGATAATGATGCCCCTAATCAGCCTATTAATGTACCTCAACTAGTTGAAGATGTACAACAAGCACAACCTCCTAGGCATTCACATAGAGTTAGAAGGTCTACTCTTCCAAATGATTATGTTGTCTTTCTAGGGGAGCAAGATTATGAGCTCAAGGAAATAATTGATCCAATTATATACAACAAGGCAGTCACAAATCCAAAGTCTAGCAAGTGGATTGATGTGATGAAAGAGGAGATGCATTCCATGGAAATCAATTCATCGCGAACCTCATCCGCCAATTCATCACGACATGATAGCTCTGTCTTTCAAACCTTCAAGCACACAGCACCGATGAAGTTGACATCGACGAACTGATCAATGATGCAATCAAACATAGTTTTCAGATCACTACAGTGAGAAGCTTCGATGAGGCACTACGAGAACTCTGCTTCGCACCAGAAATTCAGATCATTTCAGATCGTTGCAATCGATTGGTTGAGAGAGATTAGGGTTTAAACACACACACACACACACACACAAAGTCGATCGATTTCCCTCATATTTAAAATAAGGATGCTTCATAATAAGAATGTGGTAATATTAGATATAAAAAAAAAAAAATTTGAAAAATATATATAATCACACCTTAATTAAAAAAGTGTGATTAAAAAAATATAACATAATCACATTTAATTGAAAAGTGACATAAAAAATAAATACTATCACACTTAATTAAATTAGGTGTGATTAAAGTATTAATTTGATTTTTTTAATCACACTTTCATTAAAAGTGTCATTAATCACACCTTCATTAAAAGTGTCATGTTTTAATTTCCTTAGGTGTGATCTTTAAGCATTTTTGTAGTAGGGGCGGTTTTCTTTACAAAGAATAATAAAAATTCTAGTGGTGCTAAATATATAAATATGAAGTATTTCAAAGTTCACAAATAGGTGGATAATTGTGATGTCATTTATGAGCACATTGATACAAAAGACATGTTAGCAATCCTTTCACTAAAAGGCTTAGACCAATTGAGTTTGTTAAACATGTTGAGCACATAGGTATTTTATAGTCTTTTGATGTGCTTGGGTAGAGATATTTTTGTTAAGTATTTGTTTTTGATACATTAATGAGTTACCATTTTAGATATTCACTACAAGAAAATGCACAATTGGCGACTAAAAAAAGGATTTTCGTCGCTGAAAGTAGTGGAAATGGCGACTAAAATCAGTTTAGTCGCCAAAGCTGAGAACTTTTGCCGACTAAACTACTTTAGTCGCCGAATATAGATCTTTTAGCGACTAAAAGTCGGTTTAGTCGCCGAATATAGTAGTTTTAGCGACTGAAAAAATTTTAGTAGCTAAAAGGCACGGTTTTTGGCGACAAAAACCATTTAGTCGCCAAATCTATAGGTTTTCGCGACTAAAAAAAACTTTAGTCGCCGAATATAGGTGTTTTACCGACAAACACATTTTTAGTAGCTAAACCTGGACAAGTGGCGACTAAAATTGATTTTAGTCGGCAAAACTCGAGCTTTTGGCGACAAAAAAATGAGTTTAGTCGCCGATTGTAGTTATTCTGGGCGGAAATTCAAGTTTTTAGCGACAAAACAGAATTTAGTAGCCAAAAGGCATATAATTGGCGACTAAAATTCATATTTAGTCGCCAAAAGTCCTCCCATATTTTTTTTAGTAAATACTTTAATTTTTACATTAAATAACATTAAATAAAAATAATTATTTATATATAGAGTTTGTACTAAAACCGGAAAATTTAGTATATAAATAATATTTGTTGCATTGATATTCGCGTGAGATTGTAGTGGCATAGTGGGGAAAAGAGTGTTGCTGAAGGTTGACAAACATGGGAAATGGATGGTCATAGGTTCGAAACTTGGTAGGCACCGCGCGGGGCAAAAAAATTTTTTTTTTAAAAAGACTTTCAGCGACTAAAGTCATTAGTCGCTAAAGGTAAAAATAATAAAATAAAAAATTAACTATTGGCGACAAATGGTTTAGTCGCCAAAGGTAGCATTCCAAAAACTGAAATTGACTATTGGCGACAAATGGTTTAGTCGCTGAAGAGCTGACCTTTGGCGACTAACAGATTTTTAGTCGCCAAAGGCATCCGCGACCATATTTTGGCGACAAAATGGGCGACTAAAACTTTTAGTCGGGGAAAGTGGATTTGTGACATTTGGCGACTAAAATGCGACCTTTGGCGACTAAAAATTTAGTCGCCAAAGGTGTTTTTTTTTGTAGTGATTAAAATTTGAGGTGTTGACTCTCATTTTATCTACAATTGTAACGAGTTGAATCAAATTGAATTT
This sequence comes from Camellia lanceoleosa, assembly GCA_025200525.1. NCBI lineage: Eukaryota > Viridiplantae > Streptophyta > Magnoliopsida > Ericales > Theaceae > Camellia > Camellia lanceoleosa. The sequence continues at coordinate 47,805,412 of CM045760.1, forward strand.
ATACTTTAATCTCAGTTGGAGATTTATTTTAAATTATTAAACTCCATTCATATTGGACCCAATTGATTAAATTGTAACCCGTTAGTAACCATGTAATAGTTTTGTGGTTTTATTATTATTATTATTTGATTACCATAAAAGAGTTGTGAATATTTATGGTTTATACCATTAAACAAAATATATTTTCTGGTGAGAAAATATTATATTTACTTTTGTCATTAAAGATGTTGAAATGTAATTTTAAATTGATATATATATATATATATATAATCAACGGTGTCATATAACAATCCATACATTTAGCAAACAATAACCATCATTTACTTTAAAAATTCACCAATTCAATTTTTTTTTTTTTTAAATCAGGAAAACTTTATTTTTTAATTACAAATACTATAATATAGTGTATGGTTAACTCAAATGAAATAAAATGATCATGTTTTAGCCTCTTTATAAAATAATTACTCCCTTATAACGCTGAACGATCATTTAATTTTTATCTTGTTTATCAATTTTTTAGGGAACAAAATATGAAAGTGAACATTATGGTATAATAATTACTTTATTTTACTTTATTTTAGTAAATCATACATCACATAAAAGATTTATTTTTTTAAACAAAATTAACAGGCCTAAAGCAGCCCAATCAAGAACAAGCCAGTAACCCCATTCAATATTTTTGTCGCCTTCGCTTAAATTTATATTTAAATTACAGTCAACAATATTTAAATATATATATCTTACTATTATATATAAGAGGCAGTGAGGTATTGCTACAGTACACGGCTCTCTTTTTTTCTTTCCCATTTTACCCCTTTTTTTCCCTCCTTCCCGTTGTATAGCAATCCCGATTTTGACCCGACTCTGGTGGTATTCCTAACTTGGGTTTAGGACTTTCATATTGTTGTTTACCTCTTTCTTCTCTTGTATCTCTTTGAAATTGGCCTTTGGATTGTTATGGTTGCATTTGGAACAAGCTGGTTGCTTGTTTTTCCCAAACCTTGTTGTCCAAAATTTTGGCCTTCCGCTCGAGTGGCCATTATTGCGCTCGAGTGGGCTATGTATATTTTGGTGAAATTGACGAGGAAAGATGATATGTACATATTGACTTACCACCGCTCCACTCTAACCGGGCTATGTAGATATTGACTAAATTGACGAGGAAATGGATCAAATTTGTGTGGAGTGAGACTTGTAAAATATCGTTTCAAGAACTTAAGGTTAGACTTACCACCACTCCAGTTTTGATTATTCTGGAGCGGGGTTTGGATTATTTTATATATTGTGATGCCTCATGAGAAGGTTTGGGTTGCGTATTGATACAAGAGGGGAAAGTAGTAGCCTATGGCTCACTGCAGTTGAAAAACACATGAGAGAAACTGCCCTACTCACGATCTAGAACTAGCAACGGTGATTTTTGCCTTGAAAATTTGGAGGCATTATCTGTATGGTGAGAAATTTGAGGTGTTTTCTGATCACAAGAGTCTAAAGTATCTGTTTACTCAGAAAGACTTAAATTTGAGGCAGAGATGGTGGATGGAATTTATAGATGATTATGATTTTGAATTGCATTATCATCCGGGTAAGGCCAATGTTGTGGCCGATGCTTTGAATAGGAAATCTATTAGTAGTGTGGCTTGTATCGCCATTTGGGAATGGGAAATGTTGGGTACTCTTGGGGAGTTTGACTTATATCTTGGTGAGTCCGTTGAATCTGCGGCCTTGTTTGCGATAATTGTCCAACCCACACTTGTGAACCGGGTGTTAAAAGCGCAAGAGAGTGATCTTGAGGTTGAAAACCTCAGGAAGAAGATTCCAGTAGAAAAGTTGAGAGGGGCTTGAGTGTGTATCCCGACCAGAGTGTGAGATACTGTGACCATTTGTTCGTGCCGGAGTATTGCCGAGAGGAGATACTCTGAGAGTTTCACCATTCACACCTTGCGGTGCATCCGAGAGGCACAAAGATGTATCACGACCTTAGTCGCCAGTTTTGGTGAAGGGGTATGAAGAAAGATGTAGCCATGTTTGTGTCGAAATGCCTTACTTGTTAACAAGTGAAAGCCGAGCATCAGAAGCCAACGGGGTTTGTTGCAACCCTTACCTATAGCTGAGTGGAAGTGGAAGCATGTCATGATGGATTTTGTTGTGGGCCTTCCAAGGACTCAACGGGGTAGTGATGCCATTTGGGTGGTAGTTGACCGGTTGACCAAGTCTGCGCACTTCTTACCTATGCGCGTAAGTGATTCGGTAGACTATCTTGCTGACTTGTGTATCAAGGACATAGTGAGATTGCACGGGGTCCTTATGACGATTGTTTCAGATAGAAATTTGCATTCTACGGCTCAGTTGTGGCAGAGCCTGCAGAGTGCTTTGGGCACTAGATTGACCTTTAGCGCTGCTTACCATCTTCAGACTAACGGGCAGTTCGAGCGTACTATCCAGACCCTTGAGGATATGCTTCGAGGTTGTATCCTTAACTTCAAGGGGCTGTGGGAGAGGCACTTGCCCTTAGTGGAGTTTGCCTATAAGAAAAGTTTCCAGTTGAGTATCGGCATGGCAGCATTTAATGCCTTGTATAGCCGACCTTATAGATCTCCAGTGTATTGGGTCGAGGTGGGTAATGCACCTTTGTTGGACCCAGAGTTGGTTCGAGAAATGACGGAGAAGGTTGCACTTATCCGTAAGAGGTTGGTTACAGCTCAGAGTCGCTAGAAAAGTTATGCCGACCATAGAAGCAGACCCTTGTCTTTTGAGGTAGGAAACCATGTGTTTTTGAAAATATCACCCAGGCGGGGTTTGATGAAATTCGGGAAGAGTGGGAAGTTGTCCCCTCGGTTCATTGGGCCTTTTGAGATCCTTGAGCGTGTCGGAGAGGTTGCTTATCGGTTGGCGTTGCCACCATAACTTTTCGGAGTGCGTGACTTGTTTCATATTAGTATGCTTTGGAAATATGAGCCGGATCCGTCACATGTGTTAGATTAGACCGACTTGGAGGTAGATGAGGATGCCTCGTATGAGAAGAGATCGATAAGGGTCTTGGATAGACGGGATCAAGTCTTGCGTGGCAAGACAATTCCCTTAGTAAAAGTATTGTGGAAGCATCACGGGGTTGAGGAAGCAACTTGGGAACACAAATTGGAAGTCCGAGAGAAATATCCGGACTTGTTTACTGATATCTAAACATGTATTGAGATTTTGATTATGACGATGAAAAGTATAAGCATTGTATATGTTTGAAACTTTGAGAACATTGTATATGTTATGGGCATTTTGGAAACATGAATTCAATATAAACATTGCATATATTTTTGAGAATGTGAAATATGGTGTATCGTATCAATTTTGAAGGCATTGTATATGCTAGGTGAATTTTGAAAATGTGGGTTTGGTTTAACATTGCAAATGTTTTGAGAAATTGTAAGTTTTATTTTAATTTGGGACTTGTGTATCGAGTCAATGAGAATGGATGACCGGAGAATAGATCATGGTAGTGGATTGTATGAATAGCATTGTTGGGAATGGTATAAATATAATTTTGAACTTGATTTGAAATTTCGGGGACGAAATTCTTTAAGGGGGGAGATTATAGCGATCACGGTTTTGACCCGACTCTAGTGGTATTCCTAACTCGGGTTTAGGACTTTCATATTGTGGTTTACCTCTTTCTTCCCTTGTATCTCTTTGAAATTGGCCTTTGGATTGCTGTGGTTGCATTTGGAACAGCTTGGTTGCTTATTGTTCCCAAACCTTGTTGTCCAGAATTTTGGCCCTCCGCTCAAACGGCCATTATTGCGCTCAAGCGGGCTACGTACATTTTGGTCCTCCGCTTGAGCAGACTTTCTCGCGCTCGAGCGGAAGTTGCAAACCTTCAGTACTTTGCACATCTGCAAAAGTACTGGAGGGGTGTCTTTCACGCTCGAGCAGCGTTTCCTACGCTTGAGTGGGTGGGTGCTCGAGCGTCCCTTCTTAAGCTCAAGCGGTTGGTCTGTCATCTGCAAAGTTCTAGAGATGTGTATTTTACGCTTGAGCGGCCCTCTTCTCGCACTCAAGCGGAACAACTCTTTGTGTCTGACACTCGAGCATGAAACTCTCAGCTCAAGCGGACTACGTGTATATCACATCACGAAAAGTATTTTTTACATCACTTTTTCAAATCTATCCATCTAAAAACCCTAAAGTGAGACCCTCTCTCTCTAGATTTCCTCCTGGTTCTAATGGGTTCTCAACTCTTATGCCTTCATTAAAAAGATTGAGCTCCTCAATATCTTCATTTTCATCCGATTAGAAGTTGGTTTCGGCATTGTTGGAGTTTCACCTTTGCTTGCTTGGTCTTCTAGCTTGAGGTAGGGAATTTTCTATACTTTGTTATGATGTTTAGTTTAGTTATTTGTGGATTGTGTAACAATGTTGGGATTTGGGAGTATTTTGAGCTAAACCTAGATTTGTGTGAAATATAAAAGAGGGGTTTCGGTGAGAACGAAATAGATGAACTTGGCTTTTGAAAATGGAGTCTTGTTGTGTCAACTGGGTAATTTTGGTACTTGGGTTAATATTTTGAAAAGGGAGATTTTGCCCTAAAGTGAGTATTATATCTATTTTGTATAAATAGTTGAAATGTATGTTGTAAACATGAAATTGGTCAAGTATTGAAATGGATGGTGAAATTGGATAGATGATATGTCTCATTTTTGAAAATTTTGAATTAATTATCTGTCTTGAGAATATATATATATCTGTTTAAAAATACCTATATTGGGCTATCGGTGGAGGATAGTTTTAATTGTTGTAGAAATTGCATGTGGATTAGGTGAATTGAAACTATCCCATGGTTGAACATCATTGAATATGATCATATTGTAAATACATTGTATATGTATGTTTATTTGGGAGGAAAAAGGAGATGTACTCCACGTGTGCTTATGTGTTTAAATACATTGTATATGTATGACTGTGTGGGAAGAGAAACGGGATGGACTCCATTATAATTAAGTTGGCTAGAGTGTCCTGGGTGAAAGTTTCGAAATCTATACATGGGTGCCGATCCCGCGGATGAAATATCCGTAAAATGACAAATACAAATGTTTACATGGGTGCCGATCTCGCGGATGAAATATCTGTAAAATGGCTATTGGAAGTGTTCATGCATTGATTGTGAAATTGTTGAACCATTGAGTTGTAATCTCATTTGGATAATTGAAAGATGGTGAAATTAGTTCATGTATTGAAATAAATTAGAGGAAAATGAATTGGAATATGGACTTGATGTTTTATAATCATATAAGAATGTGAATGTTTTACCCCTAGCATTGTGCATGCAGAATGCACTTATATCTTTGTTAAATTTCATCTATTGTGTTAGAATTATCTATATTGGACTGTGGCTCACCCGACTTGGGAAAAACATTTTCAGGTAATGATGGAATGCCTCCACCAAGGCAATAGCATTGGAGGGATCTTTGGGAAGCAAGAGCTTCTAGTTTTGTTTTATTTTTTGTATAGCCTTGGACTAAATCTGTATGAGCTAGCCTTCTTTTGTTGTAACCAAGCTAAGACTTGGAAATGTGTAAGCCCGAAGGGCATTTAAATTGTAATAGGCTCTTTGTATTATGAACTTTATGTAATGAAAAGGCTATTTACACTCTAATTTGTACTATTTCATATATATATATATATATATATATGTGTGTGCTTATTGAATGTATTTATCGTATTTTGAGGGCGTTACACATTGTATCCTTTTGCTTTTTATCCTGTTAGATATATATATGAAAAATCTAGAAATCTTCTAAATATTGATTTGTGATTATGTATCAATTGTAAGCAGTAAATAACAATCTCAATCAAACAATCAAGACAAATCGACACAGCGATTTTAACGTGGAAAAATCACAACTGAAGTGCCTCCAATTATGATAAAAAATCACAGTAAAAGCCACAAAACAATTCACTAGGAAAACATAAATTAATTACACAAGTGTGCTCTTAATTACCTAACGAATCCACGCCCGAATCGAACAGACCCCTATGTGCCTCTTCCGACCCCGTCTTCACCTCGAAATTGTCTTGCCCAACGTTGAATCCACAATGTTGATATCGAATCCAGAACAATGAGCCACTCCAGAATCCACCAAAGCTTCAAGCCCAAATTCTACAGAATCCACCGAAGAACAACTCTCTCTTTTGTATTGAATGAAATAAACAATCCTTTAATGTATATTTCTCAAACCATGAGTTAAACTCAAACAAAACATCAAAGAAACTAGCAAAGAAACTCCAGATGCAAATCCCAATACCCAAGAAGAAGATCTGGAAGTCGTACCCTAAAAACGGACTGAAACACATATTTATAGAAAACAAATCCGTGATCTCTGCTCGAGCAAACTGATGCTCGAGCGCAGAAAGTTCCGTTCTAGTTAAAAAACACAACTTCCAGTACTTTTGTAGACAATTCAAACTTTTAGAATTAAAGATTCGCTGCTCGAACGCACAAATGACCGCTTGAGCGAGCAAGCAACTTCAAAGTGGCAAATATGAAAGAATTAACTCCTGAAATATCTCTGCAAGACACAATTCAGGTTGAATTCGCATATAAAAACTCATACACTCACTGTAATAAAAGTTGAACAAAATTACAATTGAAAGGAGTCTTATCAAATGGGATTGTCAAAAATAAAAACCTCATAATATATATATGGTTTGCTTAAAAAACTAATATTTTAGTTCCACTGTATTGTTTTGATTTTTTGTTCTGTTATATATATACATATATGTAGGTTGGTTAACAAATAATACTTTGGGTTTGTTTGGTTTATATTTTAAGATCTAATTTTTGAGAAAAATATAATTTTTGAAATTTTTAAAAAAAATTTTTTGTTTAATTCAAATTTTTAAATTTTTTTTTTCTAAAATCATTTTCTCTCTTACACATCAATCATTCAATTTTTTTTTTCTCTTGTTTTTCCTTTTCAATCACTTTTTTTCTCACACACATCTACTCAACTATAACAAAATATCAAATCATTCCAAACTCTCAAACTCCAAAACTATTTTCCAAACATAAACCAAACAAATCAAAAAAAAATTCTAAAATTTCCCTTCAAATTTTTATATCTACTCAACTATAATAAATTATCAAATCATCTCAAACTCTCACATTTCAAAATTATTTTTTTTTTACTATTATAAATAAGTGGCAGTTAGATGCTGCTACAGTAGATGACTCTCTTTTATTTCTTCCCATTTTCCCCTTTTTGTGTTTTGTCTTATTAGATATATATTTGGTTTGGTTCGGCTAAAAACTAATATTTTAGTTCATTCTAATTTGATTACCTTGCAATCTACATCTAGGTATAATCATTACATTTAGATAATTTCAATGTGCAAAAAGAATCAAAAAGTTATATTGCAGTGGAAAGTTACTTGGTTTACTTTTGGAGTTGTGGTTTTAATAAAAAAAAAAAATAATTTTTTTAAAAACTCATAATTAAATATATATAATTTAAAATTTTAATTTAAAAATTATTTTCAAAATACATTATATATGTTACCCATAGTTTAAAACTCAATTCAAAACTTTTTTCAAAATTTATAATCAAACTCTTTTTGAAAAAATAATTTTTTATTTTTTTTTAAAAATATTTTTTTATTTTTATTTTTGAAGAAAAATATATTTTTTTATTTTTTCTATTTTTTCAAAAAATTATTTTGTTATTTTTGTAAGTATTGGCCAAACAATTTTTTGTGATTTAGATATAGACGGGTGATCCAAAAAAAAATTAAATTTTTAAAAAAAAGAATAAATATGTAAAAAAAAAAGTATAAAAAAGTATAAAAAATTAAAAATATATATATTTGAAATATTAAAAAATATTAAAAAATAAAATAAAATATTTGAAATAAAAATAATAAAAAATATATATTTAAAATAAAAAATAATAAATTTTTCTTAAAATTTTTTAAATATTCAAAAAAATAAATCCAAAAAAATTTCAAACTACAACTCAAAACTCAAAACTCAAAATACAATTCAAAACTCTTTTCAAAACTTTGTAATCAAACAATTTTTCTCTTTTCAAAACTCAAAATACAACTTGACACTTAAATCAATATTCTAAAATTAAACCAAATGGAGCCAATGTAGCGTTTGGTTAAATTTTGGAATCATGATTTTAACCAAAAAAAAAAAAAAAATTAAAACTCTTTTTAAAACTCATAACTAAACAAAGTTTAAAAAATATATTTTTTATTTTATTCTTTAAAATTATTTTTTATTTTTTATTCTTTTGAAAAAATAAATTTTTCATAAAATAAATTTTTTATTTTTATACTTTGAAGCAATTTTTTTTATATTTTTTATTTTTGAAGAAAAATAATATATATTTTTTTAAAGTATTGGCCAAATAATTTGTTATAATTTAGATATATAGGCAATCCAGTTTTTAAAATTTTTTTAAAAAATTAAATATTTAAAAAATATAAAAAATTTAAATGCAAATATTTAAAATTACGAAAATAAGAAAATATGTAAAATAAAAATTATATATTTAAAATAAAAAAATAATTTTTTAAATATTTTAAAAAAATACATTGCACAAACGTAGTAATTACAACACGCGTTAAAAAAATCGAAAAAATATTTACCCTAAAAAATAAATTTAAGAAAGTATTTAAATATTTTAAAAAAGAAACCCAAGACAATTTCAAAATACAACTCAAAACTCAAAATTGTTTTCAAAACTCATAACCAAATATGTTTTTTCTTGTCAAACTCATTTAAAAACTTATCTTTCAAAACACAACTTCAATTTAATTATTTTTTTCATCTTCTCATATGTTGAGTTACATGTTTAATTACATTATGATCTTTCATAGATTATTCATTTATTAATGTTATACCTCTTTTTCTTAATATTTATTTTTTTTATCAGTAAAAATAAGCTTTATTGATGAAAAAACATACAAGGTATGAAAAAATACATTAATAAAGAGATGGCTGCAAAAAGTATCACAATGACACACCAAGATCCCAACCAGGTTAGCACCAAGATGCACACCAAATCATCTGCTAGCACTACCTCCAAGCTTCAAGTTAGTGAGTAACCAACATACAAAGCAAACAAACAGGAAAACACAAAAACAACCCTAAAACTAGCAACCTATAGAATCAAACCAATGACAAATCACCCCTATCAACCTATAATCTCCACCTAGCAAACAACAATAGTGGCAAAGCCCACACTTCAACCCATAACAGATCATAAACAGCAGCAAAATTGCAAAAAAAAACACAACAGAACCAAATGGCAAAAAGCAGCATCAATCTAACTAAAACCAGCATAGCCAGCAACACCTCCACCTTATCAGCATTGAATTGAATTAAAACAAGAATGGAAACCAGCAGAATGCCATCCACCACCACTTCAATCAAGCTATGATCCTATCAAGATTATTGACAATGTCCTCCACTGAATACTGCAAACCTGTAGGACTTTGCTTACTCCATAGTGCTACCCCTATTTTCACCAACTCAGCTAATTCAAGCCCATCAACATTCTTTTCGTGAAAAAAGGCACTCATTCCTAGCCTTCCAAATTGACCACATAACAGCTAGGGGAATAGCTTTTTCTTAATATTTATAATATCATACTAACACTTAATTATATATTTCGTATTATACCTCCAAATTTACCATTGGCACCGTGATCGTGCAATGCACGATCAGCTCAAAACTAGTATATATATATATATAACTTTTAGTGTGATGCTTGAGGCCTTGAAATGCCTCGAATTTTTATTTATTTATTTATTTATTTTTGGGTTGTGTTGGTTTGATTTTCCTTCTTTTTTTCTTTTTTTTTTTTTTTGTTACAAGGGTGATTATGTGTATGTGTATGTGTATGCTAAAAAAATAGACATCTCGTACCAATTCAGTCAGTGTCGTTTGATAAGGTGAGTGAGTTGGGTTAATCAATCAATTTTATCACCAAACCAGTCTAACCCAACTCACTCACCTTATCAAACGACACTGGCTGAGTTAATGCGGGAAGTCTAATTTTTTAGTACACCCCTACATATAACTACCTTTCTAAAAAAAAAAATTAAACCAAACCAAATCAAACTAATACAATAAAAAAAAATAAAATTGATTCACCACTTTCAAACCCTCGTTAACATCACCGCATTCATCTTTTGCTCCACGTAGAATGGCAAAACGATTAGAGGTACACCATGCACGGTACCCTCTAGTGTCGAGTTCCACCCGCAGTGAGTCAAAAATCCACCTGTGGCATAGTGGCTTAGCACATCAATCTGCAGTGCCCATGACAGCACTGCCAGACCTCCACCTTGTCTTCTCTCCAAGAACTCTTTTGGCAAGAAACTCAAAGGATCATTTTGGCTTTGTGCATTGAAAAAACCAACACTAGCAGACTTGTCACTAGGGCTTCTCACAACCCACAAAAATCTTTGGCCACTCAGTTCCAAACCCAATGCTAGCTCATTGAGTTGGTCATGAGAAAGAGTCCCACCACTTCCAAATGATACAAACAAAACTGAATTTCTTGGTTGACTATCTAACCATTACAAACACTTAGACTGGTCCAACCCATCACTCGAATCGACTTGGATGAGCGGTCCAATTCGATAAACCGATGGCTTGTCTGGTTCTTCAGCCTGCAAAGCTTTTATAGTTTCCTCTTCCATGTCTACGAAGCTATTCACAATTATGCCCTCGGCTGAACGAAACTGCTTTACATTGTTAATCAGCTTCTTGTATGCGTTCACTGATCGGTCTTGAAACGATTCAGGGAGATCTCTACCCTAAACTGGTACACAACCAGGGAGTTGTACTGGTTCAGGTAAGTCTCTATACTCAACTGTAACCATCTCAAATTTAGGCAAAATAGCAAAACAATGGCTGGGGAAGGGAAGAACAAGTAAGGTGAGATGTTGAATTCCTTGGCTACGTCGATGGCAGCGATGCCGAATGTATTAACGACGAGAGAAACCAAACGGGTAGTGGTGGTTAATGAAGATAAAGTGTGTTTGAGGGAAGGGAAAGAGAGAGCAATGGTGAGGAAGATTTGGGATTGGGAAGTAGTATTGAGAGGGTCATTGGGTAGGTCAACGAGTGGGAGGAAAATGTGGTGGATGGTTTTGGGGAGTGTTTGGAGGACTATTTTTTTCAGTTTTGGTGGCAAAAAAATAGGAGCATAGATCCTCTACCATGCCTTCCTGCGGCATTCCCTGCCATTGTTCAAAACGACGTCATTTTTTTTTTTCATTTCATTTGCTTGAACCCCTAACTCGTTGAGAGAAGCAGAAGTGAACCAGATAAACTGATGGCTTGTCTGGTTCTTCAGCTTGCAAAGCTTTTATAGTTTCCTCTTCCATGTCTACGAAGCTATTCACAATTATGCCCTCGGCTAAACGAAACTGCTTTACATTGTTAATCAGCTTCTTGTATGCGTTCACTGATCGGTCTTGAAACGATTCAGGGATGTAAGAGAAACACTAGTTTGAGAGAGAGAGAAAGAGAGAGATAGAGACTGAATGCTTCTCAGTATATTGATATGTGTTATTATGTTTACAATGGAAGAATGTTCTTCCTTTTATAGAGAGAAAGGGGGAGACATGTACAATAAATAAGTTGGGCACTAAATGTGCACTAACCGGTAATGGAGCCGAAAGCTTGCACTATATATATGCACTACACTATTATATAGATGCACTATATATGCACTACACTATTATATAGATGCACTACACTATAAAGTATATGCACTACACTATAAAGTATAAGATAAATATATTAACAGCCCCTCGCAAACTCAAGGAGGGTAGGCATCGACTGAGTTGAGTTTGGAAACCAGATCACGGAAACGGCCAGGAGGATGAGCCTTGGTGAAAATATCAGCAGGTTGATCGGCAAAAGCAATAGGGAGAAGATGAACAGTACCACGTGTAACATGCTGTCGAATGAAATGGCAATCAATCTCAATATGCTTTGTGCGATCATGAAACACATCATTGTGAGCAATCTGAATGGCACTCAGATTGTCGCAATAAAGAGAGGTAGCGCCAGAAGAGGAAACACCCATATCAGTGAGGAGCCAGCGAAGCCAGAGAAGTTCCTGAGTGGTATCAGCAAGAGCTCGGTATTCAGCTTCGGTGCTAGAACGGGCAGTGAGGGATTGTTTCTTGCTACGCCAAGTAATAAGAGAATCCCCTAAGAAGAAACAAAAACCCGTGGTGGAGCGTCGGTCCGTAGGATCCCCAGCCCAATCAGCATCAGAAAAGGCACGCAGATCAAGAGAGGAGGAAGCAGAGTAGTGAAGGCCATGGAACATAGTGCCCTTGAGATAGCGAAGGATGTGGAGGAGAGCGGTATAGTGGGGAGTGCGAGGAGCCGACATGTACTGACTAACAATGTGAACAGCATAGGCAATGTCAGGACGAGTGACTGTGAGATAGACAAGACTACCGACGAGCTGGCGATAAAGAGTAGCATCCGAGAGGAGATCTCCATCGAGAGGAGTGAGACGAATCTAAGGATCAACCGGAGTAGATGTAGTTTTGCAATCGGTAAGACCAGCACGAGCCAGAAGATCGGATGCATATTTGGCCTGTGACAAATAGGAACCAGTAGAATCATGAGAGACCTCAAGACCGAGAAAGTAGTTAAGAGTACCAAGGTCCTTCATTTCAAACTGACGGTGAAGGAACCGTTTGAGGTGGAGAATACCAGCTGCATCATTACCAGTGATAATCATATCATCCACATATAGAAGAAGAAGAGTAGTACCATGAGGAGTAGTCCGGATAAAAGCAGCGAGTCATAGGAGCTAGAAGTGAACCCAAGTCATGAATGGTAGAACTAAACTTAGCAAACCAAAGCTCGGGCGCTTGTTTGAGGTCAGTAAAAAGAGCACGTTGTAGTTTGCAAACCTTATGAGGTGGAAAAGTTGACCAGTGGAGGTTGCATGTAAACCTCATCTAGAAGATTACCATTGCGGAAAGCATTTTGACATCCATCCGAAAAGAGCTCCCGATGACGGCAGCAAAGAAGAATAAAGCTGCGAGGTAAGTCGAGCAACAGGGGAGAAGGTCTCCTCATAATCAATACCATGTTCCTGGTTGAAGCCTTTGGCGACAAGACGAGCTTTGTAGCGTTCAATAGAGCCATCAGAATGAGTCTTGATTTTGTAAACCCATTTGCAGCCAATCGCGGTTTTGCCAGGCGGAAGGTCAACAAGATCCCAAGTATGAGTTTTGGCCAAAGCCTGAAGTTCCTCAGTCATAGCTTGCTGCCAAAGGGGATTAGTACAAGCCTCACGATAGGAGGTAGGTTCATAAGTGGAGAAGGCAGCAGACCCAACAATATAATCACGAAGATGGATAGGAGGTTGAGTTACCCGGCGTGGTCGACCCGTAGGAGGATTGGTAGGAGGAAGAACCGGTGTAGAAGGAGGTGGTACAGTGAGAGGTGGACCTTCAGGGAAAGCAGTTTGGACGGGATCCGGAGTGAGCAAGGGCGTCTCAATGAAGGAGGAACCTGTATCAAATTCATCAGAAAAGAGATCTATGGAAGGATTAGTAAACAGTACATTAGTGGAAAGTGTGGGTAAGTGAAAGGAGGATAGGGAAGAAAACATGGTGTGCTCCCAGAAAACTACATGGCGGGAGATACGAAGGCGTTTAGAGAGAGGGTCCCAGCAGCGAAAGCCTTTGTGTTCAATTCCATACCCAAGAAAGCAACAAAGACGAGAACGAGGTTCAAGCTTGGTGTGTTCATGGGATTGAAGCAGAACAAAGCAGCCAGAGCCAAAAACGCGAAGATTAGTGTATGGAGGGGGAGTGCCATGCAGACGTTCAAAAGGAGTTTGATTATGGATGATAGGGGTAGGAGCACAGTTGATAGTGTAGACAGCAGTGAGGGCCGCTTCCCCCCAAAAGTTTTCAGGGCAAGAAGAAGAGATAAGGAGAGCTCGAGTAGTGTCAAGAATATGCCTATGTTTGCGTTCAAGGCCATTTCTTTGGGGCGTGCAAAGACAGGAACGATGAGGCAGTGTACCATGACTCTGAAGAAAAGAAAGAAAATCTGAATCCCGATATTCCATAGCATTGTCAGAGCGAAAAATTTTGATGGTTTTGGAAAATTGTGTGTGGATCATTTGGGCAAAGTTATAATAAATGGTTTTGAGTTCTGACCGAGTTTTCATGAGAAAAATCCAAGTAAACCGTGAAAAATCATCAATAAAAATAACAAAATAACGAGATCCCCCCATAGTAGTAGTAGGGGAGGGTCCCCAAATATCCGAATGTATAAGATCAAAAGGTGCACAGGAAAGAGAAGTACTTTTATTGAATGATAAAGCAGGTTGTTTGGCAAGTTGACAGGGTATACAATCAAAAGTATCCGGAGGTACATGACCCAATTGTCCACTAGAAACCAAAGATTTTAAGCGATTAACAGAAATATGCCCTAACCGACAATGCCAAAGATGAAAAGGAGATAATGAGGAAGCAGATGTAGGAGCAAATGATCCAAGAGAGTCAGGAACATGAAGGTGGATGAGCTCATAGAGATGTCCGTGCTTACGGCCGATCCCAATAGTCTGTCCCGTCTGAGGGTCCTGCACCAAACAATGAATAGCAGAAAATGTGAAAGTGAGACCAAGTTCACATAATTGACCAATAGAGATAAGATTCAAGGTGAGAGCAGGTATATGATAAACTTGAGGTAAAGATAACGAAGATGTGGAGACAGTACCAATGAGACGAATACATCATGAGAGAGAACCATCAGCAGTTTGAATGGAGGGAATATGAGAAGATGAAGAGATAGAAGAAAATATAGTAGAACTGGAGGTCATATGATTACAACAGTCAGAGTCAAAATACCAAGAAGAGTTACCTGGAGTCACAGACAAGGCAGTAGGAGGAGGTGTACTGGAGGGGGAGAGAAGGCGGTTGAACATGGCCTCGACATCTGTTGGAGAAAAGAGAGGGGTAGACGGAGTAGGAGACTCAGAAAAACCCTCAGAGGCAGCAGCAGCAGTGTGATGAGACTGATTCTGGGAAGGATCAAAAAAACCCTCAGAGGCAGCAGCAGCAGCAGCAGTAGTGTGATGAGACTGATTCTGGGAATGAGACTGATTCCCGAAATGAGACCGATTCCCAGAACGATGAAAGTTTCCCCAGGAAGAACCACCGCGAGAAGAGTGGTTGTTGGAGGATGAGCGGGATGGATTGCGAAAACAATCCTGTTGCAGATGACCAGGACTGAGTTTGTTGCAGTGTTGGTAGGTTCTGACAGGGCAATTGATCAGGAGATGTGTGGAAGGGAGGCCCCGATTGTGACAATAGAGACGGTCGATTGAAGCTGGGTGGCCGATGCGGAGTGGCAAGAACAGAGTCCACATGATGAGTTTTGAGAGTACCAAGACGAGTCTCCTCTGATAGTAGCTCAGAGATAGCTTGTTCCAAAGTGGGCAAAGGATGACGATGAAGAAGAGAGGCACGTACTGGCTCAAAAGATGAAGTGAGAGCCATGAGAAAGTGCACCAACCTTTGCTGATTACGATAGGCAGTAAATAAGACAGCATCTTCTTGGTGAGGCCAAGGCGGCTCGGAAAGAGCAAGCTGGTCCCAAACGGAGTACATTTGAGAAAGGAAGTCATTGATAGACTGACTAGATTCTTGGCGCATCCGATGAAGTTGGCTTTGAAGCTGATATTGATGAGCAAGACCAGTAGTCTGGTATCTTTCTTTCAAGAAATCCCAGATGTCCTTGGCAGGAGTAGTGACAGAGTCAAGTTGAAAGCGACCAAAGCGAAGGCGATGGAGGTAATGAGGTATTTCAAACCGTGTAATGATTTGGTAATTTTCTTGTCGATCCTCAAGTCGATCTTCATATGTAGGAGTAGTAGTGGAAACAGTGGTTTCGGCAGTGTCTTTCACTGGGTGGGTTACATCCCCGGTGATAATTCGCCAGAGCTTCTTTCCTTTGAGGAAGGAAGACATGGCTTGTGCCCACAGAACATAGTTGGAACCATTCAAAATAACGAAAATGGGATGGGAGGCATCATGACGATCCATAATAATAGATGAATAGGGAAAAATAAATAGGAGCAGACCTGTAGGAGCAAAATTAGGTAAAACAGAGTGTACCAAAGGAGTCGGAAGGTCGAAAATAGCTAGGAAAGGTGTCTGTCGCGAGATGATGTCGAGAGGCCAAAGTGATGTCGGCCAAGACGTTAGCGAAGTGCGATGAAGTGCACGTTAGCGAAGAAGCGCGCGCGACGATAGCGAAATGGCGCAAGGCGCGCATTGAGCGATTTGGCGCCGCGGTGCACGATAGTGAAGTGGCGCCTGAGGCGCGCCGTAGCGGCGCACGCAGAGCAGTGGCGACGCCGACGTGAAGGAGAGGGCGCGTGGGAGCGCGTGACGAACGTGAGTAGCAACAGATGGCGCGTGCAGGCGCGTGGGAGAGTGGTGGCAGAAGTGATGACGCGCCGCGGACAAAGGTAGCGCGTGGAGGCGCGTGAGAGGTTGTTTGAGGACGGGCTTGGTGCCGTTGGAATCGTGAGAAAATTCCGAGCGGTTTGGTGTAGTGCCACTGTGTACGGGACTAAACACCAAAATCGCAAATTGCCAGAAATGTAATTCTGGGCTCTGATACCATGTAAGAGAAACACTAGTTTGAGAGAGAGAGAAAGAGAGAGATAGAGACTGAATGCTTCTCAGTATATTGATATGTGTTATTATGTTTACAACGGAAGAATGTTCTTCCTTTTATAGAGAGAAAGGGGGAGACATGTACAATAAATAAGTTGGGTACTAAATGTGCACTAACCGGTAATGGAGCCGAAAGCTTGCACTATATATATGCACTACACTATTATATAGATGCACTATATATGCACTACACTATTATATAGATGCACTACACTATAAAGTATATGCACTACACTATAAAGTATAAGATAAATATATTAACAAGGGAGATCTCTACCCTAAATTGGAACACAACCAGGGAGTTGTACTGGTTCAGGTAAGTTTCTATACTCAACTGTAACCGTCTCATCGAGTTTTTGTAAATTGAGGCAAAATAGCAAAGCCATGGCCGGGGAAGGGAAGAACAAGTAAGGTGAGATGTCAAATTCCTTGGCTATGTCGATGGCAGCGATGCGGAATGTGTCAACGATTAAAGAAACCAAATGGGTAGTGGTGGTTAGTGAAGATAAAGTGTGTTTGAGGGAAGGGAAAGAGAGAGCAACGGTGAGGAAGATTTGGGATTGGGAAGTAGCATTGAGAGGGTCATTGGGTAGGTCAACGGGTGGGAGGAAAATGTGGTGGATGGTTTTGGGGAGTGTTTGGAGGACTATTTTTTCGGTTTTGGTGGCAAAAAAATAGGAGTCCAGATCCTCTACCGTGCCTTCCTGTGGCATTCCCTGCCATTGTTCAAAATGACGTCATTTTTTTTGTTTTGTTTTTTTTTTTTTTCATTTCATTTGCTTGAACCCTAACTCATTGAGAGAAACAGAAGTGAAATGGAGTAACAGGTGCAAGCACGGCTAGTCGGCTATGATTGAGGCAGCGGCTTGGTCTTGCAATATTCATTCTCACCTAGTATTGCAGATTGCTACCTATCTCAAGTAGCAAAATCGATGGAAATTCAAAACCCATTTTGGTTATTTACTTATTGAATCACATTGATTTGTCAAACAACAAAATGATTGATTTCTCACCAAATCACCCATCCAAACAGACCTTACAGTAAAGCAACAAGGGTTCTTTCTGTGTCTGTGTGTTTCAGAGAGGAAGGGAAGGAGAAGTGTCAATCATTTTCTGTTGGAAAGGAAAAATGTAAAAATCAGATGGAAAAGAGCAATCTTTCTCCACAGAACAATGTCTAATTCTAATTTTTTCTAGGAAGTAAGTAGAAATTAGAGAGGAGAGCAAAATATATATCTCTCTCTCTCTCTCTCTCTAAAACTAAAAGGAAGAGAAATCTCACCATATAGTCCTGTATTGAATCATACCCAAGAACAACATCCGCCAAGTATAAACACCACAAAGAAAAGAAAAGAATCATTGAGAAAATATAGAAATTATACAAGTATAAACAACTGATTTCACAAATGGGACATACCATATTTATCATGAGGAACAAGGGAGACAATGGTAGCACCCCAGTTGGTGAGCTTGAGCGAGAAATCCCCTCTCTTCAGCTCATAAATCCTGACATCTAGCTTTGATTTTGAACAATTTGCAAAAACCCAAACATCAATAATTGTGAAGCAGAACAATACAGAGATTTTCGACATTTATTTATTTTTTTCTTTCTTTCTTTCTTTCTTTCTTTTGGTTCAAAGGAATGGTGTGAGATGAAAAACGATGAGTGATTGGGTTTGTATGGGTATAGGTATATATATAAAGCAAGAAAAGTGAATCTAGTGCTTTTAATTTTGAAGTAGCTATGAAAAAAGAGATTTATCTAGAAAATTGGTACAAGCATTTATGCAATTTCTGTTGAAATTCATTCATTCAGTCGTCATGTCGTCATCTTCCCCCTTCATCTCTCTGGTTTGAGAGTCGAGTGAAAAGAAGAGGGGAGGAAAGTCAAAATGCCAAAAAAAAAAAAAAAACAAAAGTTCCAAACCGTCGTCGTTTTGGTCCACAGCAGGGATCACTGTAGGGAACAACGGTAGATAAGAATTGTTGTGGCGGTGGATGAGTTGCTTGGTGAATTCTTGTGTAATTAACTATGTTGTGTTGAGTTTGGTTGTATGAGATAAGAATTGATTGATTTCTACTTATAGAACAAAGAATTGTTGTATAGTGTCTTGTCTGTTTGTTCAAATTTTGTTTTAAAATGAGAGAATTCACCCTTACACATTTTGAGTCACACCTCATCACACAAGGAGTGGTATTTCATATTTTATAAAAACAAAATTTAATCTTCTAACTTTGATTGTTATTTTCCCTTTTAAAATTGAGATTGCAGGTAAAGAGGTCTAGAAGTGGACTTTTGGGAGTAGTGAGCTAAGTGCAAACGTAATGCCAAGAATTTGGGATAAATATTGAACCGATTAATAAAATATGATTATGTGGACTTCCTTTATTTTTCACCTACTAAATAATATAGTTTACTACCATCACAATAACGTTAATTTTTTTATTAGTTAATAATCGAGTAGATTATAGTAAACTCCTCGAGATTTGAAAAACATAATATGACTTCAATATTTTAATATAATTATATTAACTTCTATTGAGATTTTAATTCATATATATATATAACAGTTAGCACTTTGCTATTTTTGTATTTTTCACAATTTATATTAATTTCGGTCCATTTAATTTTACTAAAAGAGAAGTCTATATAATTATGTTAAAATTATAAAATTTATTATATTTGATATGCAACCTGATAACCTAGCCATTCAAGCTATGGTTTTAGCACAGAAGGCTACAGTCATGCAGCCAGCACCACCTTCTGCAGTAGCTTATATCAATGCATTCTAGTGTATTCTTGAGGTAGTTAGTTTGTTAGGAAGGTAGTTAGTTTGTTAGGCCTTAACTACAAGTAGTTAATTGTTGGTTAAGCAGTTATGGTCAGGTTACTCATTATCTCTTGTTATATATAAATAGATCATCTCTGTATTTGATTTGTAAGTGTGAATAATATCAAGAACTCCATTTCTCTTTATGGTATCAGAGCCCTAGGCTCCTACGAGCATTGCTCTTCAATAAGCTCTTCAATGGCTTCTTCCATTACCATAGGTGTCCCAGAAAGTATACCAGAGTCTTCTTCTGCAATTCCTTCAAACCTCAAATTGTTGATCTCAAATCTTAATGCATTCGTTACTATCAAGCTTGATTCATCCAATTACATAGTTTGAAAGAATCAATTTTACAACATCTTAAAAGCAACCAAGCTTCTTGGCTATGTGGAAGGATCTGAAGTATGTCCTGCACCTGTTATCTTAGATTCAAATCATCTTGAAATTCTGAATCCCAAGCATACTCTATGGACTACAATTGATGCACATCTCTTGAGTTGCATAACAGCAACTCTATCACCTTCACTTTTCACATCTGTAATTCATTGTCAAACTAGTTATGATGTTTGGCATACTCTTGCCAAATGGTTTACTTCTCTTTCTCGATCTCACATCCATCAACTGAAGAACAAATTAAGTCATATTGTGAAGAAAGGATCAACTATGGAAGACTATCTGCACAAGTTCAAAGTCCTTCTAGATCAGCTTGCTTTGGTTTCATCATCTGTTGATGATGATGGATTTAGTCCTTTTAATTTTGAATGGACTACCTGAGGAATATAATGCTTTCAAAACTACAATAAGAGCCAGATCAGATCCTATTGCTGTGGATCAACTCTGCTCTCTTCTGTGTTCTGAATCAATTCACATAGATTCTTCTCTTAAGCATCAACAAATTTCAGAAATACCAAGATCTGCTGCCTATATTGCTCCTCGAGGACAGTATGCTAATAAAGGAAGTCAGAAAGGCTATTACAGGGGCAGAGGCCCTTTTAGAGGAAGGGATGGAGGTAGGTTTCGTGGTCAGATGTCTAGTCACTATCAGAGAGAAGGATCAAATCAGTTTCAGAAAAGCAGATATAGCTCTGCACACAATACAAGACCTAGCTCTAGCTCTATAAACAGCACAATCAATGCCTCTTTAATTTGTCAAATCTATGGAAAGGCAAACCACACTGCTCTAGACTGTTGGCATAGATTGGGTGCTGCTTTTCAGAGTTCTCAAGCTTCCTCTTCATCCTTCAATTCCTCTCTAGGTGAAAGTCAAACTTATATAGCCTTTGCTCATACACCCTCAATCTCTTCCCCCTCTTCATCTGAAACCAACTAGTTTCTTGACTCTGGAGCAACTAACCACATGACAAATGATTTACGTAACCTCTCTCTTTATCAACCGTATCAAGGTCAAGATCAAGTGGCTATTGGTGATGGTTCTACTCTTCCCATTGCTCATACTGGTAAAGGACTCCTTCATACTCCTTCTTTTCCTTTTCATCTTACCAACCTGTTGCATGTGCCTACTTTTTCTTCCAATTTACTCTCAGTAAATTAGTTAACCAAGGATAATCATTGTACTATTACTTTTGATAAAGATTTCTTTCTTGTTTAGGACAAAAATACTCAGAATATTCTATATAAAGGTTGCTACACCAATGGCCTTTATCCACTCATTTCTTTATCCCCTGCTGGTTCCTTTGTTCCTTCATCAGTCTGTCTTTCATGTTCTACTACTTCAGCTGCCTTCTCTTCCCTTGATTGGCATTCACGACTTGGTCATCCATCTTCCAAGAAGCTTCATCACATCATGGCTCATCATCACTTAGGTTCTAAGTCTTCAACTTTGTCTAACAAGACCACCAGTCTGTGTGAACATTGCTGTGTTAGTAAAAGTTATAGGTTGCCTTTTACTTTGTCTAATTCCATTGTCAATAAACCTTTGGCCCTTATTCACACAGATGTGTGGGGTCCATTTTCTGCTTCTATTTCTAGTTTTAAATACTATGTGTAGACACCCCATTTTTTACTGTCCTCAAGACTTGGACGTCACCGTTTGAACACCCGGTGATCATCCATGTTTGTGTTCGTCTCGAGTTCCCGGAGGTCTCGGCTACGTGCCTTGCCTCAAGATCTCCCGACTCGACTGTTTTGTGTTTGGTTTTGCACCAAACACTTGTGTTTTGCTTTTGAGGGGCAGGGAATGGCTTGTGAGACATCCCCACACATCACCGGCCATGGCTAGAGGCCACCGGCTAGTGTTTTGTTGCCATCGGCCATATATTTGGCTGGTCGGCACTCTGTTTGGTTGGTCGGCCATCTTTATTTGGCCGATTGACTCTTTTTCTGGCCGAGACCTCTTCTTGAGGGGAGTTTGAACCTTTTGAACTGTAGACACCCCATTTTTGACCGACCTTAAGACTCAGACGTCACCGATTGAGCGCTTGGTGATGTTGCATACTGTGCTCGTTCAGAAGTCTCAGAGTCGCGGTGGTGCGCCCTGCCTCCGGACTCTCTTAGGTTCTTGCCTCGGTTTGCGAACCGGACTCGATTTTCTCTATTTTCTTTCTGAGGAAGTGGTCTAGAGGTTATCTCTCGGTGGCCGTGGGCTACATTTCGTGGCCGTAGGCCATTTTGCCCATTTCGGAGCCCGGTTCCCGATTTTCGGAGCCGTCAAGCCGTGTGCCTCGGCTCGGGACTGCCCAACCATCTCCGATTTCTCTAGTTTTTGGCATGCATCTCATTTACTCCATACCGAGGGACACTGGGGTCTCAGATACCCACTTCGTGGTCGAACACCACTCCCGATTCCCAACAGCCCATTTTCGGGACCCCGAACTGCGTGATTTGGGCCCGAGCATTCATTTTGCATCGGTTTTTGTTCATTTTCGGCGAGTACCTCTGTTTTATCATACCGAGGGACACTGGGGTCTCAGATACCCACTTCGTGGCCGAACGCCACTTTCGGTGCTTACAGCCCATTTTCGGGACCCCGAACTGCGTGATTTGGGCCTCGAGCATTCATTTTGCATCGGTTTTTGTTCAAATTTGGCAGGTACCTTTTTTTTAGCACCAGGAAGATCACTGTAGGGTGGGAGGACAGCAATTGTCTCAGAAAACCAATTTTGCTCCTCCGGCGTCTGTTTTGCTCATTTCCGGGCTAATGTTGAACACCCTAGGGATATTTTCTTCGAGCCGAGACTACATATTTGTGATGAGGGGACATGGGAGGACCCTAAAAGGTGGTGGTCGGCCAGTAATTGTTATTTTCATTTTTGAGCCTCTCTTTCAAGTTGAATGTTGTGCCCTCCTGTTTCAGAGTTGCCAAATTCCAACCATGGGGTCTTGTTCTACACACCTGGGAGGACCCTAAAAGGTGGTGGTCGGCCAGTAATTGTTATTTTCATTTTTGAGCCTCTCTTTCAAGTTGAATGTTGTGCCTCCTGTTTCAGAGTTGCCAAATTCCAACCATGGGGTCTTGTTCTACACACAGGAGGACACCAAAATATGGTGGCCGGCCATTAATTGTTCACTTCATTTTTTGGTCATGGCCGTGGCCATAGGGAGTGGTGGCCGACCCGGTGGGGTGGCCGGCCATCTTCAAGAAAAGCACCTGCCACTGCTTCGCTTTTGACCACTTTCTGTTGTCATTTGTTTTTCCAAATATCTTTTGCCTCCAAGGGATATTTTGGGAGGGAAAGCTTGGATGCATTTCCCTCCCTTTTACACCCCTTTCTTGCCCATTTAAGGGGCTGACCTCCTTCTTTGTTAGGGTTAGAAAATTTCTTCTCAAGACTTCATCTCCATTTGATTCCATCTCCATCTCCAAAAACCTCAAAAACCTTCAAGTCTCTAGCTCATTCCTTCATCAACACCAAGCCTCACCATCACTACTTCCATTTCAGAAGCAAAGGAAGGTTTTTCAGAGGCTAAGGACCAGTAAATTCAAGCCAAGAAGCATCAAAAGACTTGTCTTCAAGGGTAAGTCTTCATTTCCCTTTTTCTAGCACATTTTTGCTTCAATTTTCTACCCTACTTGCTCTCTGTTTTGGGCTCCAAACCCTACTGATTTTAGGCTTATTTTGAGCCCCTCTACAACATTGTAGAAGGGCTCAACCTTGTTTGGCACCTCTATGATGCACCTCTTTCAATATCACTCTTTGTGCCAATATTTTGCATGCTTTGTTTGGATTATGAGTGATCCATTTTCGAGCCTGATATAAACTGGGAGTGGGCTTATTTTGAGCCCCTCTTCAACATTGAAGAAGGGCTCAACCATTTTTGGTGGTTCTATCATGCACTTGTTTTGTAATTCTTCCAATTTACCGTAAAATTGCATGGTTTCTTTAGCCTATTTGAAGTCTGATTTTGAGCATGCCATTAACTGAGGTTGGGCTTATTTTAGGTCCCTCTACAACATTGTAGAAGGGATCAATCTTGTTTGGGGCCTCCATGCATGGCCTCTCTTTGTACCTCTCTTTGGCCCCATTTTGCATGCCTTTTTTAAGCTTATTTGGCTTCTGATTTCAGCATTTATCAGGCCTGAAAAGAGCCTTATTTTTGCCTTCTTGTCATGTTTTGTTAAGGTTCTTATGCTATTTGGTGAATACTTTTGGTACTTCATGTTATACCCTCTTATACCCCCTTATTTTTGCATGCCTTGCTAGCTCATCATGCTTCTATTTTTGAGCCTTCATCCGGCTTGGAAAGAGTCTTAAAATAACTCATTCTTAATGTTTTGTTAAGGGCCTTAAGCTGTTTGGTGCATCCTTTTGATACCTCATGTTATAGCCTTTGTGGGCTCATATTTTGCATGCTATTTTGAGCATATCTACATACTGAATTGGGGCATGTCATCTCTTGTAAATGTGCGTATTTTTTGTCCCTCTTCAATGTTGTAGAACTGTATTTTTCAGTTTGAGCATTGCGTATACCATCTGCTTCATTGTTCCCCTCTTTTCCCCCATTTTTGCATGCTTTGTTGAGCCTATCTAGATTCTGTTTTCAGCCTTCATCAGGTCTGGAAAGAGTCATATTTTGATCTTCTTGACATATTTCATGAAGGGTATTTGATGGTTTGATGAATGTTTGGGGTACCTCATGTTATAGCCTATAGTATCCTAGTTCTTGTATGGCATTCTTAGCATGTTTTCATACTGATTTGGGGGATGTCATCTACTGTAAATGTTCATATTTTTAGGCCCTCTTCAGTGTTGTAGAAGGATATTTTCTTTTTTGAGCTTTTCATTTATTACTTACTTCAATATCCCTCTTGCGGAGCCATTTTTGCATTCTTGCTTAATCCTATGTGTGCTTGCTGTTTAGCCCTTTTTATGACTGAAAAATGCTTGTCTTGGGGCTTCCTTGATACTGTATTTTCATTCCATGTCCATATTGTGCATGCATTGCATAGCTATAGGCCATTTCGGGCGCCTAATATCGCATTTCGGGATCATTCCATGCTTCGGGTGTACTTTGGCCATGTTTCGGGACTGTTTTCCCCCACATCTTAGTGCTGAAATTTTATTTGCATGTTTACATAGCATTTTCCATGTCATTTGCATTGCGTATGCCTTTGCCTCGGTTCGCGTGCCCGTGGGCACGCATTTCGAGGCGCATCTTTTTCATCTCACGGCCTCTTATGTGAGTGTGGCTGAGGCCCTCTCATGTTGATATAAGCCCATCATTGCATTTGCATGCCATTTCATGCCTTAGGGCCATTGCCTCGGTTTGCATGCCTGTGTGCACGCATTTCGAGGCACTTCATTTTCATCTCTCGGCATCTTATGTGAGTGTGGCTGAGGCTCTCTCATGTTAGTGTAAGCCTAATTTGCATTGCGTATGCTGTTTCATGCTTTAGGATCATCGCCTCGGTTTGCGTGCCCGCGGGCACGCATTTCGAGGCACTTCATTCTCATCCATCGGCCTCTTATGTGGGTGCGGCTGAGGCTCTCCCATGTTAGTATAAGCCCATCTTGCATTGCGTATGCCATTTTAGCTCTGTTTTCGTATACCATTTCCTCGGTGGCACGCATTTCGAGGCATTTCATTTTAGTCTCATTGTATATCATATTTCATGTCATTTCATGCTTTTATGTCATCATCTCGATTTGCGTACCCGCGTGCACGCATTTCGAGGTATCTCATTTTCATAGCATTGTGCATGCTAGGATTGAATTTTAGCTACATTTCATGCATATCATGCGTATTGCATCGTGTTCGGGATAGGAGATTAGCCCGGGCACGGGAAACGAGGCACGTTCCGTACTCCGAGTGATGGAACGGGTCTCAATTCCCAAGTCACCGACACTCCGGATTACCCATGATGGAATTAGGTTTTGTTGTAGAATTCATCTGCATTAATCCTATATTGAATTGTGCAAATTCGACTCATCGGCCATCATGCATCGGTATGCGTGATTGGTGGCACGAGGATCGAGGTATGCATATATTTGTGAAATACATTGCTATGCCCCTTTCCTGCTCTCTGTTGCAGCAAAATCAAGAATCGCTGACTTTTGAGTCCGCACGCATTTCGAGAAACATTGCAAACAGAGGCTAATTGGGGCATCCCAGTGGATTTCCGCGCCAAGGCAGCCCAACATGCATCATTCATTAGAATCGAGGCAGTCCCTGGCTTGCATGCCAGTTTACAGTTTTTCTTAGTTAATTTGTCAATTAATTAGGAATCTGTATTATTTCGGACCGTATTATTCTTTCATTTCGGACTGTATTATTTATTCGGACCCTCTGCACGAGGGCATAATTGTAATAAGGGTGTGTGAGTGTGATGTATGTCTTCCAATCCCACGTCTTTCTTCCCTTTTATTTACCTGCTTACGATGGTTAGATATAGGGCATATTTCAATTAGCATCTGATGTAATGACATGTTTGCATCATTCATCTGTTTTGCACGCACCGGGCTCGGCGCATCATACAAACTGCATTTGTATTTCAATTCCATTTTGAATACTTGATAGTTGTAGCATTCCATATGCCATGTTTAGAATAACCGAGCCTGCTATAGTTGCATTTTTGCATGTGTTGCATTAGGCATCGCTGTATGCTTAGGTCCATGCATGGATTTCTAACGAGCTTCTGTTTTGGCTTGGAGTACTCGGTGAGTTTTATGCTTTAGCATCCTTGCATGCGTGTGAGTGTTGCCATGAATAGCATGCTTACCATGAGGCTAACTGCTTATGTGATATAACTGCCTTGAATGCCTGTGGGTGGAGGTTGAGTTATCTGAATTGGGACAATTCATCAACTGTTTGTTTTAAGCCCACTAGATAGTGGCAAAATCATGTTTTCTAAGCCCACCCGAGGGTGGCAAATCCGCATCTTAGCCTACCTGCGGGTAGCACCATCAAACCATTTTCAAACAAACAAGCATGAAATGTTTTGTTCCAATTCAGGCGATTCAGTCTATACTTGTATGCTGTGCGCATCACATAGTAACCTTGGCTAATAACCGGAATAAGAACGCACAAAGTTTTTAAAAACAGATATCATGGTTAGTAGAGGCCGGTCTTTGACCGGGCGAGCGGGGGTGCTCGCGATGTGACCTTTCCCAATCGTACCCAAGTTCCCGAGCCAACTTTGGTGATGACGGACACGTGGCCTTTGGCACCGAGTTAGGGTTTCCTAAATTTCCCATTTAAAAAATATTTAGGTGGCGACTCTGTTATCTGGCAAAGCAGTCCATGTTTGGCACTTCTTTCAAAAAATCTGTTTTTTTTCAAAAACGATTTGCCGGATTTGGACTATTTGGTTCAAGATTAAGAACCGTGACATTTGAGTCCTTCGAACTGTAGTGACCCAATATCGAACCAGAACGGGGGGGACTCGCACTCCCTTCCCCCGGGATGCGTTCGGGGACGTCTACAGTTTCTGGCGACTCTGCTGGGGAATTAGAGAACTTGACTCGAACTCATGATATCTGGTTTTGACTACGCTTGTGTGTTTCTTTGCATTGCATTTGCATTGGTGCGCCTAGGACATCGTGTTTGCCATATGCCATTCCCGAACGATTTGCCGGAGGCTTGTCTTGTCAAGTCATGTCCATAAGGCTAATCGGCTCTGGGCTCTGACAGCATGGGAACACAAACCCCGGTTTTACCGGGGCACCCTTTTTGACCATTCGACCTAGTGCATATTCGGATCCATAGTGACCATTCCAAACTAGGACAGGTTGCTTACCCGTTTATAGGTTGTTTGAAACCGCTGCGTGCGTAGTGAAACCCTAGTTCCTGACAAAATAGGACAGGGAAATCCTACCCCAACATAGGGGTGTTTTCAGCTCTCACTTATCTGCTATGTGCTTGTTAGAGTGCGTCTTTACAGGGAATGCATGTATCAGGTTATGAGTTTCGGCATCAGGCCTGCGAGCATCAGTTTATGAGTTTGGATATCAGGCCTGCGGGCATCAGTCAGTTATTTGAGAATCAGTTGTCTGCGGATATCCGATTCAGTTTTGGGGAACAGTGAAACAGGAATAGTGATCAGTGGTTGAGGACAGTGTATTTCCAGCTTATTAACTGCGTGTTGTATGCCCGACTGTGTGTTGTGTGTATTTAAATTAAGCCGTTATGATGTCCGTTTTTCTGGTCATTTATTTCTTTTTGCTTTATTATCTTTTTGCTAGGGCAGTTTGTGGCACGATTGTTTCCGAACCAGTCGATACTCCCCAAGCAATTTGGACAAGAGGTCGCCGACTCAACCGATCCGAGGATCTAGTTGACGGACATCCAGTGTTCCACTCCCTACCCCCAGTTATCAGAAGAAGGCGGAGGAGGCGTAGTGTATCAGAGCACAGATCACCGAACAAAGATCCACTTTAGTGACGATACGGGTTGAGATTTCTGTTTCCGCTAAAGAGATACACTTGCCAGTTATTCAGATGGAACCACAGGCCACACCAACTATGGAGGCGATGATGCGCCAGATGCATGAGAGCATGAAACAGATGCAAGATGATGCTATCCGCCAAGCGGACTTTTCTAAACAGCAGGCCGCTGTCATGGCCCAGCAGTCCGAACTGATCACCAGATTACAACAGCAGAATACAGCGTCTGCTTCACATCAGATTCCCCCTCCACCAGCGGCTCCACTGCCTGAGCAGGCACCCACTGGTCAGAATACCCTGCCAAATCCTCAGAATGCCCCTCCAAATCCTCAGAATACCTTACCTGATGTCCGGAACACTCAAGAGGACACGGGTCTTCCAACGGGGCCGGCTCCGCCCCCGCTTCTACTGCAACTGTCCAAGAATCTTACACCCAACCACCCGGACTCTCCTTTTGAGTTCGAGGTAGATCAGACAGCTCTGAAACTGAGCAAGCTG
This sequence comes from Camellia lanceoleosa, assembly GCA_025200525.1. NCBI lineage: Eukaryota > Viridiplantae > Streptophyta > Magnoliopsida > Ericales > Theaceae > Camellia > Camellia lanceoleosa. The sequence goes on from CM045760.1 coordinate 47,834,318, forward strand.
GAAAAGCTTTTCAAGAAATCACAGGGGGTGAAGGCCATTCCAGACATTGAAGACGGCTACACTGACGTGGCCGTGACACTGCCGGACAGATTTAAGATGCCCCAGATCGACCGTTTTGATGGGTCTGGGGACCCCATGGTCCATCTCCGGCTATTTTCAGATATCCTGAGGCCAATGGGCCTAACCAGACTACAGAAACTCTCACTGTTTGGCCGAACCCTGTCAGGAGTGGCCGCCAACTGGTATGCAAAGTTGGATAATGATGTTAAGAGGAATTGGGATGAGATGGATGGGGCCTTCGTTGCACAATATTCATATAACACACAGATCGAGATTACCACTCGTGATCTCGAGACAACGAGGCAGGAACCCAAGGAGTCTTTCTCCGACTTTGTAACTCGGTGGAGGGCAAAGGCATCGAGATGACCTTGAGGCCCACAGACAGAGATCAAATCCGGATGATTGTGCGCAATCTCCAACCGGGGTTAATGAAGAAGATGATTGTAGTTCCCTTCCCCACCTTCGCAGATCTGCATGATATGGGAATGCAGATTGAAGATGCGATGAAGCAGGGTCTGTTCGACCAAGACCGGGAACAACCCCGGCGAACATTTAACCGAAACAATAACGCAGGCTCGAGTGGCACTACAAATCCAAGAGCATCTGAGGTCGGTATGGTCACCACCACTCCCCCTCCTCAACCAAGGCCCGCAGCGGCCACACCCTTTTCTAATGCATCCGGAAGCAGCAACCAAGCCCCGAGATACCAATCCAGAAGCCAAAGAACCTTCACTTCACTATATATGCCTTTGTCTAAAGTTCTCGGGGTTCTAGTCAGAAAGAGGCATCTGAAACCCCTGGAACCGAGACCTCCACCAAATCCACTCCCCCCTTCCCACAACCCAGCCAAGTATTGCACATACCACCAGTAGCATGGCCATGACACAGACCAATGTTTCTGGCTGCGTCATGAGATTCAGGACCTCATTGACAAGAACATCATTCTACCTCCCGAGAGACCCAACGTCACAACTAACCCACTCCCCACACATAACCAAGATCCACCGCCCAAAAGAGTAAACCTCATCCAAACTGGGGTCGTTTCCTACGATCCCAGTATCTATATTACTCCCTCTCACCTACCCAAACCAGAGGTGATCCTTCCTGACTGCACTGACTTGTGCGTGTTGGACACCTTCACAACCCAATTTGAGCCAAAGGTGGTGATCACCGAAAATGGAACGGGGCAGGCTTGCGAGGAGAGCAGAACTGTTGAGTCTGGGATCGAACAGTCTGGGAATCTAGCTGGAAGAGCTTATGATCCGAGTGGATATATCTTGTCAATGGGCCAGCCTAAGCTGAGTGTGGGGTTGCCAGAGAAGACTGAACTGTGCATGATCCGGGAGACTGAACAAGGCGGATGATCGACTACAATGGAACAGGACTTCGCCAACCTCCAATTTTTCAACGACCAAGAATCAGCGGATGCAACTATCAACTTGTTTGAATACTGAAGTCGTGAAAGTTCTTGGGTGGTTAGATGATCACCAGACATCGTGGAATTTCAATCGAGCAAGGCGGCGAACAAAAGTACCATTTGTGGCCGGAAGGGCCGACAGTCAGATTGAATTGCCGGAGAGCGCCGGTACAAAGAATTTCGCTCGGGATCAAGACATTTTGAAAACCGAACAATTAACGTTGGAGGAACAAGAAAAGAAGTGGGATTCTGAGAGGATCCGAAAAGCAAAGAACCATGAAGAGGTTGAAAGTCTTTGCAAGCGAGGCGAGACATCTTTGTGAGCATGTGGAATGAAAATGCTGAGAGTGCAAACATGCCCGAACCAGACAGGTGCCTGTTAGATGCTAATGAGATGTGGTGGGAAGATGACGACTTGTATCTCGCCCACACAGACGAAGATTCGGCGGGTGGCCAACCCAAGACTGGTACCTCGAAGAGGTAGATCATATGACTAGAAGTGGGCGGTATTTCAAGCCCCCACACCTTGATCAACCCGAAGCATCGGGGAAAGATAAAGAGGCGGAGAAACAGAGAGAAGCAAATTGAAGAAGAGGTCAGATCGAGGCGATTAAAGAAAATACAAGCAGACATCTCCATTTGGGGACTGCTTATGGCTTCAAGGGTACATAGACAGGCTATCCTATCTGCTATGGGCAAGGCCAAACTCTCCATCGAAACTACACCAGAGCAGCTGGTTGGGCTGGTTTTTCTGGGAGGAGGTTCCCCGGCATTGACCTTTTCAGACAAGGAGCTGCCGCCTGAGGGCATGGATCATAACAGACCCCTCTACATCTCTGTAGAATGCAGGGACAAATGGATTCCGGTGGTACTTGTTGATACCGGGTCTGCTATCAATGTCTGCTTGACGAGCAGGCGTGTCTGTCGGGTTGAAGCCGCAGACTTCACACCGACCACTCAAGTAATGTCAGAGCCCTGACAATACAAGTAGGGATGTCCTAGGGACGAAAAATCCAAACCAAGATTGGGCTGGACAACACGAGGTAGATTTTCATGTCTTGGAGGTCCTGCATCCTTTAACATGCTTTTGGCGACCACAGTTTGCATCAGGTAAAGGCCGTCTCATCCACTCTACATCAAATGGTGAAATACCCCTATGGAAAGGGAGTAGCCATTGTGTTTGGGAACTCATCAATCCATCCCCCTCCGGAGATATCTACGCCAGTCCTAGAGATTGAACACGGCATGGAGGACGTGTTTATATCGGGATTTACTTTGGCTGAGGCCCGGGTGGTACAAAACATTATGGCTGTGAATGAAGGTGTGTACGTCAGTGCTCAATCCGTCTACCTCATGAACAAGCTACAACATATCCCCGGGATGGGATTGGGAAGAAGCGGCAGGAAAGGAGTCGCAGCGTTGGCCGAAGTGCCACATAACCTGCATACCTTTGGACTGGGTTATCTGCCCACCAAAGAAGATTGGGTGAGGAAAGGAAAAGAAATGGCCGGCAGAGCCAGGGCGAAGCAGGTTGGGAAGCTTTTTGACTTAATGCACAGGCCCATCCAGGGTACCCTAAACGGACGCTTCGTCCGGGAGGGGGAGGACTTTCTATTTTGCGGCTTCCCAGAGCCATGGTTGAACGCGGAGAAGAAGCGCGTACCAGGTTTCGAAATCTTCTTCGACCTGCAACTATCCGGGGATGATGTTGCCACGAGCGAGCAGACCCAACAACCGAGGATGAGCGAGAATAAGGTGGATCCGAGGGCCTGAGAACTTGAATGGGGGTAGCAGGCATGTCTCCTCTCGATCCTCCGATCGACCAAGAGTGCTTGGGGATAACCCGCGGTTTCCATGATTGGGGATGAAAGCAATGTGGTGACCAATGACTATCTTGGATGCATCAATCGCACCCTCTCTTACTTGGCGATCTGAGGAGGATTTTTGTCAGCAAAGATTCGGTCGTAGTGAGCCGAAATCTGATTCCACTGAGTCTTGTGAGTCGGAATCAGGTTCCAGCTCGACTGAGTCTGAGTCTGGTACTCCTGGGGATGTTAACCCGGATGCCAGAGTCCTGTCTAGGTCGTCATTTTCCTTTTCATTTGAGTCTGTTGTAACCGATGAATTGGACGATTTGGATGTGCCTAATGAGAATGAACTATCTGTGGTTTCTGAGTACTTTTCTGTGCCCCTAATTTATTGCATTAATTCAGACTTTCAAAATTTTGATCAAAAGCAGCGAGGACGAAGTTCCTCCGGTTTTAACGTTTAATTGAGCAAGAGCAAGAGAGATTTGTTAAGCCATTAATGGATGACATCACTCCCGTGAACATTGGTACTGAGGAGGACCCATGGCTGGTCTAGAACGGGACCACGTTGACTCCGGAGGAACGCGAGCGCTTAGTCGTTTTATTAAAAGATTTCAAAGGTGTTTTCGCGTGGTCCTCTGAAGAAATGCCAGAATCGATCCCGAGATTGTCTGACATCCGATCCCCTTGACCCGAGGCCCGACACATCAGCGAAGCTTAGAAGGATCCGCCCGGACTGGGCTCTCAAGATTAAGGAAGAGGTCACCAAGCAAATTGACGCAGGCTTCCTGCTGGTATCTGAATATCCGACTTGGTTGGCCAACATTGTTTCGGTGCCGAAGAAAGATGGCAGGATCCGGGTGTGTGTAGACTTCAGGGATTTGAACAGAGCTAGTCCGAAGGACGACTTTCCCTTGCCACATATCGATGAGTTGGTAGATTTCACGGCAGGGCATGCATTGCTCTCATTCATGGATGGCTTCTCAGGGTACAACCAAATAGTGATGGCACCAGAAGATAGGGAAAAAACTGCATTTACCACCCCGTGGGGGACATACTGCTACCGGGTAATGCCGTTTGGGTTGAAGAACGCTGGGGCTACTTATCAACGGGCCGCGACCACAATACTACATGATATGATCCACAAAGAGGTTGAGGTGTACGTGGACGACATGATTGTCAAGTCCAAAGAAAGAGAGGGCCACTACACCGCCTTACACAAGTTTTTTCAAAGGATCAGGGAATTCCGGTTGCGGCTAAACCCTCAGAAATGTACGTTTGGTGTTACTGTGGAAAAATCTTTGGGGTTTGATTACACAAAGGGGCATCGAGGTCGACCCTTCCAAGATCAAGGCCATCCTAGAAATGCCACCACCAAGGACTGAAAAGGAGGTGTGAGGCTTTCTCGGTAAAGTGCAATTCATAAGACGGTTTATTTCAAAACTAACCTTAACTTGTGAACCACTTTTTGGCCTCCTGAAGAAAGGAAAGAAGTTCCAATGGGACGGCCGATGCCAAGTTGCATTCGAACAGATTAAAGAATATCTACAGAACCCACCCGTTTTGTCACCACCAGAACCAGGGAAACCGTTGATTTTGTATCTGTCAGTGACTGAAACTACAATGGGCTGCATGCTTGCACAAGAATCAGAAGATAAGGTGGAAAGAGCCATCTATTATTTGAGCAAGAAGATGCTGGAGTATGAGACCCGGTATACGCCGCTGGAAAAGGCTTGCTTAGCTCTGGTATGGGCTACCAGGAAGCTGCGGCACTACCTATTAGCTCACTCTGTAATGTTGGTTTCACGACTTGATCCCATCAAATATCTCTTCGAGAAACCAGCACTTACAGGTAGGCTAGCCCGTTGGTTGCTGTTGCTCTCCGAATTTGATCTCACATACGTCACACGCAAGTCAGTGAAAGGAAGAGCGATGGCGAGTTCCTTGCCGACCACCCGGTTGAGGGGGATGAAGCAGTTGAGTACCTATTCCCGGATGAATCAATTCTGCATATCGACGAAGAAGCCTGGACGATGTACTTTGACGGAGCATCAAATCAACATGGGTATGGGATAGGAGTGTTGCTGATAGCACCCGATGATTCCCGTATCCCTCTAGCCTTCAAACTCCGATTCAAAGTCTCAAACAATGAAGCGGAATACGAAGCGTGCATTGTTGGTTTGGAAGCAGCCCTGGAATTAGGGGCAAGACGGCTGGACGTCATTGGGGATTCGAACCTTGTTGTGTCTCAAGCTAAAGGAGACTGGAAAGTGAAAGAGGAAAAGATGATGATGTATCACCAAACCTTGGATCTACTAATTCCTCGGTTTGAAAAGCTAAATTTCACTCATCTACTAAGAGAGAACAATAAGTTCGCAGACGCTTTAGCAACTCTATCATCTATGATAGACATCCCGTGTGGAGTCCGAATGCGTCCAGTCATTATCGACCAGAAATTTGTACCTGCCTATGAGTCGATTGCAGCCATAGATGAAGTTCAGGACGAACACCCCTGGTATTACGACATCTGGAACTTCTTGGAGAAAGAAACATACCCGCCAGGGGTAAATGCCAAAGACAAAAGAGCAATCAGAAGAATAGCAGTTCAGTTCATCATCTGCGGGGGTAAACTGTATAAACGGGGTCATCTGGAAATGCATAAACTGTGCGTTGATGCTGAAGAATCAAAGCGTCTGATGGAAGCCATCCACGGGGGTGAATGTGGTGCACACATGAATGGGGTAATGTTGGCACGGAAAATCCTTAGACAAGGTTATTACTGGTCTACCATGGAAGAGGATTGTATTAGTTTCGTCCGGCGATGCCACAAGTGTCAAATTCATGCAAATCGCATAAACATCCCGCCGTCAAAGCTGTACAACATGACTTCGCCATGGCCGTTTTTTGTCTGGGGAATTGATGTAATCGGAGTTGTTACGCCGAAGGGGTCGAATGGGCATGAGTTCATCTTGGTAGCGATAGATTATTTCACAAAGTGGGTTGAGGCCCAATCTTATGTGGTGTTGAAGGCTTCGCATGTCGCGAAATTTATCAGAAACAACATCATCTGTCGCTACGGGGTCCCAAATGAAATCGTTTCAGACAATGGTTCCCACTTCAAAAAGGAGGTGATTGATTTGTTGGAGAAATACAATGTGGCTTTTCATAAGTCGTCTACTTATCGGCCGCAAACCAACGGAGCAGTTGAGGCCGCCAACAAGAATATCAAGCGCATACTACAGAAGATGGTGGAAACCTATCGGGTGGCGGACAATTTGCCGTTAAGCTCTATGGGGCTCTGAGGACTTGATCGAACTTCTCTGGGCGACTCCGTACTCATTGGTCTATGGGATGGGCCATCACGCCTATTGAGATTGAGGTCCGTCATTACAGTATTGGTGAGTGCGGATAGCGAAAGCAGATTGTCGACAAAAGCAGTTGAGGAACTCATGCTTTTCGATGAAAGAAATTTGAAAGCACTTACCACATCCAAGGTTATCAACGCAGAATCGCCTGCCTTTAACAAGAAGGTTAAGTCCAGGAATTTGAAAGAAGGAGATTTGGTACTCAAAGACAACCGAGCTCCCATCCACGACCCAAGGGGCAAGTTCAGACCCAATTGGACTGGTCCTTACATTATCAAGTCAATCTGGTCAGGTGGAGCTGTGGTTCTGATGGATCTAGATGGCTTAGAGTTTTCCCAACCGATCAACATGGACAAGTTGAAGAAATATTACCCTTGAGAGGCTCGCTAGGCCGAAAACCCGAAAGGGCGACCTAGGCAAAACTCAGAGCATAGAAAATGTGAAATTATAAAAACTGAGCTCGCAAGGTTGAAAACCCGCAAAGGGCGGCCTTGGCAAAAGTTAGAGCGCAAAAGGAGAGTAAAAATACCCGAGCGAACCTAAGCCTGAACTACGTAAGGCTTGATTCCCATCTTTGGGATACGTAGGCAGCTTCATCCCGAAGTTCAGCCACAATCTTTTCCCCGATCGACTTTGTCCATTTTGATCATCTCAGTCATCTCTATTCATCAGCATTTATCGTGATCTCCGGTACAGTGCTATTCAGACTAGGGGCAACTTTCCGTTGCAATGAAGTGCTGCGGTACCATTCAAACTAGGGGCAACTTTCCAGTTGCTAGGATTCGGGATTGTGCATCTCAGTGACAGATCTCAGGCGTGTCCAGTTCTGATCCATATCGAAAATAGTTTTGAAAAGTTTTAATAAAAGTTGACTTTGTTCAAATTAATCTTTTCACAACTAAGACCATTTTTGGACCAAAAGTGGAGAATTTTCAGTACCACAACCTTCAATTTCATTGATTTCAAAACAGAGTTCTTTTGCTCTTGCATACAATTGAAGTTGCTTTTTTATTACACTCATAAAGAAAACTTGAAAGTACTAATAAAGCAATAAATCTGGGGCATAGTCCAGTTAGGTGTCCCTACGCCCCCTTCCAGAGCTAGTTGAAGCCTCTGATGCCAACCTAGGCCCAACCTGTGCTTCCTCGTTGAGCCAATCCCAGCACTCGTCAGACAAAGTGCAACTAAAAGTAAGGGCAGGGGCCAGAAGCTCTCTAACTCTCCATGCTGCGGTCTGCCGAGCCAGCTGTGTGCCTTGAACTGGGAATGTAGCCGGATACTCTATCCCCTCCGGTGGGCAAGTCTGATCATGGCCAAACTGGCGCAGAATACGGAATGGGAAATAGAATGCACAGTGAGTCAAGCCGATTAGTCGAATCCCGACCTGTCGGGACATGCTGTAGCTCATTGCCGGGAGATTGAGCCAAGGACAACGCCAAGCAATGCGATCTGCCGACAAATTGCACATCCATTCAAACCACCATCCCTCATCGAGGGCATCGACTAGGCGTGGTCGAAAGAAGTAGCCGCGGGCTGAATAAGCAGGGCAAGAATCCACAACTTGCAATTTATCCATCAACCATATCTGGGGAGGGATGAAAAATGAGAGAATAAAGAATAGAGAGATGTGCGATGAGAGAAAAGTAAGATAAGGGTTTTGTGAGAAAAACCGAGCCCGAGGGCCGAGTGATGTGAGCAAATATACATGTGAGCTTGGGTGGGAAACATTACCTGTAGCAGTAGTGGACTTCCTGCAAACCTGGTTGTCTCCCGGCAGTGGAAAGCATCCAAGCCCATCAGTGTCTCGGCCAGAGTCATGGCGATGCAACTCTTCCCTTCTCTCAAACCTTGGGCGACTTCAATCAAACGGATGCTAGCTCCTCCGGAGCCCGAGACAAACAGAAAATGAGATAGTAGGCACAAGCAGAGGGCATGCTGCCGGAAACCTTGCCAATAGTGGTCGCTACGGTCACCAGCATCAGAGAATCGGTAAATCAGGCTCGGAATGTCCAACATTCCGTCACAAATCAGGGATCGAGCATCATGCGCATTGAGTCCGCACATTCGCCCTAAGGTCTGGGCATAGCCAAAATTGAGCTGGGGCAAGATCTGCTCTCCTCGCTCGAATTCCATCAAGGCTTGAAAATCTTCAAAAGTAGGACATACCTCTTGCCCTCCGAAGCTGAAGACGTGCGTCACTGGGTTCCAAAACCTTGCCGCCGCATAGAGGAAAGGAAGATGCAGTGGAGTCCGGCCCAGCGTGAACAGTGCATTCAAGCCAAAACCCCAGAAGTTCAACTTCTCCGAGCCATCTAAAGAAGAGATCCAAGATGTGAGATTTTCTGCGAGAAATGCCTCCATTTTTGTGAGGAAAGGTGATGAAATGAATAAGGTCCAAGGGTGAGGCTTTTATAGAGGGGCAAAACACTATTTAAAGGACACGTGTCAAATTTCTGGAGGTTACGGGGGAGGTGGCCGGCCGGCCATCTATTCTAGTAGGCCGGCCACCCTCTAATTTCCAGATACAAAATGTGTTCGGCCACGCATTGGTCCTGTTTTGCCCTCCGGAAGGAAGTTTGAGGCATTTTTATGCACCGGGGATGTCAAAGGCCTCCATTTCTCTCAGTTTCGGATACGTTCCATCATCCAGATCTTCCGTCGAAAGTACGCTTTGTTGTATTTTTGCTTATCGAGTTGTTGTTTTGTTTATCGAGTTATAAGTTTTGTCGAGCTGTCGCATTTTGTGTTTTGAGTTATTACCTTTTGTTTACGCGATTTTATTAAGTCTTGTTTATCGAGTCGTTAACATTGTTGTTTTCTTTGCTTATCGAGTTGTAAACTTGCTAAGATTCTGTTATTTCTTAGTGAGTCGAGTTGTTTTGATTTGTTGCGTCGGTTCATTACCTGACCCGGTAAATACACAAGGCACATTTCCATTCAATTCCATTTTTGTGCAAAATGATGCGATGCGATGCTAAGAATTTCAAATACAAACATCTTTTCAAAAATCTGTTTCATTCCATCATGTTTTACAACAAAATAAAGGTACAAGTTTTACAGGAAATAAAACTGCCTAATAATATGCAAAGTGCTACAAACTACTAGCCAAAAAGTAAAATAAAGCAGGAAATAACATCAGTATCCTCGAACAGGAATGAGGAGGCCCTCTCATCCTCTTCTTCGGGACAACCTCTCACCATCATCACCATCCGAATCAGAGTCATCCTCCGGATCTCCTCGGCCTCACCCCGCTTAGGAACCAAGACCGAGCCTCCCTCCCAGAGATGTCTCGACTCACGATGCGACCTCCTCCTCCTCATCCTCGATAATGGGTGCCTGCGTCTGCGAGGCGACCCGCTCCTCGAGCTCCTCGGTAAGGCTGGATGGCCCGGCTCCTCGAGGCCCAAGACTCGGCAGGTCTAGCACCTCGACCTCTCTGAGAAGGCCACGGTGGCCGCCTCGCGTCGGAGCATATCTGAGGCATTTGAAAATGAAAAGTGCAATACATCGGTTCAAACATAAAAGCAGTGCAAGTACAAGATGTGAGTGGGGTGTGTGCGGATGTGTTCTACTGACCTATCGGTAATAGAATGTTTAAAACCAAAGATGTCATCACAAATATGATAAATGCAAGAGAGATGAAGGGTACAGAAGCCCGGACGGACATCTACGCCTCTCGCAGGACCATCCCTCAAGTGAGGCCACCATCCGAGCATCTGATCTATGTACTCCCGAGGTGGCTGCAGATACAAGCTCAAGTCATCAATAAATAAGCAACTGCCAAAATGTCTGTGTGATAAATGAAAAATGGTGGAACATACCGGCGGTGAGTCAGGATCACTGACATATCTGTGACCAGGCATCGGAGGCTCTATAGGGATTGGAATCGGAGAAGTGGTCCCATACTGCCAACTCATCAACTCGGTCGGCATATCTGGCCACCCAGGATGATCGAGAGTCGGAGGGATCGGAGGAATCGAACTACCTCTACCCCTAGACGCACCAACCCTGCTAGAAGAAGGGATGTCTGCAGCACGAGCGCGACTCAAAGATGGTGCGCCAGTGGGCCTCAGTGGCGGAGCCCGCACTCCCGTCAAGGGGGGCATCAGATATATACGGCGATAGGTGGCGTAGTCCCCCTCAATAAGATATAGCAAAGCATCAGTGCCCTGCATATCCCTAATGACCTCCTCAATAGATAGCCTATCGGTAGTCCGCATAGTGGCTGGAGGCACAGAGGGAGGGTCCTGAGAATCATACCCCCACACCTGGCGCAGGAAGCGTTCCCCCAGGAACCACGCCCTACCAACCGTCCTCGGCGGTACTTATCTTTGAATTGCTCGACCCTCCGGAGTACTGATTTTGCAGATCATCGCCAAGATCGCTTGTACGCCAAGTCTCTGCAGATAACCAGTGTACAAATCAATCAGAAATCAAGAATACACAAAGCAGATCAAGGATGAAAATGAAAGGAACTGAGAGTTCTGAAATACCTCTGTTGTCCGCACAGTATCAAAATACTGTCGCAGAGAAAAGAGAGTCTCTCGAGGCCTCGGTAGGTGCTCGCCCTCAAACATCAATGAAAACGGAGTCATAAGAGGTCCTACCACCTCCATCTCCGGAGCTAATGTGGGAAAATACACATACACCCATAGCTGAGAAAAGCAGTGCGGAATGTGAATACAAGGTGCTAAAGGCAGAATATAGAATGAAAAGTGCGCCGTGTGTGCAGTGAACAAGTAATGAGGAGCAAAAATGTAAATCAAAAGGACAGAATGTACCTCCCAGGCTCTCCAATAGCCGCCGAGTAAGTCCCCCCGCGTGCGAGAGACTGCGCTCATGTAACAATAAAGGGTAGCCAGGCCAGCGCCGCCCCAATCATACTGAATGACCTGTGATAGGTCTACTAGGGCACTCAAGAGATATAGCCCCACAGTGTTTCCCCTATCAGCAAAGCAGGTAGTGTCTTAGAAGGAACATGAGGAAACCTCGGGTGTACTGCTCGACCTCCTCAGGAGACTCAGGCTCCATCTCTGGCCTCCGGAAATGGGAAGAGAACCAAGTATACCGAACCCTCCCGGAAGCTCTGTCTATAGGAGGGCGAGCCCCCAATAGATGAATCCAAGCAGCCTCCCACTCACCCATATCCTCGTCATAGGGAATGGGTCCACCGTCTACGTCTAGGCCGGTGAGTACAACAAAGTCTAGTGGGGTCATGGTCATATCCCCGGTGGCAGAAAAATGGAAAGAATTGGTGGTGTCCCACCATCTCTCCGCCAAAGCAGCAAACAATGTCCTGCTGATATGACAGTGTGATAACCCCCTGCAGAATGCTCCGAATCCTGTTGAGTCAACCAAACCCCGGACAGCTTCCGGAAGCTCAGCATACCACTCCCTCGCGGCGGTGGAGCCATACCCTCGCACGGTGCGAGAACCAACCTGCATTCAGAACGAATACATGTGTTCAGTACACAATAAAAACGAGCTGTGTGCAAATGAAATGAAGAAGCTATGTGCAAATGAAATGAATGAGCTATGTACAAATCAGTGGGCTGTGTGTTCACTTCAAATCTGGGCTACGTGTTCAGTAAATCAGAGTTTTGGGCTGTGTGTTCAATTCCTAATCAGTGGGCTGTGTGTTCACTTCAAATCTGGGTCATGTGTTCAAGAATCCTGTTTTGGGTGCGTGTTCAATTCCTAATCGATTTGTGTGTTCACTTCAAATCTGGTGCGTGTTCAAGAACTGTGTTTTGGGTTGCGTGTTCAATTCTTAATCGATTAATGGCGTTCACCTCAAATCTGGGTGCGTGTTCAAGAACTGGTATTTGGGTCGTGTTCAAATTTCGAAAAAATTAGTGGGTCACGTTCACCTCAAACTGGGTGCGTGTTCAAGAATTTGGTATTTGGCGTGTTCGGTTCCTAATCGATGGATGCGTGTTCACTTCAAATCTGGCCGTGTGTTCAAGAACTGAAGTTAGGGCTGTGTGTTCTATTCTCAATCAGTGTGGGCTGTGTGTTCACTTTCTATCTGGGCTGTGTGTTCAGTAAATCTGAGTTAGGGCTGTGTGTTCTATTCTCAATCAGGGTGGGCTGTGTGTTCACCGTCTATCTGGGCTGTGTGTTCAGAAAATCAGAGTTAGGGCTGTGTGTTCTACTCTCAATCAGTGGGCTGTGTGTTCACCATCAAATCTGGGCTGTGCGTTCAGAAAATCAAAGTTTGGGATCGTGTGTTCTACTCCTAGTCAGTGTGTGCTGTGTGCTCATCTTCAATTTCAGGCTGTGTGTTCGACAAATCAGTGTTTGAGCTGTGTGTTCAATTCCTAACTAATGTGTGTCGTGTGTTCACGATCAATCAATGAGCCTAGTGTTCAAGAAATTCAAGTGTTTAAGTCACATGTTCAAGATGCAAGTAAAATACTATGTCATAAGCTAAACCGCATGTTCAAGCATGGCAAAACTACAAAATGCAAAAAATAAAATAGCAAATGAAGTAAAATACCTCTCGTGCCTCGTGAGAGAGGTGCTGCTCCAGCTCTCGCAAAAGAAGATCCCCGGGTACCCGATCGTTGAACTCGATGAAATGACGGAAAACTGCCCGCGGAAGCCTATGTACCGGCGGGGCATATCTCTCGGGGATAAAAGGGCGGACCCTCGGGGGCAATGTCATGATGTCAAAATCATCTCCGGCACCCGGAAAACCTCCACCGTGAGGAAAATGACCCGCCATTTCGAGAAATCTGCAAAAAGAGCAAAAAGGAGCAAAAATGAGCCAAAATTGGAAAAAGTCAACAAAAGTCAACTCTCGGGAAATGAAAAAGTCAACAAAAGTCAACTCCCGGGAAAATCTTCCAAATATTGAGACAAAATTACCTCAAGTGGTGAAAATGAGAAGAGAAGCCCCGAAATCAAAATTTAGTCGGCTCAAAGTGCTTAAAACTGGAAGATTTCGCGAAAACAACTTGTGTGGAAGGCCGGAGGACGCGTATAAAATGCAGATCTGAAAAAGAAAATGGTTTGGGAAGCAAGAGGAGAGAATTTCACACTTGGGGGAGTGATTTCAGAGGCATTGGATGAGCCTATATGTAGAAATAACCAAAATGACCAAAATGCCCCTGCTTTTGGGCAGGTGGCCGGCCGGCCACCTTTTCTGGCTGGCCGGCCATTTGCTTTATTCCCCCTGGCCGGTGGCTTCTCCAAGGGTAACCACGTGGCCGGTGGTGGTCCCCACACCCTCCCCCACCTCTCTGCAAATTTTGAGGAAAATCGGAGTTCCCGGGACTCAAAAAAGTTCAAGAAAAGTGCGCTTTCTGGCACCGAATTGCTCCACCGGAACTTCAACTGCAGTTTCTGACATGTGTCTCATCATCATTCGTCAAAATCAGAGTGTATCCTTTTTAAACACATTATAATCTCTCCAGGAGGTGAATCAGAGACTGCGATCAAATTGCCTTCGCCGAAATGCGCGTTTCCCAACTCGTTGTTGCGCAACAAACAGGCACCCCGATTTGTGCTCGTTTTGCATTATTATGCACCTAACTCGCATTCTCATGAACATTTTGCATTATCATGCATTATTTCTTGGTGTACCATACTTCTGTGCTTAAACATGCGTTGTCACGCATTATCTTTTCTTACATTGCGATGCATTCACTCATGGAAACCTTGTGTGTCAAACTTTTCGAATCATAGGAATCGCATTGAATATATGTTGTTAGCATATTGTTCTTGTTGAATTTTTCTCTTTTGCAGGCACGATATTGTATGTACGGTTCATTTGAGGCTGGTGCGACCAGACGAATCGCACAGGTATCGTATCTTCTCCGTGTGAGACGCGACGAGAATTGAATGATTCTCCGCATTCCTAACTGCATGAAATGTAGTTGTTTCTTTGCATTCTTGCTTAAAACTGTTGTATCTATTTGTCAATACTTGCTTCATTACAGCTTGCTGCACTTGCATGATCACCTGGCTCCGTGCCTATCACTTTGCATTTTGCCCCCTGCCTGCGGGCACGCCTGCGGGTACACATCTCTGTTCATCTTGTATGATTGTCTAAGTCTTCGGCCTTGTCAAAAATGGGCCGTCTCTAAGCTTTGACATTCACTCCCGTCACTTCTTGACTTCCGAGTTCTGTCAAAGAGGGGCAACTGTAGACACCCCATTTTTGACCGACCTTAAGACTCAGACGTCACCGATTGAGCGCTTGGTGATGTTGCATACTATGCTCGTTCAGAAGTCTCAGAGTCGCGGCCGTGCGCCCTGCCTCCGGACTTCCGAACTCTCTTCTGTGCCTTGCCTCGGTTTGCGAACCAGACTCGATTTTCTCTGTTTTCTTTCCTGAGGAAAGGGAGTGGTCCTGTAGGCTATCTCTCGGTGGCCGTGGGCTATATTTCGTGGCCGTAGGCCATTTTGCCCATTTCGGAGCCGATTCGATTTTGAGGCCGTCGGGCGTGCCTCGGCTCGGGACCGCCCAACCATCTCCGATTTCTCCGGTTTTTGGCATGCATCTCATTTACTCCATACCGAGGGACACTGGGGTCTCAGATACCCACTTCGTGGTCGAACACCACTCCCGATGCCCAACAGCCCATTTTCGGGACCCCGAACTGCGTGATTTGGGCCCCGAGCATTCATTTTGCATCGGTTTTTGTTCATTTTTGGCGAGTACCTCTATTTTATCATACCGAGGGACACTGGGGTCTCAGATATCCACTTCGTGGCCGAACGCCACTTTCGGTGCTTATAGCCCATTTTCGGGACCCCGAACTGCGTGATTTGGGCCCCGAGCATTCATTTTGCATCGGTTTTTGTTCAAATTTGGCAGGTACCTCTGTTTTAGCACCAGGAAGATCACTGTAGGGTGGGAGGACAGCAATTGTCTCAGAAAACCAGTTTCGCTCCTCCAGCGTCCGTTTTGCTCATTTCCGGGCTAATGTTGAACACCCTAGGGATATTTTCTTCGAGCCGAGACTACATATTTGTGATGAGGGGACATGGGAGGACCCTAAAAGGTGGTGGTCGGCCAGTAATTGTTATTTTCATTTTTGAGCCTCTCTTTCAAGTTGAATGTTGTGCCTCCTATTTCAGAGTTGCCAAATTCCAACCATGGGGTCTTGTTCTACACACCTGGGAGGACCCTAAAAGGTGGTGGTCGGCCAGTAATTGTTATTTTCATTTTTGAGCCTCTCTTTCAAGTTGAATGTTGTGCCTCCTGTTTCAGAGTTGCCAAATTCCAACCATGGGGTCTTGTTCTACACACCTGGGAGGACACCAAAATATGGTGGCCGGCCATTAATTGTTCACTTCATTTTTTGGCCATGGCCAGTCGGCCATGGGGAGTAGCTGGCCGACCAGTGGGGTGGCCGGCCGACCATCTTCAAGAAAAGCACCTGGCCGGCCTGCTTCCTGCTTTTGACCACTTTACAGCTGTCCAGCTATTTTTCCAAATATCTTTTGCCACCGAGGGATATTTTGGGAGGGAAAGCTTGGATGCATTTCCCTCCCTTTTACACCCCTTTCTTGCCCATTTAAGGGGCTGACCTCCTTCTTTGTTAGGGTTAGAAAATTTTTCTCAAGACTTCATCTCCATTTGATTCCATCTCCATCTCCAAAAACCTCAAAAACCTTCAAGTCTCTAGCTCATTCCTTCATCAACACCAAGCCTCACCATCACTACTTCCATTTCAGAAGCAAAGGAAGGTTTTTCAGAGGCTAAGGACTAGTAAATTCAAGCCAAGAAGCATCAAAAGACTTGTCTTCAAGAGTAAGTCTTCATTTCCCTTTTTCTAGCACATTTTTGCTTCAATTTTCTACCCTACTTGCTCTCTGTTTTGGGCTCCGAACCCTACTTATTTTAGGCTTATTTTGAGCCCCTCTACAACATTGTAGAAGGGCTCAACCTTGTTTGGCACCTCTATGATGCACCTCTTTCAATATCACTCTTTGTGCCAATATTTTGCATGCTTTGTTTGGATTATGAGTGATCCATTTTCGAGGCTGATATAAAATGTGAGTGGGCTTATTTTGAGCCCCTCTTCAATATTGAATAAGGGCTCAACCATGTTTGGTGGTTCTATCATGCACTTGTTTTGTAATTCTTCCAATTTACCGTAAAATTGCATGGTTTCTTTAGCCTATTTGAAGTCTGATTTTGAGCATGCCATTAACTGAGGTTGGGCTTATTTTAGGTCCCTCTACAACATTGTAGAAGGGATAAATCTTGTTTGGGGCCTCCATGCATGGCCTCTCTTTGTACCTCTCTTTGGCCCCATTTTGCATGCCTTTTTTAAGCTTATTTGGCTTCTGATTTCAGCATTCATCAGGCATGAAAAGAGCCTTATTTTTTCCTTCTTGTCATGTTTTGTTAAGGGTCTTATGCTATTTGATGAATACTTTTGGTACTTCATGTTATACCCTCTTATACCCCCTTATTTTTGCATGCCTTGCTAGCTCATTATGCTTCTGTTTTTGAGCCTTCATCAGGCTTGGAAAGAGTCTTAAAATAACTCATTCTTAATGTTTTGTTAAGGGCCTTAAGCTGTTTGGTGCATCCTTTTGATACCTCATGTTATAGCCTTTGTGGGCTCATATTTTGCATGCTATTTTGAGCATATCTACATACTGAATTGGGGCATGTCATCTCTTGTAAATGTGCATATTTTTGGTCCCTCTTCAATGTTTTAGAACTTTATTTTTCAGTTTGAGCATTGCGTATACCATCTGCTTCATTGTTCCCCTCTTTTCCCCCATTTTTGCATGCTTTGTTGAGCCTATCTAGATTCTGTTTTCGGCCTTCATCAGGTCTGGAAAGAGTCATATTTTGATCTTCTTGACATATTTCATGAATGGTATTTTCTGGTTTGATGAATGTTTGGGGTACCTCATGTTATAGCCTATAGTATCCTAGTTCTTGTATGGCATTCTTAGCATGTTTTCATACTGATTTGGGGGATGTCATCTACTGTAAATGTTCATATTTTTAGGCCCTCTTCAGTGTTGTAGAAGGATATTTTCTTGTTTGAGCTTTGCATTTATTACTTACTTCAATATCCCTCTTGCGGAGCCATTTTTGCATTCTTGCTTAATCCTATGTGTGCTTGCTGTTTAGCCCTTTTTATGACTGAAAAATTCTTTTCTTGTGGCTGCCTTGATACTGTATTTTCATTCCATGTCCATATTGTGCATGCATTGCATAGCTATAGGCCATTTCGGGCGCCTAATATCGCATTTCGGGATCATTCCATGCTTCGGGTGTACTTTGGCCATGTTTCGGGACTGTTTTCCCCCACATCTTAGTGCTGAAATTTTATTTGCATGTTTACATAGCATTTTCCATGTCATTTGCATTGCGTATGCCTTTGCCTCGGTTCGCGTGCCCGTGGACACGCATTTCGAGGCGCATCTTTTTCATCTCACGGCCTCTTATGTGAGTGCGGCTGAGGCCCTCTCATGTTGATATAAGCCCATCATTGCATTTGCATGCCATTTCATGCCTTAGGGCCATTGCCTCGGTTTGCGTGCCTGTGTGCACGCATTTCGAGGCACTTCATTTTCATCTCTCGGCATCTTATGTGAGTGTGGCTGAGGCTCTCTCATGTTAGTGTAAGCCCAATTTGCATTGCGTATGCTGTTTCATGCTTTAGGATCATCCTCTCGGTTTGCGTGCCCGCGGGCACGCATTTCGAGGCACTTCATTCTCATCCATCGGCCTCTTATGTGGGTGCGGCTGAGGCTCTCCCATGTTAGTATAAGCCCATCTTACATTGCGTATGCCATTTTAGCTCTGTTTCCGTATACCATTTTCTCGGTGGCACGCATTTCGAGGCATTTCATTTTAGTCTCATTGTATATCATATTTCATGTCATTTCATGCTTTTATGTCATCACCTCGATTTGCGTACCCGCGTGCACGCATTTCGAGGCATCTCATTTTCATAGCATTGTGCATGCTAGGATTGAATTTTAGCTACATTTCATGCATATCATGCGTATTGCATCGTGTTCGGGATAGGAGATTAGCCCGGGCACGGGAAACGAGGCACGTTCCGTACTCCGAGTGACGGAACGGGTCTCAATTCCCAAGTCACCGACACTCCGGATTACCCATGATGGAGTTAGGTTTTGTTGTAGAATTCATCTGCATTCATCCTATATTGAATTGTGCAAATTCGACTCCTCGGCCATCATGCATCGGTATGCGTGATTGGTGGCACGAGGATCGAGGCATGCATATATTTGTGAAATACATTGCTATGCCCCTTTCCTGCTCTCTGTTACAGCAAAATCAAGAATCAGCAGCTTTTCGGAGTCTGGCACGCATTTCGAGAAACATTGCAAACAGAGGCTAATTGGGGCATCCCAGTGGATTTCCGCGCCAAGGCAGCCCAACATGCATCATTCATCAAAATCGAGGCAGTCCCTGGCTTGCATGCCAGTTTACAGTTTTTCTTAGTTAATTTGTCAATTAATTAGGAATCTGTATTATTTCGGACCGTATTATTCTTTCATTTCGGACTGTATTATTTATTCGGACCCTCTGCACGAGGGCATAATTGTAATAAGGGTGTGTGAGTGTGATGTATGTCTTCCAATCCCACGTCTTTCTTCCCTTTTATTTACCTGCTTACGATGGTTAGATATAGGGCATATTTCAATTAGCATACAGTATGACAGCATGTTTGCATCATTCATCTGTTTTGCACGCACTGGGCTCGGTGCATCATACAAACTGCATTTGTATTTCAATTCCAAATTGAATACTTGATAGTTATAGCATTCCATATGCCATGTTTAGAATAGCCGAGCCTGCTATAGTTGCATTTTTGCATGTGTTGCATTAGGCATCGCTGTATGCTTAGGTCCATGCATGGATTTCTAACGAGCTTCTGTTTTGGCTTGGAGTACTCGGTGAGTTTTATGCTTTAGCATCCTTGCATGCGTGTGAGTGTTGCCATGAATAGCATGCTTACCATGAGGCTAACTGCTTATGTGATATAACTGCCTTGAATGCCTGTGGGTGGAGGTTGAGTTATCTGAATTGGGACAATTCATCGACTGTTTGTTTTAAGCCCACTAGATAGTGGCAAAATCATGTTTTCTAAGCCCACCCGAGGGTGGCAAATCCGCGTCTTAGCCTACCTGTGGGTAGCACCATCAAACCATTTTCAAACAAACAAGCATGAAATGTTTTGTTCCAATTCAGACGATTCAGTCTATACTTGTATGCTGTGCGCATCACATAGTAACCTAGGCTAATAACCGGAATAAGAACGCACAAAGTTTTTAAAAACAGATATCATGGTTAGTAGAGGCCGGTCTTTGACCGGGCGAGCGGGGGTGCTCACGATGTGACATTTCCCAATCGTACCCAAGTTCCCGAGCCAATTTTGGTGATGACGGACACGTGGCCTTTGGCATCGAGTTAGGGTTTCCTAAATTTCCCATTTAAAAAATATTTAAGTGGCGACTCTGTTATCTGGCAAAGCAGTCCATGTTTGGCACTTCTTTCAAAAAATCTATTTTTTTTCAAAAACAATTTGCCGGATTTGGACTCTTTGGTTCAAGATTAAGAACCGTGACATTTCAGTCCTTCGAACTATAGTGACCCAATATCGAACCAGAACGGGGGGGACTCGCACTCCCTTCCCCCGGGATGCGTTCGGGGACGTCTACATGAACCCCCTGTTTTAGCTTCTTGAGGAAGCTTGACCCTTTTGAACCCTTGGTTCTAGCTTCTTGAGGAAGCTTGAACCTTTTGAATTCTTGGTTTAGCTTCTCCAAGAAGCATGAACCTTTTGAACCCTTAGTTTTAGCTTCTTGAAGAAGCTTGAACCTTTTGAACCCTTAGTTTTAGCTTCTTGAGGAAGCTTGAACCTTTTGAACCCTTGGTCTTTAGCTTCTTGAGGAAGCTTGAACCTTTTGAACCCTTGGTTTAGCTTCTCCAAGAAGCTTGAACCTTTTGCACCTTGGTTTAGCTTCTCTTAGAAGCTTGAACCTGTTGCACCTTTGCCTAGCTTCTCCAAGAAGCTTGAACCCTTCTAAGCTTCCAAGAGAAGCTTGCACCTCTTGAACCTTTTGCCTAGCTTCTCCAAGAAGCTTGGCTCTTTTGTCTAGCTTCTCCAAGAAGCTTGGCCTTCTTGGCCCTTTTGCTCCAAGCTTCTAAGAGAAGCTTGACTCCCTTTGACCCTTTTTGCTTAGCTTCTCTTAGAAGCTTCAAGCCTCCATCTTCTCTATAAAAGAAGAGCTTCTCTTCTATTGCAAGGGTTCCAAGAATTGGTCTAAGGCATACAAGAGTTGTATCTCTCTATATCTCTACATTCAAGCTCCATAAGTGTTGGTTCTTGGCCCCTTTGCACACCAACTCTCAACCACACCTCTCTATCATCCATCTAAGCTTCTTGGAGGCCATTTTTAGAGGCTAAGGAACTGGTTTTTGGGACCAAAGGCTGCTGTCCCCATTGGTCTACAAAGGTGAGCATCTAACCCTCTTTTATTCCCCGTTTTTTCACACACTTTTAGCCTGTCTTGATTGCTGATTTGAGCTTTGTGTATAACATAAAAAAGTTCTGTTTTTTTTTTTTTTTTTTTTTTTTTTTTTTTTTTTTTTTAAGATACTTCATTAAGGTCACTTTTGTGTTTGGGGTCGTTTACCCCATCTTAGGCCTTGTTTGGCCTTATTTTTGTGTGTTTTTGGTGAGCTTCGGGACCACCTTGTTTGGGCCTCCTCACCACTGAAATCTTGATGGATTTCAGTGATGAGGATGGTGGTTTAAGGTCCTAAGAAGGAGAGGGCCACCCCCTCTCCTTGTTGTCTTCAAAAAGTGCCATTTTAGCCTCATGTGTGAGCACCATTTTTAAGTGCATGTTGGCCATGTATTAAGTGTTATTTGGTAATATTTTGCCATGTATTACCTCTTTCTTTACTTGGTTTAGACACACCATGCATGCTTACCATACTTGTCTTGTAATGGCATGAAATTGCCTTAACATGCTTTGTGTTTTGAGCCTTGTTTCTAGCATGATTTTGGCTTAGCTTTGTGAAGATTTTATGCATATTTTGGCATGATTTAGGTCTGATTTTGGTTATTTGGGTCATCCATGGCTTGTTTTGTATGGCTACCATGCAATCTAGCTTGTATGCCTTGAGTGTTGGCTCCTCTACCATGCTCTATTTGCATCATTTCAGTGGTTTGGCACCATTAGTTATGATATTTCAGTCCTTGCTCCATGCTCGTATGCTTGCATTTGATGCCCCTTTAATGCTTTATAAGGTTGGTGTTTCATGCTCCATGTTTAGACATTTGTGTATGCTTCCATGTGTAGGTCATTTAGATGCCATCTAAGTGATGTTTTGGGGCTTACTTTGACATGATTTGGGACTGTTTTGATTCACTTTGATCATTTGCTTCATGTGTCATATGATCATGGTTTAAGTCCTTGGGTTAATTCCAAGCTTCTATGCATGCTTTGCTCGTTTTGCTTACTTGGTTTGGCACCATCTATGACATGATTTCAGAGCTTTCCATGCATGCTATTAGTCCATGATTATCCTCTTTTAAGTGTGCTTAAAAGATGCTCTTTAATGCTTAAGTGTTGGGCCATGTTTGCATGCATTGTTTGTGTGTGTATTTGCCTCCATTCCATAGCATTTTGGCTTCCTATTTAGACATGGCCGAGGCTTGTCCATATTGGTCTAAGACCACCTTTCGCATGTTGTTCAAATGTGGTCACATTGCTTCATGCCTTGCATGCTTGCTTGCCTAGGTTGTTATATACCTTGTATGTTTGCTTGCATTGACATGTTGTATCCTTAGCTCACATGCCTAGGTTGCATTGCATTGTGCATGCATTGCCTTGCCTCTTGAATTGAGTATGATAGAGGTTGGGTCTCTTTGTGCTTGTTTGCATTGCATTTCATTTGAAATCAAAATGCATACTTGGTTTCTTGGGCCATCATGCATTGAAATGCGCGATTGGTGGTCCGAGAATCAAGGACCATGCCCTTTTGAGTCATAAATATGATAAGGGATGTGGTGGTGCATACATTTGCTTGAAATGCATTGCCATGCCTTGTTTTGCCCTCTGCTGCTGTCAAAACAGGATTCTGTAGGAAGATTTGGCCGGCCGGCCATCCATCAGTGGCCGATGGCTTCACAAGTAGCCGGTGATCATCTCCCTTGGCCGGTGGCCATTCCTCTTGGCCGGTAGTGTTCCCCAATGTCCATAGAGCATACCTTGGGAATTGTGCAATTTTCAGAGGAGCAAAGCAGGGAAAACAGAGGCAACTTGCGCATGGCAGTGGATTTCCGGGCGAAGCCAATCTGAGCATGCGTGCATCCCTCTTCCCGAGGCCCTTTACTGCGTTCAGTAGCTTAATTGATTTATTAATTAGTTAAGTGGACTGTAATTATTTAATTATCTTGTAGGTTAATTAAATTGTATATTCTTTTGGTCCCTCCGAGCGAGGACGAATTTGTAATAAGTGTGGGTGCGTGTGTGCATGTCTTCCAACCCCTATTTCTTTCTCCCTTTTACTTACCTGCTTTTGATGGTTAGTATTAGGGCATATTTAATTTAGCATACCTTATGCTATGCATGCGTGCATCATTCATTTGTATTGCATGCACCGAGCTCGGCGCATCATGCAAACTGCATTGCATTTTAAATCTAACTTGAATACGTGTTAGTTGTTGCATTTCACATGCCATCCATAGACTAGCCGAGCCTATTCTAGCTGCATCCCTCATGTGTTGCATTAGCCATCTTAACATGAACTAGGATCATGCATATGATTACTAACTAGTTTCTGTTTTGGCTTGGAGTACTAGGTAAGCTATATTGCTTTAGCATACTGCATGCGTGTGAGTGTTGCCATAATAGCATGATTACCATGAGGCTAGCTGCTTATGTGTTATAACTACTTGAATGCCTGTGGATGGAGGTTGAATTACCTAAATTGGAACAATGCATTGAACGCGAGTTTTAAGCCCACTAGATAGTGGCAAAACCATCTTTTCTAAAAAAGCCCACTCGAGGGTAGCAAAACTTGCATTTTAGCCTACTTGCGAGTAGCAAACCATTTTCAAAACAAACATGAAATGTTTTGTTCCAATTTAGGCGATTTGGTCTATACTTGTTTGCTGCGCGCATAACATAGTAATTCTAGGCTAATAACTGGAATAAGAGCACATAACGTTTTCAAAACAAGATATCACAGTTAGTAGAGGCCGATCTTTGATCGAGCGAGAGGGGGTGCTCATAGCTGACCTTCCCCAATCGTACCCAAGTTCCCGAGCCGAGGCAACTTTGGTGATGACGGACACGTGGCATTTGGCACCGAGTCAGGGTTTCCTAAATTCCCCCATTAAAAAATATTTAGATGGCGACTTTGTATCTGGCAAAGCAGTCAATGTTTGGCACTTCTTTCAAAATCTATTTTCTAAAAACGATTTGCCGGATTTGGACTCTTTGGTCCAAAATGAAATGCAATGCAATGCAATGCACGCATCCCTCTTCCCGAGGCCCTTTACTGCTTTTAGTAGCTTAATTGATTTATTAATTAGTTAAGTGGACTGTAATTATTTAATTAGCTTGTAGGTTAATTAAATTATATATTCTTTTGGTCCCTTCGAGCGAGGACGAATTTGTAATAAGCGTGGGTGCTTGTGTGCATGTCTTCTAACCCCCACTTCTTTCTCCCTTTTACTTACCTGCTTTTGATGGTTAGTATTAGGACATATTTAATTTAGCATCCTTATGCTATGCATGCGTGCATCCATACATTTGTCTTGCATGCACCAGGCTCGGCGCATCATACTAACTGCATTGTATTTCAATTCCAAGTTGAATACGTGTTAGTTGCAGCATCATCATATGCCATCTTAGAATAGCCGAGCCTATCATAGTTGCATCTTGCATGTGTTGCATTAGCCATCTTAACATGAACTAGGATCATACATATGATTACTAACTAGTTTCTGTTTTGGCTTGGAGTACTCAGTAAGCATTTATGTTTTAGCATCCTTGCATGAGTGTGAGTGTTGCCATGATAGCATGCTTTACCATGAGGCTATGTGCTTATGTGATATAATTGCCTAAATTCCTGTGGGTGAAGGTTGGGTTACTTAAATTGGAACAATGCATTGAATACAAGTTTTATGCCCACTTGATAGTGGCAAAACCATATTTTCTAAGCCCACTTGAGGGTGGCAAAATTCATGTCTTAGCCTACTTGCGGGTAGCACCATCAAACCATTTTCAAATAAACAAACATGAAATGTTTTGTTCCAATTTAGACAACTTAGTCTATACTTGTTTGTTGTGCGCATAACATAGTAATTCTAGGCTAATAACCGGAATAAGAACGCATAATGTTTTCAAAACAAGATATCATGGTTAGTAGAAGCCAATCTTCGGATCGGGCGAGCGGGGGTGCTCATAGCTAACCTTCCCCAATCGTACACAAGTTCCCGAGCCGAGGCAACTTTGGTGATGACGGACACGTGGCCTTTGGCACCGAGTCAGGGTTTCCTAAATTTCCCCATTAAAAAATATTTAGGTGGCGACTCTGTATCTGGCAAAATAGTCCATGTTTGGCACTTCTTTCAAAAATCTGTTTTCTCAAAACGATTTGCCAGATTTGGACTCTTTGGTTCAGATTAAGAACCGTGACAATTTGAGTCCAAACTGTAGTAGACCCACAAACGAACAAAACGGGGAGTTCATCCTCCCGGAGCGTTTGGGGACACCTACACTATGTGTTGTTCATTGATGATTTTAGCAAATTTACTTGGATTTTTCCTCTTCATTACAAAAGTGAGGTGTTTGACAAATTTCTTGAATTTAAAAGTTTTGTTGAGACTCAGTTTCATACTCACCTTCAATTTTTAAGGAGTGACAATGGAGGAGAGTATTTGAGTAAGCCATTTCAACTGTTTCTCAAACAAAAAGGAATTGAGCATCAACTTACTTGTCCTCATACACCATCTCAAAATGGTGTTGCTGAAAGAAAACATAGGCATATCATAGAGACTACTGTCACTCTTATGCATGAATCTTCTCTTCCCTTGGCTTACTAGTTTGATGCACTTGCCACTGTTGTCTTTCTTGTTAACAGACATCCCACACTCGAGCTTCAAAATCTCACTCCTTATGAAGTCTCGTTCCAACAAAAACCTGATTACACTTTCTTGAGATCCTTTGGGTGTAGATGCTATCCATGGCTTAAACCTTATACATCTCATAAACTTCAAACCAAATCTATTCCTTGTGTATTTCTTAGTTATCAACCTTCTATTAAAGGTTATAGGTGCCTTGATCCTACCACAGGAAGAGCCTATATCTCTAGACATGTGGTCTTTGATGAATCATTTTTTCCTTTTCAGTCTTCTCATTCTTCTGTTTCTACATCATCTTCAATATCACATTTGCTGAATTTCTTTTGGTCTCCCTCAGACTAGTCCAGTTCTTCTTTTCCATCACATGTTTCTACTGCAGCACCTCAGCATACACATCCCTTTCCAGCTTCACCAAGAAGACTCACAATTGCTATTCCTCGGCCATAAATAGCAAGCTCCACATTCTTTTCAAGTTTCACCACCAACTGCTATCCTTCATTCCGCAGCTCAGCTACCTATTTTCTTTCCTCCTACTGACCTGCCCTCAGCCCAGACAGCCTCTTCTTCTGCTACTGAACCTCACTCCGAAGCTCAAACAGTCTCTTCCTCTTCTATTCCTCTTCTATCCACAGTTCCATCTGATCAGATTGCTATTTCCAATATTTCTATTGATCTCCCTTGTCTTAATTCCAATACTCATCCCATGATTACCAGATCCAAATCAACTCTTCCCCACTCTTCTCTCACTGCTTGTCTTTCTTCTTCCTCTCTTCAGTCTGAACCACAAACTTATCAACAGGTAGCTTGTTCCTCTATTTGGCAAACTGCTACGCTTGAAGAATTTCAAGCTTTACAAACACAAGGCACTTGGTCTTTAGTTGATCTCCCACCTGGCAAACAAGCAATTGGCTGCAAATGGGTTTATAGAATCAAGAAAAATTCAGATGGTTCTATAGCCAGATATAAGGCAAGGTTAGTTGCCAAGAGTTTTCTTCAAACTGAAGGGGTGGACTATCATGAGACTTTTAGCCCTGTGGCTAAGCAACCAACTATCAGAATTCTGTTATGTCTTGCACTACATTTTGAGTGGTCCGTCAAGCAGCTTGGCATATCTAATGCATTTCTCCATGGTGCTCTTGAAGAAGAAGTGTATATGGTCCAACCTCAAGGTTTTGTTCAGCGTAATAAATCTCAGCTTGTTTGCAAGTTACACAAGGCTCTCTATGGTTTAAAGCAAGCTCCTTGAGCTTGGTTCTCTACCTTCTCCAACTTTCTTCTCACTCATAAATTTGTTCAAAGTCATTGTGATTCTTCTCTTTTTATTAAGAAAACTTCTACTGCTATTACCATTCTTCTCATTTATGAAGATGACATTCTTCTCACAGGAAGTGATCCTCTTTATATTAACTCTCTCATTACACATATGCATACAACCTTTTCCATGAAGGAGCTTGGCCTTGTTAATTATTTCTTGGGTATTTCTGTCACCAAAACTGCTTCTGGTTATGTTCTTTCTCAGCAAAAATATGCCTCAGAGTTGTTGGCCAAGGCTAGTATGAGTGATTGCAAATCTTACTCTTCTCTCATGGCTACTAAGTCCACTTCTAGTTCTCTTACTGCAGTAGATGATACTCTCTTTTCTCAGCCAGCTTTGTACAGAAGTTTGGTTGGAGCCCTTCAATATCTTACCCTTACCAGACCTGATTTAGCTTTTGTGGTTAATCATCTTTGTCAGTTCATGCACTCTCCTATGACTAGTCATTTTACTTCAGTCAAAAGATTACTAAGGTATCTTAAAGGCACCATCTCTTATGGGCTTCATTTCACTGTTGGCCCTCTTCTTTTCAATGCTTATTCAGACTCTAATTGGACAGGTAATGTTCTTGATCGAAGGTCCACCACCGGTTACTGTGTCTATCTTGGTCCTAATCTTATCTCTTGGTCTGCCAAGAAACAACCAATTGTGGCTAGATCTTCATCTGAAGCTAAATATAGGGCTTTAGCACAAACTTCGGCTGAACTTAGTTGGATTGGGATGTTGCTTGCTGAACTTCATATTTCTGTTCCTGTGCCTACCCTATGGTGTGACAACTTATCTTCCACAGCTATGAGTCACAACCCAGTGTTTCACGCCCGTATTAAACACATTGAGGTCGATTATCACTTTGTTCATGAAAGAATTGCCTCCAAGAAGCTTCATATCTGTCATATCCCCACTTCTGATCAAGTTGCTGATGTCTTTACTAAGCCACTCTCTGTTACTCATTTTCAATATCTTCAGCATCAGCTCAATGTCCTTCCTAGTCCACTGAGCTTGAGGGGGGGCTGATAAGCAACCTGATAACCCAGCCATTCAAGTTACGGTTTCAGCACAGAAGACTTCAATCATGCAGCCAGCACCACCTTCTGCAGTAGCTTATATCAGTGCATTCTAGAGTATTCTTGAGGTAGTTAGTTTGTTAGGAAGGTAGTTAGTTTGTTAGGCCTTAACCACAAGTAGTTAATTGTTGGTTAGGCAGTTATGGTCAGGTTACTCATTATCTCTTGTTATATATAAATAGATCATCTTTGTATTTGATTTGTAAGTGTGAATAATATCAAGAACTCCATTTCTCTTTAATATTTAGTCTAAACTTCAACGGAGATCAATGTAATTTACACTTAATAATATCATATCATTATTATCCTTGATATTTATTCAAATTTTCTAATTCTTTATATATATATAGTTAAGCTACTGTATTATTTTTTTTTTTGTTTCAATCAAGGAAAATGTTTTGTGGCACTAAACTGTCTGGCACTAATGGCACTAATTTCCTGTTTTGGTAAGTTTGTTTTTTTTTTTTTTTTTTTTTTACCTGTTTGGGGAATTCGGGGCATTAGTGCCCCATTTTTTCGAGCTATAGATCACAACTGTTCAATCAATTAATTATCTTCAGCCAAGCTTCAATGATCTCACTTTATTAAGACTCAGCTTGCAAAAACGGACAGTCTTCGACCATGTTTCATGATCTCAAGACGATTCACTTTGTTAAAAAAGATTATCAGAAGAGACCTCAAATCTCATTTTACTGATTTGATTGATTTGCAAAAAAAATTGTTTCACTTTTTACTGAGTTAATTAATTATGAAGGTAAATTACAAATATATTTATGAAATTTATTAAAATTATAAATTTTTATCTCATGTTTTACAATTACAATTACTCTATTATCAAAAACATTCCTACAACTAACCTAACGGATAAAATTAAAATTATCCAAACACTCTCTAATTCCAAAATGAAATTGTCATACTACTCTCACTTGCATTGACCCACTATCAAATCACTGTCTCTACACCACCACACCACGATATTCTTCAACATTCCCCAATGACACAATGCTTATAAATAATAATTATGGTGGTGTTGATCAATATTGACAAATGGCACTGCAATAGTTGGCAAATTGGTGTTACTAATTTAGTAAGGGCCGCGGGGCATTTTGCTAAGGTCTTGGTGCATAAGCCTTGAGGTCTCACATTCCACACATTCTAGGGCTAACTCTTAAGAGTTTGGTGCAGTGGTTGTAGAACGGCCCTCTTAAGTGTTAGATGACTCATATCCAGGGCTTGGGTATGAGGTCGAATCTTGGCAGCTACACTCTCTGGCTAAAAGGGTGTGTGTGTTGTGGAATCGGTGAACACGCCAGAGGTTTGCCCCTCATACTACTCCAATTAACCGACATTAGATAGTTGATTCTGAAGTCGGTGGAGAGCAAGCTTGGGAAATTTACTCATTAACCCAAAAAGAAAATAGGAAAGGAAAATTATATATAAGTTCATTTTATAGACCTATTTTCTAATCCAGTGATGTATAAATAAGATAATTGATTGATAATTAGAGAATAAATGAAGAGTGAGAGTTGACTTAAATATTTAATAGAATGTTATATCATTGGGTTTACAAAATAGATATATTTTTTTGGCTTGAAAAACAATACTCAATGAGAAATTAGGGAAGTGAAATAGTAAAAAGAAAGAAAAAAAATTTAACTTCATAAAGGTTATAATAGGTTTGTTTTGTTTAAAAAAATTATTATTTTGTTATACACTTTGTTAATTTGACTTAATAATTGATTAACGTAAAAATAGACATTATAATATAATGATTGTTATAAAAACTAAAATTATGTAAGATTTTAATTTCTAGACAAAATTCGAGGCCTAAGATCGCCTTACTCGCCTATCATGTGGCTGGCCCTGTTGCAGCAGGGACACAACAGAGCCCAAGTTAGGATCAAACTTTGTGGCTTATGTTAAAAAAATGAACATTTAAATAGGTATGGTTGCAGTCAAGAATATTTAAAAAGGTATAACTTTATAAATAATTAAATACATATATATTAAATAGCCTGAAAGAAAAGACTCAAAAAAATAGAATGTGTGCTATCACAAAACTTATTAAAAAGTTTTTGAGTTCGTACTGTCCAATATGAGTCTCATTTTGATGATTTAAATTATTATTTTTTTGTTAGATTCTTTATATATATAATATATACATACGTAAAATTTAAGTAAATTAGAAAATCATAATTTATTTAATTCATTACATTTATTTCTAAAAAAATAAATAATTTATTTTTAACAACAAAATTGTCCAATTTTTTTAGAGACAAGTATAATAAGTTAAATGCAACAATTTATATTTATTTTGTAATTAATATACACGAAATAGTTGACAACCTCTAATCCACATCAGAGGAAAGCCATCCCCTAATTCCTTCTAAGATGGCCCACATAACACGATAAACCTTTTTGTATGATACATATGTTTTTCCAAAAGAAACTTGTATAACTTGGATACAACAACAACTAGAAATTCACGTTTTATTCGGTGATTTGTAAAATTAAGATAAGAAAAACAAAAAAACAAAAACAAAAACAAAAAGAACCGAACAAACAAACAAAATGAAATTAACTGAACTTAAAAAAATTAAATAAGTAAAATAAATGATTTGACTTCAAATGTTGCTTTGATTTTTCCACTTGAATGCCAAATCAGATAGTGATTTTGTAGAAGACCCTTCTTCACTCAAGACCTTCGCAGCAGCATCCTTGAGTCCCTCCATTCTCTGGCGAACCTTCTTCCCTTCTTCTCCTTCCATAAGACTTTTCACAACTTCTGCAATCTCTTCCCGTCCCACCAGTCCCAATTCATGACTTTTTGGACACAACGCCACCTTCAGACCCTCCGTTAACATCACTGCGTTCATCTTCTGCTCTGCGAAGAGCGGCCAAGCGATTAGAGGCACACCATGGACGGTACTCTCCAAAGTCGAGTTCCATCCACAGTGGGTCAAAAATCCACCGGTGGCGCGGTGGCTCAGCACCTCAATTTGCGGTGCCCACGACGGCACCACTAGGCCTCGACCTTGTGTCCTCTCCAAGAACCCTTTTGGCAAGAAGCTAATAGGGTCGTTTTGGTTATGTGCATTGAAAAATGCAGCACTAGAATTGTCACTAGGGTTTCTCACAACCCACAAAAATCTTTGGCCGCTCAATTCCAAACCCAATGCTAACTCATTGAGTTGGTCATGAGAGAGAGTCCCACCACTTCCGAATGAGACAAACACTACTGACCCGCTTGGCTGATCATTTAACCATTTCAAACACTCGGACTGTTCTAATCCATCACTTGAACCTGTTCGGATAAGCGGTCCGACTGGATAAACTGCTGGTCTGCCCGGCTCTTCCACCAGCAACGCTTTTATAGCCCCCTCTTCCATATCCACGAAGCTATTTACAATTATGCCCTCAGCTAAACCAAATCGCTTAAAACTCCCAAGGAATACCTTGTAGGAGTTGCTTGACCGGTCTTCAAGTAGGTCTGGGAGATCTCTACCTTGAACTGGTACACAACCCGGGAGTTGTAGCGGTTCAGGTAGGTCTTTGTAATCTCCCGTATACGTCTCATCTAGCTTCGGCAAATGTAGGCAAAAAAGGAGTGCCATGACTGGTGAAGGGAAGAACAAGTAGGGTGAAACACCGAATTCCTTTGCTACATCAATGGCATCGATGCTGAATGGATCGACGATGAGAGAAACCAAACGGGTAGTGGTTGATAATGAAGCTAATGTGTGTCTAAGGGAGGGAAGAGATAGAGTGGCTGTGAGGAAGATTTGGAAAGCAGCATCGAGGTTGTCATTGGGTAAGTGAACGGGTGGGAGGAAGATGTGGTGGATGGTTTTGGGGAGGGTTTGGAGGACTGTTTTTTGGGCTTGGGTGGGTGGTGCGGCGGAGGGGATGAGAATGGTGACGGAGAAGTGGTGGTGGAGGACGAGTTGCTTGGCGAGTTCAATGAAAGGAATGAGATGGCCCATACCTGGACTTGGTAGAAGAGCGACATGGGGTGTTTGATTCATGGTATAGAAATGCTGAGAAATTTGATTTTGTGTTGTGTTGTGTTGTGTTATGTAGTTTTGTTGTATTGTATGGGATAAGAATTGGTTGATTTCTATTCATAGGGTAAAGAATTGTTCCACAATGAATTTCGTTTTTGTTGACTTCCTATTTTAAAATTGAGAATGCAGAGCTAGTGAGCTAAGTGCAAACGTAAGCCTCCTAAGACAAAATGGAGCTCAAATTTGTCTTTTTTTTTTCCCCCTTTTTTCTTTTTTCTTTTTTTTTTCTTTTTTTTTTTTTTTTTTAATTTCTGGACAGCTCATTAGAGCTGTACGGCAGAAGCTCTAGTTAGAACTCTGCAACAGCAGCTTTCAAGACAAAATAACGGCTCAGAATCATTCAAAAATATAATTTTTTATATATCCAATAAATTTTTATAAGAATTATATTATATACCCACCATTATATATTCAAAATTTTATTCAGAATCATCAATTTATGATTTAAATTAATTTTATAAATAAAATTTGTAATACACAGTGAAATCTCAGTCATACGTTTCTTTCTTCTGGGTAAGTGTCGCGAACCTCCCGGAAGTTTTATTTTTAATAGAGGATCACAATCATTGAGAAAATATCAACAATTCTAGAAAGAAAGAAATAGCCACTTGAGATGCAATCATCTTGTTTAGTTTTGACTGATTTTTTTAAAATTAAAATTTTTATTTTTAGGTGTTTTTTTAATTTTGAGTTTTTTTTTTTTTTTTAATATTTTAAGTAAATTTTTTACTTTCTAAATACGCATAACTTAGATGCACCTGAAAAATAAAATTTTTGTGAAAAATATTTTAAAAATTCAATAAATATATAAGAATACGAAAATATACTAAATTTTTATATTTTATAATATATATATATATTTTATTTGATAACTTTTTAAATATTTTTCCGTAAATATTATAATTTTTAAGTATATCTAGATTAAGTACATTTAAAATTAAAATTAAAATTAAAATATTAAATATTAAATTTTTTCACTAAAAACAAAAAATACGGAAACAAATAATTTAATTTGTAAAAAAAATTGACTCAATTTTATGAATTTGCAACTCCGTGGTCAATCTAGATGGCTGGAAATCATCTATCAACAATAGTAGAAGGAAAATATTATAGACCCTAAATAAATATTAAATTTTCTATCAAACTTTTTATATAAATGTGGAACTCACATATGTATGATTTGTATAAATCTTACACCTATATAAGAGATTTGATAAAAAATTTAATAATTTATTTAGAATCTTTAATTAAAAAATTTAATAATTTATTTGAGATATTTAATCTAACTCATAGCAGAAAGAAAGAAAAAGCCATTTGGGATGCAGTACCATTTGTAACTTTGTGGTCAATCCAGACGGCTAGAGTTTAACTTATTCTTCAGAATGTTCAACCCAATTGGGATTCCATCCTCGATCACATCAAGATGAGAGTGGCATTTTGGGTCAAGGCCAGAACAAATATCAAGGAGTATTCTATAATTGACTTCATTTTTCATCTGCAACAAATTAGATTGGGTGCTTTGTAATACATTCTTTTATGTTGCGGGATTTGGGGGTTATTATGCGGATACACAGCAGTTATTGTTGTGTAGTTAAATAGGCTCATTTCAAAATTTATTTTGATAATTTAAATTGTTAACATTTTATAATATATCAAGTAGAATATATCTGTAAAAAATTAAGTTAATTGGATATCGTTTATCCATTTATCCACTTACATTTATATCTATAAAAATAACTAACAATTGTGATTTAAATTATTAAAATGAATATAAATATGAGTAAATGAAAGAATAAACGATATCTGATTAACTTAATTTTTTGCAAGTATATTTTACTTGAAGTATTCTAAAATTTGAACGGCTTTAATTATCGAAATGAGCTCCGAACTGGATTCATTTGGCTGCACAACAGTGACTGCTGTGTATACCACAGAGCAGCCACCCCAAATCGTTGTTTGGTTGGGAAATTTAAAAATGAATTTTAAAAAAAAAAAAAAAAAAAAAAAAAAAAAAAAAAAAAAACTAGGTGAAATCTCAGTCATACGTCTCTTTCTTCTGGGTAAGTGTCGCGAACCTCCCGGAAGTTTTATTTTTAATAGAGGATCACGATCATTGAGAAAATATCAACAATTCTAGAAAGAAAGAAATAGCCACTTGAGATGCAATCATCTTGTTTAGTTTTGACTTATTTTTTTAAAATTAAAATTTTTATTTTTAGGTGTTTTTAAAAATTTTGAGTGTTTTTTTTTTTAATATTTTAAGTAAATTTTTTACTTACTAAATACGCATAACTTAGATGCACCTGAAAAATAAAATTTTTGTGAAAAAATATTTTAAAAATTCAATAAATATATAAGAATACGAAAATATACAAAATTTTTATATTTTATAACATATATTTTTTTTTATTTGATAATTTTTTAAAGATTTTCCCTTAAATATTATAATTTTTAAGTATATCTAGATTAAGTACATTTAAATTTAAAATTAAAATTAAAATATTAAATATTAAATTTTTTTATTAAAAACAAAAAAAAATACGAAAACAAATAATTTAATTTTTAAAAAAATTGACTCAATTTTATGAATTTGCAACTCCGTGGTCAATCTAAATGGATAGAAATCATCTATCAACAATAGTAGAAGGAAAATATTATAAATTTTAAATAAATTATTAAATTTTCTATTAAACTTTTTATATGGATGTAGAACTCACACATATGTGATTTGTGTGAATCTCACACCTATATAAGAGATTTAATAAAAAAATTAATAATTTATTTAGAATCTTTAGTCTAACTCATAGTAGAGAGAAAGAAAAAGCCATTTGGGATGCAGTACCATTTGTAACTTTGTGGTCAATCCAGATGGCTAGAATTTAACTTATTTTTCAGAATGTTCAACCCAGTTGGGATTCCATCCTTGATCACATCAAGATGAGAGTGGCATTTTGGGTCAAGGCCAGAACAAATATCAAGGAGTATTCTGTAATTGACTTCATTTTTCATCTGCCCAAATTAGATTGGGTGCTTTGTAACACATTCCTTTACGTTGGGGGATTTGGGGTGGTTATTATGCGGATACACAGCAGTTATTGTTGTGTAGTTAAATAGGCTTATTTCAAAATTTATTTTGATAATTCAAACCGTTCATATTTTAGAATATATCAAGTAGAACATATTTATAAAAAATTAAATTAAACGAATATCGTTTATCCATTCATCCACTTACATTTGTATCT
The DNA here is from genome assembly GCA_025200525.1 of Camellia lanceoleosa. Classification (NCBI taxonomy): domain Eukaryota; kingdom Viridiplantae; phylum Streptophyta; class Magnoliopsida; order Ericales; family Theaceae; genus Camellia; species Camellia lanceoleosa. The sequence continues at coordinate 47,869,768 of CM045760.1, forward strand.
ATAAAAATAATTAACAATTGTGATTTAAAATATAAAAATAAATATAAATGTGAGTGGATGAAAGGGTAAACATATCCGATTAACTTGATTTTTTGCAGGTATATTCTACTTGGTATATTTTAAAATGTGAACAGCTCGAATTATCGAAATGAGCTCCGAACTGGATTCATTTGGCTGCACAACAGTGGCTGCTATGTACACCGCACCGCAACCACCACTACAACAAAAAGTACAATTGGCGACTAAAAGTTCTTTTTTCGTCGCTGAAAGTATGGTTTTTGGCGACAAAAATGGAATTAGTCGACAAAGTTGCTCACTTTTGCCGACAAAAACAGTTTAGTCGCCGAAGGTAATGGTTTTAGCGACTAAAAGGCACATTAGTTGCCAAATATAGGGTTTTTAGCGACTACAGATTGTTTAGTAGCCAAAAGTGACAGTTTTTGGCGACTAAAATCATTTAGTAGCCAAAAGTGACAGTTTTGGCGACTAAAAAATAGTTTAGTCGCCCATTATAGGTGTTTTGCCGACTAAAATTTGTTTAGTCGCTGAAAGTGAATTTTTTTGGCTACAAAAACCAAATTAGTAGCTAAAGGTCAATAATTGCCGACTAAATTGCAGTTTAGTCACCCAAAGTAGAGGTTTTGGCGACTAAATTTCAGTTTAGTTGCCAAAAGTGCTATCCTTAGGCGAGATTTAATTGTTTTAGCGACAGAAAAGAAATTAGTAGCCAAAAAATGGAGAATTGGCGACTAAAATTCAGATTTAGTCGCCAAAAGTACTATCCTATTTTTTTATAGTAAATTTTTTATTTTTTACATAAAATATATTAATTAAAAATAATTATTTTTATACATACAATTTTGTATTAATACCAGCGAATATAGTATATAAATAATATATGTTGCATTAACATTTATGTGATGTTGGGGTGGTGTAGTGGGGAACGAGTGTTGGTAAAGGCGCAGTGGGGAGCATGTGTTGGGACGTTGCAAGTTCGAACCTTGGGAGCAGCCGAGGCAAAAAAAAATTTTTTTCTGAAAATGGTTTTGGCGACTAAAGTTGTTGGTCGCCGAAAGGTATACGTTTTGGCGACGAAAAGTTTAGTCGGCAAATGTTTAAATAATAAAAAAAAAATCACTATTGGCGACTAAAAGTTTAGTCGCCAAAGGTCTAATTTCCAAAAATGGAATTGCATTTGGCGACAATTTCTTTCGTCGCTGAAGACCTGTACATTGCCGACTAACAGATTTTTAGTCGCCAAAGGTATTCGCAACCATGAATTGGCGACAACAGTGGCGACTAAAAGTTTTTGTCGGGGAAAGTGGAAATTCGACCTTTGGCGACTAAAAAAAGGACTTTTGGCGATTAAAAATTTAGTCGCCAAAGGTGTATTTTCTTGTAGTGCACCCGAAATCCTACATTGTGTTTGGTTGGAAAATTTATGAATAAATTTAAAAAGAGAAAGAAAAAAATAAAACTAAGTGAAATATAAATATATTTTATTCACATTTTACCTACCGTTTCTATTTCTCTTTTTAAATTTTTTTCTAAATCTCTCAACCAAATGTAGATTTATGATTTCTTTCTTAGTGCTGCGGATGAGATCTCGGCTTGTAGCCTTGATGTTAGATTTGTACTGTGTTGGGGCTACTATGGTTTGGGTTGGAACCCCTTCAATTGGGATGGGGTATTTCATTTGGTTTGATACTTTTTTGCACCTGCTCTTTTTCTTTTGTTGATTTATTTGATATTTTGTAATGTCTACCTGCGATCAATGAGATTTTCTTTGCTGGTAAAATATATATATATATATATTTGTGAATTACAACCACTTTAAATGTGATTTACATTTCATTAATTTTTAATTTACATCATACATTTCATTTCATAATAAATATTGTTGTAATTGATTAAAATAATATATATGATTAGGTGGACGTTGGTTAATTTTAACTAACAAAATAATGCAGTTACTATTATTATAGTATAAAATTTCTTATTAGTTAGGTGTCGTTTGGTAATACATACGTTTTCAGTTTTCTCTTTATATTTATAAAAAATTTAAAAACTCAAATAAAAGCTTGTTTAGTAAATTTTTTATATATAAATAAGTGGTCTCAGTTTATAAATTTAGCCAAAAAATGTAAACTCAAAAAATATATTTCCGTTTTGAGTGTTTAGTTTTTTTTTTTTTTACCACCCAACACTAGCCACCACTCGCCATCATTTTCTACCATCGTCTTCCGCTACCACCACCCACCACCGACCCCCCACCACCAGCTGCCACCACCACTCACCACCTACCTGCCACCACCACCCACCACCCGCCACCACCACCACCACCCACCTACCACCCACTCACCACCACCACCACCACCCACCTGTCATCCACCCGCCACCACCCACCACCTGCCACTACCATCCACCGCCCGCCACCTACCTGCCACCACCACCACTCACCACCCACCTGCCACCACCCGCCACCACCAGCCACCTGCTACCCAACCGTCACCACCACCATCACCACCAGTACCACCATCACTCACCACCCACTCGTGACCCACCTGCCACCACCACCCACCACCCACTCGCTACCACCCACCATCCGCCACCGTCACCCACCCACCCACCACCACCACCCGCCACCTATCCATTACCATCCGTCATCTGCCACCCACCTACCACCACCAACACCACCCACTCGCCACCCACCACCCGCCACCACATACCGCCATCCGCCACCATCCCCGCCACCCACACACCCACCATCACCACTGCCACCCACCACCACCACCCACCCGCCACCACCACATCCGCCACCCACTGCCACCACTCATCCACGATCACTCACCCACCCACCACCACCACCACCCGCTATCTACCCGCCACTACCACTCACCTGCCACCACCTATGACCACCCGCCATCCACCACCCACCTACCACCACCACCCGCCACTGTCACCCACCCACCCACCACCACCACCACCCACAGCCACCTGCTACCCACCACCCACCGCCACCACTTTCCACCACCGTTTTTCGTCGCCACTTGCCATCACTTGCCATTTCTCACTCTTTTTTATATTTTTAAAATTTTTTAAATATTTTATCAATTATCAAACACGTTTGTAGTTTATGTTTTTCTAAAAATAAACAAAAAATAAATAAAAACTAATTTATAAAATTTTTATAAATATAAATTGAAAACGCAAATGTTACCAAATAGATCCTTAATAATTTCACCTAATTTCGTAGTTATTTTCAATATTTACTCAAACCTTGGGCTATATACATTGGTGATTGGGAGACTGGATGGGGAATTGTTAATTGTGAATAGTGGAATTCACTCCCAATAATTTTCTTTTGACAAAAGATACACATTGAAGGCTCGTTTGGAAATTAAATTTTTTAATAAGTTTTAGAAATTTTTACAAAAAGTATAAACAAATATAGAGAATAGGTTAATTTTTAAATTTTTCGGCTAATTTAGCCACTTTCCAAACAATATCTAGGAAAAATATTCATGAATTTATCTAGAAAGAGATGGATGGTGGAGATTGAATTTCATGTGTTATAGGCCTTATTAACAATGAATTTTGTCAACACAATTTAAATTCTGAGTAATTTTTAGATATTTTTTTGGAGTAATTCCATCCCAGTCAGTTTATGAAAAAAATAATTACATATTCATGAAAAATTTTAAAATTTTAATCATTAATATTTATAAAATTTCTCATTGATTTGTAATTTTTTTTTTAAAATTCCACTAGTTTGATATTTTCTCTTCTTTTTTTTTTTGTACGCTTATAGAATTGTTATTTCTTTTTGGAAAAAATACAAAAAACAGTCCATAGTTTGACCTTTATAACAAAATAATTTTTTAGCTTTTTATTTTGTCAATTTAAATTCTAAACTTTTGATTTATTTTTAAACTGAATCATTAGCTTATTTTCATTAAGTAAAATCGATGAAAATTAGATATTTTAGTCATTAAACTAAATGAAAATAAATATTTTATATATTTAATATATAACTATGTTGAGTTTAATGATTAAAACTAGCAGTTGACCCGTGCAATGCACATGTTTTTTTTTTCAAAAAATATTTGATGGTATAATGTGTGTTATAAAAGAATAATTTTAATTTTAATTCACTACAAGAAAATACACTTTTGGCGATTAAAAAATTAGTTGCCAAAAGTATTTATTTTAGTCGCCGAAATACTTTGCCGACCAAATATTTTGGTCGCTGGCTTTGTCGAGGATACATCGTCACCGAAGGTATTAGCGACTGAAAAACATTTAGTCGCCAAAAGTAATACAAAAATACCGACTAATACTTTAGTAGGCAAAAATAACAGGTACTAGCGACGAAAAGAGCCTTAGTCGCTGATAACTGACATTAGCAACTAACATATTAGTCGCCCAAAGGATACATTAATTCGTTTAACTCACATCTTTAGCTACTAAATCTTTTGTCTCGAAAAATTAAAATATCTACGGCGACGAAATTAGTAGTCGCCAATAGTGCTATTTCAGATACTAAATTTTTAGTCGTGGAAAGGTTGATTCTTGTTTAGCTATTACAAAGTTTAGTCGCCTATGATATTTTTTATTATGTTTTGGCGACTAAAAAGTTAGTCGCCAAAAGTGTTTTGAGTTTTAGCTACTAAAGAGTTAGTCGCCATAACTTTTTCAATTTATTTTGACTATTAAATATTTAGTTGCCAAAAGTGTTTTGAGTTTTAGCTACTAAACATTTAGTCGTCATAACTGTTTTCGATTCGTTTTGGCTAATAAATATTTAGTCGCCAAAAGATTTATTTCTTTTTGGCTACCAATTGTTTTGTCACCAAAAACGTCATTTTATATTTTTGTTTTGTTTGTTTCATTTTAATAAATTTCGTCCAAACCTGTATGTATCTACTGCAACCTGTAATAGGTATACAACCTATATATATTTTCACCTATTCCGTAATGCATGTTTCACTTACAACCATGAAACAAAAAATAACACCTGATAATGTAAACTTATGTACGAACCAACTATATATATTCCAATTACAAATAATAACGTCATACATTCCAAATACGTTACCAAAACAATGTCCTCTATACACAACTTTTTACTATACTATGCATTGTAATGACCATTTGACAAGGTACAAATTACCATGGTAATATGTACCACGACAAAAGGTAATCTATATATACCACTAGAGCAATTAATACAAGCTCCAAAAATACTATGTACCCCGCCAAAAATTATATGTACGATGCATCCATAGTCCACACAAAAAGTATAGGACGACAAAAACCAAGGACTATTCAGAATTGTGAATTATCTTCCGGGCAAAAAAATAGAAGATCCACATGTTAATGCCAAAAGCCATCTACACAACAAAAATTACACACATTAGTTCCATTGTAAACAAAAATTGTAAACAAAAAGTTATAACCATCTACAAAACACAAATTGCAAGGATGCCAATTGTAATTTAAATTGTATTTAAAAATAGTTTGAATTTAGGATTTTGAATATAGCTTCTTTACACTTTAAATTGTATTTAAAGTGTAAATTTAAAGTGCAAAGAAATTTCCCAAGTCAGCCCCAAGTCAAGTTTAGTCTAATGTGTAAACATATATATATTTTATTCATAAATGTACATATATAGAGATGTTTATAGAACATAAATATTTGTAAGCTTGAATATATTTTTATAAGCTTTCTGGCGTTTCTCACGCCAACTCCCAACGTACTCGTGCTAATTACGTCATGTCTGATCCCACAGGTTCTATTTGACATGATGAACCTACCCGTGCAATCTCTACAGTTGTTTGGGAGCTGCTTTCAATTTTCGGTCCTCGAAGGCCTTTTCGACTAAGTTTATGGCGTTTTCCACGCCAACTCCCAACGTACACGTGCTAATTACGTCCCGTCTGTCCCTATAGGTCCTATTTGACATGAGGAAGCTACCCGTGCCATCCCTGCTATGGTTCGGGGGCTGCTTTCTATTTTCGGCCCTCGAAGGCCTTTTTTTAGCTAAGTTTATGGTGTTTTTCATGCCAACTCCCAACGTACACTTGCTAATTAGGTCCCATCTGTCCCCACAAGTCCTATTTGACACGAGGAAGCGACCCTACAGTGGTTCGGGGGCTGCTTTCTATTTTCGGCCCTCGAAGGCCTTCTTTCGACTAAGTTTATGGCATTTTTCACGCCAACTCCCAACGTACACATGCTAATTACGTCCTGTCTATCCCCACAGGTCCTATTTGACACGAGGAAGCTACTCATGCCATCCCTATAGTAGTTCGGGGGCTGCTTTCAATTTTCGGCCCTCGAAGGCCTTTTTCGGCTAAGTTTTTTGCATTTTTCACGCCAACTCCTAATGTACACTTGCTAATTACGTCCCGTCTATCCCCACAGATCCTATTTGACACGACAAAGATACCCATGCCATCCCCGCAGTGGTTCGGGGACTATTTTCAATTTTCGGCCCTCGAAGGCCTTTTTCGACTAAGTTTTTGGCGTTTTTCATGCCAACACCCAACGTACACGTGCTAATTATGTCTCGCCTGTCCCCATAGGTCCTATTTCACACAAGGAATCTACCCGTGCCATCCCTATAGTTGTTTGGGGGCAGCTTTCAATTTTCTGCCCTCGAAGGCCTTTTCGGCTAAGTTTATGGCATTTTTCACGCCAACTCCCAACGTACACGTGCTAATTACATCCCGTCTATCGCTATAGGTCCTATTTGACACAAGGAAGCTACCCGTGCCATTCCTACTATGGTTCGGGGGCTGCTTTCAATTTTTGGCCCTCGAAGGCCTTTTTTGGCTAAGTTTTTGACATTTTTCACGCCAACTCCCAACGAACACGTGATAATTACGTCCCGTCTGTCCCCACAAGTCCTATTTGACACGACGAAGCTACCCGTGCCATCCCCGCAATGGTTCGGGGGCTGCTTTCAATTTTCGGCCCTCGAAGGCCTTTTTCGGCTAAGTTTATGGCGTTTTTCATGCCAACTCCCAACGTACACATGCTAATTACGTCCCATCTATCCCTTTGGGTCCTATTTGGCACGAGGAAGCTACCCATGCCAACCATACAGTAGTTCGGGGGCTGCTTTCTATTTTCGGCCCTCGAAGGCCTTTTTTCGACTATGTTTATGGCATTTTTCACGCCAACTCCCAACGTACACATGCTAATTACGTCCCATCTATCCCCACAGGTCCTATTTCACACAAGGAAGCTACTCGTACCATCCCTACAGCTGTTTGGGAGCTGCTTTCAATTTTCGGCCCTCGAAGGCCTTTTCGGCTAAGTTTATGGTGTTTTTCACGCCAACTCCCAACGTACACGTGCTAATTACATCTCGTCAGTCCCTATAGGTCCTATTTGAAACGGGGAAGCTACCCGTGCCATCCCTACTGTAGTTCAGGGGTTGCTTTCAATTTTCGGCCATCGAAGGCCTTTTTTCAGCTAAGTTTATGGAATTTTTCACGCCTACTCCCAACATACACGTGCTGATTACGTCCCGTCTGTCCCTATAGGTCCTATTTGACACGAGAAAGCTACCCGTGCCATCCCTACTATGGTTCGGGGCCTGCTTTCTATTTTCGGCCCTCGAAGGCCTTTTTTCAGCTAAGTTTATGGCGTTTTTGACGCCAACTCCCAACGTACACGTGCTAATTATGTCTCGTCTGTCCCCACAGATCCTATTTCACACGAGGAAGCTACCTGTGCCATCTCCGCAGTGGTTCGGGGGCTGCTTTTAATTTTCGGCCATCGAAGGCATTTTACGGCTAAGTTTATGGCGTTTTTCACGGCAACTCCCAACGTACACGTGCTAATTACGTTCCGTCTATCCCTATAGGTCCTATTTCACACAAGGAAGCTACCCGTGCCATCCCTATAGTGGTTCGGGGGCTGCTTTCAAATTTTGGCCCTCGAAGGCCCTTTTTCAGCTAAGTTTATGGCGTTTTGGTAAGACGACAACTAACATAGGAGATTAACTGAACTAATTTATTTTCCAATATGACAATAATGAAGCTCATAATTGTCGAACGTATTGAACATGGTCAATAGAGGGAAATAGACCCGGAATTATGTTGATTACAACCCAAATAAAATCATGATTCAATGTTGAGAACTCCTAATGCACAATGAGGCTTTCATTAATTTATTTCTCGTATTACCATCCTTTTTAGGCAACACAAATGACAATTGTATAGTACTCTCAATTTGCATTCTATATTCACAGCTCTTCTCTCTCTCAAACTCATCACTATGAACCAATAATGGCTTGCATGCACTTTAGACCAATCCAGTTGTACTAGTTATATTGTACTAAATCAAAATTCATTCCAATTTCACTTGGTTTATTCAATTAGTCTTAAATCTGAAATGACATTCAATTGGATATCATTGCTAATATAGTAATTGGCCTCATATTCATAGGCTCATCGTACCCAATTTTAGGGAACTTAATATTTCATTGAAATCATGTGGTTACCTTATGGAAATCAGATTACGGTCCTTTGTGTAATGTATCAAAACACCAAGTCAACTGCTGCAATGTTTACTCACATTATGCCTCAAAACCTATTCGAAGCACATAACAAAACAAAATTTGCATACCAACTTTAGAAAACAATTCTATGTCAATATGATCCCTATTTTTTTGTAGAAGTTGCAGTAGCTTGTCAATAAAATTCTGTTTACCGAATAGTAGGATGACCATTTGAACCCTGCAAGAGGGTTGTGAGCCGTGACACCACGTCGTTCAGATGATTGAGTTGTACTTGTTGTGCCTCTCGTGCTTTTTTTCCTTCATCGACTTGTTTGATCAGCTGCTTTCTTTCCCTCATAATTTCCTCCCGATTTCTTTAGCGCTCCTCTTTCTCCTTCAATAGCTCCTCGTGATTTTTTTGGTGCTCCTCTTTCTCCTTCAGCAACTCCTCGTGATCTCTTTGCCGCTGCTCACGAAGAACCTCTAGTTCCGCTCTCATTGACTTCATATGTTTATCACCTGCTCATGCCGCACTAGAAGCTGTGGAAGAGGGTTGTGGGCTTATCCCACATCCACGCAAGTACTTTTTTTTTTTCCCCGAGCACTGGCCTTGATATTTCTTCGTGGGTCAATGGCAACCCCACATCGGTGGCTACCACTTGTAGATTCACCATATCATCCTGTCATGTCAAAAAAACAATAAAGTCAAGATGGGAGAAGGAATTTAAAACAACTTTACTAATTGATATGCAACACACTTGGTTTCAACATTCAATACTCACATATAGCTCACCACATTTGAGGTCAATCCAATCTCCCGTCTTCTTGGACTTGTGTGTTTTCTTATAAAATTAAGGAAAATCTATATCTCCATCCTCATTTTCTTGTTAGGTTTGGAAAAATTCTATTGACGAATTAGTACATGGTAATATTCAAAATCAAGAAGAATCAATCATCCATTACATTACTAAATTAACTTCTCACCATAAGTGACATTGCTATAGGAAATGATCGCGATCCACTTGTATGATTATAGGGGAGCATATCCCTATTTGCTTTACCAGCTTTAGAGTGTTTCTACAAAAATAGAAGAAAAAAATAAATAAATAAAAAACAAAATAAAAAAAAATTAAAATTAGTGAAGAATTTTTACAGATTAACACATAAATTAATTTCAATAATGGGATTTCTAATTAATTTGTTACCAAGTGAGATTCGTCTTTCCAAGCAACATTAATCAGATATTTCCAGTCCTCCGAGCTCACTCCAGTAGGCGGATGACTATAGGGGTCATCAACACCCTTTTCCTCCAGTTCGAGGATATAGCGACCCCGGTCTTTTTCTATTTGATTACTGTATCCGGACTTAGGTTCCTTGGATCTTATCATTGTATAATTGTTGCTGTCGTCCTTTATTTTCTCATTTGAGTTATAGGATGTGTTGGGCAGGTTTGTCTCAGGTTGGTTGGGTCCGGAAACCAAGTGTTGCTGTCCAGTTTTTAGGTTGGTCGCTTGAGCGAGGGTTTGGTCGCTCGAGCGAGGGTTGAGTTTTGTCTCTGGTGGCTCGAGCGAGAGATTGCGTCTGGTATAGACCTGAGAGCAGTGTTTCTTCGCTCAAGAAAGCTTTTCTTCGCTCGAGCGAGCGAGGTGTATGTTTTCGAGTTCTTCGCTCGAGCGAGCATTCTGTCGCTCGAGCATGCTTCGGGTTGCGACTGAAGCATTGCATTCTTGGCTCGAGCGAGCTTTTCTTCGCTCGAGCGAGACTTTCTTGTGTCTGGTCGCTCGAGCGACCATGTCTTCACTCGAGCGAGCCTGTTTAGTTTATATAGGCAGCAGCGGGTTTTTGGACAGTTTTTCATCTTCTTTTTGGATTCCAAACCCTAGGTCCGACTTCTCTCTCTCCCTACTCACCTTTTCTCTTAGGTTTGATCTATTTAAAGTGCGTTTCTACCCTAGTTGCTTTATTAAAAAGGTAGTGTGGGTCGAGGGCTTCAGTTTAATCTGAACAATCTTGGAGTTGGAGCACTTTGAGTTTGGGTCATTATCTTCGTCTTCTCTTTTTGGGTTATTTCTTCGAGGTAGGGATTTCCTACTCCAATTTATGAGTTTTGTTCTAAGTTTTGGTATTTTGATATGTTGGGGGTATTTTGGTAATTTTGGGAAAAACCCTAAGTGTTTAAATAAATTGAATTGTATATTTAATTTAAGGAACATTGGGAAATTTGTTAAATTCATGAAATTGAGGAATTTATTGATTAAATGGGGTAGTTGGTTAATTTAAATCACTCATCTGTCGAATTATTGATTTATTTATTTCCAGTCTAGAGATAACTGTTTTGGGCTATCGGTGGAGGATAGTCATGATTGTTGTAGACATTGCATGTGGATTAGGGATAACTGAAACTAATCACATTGGCTAAGTCATTAATTTTGACTGTTGAATTAATACAGACATTATGAGTATTGATTGTTTGTTGTATATGTTATGTGCTTACATACATGTATTGGTTGAGCATTGCATATACATATTGTGTGGGAGGAGATAGGGGATGTACTCCACGGTTTAGGGGAAGATAGGGGATGGACCTCTAAACCGGATTTTGTTTGGGAGGAGATAGGGGATGAACTCCATTAGCATCACTTTTATGTGTGCTTATTTATATTGAAGTGTTTTATTGATACAGCACTAAAATGTGTATCAAACTGGAAGTATGAAGTGTTTTGATGTGAGCTTGAGTCTCATTTATTATGTTGAGATTGGAAGTAATGTACTGTGTCATACAAATTCACTGTTATAGTTTGGCCAGGTTCTGAGCCATATTGGTAAAAAGGAAAAGTTGAATAACTAATGGAAAGTGAAACTGATAATTTGTGTTATCCATCTATTGAATGCTATTGCTTTATTCAATGCTTATATTTGGTTTAGTATATTTCTACTAGGCTGTGGCTCACCCTATATGGGAACATCATTTTCAGGTTCAGGTGATTCACTACCTCCAAGGTCTTAGCTTGGAAGGATTTGGACAATGAAGCCTTGTCTTTAGTTATTTGTTTTTATTTGAATTACATGTAAACATTCAAGCCTAGGGCTTTATTTGTATTTGAGTTAGAACTCATGTTTTTGTGTCCAAGTGTTGGCTTGGCAGGATGTAAGCCCATAGGGCATTTATTTTGGATGTTATATGTAATGTCTTTATTTAGGATACTCTGATGAACGAATTATGATTTATTTTCTTAAGTAATGCATTGTATTATTGTGTATGTTATCGGTTATATTTTGAGGGCGTTACAGAGGAACTCTTGCTTTAGATTGTACCTCCAATCCTTGTATAGCAAATATGCCTTTCTATCGAGGATCTGTTGAGCTTGTTCATCATTATCAAAATCATCGCCAATAACAAACTTGTCCTACAAACATAATAAGAGAATTAGTACAACAATTAATTTAAGCAATTACAAATAACATAATAAAAACATTATGGCAAGATGAATCTCATACTAGCACCGCTTGGACAACCGCATCTTTCATACATTGATCAATTTTTCTCCATGACTTCATGCTCTGAAGAGGGCACAACCGTCTAATTTGAAGGCCCAACTTATTCGTCGCTGGGGTGGCATTCCCTCCTGTGATTGCGTTCAACACCCGATTGACATAGACATGTAATTTCTTCCATTTTTTCCTAGCAATTTTTTTCTGCACTCCTTTGCCTAATGTAGGTCCTCGTACATGACTTGACCTCGTTTGCCCTGGCACAAAACGGAAAGGAAGTCACAAATTACAAACATTGCTAATGGACTTCAAAAAAAAAAGTGCTGGTTGTGGGCCCTGTTAGTTTTTTTCCTGTCTACTGTTGCTGCCAGCTCCTGTTTGGCTGCATAAAGTCCTGGTTAATTATGCTACAACTTGGATTTCACTGCTATCGATGCAGCTGGGGCAACATTCAATTGGCTGTTGCTACTACTGTAGCTGATTTGAAGGTTGTTTATCTAATATTTTATTTGTTGTGTAAGTGTCCTTGTTATATGTAAAGTAATGTTTTTTTTTCTTTGTTTTTCTTTGTCTTTATGGGGTTTTCATTGCCTTACTTGATGACTTATGCACCCAAAAAAAAAAAAGTTTAAACAACTAAGTTCAATGCTCTTACCCACTGCACCTGGCTGAGTCTCCTCCACCACTGTTTGTGTATCATCTGGTGGTTGCGTCTCATCAGAGAACGTCATCAGAGTGCCAATCTCCTGTGGACATGCTTCAAAGGCTGATAATACATTGTCATTTGTTGCTCTCTTCCGCCGCCTCGTCTTGATTCTAGGAACCATGGTACCTACATTACGTAACAAACATACATGAATAATAAACGGCCCATACATTAGTAGTGTAACTACTGCAATAATGATACAACATGTCAAAGTTCAATAATAAATTGCTCGTTAATCATGGCTTTGTTCAGTCATACATCTTGTACCATCTATGGGGGACACACAAAATATATAGTTTTGTATATTTATTATATGCCACATATATGAATATTCCATTCAAAAAGAATTCAAAAAATGCAACATAATAATTCCTAAATTCAAAAGGTAGAAAGAGAGATTAATAGATGTAAAGCTACATTGTTTTTCTTTTATATTGCATGACAAGTTACTTTCTTTTTATTGATAAAAAAAAGAAGAAGGTATTTTCTTTAAACTTGTTATGTGTGTCTAAGCAATGGGCACATGTGTTCTCCAAGTGTTTGAAACATGTCCGGGTCTAAAAGTTAAAAAAAAAAATAATGATACACATTTTGGATGTGTATCTGACAAGCTTATTAGAAGTCCGACACGTATCTGACAAGTATTTGGTAGTCCAACACGTATCTAACACAGGCACATTCATGCTTCTTAGCATATAGACATAAGTAGGATACCTAAATTTACCAAAGGCCACATACAATATGAACTTTTTGTTCTTTTCATCAAAAGCATTCACCTCACAATCTAGAGTTCCTGGTTTTTCACACACAGCACTAGGAAAACTTGCAAGGATTCTAAGATTACTTCTATAGTTTCAGAAACAATTAAAATTGTTAAAACAGAGATACTTACGATGACATGTTTAAGGCAATACTTGGCTTAAAGAGAATTTATGGATTTGACAAGGGTATAATGGAATCAATAAATCAAGAATTGGCTATTCTATCTCCTCGTAAACGATACTTGTTATGTGTTACAATTTACATCGTCCATTATAAAAAATAAAAATAAAATAAAAAATGAAATTTAAAAAAAAAATAGTCAGCCAATGTCTAAGAACAAATATTTGTTCTTGGGCATAATGCTTTTATCCCAATCAATACAAGGTTCCCAATTAATATACTTTTCACTCAAAATTAGGACATTATAATCCACATACATCATCAGAATAATAAATAAATAAAAACATAGCAACTGCAAATGTAAGTAGTTGTTCACTCCAGTTAAAACACTGAAAATATACTTACGGTCAAAATCCCCAACAAGAAGGAAGTAGTAATGTAGACTATGAACTACGTTAAGACAATCAACAGTTCTTGATGCTGGAGCCAGTGCCTGCATATTACGGACCATTTAATTATGAGTATTTGAATTTAACCAACTCAGACTATATGGAAAATATATTTAAAGCTAATAGCATTATCACAAAGTATGAGTAGGCAAAAAACTATTTTGGAATTACTAAGATTAACGAATATTAGGTTGTAACATTTCATTGTCATCTGCGGAATATGTACTTAATGCTGGCTCACGATGAAAGCACAAGAACCAGAAAAAAAAAAACTAACACAATTTGAGACCAATCATGGCAGTATTGGACTGAGTAAAAGAGAAAACTGCCTCAAACATGCACTTAATTCACTTAGAGGAGCAGGAGATGAACTGTATGAAATCAAGGTTGTGGCAAATTATAGCATACACTGAAAAATAAAGTTGCCATCTCCAACAATTTATATCAGTATAACTTGAAAACATTTTTCTCCAATATTAATCGACCAGGCTGTACAATGAAGTTTCATCTCCATACCTTTGACCATGGCAGTCACAAGAATGCCCAGAAAATTGAATATGGCACCATATCCATATGAAAACAAGTTTCGCCAAAACAAACATGTCAAATTAGGAAGACAAAAAATATTACAAAGTTTAACTTATTTATAAATTATACAACCTAAAAACTTGCATCACTAGTAAAGTACAGTTGAACAGATATATAATGGAGTTTCTAGTACTGTTGGTAATGAGTGATTCAGATTCAATACAATGCAGCTTGACCCTAAAATAGTCATGCATCATTTTCTGGACACTGAGCCTGAATCCTACATACCCATTTCTAGTTTCTCTTGATGTCAAACAAATGAACTATTGGGAGACAAACTCCAATAAATGCTCTACTTAAAAACAAAAACCCAATATCCTACAGCTACAATTTTTCCAGATATTCCCAAGCACATAAATTCCAATAAACAAACCTTCTTCCTGCTTACTTTTCTTTTAGACCAAATAGGTATTCAACTTTATACCACAACAATTACCCTTTTTAACGAAGGTTCTACCCAGTGCATAACACACCTGCTTATAGCATGGACTAAAGAGGTAATAAGTAGACGACCTTATCGAGACCATCACTGAAAGTACTCAAATGAAAAATAAAAGAAAAAGGTGTGAACTATAATTGATGACATGATAAATAAAAAAATTGGTGATTTCCCTTTAAGTGTCTTTCAATAATGCAAACAAAAAAATATCCAATATTTCATTGACAAAGGATACAAGCTAACCATACTCAATTTGAATCACCTAAAGATAAATGCTTCTGTCATATTGGCTCTTCAAAGCATACTCGTTGTAGACTGAGGCCAAAGATAGAACAGTCACCTGCACATTGAACTCCTAAAATTAGCCTCAACCTTATAGAAGCAAGTCTCTTTTCTTTTCTTTTTTTCTTTTTTCTTTTTTTTTTTTTTTGAACCATTATAGAAACAAGTCTATAAAACAAAACAAAACAAACCAAACCAAACCAAGCCTTAAGTCCATCAAGTCTAGAAACAAGTCTATGAGATGAAAAAAACCATAATGTACAAATGACTACTTTTAGACCAAATAGTATGCATAGCTATAAATTCTACAATAATGTCAAATAAGAGGACATCAAGTTTAACTAGAAGAAAATACCTCAAATTACTTACAAAGATCAATGTATACACATATGCACTCAAACACCAAGGACTTCAACAGGAAAGGATGACATTTTAAAGAGATTATATGCATAAGAGGACCAGTTGATACAAGTAAATATATTTTCAAATGACTAAATCTTGTGTCAGATTAACAACCAACACAACATGAATAACAACCAAACCGATTAACAAAGCAGCAACACACAAAACAACAAAACCTCTGTACATATCTGTTGAGTGCAGAGAAAATGGGTACCGGTGGTGTTAGTTGGCATCGGTTCAGCTATCAACGTCTGTCCTTCCTGCACAGCTTATGTCATCGGCCTTAGATCAGTAGATTTTGTGCCTACGGCCTAAGTAATCCAAGCATATGATAATACCAGTATGGAGGTTATGGGCATGGTACAAATCAGAGTTTAGGGAGGCCCAGATTGTTAGTTGCTGTCAGTTACTAAAATGTGAATTAGAACAGTGGTAACGCAAAAATGACTGTGTTTTGGGTTACCTCGTAGGCAGCCACTGTGTCAAAATAATGCCAGAAGAATATGAACGATTCGCGACTCCTACGCTGGCATTTGCCATCATATTGCCTCGAGTAGGGGACTGCTAGGGGGAGCTCCTCCATGGGCTCTAGGGCAAGAGTTAGGAAATAAGCATAAACCCACAGCTGCAAGGAAAGTGTAGTACTATGTGAGCATACAACATGAACAGATGCATAAAGTACAAAGCAGAAAGCACACAACATGAACAGATACAGAAAGTACAAAGTAGAAAGCACAGGTGTTGAACAGATATAAAGAAAAATATAGAGCAGAAAATGTAAAGTGCAAAGAGAGAACTGAAATGCATACCTCCCAAGCTCGCCAGTAGCCTCCGATCAACTCTCCCCTCAAGCGGGAGGTAGAGCTCATGTAGCCATACAGGGTGGCAAGGCCAACTCCACCCCAATCATAGAAGCGCACTTGGGAAAGGGTCACCAGGGCGCTCAGCAAATATAAGCCCATGGTGTTCCACATGTTCGAAGACAAGGTGGTACCTAAGACAAACATCAGGAAGCCTCTAGTGTACTGCTCCTTCTCCTTAAGCGTCTCTGGCTCGCTCCCTCTAAACTGCTTAGCGAACCAACTATATCTGACCATAGCTGTTTGATATAAAGGTGGGCATGCTCCTAGCAGCTTGATCCAGGCGATCTCCCACTCCCCCATGTCGGTGTTGAAAGGGATCGAATCACCCCCTACTCCTAAGCCAGTGATCATGGCGAAGTCATAGGGAGTTATCATCATCTCCTCGGCAGTGGAGAAGTGGAAAAAGTTGGTGGTGTCCCACCACCTCTCCACAAATGCTCCCAGAAGAGGACGACTAGCGATGACCCGCATCAAGCTGGAGCAGAAGAGGTCGAAGCCAGTCTCATCCACAATGTTGCGAACACCAGTAGGGAGCTCATCATACCAATCTTGCGTAGTCGTAGCTTCATACCCTCTGAAGGCACGAGACTCTCCCTATGGCAAAGAACAGATGAATTAGATAAGGCAATGATGAAAGTATAGTCAAATAAAAGGCAGTGCAGGAAATGCAAGTAAAGAAAGGAAGGAATGCATGAAAATAGAGTTCATACCTCAACGGCGATGGATGAAAGGTAAGAAACCAGCTCCCTCAGCAAGAGGTCCTCCGGTACAGTAAGAACGAAGTTGCTAAAGCGCCTAATGCCACTAAGTGGCAAGATATGTGTCCGGGGATGGTACCTTGCTAGATCAAAAGGTCGTACCCTCAATGGTAGCGGCTTCGGCTTGAGCTCAAGCTCAAACTTCACCTAGAGGTCGACCTTAATACCCTGAGTTGTCTCGTCAGTGACCGGCTCCTCCGTTTCAGCAAAAGGTGAAAATATAGGGGGAATCTCTGAAAGAGCCCCGTCATGTGGTGAATCATCTGCCATCTGGAAAATGGGTGAAAAGTGGGTGAAAAATGAAGAAAAATGGAGATAAGATAGTAAACTTGGAAAAAGTCAACCCTAAGAGAGAGAAAATGGAAGAAAAAGTCAAAGCTGAAAAAAATTCACAAAACCCGAGAGAAACTCGAGGGGAACAAGCCTAGAAGGGTGAAAATAAGGAAAAAAGTGTCGAAACCAAAATCCAATTAGTTTAAAGTGAAAAGAATTAAGAGTGTTTAGCGAATAAAGTTTGCATGGGGCGTTGGAAAACACGTAAAAAGCTCAGATCTAGAGAGAAGAAGTGTCTAGAGAGAGAGAGGGAACAATTTTGGCCTTGGAGAAGTGAGGAAATGAGACCTTGTCATCTATACTTAAAGACCCGAGAGTGAAATCCCCAAATTGCATCGAACTGCCATCGATACCTGACAGGTGGTCAGCAGACCACATTGGTGGCCGGCAAAGCTTCTTCATGGCCGGCAGGTGGCCGGTGGCCTTCCTTTGAGTCCTGATGCTGTTTTGTGTCCTTGTTTTCCAAGAAGTGTAAGAAGGGTTCACTGTTGGGTTCAGTTGTCTCTACGGAAGCTCAAAAATGCGTTTTGGCGCACGATGTTCATCACTTGCCAACGTAAATGAGGTGTATCCTTTTTAAACATATTGCAATCCTTCCAGGAGGTAACTCGGAGGTGCCACCAAGTTTACTCGATTTAGGCTTTTGTTCTTTTCGGTTGCATAGAATTTGCATCACATATCATTTATATTTCGCGTAGAGTATGTTTTTGCTTCTTGCATAGAATATACCTTCAATTGCCATCATATGTCGGTTGACCATCTTGCATGGAACATGCGCTCTCACTATTTCGATTTATGTTCACGTTCATCATTGTGCATCTATCGCACACGATTATCTTTGTGCATCTATCGCAATTATTCATTTTGTGCATCTATTGTACACCACTCCGTTTCATCTCGGGACGCGCAAAGCGCAAGTTCGAGTGATTTTATCTCAGGACACATGACGCGAGGCCCTGGGCGAGTATCATCTTGGGATGCGCAAAGCGCGAGCCCGAGTAGTTTTATCTCAGGACGCGTGATGTGCGGCCCTGGACGGGTTTCATCCTAGGACACGCAAAGTGCTAGCCCGAGCGGTTTTATGTTAGGACGCGTGACGTGCAGCCCTAGGCGGGTTTCTTCTTGAGATGTGCAGAGCACGAGCCTGAGTGATTTTATCTCAGGATGCGTGATGCGCGCCCTGGGAGGGTTTCATCACGGGACGGGCGAAGCGTGAGCCCAAGCAGTTTTATCTCAAGATGCATGACGCGCAGCCCTGGGCGGATTTCATCTCGGGATGCACGAAGCACGCCTGAGTGATTTTATCCTAGGATGCGTTATACGCGGCCCTGTGCAGGTTTCATCTTGGGATGTGCAAAACGCAAGCTCGAATGAGATCTCTTCTTTCTCAAGACGCGCAAAGCTCGAACCCGAGCGGGTTCTCTTGTTTCTCGGAATGCACAAAGCGAAAACCTGAGCGGATTCTCTTATTTCTCGGCACGTGCGAAGTGCAAACCTGAGCAATCTTTCTTGTTTTTAGGGACACGTGAAATGCTAGCTAAGCGGTTTTTGTTCTTCAGTTTCTCGGGATGTGTGAAACACGACCCGAGTGATTTTTGTTCTTAGTCTCTCAGGATACATGAAACGTAATCCTAAGCAGTGTTCTCTTTCCTCATCTCTTGTTTTGGCGTGGTTAGAGTGCGGTTTTATCTTTTTGCATCGAACCATTTTGGTTTTAAGCTTGAAGCTGCTTATTCATGTGTCGTTATCTCGTTATTTTGCTCATTGCATATTTTATTGGTTATTGCATCATCTTGCATGATCATAAGTTTTCAAAACAGTTGGCTTCGTGGAGCGTATGAGTCCAGCCTTCAAAGTTACATTGTGCATATCATTTGCATTTTGCCCCAGAACTACGCTGGTTTGATTCCTTTTAAAGGGATACATAGGCAGCCTACAGGCGCAACCATTTACTTTCGTCTTGATTGTTTGTCCAAGTCTTATGGCCTTGTCAAAATGGGTCGTCTCCGGACTTTGACATTCACTCACATCATTTCATGACTCCGAGTTCTGTCAAAGAAGGGCAACTGCAGACATCCCATTTTTGACGACCCTCACGACTTGGACACCATCACATGCACACTCGATGATGAATTTATTTGCTCGTCAAGTGCTCGAAGTCCTCAGCAGAATGCCACAGCTTTGAGCCTTTCAAACCCTACACTCTTGTTGCCTCATTCTTGGACCATGCCTTGGTTCTTCAAGCCTGCAACCCTTGGTGGCCTTCCGGCTACCTTTTTGGTTTGCCGGCCATCACTTTTTGGTTGCCGGCCACCAATTTCTTTTGCAGATATTTTGTGACAATTGTGCCAGCTGTCTGTATAGATGCATGCATCTGCCCCACGTATACGGATGGATATGCTTGAGGAGAATTCATGTTTTCTATATATAGGAGACCTCCTTCTCGTGTTTTAAGACTAGAAAATTTTGAGATCAAAATATTTCCTCTCTTTCTAGCAAATCTCTACGCTTTTGCCTCCAAATCCTTAACCTTTGCCTATACACCCTTAACCAAATCTTCTTATCTTTGAGCTGAGGTACTTTTGAGCTTGGTTTGAGCTCTTGAAGGGTGTGTTGTCTTGGTTTCGTTACTTGAATTGCTTCTTCTCTTCAAGATGTATAAGGTATTGCCTATTTTCTTGCTTTATCTACTATTTTTCTTGCTGTTTTCCAACTATTTTTAGGTTGTAAAACTCTGTATTTTTGGGCTGAAGCTTGGGTTTTAAGACCATTAAAGATTGGGGGGTTGATAGCCGTTCCTTGTACCTTGTTTTAGAGGCCATTGCCCTTGTGTTTCCCACCATTTTACTATCTATTTTTGAGCTTTTAAACATTGATTTTTGGAGTTGTTTCAGTGGCCAAAATCATGTTTTGAAGTCCAAATTTGGAGGGGTTACCCTCCCCTCCTTGTGTCTTGCTTACTAGCCTAGTTTGTGCTATGTTTTAGCATATTAATCTAGTTATTTTTAGCTGAATTCCAACAAGTTTGAGGACTGTATTAGACCTATTTTAGAACTATTGTGGGCTGTTGGTTGCATTTGAGCTTTATTTTGCATGCTTTTAGTGTAATTGTCCTCATGAGTTTGGTGTTTTAGGCCTCAAACACCTTCTCCTTTGAGTTGATTGCATTTATTTATGCTTTTGTCACTCATTTTCTGGACTAATAATCTCTGCAACCTCCCTCCTTTCTTGGCTTTTGTTTTGCTTTGAAAGTTGTTGCAAGCCTTTTTGTTCTTTTAAACATGAGATTGAGGTTGTCATGCTTAATGGTTTAATCCCTTTGGGGGTTCATTACCAACAGTATGGTATCTCTTTCATGCCTAAAACAACTCTTGGTTTGGTACTTCACTCCATTAGAGGACTTTAACTCACCCTTTGGACTCAATTGATTAAAGAATGGTAGGTAATTTAAAAATGGTGTAAAATTGAGGCTAAAAAATAGTGAAAGATAATAGTTTGGTTGTGTTCAATCGAACGTTAATTGAACACATGGAAGCTTGAACCATTTCATACTTTATAGTGATGAAATGATTCAAGTTTCCAAGGTCACCTCTTCCCTTGATCATTCATGATAGGGAGGTGGTTTTGAGAGACTCATTTTGTTGCATTTATTGAACTTGCACACTTTCATTCACAAGCCATCATGCAATGAAATTGTTTAAGTTGGTGGTTTGTGGCTTAAGTTCACTACTCCTTTGATTTCTTCATGAAAATAAGGGGTGAGTTATGCAGACAACACTTGAAAATACCCTATGCATGCTTTGTTTGTCCTCTATTGCAGCAAGAAGAATTGGGCAGCAGTGGCCGGTGGGGCACTTTCCATCGCCGGCAAGTGGCCAACAGTCCTCATCTCTGGCCGGCCGGCCACTGATGCAAATTCAGCAGTATGTTTGTGAGGCAGAGAAGAGTTATTCTGGAAATGGGCAACAATATATGTGTTCTCTGTGCAACAGAGGCTCCCCGAAAGCAAAACAGTGGTCCTTTCAGGTGGAAACCGAGCATGCGCATGAACATCCCTTACTTCTCAAGGCAAAGTAGTTATCTTAATATTTAATTGTTTAGCTTACTTACTTCTTTCAATTACACTTGTATTGTAATTATTTAATTAGTTAAAGTAGATAACTAGCTGTGATGTAATAATTATTTTAGTTAACTAGAATAGTTAATTTATTTGTTGTAATAATTAGCTAAGTAGTTTAGCTAAATTTCATTTGCTTTGTAATAATTAGCTTAGATTAGTTAGTGTCACGACCCAAACCCGGCCCTGTGGGTTTAGCACCGTAACCGGCCAGTAATCCGAGATTACCGAAGGCCTGTTTAACAGTAGTACGATATAACAGAGTTCAGGGCCTGGCGGAAGCCAATACAGTAAATACATAATGTCCAATGAGCTGTGTCAGCCTGTATGCCAAAAACTTTTCATTCATTCATGCATAGTACAGTACAGGACAGCATACATATATATCCATACATAACAGTCGGTGCAACAGGGACTTAATCCCTTATATACAGTACAGTACCGTGCCAACATTCCGTCAATACAGTATAGCAAAACAGTACAGTAGGGGAAACACTAAACACCCCTAGCCTTAGCTTGGCAGGTTTGGGACCTCGCAGTGAGGCACGGTGGTTGGCTTGACAAAACTGAGTTTAACCCTGACGCCTCTAGCTTTGATCCGGCGCTTGTTCACCTACATATATATATGAGCAGTGAGCTAAAGCCCAGTGAATAACATAATGCATAAAGGGGTAAGAATGAATGTCCTTTCCATAATGAAAATCATCATTTCAATCTGCTCATCAATCATTCAATTTGGGACTCTCTCCTGCCATACAGTCATTCATTAGCATAACAGTACAGTGATGGTTCCACATGGGGACCGCATACAATTCCACCCGTTCATAGACCGTCGGTGGGGGCTATCCGTTCATAGACCGTCGATAGCACACTTAACAAATCCACCCGTTCATAGACCGTCGGTGGGGGCTATCCGTTCATAGACCGTCGATAGCGAGGAAATGTCTCCTCCGTGGCAGTAACAATGTACAATAGTCACTAAGGATGCCACATTATCATTCATGATATCAGATATACATTCATTCAGTAAACAGAGAACAGTTCAATAAACAGTTCAACGATAGCTCAATCAAGTAGACAGTTCAAGAGATAGTCATTTTTGAAACATATCTTTATGCAATTGTTACTCACAGTGTTCTGGGCTACACGTGGCTAGAGCGTCTCTTCGGGATGCCAACCCTATACAGTTAACAATTCGAACACACTTAAGTTTAACAGTTGGGGAAGTACAATGATTAACTTCCTAATATGCCTCGGTGTGTTCTACGTCTCAATCCTCATTAAAATGTCTTAAACTAGGCCTAAGAATGCCTAGGATGGAATGAGGATGTAAAATTACACTTGGAAGGCATTTTTCAAAAGTTGCTGGAAATAGGCACCTCGCTCGAGCGAGCCTTCCTTCGCTCGAGCGAGCTTTCAAAATCAAAGGCTTCGCTCGAGCGAACAATCCTTCGCTCGAGCGGAAAACTACTGGTTGCTCGATTTTTACGCGCGATACCACGCTCGATGCTCGCTCGAGCGAGCTTGCAAAGCCAAAGGGCTTGCTCGAGCGAGGAATCCTTCGCTCGAGCGAGGAAGCAAAATCTGGAATTTCCAGATTTGTCTCCCAAGTTCGAACCAAGCATCCAATCATCCAAAACTCAACCTCTTGGCCCCAAATTCTGGAAAAACACTTTAAACTCAATGTTCAACAAGTTTCAAAAGCTAATTTGTACATGCAAGGGCCAAGAGTGAGTTAATTAGAGCCATTTCTCAAACCCATTTCAAGAACAATTTCAAAACATGAAATGCATGATCTTTAAACCAATTTCCAGCCTCAATTCCTGTCCAAATGGACTCATTTCTTCAAGAACATGATGAACACATGGATTTAAACATGGCTATGAGCATGCATGTGCATTTATACCATGGATTCAACTCAAAATCATTAATTTCAAACATGCATGCATGGATTATGCTCAAATTCAACCCTTTGAAACCCATTTATGACTCTATTCTTCAATTGAGCATGAGGCTTGCAAGAATTTATTCAAACTCAACAATAAGGAGGTAAAAACCTTACCTAAGTCTTGGATTTCAAGGCAATGGAACTAAGTGAGCAACCTATGTTACCAATCTTCAAGTTCTTGAGCAATTTTAAGCAATGCAAGGAGGAATTCAATTCTCTCCCTCTCCTCTCTCTAATTTTCGGCTAGAGCAAGCATAAGGGCTGATGAAATGCTTCTCTAAGTGTATAAAGCTCAAAGACTAGAAATTAAACCAAGGCCCACCCAAAGGCATAATTGTACTCAAGCCCAACTCATCAATTAATCAATGTTTAATCTAATTTAACATACCAAATCTCTTTTTGGATAAATATACCATAAAATCACATAATTTATGGTGATCCTAGAACACCAATCAATTTACGCTTCAGCCGAGAAGGCCTTCAATTAGCAGTTTAAGCACAAACATCAACTGATAATCAAATAATCAACCGATAAGATGCAATTCAATTAACATGCTCAATCAATTTAGTTATCCACCATAATTAGTTTTAATTCGGCATCAATCGGTGCTCAATTAGTATTTTATCAGTAAGCAAGACGAGGGTTGTTACAGTCTCCCCTCCTTATAAGGAGTTTAGTCCTCTAAACTCGAGTTACCTTCATTCTGAAAGAAAGCAGGATCTAATGGGAACAAATCAGGATATCTTCTCATCATGTCATCTTCCCTTTCCCAAGTGGCATACACACCACCATGATTCTGCCAATCAACTTTTACTAGCGGAATCTCTTTGTTTCTCAGTTTCTTGATCCGTCTGTTCACAATCTGTATAGGCCGTTCCTCGTAAGTGTAGTCGTCACTTAGCACTATCCGAGTAGGCTCAATCACATGAAACGGATCTCGAAGATAGTCTCTCAACATCGAAATGTGGAAGACGTTATGCATATGCTCCATTTCAGGAGGAAGTGCAACTTGATACGCCACCGGATTGATTTTCTCAATAATCTGATACGGTCCGACATACCTTGGCGCTAACTTGCCCTTGACTCCAAAACGAGTCTGGCCTTTCATTGGTGTCACTTTCACAAAAACGTGATCACCCACTTCATACTCTCTCGCCTCGCCTTCGACGCGTCGGATAACTTTTCACGGCTTTCAGGCGGTTTTCAGTCTCTGTTGTATCAGCTTTACTTTTTCAGTTGTTTCATACACAATCTCGGGCCCAAGCAACGGCCCATCTCCAACTTCTGCCCAGCAGATTGGAGATCTACACTTTCTGCCATACAATGCCTCGAAAGGCGCCATTCCAATACTCAAATGGTAGTCATTGTTGTAGGCGATTCAAATAACGGCAAATGACTTTCCCAATTTCACGAAGTCGAGGACACACATTCTCAACAGATCCTCTAAAGTCTGGATGGTCCTTTCTGACTGTTCATCTGTCTGGGGATGATAGGCACTACCATTTCAATTCAAGACTCCAATGCAATCAGAGGCTCTCGCTGTAACCTCGATGTAAACTTCAATCCTGTTCAAACAATAGACACAGTACTCGTGCAATTCGACAATTTCATCAATATAAATAACAGCCAATTTATCTGCATTATAGATTGCCTTGACAGGTAGGAAATGTGCAGATTTAGTCAGTCTATCAACAATAACCCAAATAGAGTCCATACCTTTCCGAACGAGGTAATCCCACGATAAAATCCATCGTGATATGCTCCCATTTCCACTCTGGTATGGGTAACGGTTGCAATAATCCGGCAGGTCGTTGATGTTCAGCTTTGACTTGTTGGCAGTGTAGACACTTGGACACAAAGTCGGCAATTTCCTTTTTCATTCCTGGCCACCAGAAATTCTGTTTCAGATCTTGGTACATTTTCGTATTCCCTGGGTGAATCGAAAACTTTGAATTGTGGCCTTCTTGCAGAACTCGTCTCTTCAATTCCGTGTCATTTGGCACACACAGTCTTTCTTGAAATTTCAAAACATTGTTGTCAAATTTAAACCCCGGTCTCGGTTTTGAATCTATTTCCTCAATAACCTTTTTCAAGGAATCATCCAAGGGTTGTTTTTCTTTAATTTCCTCAATCAGGGCTGGTTGGGCAGAAATGGCAGCTATTATTCCACTTTGTTCTCTCAAAACAATTTCAACTTCAAATCTTTCAAGATCATGAAGCAATTCCTTCTGCCTGGTGAGCAAACAAGCTAAGTTCCCCATGGATTTCCGGCTTAGTGCATCGGCAACGGTGTTGGCTTTCCCCGGGTGATACAGAATCTGTAGGTCATAGTCCTTGATCAGTTCCAGCCATCTCCGCTGTCTCATATTCAGTTCTTTTTGGGTGAAGAAGTACTTCAGGCTCTTGTGGTCAGTAAACACTTCACATGTTGCTCCATACAAATAGTGACGCCAGATTTTCAACGCAAAAACCACTGCAGCAAGTTCGAGATCATGGGTTGGGTAATTCTTCTCATGCGGTCTCAACTGTCGGGAAGCATAAGCAATAACTCTCCCATTCTGCATTAAAACACATCCCAAACCCTTATGAGAAGCATCACTAAAAATAGTGTAACCATCAGTACCTGTAGGTAGAGTCAGAATTGGTGCAGTCACAAGTCTCGTTTTCAATTCTCGAATGTCGATTCCTCCGTCACCCATAAATGCTATTCCTTCAGGTCAACTGGGTCAGTGGTAAGGCAATTTTGGAGAAGTCTTTGACAAACCTTCTATAATATCCAGCCTGTCCCAAAAAGCTTCGAACTTCAGTCACATTTGTCGGTCTAGGCCAGTTCACCACAGCTTCAATTTTCTGTGGATCAACAGAAAATCCTTCTTTGCTAACAACATGCCCCAAAAACATCACATGGTCAAGCCAAAACTCACATTTAGATAATTTAGCATACGCTTCGTTTCTCTTAAGGTTTGCGGGCAAGTCTCGAGATGTCGTTCATGTTCTTCTACAGTCTTAGAATATATCAATATGTCATCAATAAATACCACAATGAAATCATCAAGGTACGGTTTAAAAATTCTGTTCATAAGGTCCATAAATGCAGCTGGGGCATTCGTGACTCCGAATGGCATAACTAAAAATTCGTAATGGCCATACCTCGTTCTAAAAGCAGTTTTAGCAATATCTTCCGGTTTTACTTTCAGTTGGTGATACCCCGATCTGAGATCAATCTTGGAAAACACTTGTGCACCCTGTAACTGATCAAATAAGTCATCAATACGCGGCAAGGGATATTTATTCTTTACAGTTACCTTGTTCAGTTCACGATAGTCAATACACAGTCTCAGTGAGCCATCTTTCTTCTTCACAAACAAAACAGGCGCACCCCACGGTGAAATACTGGGCCTGATAAACTTCTTGTCTAACAGTTCTTGCAATTGCACTTTCAGTTCCTTTAGTTCAGTTGGAGCCATTCTATAAGGAGCTTTAGACACCGGTCAGGTTCCTAATCACATCAATCAGAATTCAATCTCCCTGTCAATTAAATCCCCTGGTAGATCATCTGGAAACACATCTGGGAATTCTCTGACTATAGGAATGCAATTCACATCAGTTTTAACACTATCTGTAGGCACAGTCAGTACAGAACAGAAATACCCTTTACACCCCTTTCTAATCAATTTCATAGCTTTCACAGAAGAAATCAAGTACGGGGGAGGTACCACTCCAATTCCACTAAATACAAATTCAGGCAAACCAGGTGGACGGAAAATAACTTGTTTTGTCACACAATCAATGGTAGCATGATATTTTTGTAGCCAATCCATCCCCAATATCACATCAAAATGATCTATGTTCAATGGCAGTAAATCAATAAATAGGTGCATATCCCCGACAATAATCTCACAAGCAGGATACATATATGCACACGTCATAGATCCCCCAATAGGTGATGATACAGCTAGCAAATAATTCATGGGTTCTAAGGGTCTACTCAATTTTCTCGAAAAAGCATATGACACATAGGAATGTGTAGACCCCGAATCAATCAATACATATGCATTTTGAGCACAAATAGAAAGAATACCTGACACGACGGTCTCGGTATTCTGAACATCTCCCAGCACTAGGGCGAACACTCGGCCCTGTCTCATAGGCTCCTTCCCGGTAGCTTTGGGATTAGGCTTCAGTGCTACAGTTGACGCTGCCGCGCTTGGTGTAGCTTTACCACTAGCCCGCGGGGCAGAGGGACAATCTCTAACCATGTGGCCCACCTTGCCACACCCGAAACAAGCTCCCGTTATTTGGCGACAAACCCCTTGGTGCTTCCTGCCACACTCAGAACAGGGTGGAATGAAACCACTCCTTTGACTGGGGCTAGTTGTTGACCCCGTGTTCTGTTTCTTGCTTGATGGGTTGTGCTTGCCTTTCTTAAACTTGAACCCATGCCTTTTTCCATGCCATTCAGTTATTGGTGTTTCAGATTGTTTCACTGCTGCAATATTTACCTCGGCCATCAAAGCCCGGTCAAGAACACCCACAAAAGTTGGCATTTTCAAGACACTTATTCGATCCTGTATAGCAGCATTGAGGCCGCCTTCAAATCTCCTGGCCTTCTTGTAATCGGTATCCACCATGTGTGGGGCATACCTAGCAAGTTCAGTAAATTCCTTCTCATACTCGGCAACAGACCTTTTGCCCTGCCTTAGTTGTTCGAACTCAGTTACCTTTCTGTCTCTAATGCACTGGGGAAAATACTTTTCGAAGAAGGACTCTTTAAACTGAGCCCAAGTCACCACAGCATTGGTGTCACGGATCAGCATCCACCACCTTCTAGCCTCTTCCTGCAAGGTGAAGGTGGCTAGCAACACTTTGTGCGCTTCCGAGCACGGAAATACTTCGAATAATTTTTCTGTTTCAAGTAACCAAGCCTCAGCCTTCAACGGTTCAAGGCCCCCCTGAAAGGATGGCGGTTTCAGTTTGCTGAACTTCTGGGTGAGAGCAATGATATCCCCATCATTTTCATTCACATTTGGCTCCGGCTGTACCGGAGGAGGAGGAGGTGGGGGCTGTGGATTCTGTTGTTGTTGGTCCAGTCTCTCAATTATCAGTCCCATCATTAGTTCAAGTCTGGCCATTCTGGCCTCAGAGGATGATGATCCAGGTTCATTTGCATTGTCCATTTCACTATAAGCAGTTATGACAGTTATAGCAATTATAACATAAACAGTTGCATATTTGGACAATTATCACATCATCATATATTCAGTTATATTACAACCACACACTTTCATGCTTATGAAATGCCCTAATCACTTTCTAGGACACCCTATTGCTCATTTGGACACGTGTGTGCGGTATAACTCGTGGTTAAGTATCGCTCTGATACCACTCTGTCACGACCCAAACCCGGCCCTGTGGGTTTAGCACCGTAACCGGCCAGTAATCTGAGATTACCGAAGGCCTGTTTAACAGTAGTACGATATAACAGAGTTCAGGGCCTGGCGGAAG
Source organism: Camellia lanceoleosa (assembly GCA_025200525.1). NCBI lineage: Eukaryota > Viridiplantae > Streptophyta > Magnoliopsida > Ericales > Theaceae > Camellia > Camellia lanceoleosa. Next base: position 47,899,046 of record CM045760.1, read on the forward strand.
CCAATACAGTAAATACATAATGTCCAATGAGCTGTGTCAGCCTGTATGCCAAAAACTTTTCATTCATTCATGCATAGTACAGTACAGGACAGCATACATATATATCCATACATAACAGTCGGTGCAACAGGGACTTAATCCCTTATATACAAGATGATCAAGTGCCAACATTCCGTCAATACAGTATAGCAAAACAGTACAGTAGGGGAAACACTAAACACCCCTAGCCTTAGCTTGGCAGGTTTGGGACCTCGCAGTGAGGCACGGTGGTTGGCTTGACAAAACTGAGTTTAACCCTGACGCCTCTAGCTTTGATCCGGCGCTTGTTCACCTACATATATATATGAGCAGTGAGCTAAAGCCCAGTGAATAACATAATGCATAAAGGGGTAAGAATGAATGTCCTTTCCATAATGAAAATCATCATTTCAATCTGCTCATCAATCATTCAATTTGGGACTCTCCCCTGCCATACAGTCATTCATTAGCATAACAGTACAGTGATGGTTCCACATGGGGACCGTATACAATTCCACCCGTTCATAGACCGTCGGTGGGGGCTATCCGTTCATAGACCGTCGATAGCACACTTAACAAATCCACCCGTTCATAGACCGTCGGTGGGGGCTATCCGTTCATAGACCGTCGATAGCGAGGAAATGTCTCCTCCGTGGCAGTAACAATGTACAATAGTCACTAAGGATGCCACATTATCATTCATGATATCAGATATACATTCATTCAGTAAACAGAGAACAGTTCAATAAACAGTTCAACGATAGCTCAATCAAGTAGACAGTTCAAGAGATAGTCATTTTTGAAACATATCTTTATGCAATTGTTACTCACAGTGTTCTGGGCTACACGTGGCTAGAGCGTCTCTTCGGGATGCCAACCCTATACGATTAACAATTCAACACACTTAAGTTTAACGGTTGGGGAAGTACAATGATTAACTTCCTAATATGCCCTTGTGTTCTACGTCTCAATCCTCATTAAAATGTCTTAAACTAGGCCTAAGAATGCCTAGGATGGAATGAGGATGTAAAATTACACTTGGAAGGCATTTTTCAAAAGTTGCTGGAAATAGGCACCTCGCTCGAGCGGGCCTTCCTTCGGCGAGCTTTCAAAATCAAAGGCTTCGCCGAGCGAACAATCCTTCGCCGAGCGGAAAACTCTGGTTGCTCGATTTTTACGCGATACCACGCCGATGCTCGCTCGGCGAGCTTGCAAAGGCAAAGGGGCTGCCCGAGCGAGGAATCCTTCGCCCGAGCGAGGAAGCAAAATCTGGAATTTCCAGATTTGTCTCCCAAGTTCGAACCAAGCATCCAATCATCCAAAACTCAACCTCTTGGCCCCAAATTCTGGAAAAACACTTTAAACTCAATGTTCAACAAGTTTCAAAAGCTAATTTGTACATGCAAGGGCCAAGGTGAGTCAATTAAAACCATTTTTCAAACCCAATTCAAGAACAATTTGAAAACATGAAATGCATGATCTTTAAACCAAAACAAGCTTCAATTTTTGTCCAAATGGACTCATTTCTTCAAGAACATGATGAACACATGAAACTAAACATGGTTATGAACATGCATGTGGCATTTATACCATGGATTCAGCTCAAAATCATTAATTTCAAACATGCATGCATGGATTATGCTCAAATTCAACCCTTTGAAACCCATTTATGACTCTATTCTTCAATTGTGCATGAGGCTTGCAAGAATTTAGTCAACCTCAACAATGAGGAGGTAAAACCTTACCTAAGTCTTGGATTTCAAGGCAATGGAACTAAGTGAGCAACCTATGTTACCAATCTTCAAGTTCTTGAGCAATTTTAAGCAATGCAAGGAGGAATTCAATTCTCTCCCTCTCCTCTCTCTAATTTTCGGCTAGAGCAAGCATAAGGGCTGATGAAATGCTTCTCTAAGTGTATAAAGCTCAAAGACTAGAAATTAAACCAAGGCCCACCCAAAGGCATAATTGTACTCAAGCCCAACTCATCAATTAATCAATGTTTAATCTAATTTAACATACCAAATCTCTTTTTGGATAAATATACCATAAAATCACATAATTTATGGTGATCCTAGAACACCAATCAATTTACAGTTCGGCCGCCGAGAAGGCCTTCAATTAGCAGTTTAAGCACAAACATCAACTGATAATCAAATAATCAACCGATAAGATGCAATTCAATTAACATGCTCAATCAATTTAGTTATCCACCATAATTAGTTTTAATTCGGCATCAATCGGTGCTCAATTAGTATTTTATCAGTAAGCAAGACGAGGGTTGTTACAGTCTCCCCTCCTTATAAGGAGTTTAGTCCTCTAAACTCGAGTTACCTTCATTCTGAAAGAAAGCAGGATCTAATGGGAACAAATCAGGATATCTTCTCATCATGTCATCTTCCCTTTCCCAAGTGGCATACACACCACCATGATTCTGCCAATCAACTTTTACTAGCGGAATCTCTTTGTTTCTCAGTTTCTTGATCCGTCTGTTCACAATCTGTATAGGCCGTTCCTCGTAAGTGTAGTCGTCACTTAGCACTATCCGAGTAGGCTCAATCACATGAAACGGATCTCGAAGATAGTCTCTCAACATCGAAATGTGGAAGACGTTATGCATATGCTCCATTTCAGGAGGAAGTGCAACTTGATACGCCACCGGATTGATTTTCTCAATAATCTGATACGGTCCGACATACCTTGGCGCTAACTTGCCCTTGACTCCAAAACGAGTCTGGCCTTTCATTGGTGTCACTTTCACAAAAACGTGATCACCCACTTCATACTCTCTGTCTCGTCTTCTGACGTCGGCATAACTTTTCTGTCGGCTCTGTGCGGTTTTCAGTCTCTGTTGTATCAGCTTTACCTTTTCAGTTGTTTCATACACAATCTCGGGCCCAAGCAACGGCCCATCTCCAACTTCTGCCCAGCAGATTGGAGATCTACACTTTCTGCCATACAATGCCTCGAAAGGCGCCATTCCAATACTCGAATGGTAGCTGTTGTTGTAGGCGAATTCAGCCAACGGCAAATGACTTTCCCAATTTCCCTGAAAGTCGAGGACACACATTCTCAACAGATCCTCTAAAGTCTGGATGGTCCTTTCTGACTGTTCATCTGTCTGGGGATGATAGGCACTACTCAGCCTCAATTCAGTACCCAATGCAGTCTGTAGGCTCTGCCAGAACCTCGATGTAAACTTCGAATCCCTGTCTGAAACAATAGACACAGGTACTCCGTGCAGTCTGACAATTTCATCAATATAAATAACAGCCAATTTATCTGCATTATAGATTGCCTTGACAGGTAGGAAATGTGCAGATTTAGTCAGTCTATCAACAATAACCCAAATAGAGTCCATACCTTTCCTGGAACGAGGTAATCCCACGATAAAATCCATCGTGATATGCTCCCATTTCCACTCTGGTATGGGTAACGGTTGCAATAATCCGGCAGGTCGTTGATGTTCAGCTTTGACTTGTTGGCAGTGTAGACACTTGGACACAAAGTCGGCAATTTCCTTTTTCATTCCTGGCCACCAGAAATTCTGTTTCAGATCTTGGTACATTTTCGTATTCCCTGGGTGAATCGAAAACTTTGAATTGTGGCCTTCTTGCAGAACTCGTCTCTTCAATTCCGTGTCATTTGGCACACACAGTCTTTCTTGAAATTTCAAAACATTGTTGTCAAATTTAAACCCCGGTCTCGGTTTTGAATCTATTTCCTCAATAACCTTTTTCAAGGAATCATCCAAGGGTTGTTTTTCTTTAATTTCCTCAATCAGGGCTGGTTGGGCAGAAATGGCAGCTATTATTCCACTTTGTTCTCTCAAAACAATTTCAACTTCAAATCTTTCAAGATCATGAAGCAATTCCTTCTGCCTGGTGAGCAAACAAGCTAAGTTCCCCATGGATTTCCGGCTTAGTGCATCGGCAACGGTGTTGGCTTTCCCCGGGTGATACAGAATCTGTAGGTCATAGTCCTTGATCAGTTCCAGCCATCTCCGCTGTCTCATATTCAGTTCTTTTTGGGTGAAGAAGTACTTCAGGCTCTTGTGGTCAGTAAACACTTCACATGTTGCTCCATACAAATAGTGACGCCAGATTTTCAACGCAAAAACCACTGCAGCAAGTTCGAGATCATGGGTTGGGTAATTCTTCTCATGCGGTCTCAACTGTCGGGAAGCATAAGCAATAACTCTCCCATTCTGCATTAAAACACATCCCAAACCCTTATGAGAAGCATCACTAAAAATAGTGTAACCATCAGTACCTGTAGGTAGAGTCAGAATTGGTGCAGTCACAAGTCTCGTTTTCAATTCCTGAAATGCTGATTCCCTCTGGTCAGTCCAGTCAAATGCTATTCCCTTCTGTGTCAACTGGGTCAGTGGTAAGGCAATTTTGGAGAAGTCTTTGACAAACCTTCTATAATATCCAGCCTGTCCCAAAAAGCTTCGAACTTCAGTCACATTTGTCGGTCTAGGCCAGTTCACCACAGCTTCAATTTTCTGTGGATCAACAGAAATTCCTTCTTTGCTAACAACATGCCCCAAAAACATCACATGGTCAAGCCAAAACTCACATTTAGATAATTTAGCATACAGTTTCTGTTCTCTTAAGGTTTGCAGGGCAAGTCTCAGATGCTGTTCATGTTCTTCTACAGTCTTAGAATATATCAATATGTCATCAATAAATACCACAATGAAATCATCAAGGTACGGTTTAAAAATTCTGTTCATAAGGTCCATAAATGCAGCTGGGGCATTCGTGACTCCGAATGGCATAACTAAAAATTCGTAATGGCCATACCTCGTTCTAAAAGCAGTTTTAGCAATATCTTCCGGTTTTACTTTCAGTTGGTGATACCCCGATCTGAGATCAATCTTGGAAAACACTTGTGCACCCTGTAACTGATCAAATAAGTCATCAATACGCGGCAAGGGATATTTATTCTTTACAGTTACCTTGTTCAGTTCGCGATAGTCAATACACAGTCTCAGTGAGCCATCTTTCTTCTTCACAAACAAAACAGGCGCACCCCACGGTGAAATACTGGGCCTGATAAACTTCTTGTCTAACAGTTCTTGCAATTGCACTTTCAGTTCCTTTAGTTCAGTTGGAGCCATTCTATAAGGAGCTTTAGACACTGGCTGTGTCTCCGGAATCACATCAACTGTAAATTCAATCTCCCTGTCAATTAAATCCCCTGGTAGATCATCTGGAAACACATCTGGGAATTCTCTGACTATAGGAATGCAATTCACATCAGTTTTAACACTATCTCAGAGGCACAAGACAGTCGATCTAGCAATACCCTTTACACCCCTTTCTAATCAATTTCATAGCTTTCACAGAAGAAATCAAGTACGGGGGAGGTACCACTCCAATTCCACTAAATACAAATTCAGGCAAACCAGGTGGACGGAAAATAACTTGTTTTGTCACACAATCAATGGTAGCATGATATTTTTGTAGCCAATCCATCCCCAATATCACATCAAAATGATCTATGTTCAATGGCAGTAAATCAATAAATAGGTGCATATCCCCGACAATAATCTCACAAGCAGGATACATATATGCACACGTCATAGATCCCCCAATAGGTGATGATACAGCTAGCAAATAATTCATGGGTTCTAAGGGTCTACTCAATTTTCTCGAAAAAGCATATGACACATAGGAATGTGTAGACCCCGAATCAATCAATACATATGCATTTTGAGCACAAATAGAAAGAATACCTGACACGACGGTCTCGGTATTCTGAACATCTCCCAAAGACTAGGCGAACACTGTCTCATAGGCTCCTGCCCGGTAGCTTTGGGATTAGGCTTCAGTGCTACAGTTGACGCTGCCGCGCTTGGTGTAGCTTTACCACTAGCCCGCGGGGCAGAGGGACAATCTCTAACCATGTGGCCCACCTTGCCACACCCGAAACAAGCTCCCGTTATTTGGCGACAAACCCCTTGGTGCTTCTGCCACACTCGAGCAGGTGGAATGAAACCACCTTTGATCGGGCTAGTTGTTGACCCCTGTTCTGCTTTCTTGCTTGATGGGTTGTGCTTGCCTTTCTTAAACTTGAACCCATGCCTTTTTCCATGCCATTCAGTTATTGGTGTTTCAGATTGTTTCACTGCTGCAATATTTACCTCGGCCATCAAAGCCCGGTCAAGAACACCCACAAAAGTTGGCATTTTCAAGACACTTATTCGATCCTCAGATAGCGATTGAGGCCGCCTTCAAATCTCCTGCCTTCTTGTAATCGGTATCCACCATGTGGGGCATACCTAGCAAGTTCAAGAAATTCCTTCTCATACTCGACAATGCACCTTTTGCCCCGCCTTTAGTTGTTCGAACTCGCCATTACTTCGCTCTAATGCACTGGGGAAAATACTTTTCGAAGAAGGACTCTTTAAACTGAGCCCAAGTCACCACAGCATTGGTGTCACGGATCAGCATCCACCACCTTCTAGCCTCTTCCTGCAAGGTGAAGGTGGCTAGCAACACTTTGTGCGCTTCCGAGCACGGAAATACTTCGAATAATTTTTCTGTTTCAAGTAACCAAGCCTCAGCCTTCAACGGTTCAAGGCCCCCCTGAAAGGATGGCGGTTTCAGTTTGCTGAACTTCTGGGTGAGAGCAATGATATCCCCATCATTTTCATTCACATTTGGCTCCGGCTGTACCGGAGGAGGAGGAGGTGGGGGCTGTGGATTCTGTTGTTGTTGGTCCAGTCTCTCAATTATCAGTCCCATCATTAGTTCAAGTCTGGCCATTCTGGCCTCAGAGGATGATGATCCAGGTTCATTTGCATTGTCCATTTCACTATAAGCAGTTATGACAGTTATAGCAATTATAACATAAACAGTTGCATATTTGGACAATTATCACATCATCATATATTCAGTTATATTACAACCACACACTTTCATGCTTATGAAATGCCCTAATCACTTTCTAGGACACCCTATTGCTCATTTGGACACGTGTGTGCGGTATAACTCGTGGTTAAGTATCGCTCGATACCACTGTCACGACCCAAACCCTACTGTGGGTTTAGCATCAGAATCGCCAAGAACTGAGATTACCGAAGGCCTGTTTAACAGTAGTACGATATAACAGAGTTCAGGGCCTGGCGGAAGCCAATACAGTAAATACATAATGTCCAATGAGCTGTGTCAGCCTGTATGCCAAAAACTTTTCATTCATTCATGCATAGTACAGTACAGGACAGCATACATATATATCCATACATAACAGTCGGTGCAACAGGGACTTAATCCCTTATATACAGTACAGTACCGTGCCAACATTCCGTCAATACAGTATAGCAAAACAGTACAGTAGGGGAAACACTAAACACCCCTAGCCTTAGCTGGGCAGGTTTGGGAGCTCGCAGTGAGACACGGAGGTCGGCTTGACAAAGCGAGTTTAACCTCGACGCCTCTAGCTTTGATCCGGCTTGTTCACCTACATATATATATGAGCAGTGAGCTAAAGCCCAGTGAATAACATAATGCATAAAGGGGTAAGAATGAATGTCCTTTCCATAATGAAAATCATCATTTCAATCTGCTCATCAATCATTCAATTTGGGACTCTCTCCTGCCATACAGTCATTCATTAGCATAACAGTACAGTGATGGTTCCACATGGGGACCGCATACAATTCCACCCGTTCATAGACCGTCGGTGGGGGCTATCCGTTCATAGACCGTCGATAGCACACTTAACAAATCCACCCGTTCATAGACCGTCGGTGGGGGCTATCCGTTCATAGACCGTCGATAGCGAGGAAATGTCTCCTCCGTGGCAGTAACAATGTACAATAGTCACTAAGGATGCCACATTATCATTCATGATATCAGATATACATTCATTCAGTAAACAGAGAACAGTTCAATAAACAGTCCAACGATAGCTCAATCAAGTAGACAGTTCAAGAGATAGTCATTTTTGAAACATATCTTTATGCAATTGTTACTCACAGTGTTCTGGGCTACACGTGGCTAGAGCGTCTCTTCGGGATGCCAACCCTATACAGTTAACAATTCGAACACACTTAAGTTTAACAGTTGGGGAAGTACAATGATTAACTTCCTAATATGCCTCGGTGTGTTCTACGTCTCAATCCTCATTAAAATGTCTTAAACTAGGCCTAAGAATGCCTAGGATGGAATGAGGATGTAAAATTACACTTGGAAGGCATTTTTCAAAAGTTGCTGGAAATAGGCACCTCGCTCGAGCGAGCCTTCCTTCGCTCGAGCGAGCTTTCAAAATCAAAGGCTTCGCTCGAGCGAACAATCCTTCGCTCGAGCGGAAAACTACTGGTTGCTCGATTTTTACGCGCGATACCACGCTCGATGCTCGCTCGAGCGAGATTGCAAAACCAAAGGGCTCGCTCGAGCGAGGAATCCTTCGCTCGAGCGAGGAAGCAAAATCTGGAATTTCCAGATTTGTCTCCCAAGTTCGAACCAAGCATCCAATCATCCAAAACTCAACCTCTTGGCCCCAAATTCTGGAAAAACACTTTAAACTCAATGTTCAACAAGTTTCAAAAGCTAATTTGTACATGCAAGGGCCAAGAGTGAGTTAATTAGAGCCATTTCTCAAACCCATTTCAAGAACAATTTCAAAACATGAAATGCATGATCTTTAAACCAATTTCCAGCCTCAATTCCTGTCCAAATGGACTCATTTCTTCAAGAACATGATGAACACATGGATTTAAACATGGCTATGAGCATGCATGTGCATTTATACCATGGATTCAACTCAAAATCATTAATTTCAAACATGCATGCATGGATTATGCTCAAATTCAACCCTTTGAAACCCATTTATGACTCTATTCTTCAATTGAGCATGAGGCTTGCAAGAATTTATTCAAACTCAACAATAAGGAGGTAAAAACCTTACCTAAGTCTTGGATTTCAAGGCAATGGAACTAAGTGAGCAACCTATGTTACCAATCTTCAAGTTCTTGAGCAATTTTAAGCAATGCAAGGAGGAATTCAATTCTCTCCCTCTCCTCTCTCTAATTTTCGGCTAGAGCAAGCATAAGGGCTGATGAAATGCTTCTCTAAGTGTATAAAGCTCAAAGACTAGAAATTAAACCAAGGCCCACCCAAAGGCATAATTGTACTCAAGCCCAACTCATCAATTAATCAATGTTTAATCTAATTTAACATACCAAATCTCTTTTTGGATAAATATACCATAAAATCACATAATTTATGGTGATCCTAGAACACCAATCAATTTACAGTTCGGCCGCCGAGAAGGCCTTCAATTAGCAGTTTAAGCACAAACATCAACTGATAATCAAATAATCAACCGATAAGATGCAATTCAATTAACATGCTCAATCAATTTAGTTATCCACCATAATTAGTTTTAATTCGGCATCAATCGGTGCTCAATTAGTATTTTATCAGTAAGCAAGACGAGGGTTGTTACAGTTAGCTAGTTAGATAATTAGTTCATTCGGACTCTCCTTCGTGGGAGCGCAATGTAATAATGTATATGTCTTCCAACCCCACGTCTTTTTCCCTTTTATTTACTAGCTTATGATGGTTAGTTTAGGGACATCACGTTTCATTTAGCATACTCCATGTTTGCATCCACTTGTATTGCATGCACCGAGGCTCGGTTCATCATTCTAACTACATTGTTATTGGCTAAACTTCTTTGAATACGTGCTTAGACTGCATGCTATTTAATTGATTCATATGTCATATTAGTAGCCGAGCCTATTTAGATTGTATATCATATGTATTGCATTAGTCATATTGCATAGTTAGGATCATGCATCTTTCTAACTCTATAATATTTTTGGCTTGGAGTACTAGGTGAGCATTTACTCGCTTTAGCATGATTACATGAATGTTGATGTTTCCATGTTTAGCATGCTTGCCATGAGGCTAAATGCTTAAATGATAAACTGCTTGAATATATATGGATGAAGGCTTGTTACTTGAATTGGAATGATTTGAGTAATGTTTATATGCGATCACTTTTTCAAGTGGTACATATTTCGAAACACTTTTCAAAACAAACATAAGTAGAAATGCTTTAATTCTTGCAAATTAGTCTATACTTGTGTGTGTACGCATCACATAGTAATGCTAGCCTAATAAATCGGAACAAGAGCATATAATGTACATAAGATTCATATCATGATTAGTAGAGGCCGATCTTTGATCGAGCAAGCGGGGGTGCTCAAATTCATTCATGATCTTCCCCTCTCGTACCTAAGTTCCCTAGCTGCGACAATCTTGGTGATGATGGACACATGACCTTTGGCATGAGTCGTGGGTTTCCTAAATTTCCCCAAAACAAAATATTTAGAGGATTACTCTATATCTGGCAAAGCAGTCCATTTTTTTCAATTTGATTCAAAATTGATTTTCCAAAAAAAATTACCGGATTTGGACTCTTTTGTATTTATCAATTTCACATTGCACTTATGAGATTAGATTCAGAACCACAAGTGAAGTCCGAACAATAGGACTATTCGCCTTCTGAAAGGGGAGCACAAAAAGGTCGAGCTACAATATGCCTCTGCCAAGGCAATAGTTTGGAGGGACATTTGGGAGCAAGAACTTCATTCTTTGTTGTATTTTTTTCTATAGCCAAGGGCTTTGTAATGCCCCCCCCCCCCAAAAAAAAAAAATACAATAAATCTAACTCATAAGTAGAAGAACAATAGAAATAAAATACTTTCATTCATTAGAGTTCGTTTACAAAAGCTAACACAGGCGATATACATTCACAAATATTCATCCTGAATCTATAGCATGTGTTATAAGGATAAGAGAATTGAAACTAAACAACTAGTCATATGCTCTATAGGCTTACATCTTTTCCAGTCATTGCTTGGTTACACAAAAGTGAGCCTAGCTCAAGACAATAAAAGCCCTTGGCATACAAGAATATAATAAAAGGTAAAGAAGCTCTTGGTTTCCAAATCTCCCCAAACTACTGTCTCAGCGGAGGCATGTCTCCGGTACCTGAAAATGGTTCCCAAATAGGGTGAGCCAAAATCCAGTAGAAACATACTAACACAATATATAAGAATTAACAAGATATAAGTATGATGCACATGTTCATTGTCCTATGACAAAATCTTTATAACTCTTTCCAAAACCATGTTATGCCAAACTCACATCTCAATTTATTCATTTTGGTTCAATAAATACATCCATTGCATTTGACCCATCAATAGAGGTTACACCTCATAGGTCTCCAACAGATAAAGTTATTATACAAATACATTCACTTCTATTTCCCATTTTACGGAAATTTCGTCCGTGGGAATCGGCACCCATGTGTGCAAATGGTTTCTAGGAGTTTCACCCTAGACATATAGGCCAACTTAGTTCAATGGAGTCCATCCCCTTTCTTCTCCTCAAAACATGGAGTACATTCCCTTTCTCCTCCCAAATACCATGTATATACAATGTATATTATTCATAATCATGTTCAGTGATAATGGTTAAGGGATTAGTTTCAATTCGCCTAATCCAAATGCAATGTCTACAAAAATCATGACTATTCTCCACCGATAGTCCAAAGCAGATATTTTTGAACAGATATGCAATCTCTATAATAGATAAATCATCAAATTTTCATAGGTGAGTGATTAAACAAATCAAACAACACCATTCATCTATACCTTCCCCCAATTTCACATTTTCCATACCAATTTCATTATTTATACAAAATAATCATTCATGGAATTTTAGGGCAAAGCTTTCCATTTTCCAAATATTAACCCAAAGGCCAAAATCAACTATTTTAACACAAGATAGCCTCATATCCAAGCCCTATAATCATTTATATAACACCCACATAGAGACCCCTCTTTTCAAACTTGAACCCAAACCTTAGGTTTGCTCAAAACATCCCAAAATCTCACCATTTTCACACAACCACCTATAACCAAGTTAAAACTCATATTAACGTGTAGAAAGTCCCTACCTCAAGAAAAGAAGACGAACAAAGCAAGGTTGAAACTCCATAGACACGGAAACCCACTTTTGTTCGGATAGAAAGAGAGCCCACGACATACTCTGCTTTTTTTCTTAAAGGCACTAGGGTGAAGAACCCAATGGATCTAGGTGTAATAGAAGAGAGAAAGTGAGTTTTAGAGAGAAAAACTCAAGATCTAGGGTTTAAGAGAGTTTCAGAGAGAGATGAATGAAAAAGTGATGAAGAAGGACATCTTCACAGACTTTTATACACGCAATCCACTCGAGTGTGGAAAGTGACGCTCAAGCGTCAGACACAAAGTTCCACTTGAGAGTAAGAAGTGACGCTCAAACGTAGAATAAACACTTTTAGAAGTTTTGTAGACGAAGGACATCGCTCGAGCCCAAGATTTGACCCTCGAGCGTCCACCCGCTCGAGCGTAGAAAATGTTGGTCGAGTGTAGAATGCACTCTTCTAGTATTTGCAAGTCTGCAAAAATATTGAGAGTTTACAAATCCAACTCGAGCGGAGAATGGCCACTTGAGTGGAGGAACAAAATTTACAAAGCCCGCTCAAGCGGAGGAACAAAATTTTGGGCAACATAGGTTTGGAAAAACAAGCAACCAACCTATTCCAAACACACAACTACAATCCAAATGACCAATCCAAGGAACAACAAGGGGAAAAGAGATGAGCAACAACTTTGAACCATGAAACCCGAGTCCGAAACTTAATAAAATATCGGGTTAAAACCAGAGTCACTATAACCTCCCCCCCCCCCCCTCTTTAAGGAATCTTGTCCCCGAAATTTCAAATCAAGTTCAAAAACATTGTTAAACCATTAGCAACAGCATTAATCTAACGAGTTCAACGCCATAACCCACTCTCTGGTTATTCAATCCCATCACATTATGAATATACATTTCATATTTCCAACATATTCAATGTTTATAATAAACTCGTACTTTCAAAACTTGAACAACATGTACAATGTTTTCAAAGTGATGCAACACATAATACATCTCATATTCTCAAAACATATGCAATGCTTATATTGAATCCATGTTTCCAAGCACCCCATAACATATACAATGTTCCCGTGTTTTAAAACATATATAATGCTTTACATTTAATTAACATAATCAAAATCTCAATATACGTTCAAATTTCCAACAAATAAGTCTGGATATTTCTCTCAGACTTCCAATTCACGTTCCTAAGTTGTTTCGTCAACTCTGTGGTGTTTTCACAATACTTTAGCCAAGGGGATTGTCCTGCAACGCAAAACTTGGTCCTGTGTATCGAAGTCTCTTACCAGTTTCTCCTCATATGAGGCATCTTCATATACCTCTAAGTCGGTCCAATGCAACACGTGCGATGGATCTGGCTCATATTTTCAAAGCATGCTAATATGAAACACATCATGAACCCCGGAAAGCTGTGGCGGTAATGCCAAACAGTAAGCTACGTCCCCGATCTGCTCAAGGATCTTAAAAGGGCTAATAAACCGAGAGGATAACTTCCCACTTTTCCCAAATCTCATCAAACCCCATCTAGGTGGTATCTTTAAAAAGACATGATCTCCCACCTCAAAAGACAAAGGTCTCCTCCTACGATCGGCATAATATTTTTGGCGACTTTGAGCCATAACCAACCTCTTACGAATAAGTGCCACATTCTCCGTCGTTTCTCGAACCAACTTTGGACCCAACAAAGGTGCATCACCCACTTCGGTCCAACACATCGGAGATCTACACAGTTGGCCATACAAGGCCTCAAATGGGGCCATACCAATACTCGATTGGAAACAATTATTTTAAGCAAACTCCACTAAGAGCAAATGCCTCTCCCACGACCCCTTGAAGTCAAGAATACAACCTCAAAGCATATTCTCAAGGATCTGAATGGTACGCTCGGACTGCCCATCAGTCTGAGGGTGATATGATGTCCTAAAAGTCAGTCTAGTGCCCAAGGCACTCTGCAAACTCTACCACAACTGAGCTGTGAAACACAGATCTCTGTCTGAAACAATCGTCATAGGGACCCTGTGCAACCTCACTATGTCCCTAATATAAAGGTCAGCAAGAAAATCTACCGAATCACTTACGCGCATAGGAATAAAATGTGCCGACTTGGTCAACCGGTCAACTACCACTCAAATGGAATCACTACCCCGTTAAGTCCTCAGAAGGACCATTACAAAATCCATCATGACATGCTCTCACTTCCACTCAGCTATAGGCAAGGGTAGCAACGAATCCGCTGGCCTCTGATGCTCAACCTTCACTTGCTGACAAGTAAGGCACTTCGATACAAACACAGCTACTTCCTTCTTCATACCTCTCCACCAAAACTGGCGACTAAGGTCGTGATACATCATTATGCCCCCCGGATGTACCGCAAGGCGTGAATGGTGAAACTCTCGGAGTACTTCCTCTCGGTAGGACTTCGGCACGAACAAACGGCCGCGGTATCTCACACTTAGGTTGGGATACACAATCAAGCCTCTTTTTACCTTCCCATAAAAAATCTTCTCCCAGAGGGATTCTACCTTAAGGTCACCTCTCTGTGCTTCTATCACTCGGTTCACATGTGTGGGTTGTGAAACTATTGAAAATAAGGTTGCAAAATCAACAAACTCGCCCAGATGCAATTCAAGCTCCCCAAGAGCACCCAACGTCTCCCATTCTCAGATGGCAATACAAGCTACACTGCTAATTGATTTCCTACTCAAAGCATCGACCACAATGTTGGCCTTCCCTGGATGGTAATGCAACTCAAAATCATAATCCTCTATGAACTCCATCCACCTTCTCTGCCTCAAATTTAAATCCTTCTGTGTGAACAAATATTTCAGACTGTTGTGATTAGAAAAACACTTCAAATCTCTCACCATATAGGTAGTGCCTCCAAATCTCCAAGGCAAATATCACCACTGCTAACTCTAGGTCATGGGTAGGATAGTTCTTCTCATGTGTCTTCAGCTGTCGTGAGCTGTAGGCTACAACCTTCCCCTCTTACATCAGAACGCAACCCAAACCTTCTCGTGAGGCATCACAAATATCGAATAGCCCAAACCCCTCTCCAGAATAATCAAGACTGGAGCAATGGTAAGTCTAACCTTAAGTTCTTGAAATGACTTCTCGCAAGTCTCATTCCACACAAACTTAACTCCATTCCTCATCAATCTAGTTAATGGTGAAGATAACCTAAAAAAATCCTTCACAAACCTCCGATAATCCCCGACTAACCCCAAGAAACTACGAATTTCAAAAGCATTTTTAGGTTGCGCCCAATCTTGCACTGCCTCTATCTTGGATGAATCTACAGTCACCCCCTCTCCAGATACCACATGGCCTAAGAATTTAACTTTCATCAGCCAGAACTCACACTTGCCAAACTTAGTATACAGTTTATTGGCTCTAAGCAACTCAAACACCACTCACAAGTGTTCCTCATGCTCTTCCTCAAATGGTGAATAAATCAAGATGTTGTCCACAAAGATGACCATAAAATGGTCTAGGAACTCACAGAAGATCCGATTCATCAAATCCATAAACACAACTGGATCATTGGTTAGCCCAAAAGGTATCACTAGAAACTCGTAATGGCCATACTACATACGGAATGCCATCTTCGGGATATCCTCCTCCCTTACCCTCAACTGATGGCAACCTGATCTCAGGTCTATCTTAGAGAAACAACAAGACCTCTTCAACTGATCAAACAGATCATCTATAGGAGGCATTAGGTGCTTGTTCTTAACAGTTACCCTGTTCAACTTTCGGTAATCTATACAAAGTCACAACACTCCATCTTTCTTCCTAGCAAAGAGAGTCGGCGCTCCCCAAGATGAAGTACTAGGGCAGATGAAACCCTTATCTAGCAATTCCTGGAGTTAAATCTTCAACTCACTCAATTCAGCAGGTGCAAATCTATACAGTGCCATAGAAATTAGTGTCGTACCAGACACTAAATCAATAGAGAACTTGATCTCTCGGTGAGGTGGTAAACTGATAAGATCCTCGGGAAAGACATCGAGGTATTCACAAACTACTCTTGGCAACTCAACCCGGACTTCATCACACTCACTATTCAAGAAACTAATAAGAAGGAAACTAAGTTCGCTTCCCCCACACAGATCATATACCGTTATAGACGTCCCCGAACGTCCCGAGAGGAGGTCCCGTTTTGTTCATTTGGGGCTTACTACTGTTCGGACTCAAATGTCACGGTTCTGAATCTAATCTCACAATGTACGATGCGAGATTGATAAATCACCAAAGAGTCCAAATTCGGCAAATTGTTTTGGAAAACTAATTTTTGTAAAGAAGTGCCAAACATGGACTGCTTTGCCAGATATAGAGTCGCCACCTAAATATTTTATTTTGGGGGAAATTTAGGAAACCTTGACTCGTTGCCTAAGGCTATGTGTCCGTCATCACCAAAGTTGCCTCGGCTCGGGAACTTGGGTACGATTGGGGAAGGTCAGCTATGAGCACTCCCGCTCGCCCGATCAAAGATTGACCACTACTAAATATGATATCTAGTTTTGAATACATTATGTGCTCTTATTTTGGTTTATTAGCCTAGAATTACTATGTGATGCGCACAACACATAAGTATAGACCAGATCGCCTAATTTGGAACAAAGCATTGCATATCCGCTTGTTTGGAAATGGTTTTGAAGTTTGCTACTCGCAAGTAGGCTAAAACATGGATTTCAATGAATTGTTCCAATTCAAGTAATCCAACCTTCACCCACAGGCATTCAAACAGTTATATCACATAAGCAATTAGCCTCATGGCAAGCATGCTGTCATGGAAGAACTCACACACATGCAAGATGCTAAAACATAAACACTCACAGTGTACTCCGAGCCAAAACAAAGAGCATGTTAGTAATCAATGTATGATCCAAGCCCATGTTACGATGGCTAATGCGCCGCATACAAAATGCAACTAGAATAGGCTCGGCTAATCTAAAGATGGCATGTGAAATGCAACAACTCGATACACGTATTCAAGTTGGAATTGAAATACTATGTAGTTAGCATGATGCGCCGAGCCCGGTGCATGCAATACAAATGAATGGATGCAAACATGCATAGCATAAAGATGCTAATTGAAACATGCCCTAGAACTAACCATCATAAGCGGTTAAATAAAAAGGAGAAAGAAGTGAGGGTTGGGAGGACATGCATCACACACACGCACGCTTATTACAAAATTCGCCCTCTCGACGGAGGCTCCGAAAGAATAATACAAATTAAATAAATAACTAATTACTCTAATTATTTAATTATTACAGACCCTTAATTAATTAACAAATTAATTAAGCTATGAAAGCAGTAAAATGGCCTCGGGAAGAGAGATGAATGCATGCACGCTCAGCTCCGTTTGGAAATCCATCGCCATGTCACATGCTGCCTCTATTTGCACTGCTCTGCAACCTTGAAGAATACACAAGCCCCTAGGATGCTTCTGGACTATCTTCTGAGCATTGTGGAAGGTCACCGACCAAAAGGGAAGGTCACTAGCCATGGGAAACTGGTCATCGACCATGAGTGAGGCTCTCGGCCACCAATTCATGGCCGGCCGGCACTGAATGTGGTCGGTCGGCCATCTCTTCCTGCAGAACCCTGTTTTGTTGCAACAGAGGACAGACAAGGCATGGCAATACATTTCTAAAGCAATGTTTGCAGCACCACCCTCCTTATCATGTTTGAGACTCAAAGGAGTATGGTTCTCGACCCTCGAGCCATCAATGACGCATTTCAATGCATGATGGCCCAAGATGCCAAGTGTGCAATTTGATATCAAATGAAATGCACACTAACACACAATGATCCTAACCTCTGTCATGATTAATCAAGAGGCAAAGGATGCATGCTCGATGCTATGCAACCTAAACATGCAAACAAACTAATGCAATGTGAGCATGCAAGCAACAATGCTATACAAGGCAATTAGCATATAACAATATGCAAGGATAAGCATGCAAACAAGCATGTGACTTCATTCAATCATGCAACAACATGTGAAGCAAACATGTAACAACATGTTAAGCAACCTAAAACCAAAAGAATGCATGCCAAATGCACTATCACTTAAGCATGTAACAACATGTTTATAGGCCAAGTATGCAACAACATATAAGGCGAGCATGCAACAACATGCAGGAATGGTCTTAAACCAAAATGGGCAGCTCTCAAATAAGCCCAAATCAGTGGCCAAAATGCTAAGGGACAAGGGACAAGGCCACAAACAAACATGCATGGTAATTGGCCTAACACTTGAACATCAAAGAGGCAACTTTTAAGCACACTTAAAAGGGACAAACATGGACATAAGACCAACATGTTAAGCTCTAAAAAACATGCAAAGGATGATGCCAAATCAACCAAATAATGCAAGCATGGCATGCAAGAAAACCCAAAACTTGAAACTAGCCAAGGGACTCAAACCAAGGCTACACGAAACATGAAGCATATGGCAAGTATGACCCAAAACAATCCTAGATCATGTCAAAATAAGCCTAAAACATGCAATGACCAAAGCCAAAACAAGCCAAATCAAAGGGACAAAACATGAGGCATACAAGGCCATCAAAGGGGTGTTACACTACACCTAATGTAACCAAACATGACATGATTTAGGCAACCAAAATCAGAGGTATGACATGCCAAAATGAGCCCAAAAACCCACTTAGATGGCATCCCAATGACCTAAGCATGATGTCATACAGAATGACACATTCATGAGGCATAAAACACAAATTATCCAAGGCATAGAATAGGTGATAAATGCAAGTATTCAAGCATACAATATGGACTGAAATGACATTATAAGTGACGCCAAATCACTGAAATGATCCAAATTAAGCATGCTAGAGGATTCAATATTCAAAGCCTACAAGCTAGATTGCATGGTGGCTATACAAAGCAAGTCACCTGTGACCCAAGCAACCAAAATCAGACCTCAAGCATACCAAAACATGGATAAAAGCTTCTTAAAGTCGAGCCAAAATCATGCTAGAAAGACATGTTATAACATGATGCATGTTAAGGCCAAAACATGGGATTACAAGACAAGTGTATGAAGCATACATGGCATGTCTAAACCAACTTGAAATAGAGGTATAACATGGCAAAACAAGGCCTAATACCTCTGAAATGAAGCTAAAACAAGCTAGGCATACAAGCCACTTATGCAAGCATTGAAGACAACATGGAGAGGGGATGACCCTCTCCTATTTAGGACACCAAAACCACCTCTCCACCATTGAAAATCCTCTGGATTTCAGTGGTAGAGAGGTCATGCAAAGCTAAGAACAATGGCCAAAAGGTATAGCCTAAAACAAGGCCTAACAAGGCCTTGGAGGGGGGAGACAGCCCCAAACCTCAAAGTAACCTTAGACAAAGTTCTAAAACACACAAAATCAGAACTTTTATCAGTTATAGTCGAAGCTTAAAACAATAAGTAAGAAGGGCTAAAAGCCTAAGCCAAAATGGGGTATATAAAGTAAAGATGCTCACCCTTGTAGACCCTCTTCCAAATCAATGCTCCAACAGGTTTTTTGAGCTCAAAGCAACCCAAGAACACCAAAATCACCCTCCAAGGACCTTAGCTCCAAGGGGATGGTGTAATGCTAGGTGTTTGTGTGCAAAAGTGTGAACAAACACCCTTATACACACACAAATATGTAAAGAAAAGGAGATATAAAGATAGATAGATACAACTCTCTCTAACCCTAATTTCAGAACCTCTGGAACCCTTGAGGAGGGAGGAGAAGCTCCCTCTTTATAGAATTCCACAATTACAAAGCTTCCAAAGCAAGCTAAGCCAAGAGGCAAATCCCTCCATACACGTGTATGGAGGGGGTCAATTGTGGATGCCAGCTGTTACAGCTAGCATAAAATATCTGCCAAAAGTAGATAGAAATGGGTTGACCAGCAGAAATGGCCGATTGACCAACAAATGTGGCCGACCGACCACAAAGGGTGCCGACCGGCCATAACCTTTGGCCAATGGCAAGAAAACAGGGCCGGTGGCCTCAAGCCATGGCCGGTGAGGTGTGGGGATGGCCAACAAACCATTCCCTGCCCTCAGAAGCAAAAACACAAGTGTTTGGTCCATGACCAAACACAAAACAAACAAGTCGAGAGGTTTTGAGGCAAGGCGTGTGGCCGAAACCTCTAAGAACTCAAGACAAACACGAACATGGATGATCACCCAGTGTTCAAACGGTGACGTCCAAGTCATGAGGACGGTCAAAAATGGGGTGTCTACAACCGGTGATAAGGCTCTTTCCACCCGGTCCCCCAAGAAATAAAAACAATCACCGCTCAAAGTACATACAGTAACCTTCTGATGGTAGCAATCTATAATAGCTCATTATGACGATAACCAATCCATACCCAAAATAATATCAAATCTAGACATGTCAATCAATATAAATGCAAATGGAAGTTGACGACCGGCAACCTCTATGTCACAACCCCGACATCCCTGTCTCAAAATAACCTCACCACCAATGGGTGACTTTACAAAAATAGGAGATGCTAACTGTGCCAACTCCAACCCCAAAACCGATGCAAATGCAGATGAAATAAATGAATGGGATGCACCCGTATTAATTAGCACATTAGCAATTGAATTACAGAACAAGAAGGTACTTCTCACCACTGAAGGTGTTGGTACAAGATCTGGCACGATAACTGCATACACATGCCCTGTAGGCCTTTGATCTACCTACTCACCCCTGGGAGCATAGGACTGATGCACTGATTGCGCTGAAGAGGCTCCCTGATAGACCCTTGAGGCCTGTACTGACTATGTTGGCTTATGGCTCTGTGTCTGTCTCGAACCAGATGCACCAAGTGTGCCGCCTAACTGTGGGCAAAACCTCCTTATGTTGCCCACATGCCCACACTGATAACAAGTGAGTGGTTGGCCTTTCCCCTAACTCTATTTCTGAGAACAAGTCGAAGATGATGCTGCTCGCTGCTCTCCTCCTCTCTGCGGGCAAGGTGGAGACTTGTGGCCTAAGTGACCATATTTGAAACAAGTGATGTCTCCTTGACCACCTTTTCTAGATCCTGAACTCGGTACTGGAAAAGTTGACCTCGATTGAGCTCCCTGAGATGACTGAGGATTAGAACCCTTCTGCCTCTCACTATCCCCTTGCACATCTTGACTCCTACTGGAGCCCCTCATCCTCTCTTCCTACATTTGCATTACGGTCTCCAGATGAGCCGCCACCTCCACAAGGCGTCCATACTCCCTAATCATTGACCCAGCCACTTTAAACATAAGTCCAGTCCTCAAACGCTTCTCAAACTCCAGACAACGGTGCTCCTCAGTAGCCACTAACTCCGGTGCAAACCTCGACAAATTGGTGAATGTAGCCTCAAACTCAGCCATTGGTGTGTTCAACTACACCAGCTTAGAAAACTAGTCTCTCAACTTCTCCCTAACTGTGAGAGATAGAAACTTGTCCTGAAAGGCGTTGACGAATGCCTCCCAAGTCACCCCTATGCGCCCACAAACATACTTCCACCATTGACCCGAATCCCCTTCCAGTTGGAAAGATGCCAAGGTCACTCTCAACTGGTCGTTCTGGATGCCAAGCACCTCGAACGTCTTCACTATTTGTTCTAGCCACTCATCTGCCTTCAGTGGCTCCTTGGGGTCACCTATAAACTCGTCCGGATTCGACTAGAAGAACTCTTTAGAAAAGATAACCTTGCTTCAGCTACTTGGGCCTGGACTAGATTCTCAACCCTGAAATGCTCTAGCCAATTCGTGGGCTAAGAGGCCTATGGCCTGCTGACCAACCGGTTCGGCCACATTGGCCTGACCAACTCCCTCCTCTTGTGCTAGAATATCATCCGTTATGGGCACCTCGTGCCTTATAAGCCAACCACCACCACATCTTGACATCCTAATAAAGGTAACATAAGAAATTAGCACATTTACAAATGTGTCGAAGCTAACTCACTCATGTCCTAATGCGTTGGACAATAGTAATTCACTCCATACAAGTATATAGTCACATAAACACATATGAATTTCCTTTCTCGATAATGACCGTCATGCAGCGTTACTAGAGTTCCAGTTAGAAACAGCAGTGATGAAGTGCTTTTCTAATAGGACTTCTAGAAACCCGTAGACCCAATCAATATCTTAGAAATTAAATCTCACACCCATATAATCATATAACCATGTTATCACATAAGCATATAATACATACTAACGTTTCCACCAAGCGAGACAAACCCATTGTGATACTAACCACTTCCCACATACCCAAAGTATTCAAACCCAGTACGCTCTAACCAAGTTGTAATGCCACCTAAAAAAATACAATAAATCCAACTCATAAGCGGAAGAACAATAGAAATAAAATACTTTCATTCATCAGAGTTTGTTTATCAAAGCTAACACATGCGATATACATTCACAAATATTCATCCTGAATCTACACCATGTGTTACAATGATAAGAGAATTGAAACTGAACAACTAGTCATATGCCATATAGGCTTACATCTTTCCAAGTCGTTGCTTGGTTACACAAAAGTGAGTCTAGCTCAACACAATAAAAGCCCTAGGCTATACAATAATATAACAAAAGGTAAAGAAGCTCTTGCTTCCCAAATCTCCCCAAACTACTGTCTCGGCAGAGGCATCTCTCCAGCACCTGAAAATGGTTCCCAAGTAGGGTGAGCCAAAGCCCAGTAGAAACATACTAACACAATATATAAGAATTAACAAGATATAAGTATGATACACATGTTCATTCTCCTACGACAAAATCTTTATAACTCTTTCCAAAACCATGTTATGCCAAATTCATATCTAAATTCATTCATTTTGGTTCAATAGATACATCTACTGCATTTAACCCATCAATAAAGGTTACACCTCATAGGTCTCCAACCGATAAAGTTATCATACAAATACATTCACTTCTATTTCCCATTTTACGAAAATTTCGTCTGTGGGAATCGGCACCCATGTATGCAAATGGTTTCCGAGACTTTCACCTTGGACACACAAGCCAACTTAGTTCAATGGAGTCCATTCCTTTTCTTCTCCTCAAAACATGGACTACATTCTCTTTCTCCTCCCAAATACCATGCATAAACAATGTATATCATTCATAATCATGTTCAGTGATAATGGTTAAGGGATTAGTTACAATTTGCCTAATCCACATGCAATGTCTACAACAACCATGACTATCCTCCACCGATAGTCCAACGCAGATATTTCTAAACAAATATACAATCTCTATAATAGATAAATCATCAAATTTTCATAGGTGAGTGATTAAACAAATCCAACAACACCATTCATCTATGCCTTCCCCCCAATTTCACATTTTCCATACCAATTTCATTATTTATACAAAATAATCATTCAAGACATTTTAGGGCAAAGCTTTCCATTTTCCAAATATTAACCCAAAGGCCAAAATCAACTATTTTAACATAAGATAGCCTCATATCCAAACCCTATAATCATTTATATAACACCCACATAGAGACACCTCTTTTCAAACTTGAACCCAAACCCTAGGTTTGCTCAAAACATCTCTAAATCTCACTATTTTCACACAACCACCTATAACTAAGTTAAAACTCATATTAACCTGTAGAAAGTCCTTACCTCAATAAGAGAAGACAAGCAAAGCAAGGTTGAAACCCCAAAGACACCGAAACCCACTTTTGTTCGGATGGAAAAAGAGCCCACGACGTACTCTACCTTTTTCTCAAAGGCACTAAGGTGAAGAACCCAATGGATCTAGACGTAATAGAAAGAGAGAATGTGAGTTTTAGAGAGAGAAACTCAAGATCTAGGGTTTTAGAGAGTTTTAAAGAGATGGAGAAATGAAAAAGTGATGAAAAAGGTCATCTTCACGGACTGTTATACATGCAATTCGCTCGAGCATGGAAAGTGACGCATGAGCGTCAGACACAAAGTTCTGCTCGAGCGTAAGAAGTGATGCTCGAACGTCGAATACATACTTTCAAACGTTTTGCAGACGAAGGACATCGCTGGAGCGCAAGATTTGACACTTGAGCGCCTACCTGCACGAGCGTAGGAAACGCCGCTCGAGCGTAGAATGCACTGTTCCAGTATTTGCAAGTCTACAAAAATACTAAGAGTTTGCAAATCTCGCTCAAGCACAAGAATGGAAGCTCAAGCCGAGGAACAAAATTTATAAATCCGGCTCGAGCTCATGATTGGCCGCTCAAGCACACAATTGGCCACTCGAGCGAAGAAGCAAAATTGTGGGTAACATAGGTTTAGAAAAACAAGCAACCAACCTGCTCTATGTACACAATCGCATTCAAATGACTAATCCAAAGAACAACAAGGGGAAAAGAGATGAGCAACAAGTTTGAACCATGAAACCCGAGTTTGGAACATAATAAAATATCGGGTCAAAACCAAAGTCACTATAACCTCCCCCTCCCCCCTTAAGGAATTTCGTCCCCGAAATTTCAAATCAAGTTCAAAAACATTATTAAACCATTCACAACAACGTTAATCTAACAAGTTCAACACCATAACCCACTCTCCGGTTATTCAATCCCATCACATTGTGAAAATACATTTCATATTTCCAACATATTCAATATTTATAATAAACTCGAACTTCCAAAACTTAAACAATATATACAATGTTTTCAAAGTGATGCAACACATACTATATCCCATATTCTCAAAACATATGCAATGCTTATATTGAATCCATGTTTCCAAGCACCCCATAACATATACAATGTTCCCGTGTTGTAAAACATATACAATGCTTTTACATTTCATTAACATAATCAAAATCTCAATATACGTTCAAATACCAAAAAAGTAAGTTCGAATATTTTTCTCAGACTTCCAATTCATAGTCCCAAGTTGCTTCATCAACTCCGTGGTGTTTCCACAATACTTTAACCAAGGGGATTATCTTGCCTCGTAAAACTTGGTCCCATGTGTCCAAGACTCTCACCGGTCTCTCCTCATACGAGGCATCCTCATCTATCTCTAAGTCGGTCCAATCCAACATGTGCGATGGATCTAGCTCATATTTCCAAAGCATACTAATATGAAACACATCATGAACCCCGGAAAGCTGTGGCGGTAACGCCAAAAGGTAAGCTACCTCCTAGATCCGCTCAAGGATCTCAAAATGGCCAATAAACCGAGAGGACAACTTCTCACTCTTCCCAAATCTCATCAAACCCAGTCTAGTTGATATCTTTAAAAAAGAAATGATCTCTCACCTCAAAAAACAAAGGTCTCATCCTACTATCGACATAACTTTTTTGGCGACGCTAAGCCGTAACCAACCTCTTACGAATAAGTGCCACTTTCGCTGTCGTTTCTCGAACCAACTCTGGACCCAACAAAGGTGCATCACCCACCTCGGTCCAACACACCAGAGATCTACACAGTCGGCCATACAAGCCCTCAAATGGTGCCATACCAATACTCAATTGGAAACTATTATTATAGTCAAACTCTACTAAGGGCAAATGCCTCTCTCATGACCCCTTGAAGTCAAGAATACAACCTCAAAGCATATTCTCAAGGATCTGAATGGTACACTTGGACTGCCTGTCAGTCTGAGAGTGATATGCTGTCCTAAAAGTCAGTCTAGTGCCCAAGGCACTCTGCAAACTCTGCCACAACCGAGCTATGAAACACGGATCTCTATCCGAAACAATTGTCATAGGGACCCCGTGCAACCTCACTATGTCCCTGATGTAAAGGTCGGCAAGAAAATCTACCAAGTCACTTACGCGCATAGGAATAAAATGTGCTGACTTGGTCAACCGGTCAACTACCACTCAAATGGCATCACTAGCCCATGAAGGATCAAACCAATGGACCACAGAGGGTCAAACCAATGGACCACAAATGGTCAAACCAATGGACCACGAAGGATCTAACACTAGAGATCTATGTGTTTCAAATAATCTAATAGCTATGGTATTGTTACCCCAAGGCAAGGGCCTACAACCAATAGTCGTGGTATTGTTACCCTCAGGCAAGGGCCTACAACCAATAGCTGTGGTATTGTTACCCCCAGTCAAGGGCCTATGCTCAATGGATGCCATAAATACATTTCGAAAATGAACTTCCTTCATCATTACAAAATAACTTTTCGATAAACCATTCAATTAATCACATGTTGATTCAGAAAATAATAACTGTTTCAAAAATAATATTACTTGAACACATCTTTATAAAGTTACTACTCACGGTGGTTTGAGTTGTCACTAAGCCTTGGACGTCCACCTAAACAAAACACATAACAGAAGTACAATTGAAGCGCTAATTCATTTTAATTCAATTCTTCTCATGTGTTTCTAACTTATTCTATGATTATATGAGTCCAAATGGTGCCTAAGAACACTTGGAGTGGCATGAGGATGCAAAATATGCACTTAAAAGAGTTCCTCAAAATTTGCTGAAAACAGAGTCTTCGCTAGAGCGCAACTTCCTTCGCTCGAGCGGGGGCTCAAAAACAAAGGTGGTCACTCGAGCGGTCTGTAAACTTGGCAAAAGTACAGGTTGCATGAAATTCCCGCTCGACGGTTGCTTGAGCGGAAGACTGAGTAAAAACGGTCCTCGCTCGAGCGCAACTTTGGTCGCTCGAGCGCAACTTTGGTCGCTCGAGCGGATTGTAAAATTTTGCAAAACTTCTGGGAGCTCGATTTTCACGCTAAAGTGGACACGATGAATTTTGGAATTTCCAGAACTGTGTTTGAGCTTCAAAGTTGATATTCAAAGGTCCAAAACTTGTGTTTTTTGTACAAAAACTTGGAAAAACATTGTATAACATGAAAATACTTCCAATTTGAAACCATTCATTCAAAATCATGCCAAATTTGAGCTTATACTATCAAGTTAAAACCATGCATGTTATGGATTGAGTCCTCTTCATGTTAAAACACCACAAAGTGATATGAAATGCTTGAATCCATGGATGATCTTCAAGTTCATGCCTCCTAAGCTTCATGCATATATCAATTTCAAGAAATCTTAACTCAAAAATGAAAGATTAAGCATGCATGTGCGTAATTCAACTCAAATTCATCATATTCATGGTAATTCATACTCAACCTACTCAAATTCAAGCAAATGATCCTATAACTCCATGCACATAGTTTCTACATGACTCAAAGAATTTAAGATGAATCTCATACCTAATATGTGAATTCAAGTGTTGGCCTAGCTCAATTCACCAAACTTCTAGCAATTCTCTTAAAATCTCCTCTTTCTCTCTCTAAAGTGTTGAGCTCTCTTCTCCGTTCCTCAAATTCTCAGCTCAAAAGTGTGTATATGTGAACTCAAGGCTTAATTAGAGCCTTATATAGGGTGTAATTAAGTTAGCCTAGTCAAGTATGATTAAGGCTAATTAACTAGGCTTAATCAAACTAATTCAATCAGTTTATTCTAATTATTTTTATCCAAATCAAATTTCAATTAAAGTTGCCATAAAATCCTAAATATTCTAATTAGCCTATTGGGCTAGTCAGTTTCAGTTTCTGAAGTCGTCTAGGCTCTCAATTTCTGATTATAAGTTGTCAATTCGAACAGATATTCCATGTAATAACAGATAATTACGAAATTAAACATGTAATCACATAAGTAAACACACAATCATACAATTAGGCTCATTAAAATAACATAATATACTAGTTCGAAGATTGGGGTCGTCACACAAACGATCACGGTATCTCACACTCAGGTCGGGATACAAACGTCAAGCCTTTTTCTACCTTCCCATCACAAATCTTCTCCCGGAGGGATTCTACCTCAAGGTCACCTCTCTGTGCTTCTATCACTCGGTTCACAAGTGTGGGTTATGCAACTACTGAAAATAAGCTTCCAGACTCAACAGGCTCGCCCAGATGCAAGTGAAACTCCCCAAGAACACCCAACATCTCCCATTCTCGGATGGCAATACAAGCTACACTGCTAATTAATTTCCTACTCAAAGAATTGGCCACAACGTTGGCCTTCCCCGGATGATAATGCAACTCGAAATCATAATCCTCTATAAACTCCATCTACCTTCTCTGGTTCAAATTTAAATCCTCATGTGTGAACAAATATTTTAGACACTTGTGATCAGAAAACAATTCAAATCTCTCACCATACAGGTAGTGCCTCCAAATCTCCAAGGCAAATATCACCGCTGCTAACTCTAGGTCATGGATAGGATAGTTCTTCTCATCTGTCTTCAACTGCCATGAGCCATAAGCTACTACCTTCCCCTCTTGTATCAAAACGCAACCTACACCTTCTCGTGAGGCATCACAATATACCGAATAGCCCAAACCCCTCTCGGGAATAATCAAGACTGGAGCAGTGGTAAGTCTAACCTTAAGTTCTTGAAATGACTTCTCACAGGTCTCATTCCAAAAAAACTTAACTCCCTTCCTCGTCATTCTAGTTAACAATGAAGACAACCTAGAAAAATCCTTGACAAACCTCCGGTAATACCTGGCCAACCCAAGAAAACTACGAATTTCAAAGCATTTTTAGGTTGTGCCCAATCTTGCACTGCCTCTATCTTAGATGAATCTATAGTCACCCTTTTCCTGGATACCATATGGCCTAAGA
Source organism: Camellia lanceoleosa (assembly GCA_025200525.1). Taxonomy (NCBI): domain Eukaryota; kingdom Viridiplantae; phylum Streptophyta; class Magnoliopsida; order Ericales; family Theaceae; genus Camellia; species Camellia lanceoleosa. The sequence continues at coordinate 47,927,680 of CM045760.1, forward strand.
ATTTAACTTTCCTCAGCTAGAACTCACACTTCCCAAACTTAGCATATAGTTTATGGGCTCTAAGCAACTCAAGCACCACTCACAAGTGTTCCTCGTGCTCTTCCTCAGAGGGTGAATAAATCAAGATGTCGTCCACAAAGACAACCATAAAACAGCCTAGGAACTCACGGAAGATTCGATTCATCAAATCCATAAACACAACTGGAGCTTTGGTTAGCCTAAAAGCATCACTGGAAACTTGTAATGGCCATACCGCGTACGGAATGCCGTCTTTGGGATATCCTCCTCTCTTACCCGCAACTGATGATAACCCGATCTCAAGTTTATCTTAGAGAAACAATAAGACCCCTTTAACTGATCAAACAAATCATCTATACGAGGCATTGGGTACTTGTTCTTAACTATTACCTGGTTCAACTTTTGGTAATCTATACAAAGTCGCAACGCTCCGTCTTTCTTCTTAGCAAAGAGAGTCAGCGCTCCCCAATGTGAAGTACTAGGGCGGATAAAACCCATATCTAGCAATTCCTGGAGTTGAATCTTCAACTCACTCAAATCAACAAGTGCAAATCTATATGGTGCCATAGAAATAAGTGTCGTGCCAGGCACTAAATCAATAGAGAACTCGATCTCTCGGTGAGGTGGTAAACTAATAAGATCCTCGGAAAAGACATCGGGGTATTCACTAACTACCTTTGGTAACTCAACCCGAACTTCATCACACTCACTATTCAAGAAACTAGCAATGAGGCAACTAAGTTCGCTCTGCCCATGCAGATCATATACCAATGATAAGGCTTTATCCACTCGATCCCCCAAGAAATAAAAACAATCACCGCTCAAGGTACATACAGTAACCTTCTGACAATAGCAATCTATAACAGCTTGGTATGACAATAACCAGTCCATACCCTAAATAAAATCAAAATTAGACATGTCAATCAATATAAATGCAAATGGAAGTCGACGACCGGCAACCTCTATGTCACAACCCCGACATCCCTGTCTCAAAATAACCTCACCACCAATGGGTGACTTTACAAAAATAGAGATGCTAATTGTGCCAACTCCAACCTCAAAATCAATACAAACGCAGATGAAATAAATGAATGGGATGTACCCATATCAATCAGCACATTAGCAACTAAATTGCAGAACAATAAGGTACCTCTCACTACTGAAGCTGCTGGTACTAGATCCGGCGCGATAACAGCATACACACACCTTGTAGGCCTTTGATATACCTGCTAACCCCTGGAAGCATAGGACTGATTCACCGATTGAACCGAAGAGGCTCCCTGATTGGCCCTCGAGGCTTGTGTTGGCTGTGCTGGCTGGTGGCTCTGTGTCTGTTTCGAACTAGACGCACTGTGTGCCACCCAACTGTGGGCAAAACCTTCTCATGTTGCTTGCCTACCCACACTGATAACAAGTGAGCGGTTGGCGTCTCCCCTGACTCTGGCTCTGAGAATGAGCCGAAGACGATGCTGCTTACTGCCCTCCTCCTCTCTTCGGGCAAGCTAGAGACTTGTGGCCCAACTAACCACATTTGTAGTAAGTAATGTCTTCTTGACCACCTCTCCCAGACCCTGAACTTGGTACTGGAAAAGTGAACGTCGACTGAAATCTTTGGGACAATTAAGGGTTAGAACCTTTCTGCTCTTACTATCCCCTTACACATCTTGACTTCTCCTGGAGCCCCTTATCCTCTCTTCCTCCATCTGTATTACGGTCTCTAGATGAACCACTGCCTCCACAAGGCGTCCTTACTCCCTAATCATCAACTCTACCACTTTAAACATAAGTCCAGTCCTCAAATGCTTCTCAAACTCCAGACAACGGTGCTCCTCGATCGCCACTAACTTCGGTGCAAACCTTGACAAACTAGTGAATGTGGCCTCAAATTCGGCCACTGGTGTGTTTAACTGCACCAACTTAGAAAACTGGTCTCTCAACTTCTCTCTAATTGTGGGAGGTAAAAGCTTGTCCTGGAAGGCGTTGACGAATGCCTCCCAAGTCACCCTTATATGCCCATGCGAATACTTCTACCATTGACCCGCATCGCCTTTCAGCTGGAAAGATGCCAAGGTCACCCTTAGCTGGTTGTCCTCAATGCCAAGCATATCAAACGTCTTCACTATTTGTTCTAGCCACTCATCTGCCTTCAGTGGCACCTTGGGATCACCTAAAAACTCGTCCATATTCGACCGGAAGAACTCTCTCTTTAGAAAAGACGACCCTACTTCAGCTACTTGGGCCTGGACTTGATTCTTAACCCTGAGAATGTCCATGGATTCCCGTAATGCTCCGACCATTTCGTGGGCTAAGGCGCCCATGGCCTGCTGACCAACCAGTTCGGCCATATTGGCTTGACCAACTCCCTCCTCTTGTACTGGAATATCATCTGGTATGGGCACCTCGTGCCTTCTAGGACTACCACGCCTACCACCACTACGTCCTGACATCCTAATAAAGGTAACACAATAAATTATTATATTTAAAAATGTGCCGAAGCTAACTCATTCGTGTCCTAATGCGTTGGACAACAGTAATTCACTACATACAAGCATATAGTCACATACACACATACGAATTTCCTTTCTAGATAATGACCGTCCCGCGACATTACTAGAGTTCCAGTAAGAAACAGCAGTGATTAAGCGCTCTTCTAATAGGACTTCCAGAAACTAATAGACCTAATCAATATCTTAGAAATTAAATCTCATACCCATATAATCATATAACCATGTTATCACATAAGCATATAATATATACTAACGTCTCCACCAAGCAAGACAAACCCATTATGGTACTAACCACTTTCCACGTACCCAAAGTATTAAAACCTGGTACGCTCTGATACCAAGTTGTAATGCCCCTCAAAAAAATACAACAAATCCAACTCATAAGCAGAAGAACAATAGAAATAAAATACTTCCATTCATCAGAGTTTGTTTACAAAAGCTAACACATGCGATATACATTCACAAATATTCATCTTGAATCTACACCATGTGTTACAATAATAAGAGAATTGAAACTGAAAAACTAGTCATATGCCCTATAGGTTTACATCTTTCCAAGTCGTTGCTTGGTTGCACCAAAATGAGTCTAGCTCAACATAATAAAAGCCCTTGGCTATACAATAATATAACACAAGGTAAAGAAGCTCTTGCTTCCCAAATCTCCCCAAACTATTGTCTCGGCGGAGACATGTCTCCACTACCTGAAAATGGTTCCCAAGTAGGGTGAGCCAAAGCCCAGTAGAAACATACTAACACAATATATAAGAATTAACAAGATATAAGTATGATGCACATATTCATTGTCCTACGACAAAATCTTTATGACTCTTTCCAAAACCATGTTATGCCAAACTCACATCTTAATTCATTCATTTTGGTTCAATAGATACATCCATTGCATTTAACCCATCAACAAAGGTTACACCTCGTAGGTCTCCAACAGATAAAGTTATCATACAAATACATTCACTTCTATTTGCCATTTTACAAAAATTTCCTCTGTGGGAATCGGTACCCATGTATGCAAATGGTTTTCAAGACTTTCACCTTGGACACACAGGCCAACTTAGTTCAATAGAGTTCATTCCTTTTCTTTTCCTCAAAACATGAGTACATCCCCTTTTTCCTCCCAAATACCATGCATATACATTGTATATCATTCATAATCATGTTCAATGATAATGGTTAAGGAATTAGTTTCAATTCGCCTAATCCACATACAATGTCTACAACAATCATGACTATCCTCCACCCATAGTCCAACGCAGATATTTCTAAATAGATATACAATCTCTATAACAAATAAATCATCAAATTTTCATAAGTGAGTGATTAAACAAATCCAACAACACCATTCATCTATACATTCCCCCAATTTCACATTTTTCATACCAATTTCATTATTTATACAAAATAATCATTCAAGACATTTTAGGGCAAAGCTTCCCATTTTCCAAATATTAATCCAAAGGCCAAAATCAACTACTTTAACACAAGATAGCCTCATATCCAAACCCCATAGTCATTTATATAACACCCACATAGAGACCCCTCTTTTCAAACTTGAACCCAAACCCTAGGTTTGCTCAAAACATCCCTAAATCTCATCATTTTCACACAACCACCTATAACCAAGTTAAAACTCATATTAACGTGTAGAGAGTCCCTACCTCAAGAAGAGAAGACGAGCAAAACAAGGTCGAAACTCCAAAGACACCGAAACCCACTTTTGTTCGGATGAAAAGAGAGCCCATGACATATTCTACCTTTTTCTCAAAGGCACTAGGGTGAAGAACCCAATTGATTTAGGTGTAATAGCAGAGAGAATGTAAGTTTTAGAGAGAGAAACTCAAGATCTAGGGTTTTAGAGAGTTTTCGGGAGAGGAGGGAATGAAAAAGTGATGAAAAATGTCATTTTCACAGACTGTTATACACGCAGTCCACTCGAGCTTGGAAAGTGACACTTGAGCGTCAGACACAAAGTTCTGCTCGAGCATAAGAAGTGACTGTAGACACCCCATTTTTGACCGTCCTCGAGACTTGGGCGTCACCGCTTGAACACTCGGTGATCGTCTTTTGTTTGTGTTCGTCTTGAGTTCCCAAAGGTCTTGGCTGCATGCCTTGCCTCAGGATCTCTCGACTCGACTGTTCCGTGTTTGGTTTCGGCACCAAACACTTGTGTTTTTTGCCTTGAAGGACAGGGAATGGCTTGTTGGCCATCCCCACATCCAACCGGCCTTCCCCTAACATCACCGGCTGTTTATGGGTGCCACCGGCCATGGTTTCTTAAAACCAATGGCCGGTCGGCACTATATTTGACTGACCGGCACTTTATTTTGCCGGAGACCTCTTTTGCTTGCCGGTGTGACTCCTTTGAACCCTTGAGGCATGGTGCATGCCAGCTGTGCCAGCTGGAATGCACCATCACTCCTCCCCGTGCAGCTTGTGGCTGTTTTGAACCTTTGAACCCCCTTTCCTTCTAGAAGCTTGCACCCTTTGGCCAAGCTTCTTGGAGAAGCTTGGCCAGCTGTCTTAGCTTCCTCTAGAAGCCAAGAACCATTTGCACCCTATGCCCCTTTTGATATAGCTTCTTGGAGAAGCTTAGAACCCTCTTTTTTTGCCTATATAAGTCATCCTTCCTCTCCTTTGTCTAGGGTTGGAAATTTTTGATCAAAAAACCAGAGAATACATACATATATCTTATATATCATCCTCTCTCTCTATATCTCCCTCTCTCTCATCCTTAGTGTGTGTTTGGAAGCCTAAAAGTGCATTTTTACCTTACTTTTGCACTCACACACACACTATTACACCTTGCTCCGAGATTGAGGGACATTGAGGGTTGTTTGTTGAGGTTTTGGACTGATTTTGATCAGTAAAGGGTGGCTGGAGCACCTGTTCTTGAAGTGTTCTTCAAGGGTGAGATTCTTACTTTATTTCCCCCAATTATGCACTAGTTTTCTACCTATCTTGCATGCTGATTTGAACTTTGTGTATAACAATAAAAAGCCTTTTATTTTCATGCTTTAGAACTTTCATTAAGGGTGTTTTGGCATTGGGGGTCGAAATCCCCCTCTTAGGTCTCTTTTGGCCCCTTTTGGTGTCTTTTCCTTAAGCCTTGTTTACTTTGTTGTATTAGCCTTCTCACCACTGAAATCCAGTGGATTTTCAGTGGTGAATGAGATGGTTTGAAGTCTTGTATAGGGGAGGGACACCCCTCTCCCTTCATTGCCTCATTTGCTTGTCTTTTGGTTCATAAAGGTAACATGTATGCCTAGCTTTGTTTGGCTTCATTTCAGAGTTTATTTGGGGTTTATTTAGCATGTTTTACCTCTGTCCCATGTTGGTTTGTTAGCCCCTCTCATGCTTAATACACTTGCTTTGTATCCCCTCATTTTGCCTAGAAATGTGTCATGGCTTTTGGTCACTATGCTCTCATGTTTTGGCTTTGCTTTGTGACGTTCTTGGCCATGTTTTTTCTTGTATAAGGTCTGTTGGCCACTGATTTGGACTTGTTTAGCATGTTTGATATAGTTACTTCGCATTTTGGCTTGTGAGCATTGAGTGTGTGAGTCTCTAGCATGCTTAGCATACCTTAGTCTCATGATTTGACATCATTGTAGATCATATTTCAGTCCCTAATCCATGCTTGTATGTTTGTCTTCATCATCTCCTTCATGCTTTGAAGGGTTGTCCTTTTATGCCTTGGAAATGGTCATTGTGCATGCCCATGTGTTTAGATATTAGGCTGCCATATCAGTGGGGTTCTGAGGGCCCTTTTGCATACTAGAACTCTGTTTTGTATTGAAAAATTCATGCCATGTTTGCTTGGGATAGGTATTGAGTGATACTCCCTTTTGGTGGCCTTGAATGCCCTTGTTTTGGACTCATTCCTTGGCATGTTTTGACCATAATCTATGCATGCTTTAGTCCTGTTTTGGAGTACCTTGGGACTGTTTTAGTTCATTTTGGTCCTTTAAGGTTTGGTTGACATAGCTTTGGTTTGACCCCCTTTATTGGCTTCAAGTGTTGGTCATTGTTGCATGCCTTACTTGCAAGTTTTGTTCAATTTGGCATTATCCTCTATTCATTTTCAGAGCTTAGCATGTTGGTTTAATGCCCATTTATATCGCCTTTAAGTATGTTTAGAGTTGTCCTCTTTCATGCTTAGGTGATGGACCTTGATGTGTGCATGCTTGCATGTATCATTTGTGCTCTTGTACATCATTTTGGCCACTGTTTATGGCAAGGTTGAGGTCTGCCATTTATGGTTTAAGTCCACCATTGCATGCTTATCATATGCTTGTTGCTTATTTGGTTCATTACATGTTGTCCCATGCTAGCCTTATGGCACATTGGTCCATGTTTGCATCGCATTTGCATCTCATATAATTAGCATTTTGCATACTTAACATGATAGATTGCATCACATTTGACATGTTTTGCATCTTAGTATCATGTTACATTTTGAGCCATGTTTGCATAACATGCATTGCATTGCTTGGTTTGGGGTATCAAACCAAGTGTGAGGGATGAGGGGTGTTTGTACTTAAAGTGACAAAACACATCTCAACCCTCGGTCACCGGGGCCCTTGACTTCGACATGATACGGTCTTGGTCCTCATTTGTGTGTCGCATGCATTTTTACATTGAATTGCAACCTTGGCTCCTTAGGCTATCATGCATCAAATGCACAATTGATAGCCCGAGGGTCAAGGGCCATACTCCCTTGAGTCCATTACATGATTGGGAGAGTAGCCATGCTTACATGTGCTTGAAATTCTATGCCATGCACTGCATGTCCTCTGTTGCTGTCAAAACTGTTTTCTGCAGGAAGATTTTGCCGACCGGCAACATTTAGTGCCGATCGGCCATTGGTAAATGGCCGATAAGTTCATCAGCAGCCGATGGCATTTTACCATGGCCGGTGGTTATTTCCCTTAGCTGATGGTGTTCTGCAGTGTTCATAGAAGATACCCTGGGACTTTGGCAATTTTTAGAGAAGCAGGGCAGTGTAAACAGAGGCAGCAGTGGTATGGTACGGACTTTCCGGACGAGACGGATTCGAGCATGCATCATTCGTGCATCCCGAGGCGGGGGTTGTGACCACCTTTCTTTTTGGCCTTCATTCTGTTAATTAATTAGAGGTTTTGTAATAATTAATTTAGTATTATTTAGTTGGACTGTAATATTTATTCGGACCCTCCGAGCGAGGGCAATTGTGTAATAAGTGTGCGTGCGTGTATGTATGTCTTCCAACCCCACGTCTTTCTTCCCTTTTATTTACCTTCTTATGATGGTAGCCTAGGGAATATTTTAAGATTAGCATACCTTATGCTATGCATGCGTGCATCCATACATTTGTCTTACACGCATCGGGTTCGGCACATCATGCTAACTGCGCTTGTATTTTAATTCCAAATTGAATACATGTTAGCTGTAGCATTTCACATGCCATGTTTAGAATAGCCGAGCCTGTCTAGAATTGCATCTTTGTATGTGTTGCATTAGCCATTCTAAACATGAACTAGGATCATGCATATGATTACTAACTAGTTCCTGTTTTGGCTTGGAGTACTAGGTGAGCTTTTATGCTTTAGCATACCGCATGCATGTGAGTGTTGCCATAATTGCATGATTACCATGAGGCTAGCTGCTTATGTGATATAACTGCTCGAATGCTTGTGGATGGAGGTCGAATTGCTTAAATTGGGATAATGCATTAAAACCGCGAGTTTTAAGCCCACTAGATAGTGGCAAAATCGTCTTTTCCAAAGCCCACTTGAGGGTGGCAAAACCTGCATTTTAGCCTACTTGTGAGTAGCAAATCATTTTCAAAACAAACATAAAATGTTTTGTTCCAATTTAGGCGATTTGGTCTATATTTGTTTGCTGCGCGCATAACATCGTAATTCTAGACTAATAACTGGAATAAGAACACATAACATTTTCAAAATTGGATGTCATGGTTAGTAGGGGCCGGTCTTCAGACCGGGCGAGAGGGGGTGCTCATAGCTGACCTTCCCCAATCATACCCAAGTTTCCGAGCCGAGGCAACTTTGGTGATGACGGACACGTGGCCTTTGGCACCGAGTCAGGGTTTCCTAAATTCCCCCATTAAAAAATATTTAGGTGGCGACTCTGTATCTGGCAAAGCAGTCCATGTTTGGCACTTCTTTCAAAATTTGTTTTTCTCAAAACGATTTGCCGGATTTGGACTCTTTGGGTCAGACTTAGAACCACAAACAAAAATTGAGTTCGAACTGTAACCCGTGAGTTCCCTCGCGGACTTGTTACAGTGACGCTCGAGCATCGAATACACACTTTCAGAAGTTTTTCAGACGAAGGACATCACTCAAGCGCAAGATTTGACGCTCGAGCGTCCACCCGCTCGAGCGTAGGAAACGCCGCTCGAGCGTAGAATGCACTCTTCCAGTATTTGCAGGTCTGCAAAAATACTGAGAGTTTGTAAATCTCGCTCGAACAGGAGAATAGCCGCTCGAGCGAAGAAACAAAATTTATAAAGCCCACTCAAGCGCAAGAATGTCCGCTCGAGCGGAGGAGTAAAATTCTAGGCAACATAGGTTTGGAAAAACAAACAACCAACCTGTTCCAAATACACAACTGCAATCCAAATGACCAATCCAAGGAACAACAAGGGGAAAAGAGATAAGCAACAACTTTGAACCATAAAACCCGAGTCCGGAACATAATAAAATATTGGATCAAAACCAGAGTCGCTATAGGCTTTAACTGTATTGAGCTAGGATTACTTTTGTTGTAACTAAGCAATGACTTGGAAAAATGTAAGCCTATAGGGCATATGATTATCTGTTTAGTTTTTAGTTCTCTTATCATTGTAACATAGCTGTAGATTCATGATGAACATTTGTGAATGTATATTGCAAGTGTTATCTTTTGTATACGAACTTTGATGAATGAAGGGATATTATTTCTATTATCCTTCTGCTTATGGGTTGTATTTATTGTATTAGTTTTGGAGGCGTTACAAGAGAGAAGCAGTTTGCTCCAGCCAACATATTTGTCAGATTTTTTATATTTACAAAAGCACAAAGCAGATATAAGTTGCAGTCAAACTGCACCAGACAATTCCAATATAAATCTAAACCTCTATATCACATTTATACTAATATAAATTTAAACCTCTGTACCACATTCATACTTCAGACAATCCCAATATACATCCAAACCACGTGACATACTTATAATTTAGTCGATTCATAAATCCTAACAAAACTTAATTTACAAGTACAACAATACTATTATTACAATGACGTAGTACAACTTTTCCTGAAGTTCTCTAATCTCTACAACCATTTGTTTACTTTCTTTCCTACACTTTGTAACTATCTCTTTCAGCTTACCATTGGATACAATCAATTCGTTGACCAAATGCTTGATATTATAATTTTCGTCCCTTTCCTCCGTTACCATCTTCAACCATTGACACTGCTTATGTAAAGGCGTCCACCACTCAAAGAAGCTGCATCCATTGGTGTTGTTGAAAGGGCAAGCAAAGTATACCATCCCTGGATTTTCCTTTGACTCTGAAATCTTAAATGCTACTCTCGCCCTGCAACGACATTTTCAATTTTTAAACTGAATTTTACTTGTATCACTCATAGATGCATTTGATGTTGACATTTTTTTACCTGAAATAACAACATATTATAAAGGTGAGATCAAATTAGCCTTCTTCACCCATGTTAATATTCAATTAGACAACTCGCTAATCAACAACAGATTCAATATGCCTATTGGGTTATGTATTGCTTACATGGCAGGTAGTTAAATGTTGGGGAAAATATATATAATTGCCTATTTCAATTAGCTGCAAACTAAAGACAACTCACATTTAGTTTAGAAGTATAGCTCATTTTATCATTTTTCTGAGGAAAAAAAAATGTGTTTAACGTCTAGGGGAAATCCATATAATTGATTCTTCAATAGCATTTAGTTTCGTTTGGGTTATTTATAATATATATTTTAAATGCATCAAACATGGCAATAGTGCAATAACATTTAGACAAGAACAACAATGGATCATTCAAGTATTGCACATATCTAAACAAGAACGACAATGGATTATTCAAGTACTAAACATATATAGACAAGAACAACAATGGAACAACCATAGTGCAATGATATTTAGTTTGGTCTGACAATAGTGCAATAGTGCAACAATGGAACAACAATAGTGCAATAGTTTAGACAAGAACAACAATAGATCATTCAAGTACTGCACATATCTAGACAAGAACAACAATGGAACAACAATAGTGCAATAACATTTAGTTTGGTCTAATAATAGTGCAATAGTGCAACAATGGAACAACAACAGTGCAATAGTGCAGCAATAGATCATTCAAGTACTGCACATATCTCCACTATAAACATACTGTGAAATAAAAAAATAAATAAATAAATAAAATAAAAAATTAAGTCTCGATCAATAAGTAAACAAATGTAAGGATATATGCATTAAACAAAAATATATTCCATAAGCTCCATTGTAAACACACTATAAAACAAAAAATAAATAAATAAATAACATAAAAAATTATAAATCTCACTGTAAAATAAATAAATAAATTAGTATCTCTGAATGAACATGGAAGAAATCATGTAAAAAGTCCCAAATCGGCTCCACTAAGAATAAATTTGAAATAAATCATGTAAAAAGTCCCAAATCAAAATCCTAAGAACAGATTTCAAATAAATCAGGTAACAATCTCTCAATCAACGCATTAAACAATCTTATATTACCCTTACCATTGCCATTCAAAAAAAATCCTAATTTTTGGAATGAAAGCCATAATATTTTCAGTTTGAAGGATGAATCTATGGTTTTTTTCCTTCAATCTGTTGGAGTATGACGTGGCAGCAGCGTGGCAGCAATGGCAACGCATTGGGGATGGAACGGGATGGGGTGGGGCGGCAATGTCCTCCTCCTCTTCTCTCCTTCTCTCAACCCTTCTCTCTCTCTCTCTCTCTCTCTCTCTCTCTCTGATGCTTCACAGGAACGAACGTATTCGATGTTTTGAAATCTGAAATTTTTTTAATTTTTTCAAATTGCTCACCAAAACAACGTCGTTTTGGTGAGGCTGAATCTCAGCCCTTGGCAGCTGAGTGGGATATGTGTCGGCCATGAATGAATCACTATAGGAGATCACTCTAGGAATACACTCTAGAGGATCTTAATGCAAGTGGAGGTGATGTGAGAAAAGACATAAACCTCTCAGGAGGTGTTGTCAACAAAAGAAAAATTCGTGTGCATCCCAATTTTAAGTACTTTTTCATTGGAAAATTTGACCATAAACCCCTCTTAGCTTCTTTTTCTTGTTAAAAGGACAAAAAAAAAATTTAGTACTTTAAAAAACCCTCTTATAATTATAAAATTCTGTATAAAGGACAAAATTTGTTATTTGAATATTTTATTTGACCATTATACCCTCTCTTTCTTTTATTTCTTTTACAGCTCTCTCTCTCTCTCTCTCTCTCTCTCTCTCTCTCTCTCTCTCTTCACCAACTCGATAGTTGTTCATTGCCTCTACCGTCTTCATCGTTTATTAGCGTCACTCATCCTCACCGTTGAACGACAACCACCATTTTACTGTTAAACCACCACTATCTCAGATTTGATACCTACGAACTCATATGTGAGATCAATAACTTTAGATCAGAGATTCAAAAAATAAAAATAAAATTAAAATTAAAATTTAAAAAAAAAACTTAGATTTGACAGAAAAATAAGAAATCGAGATATTGCAATGAAAAATTAAGAGTTTTTTTGTTTGTTTGTTCATAGATCCAAAAGTAAAATTTGACTTTGGTTCATTTGTTTAATATGTACTCTATTTTCGTAACAGTAAAATTTTACTCTGGTTAACAACATATTGATCTGCTTAATGATAGTAAAATTTTACTTTGAATTATAATAAATTTTACTCTGATTCAGAGTAAAATTTTACTCCCATACTTTTTTTTTTTTAATTACAAAGTAAAATTTTACTTTGAATCAGAGTAAAGTTTATTATAATTCAATGTGAAATTTTATTCTGAAACAAGTTGCAATGATAGCTTTGCAGAAGAATTTTGTGTCATGAACCAGAGTAAAATTTTACTGTTGAAAGAATAGAGCATCATGAGAAGAAGAAAGAGAGATAGAAAGATAGAGTTAAAAAACAGAGGATCAAGAGAAGATGAAGAACAAGAAGAGGAAAAAGAAGAAGAAGAAGAAGAAGAGAGAGAGAGAGAGAGAGAGAGAGTGAAGGATCTCAGATTTGAGATTTGCGAACCGTCGCAAATCATCATTTTCCGGTGATGACAATTGTGAATGATTTCAGATTTGAAGTTGTGGATGCAACAAATGATGGTGGTGATAAAGATGGTAAAGAAAGAGTTCCATAGTGATTGGCGGTGGTGCCGATGGAGAGCAGCGATGACATCGATAAAGAGAATAGTGATAAGTGCGAGACAGAGAAAAAAGAGATTGAGATGAGAGTGAGTGAGTACAAGTTGATACACATACACATATATGAGGGTATTATAGTAAAATAATTAAGTTTTAAAATACTAAGAGGTTTTGAAATGATCTATATAATTCTTGTTCTTTTGAAGGACAAGTTAGACACTACAGAGTCTATCACCAAATCCCCTTTTTTTATTTGGAGAAAATTATTTAAAAAGTAAATAAAATTCTAGAGTTTAAGTCACATAACAAATTAAATCATAAATTTTTATTTGTTTCGATATAAACCCCAAACTTTTTATCTTGTACCAATTCTATCCATCAGTCCAACTCCGTTTGGATAAGGTTGTTTGGGATGCACTACAAAAGTGCATTTATTTATCTTTTTATCTTTTTTGGGTCATGTCATTTCTCTATTTTTTTACACATCTTTTCGTAAAAAAATTAAAAAATACACTTATTTAAGTCATCTCAAATAACATAGCCATCACCATAGCCGACGACAATCACTTCCTCAGCCCACCCATCCTCTCACATTCTCTTCTTTCTCTCAATTACAATACTTCCTTTGTTTTACAAATCATTTTTTATTATCTCAAAATATTAATTCCTTTCAAAAATTAAGAAATAAAATCATATAAATTTTTTTTCCTTATTTTAAATTCATTAATAATGTAAAAATTATAATTATGACAATTAATATTTTAAAAAAATATATTATCAAAAGGCAATTTTAAAAATTAATGTTTTTAAAATATAATGATTGAATTATAAAAAAAAATTAAATTTCTTTAAAAAAATTATTATTTTAAGACAGAAAAAGTATATACAAGATGAATGCATATTCCATCATCGCAATAACACCATCTTCTACGCCATTTTTGAAAATGGCTCTCCATTGCACTACAAATTCTTGGTGGGGCTACTTGATGGATTTTTGTACACCGGGTTTGGTAAGTTTATAGAATGAAATTATTCTAAATTATATATATATATATATATATATGTTTATGTACATTCCATATGTACTTTTTGTTTGGCTATCTTGGGATTAAAAAAAAAGTTTAAAATGATAAAATAAATTAAATTAATTAATAAGATAAAATATCACATTTAAATTATAATCATTTTTTTTTATAAAAAAATTATAAAAAAAATTACCAAATAAATTTTTTAATTCAAGTTAAAACTCAAAAAGTCAAGACTAGAAATTTTTTTTAGCAAACGACGACTTGAAAAATCCATTAAAACCCTTGCCGACATCCGAATCCCCCAGCAAAATAGCTTACAATTAATTCCCAAAGGCAATCAACCAGCACAAGTTGATAAGCTCTAAAAGCTGTCTACTGCAACAGATTTAAATTCTTTTAGGTTCCAAAAGTTGAAGTGGGAGGCGAAGCCCATGATGGATGGAGAAGGGGAAAGGGAGATGAGAGAGGCGGTGAGTCTATCCCACGTGCTCAAGATCACGCAAGTCAAGTCTTGATGATAATTGCTTCTGATGTCATGATATAGATGATTAATGATTGTGTGCGTACCGGATTCCGCATTAGATGAAAGTGGATCGGGGCTCTGTTCACAGTTGGACCATCCAGGGACTGAGGCTTCTGCAACAAGAACCACCGTTAGAGCTGCCCGGCCGGGGTTGGCCGGATAACCCCTCCGGTGTGGAAATCAGTGATCGGTCTCAAAATAGAGTCGAATGGGTATGTATGTGTGGTGTAGATTGGGGTTGTTCAGTTACCTTCCATGTGAAGTTCCTGTTATACATATATCGTTCCTTCCTTGCTTCTCAAGGTGAGTTCATGGAGTATAGGTGCTGCCAGGTGTCCTTCCAGCAATGCTCCACGTGGTGGACCACTTGATAGTTGCCATTCCTTGTATTTTCTCATTGTAAGCATGCTGATAACAAACCACATTCCCTTGGCTTAACAACTTCCGTGATTTTAGGTGTGGGGGACCAGCTGAGGTGGCATCCTGCACATGCTTGCATTCACAGATCCCACGTTCCTTTGTGAGGCTTCTTCAGTTCGGTACTTCCGTTCTTTAGTTCGGTACTGGTGTATATTGGCTCGGCCTTTTCCAGGCTTGTTTACAGAGATGGGCTGGGTACTTATCTGTCCGGCCCACACACCCCGTCCTGCAGCTGCCTGCAGACAGGCCACTGGTGGGCCAACCTTTCCATCATGAAGTTGGGCCCAAGTGCTAGAGGACTTAGGCGTACTTTTGATCACGAGGCTGGGCTCAACCGATCGGTCCATACACTTACCTGACCCACTTGGGTTTGGGCTTTGTCGAACTAGGCCGTCCCAAGGCTTGGACCTGACCCATTTTACATTCAGCCCCTTCATTTGCCCCCTAGCTCGCGCCAAGGTTCCCTTGGGGGGAGCTATTGTTCTGCCTTCGAAGCGTCGCGTCGTTTCGGCTTCTCCCCAGTTCAGCCTTGGTGACGGTTCATTCCTGACACACGGTTCCTGCATGCGTCCTTTCGTGTGACACGTGGCAACGCGCGATAGGTGTGCAGAGATTATGCGTCGATTCCATACTGAAGATCGTGCTCTGTGTGACTGCACGCCGACTAGCACAATAAATGCCCATGCTATCGATTCAAACCCCTCGATTTGATCTTCTCGTTCCTCTTGTTAGTTCCAAAGAAAGAGAAAGAAAAAAAGAGAGAGGGAGAGAGAGAGAGAGAGAGCCTCTTCCCATTCTGCTGGATCGATCTCGCCGGTGCTCCGCTTGGGCTTTTTTTTTACCGCTGATCCTTGCTTCGTGGTTACTGCTGTAAGTTTTCTTACGATTCTTCCTCTCTTTCTATCTCAATCGTCTGGTCTGGTGTCTCGTTTCTGCCCCACTAGTTTAATCAAATGGGGAAATTCCGTTCTCTGGTTGATACCCCGGAAGCCATGGCCGTGTTCTGTTTAGATTACAACATTCCTCATGATGTTACCTTGTCACTGGCGAAGGTAGATGCCAAACGCATGGGCACGAGGAACACCGTTGCCTTTCCCGTCGCTGCTATCGTCGAGGGAGGGGTGCGGTTTCCTCTTGACCCGCTGTTGCGCCGCTTCTTGCATCAGGTCCAGTTGACCCCGATGCAGGTGTCTGTAAATCTTTTCCACGTTGTCTGTGGAGTGTCTGCCCTCAATAGACGATTAGGTTTGAACCTTGATATTTGGGATATTCTGGGATGTTACACCCTTTCTCACAATAAGGACCATAGTACATACTACCTTCGTGTTCGTTCTGCTGATTGTCATCTAGTCACTGGACTGCCGGACTCAGATAAACACAATGATGATTTCTTGCAAGTTGGTGGGAACTGGGAGTTTCCTGCCGGGACCGAATTTCAGTCTGAGAGGATGCCACAGAAAGATGGCTATCCAGGTCTGAGTCTCCTTTTTTAATGCCCTCTGCGTTTCTTACTTCGTTCTGAATATTGTTCTGATGGTTTTGCCTTCTTTTTACGTAACCTTCCTGCTTCAAATAAGACCGAATCGGAGAATCTTTGAAGCCATCAAGGCTGCCTTGAGATACAAGAGGAGATCTGCTCCTGAGTTGTTGGATTATCAGTCAAGTTACCACTCTGTTATGCCGAAGAAGGCGAGGCTCGCTGCTGCTCTTTTGGATTCTGATACCGAGACCGAGGTGTCTCTTACCCCACTGGTTCCGAGGCGCCGCACTGTTCAAGATGCACTGAGGAGCGCCCCGCCTCTGGGCCACAGGCGGATCGATGGCGAAGATGAGGGTGCTGGTGGACTTAGAGGCTGAGGCCTTCGGAGCCCCTAGCGCTTTGCAAGTCCCCGTGGAGAAGACCGAGACGAAGAGCCTGATGGAGGTGAAAAGGGAGATTGGAGCGCTTGGGACCCCAGTAACTGCCGCCAAGCCTCGCTTGCCCGAGCCAAAAAGAGAAGGAGGGAAACTGGCAAGGCCGTGGTGGGGGAGACTTCTCAGGACCCCGCTGAAGACGAAACTTTTGAGAAATAGGAGCCACCAATATCATATGATGGCAGGCCCATCTCTACCTCTGATTCTGTTGTTGCTTCACAGGATTTTGCTTTTAGTTTAACCAAGTTTTTGTTGATGCCGGTTGATATGGCTGGACATAATGGGCCTCGTGACATTCCTATCATGATGGGGACCCTTCAAATGTTGACTGCTGTGGGTTCTTTTCTCTTCGCTTTCCTTGACCTTACTGTTGTACTGTCATCTTCCTTGTTTCTAAGTTCTTTGTTGTTCTTCGCAGTGTATCCAGAGAATGCACCTGTCCATTACCCGCGCTGAGGAGCTGGAAAGGGTCGTGTTGGAGGCTGCGATGAATGTGGAGAGACTGACAGTAAGCTTGGAGTCGGAGAAGGAGGGACGCCGAACTGCTGAGAGGGAGGCCTTCCGTTTGAACAAAATTGTTGCTTCCGCTGAACAATCGAAAGAGGCTGCTATTGACACCCAGGCCCGGCTTGAGGGGAAAGTGGCCGAGCTGGAGGCCGTTATTGCTGTGATGGATGGTGCCGAGCATCAAGGCTGGAGGCCAAGCACTGGCAACAGGGCTGGGATGAAGCTGGAGCCGCCTACAAGGAAGAAGTTCTGGTGCTGAGAGACAAGCTCTTTGTGAAGGGTTGGACAAGTGCCTTAGCTGCTGCAATGGTTCCTGAAGGCTCTTCTCTATATTGTGATGTCCCTGTTCCCTCGAAGTCCTCTGGTTTAAAGACTACTCCTACCCCTGCTGTTCTGCCGGACGATGTTTCCCCTGAAGATGACCTTGTGGATAAGACCCAGAGCATGGATGTTGCCACTGAAACGATGGACATTGAAGGGGTTGCCACCCTGGAAACCGAAGCCATGGAGGGTGTGGTTAAGGTGGCTCCTACTCCTCAGGAAGTTGGAGCTCCCTCTACTGCTTCTCCCGCGGATGACCTTGACAAAGTTGCTGATGCTACTCCTGAACTGCCCGCTGTTGATGAAAGTTGATTGTTGAAGTGGTGAAAGTTGAAAGTTGAACCTTTTATATTTCTGCTCTGATGAAGACAATTTTTTTTTTTTTTTTTACTGCTGGTTATGAGGCCTTCTGTGCCCTTTGCTTGGATGATATGGTTTCCTTTTTGAACTCTACAATTTGATGTTGTTTAGCTTCTATGCTTGAACATTTCTTATAATTGCTTGCCCCCGGCCGAGCATTGTTGGGACCTCGGGGCCGAATAGATGCTCGATGCAGTTCTCAGGTTGCCTTTTGTCCGATTCTCATCTGCCGCCCGACGGCTGTTAGGACCTCAGGGCCGAACTGTAGTTCTTCATTGCACTGATTTGCCCCCGGCCGAGCACTGTTAGGACCTCGGGGCTGAACTAGTGATCGGCGTGGATATGTGGTATGGCTGTGCTCTAAGTTCATGAGTGGGTCTTACTTAGGTCCAGGTTGGTTTTGTAAGAAAACAATTGTTTGCCCCCACCTGGAGCTAAGTAAGATCGAAATTGTTTTGTAAGGATTGCTTTTTGTCTGTTTCAACTTTGTGCATGAGAGAGATGCAAGAAGAGATGTCTTACTCAGGTCCAGGTAGGCTTTGTTGAAAACGATTGTTTGCCCCCAGCTGGAGCTGAGTAAGGCTGATGCTAGAAGTTTTCCCTTGGCGTAGCTTGGTTGAATTTGCTCTAACTCTGGTTGTTGAGTCAATACTGAAGTGTTGCTGTGCTGATACTTAAGAAGTTCTGTAGGTGCACAGGTGTGTGCTTAAGAAATGTGAGTGCAACTTCCACCAAGTAATGCCACTTAGCTAAAATGGGGGTGTTTACTTAAGACATGTTAGTATGGTTTCCACCAAGCAATTCCACTTGGCTAAATAGAAATGTTTACTTAAGATGCATTAGTGTGGTTTCCACCAAGCAATTCCACTTGGCTAAATTCCAATCCAGTTGCCAAACATTTTCCACCAAGCTATACCACTTAGCATGTTTGAGTGCTAACTGAATTTAAATTCCGTTCACTGCTCAAATCGGGCCATTTGGGTTAAACACCAAAGTTGATTCCGTTTGATAAACATCAAAGCTAATTCCGTTTGGTAAAAACCAAAGCTAGTTCCGTTTGGTATAGACCAAAGCTAATTCCGTTTGGTATAGACCAAAGCTAATTCCGTTTGGTATAGACCAAAGCTAATTTTGCTTGACAAACATCAAATCTTACTACAAGAATAGAATAAATCTGGGTGGAATGGGGAAAACATTTGTATTGGTCAACAAATAAATGCTTTTACATCCTGATAAAGAGGCTGGGAAATGACTTTACTGGTAGTATTTCTTGAGATTTGCTATGTTCCAGGGCCGAGGTATTGCTTTGCCATTCAGATCCTCTAAGTAGTAAGCTCCGTTTCCAACTACGGCTGTGATTTTGTAAGGACCCTCCCAGTTCGGCCCAAGTTTGCCCTCACCAGGCACCCGTTTATGATCCATCACCTTCCTCAAAACCAATTCTCCCGGTATAAATTGCCTTGGAAAAACTTTTTGGTTGAAACTTCTGATGAGCTGTTGCTAATATGCTTCAAGCCTGATCAATGCAGCCTCTCTTCGGCCCTCTGCCATATCCAGCGCTTGCGCGATGGCTTCCTCGTTACTGGAGCTTTCAAATAATTCAGACCGAAGAGTTGGGAGACCTACTTCAAGTGGGATGATGGCCTCCATTCCATAGGTTAAAGGGTAAGGTGTTTCTCCTGTGGGACGCCGTGCTGTAGTTCGATAGGCCCATAATACATGTGGTAACTCGTCAACCCACTTGCCTTTGGCGTGCTCAAGCCGCTTCTTTATTCCATTGATGATGGTTTTGTTCGACGCTTCTGCTTGACCATTGCTCTGTGGGTACCCTGGAGAAGAGTTCCGATACTCGATTCTGAGGTCAGCACAAAATTTCCTGAAGATTTTTCCATCAAACTGAGTTCCGTTGTCTGCGATTAGCACTCGCGGAATGCCGAAACGCACTACCACACTTCTCAAAACAAACCGTTTTGTGTCTGCCTCCTTGATATTTGCCAGTGCCTCAACTTCAACCCATTTGGTGAAATAGTCGGTTGCAGCAATGAAGAATCGCCTGTTCCCAGTGCCTCGCGCCAATGGTCCAACAATATCCAGACCCCATTGAGCAAAGGGCCATGGGCTAGTGAGTGGAGTGAGAGTTTTGGCTGGCTGATGAATGAGTGGAGCAAACTTCTGACATTTGTCGCACCTTTGCACGTACTGCTGTGCGTCTTGCTGCATTCATGGCCACCAGTACCCATGCGTTAGGGCTCGGTGCGCCAGTGACCTCCCGCCAACGTGGCACCCACAAATCCCATCGTGAATTTCATAGAGAACATTCTCAACGAGATTCGGATGCACAGATAAGAGATAGGGGCCGAGGTAAGAACGTCTGTAAAGCTTCCCAGACGGTGAGATCCAAAATCGAGCTGAGTTATGCCTGATCTTGTTGGCTTCCTTTTTGTCTTCGGGGAGTTGACCAGATTTCAAAGAGACCAATATTGGATCCATCCAACTCGGCTCTAAGTTGTTGCAGAGGACCAGAGATGCAATACTTGGTTCTGGTATGAACTCAACCCAAACTCTTCTGGCATCCTTTGTGTCTACTGATGAGCCTAGGCACGCCAGAGCATCTGCGTGGCTGTTTTTGTCCCGACTGATGCGCTCCACTCGTATGGATTGAAACTTTCTGAGTAGGTCTTTGGCCTTGCCTGCGTACATAGTCATTCTTTCATCCCGAGTTTCATAGACCCCGGAAAGCTGGTTTACTACTAGTTATGAATCGCTGAAAACAAGAAGTCGCTTCTGCCTTGAAGTGTTAAGCGCTCAGTTTTAATAACGCTTCGTACTCGGCCTCGTTGTTTGAAGATTTCTAGCCAAGCCTGAGAGCCTGTTCCCATATGAATCCTTCTGGAGAAATAAGGACTACTCCTGCCCCCGAGCCTCGGTTATTGGATGAACCATCGACGTAGAGTTGCCAGATGTTTCCAATAAAGAGTTTCCATGCTTCCGAAGCGCTGGGTTTTTCCTGTTCGGCGGCGCATGGCACCTGTGCCGAGCTCAGGTTCCCTAGTTCGGTACTCTGGGCGGGAGTGAATTCTGCGACGAAGTTCGCCAAGACCTGGGCCTTGATTGCTGTTCGGGGTTGATACCTAATGTCAAACTCACTAAGCTCTACTGCCCACTTTGCTGTTCGGCCAGAGAAATCGGCTCGGCTGGACACAGATCTGAGGGGGAACTCAGTGAGGACATTAATGGTATGTCCCTGGAAGTAATGCTGCAGCTTTCTCGAGGCAATAAGCAGCGCGTAAGCCAACTTTTCCAATGGTAGATACCGTGTCTCGGCATCTAGTAAAGTCTTGCTGACGTAGTATATTGGTCTCTGATCCTTACCAACTTCTCGAATCAATACCGCGCTCACGGCATGGTCTGACACTGCTAGATAGAGATATAGTTCCTCCCCTGGTTCCGGAGTGGATAATAGAGGGGGTGTACTGAGGTATCTTTTGAGGTTCTGCAGTGCTTCAGTATATTCGCTATTCCATTCAAATGCTGCCTTTTTTCTCAAGAGCTGGAAGAAGGGCTTCATCCGATCTGAGGATTTGCTGATAAACCGGTTCAGCGCGGCTGCCATTCCAGCTAGTTTCTGCAGTTCCTTAGACTTGGTTGGCACTTCGAGGTTCTGTATAGCCTTGATCTTATCCGAATTTGCTTCAATTCCTCTGCGAGTGACCATGTATCCCAAGAACTTCCCTGTTCCCACCCCGAAGGCGCACTTCGAGGCGTTGAGGCGAAGCTGGTGGGCTTTCAGGATGCAAAATACTTCTCTCAAGTCTGTGAGGTGGCTTGTAGCGAACTTGCTTTTCACTACCATATCGTCTATATAGGCTTCCATGGTTTTCCCCAATTGATCTCTGAACAGCCGAGTGATCATTCGCTGGTAGGTCGCTCCGGCGTTCTTGAGGCCGAACGGCATTACCTCAGAAAGAAGTCCTCTCGGAGTAATGAACGCTGTCTTTTCTTGATCCGGGCCGAATAATGGTATTTGGTGATAACCGCTATAGGCATCCAGAAAACTCATGCGCTCATGCCCTGCTGTTGAGTCTACTAGTTGATCAATGCGAGGCAGTGGAAAACTATCTTTGGGGTAGGCTTTGTTCAAGCAGGTGAAATCGACACAAACTCTCCATTTTCCGTTCTTTTTCTTGACTACAACTGTGTTGGACAACCACTGCGGGTACTACACTTCTCTGATTGCTCCTGAAGCCAGAAGTTTTTCGACTTCGGCGATCACTGCTTCGGTATGCTCAACTGAGGATCTCCGACTTTTCTGTACGATGGGCCGAGCTGAAGGATTGATGTTGAGCTTGTGGCAAGCAAATTCTGGGTTCAACCCCGGAGTATCATATGCTGACCACGCGAATACCTCCATATTTTCCCTCAGCAGTTCCAGCAGCTGAAGTTTCTCATCAGCGCTTAGCGTGGTACCGATAAGGAAGTACTTTTCAGGGTCGGCTTCTTCTATCAGGACTTTCTCCAAATCCTCCACCATCTTTTCCTCTGGAGTTCCTCCCACATCTTCCAAAACTGGCTGCCTTACCTTCGTCTGCAGAGTTGCTTTATTTTCAACGCCGCCATGAAGCAATGTTTGGACGCAACTTGGTCCCCTGAAATCTGCTCTACTCCGTGTTCCGTAGGAAAACGAATGAGCTGGTGATAGGTTGAGGGGACCGCTTCCATGCGATGAATCCACGGGCGGCCGAGTATGGCGTTATAAGGGGATGGTGTGTTAATAACCAAGAACTCTATCTGGAGGGTTTTGGTTCCCGCTACGACTGGCAACACTATTCGGCCGAGCGGCCACTCCGGCTGTGAATTGAAACCGACCAACGGGGCTGTAGCTGGGGTGAGATGCTGCTCGGAGAGGCCAAGCTTTCTGAACAAATCATAATATAGTATGTCTGCTGCACTGCCCTGATCTACTAGGACTCGTTTCACATCGAATCGTTTCCCAATCCTAACAGTTATGATCAATGCATCAGTGTGTGGGTGCTGTATGCTTTCTAAATCTTTGCTAGTAAATGAGACAGTACATAGGGGGGATTTTGGTGTGGTACGTACCTTTTTCGACGCCGGCTCCACTGACATGATTTGCTGAATTTGGGCAGCCTTAGCGATCTCTTCTTTCAGTGTTTCCTCAGATTCCGGAGCCGCTGTTCCATGGATCACATTTATTATCAGCCGGGGTGGATGCTCCACGTTTACTTCTGGAAGTGGGTTCCCCAACTCAGCCACTTCCTTGCCCTGATCTATATATTCCCTCAAGTGCCCCGCTGCCACCAGGTCCTCCAAGTGTTGCTTCAGTGCCCTGCAATTCTGGGTCATGTGTCATCTGTCTTGATGGTAGGTGCACCTGAGCTTCTGATTGCGTTGAGCTGGATCTCCCATCATTTTCGGCGGCCAAACAAAGAAGGGCTCTCTCTTGATCTTCTCCAGGATTCTGTAGATCGGCTCCTTGAACACGGTCACAACAGCTTCATGTGATTTAGCCTTATCCACCTCATTCACTGCAATTCCTCGGTGTTCTCCTCGATCCGTTTTCTTCCTCTGCCGGGCTGCTTGCTCTGCCGATACTACCTCAATGGGGATCTGATCGTCCTCCAGGCGAGCATACTGTTCAATCCTGGCGCGCAAGTCTTTCAGAGCTGTGGCCGGGCGCTTAGTGAGTGATTGTCTTAACTTACTTTCCGGACGCAAACCATATTTGAAGGACATGACGGCCATTTGCTCGCTGCACACATTTTCTTCCAGATCGTTATACTCTTCCCAATATCTCCTAGCATAACTGCGCAACGTTTCCTCTTGCTCCTTCCTGAGGCTGAACAATGTGTCCGGCTCTTTCGGGATCTTAGTATTGGAAACGAACCTGGCCAGGAACTCTTCGGAGAGTTGCTTCCAGCCATGAATTGATCCAGCGGGGAGTCGATCGAACCATCGGAGTCCGGTTTCTCCCAAGCTGGATCGGAAGACTTTGCACATCAGTGCCTCATCTCGGCTCTAGAGGGACATCATCTGTCTGAAATGACTGATATGCGTCAGAGGGTCCGACTTCCCGTCGTAGGAAGTGAACTTTGGTGGTGTAAACTTCTTTGGAGGTCTCATGGTCTCTATCTCAGGAGAAAATGGCGAAGAGACAAGTCTGTCCAGCGCTCGATGTTCTCTCTGGTGAACAGTACGGTCCAAATGATCCCGATGTTGTTCGTTCTGTCTATTGCCAATCAGCCAAGTACGAAGGTCCTGCGGAGGGTATTCAGTTTGTTGACTTCCCGTTTTCTGCCTCTTGGCCCTCCTCCGGCGTGACCCACGGGTGTGACTACTCGCCGCTTCGCTTTGAGTTGGGATTGGTTGGCTTTGTTGCCCGGAGTCATTCCTGGGGAGTTTCTTTACTGGTAATTCCCTAGATGAACTCTTTCGCTGTAAACGAGAAGGCTCTGCCTCTGTCCTCTTCTCCGTCGGATCGCCCAGCACCCTCTTTAGTTGAGCCTTCAATTCCTGTATCTCCATTCCCATGGAATCTATAATTCGATCTCTATAATCTTTCTCCAGAAGGAAATGATGAGAAGAACCTCCGGCGAAAGGCAATCAATGTTCGACAGATTCGGGGGTTCGATTATTGTTTCCAGTTTGCTCCTCCAGAACTGTCGGGAGTGCCAAACCTTTTTCCTTCGTCCTTTCCGTCTGCGGAGTATGTGATGAAGGCGGAATATCCTCAATCCCCATCGCCGAAACTGAATGCAGAGCTCAGAGATGAAAATTTGTCCACGCTCACCGCACCAATTGTGCGTACCGGATTCCGCACTAAATGAAAGTGGATCGGGGCTCTGTTCACAGTTGGACCATCCAGGGACTGGGGCTCCTGCAACAAGAACCACCATTAGATCTGCCCGGCCGGGGTTGGCCGGATAACCCCTCCGGTGTGGAAATCAGTGATCGGTGTCAAAATAGAGTCGAATGGGTATGTATGTGTGGTGTAGATTGGGGTTGTTCAGTTACCTTCCATGTGAAGTTCCTGTTCTACATATATCGTTCCTTCCTTGCTTCTCAAGGTGAGTTCATGGAGTATAGGTGCTGCCAGGTGTCCTTCCAGCAATGCTCCACGTGGTGGACCACTTGATAGTTGCCATTCCTTGTATTTTCTCATTGTAAGCATGCTGATAACAAACCACATTCCCTTGGCTTAACAACTTCCGTGATTTTAGGCGTGGGGGACCAGCTGAGGTGACATCCTGCACATGCTTGCATTCACAGATCCCACGTTCCTTTGTGAGGCTTCTTCAGTTCGGTACTTCCGTTCTTCAGTTCGGTACTGGTGTATATTGGCTCGGCCTTTTCCAGGCTTGTTTACAGAGATGGGCTGGGTACTTATCTGTCCGGCCCACACACTGCCCCGCAGCTGGCCTGCATCAACCACTGGTGGTGACCTTTTCCATCATGAGTTGGGCCCAAGTGCTAGAGGACTTGGGCGTACTTTTGATCACGAGGCTGGGCTCAACCGATCGGTCCATACACTTACCTGACCCACTTGGGTTTGGGCTTTGTCGAACTGGGCCGTCCCAAGGCTTGGACCTGACCCATTTTACATTCAGCCCCTTCAGATTGTGTTTCTTTTGCGATATTAATTTGGTTGGGATTGTGATGGTTCGTTATGATGCTTAAAAAATAAATGATTAATGATTGTCATGATATAATATAGAAAAGTACAAAGGATTATTAAAAGAGTAAGTGCAAAAATGTCATATGCACTGTAAAAAAATATTCAGTTAAATAAATTAACAGAAATAAATAGAGAGTTAGGATTGACATCGAATTGAAGGATTGGGTTTACATTGAAACAATGAAAAACTTGGAGTTTAATTTGTTATGTGGCTTAAACTTTGGTATTTATTTATTTGGTAATTTCCTCTTTTTATTTTTACATTTAAGCCATTGAAAAGTGGGAGAATTCCTCTGACACAGTGTCAGATAAATATATTTATTAAAAAGTAAAAAGTATTATAAATATTAATAATTAATATTATAATTTTTTTTCATTAATTTGTATATATATATTTGTCTGATACACTGTCAAGTTATTGTTCCTTAAAAATTAGTGTGCAATTGAAATTGATTTTGCATATGGACCTCTCCAAACATGAGTTGGTTATTTGAGTTAATTTTTTTACTTTATAAAAGATGTATAAAAAAAATAAAAATACTAATGTAATAACTCAATTAGATTAGTACCAAAAAAATAAACCTAATCATTTATTACCCCTACACCAAAACATCAAATAAAATAAATAATTTAAATTATTAAAATAAAACTCATAATCAGCTATATAAAACTTCCAATCCAGACGGGAAAAAGAAACTCCTAATTCCTTCTAAGGTGACCCACTCAACATGCTAACTTTTCCAACACCAACAATATTACATAATACAAATCTTATGGGATTGCCAACAGATTTAAAAACTGAAAATTGACAAACAAGAAAAACAGAATAGAACAAAATAAAATGAGCCGAACTTTAAAAAATAAATATACAAATAAATAAAATAATTGATTTGAAGTCAAATGTTCAATTGATTTTTCAACTTGAAAGCCAAATCAGACAGTGATTTTGCAGAAGATCCTCCATCACTCAAGGCCTTCGCAGCAGCATCCTTGAGTCCCCCCATTCTCCGGCGAACTTCCTTCCCATCTTCTCCTTCCATAAGACTTTTCACAACTTCTGCAATCTCTTCCCGTCCCACCAGCCCTGATTCATGACTTTTTGGTCTCAATGCTACCTTCAAACCCTCTGTTAGCATCACCGCGTTCATCTTTTGCTCTGCGAATAGTGGCCAAGCGATTAGAGGCACACCATGGACAGTGCTCTCCAGGGTTGAGTTCCATCCGCAGTGGGTCAAAAATCCACCTGTGGCACGGTGGCTTAACACCTCTGTTTGCGGTGCCCACGACGGTACCACTAGACCTCGGCCTTGTGTCCTCTCCAAGAACCCTTCTGGCAAGAAGCTAAAAGGGTCATTTTGGTTATGTGCATTGAAAAATGCAGCACTAGCATTTTCACTAGGGTTTCTCACAACCCATAAAAATCTTTGGCCACTCAATTCCAAACCCAATGCTAACTCAGTGAGCTGGTCATGAGAGAGAGTCCCACCACTTCCGAATGACACAAATACTACTGACCCACTTGGTTGATCATCCAACCATTGCAAACACTCTGGCCATTCCGACCCTTCACTCAAACCGGTTCGGATAAGCGGTCCGACCGGATAAATTGGCGGCTTGCCCAGCTCGTCCACAAACAAAGCTTTAATAGCTCCCTCTTCCATGCCCACGAAGCTATTCACAATTATGCCTTCGGTTCTACTATACCGCTTAAAACTGTCAATGAGTCCCTTGTATGCTTTGTTTGACCGGTCTTGAAACGGCTCCGAGAGATCTCTACCGTGAACCGGTACACAACCAGGGAATTGTATCGGTTCAGGTAGGTCTCTGTACTCGCCCGTAACCGTCTCATCGATCTTCGGCAAATGAAGGCAAAACAACAATGACATGGCTGAAGAAGGGAAAAACAAGTACGGCGAGACGCCGAACTCTTTGGCTACATCGATGGCATCGATGCCGAATTGATCAACGATGAGAGAAACCAACCGGGTAGTTCTGGATAATGAAGCTAAAGTGTGTTTGATAGAGGGAAGAGAGAGAGTGACAGTGAGGAAGATTTGGAAAGCAGCACTAAGGGGTTCATTGGGTAATTGAACAGGTGGGAGGAAGATGTGGTGGATGGTTTTGGGGA
The DNA here is from genome assembly GCA_025200525.1 of Camellia lanceoleosa. Classification (NCBI taxonomy): domain Eukaryota; kingdom Viridiplantae; phylum Streptophyta; class Magnoliopsida; order Ericales; family Theaceae; genus Camellia; species Camellia lanceoleosa. The sequence goes on from CM045760.1 coordinate 47,955,534, forward strand.
GTGTTTGGAGGACTGTTTTTTGGGCTGTGGTGGGTGGTGCGGCGGAGGGGATGAGGATGGTGGCGGAGAAGTGGTGGTGGTGGACGAGTTGCTTGGCGAACTCAATGGAAGGGATGAGATGGCCCATACCTGGACTTGGTAGAAGAGCTACATGGGGTGTTTGATCCATGGTATACAAGTGTTGAGAAATTTGAGTTTGTGAGTTGTGGTTGTGTGTGTGTTTTTTTTTTTTTGTATTGTATGGGATAAGAATTGGTTGGTTTCTATTTATAGAAGAAAGAAGGAGAACTACATGCAAACGCAGACGGGGAGAGAGAGAGGAAAGCAAATTACTAATACATGAAAGTGACAACCCATCACAAACATACTTGCACGTAACATATATATAAAAAAAAATTCTCTTCCATCATCTACCATAGCTCTCTCAAAAAAAAAAAAATGGTCTACAATGCCTTATGTTTGGCATAAATTTTTTAAGTTGAAATAGTTACAAAAACATAAAATAATAAAATAAAATATTATATTTAAATCATAATTATTATTATTTTTTTTTTATAAAAATCAAAAAATTTATCATAAATGAGATTTTATAATCCCAAATTAAAATAATTAAAAAATCAAAAACCAACCCACATTTTTGTTCACATCCTGTTTCAAAATTGAGAGTTGCAGTCTTTGCAGACCGTTCTAGAGAGGGATGGTTGGGCCCAGTGAGGCAAGCACAAACGTAACCCTCCTAGGACAAGAGAACTTAGAAAAGTCTGAGAATGAGATCATGAATCCAGATTTTTTAAGGAGTAATATTATAAATTCATTCTTATTAATTTAAAAATTATAATTTTTATCACATTTTATATAAATCTTATATGAATTTCATATTATATACATTAATCTCATCACACAATTATTCATTTAGAAAATTTTAGATGGATGAGTTTAAATTAGCACACTTTCTCCTTTTTAAGTAGTTGTGGGGTAGAATTAAATTTGTATAATATATAATTTGTATGTAAAATAAATTTAAATTACAAAATAATAATTTCTATAATTTCTAAGTTGATAAGTTTAGATTAATAGCATTAATGAAGACAATATAATGAATCACAATCATTAAGAAAATAATTTTTTTATATATCCCGTAAATTTTAATAAGAATTATACTACACACCCATCATTATATACCCAAACTTTGAATTATCAATTTATTGTTTAACTTCATTTTATGAGTATATAAAATATATAATTAAGGAAAAAATAGAGTCCCTCACTTATCCATCCAAATTTTTTTGGATGGATAATTGTATGATAGAGAATAAATTTATATAGTATATGATCTACGTGTAGAATAAACTTAAACCATAAGATGATAATTTATGAATAATTAAATTTGAGTTTGTAATATTACTGTACAATTAAATCTCAATCACACTTTTTTCTTAAGTTTATTGACCAAATATTTTAAGTCCCCAAAGTTTTGTTTTAATAATGGATCACAAATCATTGAGAATAAATATCAACAATCTATCTATATTCGTTAGGAGCATTGTGAAAATTCTAAAATTTCGTAATAAATTTGTGAATTTATTGAATTAAAAAATAAATTTTAAAAGTAGTATTGGCTAATCCATTAAAGTAATAGCTTTCAAAATATTAATAATTGCATAATTTATAATTTCCAAAGGAAAAGATAAAAAAAAAAATATTCCATATCTTTCTAACATTATCCCTATCCACTGATTTTTATTTCCTTTTAAAAATAAAAAATAAAACTTACTTCTTACTATATTACTGTATTATTCATACTATATATAACTACTCTCAAATCTTTAACGTTCATCATAAAAATTAGGAAATGTCAAAATATTTTTATTTAATTATACATTTAATTTCTTTTGTACACTTTTTTTTCTTTTTTGATTTGTTTTGTACGCTCATATGTACTAATATTTATGCCTAAATTATAAATTTTTAGGAAAAATTATTTATAAGTCCTATTAAGAAAACTTATTTAATGTAAAGTCCTGTGTAGTTTCTTGCAGAGTTTCAAGTCCTATTTAAATAAGAAGGTGTTCCACAAGGTCTTATAAATTATGAGTAAATGGTATTAGTGAACTATTATACCTTTTATATGTTTGCATGTTATAGGTTATTCTATTATTCAGCCTATTAAGTTTTTGGAGACTTTTAAGAAACTGGATTGTGTAGGTTTCGTCCGTGGGAGTGTCTGTTGCATTGATCGCGGATTCAGATGGATTTTGAAAATGTTGCTAATTTTGATGTAAATATAATTTAATATTAAACATATTTTAAGAATAAATATATAACTTCTTAATTGAAGTTTTAGAATATTAATGAATATGCCAAATATATATTCATATTTTTTGTTTTGGTTATAAAAATTTTTACAATATTTTTACCATTTTAAAAAATAAATAAGTGGGCAATGTGATGGTTGTGTATGAACCAAAACGATTATCTAAAAATTAGATTGATATATAGCATAAAAATCAACCAAATTCAATTTTTACACTACTTTTAGTATTCGATTCAATATTAGCCTATACCCATCATAACTTAACAAATTATTAAAAATAAGCTTAAATTGATTATTATTAAATGTTTTCACTAATTGACTAATCAATTCTTAATCTAACTTCTAAACTACTTTTAATGTTTAATGCAAATACTACCCCTCAAATTAGTTCACACTATTCAAAACCTGAGAAATTATAATATAATTTAAACATAAAATTTAAATTGATTATTACCAACTATTTCTATTAATTGACTCATCAAAATTTTAAATCAAGTAAAAAGTATGGTTACAGTAATGTCTATATTTTAGGTTGACCTTGGATAGTTTTTTCACACATAAATATATTTAACTATTCATGTAATAATTTTAAATATAAATATAAATTTTATCGAAGTTTGAATTTTTTTTAATAACTATGAATAAACATGTACATATTTCTTATTTTATTATAAAAAAAAATACTAACATATATTTATTTACCAATTTAATAAATAAATGTGTTAAGTGGTTCATACTTAGGCATAGATTAAGACAATTCTCTAATAATTAGGTAATGGCCAAGTTGAGATAAATGTTGAGTCAATTAGATTATGTCACTTTCAATATCTAGCACAACTATAAATCCTCAAACCATTTCTTATTCTTTTGTATTAGTGAATTATGGCATAGGAGAAATATAATTTTATGTTGAAGTGGACATATTTTTAAACTTTTACAAAATAGACAATGGGTAGTTAATAAATTTAAAAAAATTAATTTATTATATGATTAGACTATCTCTGACATAAAATAAACTAAGTTGTAAAATCTTTAAGACAAAATGTATTTATATTTCATTGTAAATACAGTTTTTGTAATTTTATTGCACTTTTTTAAAAATACATTCTACCATAGTTTATTTATTTCTTATAAATAAATTCTATTTTATTATTTAATTTCAAAATTAATTTTTAATTATTTATTTAAACCTGTGTATAGCATGGGTATTATGCTTTATAAAATAATTTTAAAAAATTATGCCCGTCCTATGAAGATTTGTTAAGCAAAGGTGAGTGAGAGAGAAGAATAAGAAAAAGGCCTAATGTGAGATGCCAAAACTAGCGATTATAAGAAAATTCAAAAGTTGTACTTGGTTGGTAAATGATGATTTCAAAAAAGATAAGAGGATAAAAGTCATTGGTAGTTCATTGTTCGTCATTTTTATTTTGTTATTCAATTTTTTGATTTAAACAAATTTTGTTAGATTGAGTTTCAAAAAAAAAAAATATTATTATTATTATTACTATTATATGGCAAACCAAAAAAATATAGTCAGCAAAAAATATTAATAATAATTACTGAGTTTCACATATTTTATGATATCATCTAACATATGGCAAACTAAAATTATAAAACCCTTAGAAAATAATAATGTATTTATATTTTACATAGGTGCAGTTTTTGTTCCTAAAAATAAAAATTAGAAAGTGTAATTTTATAATTTATCATAATTTTTGTTTAATTTTTGCTAATTACATTATGATTCATGTTTGTTATTTAAAACTTAAAACATAGCATTAATGGTAGGGGAAAAAACCATAAGCAAAATTATGATAAAAATAGTTAAAGTTTAATTATTTTTATATTTTTACTATTTAATTTTAATTTTAAAATTAATTATTTATTATTTATTTAAAACTGTACATATGGGTATTACACTAGTACTAGAAAGAAAGAAAAAGCCATTTGGAATGCAATACTATTTCCAACCTTGTGGTCAATCTAGATGGCTAGAAATCAACCCGATTGGGATTCCATCCTTGACCTCATCAAGATGAGAGTGGTGTTTTGGGTCAAAGCCAAATCAAACTTCAAGGAGTATTCTATAATTGACTTTATTTTTCATCTGCACCAAATTAGATTGGGAGTTTTGTAACACGTTCTTTTTATGATTTCTTGGTACTGCGGATGAGATCTTGGCTTGTAGCTTTGATGTTAGATTTGTATTGTGTTGGGGCTACTCTGGTTTGGGTTGAATCCTTCAATATTTAATTTATTTTAGTGGTGCTTATAAATGATTGTACTTTATTTTTTTTGCCAACCTAATTAAGATGGAGATATTTCATTTCGTTTGATGCTTTCTGCACCTGTTCTTTTTCTCTTGTTGATTGTTTTGATATTTTGTAATGTCTACTTCGGGCAATTAACAAAGTTTTCTTCATTGATAAAATAAACTACATATTCAAAATATATATATATTTCTGAATTACAATTACGTGTGATCTACATTTTAATAATTTTTAATTTACATCATACATTTCATTTCATAATAAATATTGCTGTAATTGATTAAAAATATATATAAGATTAGGTGGATGTTGGTTAATTTTAACTAACTAAATAATGTAGTTACTATGATTATAGTATGAAATTTCTTATTAGTTAATAATTTCACTTAATTTCATAGTTATTTTCAAAATCTACTCAAACCTTGGGCTATTTATATTGGTGATTGGGAGACATGATGAGGCATAGTTTATGAATGATGGAATTCACATCCAATATTTTTCTTTTGACAAAAGATACCTAATTGAATTTTTTTAATAAGTTTCAGAAATTTTAATGAAAAGTGTAAAAGAATAGAGAGCATAGGTTGATTTTTTAATTTTTTTGGATAATGTAGCCACCTTCCAAACAAGATCTAAGAAAAATATCCATAAATTTACCTAGAAAGAAATGGATGGCAGAGATTGAATTTCACGTGTTATAAACCTTATTAACAATGAATTTTGTCCGCACAATTTAAATTGAGAAAATTGGTGATAAATCCAATTTAAGAACGGTGTAAGGCATTTGGTCCAGTGAATATTTTTTGTTGGTAAAAAGTTTACGCTTTGTGAAATAGCTTGGTAAGAAATTCTAGAAGACGTTTTGTTTCGAATTTTACCCCTTGACTTCTTCTTCTTCTTCTTTTTTTTTTTTCTTTTTTTTTTTAATCTTTTTGACCTTTTGTTGACTGTCTACTCAAATTTTTTGACTATTTGTTCAATTTTTTCCTTATCTGTTCAATTTTTCTCCTAAATTCTATCCATCTGTTCAATTTTTCCCTAAATTCTATTTATCTATTCAATTTTATATTTATTTGTTCAATTTTTTCATCTAAATTCTATCTATCTATTCAATTTTTTTTATCTATTAAAAAGTTGTGTCAACTTTTTTATTTATCTGTTGTAATCATCATTATCAACATAAATTTTTTCCAGATCTGTCTCATATATACACACTCTCAAGATATAAATGCATACACTCACAGATATATATACACTTAAGATATACATACATATACACACTCATAGATGTACATACACTCAAGATATATATACATATATACGTATGTATAAGTCATAAAAAACAAAGAAAAGAAAATCAAAAGGAAAATACTATAGATCCCAAATAAATTACTAAATTTTTCTACCAAACATCTCACAAGAGAAGAAAGTCAAAAGAAAAATTCTATAGACCCCAAGTAAATTACCAAAATTTCTACCAAACCTTTCACATGGGTATGGAACCCACACACACACCCATGTGAGACGTTTGATAAAAAAATTTAGTAATTTATTTGGGGTCCTAGCATAATTCAAGTCAAAAGGGTTTTGTTTCTTTGACACTCAGATAGAGATTTTATTAGATTCAAGTGTACAAAAATTAACAACAAATTCAGAGAAAGATTGCTAGAACAATCTAGAGAGAGAGAGAGAGAGAGAGAGAGAGAGAGAGAGAAAGAGAGAGAGAATAAAAAGAAAAAGAGAAAAAAAATCAAAAGGGTTTTGTTTCTTTTACACTAAGATGGAGATTTTATTAGATTTAAGTGTAAAAAAAAATTAACAACAAAGTCAGAGAAAGGTTGCCAGAACAAGCTAGAGAGATAGAGAATAAGAAGAAAAAGAAAAGAAAAATCAAAAGGGTTTTTTATTTCTGGTGGCGGTGAGAGAGTGGGAATGAGAGGCAAACGGCGAAGGTGGTGGTGGAGCGGCTGTGAGAGATGAAAGAGAGGCGAGTAGGGACGGGGTGGGCATTAAAAGAGAGCGGAAGAGAGGCAATCGGTGACGGCGGTGGTAAAGCGATCGGAAGTAAGGGAGGGGAGATGAGGTGAGCGACAGAGGTAGTGGCTCTACTACAGCAATGAGGTAGAGAGGGAGAATATGGGGAAGAGAGAGAGGGGGCAAAAAAATAGGGTGTGAATGACCGTATATATATATATATATATGGGTAGTTTGGTCTTTTTACACTAGCTTGTCTTTATAAAGTGTTTTAGTGCCTAAACCTACCGATAAAGAAAATTTGAATTTGAATTTTTTCCCTAAACATCCATTTAAATTCTGAATAATGTTTATATATTTTTTTGAAGTAATTACATCCCAATGGGATTTTGAAAAAATAATTACATATTCATGAAAAATTTTACAATTATTAATATTTATCAAATTTCTCATTAATTTGTAATTTTTTTTAAAAATTCCATTGAATTGACATTTTCTTTATTTTTTTTTTTTTTACGCTTATAGAATTGTTATTTCTTTTTGGAAAAGTTACAAAAAATAGTTCATAGTTTGACCTTTGTAACAAAATAAATTTGGAATTTTATTAATTTAAATTCTAAACTTTGATTTATTTTTAAACTGAACTGTTGGCCTATTTTTGTTAAGTAAAATCAATGAAAATTAAGTATTTTAAATATTTTATATATACCTATATTGAGTTTAACGATTAAAATATTATTTTTTTCAATTAATTTATTTAACAAAAATAAGGAAATAGTTTGGAAAATAAATTTTAAAAAATAAGGATTAAATTGATAAAATTTAAAATTTAAAAATTATTTCATTACAAAGATTAAATCGTAGATTTCTTTTTTTTTTTTTTTTTAATTCCTTTCTTTTTTGTTCAGTGAGTAGAGGTGATGTAAGGAAAGACGTAAGCCTCTCAACTCAGGAGATGCAATCAAGAAGAGGAAAGGAAAATGCCTCGTAGCTCGACTGGTACGAGGCTCGAAATGGCTCGAGAAAGAGAAAGAGGGAGAGAAGAGAAGCAGAAGGGGAGAGAGCACCAGTCCGTCGTCGCCTTCCGTCGCCTCCGCCGCCGTCCTCGTCGCAGCTCCTCCGTCGCCTTGCTGCAGCCGATTGTCGCAGCACCAGCGATCGCCGACCTGCCTCGCCTCCGCCGCTGCTCGCCTCGCCTCGCCTCGCCACCGCCATTTTAATGGCCCCCTCCAGTTCCTCCTCCCTCCTCCTTCCTCCCCCCCTCCTCCTCCTCCTCCTCCTCCTCCTTCCTCTCTCCCTCCCTCTCTCTCTCCCCTCCTCCAGTTCCTGGTCTTCTTCTGCAAAAAAAAAAAAATGGCGGAGAGAAGATGAAGTTGAAAATAAGAAAAAGAAAAGAAAAAAAAAAAAAGGATCAAAACGACGTCGTTTTGACCCTCGAGCCAAAACTCGAGCCTCACTTTTGAGCTACCAATCACTACCGAAGAGGAAAATCCTTGTGAGTCCCAATTTTAAGTACTTTTTTATTAGGAGAAACTCACACATAATTTTAAAGGATAAATTATAAATACATTTTTGAAGTTTGTTTAAAATATAAATTATTTTTTTGTGATTTGAAAAATTACAAATATTTTTATGTTAATATTTTTTATTTAACAGAATTAATTAAAAAAATGAAATTCATAATTGATTTCCTTTACAATAATGAAATTACCTAAACTATTAATTGAAATATATTTCTACCATCATTAAAAATTGTTAATTGACTTGAAAATTTATTAATAAAATGGACAATTTGTTATGAAATTAGAAACCTCAGGGGGTGGAATGAAATTTCTAAAACTACAGAGGCGATTCATATTTTAATCAAACCTTAGGAAATATATTTGTAATTTATCCATTTTTAAAATATAATTTGGATGAAAAAATTGAAAAGTTTATTTGGTTCAGTAGTTTTTAAAATATAACTTCAAATTTAATTTCTTTTCTCTTTTTTTTTAATTATTAATAAATCAATCAATCATTTTTTATGTCTTCTCTCTCTTCTTTTATTCTCACATTTTACACATCAGTTAATATTTTTTTTTTCTCATATCCATCTATTCAATTAAGAAGATAAAAATATAAAAAATTACAAATCATTCAAAAACTATTTTCAAAACTCATAATCAAATAAATTTTTAACTTTCAATTTTTTTTTTTTAATAACTCATCTTTTAAAATGCAATTCAAAACTCAAAATTTATTTCAAAAATTAAGCCAAATATAGTGTAATTGTTTCAATGTAAACCCCAAACTTTTAATTTGGCTTCAATTCTATCCATGAATCCAACTCTGTTTAGATACAATAACAGAAGGATAATTTTATAAATTTACCCCCACCTATCTTCTTGACTCTGATAGCATAGTCACAATCAAAATTTAGCATAATTATGGGCGGGTTTGTCATTTCCCGCCTCTATCTTTACGAACAAATCCCACTCCGGACCTGGTCCCAACTCCGGTACAAGTGAAAATTTTCAACTCTATTCATGCCTCGTGCGGATACCTATTCTCATCCCAACCTATTGTGGGTGACCAAAATCTAATTCATCCCACCCCATATAAGTATCAAGTCCGGTAAAATTCGCCCTATTTGAACAAACACCAGACAACCCACAGATCAAATTAAAATGACCCCTAACAATAGCTGACAGGGCGACGACAGTCACTTCCTCAACCTTGTTGACATACGAATCCCCCAGCAAAATCACCCTTGTTGACATCCGAATACCCCAGCAAAATAGCTCATAATTAATTCCCAAAGCCAATCCAAGCAGCACAAGTTGATAAGTTCTAAAAGCTGTCTACTGCAACAGATTTAATTCTTTTAGGTTCCAAAAGCTATTTCGGGGTGGAAAGGGCAGAGAGAGGAAGGCAGTGGCAGAAGGGAAAGGGGAAACGGGAAAAGTGGTCGGTGGAAAAAGTTGAAGTAGGAGGCGAACACCATGATGGATGGATGCAATGTTTTAGAAATCGGACCGGTAATTGAACTGGAAAAATGACTGGTGGATGGGTTACTGGTTCAATCATCGGATTGAACCGGAATCGAACCGTGACATCATAAATATATTAAAATTATATTTAAATAAAAATATAAGTAATAAAATTATAAATTAAAAAATTTAATTATCTTAAGTATTTCTCATAATACTTTCTTTATTAAAAGATATAAAAATATATTTTAAAATATTATTAATTTTAATTTTGGAAGAAGAAATCACATATTCAATATTCCCTCCATATGATTTTAATTCAAATAATTTGATTGAAAGAAGAGCAAAAATCTTGAAGGGATATCAAAATTTTAAGTTTCCTTATAATAAATTTGATTGAATCCCACATAAATTCTTTGAGTTTTTTTGGAAGAATTTTTTTCTTATAAATAGATAAGTGGCTTTCACAATAATTTCAAGTTCTCAATGGGATTCCTCACAATAGGAGACCTTTAAAAATAGAGTTTTTAATTAAATTTTTATTATATATATATATATATATATAATAAGAAAGAAAGAGAAAAGAAAGGAAGAATAAAAAAAACAAAAAATTCGGTCGGATTCAGTTTTTAAAACCATGGATGGATGGATGGTTGGAGAAGGGGAAAGGGAGATGGTAGATGATACAGATGTGATTAGTGTCCCGAAATTAGGGGGAACTAATGTCCCGAATTTCTATATAAGGCCAAAAAAAAAAAAAAAAACAAAAAAATTACCCAAATTGAGAATTAGGGACATTAATACTCAGTTTTTTAGTGGCACAAAACATTTCTGGTAGACGATAAATGTGGTCAAGTCACACAAGTCAAGTCTTGATGATAATTGGCTCTGCTGTGATGATAGATCATAAATGCTGGTAGTGATATGGTGTAGACAAGTTCAAATAACAACGATTTAGAATATTAATTTTGATGTTTTAATGGAACATTAATGATATAATAAGGAGAAAAAAAAAATCAAGATCAAAAGGGGTTCACTGTCAACTCATTAGAGCTGGCTTTAGAGCTTAAGAATTAGAACTCTAAAGTATTTTTCCAAGTTTAAATTAAGATTATAAGAGCAAGTGAGGAAATGCCATATGTACTTTAAAGAGAGTAATGTTAAGGATCATGAAAATAATCATGAAATATTCTTCACTTTTAAATTATACATATGATAAAATATCACATACTAATCAAATGATGAAAAATTTTCATGATACATTTCATGATATTTTTTTATGATTTTTAGTATTATTCAAAGAATAATCTGTTAAATTAATTAACAGAGATGGACAGAGTTGGAATTGATGTCGAATTGAGAGATTGGGGTTTATTCCAACAATTAAAAGTTTGGGATTTAATTTGTTATGTGACTTAATTTTTGGGATTTTTTTTTTTTTTTTGGTTATAATTTTTCATTTTTATTTTTACGTGTAAGACATTAAAAATTGAGAGAATTACTCCGACACGGTGTTAGATGAATATACTTGTCAAAAAGTGAAAAATATTATAAATATTAATAATTAATATTATAAATTTTTTTGTTAGTTTGTATTTTTTTTTCCTAATACGTTGTCAAGTAATTGTAACTTGAAAGTTAGAATAAATTATAAATATGCTGGCTCAAAATACAAATTGTCTCTTGTAGCATCTCTTCAAGTTTCTAATTTTATAACAGTGGTTCTTTTTATTAATAAATTATCAAGTCAATTAATAGTATTTAATAATGTCAAAAATATTTTCTAACTAATAATTCAAGTAATTTTATTATTATATAAGAGAGCAGTTATGAATTTTATTTTTTTAGTTAATTCTATTAAATAAAAAATTCTAACAAATGAGTATTTGTAATTTTCTAAACCACATAAAACAATTTTCGTATTTTAAGCAAGTTTCAGAAGGTGATAGATATTACACGTCAATATTATGTAATATTTTTTTAGAGATAATTGCAAAATAATAGTATCAATATAAAATAAATGTAAATTTTGTACTTACATAACTTTGTAATTATCTTGATATTGTTTCTCTATAATTGTCTCTTTTTTTTCCGATCACAAATAATTATACATTTATTTTTTCTTTCAAGCATCAATATATAAACGATGAACTCATTTTGTGGGTTTGGGATTAACTTAAAATAACTAGGGTAAATTATAGTAAATCTCTTTAAATTATGATTTATTTATATTTTGTCTCCTTAAATTTTAAATTTTAACAGTTAATCATCTCAAAGTATTATATTGCTACGCTTACCCCTTTATATTAGGATTCTATTAAGAATTTAAACAGAATCATGTCATGTGTGACTCACTTATTGATTTTTTAAGACACTAACCACTCTGTTTGATTTTTATTTTCAGAATTCACTTTTCAGAAAATTTTACTATTTTGTTTTTTGCATTTTTTTATTTTCACTATTTTTTTTAATATTTTAAGCAATTTTTTAATTTTTTAGACACACCTATCATAAATAAACTTTAAAAGTATAATATTTGTGAAAAAAAACTTTTAAAAATAAACTAAATACCAAAAATATAAAAAAAAAATACAAAAATTCAATACATTTTTCGTATTTTTGTGCAGTTATTAATTTTTAAAATATTTTTTCACAAATATTTTATTATTTAGATACATCTAAATAAGGTGCATTTAAAAAAAAAAAAAAACTGCTTACAATTTTAAAAATATTCAATAAAAATAAAAAAAAAACACAAAAAATAAAAAACTCAATTTTTAAAAAATTGAGTTCAAAAATTTGAAACCAAACACATTATTTGCATTTTGACTTTCTAGCAACCTACAAACAAAATTACGACATAAGGATATTATTGTCTTCAAAATAATTGTGTAATATGTTTCATATATGACTTGATTTTGAATAAATTTCTAACAAAATCATAACGAAAGGTGTCAAATGTAGCAAGATAATAGTTTGAGGTGATTAACTATTATGTTTTGAAATTGAAGAGTGTAAATTAGTCATAGTTTAAGTGGCTTATTATAATTTATTCTTAAAACTACAATATATATATATATATATATTGTCTTTGTTATTTTTATTTTTTTAAAAATTTATGTAAATTTTATTTTTATTTTTATTTTTTTTAATCCATCTCTCTCCTTCTCTTTTTTATTTTTTATTTTTATTTTTAATCCATTTGATTGAGTAGAATCTAAAAATAATTTAATTTAAATTAACAAATACACGTCCCAATTATTAAACAAAATTCACCCAAAATGTAGCATGCCTACTATGAAAATCAACCCTTATGCCACATTTCAAAAATCACATTTCACATTCAATCCACCCAAAGTGTATCATGTAGAATACCCATTTTGAAAATTAAATCACATTCCACATGTCACACTTGAAAAAAAGACACTAAAGGGTTTTTGTAGTCAAATTATTGATTTGGACAAATCACATTCAATCTAGCCAAAATGTGGCATGGTCATTATGGAAATCAATCTCTATGCTACAATTCAAAAAGCCACATTCCAAATATATATATATATATATATATATTATCTCATAAATCAATAAGGGCAAAAATGTCGTAACGTGACATAAAAATATTAAACATGATCTTATAGAAAATGTTTCCAAATGAACAGGACCTATTGGTGTTTTTTTTTTTTTTTTGAATAAAACTTCATAATATGTAAATTTATAAATTGAAATTTTCAAGTATATTTCCCAAGAAGAAATATGCCTACCACTCTATCTTCGTATCTAATCTGATTTACATATGCACATTCCAAAAATACCATCCATTTGTTTCACCTCTCTCTTGCAATCAAAACTCAGATGAGACAAAGTTCAGATGAGCTATTGTTTACCAATTTCTCAAATTTTTTGTCCAAAAATTTATTTGGAAAAATTAGTGTGTGATTGAAATTGATTTTACATATGGACCTCTTCAAACATATGAATTGGTTATAATTTTAAAAAATAAGAAATTCCATGAATTTTTGCCTCCCAAAATTTGAAGTCCCTAGCACAAAACATCAAAACAAAGCTCAACCTGACTAGATTAGTATAAAAAAATAAACTTATTCATTTATTAACTCTACACCAAAATATCAAATAAAATAAATAATTTAAATTATTAAGACGAAACTCATAATTCAGAGTACAAAACTTCCAATCCAGACGGGAGAAAATTAACTCCTAATTCCTTCTAAGGTGACCCACTCAACATGATAACTTTCCCAGCAACAATCATATGGGATTGCCAACAGATTAAAAAATTGAAAATTAAGGCTTCGTTCGGCAATAATAGTTGGGATTAAAAAAATATAAAAAATAAAATAAATTAAATAAGTTAATAAGATAAAATATTAAATTCAACTCACAATTATTTTATTTTTTCTCTTACAAAAGTCAAAAAAAATATAAAAAAATTAATTTTTTTTTTTGGGTACAACGGAAAATAATAATAATAATAAAAAAAAAAAACTAATTCAAATGAACTTTTTAGTACTAAAGCCTCGTTTGGGAACAGACTAATTTAGTAATTTTTTGACTATTTGACTAAAATATAAGCTAAAAAAACTAGTATGTTTGGGTTGATTTTTTGAATTTTTACGAAAATATGTGCAAAAAGTAGAGAGAATTTTTTTTTTTTTTGACTTTTTGATATGAATTGTTAGCTTTTTTATTTTTTAAGACCATCTCCAATCCTGAATCAAACCTTTCACCAAATTTAAAATTTGGTGAAAAAAATACTGTTTCATGCTCCAACCCTTTCACTAAATCGATATCAAATCGAAATTTCATCAAACGTTTCACCAAATTTGATACAGGCTCCGCGTTTCACCAGAACACTGTTGATGACCGTTGGAAAAGATGAACCGGTCGACCAGCTAAAGGTTCAAAACGTTGAAAAAAAAAAAAAAAAATTTTTTTTTGGCTAACCGGTTGACCAACCGGTCGACCACTAAAAGGTTCAAAAAGTTCAAAAAAAAAAAAAAAACATTTTTTTTGGCTTAACCGGTCGACCATCCGGTTGTCCCGGATGAAAATTTGATGAAAATCAAGGGTTGGAGCACTGAGTATCAGATTTGGTGAAAAGTCATTTTTTTGACTCAGATTTGTTGAAAAAAAAAGTGAAGCGTTGGAGATGCTCTAAGTAACTTTTTGACTAAATCGACTTATTGCCAAACAAGGCATAAGTTAGAAAAGTATGAACTTAAAAAAAAAACAACTTAAAAAAGCCATAGTCAAACCACAGCTAAGACAAAAAAGAAAAATAGAACAGAACAAAATGAAATGAACTAAACTTTAAAAAATAAATATATAAATAATTAAAACAATTGATTTGACGTCAAATGTTCAATTGATTTTTCAACTTGAACGCCAAATCAGATAGTGATTTTGCAGAAGACCCTTCTCCACTCAAGACCTTCGCAGCAGCATCCTTCAGTCCCTCCATTCTCCGACGAACTTCCTTTCCATCTTCTCCTTCCAGAAGACTTTTCACAACTTCTGCAATCACTTCCCGTCCCACCAACCCTGATTCATGACTTTTTGGTCTCAACGCCACCTTTAGACCCTCTGTTAGCATCACCGCGTTCATCTTTTGCTCTGCGAATAATGGCCAAGCGATTAGAGGCACACCGTGGACAGTGCTCTCCAAAGTTGAGTTCCATCCGCAGTGAGTTAAAAATCCACCCGTGGCACGGTGACTTAGCACCTCGATTTGCGGTGCCCACGACGGCACCACTAGGCCTTGGCCTTGTGTCCTCTCCAAGAACCCTTTTGGCAATAAGCTCAAAGGGTCATTTTGGTTATGTGCATTGAATGATGAAACACTAGCATTGTCACTAGGGCTTCTCACAACCCACAAAAATCTTTGGCCACTCAGTTCTAAACCCAATGCTAACTCATTGAGTTGGTCATGAGAGAGAGTCCCAACACTTCCGAATGATACAAACACTACTGACCCACTTGGCTGATCATCTAACCATTTCAAACACTCGTACCGTTCTAATCCATCACTTGAACCGGTTCGGATAAGCGGTCCGACCGGATAAACTGGCGGCTTGCCCGGCTCGTCAACCAACAAAGCTTTTATAGCTCCCTCTTCCATGTCCACGAAGGTATTCACAATTATGCCCTCGGCTAAACCATATCGCTTTAAACTCTCAATGAATGCTTTGTTTGACCGGTCTTGAACCGGGTTTGGTAGATCTCTACCGTGAACTGGTACACAACCAGGTAATTGTATCGGTTCAGGTAGGTCTCCGTACTCGCCCGTAACTGTCTCATCGATCTTCGGCAAATGAAGGCAAAACAGCAATGTCATGGCTGATGAAGGGAAGAACAAGTACGGCAAGACGCCGAACTCCCTGGCTACATTGATGGCGTCGATGCCGAATGGATCGACGATGAGAGAAACCAACCGGGTACTTGTGGATAATGAAGCTAAAGTGTGTTTAACAGAGGGAAGAGAGAGAGTGACTGTGAGGGAGATTTGGGAAGCAACACTGAGGGGGTCATTAGGTAGTTGAACAGGTGGGAGGAAGATGTGGTGGATGGTTTTGGGGAGTTGTTGGAGGACTGTTTTTTGGGCTGTGGTGGGTGGTGCGGCGGAGGGGATGAGGATGGTGGCGGAGAAGTGGTGGTGGTGGACGAGTTGCTTGGCAAATTCAATGCAAGGGATGAGATGACCCATACCTGGACTTGGTAGAAGAGCTACATGGGGTGTTTGATCCATGATATACAAGTGTTGAGAAATTTGAGTTTGTGTGTTGTGGTTGTGTGGTTTTATTTTTTGGTACTGTATAGGATGAATTGGTCGGTTTCTATTTATAGAAGAAAGAAGGAAAATTACATGCAAGTGTGAAAAGAAAAAAAAAGGGGTATCAATGCGTGAAAATTACACCTCATTACAGATATACTTACACCCCTATATTAGTTTGAAGGGAAATTACATGGAAATTACATGCAAGTGTGAAAAGGAAAAAAAAAAAAAGTATCAATGCATGAAAAGTCTGGGAACCAGAGGGATGGTTGGGCCCATTGAGGTAGGCACAAACGTAGACCTCCTAAGACAGTAGAACTTATAAAAGTCCGGGAACGAGACTTGTCAACCCAGATTTTTTTAAGGAGTAATAATACAAATTCATTTTTATTAATTCAAAAATTTAAATTTTCATCACATTTTACATGGATTCTGAATCTCACGTTATATAAATTAATTTTTATCATATAATTACTCATTTAGAAAATTCTGAGTGCATAAATTTGGATTATCAAACTTTCTCCTTTTTAAATAGTTATAGGGTAAAAATTAAAATTTTATAATATGTAGTTTGTATGTAAAATAAATTTTAATCACAAAATAATAATTTTTTGTAATTTCTAAGTTGATAAGTTTGGATTAATTGTATTAATGAAAACAATATAATGAATCACAATCATTAAGAAAATAATATTTTTATAAATCCACTAAATTTTGATGAGAATTATAATACACAACCTTATATGCCCAAAATTTGAATTATCAATTTATTGTTCAAATTCATTTTATGAGTATATACAATAATACAATGGACTTTTCTTAAGTGTGCAATTGCACACCATGTGCCACTGACACAAAAAGTGTAAGTGTAAGGTGTAAGTATAAGTATAAGGTGTAAGTGTAAGGTGTAAGGTGTAAGTGGGTTGCATATGGTGTGCAACCTCAAAAAATGTGTAAGTGTAAGGTTTAATTTTTCACAAAAGGTGTAAGTGTAAGGTGTAAGTGTAAGGTATAAGGTGTAAGGTGTAAGTTGCACACCATAACCAAACCCTAATACAATACACAATTTGTAACGCCCTCAAAATAAACCTATAATATATAACAGTAGCATGCATTGACAAAAGAAAACCAATTATTATCTCATTCATCAGAGTATCATTATTGAAGGTTATCACATGTAACATCAAAATAAATGCCCTATGGGCTTACATCTTTCCAAGCTTAACACTTGGGTACAAAAATGTGAGTACTAACTCAACTACAAATTCAGCCCTTGACTTGAGTTTACATGTAATATCAAATAAACTGAAATAACAACTAATCTAAACAGAGTCTTCAACTCTAAATCCTTCCAAGCTAATTCCTTGGAGGTAGCGCATCACCTGGACCTGAAAATGATGTTCCCGTATAGGGTGAGCCACAGCCCAGTAAAAATATACTAAACCAAATATAAGTATTGAATAAAGCAATAGCATTCAATAGATGGACTACACAAAATATCAGTTTCATCATCATACAGTTTCATGACATTAATGTCCATGACACGTTTCACTTTCTATTATTTATTCAACTTTCCATTTACACAAATATGGCTCAGAACCTGGCCAAATAACTCAACAGAGATTACATCTCTTATTAACAATATTTCCAATTCAATGGGGATAACAAATTAAGTTAAACATTTCTTATATCATAATGGATACACATGTTGGTGTTGTATCAACCTCAACCAAAATTCACTTACATACTTCCCAATTGATACACATTTTAGTGATGTATTAATAACATGTAAAAACACTTCTATAAATCAATAAGCACACATATTAGTGGTGCTAATGGAGTCCATCCCCTATATCTTCCCAAACAATATTCGGTTTAGGAGTCCATCCCTTATCTCATCCCAAACTATGGAGTACATCTCCTATCTCCTCCCAACAATATGCATATACAATGTATTAAACACTTGCCATATACAATACTCAATCAATACACGTATTTTCTGTATTAATTCAACAGTCAAAATCAATGACTTAACTAATGTGATTAGTTTCAGTTTTCCCTAATCCACATGTAATGTCTACAACAATCACGACTATCCTCCACTGATAGTCCAAAACAATTATCTCTAAACAGGAAATAAATGTTACAACAAATATAAACTCAACAATTTCATGAGTGTGTTATTAAACTATCCAACTACACCATTTAAGCTTATAATTTCCCAATTCCATGAATTCAACTAAATTCCCCAATTTTCCTTAAATAAATTATACAAATTAATTTATTACAATAACTAGGGTTTTTCCCAAAATTACCAAACAACCCCAACATATCAAAATACCAAAACTTAGAACAACACCTATAATATGGAGTAGGAAATCCCTACCTCGAAGTGAAGAACACGAATGGAGAAGATGATCAAAATGCAAAGTGCTCCAAACCGTCAAACATTCAGATAAAAATGAAGCCCTCAACCCCCTTTATCTTTTTAATAAACAGCCTAGGGTAGAATCACCCTAAAAGTAGATGAAACCTAAGGTGAATGGAGGGAGAGAGAAGTCGGACCTAGGGTTTTGGAATAAAAAAGAGGATGAAAAAGTGTTTTAAAACCCGCTGCTGCCTATTTAAACTCGACAGGCTCGCTCGAGCAAATGATTGGTCGCTCGAGCGACCAGACACAAGAATGACTCGCTCGAGCGAATAAAGTCTCGCTCGAGCCAAGAATGCAATGCTTCAGGTCTACAACCCAGAAGCACGCTCGAGCGACAGAATGCTCGCTCGAGCGAAGAACTCGAAAACATACACCTCGCTCGCTCGAACAAAGAAACACAGCTCTCAGGTCTATACTAGACGCAATCGCTCGCTCGAGCGAAGAGACCCTGGCTCGAGCCACCAGACACAAAATTCTACTCTCGCTCAAGCGACCAAACCCTCGATCGAGCGAAGGACCAAAAACAAAAGCTCGCTCGAGCGACACCTCCTCGATCGAGCGAAGGTCCAAAATTCTACATAGCAACACTTGGTTTCCAAACTCAACCAACCTGTAACAAACCTGTCCAACACGTCCTATAACTCAAAAAAGAAGATAAAGGACAACAACAACAATTATGCAATGATAGGATCCACAGAACCTAAGTCCGGATACAACAACCAAATGGGAAAAGACCGGGGTCGCTATACAATTATTATAAACATACATTTAATTTTAGAAATAAGGACATTTGAAGAAGAAAAAAAGAAAAAGTAATGGAGAGAAAATAGCAGGGAGGAGTGAAGTTTCGAGGATCAGCAAGCAGAGATAAAGGAGGCTGGATTCCAGTTTTTCATCAGAAGCACAAGAGGAGTAGGGGCTATTTGAGTTTACAAACAATCTTTGTGGATAATCTGCCAGAGTCCATGGATCCGAAAGGGCTATATACCTTATTCACAAAGTTTGGTGTGGTCAAAGATGTGGTTATTCCATCCAAAAGAAGAAAAGCAACAAGATCCAGGTTTGGGTTCGCTCGTTATGACTGTCCAATTGCAGCAAAGGTTGCTATCCAGAAGGCAAATAGAGTTTGGTGCAGAAACAGATCCCTTGTAGTGAAGACTGCTAAGTTCGGAAGAAAGAAGAGTGGTGCAATTCAAAATACAAATAACCAAAAGTTACAAGTAAAAGGTAATGATAAGGGCAGGGACTGGGTGAATCCTTTGCAGAAGTGGTGAGAGGTGGACAGCAACTTAGAGACCCTATCAAAGTAGTCATAGTTGAGGAATATGGTAATGGTTGGCTTCACCAAAGTGTTATAGTTACTCTTAAGAAACACTGCCATTTTTCAGACTTTAAAAAAGAGTGTGTTAAAAGAGATCTGCAGAATGTACAAGTTCGAGAAGGTGGAGGCAGAGTAGTAATTCTGTCTTTCGAATCAATTGAGGCATTAAGGAATCGGAGGGAGGTACTTGGGGATTGGACTGACGAATGGTGTGATGCGATGGTAGAATGGAGAAATGGACTAGTTTTAGATCAAGAGAGAGAGGTATGGCTTCAATGTTATGGCATACCTCTTAATCTTTGGAATATCACAAACTTTAGAAAAATTGGGAAAGTATGGGGAGAAGTGTTAGAGGTTGAAGTGAACACCATGTCTATGTCAACCTTGGCTTGTGGTAAACTAAGAATATTGACGAAGAATATGGAGTTAATTAATTCGAGTATCAAGTTGATGAATAAAGCTACTGTAAGCATAATTAGGGTGATTGAAGAGCTTTGTTCATGCCATGAACAGCATAAGGAGGATAACTCATCAAATTACCAGTTCAGTGTAGCAGAGAAGGAAGATGGGAAGGGTGAAGAAGATGATGAAGTGAATAAATCAGAGGTTGAAGTGGCAGGTAATGAGGATGTGGCTTATGATCAATGGGCTGGAAACAACATGGCTCGGGAGGGCAATAGCAGCAATTTAACTGCTATATCAGTAGTAAATGACACATGCACTATTGCGAAAGAACCAAGAAAAGCTGGTGCTGGTGCGGGAAATGAAGAAGGCGTGCCCAAGGTAATAATTCAGAGCACTACAAGGGGAAGTCCAAGGGATACAGAGTGTGATCCAGTCGTGGGCTTTATGAAAAGTATAAGCAGTCATGATGTTCTTGGGCCTAGTTTTAATCTTAATGTGGTGTTGGACCAAGTCCAGTCCAAAGGATTACTTGTGGGGCTGAATCAAGGTAGGCTTGACTGGTATGGAAAGGATGTCCAAAATACTAACTACCAAACAGTAGCTCAGCCATCTTTAGAAATAGTCTCAGGTTCTATGGAAACTTCTGGGCAACCAAATCAAAAAAGGATAGAGTCAAAGCAAAAAAGGGTGATCTCTAACTATGTTTGGATTGAGTGATTTGGAGAGAAAAGAAAAGAAATAGAGTGATATGTATTTCTCTTATTTGTTTGGATAACCTAAGTAGAGAGAAATGTGAAGAAATAGAGAAAAATGGAGACAAACTCATTTATCTTATAAGCCCCATTTTCAATCTTCCCAAAAGTGGAGAGATTGAGAGAGAAAAGAAACCACTATTTTCATAATACCAATTTTGTCCCTATAAAAATAAAAGAAATAAAATGATTGAAAATATAAAAAGGTTATTTTGGTAATATAACATAAAATAATTTCTTTTCTTTTCTCTTAATGAAACCTAACCAAACAAGAATGAGAGAAATCACAATCATTTCTTTTCTTTTATTTCTTCCTTATCCAAACAAAAAGGAAAGAAATCACAATCATTTCTTTTCTTTTCTTTTCTCTTATTACTCAAGTAATCATTTCTTTTCTTTTCTCTCTTAGGTTCCCAAACATAGTTAGAGAAGGGTGAAAGAAGGGTGAAGATAATCTGAGTAGCATGGCGAAAAGGACAAGAAGATTGGGGCAGAACAAAGTGTGGTCAAAGCATGGATTGAACAGATGAGCTAGTTTTAAGGCTGCTGCTGAGGCTATTTCATCATATTTATCTCAAAATAGGAAGGATAGCAGGAGTAATTATCTAAGAAACGAAGCAATAACTACAATACAGATTTGGAAAACTCTGGGGGTTGATTTCAAAGGTAAGGAAAAGGAGGTGATTGAAAAAATTATCACAATGGAACATAATGACTTGGCCCAGGTTTCAAAGAGGAAGGAAGGAGTGGGTGATTGAAGAAGCATCTTAGGAGAAAAAGGGGTTCTAATAATTTTAATGAAAATAGTGTCTTGGAATATTAGAGGGTTGGGAAGGTTGGAGAAGGGAAGGAAAGTAAAAGAGTTATTAAGGCAGAAAAATGTAGACGTGGTCCTATTTCAAGAAACAAAAAGATATGAGATTTCAGAGTAGTTTGTCAAAACTCTTTGGCCTGAAGATTTGGTTGAATTTATGGAAGTGGGAACTGATGGCAGTGCTGGAGGAATGCTATGTGTGTGGAAACCTGAGGTTTTTGAGTTGAGTGAGTGCTGCAGTAACAGGAATTACATCATCCTATCAGGTAAAATTCATCATGTAATTGATTGTGTGATAATAAATGTTTATGCTCCTAATGATAGAATTATGAGAAGGAAACTTTGGGAAACTTTGGGCAATCTTCAACCTAAGTTTCCTAAACCTTGGTGTATTGGGCGAGATTTTAATGAAGTTAGAACAGTGGCTGAAAGGAAAGGGTGTCTTAGAAGAGATAGGGGGATGATAGAGTTTGATGAATTTATTAATAATTAGGAATTAATAGATGTTTCAATGATTGGGAGAAAGTATACATGGTGCAATTCTCAAGAAGGTGAGAGGTGGAGTAGACTGGACAGATTCTTAGTCAATCCAGAATGGTTAGAATGGTTTAGCTTTAAATTCTGGGGTTTGTCAAGGTTAGTGTCAGACCATTGCCCAATAATCTTAATGGAAGATGATAGAGATTGGGGTCTGAAGCCATTTAGGTTCCTAAATGCTTGGGTCCTTAATCCCATTTTCATGAGCAAGGTAAAATTAGTATGGGAGAACACTCATGCGGATGGATGGGCTGGATATAGGTTAAAGATTAAATTGAAGTCCTTGAAAGAAGCATTGAAAGTTTGGAACAAGGATGTGTTTGGGAATGTTGAATGCAAACTCAAAGAAGCTGAGGATGCATTGCATAAATTGGACTTGGCTACTGAGGTTAGACCCTTGCAAGATCATGAAGTATTAAGTAGAAGAGAGATCAAAGGAGAGATATGGAAGCTGAAAAAAATGAATGATTGGGTATGGATGTAGAAATCAAGGGTAACTTGGGCTCTAAAAGGTGACAGGAATACTAGGTATTTCTATGTTATGGCTACACAGCATCAGAGTAGGAACCTACTGGACTCCATCACAATCAAAGGTAACATCTTTAACAAACCAAAAGATGTGAAAAAAGAAATGGCAAGGTATTTTGGTAAGGCATTTGCTGAGAGCTGGCTGATTAAACCTCAGATAGGTGGTGATTTTAAAACCATTGCACCCTCTCAGGTTGAATTGTTTGTACAGGATTTTTCTAAATCAGAATTACATGATACAATCAGAGAGTGTGATGGGGATAAAGCGTCAGGGTCAGATGAATTTAATTTGATTTGTATTCAAAAGGGATGGAGGTTCATGAAAGATGATATATTGAAGTTTATGGCTGAGTTCCATGAGCATGGTAGGTTGGTGAAGGGACTGAACTACTCTTTTGTAACATTAATTCCTAAGAAGGAAAATCCAACTAGTATCCAAGACTTTGGACCTATAAGTCTCATTAACTCCATTTATAAGATCCTCTCAAAGATCCTAGCCTGCAGATTAAAGAAGGTGCTTCCTAGTATCATTAGCCCAACCTAATCTGCATTTTTGAGTGGAAGGAATATAGTTGATGGGATATTAGTTGCAAATGAGGTGGTCGATTGGTGGAAAAGATCCAATAGAAGTGGGTTAATACTCAAACTCGATTTTGAAAAGGCCTATGACATAGTAAATTGGGGATACTTGTTTGATATGTTAAGGAAATTTGGGTTTGAGACAAAATGGGTGGAATGGATGAGGACTTTCTTAATGACAGCTAAAATTTCAAGCCTTGTTAATGGTTCCCCATCTAAGGAAGTGGTTCCCTAAAAGGGCTTGGGGCAAGGGTATCCAATCTCACCATTTTTGTTCAACATAGCAGTTGAAGGTCTTAACATATTATTATCAAGAGCCAAAGAACTAGGTCTGTTAAGAGGGGTTAATATTGGTTCTGAAGGATTGAATGTATCTCATTTACAGTATGTTGATGATACAATCTTATTTTGTGAGGCTGATTGGGTGGAGGTTACAAATGTTAAGAGGATTCTAAGGTGCTTTGAAGCTGTGTCTGGACTCAAAATTAACTATCACAAAAGTGTTGTTAGTGGAGTGGGAATTGAAGAGGATACTATAGCTAAATTTGCTGCAAGAGTAAATTGCTCAAGCCAAAAGCTCCCCTTCAAGTACTTAGGTTTGCCTTCAGAGGTTAATCTTAGAAGAAAGCAAACTTGGAAACCTATGGTGGATAAGTTTAAAAATAAATTAGCCAGATGGAAAAGAAGAATGCTATCATTTGCTGGTAGGGTGACATTAATTAAATCAGTGTTATCCAACCTTCCAGTCTACTATATGTCCTTATTTAGAATGCCTCAAGGAATTGTTAAGGAGTTAAATAAAATCCAATCAACATTTCTGTGGGGTGGAACTGATCTGAAGAGAAGGATACATTTAGTGAAATGGAAGGATGCTTCAGTAAGCAAGAATCTTGGAGGTCTGGGGATAAGGAATACTAAAACAGTGAATGAAAGTTTATTAGCCAAATGGTGGTGGAGGTTTGGGTCCGAAGATTCTGCTTTGTGGAAATCATTGATTTGCTGCAAGTATGAAACTGCTAGTAGAAAATGGTTTCCTTTCCTCATGACTGCTAATTCTTGCTCTAGGATTTAGAGTGATATTTTACCAGTGGCCGAATCTAATCCTAGGCTTTTTAATTTTTATCAGGAAAATGAAATCAAAGTTGGGAATGGGTCTAGGATTCTGTTTTGGGAGGATGCTTGGAAGGGTGGCTGTTGTCTTCAAGTCAAGTATCCGAGATTGTTCAGTATTTCTATTGATAAAGGGGTCACATTGAAAGAAATGGTGGACAAAAAAGCCAGCTACGATGATTGGTTTTTCAGGTTTCGAAGAAATTTAAGGGCATGGGAAGAGGAGGAATTGAGAATTTTGAAGGAGGATTTAGGCAATGGTCCAGTTCTCTGTTTGGATACTTAGGACAAGCTCAGATGAAAGGATGGAAGTTCAGGTTGTTTCAATGTAAAAGCAGCATATAATTGGTGTGAGATGAGTTATGGTCCTATAAAAAGCTTATGTGGTGTAATCTGGAACAATACTGCTTCTCCAAAATCTCAGTTCTTTGCTTGGTTGGTATGGAAAGGAAGACTAAATACAACTGATTTTTTGAAAAAGATTGGGGTTGTTGATGCCAATGTGGATTCAAGCTGTGTTCTATGTAGATCAGGGGTGGAATCTTTAAACCACATAATGCTACATTGTCCCTTTGTCTGGAAAATCTGGTCTAATATCATCAAATGGTGGCACTGAGTAATTCCTGGTACAGCAGAATGCTTGTTTTAGTGGTGGTCTGGATGGAAGTTTAAAAAATGAGAAATGCAGATGTGGAAAGTAATTCCATTAGCAGTGTTTTGGTCGGTGTGGAAGCACATAAATGATGTTATTTTCAATTTGGTACAACCTGATATGGAAGAGCTATGTGATCTTATTAAGGTTCGAGTAGCCATGTGGATGAAAACAAAGTTGGTGGGAAGAGATTACTCCATTAATCAGTTTGTTTCGAATTTGCAACAGATCAGATTATGCATTAAGTGAATGGACTTTCGTGGATTTGGCTCTGTTATCATCATGATGCTGGTTTGGATTGTGTGCTATATTGGTTTGTCTGGGTTACACTACAGGAAATTAGGCTTTTAGTGGCGTTTAAAAAACGCCACTATAGGTAACAAAAACGTCGCTAAGTCTTTTTGCGACGTTTAGTACCAAACGTCGACAATGCGGCCGTCGCTATAGCTTTACGGCGTTTGGAAGGCGTCGCTGTATTAGTATAGGCGGCGTTTTTAAAAACGCCGCCAAATGTCCTACCCTAACGGTACTGTGACGTCACTATGGTTTTAACGACGTTTTTAAAACGCCGTCATAGGTTTTTAAAATTTTAAAAATTCCAACCATTATAGTGGCATTTTAGAAATGCCGTCTTATCTTTTCTTTCTTTTTTTTTTCCTTTTTTTTTTGAAATTGTGCTAATTTTATGTGATTCAACTAAAAGAAAACCTGTAATAAAACTAAAGAGCACTAATATAAAAAAATAACTCCCATTCAAATAGCAAATATAACATTAATTCACTTTCCCATTCAATTTAATATCCAATCACCATTGCCCACAAAATAACATATCCAAAAATTGAATTCACAATTCTCAATCAAAAAATTGCTACCTTATATACGAAACCACAAAATAACATTACCCTCTTCTCTCTCTCACCACTCCCTCATTTAACACAAAAAATAAAAAGAAAGTGAACCAAACACCCAACCCCCCAGTCAAATCAAAGGAAAAAAAGAAAAAAGAAGAGAAATAAAAATCCAAAGGATTTTAACACAAAAAATAAGAAGAAAGTGAACCAAAACATCTAACCCCCATCCATCCTTCACCGTTATTCTAAATCGCTCTCCATGCTATTTCCCATGACCTTCAATCCTCTCGAATTCGTCCCTAGACACACATGGGGGACAAGAAGTAAACATTTGTAGAAATTTATATTAACCACTTTTTACCTGGATAAAACTTCGTTTGTATGCACTTACTACACAGGGTACGTACAGAGAGCTGCACATAAATATTATTTTAACAGTACATGATTTACATCTCTGTACAACAACCATTGTCTCTATTTATTTGTCGTTTCCATCCCCAAGCTTTCATTCATAACATTGCAACAACAAAAAAATGGATCCTCCACAAACCGCCTAAATTATAAACGAGTCAGCTTATAAAATGGTGCAGCTCCCTTGTTCTCTGTAAAATAATGTTCACCATCAAAAAATATGAACACAGAATCATACAGTGTTCAACACATATTTATAGTATGAAGTGAAACCTACTTCCTTAGGTCTTCGTATCGACTTAATGCTTCCTCAAATTTAAGCCAAAGAGGACCTGTCTCCTGAAGGTTTACGTTCTTTGGCCCTGCAAGATAAGCCTGAACAACAAACTGTGGGGACCTTTCCCTGGTTTAGCACCAGATGATAATCATTAAGTCAGTCAAAATATATTCAATCAAAAACACTTGACAAGTCATAGATGGATGGTTTTTGGTAGCAAACAAACTTACTCCTTTCATATTGTGATAACCAAGCCAAATAGGCAGCGCCGAAGTACAAGGAAACAAAAGGCTTTGTTAGATCATCAACGGACTCTACTATGTAAGCCTTGTAGCCCAAGTCCCTACACATCAGAAGCAAACATTCAAGCAAATTTCAGCCTTGGAATAAGCATATTCTGCTTTAGTTTCACTAAAAATGTATAATATCTTTCTAACAATTTGTTCAACAAGAAGCATGTGGAGGTTAAAAAATTTAGTGATTTCTAATTTTAATCAACATCAATTTGGTTATGCTCCATTTAATGTGATAACTTAATTTCCAATTCTAAGGCAATTGGATCAATTCAGTTCATTCTAATGAGGTATCCCGATATCTGTAACGAGCCAAAATGACAAAGCTGCTAATAAACACTATATTAAAGAGCATGAGATGTTGAACTTTTTTTATTTTATTCTATAGTGTAAGATGCCAAAGAGCTTTGGTGGTTAAACAGGAGATGATAGAGGCCCCCTTGCTTGGGTTCAAGTCCCCATCTTCACATACACTATGACTGTTTATCCACACCCACATTACAATGTTCTAAAACAAACATTCAGTTTGAGCCTTGGAATTTACATACTTGTAAAGCCAGCAAGCTGTGGGGTAGTCAATTCCCATTATTCCTGAACGAGGTCCAACCCCATTCACGAAATGCATGCTAACAATCTCAGCAAGAGCACACAAAACCGTCTGCACACCAGTGAATTTTAGGAAGGAAATCAAAAACAAAAAACAAAGACAATAACAAGTAGATGAGTCGAGAAAGATAAGATCGAGAATAGAAACGTCAAGTAACTAGGATCAAATAAAATAAGCATTAGTAGCATAATGGGATTGTGGATCGATTCATAGGATCACATGATCATACTTTTCAAAGTGTTTTTGTGATTTTCTACGTATCTTTCCAAAACGTCACACCTTCTACCTCAAATAACAATAATAAATAAAGCTTGTAACTTATAAACATTGTGAATCAATCAACTAAGATTTGGTTTCATTTAGATTTTGCAAAAAAATCCTACAAAGTTGAGGAGGTGACCGTCAAGGACAATGTTGCATTGAGTGCTCCGATGAGGTGTCTCCTATTTTGAAATGTATGCTTTTAATCTTTTTCAAATTTGCTTTTTATTTTTATTTGAATTTTTTGGTTATTTGACTCTAGATGTTTCATAGCAGTTGAATTCACCTCTATATTTATCAACCCAAGCTTTTAAATCTCACCAAGTAAGCATCTAACAAAAAGAAGAGAAAGCAAATAAACTTTAATTAAAGGAAACACAATGATATGAATTGGTTGTAATTCTAAATTTAAATATGGATTAGTTAGTGAATACACCCATGTAGAAATAGATGAATGTAAGAAAGTATGTAACAATTTCAGAAGGATTTGCATTAAATAGTAGACGGGATAAAAAAAATGGGAAAAAAAATTATAAGAGGTGGCTTCAATGGCCACATCTTATGGAGGAGCAGAAATGTTGAAAAGAGCTATGAACATTTCAACATTTACAATTTCAGAAGATAGTGGGCCATCATCTACAATTTTTTTTGTGGTGGAATAAAGAGCTTTAAAAAGTAATTAATATAACATAATGTTGGATAGCTTGATATACATTGTTGGGCTCATTTCCTAACAACTTAAGATTTTGGGACTAGTGGTGACTTAACAATGAGTTTGCCACAAAGGATAATAGTTCCCTAAACAGCATGGTTTGACTAGTCGGCCCTTTGAATGTATGGTGAAACTATGACCAAGAATAAACACCTCAAAGTTTTTAAATTTCTTAGGATGGAAAAGAATAAATCAGCCACATAATGGCATCTTTTTTACAACCATGTAGAGTACTTACTGGTTTTACTCCTCTTGTACTAAAGTGTTTTGACAGTATAATTTCTGCAATTGCCTGCAAGAAAAAGGCAGCATGTTAGAAAAAGAGAGTCAAAGCCACTCAGTTAAATTCACTCATCTCAATTGCAGGAATTAGTCTATCCCTCCTTCAGTCCTGGAACAACATTAGTCCAAATGATCTAAAATTTTTACTGTTATGACCTTGTGTTTTTCGTACATTTTGTACAAGGGGTATGTATGCCCCTCTTGATTCTTTGTACTTGACTTCTATTCTTTCATATATTTTTATGGAAAATCTCACCTAGCAAAAAAAGAAAAAACAAGTTAAAGCTTCCCAAATGACTCAAGGAGGGCCAGAAAGAATGTGGGAGGTGATTGTGATTTCTTGAGATAATGTATTCAGATTCTCACAACCATCAAAAGCCAATTGATGGAAAATGAAAATTACTTTCCACAGTTTGCATGTTGTTACCAATAGAGCTCCAGCATGTTTTGATTAACTTGATTATGGAAGTTAGCTTATCCATATACCACCTTTTGTGTTTAAATTAAGTTCAAAACCTGCCCTAATTCAGTAGCTGATGGTAACTATTCAAAGATTGGGTGAAGTTTGTCAACTGGTGATGGAAAATAAATTATTCTTTCTTGGTTGTCTTATAGATAACCAATGAAGCGGAAAATGGTGACCAGTAACAAAGAAGATGAAGGGGGAGGGGGTAGCAGGAGAACATAGCAACAGAGGAAGCATTCAAAATATCCAGTTATGATAAATACATGCAAGAAAATAAATATTTTGCAGATCCATATTATTTAATCTTACCCTTAACTCTACCCGAGAAAGATAAGGTCTATTCTCGGCATCATGAGAAAATCGCACTTTTCCTTGTTTCTCCCCAGATTTGCTCCACTCTTTACTAATAATAGGATGATTCCACATATTTTCCATTCCTTCTGGATCCTTGATATAATCATGTAAACCCCTTTGTCAATCCAATGTAGCATCCCAATTTTGACAATATGTTCATTACGGCTAGAAAATGGAAAAAAGTATAAAATAAAGTAAGCATGCAAGACCTAAGATCAGAACAACTGTCCATTTAAGAAAATGCATCATCATGTAAACCGACAAACAGGAAAACGAAGATACCATGATCACTGAGGAATGAAAAAAGAAGAGAAAAATGCAATTTGAAACATACTTCCATCTCCATCAAACCTATTGTTCTCGATGTGAAATTCTCTAGATTTCAAAAATTCAAGTAAAATGCAGAGGGAAAAAAAAAAAATCACAAGTAAAACTTGACAACCAAAAAAAAAATCAAGTGATTGCTTTGATCATAACAAAATAACACATATTTTATACATCATATAATTCATAAATAGACAAATTAAATTGTATGTATATATGCAGATCTTAAAAGCAAAGAAAGAAAAAAAATCAAATAGAGACAAACTGAAGTGAATCACCGATCATCACCTAATAGTGATTTGAGCAGAACAATAAGCAAAACTAGAAACGAAGAAGATAATGATTTAAGCAAAAAGTGGAAACAGGGGATAGAAGAAGAGATTCACGGAGCTGAAGAAACATCTAAGAAAGAAACATCTAAGAAGACGAAGAGTTCCAAACAGAGTACAGAAGAAATATCTAACCTCTGATCAAAGAAGACGAAGATCACGGATCTTCCAAATCACGGTGCTCAAAATCGAACTTCGAAATCGCAATCGCTCTGTGCTCAAGAAGAAGAATCACTGAGCTGAAGAAAAATCACCGAATTAAGAGAGAGAACTTCATATTGATTCGATCCTCTGAGAGAAAGAGAGTGAGGGAGAGATTCTAACTTCATATGTAGACGGCGGTGCTCAAAATAGGTTTTCAAAATAAAGGTTTGGAGAGACGGGGTAGGGTTTGAGGGGAGAGAGGATTTGGAGGCGCTTTTCAAACGTCTCCTAGTCACCAAACGGTACTGTTTTACTTAATAACAATTGCGACGTTTACAAAACACCGTTAATTTTTTAAAAAAGTGACGTTTACCAAAACGTCGTTAATTAAACGCCGTTAAATCCCCAAATTCCTGTAGTGTTAGGCCTTGTTTGTCTTCAGCATTTGTGATTCCTGCTGACTTGTATGGGTGGATGGATTATTGTGTTTGCTGGAATGGGTGCGAAGTCGTGCATTTGTGATTCTTTTGATCTGTGCATCTGAGTTTTGCATCTGTAAGCACTGCTCCTTTGTCTTGCCTCTGTTGTGGTTGCTGCTGTGCTTCTGTTGTAGCTAAGTTTGCTGATGCTGATTCTGCTGGGACTATTTTGTTGTCTCTGCTGGTGTTGTATTTGCAGTGATCCGGGCTGTTGTGGGTTTAGCTTCTTGTTGTTTTTTGATGCTGTTTGGTGGGTTGAGGCAGCTGCTGCAGTGCTCTCTTGGTTTTGGACTGATGCTAGTTGCTACTGAGTGGTGGGAGGCTGCAATGCTACTTTGGGGGTGTTTTGTTGGGTGGAGTTCACAGCTGATTGGGGAACTATACGTCGAGTTTGGCCTCTTGGGTCAAGAAAACTGATTTAAGGAAATCGAGAGCTTCTACCAACAATACTATGAACACTACATCTGAGCACTGGTCAAGGGGGAAGAAGCAGATATAGCCCAACTCGGCAAATGATTTTATGTATCACTTGTAGCAAGTAGATTTTGCATAAAGGGCTGAATTGTGTGGGGTAAGGCTGATGCTGGGGTGGATTTTCTTAGCAATTGGGGGATCAGTTTCTGGGGGTTTTTCTCTTTTTTTTTTTTTTCCTTATTGGGCATGGTCTCTCACCATCCCTTTGTGGTTGAGCCTGCAGATGATTGAGCTCTCTACTCGGTGCCAACCTAGTTAGGATTGGGTTAGTTAGCTATGATGCATTTTTGCTCTTCCACTCCTTTATTGATGTTCATCTCATATGTGTCTGTATGCTTTCGTCATCAATAAAGTTCTTTTTTGCTGATCAAAAAAAAAAAAAATAATAATAATAATAATACAATACAATACACAATTAAGGAAAATTTTGGTGTCCCTAACTTATCCACCCAAATTTTTTTGAGTGGATAGTTGTATGATGAAAATTAAATTTATATAATATGTGGTCTATGTGTAAAATAAATCTAGATCACAAAATGATAATTTTGAATAATTTCTAATTAAATTTGAATTTTTTTATATTATTATATAATAAATCTCAATCACAATTTTTTTTTTTCTGGGCAAGTTTCTTGACCCAATATTTTGCGTCCCCAAAGTTTTCGTTTTAATATTGGATCACAAATCATTGAGAATAACTATCAACAATACTAAAAAGAAAGAAAAGGCATTTGGAATGCAATACTATTTGCAACTTTGTAGTCTTTTTGTTTTAATATTGGATCACAAATCATTGAGAATAAATATCAACAATGGCAGAATGAAAGAACAAGCCATTTGGAAACAATACTATTTGCAACTTTGTAGTCAATCTAGATGTCTAGAAATCTACTTCATTTTTATTTTATTTTATTTTATTTTATTTTATTTTTTTTCAACCCAATTGGGTTTCCATCCTTGATCTTATCAAGAAGAAAGTGGCATTTGGGATCAAGGCCAAAACAAATTTCAAGGAGTATTCTATAACTGATTTTATTTTCCATCTGCACCAAATTAAACCCTCGTTTGGCATAGGTTAAAATGAGTTTTGGGGCCTAAAATAGCTATAAACAAATAAAATAAATTAAAAAGTCAATAAAATAAAATGTCACATCTAAATCATAATCATTTCATTTTTTCTCTCACAAAAGTCAAAAAGCCAAAAAGTCCAATCAAAATGAGACTTTTTAGCCCCAGGTTAAAATAGTCAAAGAGCCAAAAAATCAAAAAGTCAACCTACATTCCAAACAAAGCCTAAATTGGGTGCTTCGTAACAGATTCTTTTATGATTTCTTGGGTGTTACCAACGAGATCTCGGCTTGTGGCTTTAATATCAGATTTGTATTGTGTTGGGGTGTAGACATCCTATTTTTGACCACCCTTAAGACTTGGGTGCTTTATTCTGAACACCCGATGATGAAAGTTACATTGTGCGACCTTTTGAATTCTCAGTGAAGAAATTTGGATTCAAGCTCTAATCCTGAACCTTGTACCCCATTTTGGCCGAACTATTTTAGACCTTAAAACCCTCATTTCAAAATATTTTTTCAAATGTTTTTACAATGTTCTGAGGCTCACATTTCATTTAAAATATTGCACTTTTCGGTAAACCGAGTAAGGACAAAGTGAAAATAAATGTAAGAGAGGTGAAATCTTTGAAAAATATTTAAAAACTTTTTATTTATAAGTTTGGAGTTGAAGGAAATAAGAGGGGAGAGAAGAAAACTAGTTTAGGAAAAGGTCGGGCATCAAACCGTTAAAAAAGAAATGAGCAGCTTTCACTAAATTAGGCATACCTCTTTATAAATTTAGAATTTAGATGTGAGGCCAGCACCATTAGAAAGTAGACTTCTGGGGCTTCAATTTACACTCAAGAATCACCTAAAACCGAGTCCGGGTGAGAGAGATATGCCTGTTTGAAGTTAGACCTGAAATGTAGATTTTTGGACCCAGCCAGGTCCATTTAGAATCGGCCGTGGCCCATTTAGACTTGGCTAGGTTTCAATGAAAACTTCTCCAGAGTCCCTTTTTAGGCCTGGCTTTTCATTTTGGGACTGGCCGTGTGTTTTGGGGCTCAATCGGGTCTCAATATCGCCAAACATACATGTGGCGGGAATTGGACAACTGACTTTATTTGAAAATATTTTTGACCAATCTGGCTCAAACTCTATAAATAGGACCTCCCACTTCATATTTTAAGGTTAGAAAAACCTTCCAAGAGGCTTAGGCATTGATGAGAGATTTTGAATCTTCAACCTTCATTTGTTCTTCAAATCAACCTTTACCCTCCATACACCATTAAAGCTTGGATTTGAAGCTTTCTTGTAGAGATTTCAAAACATATTTTCAGCACCTAGAGGGTTAGGAAATATTTCCCAAGGCTTTGAAGGTTTTTGAGAGTTAAGACCATCCATCTTCCTTCCAAAAGCTTCCTTGCTATACATACACAATACATACACCATTAGAGCTTGTCCTTGAAGCTTTTTGTTGAACATTCAAAGCTAATTTCAGAAACTTATGGGTGTTGAAATCAAGTTTGTCAACTAAGAGCTTTTCTCTCTTTTCAAAAGATATAATTTTGCATCTTCTTTTTTAATCTTCTTCTACTCTTTTCTTCTATTTTTCTTGTCTTTATATACCAAATTTCAGAGTTTTAAAGAGCTTAAAAACATGGTTTAAAAGTTTCAAAAGTAGAGGGGTTAGCCACCCTTCCTTAGGCTTTGTTCCATAGCTTTCTATCTACTCTTTTAACTTACTTTCTTTTGCTTTTAGTTACTATTTTTGTTTTTTTTTTTTGTTTTTTTTTTTACATTTGAGGGGTTGTTGTGGGCTATTTAATTTATTTAAATAGTTTATGCTTTGAATATTATACTTGTTGTGTTGTAAGTCCTCATGGCTTCGATTGTTTAGACCTTAGACACTGAGTCATTCGAGTTGATGGCTTTCTTTACTTAGTTTTCATGTCAAGAGTCCCATTCTAATAATCAATCTAGCATTCATTTCTACAACCTCCCTCTTTTTTCTTCTTTTCTTCTTCTTTCGTTTGAGAGTTATTTTAACCGATTGAGGTTATTCAAAACATGTAAAAGAGACCTATGCTTAATGGCTTAATCTCTACGGAGATTCATCGTCAACGGCATAGTCTCGCTTTCATGTTTAGAAGCGCCTCTCGTTTGACATTTGTTCTCATTTAGAGGACTTAACCATCATCTTGGACAAATGGACTAAAGAATGGAAAGGATTGAGAAAATTGGCTTAAAATAAACCAACCAACATAAAGAAAATGAGTTATATTGCTTGGGTTCGGCCGGACGTTATGTTGAGTCTGTCATGTCAAGGGTTGTCATAAGTCAATTCATGAGGTTTTGATGAACCTTGAAGGGTCTCTACTTCCTTCTTTGAGCTTACTCTATGATAGGAGAGAGGGGTGGTTGTTGTTCATTGCATTCATTGATTTTTGTCCAAAATCGCGTCCGAAAGCATCAAGCAATCAACTTGCTCATTGATGGCTTTAGAATCGACTTCGTCATTCTCTTGAGCCTCTCTATGACAGAGAAGGACCGAAGAGACAAACAGGGCTTGACGCTGCTCTGTCTGCACTGTTTTCACTTTAGAGCACAAAAACAGATTTTGACACGAAATTAAGGCACAACTGGTTACTTTTGGACCTAGCCGGGGCCTCATTAGAGGCTGGCCAGTCTCCATTGTTTGGAAAATAGAGTGTTTTGCAGAAAATATAGGGCAATGGCTGAAGGTGAAATAGAGCAATCTGGGCAGACAGAGCAGTTTCTGGATACTGCGCATGTGATCTTTGTGCATTCTTATGGTTGCAATATTCTTATTAGCATTGTTGTAATAATTCCTATAGTTGTAATTATTATAATAGCCTTGTTGCAATTATGGATGTTTATTAGAAATGCCCTCGCTGTAATAACATAGATAGCTAGTTGATAACTTAGATATCTAGTTAGTTAGTTTAGTTAATGTAATTCATTCATTCGAATTTGTAATAAAGTAGTTAGCTAGTTATTGCTTTAATTCATTCATTCATTTGAATTTGTAATACTCGGACACTCATTCGGATCTTCTTGCATGAGGACAAAACATGTAATAAGTGTGTATGTTTTCTAACCCCATGTCTTTCTCCCTTTTATTTAGCCGCTTATGATGGTAGCATAAGAACATCATGTTTACTTAGCATTTTCCATATTTGCATACACTTGTCTTGCATGTATTAAGCTCAGCTAATCATTCTAACAAGCATTGTCGTTTAAATACTTCTTTGAATACATGTTTAAAACTGCATGCTAACAAATTGATTCATATGCCATGTTAGTAGCTCAGCCTATTAATTGCATATTGCATGTGTTGCATTAAGAAAATTCCATTAGTTAGAATCATGCATATTTTCTAACTCTTTTATTTCTTTGGGCTTGCCTTGAAGTACTAGGTGAGCTCTTATTGTTTTAGCATATTGCACGAGTGTTAGTATTGCCATGTCAAGCATATTACCATGAGGCTGAGTGCTTAAATGATATATCTGTTTGAATGCCTGTGGATAAAGGCTGATTGCTTGAATTGGAATAAATTGATTAATGTACATACAAACTCACTTTTTCAACTGAAGCATATTCAAAACAATTTTCAAACAAACATGAAATCAAATGTTCCAATTTTCGCAAATTAGTCTATACCTGTGTACGTCACATAGCAAAATTAGCCTAATAACTAGAACAAGAGTATATAATGTAAATAAGAATTACATCATAATTAGTAGAGGTCGATCTTTGATCAGACAAGCGAGGGTGCTCAATTCATGACCTTCTCCTCTTGTACCTAAGTTCCCGAGTTGAGACACTTTGGTGATGACAGAGTAATGGCCTTGGGCATGAGTCTAGGGTTTTCTAAATTTTATAAAAACATTTAGGTGGCGACTCTGAAATCTGGAAAAGTAGTCCATTTTTGGCATTTGATTCAAAATATCAATTTTTCAAAAAGAATTGCTGGATTTGAACTCTTTTGATATTTTCACTATTTCACATTGCATTTGTGAAATCATAGTCAGAACCATGGGAGTATGAACTGTAGGGTTAATCGTATCCGAAAGGAGCATAAAAAGTCAAGCTACAGTTTCTAGGGACTCTGCTATGGAAATTAGAGAACTTGACTCAAACTTCATGATGTGAAATTTTATCTACACTTATATGTTCTTTGCATTGCATTTGCGTTGGTGTGCTTAAGTCACTGTGTTTTCCATCTGCTATTCCTGGACGGCTTATCAGAGGCTTGCCTAAAAAGCTTGCCAAAAGGCTGACTGGTCATGGGCTCTGCCATGTTGGAAACATAACCCTTAGATCTGGGCTACCGCTGTATCGTTTGATCCTCTTTTCACTTCTCGGTGTTAGGTGTGAAAGGGATATTACGTAGTCTTGCTAAAGTACCCTATTTTTGACCATTTGGCCTAGCTGCATATGGTAAACTCTTAGTGACTTTTCAAACATAGAACATGATGTCGTCCTATTTACTAGGCTGTTGTGATACCACTTGTTTGAATAGTAAAGTTGTAGATCCACCAGAGCTAAGACAAAGAAACCCTAACCTTTCATAAGAGTGTTTTGAATGTTTTTTGTGTAAAATATGAATTCTTCGGAAATATATGATGCAATCCTGGGAGAGTTTTAATCTTGAGGCGATTTCGTTCGGGTCATATCAAAATTAGAATTTGGGTCAAAATCCAAGGGTTTGTGTTTGATATGGGTGAATTGTCAGTAAGACTAGAACCAGGGCCAAATATTGTATCTTGTTTTGTTTTGACCAGCATACCCGGTATCTCGATCTGATAAGGCATTTGTTTTTAATACCAGGTTTGTCTGAGCTAGAGAAAGAGCAGTACCTAACTTAGCAAAGGCCAAGCCTAATCCAACCCGAAAAGCTTTAACCCATCATAATCCATCCAATCCCAGAAAGAACCCACTCAGCAAAGGTCTCGTCCATCTGATCCCCTGAAAGACCCATTCTAAAAGGCCCAATTCGGTCAAACCCATCTAGACTAATCCAATCTAGATACATCAATTGCAACGAAATCCTTGTTAGTCAGCTCTGAGCTTACACCTATCTATTTCCCCGATTGCCAACTCAGCAAACCCGTGATGGCTCAGAGTCCAGAAGAAGTTGTGGCCATGATAACGACCCTAAACCAAGGAATTGCCAGGCAGAATGAGACTATTGCTGAAATGCAACGTCCATTTGGGGCATCTACCACACATCCAATCCCGGGCCCCCAGCCAAACTTTGACCCATTTTCGCCACCTGAAGATTTGTAGGGTCCAGATCATCAAGAAGGGTTAGCTCAAGCTCGAGTTTTCAGACCCCTGGAGCAATCTAATGAGAGGCTTTTTTCCCTTGATATTAATGATCTCGACCCAAACTTGTTAAAAATTGCTAACCTTGAGAAGCAATTCAAAAAGGCATAGGGCCTTAACTCCATTCCAGACATTGAGGATAGGTACATCGACCTAGACAGATTCAAAATGCCATACATTGGCCGTTTCGATGGCTCTGGAGATCCTATGGTACATATCTGGCTTTTCTTGGACGTCCTGAAACCGATGGGTCTAACTAAGCCTCAGAAACTCTCTCTATATAGAAGAACCCTGTCGGGTATAGCAGCCACTTGGTATACCAAATTGGAGGATAAAGTGAAGCAGAACTGGAAAATTTTGGCTTAGGCATTTGTTAATCAATATTCTTACAATACCCAAATTGAAATGACCATCCAAGAGCTTGAAGCAACCCACCAGAATCCGATAGGACCTTTTATGGAATTTGTTGTAAGGTGGAGAGCAAAGGCAGCACAAATGATAGATCGACCTTCTAAGAGGGACCAAGTGCGGATAGTGGTGTAGAACCTTGAGCCTAACATGTTACAAAAGTTAATAGTTGCTCCACTGTTCACTTTCAAAGATTTGCATGAATTGGGGATTCAGATTGAGAGTGCATTTAACAAATGGATTCTTCCTAGAACAAGTGAACCAACAACGAGGGTGTTTTCCGAGAGTACCAATGCTAGCAGAACATTATTCCTAAACCCATTGAAATCAATATTGCCACCGCCAATCCCAAAATTGTCATCCCTTTTGCTAATACCAACCTACAAACAGCTAACCCAATCCGAGCGCAAGGCAGAACTTTCTCCTCCCTCCATGTGGGCATTAAAAGTCCTAATGAAAGAGGGTATCTCGAACCCCTTGATCCCTAACCTCTTCCTAACCCACTCATTGCTAAACCTAACCCCACTAAATACTATGTGTACCATCAGCAGCATGGTCACGATACCGATCGTTTCTATCGCCTTCGTCATGAAGCTCAGAATCTCATCGACAACCAGACAATAGCTCCACCTCAAGAACCCAATGTTACTACCAACCCATTTCTCATCCACGACCAAGTACTTTCTCCTCACCTTAACCTCATCCATACACTATCTCCTACCTTCGACCCCAGCATATACATCACCCCAGTTCATCTACCTAAGCCAAAGGTGTTCATTGTTGAAAGTACCAACTTGTACATGATGGATGCACCCGATTCGATTCAGGTATGCCAAGAGCGCCAGATGACTGAACTCACTACTGCTGAGATGTTGGAAATGATTATAGATCTTCAATGAACGGTGGTAGATTTAACATTTGGGGTTTCGATCCCATCCAAAAGCTCCCCAATCTTGGGGCGAGTTGCAGTTGAAAAGGGCTAACCTGAAGCTATCTCAAGTCTAGGTGATGACCGATAAATAACAAATGGGTCTCACTTTGATATAGCCACCCAATCCCTTGGCCAAGCTGAAACAAGTGGCAAGAACAAGGCTGGGACAAGTATTGATCCCTATGCACATCTTCGATGGGCTATTAAGACTTTGAAGGTCAAAGGGTTGAACAAGCGGCAAGTGCTTGAAGTTGTTGCGAAAACTGTGGATGACACTTTTGTTGCTCAGGTTGAGAGCATTTTGAATCAGAGGGTAAGCCATGAAAAGAGATACTTTACTAGAAACACCCATCTTGATTCCAGTCCCAAGCCCATGAATATCTAGCCAACAACCACTAACCCATTTGCCAATGTTTCTAAACCTGATGCTCCCTCTTCCCAAAAACGAACCTTTGCCCAACTCCATATGAGCCTGACCTGTGCATTGAAGGTACTGATGGAGAAAGGGTATCTCAAACCTCTCAATCCTCGACCTCTCCCTAATCTTGTCCCACCTAGACATGACTCCACCAAATATTGCACATTCCATCAGTAGTACGATCACCATATTGACCGTTGCTTTCGCTTTCGCCAGGAAATTCAAGACCTAATTGACAATAAGGTCATCACCCCACTTGAAAATCCCAAAGCTGTCAATAAACCTCTCCCTGACCGTAATAGATTGTCATGCCATAACATAAAACCCACCCACAGCTTGCCAACAACCAACCATTATCCTAGCCAACACATCATACCCACCAATGAGCCCAAACCCATTGTGTTCATTCCTGAAACTTCCGATTCTAATTTGACCAAAAATAACAAAATCGTTGAAGAGATGGAAAGTTTACTTAATCTTGATGAGTTCAAGCTTCATGATGTCGTGGGCTCTCTATAGATGCCAACTGTAGCTTGACTTTTCGTGCTCATTTCGGAAGATGACAAGCCCTACAGTATCGGACTCCTGCGGTTTTGAATTTGATCTCACAAGTGCAATGTGAAATAGTTAAAATCCAAAGAGTCCAAATCTGACAAATCTTGTGGAAAATCGATTTTGAATCAAAATGCCAAAAATGGACTGCTTTACCAAATACAGAGTCACCACCTAAATATTTTTGAGAAATTTAGAAAACCCATAACTTTTGCCAAAGGCCACGTGTTTGTCATCACTAAGATTGTCTCGGCTCGGGAACTTAGGTACGAGAAAGGAAGGTCATGAATTGAGCACCCTCACTCGCTGGATCAAAGATCAGCATCTACTAATCATGATATACTCTTGTTTACATCATATGCTCTTGTTTTAAATTATTCCAATTCAAGCAATTTAGCCTTCAACCATAGGCATTCAAACAGTTCATCACTTAAGCATTTAGCCTCATGGTGAACATGCTAAACATGGCAACAATCGCACTCATGCAATATGCTAAAACAAATAAAAGCTCACCTAGTACTCCAAGCCAAAAAAGATAAAAGAGTTAGAATAATGTATGATCCTAACTATGCAATATGACTAATGCAACACATGTAATATGCAATTACTAGGCTCGACTACTAATATGGCATATGAATCAATTTGATAGCATGTGGTCTAATCACTTATTCAAACAATGTATTAACTAACAATGCAAGTTAGAATGATGCGCCGAGCTCGATGCATGCAAGACAATGGATACAAGGCGTGGGAGATGCTAAACGAAACATGATGCCCTAAACTAACCATCATAAGCAGGTAAATAAAAGGGAGAAAGACATGGGGTTGGAAGACATACACATTATTACAATTGTGCCCTCGTGCATAAGGGTCTAAATAAACTATCTAAGCTAAGCTAATTAACTAGCTACTATGAAATGAATTAACTAACTGAGTTCCACTTCCTGCAGGAGGGCTCTACAGTTTGGACTCTTGTAGTTTTGAATCTAATCTCACAAGTGCAATGTGAAATTGATAAACACCAAAGAGTCCAAATCTAGCAAATCTTTTGGAAAATCGATTTTGAATCAAATTGCCAAAAATAGACTGCTTTGCCAGATACAGAGTTGCCACCTAAATATTTTATTTTGGGAAAATTTAGGAAACCTATGACTCATGCCAAAGGCCACGTGTCCATTATCACCAAGATTGTCTCGGTTTAGGAACTTAGGTCCGAAAGAGGAAGGTCATGAATTGAGCACCTCATTTGTCTGATCAAAAATCGGCCTCTACTAATCATGATATGATTTTTATCAACATTATATATTCTTATTCCGGTTTATTGGACTAGCATTACTATGTGATGCGCACAAAACAAGTATAGACTAACTTTGTAAGAATTGGAACATTTCAAGTCATGTTTGTTTTGAAAATTGTTTCGAATATGTACCACTTGAAAAAAAAGTGATCGCATATGAACATGCTTGAATTGTTCTAATTCAAGCAATAAGCCTTCATCCACAAGCATTCAAGTAGTTTAGCATTTAAGCAATTAGCCTCATGGCAAGCATGCTAAACATGGCAACAATCACATGCACATGATATGCTAAAGCGAGTAAAGGCTCACCTACTACTCCAAGCCAAAAGAAAAATGAGAGTTAGAAAAATGCATGATTCCTAACTATGCAATATGACTAATGCAACGCATACGATATGCAATCTAAACAGGCTCGGCTACTAAACATGGCATGTGAAACAATTTGATAGCATGCGATCTGAGCACGTATTCAAAGAAGTATTGAAATAACAATGTAGTTAGAATGATGAACCAAGCCTCGGTGCATGCAATTCAAGTGGATGCAAACATGAAGTATGCTAAACAAAATATGATATCCCTAGACTAACCATCATAAGCAAGTAAATACAAGAGAGAAAGACGTCGGGTTGGAAGACATACATATTATTACACTACGCTCTCACGAATGAGAGTCTGAATGAATAAACTAAGCTAATTAACTAACTAATTAAAACTCAGCTAATTATGCTAATTATTACAAAACAAATGAAATAAACTAGCTAAGCCACTTAACTAATCATTACAACGCTTGGATTAACTAACTAGTTTAACTAACTAATTAAATACAACACTTGATTAGCTACAACTAATAAATTACAACAAATATTTAATTTAAATATTTCAGCTAAACAGGCTCGATATGCGAAGAATGCCCATGCTCAGTTTCTACCCGAAAAGACCACCATTTTGCTTCCGAATTCCTCTGTTTGCACAGTTGAACACCAAAACTGTTGCTCACTCTGTTCTGCCTTACAAACTCACTGTTGAATTTTGCACCAGTGGCCGGCCGACCAGTGATGAAAGTTGCCGGCCACTTGTCGGCCACTGCTGCACAGGTTCATCTTGCTACAACAGAGAACAAAAAGAGCATATATAGGGTATTTCACGGGTTTGTTTGCAAAACTCACCCCCCCTTTTTATGAACAAATCAAAGGACTGGCAAGTTTAAGCCGCAAACCACCAACTCAAGCAATTTCATTGCATGATGGCTTGTGAATCAAAGGTGCAAATTCAATAAGTGCAACAAAATGAGACTCTCAAAACCACCTCCCTATCATGCATGATCAAGGGAAGTGGTGACCTTGGAGACTTGAGTCATTTCATCACTAGTAAGTATGAAATGGCCCAAGTTTCCATGTATATTAATGTCTGATTGAACACAACCAAATTATTATCTTTCACCATTTTAGTCCCAATTTTAATGACTCCATTTTAAATTACCAATCATTCCTTAATCCATTAAGTCCAATAATGAATTTAAGTCCTCTAATGGAGTGAAGTACCAAACCAAGAGTTAACTTAAGACATGAAAGAGATGTTATGCCGTTGATAATGAACCCCTAAAAGGGATTAAACCATTAAGCATGACAACTTCAATCTCATGCTTGAAAGAACAAGAGGCTTAAACAACTTTCAAAGCAAAACAAAATTGAAGAGATGAGGGAGGTTGTAGAGATTATTAATGTTGAAAATAAGTGAGAAAAGCATAAATAAATGCTATCAACTCAAAGGAGATGGTGTCTAAGGCCTAGAACACCAAACTCATAAGGACTATTACACTACAAGCATGCAAAATAAAGATCAAATGCAACTAGCAGCCCAAAATAGTGCTAAAACAGGTCTAATATAGTCCTAAAACATGCTGGAATTGAGCTAAAAAAGTCTAGATTAAAATGCTAAAATATGGCACCAACTAGGCTAGTAAGCAAGACACAAGGAGGGGAGGCTAACCCCTCCAAATTTGGACTTCAAGACATGATTTTGGCCACTTAAAAAGCTCTGAAAATCAGTGTTTAAAAGCTTGAAAAAAGATAGTAAAAGGATGGGAAACACAAGGGCGAAGGCCTTCAAAACAAGGTACAAAGAAGGGCTATCAACCCCTCAACCTTT
The DNA here is from genome assembly GCA_025200525.1 of Camellia lanceoleosa. NCBI lineage: Eukaryota > Viridiplantae > Streptophyta > Magnoliopsida > Ericales > Theaceae > Camellia > Camellia lanceoleosa. The sequence goes on from CM045760.1 coordinate 47,999,402, forward strand.
AATGGCCTTAAACCCAAACTTCAGCCCAAAAAACACAGAGTTTTGATAGCCCAAAACAATGGAAAAATAGTAGGAATAATAGCAAATAAAACAAAGCTACAAGCAAAGTCTTATACCTTTTGAAGAGAAGAAGCTATTCCAAGCAATCAAAACCAAGTAAACACACCCTCTAGAGCTCAAACCAAGCTCAAGAATACCTCAGCTCAAAGATGAGAAGATTTGGTTAAGGGTGTATAGGAAAAGGTTAAAGATTTGTAGGCAAAAGTCTAGAGATTTGGTAGAGAGAGAGAGAGAGGAAAATTTTTAAGCTCAAAATTTTCTAACCTTAAAACATGAAATAGGGGGCTCCTATATATAGAAAACATGAAATTCCCTCAAAGAGATCCAACCCTACATGCGGGGATAGATGCATGCATCTATATAAACAGCTGGCACAGCTGGTATAAAATATTTGCAAAATACACTGGTGGCTGGCAAGCCACATTAGTGGCCAGTAGCCCAAAAGCGATGGCCGGCAGGCCACTAGAGCTTGCAGGCTGGAAAGACCAAGGAATGGTCCAAACATTGGGACAACAAAGGTATAGGGTGTAAAAGGCTCAAAGTTGTGGCATTCCCCTGAGGACTTCAAGCACTTGGCGAGCATAAAAACTTATCATCAAGTGTGCATACGAGGATGTCCAAGTTGCAAGGGCCGTAAAAAATGGGGTGTTTACAGTTGCTTCTCTTTGACTTACTCGGAGTCATGAAATGACGTGAATGAATGTCAAAGCCCGAAGATGGCCCATTTTGACAAGGTCGTAAGACTTGGACAAAAAATCAAGACAAAAAGAAATGATTGTGCCCGCAGGCTGCCTACGTATCCTTTTGCAAGGAACCAAACCAGCGTAGTTCTGGGTCAAGATGCAAATAATATACATAATGCAACTTTGAAAGATGGACTCAAACGCTACGCAAAGCCGGCTATTTTGAAAACTTATGATCATGCGAGATGATGCAATAGGCAATAACAAATGTGATAAGCAAGAATGAATATAATAAGCAGGATAACAACACCTGAATGAGCAGCTTCAAGCAAAAAGAAGATAAAACCGCACTCTAACCACGCCAAAAAACAAGAGACGAGGAAAGAAAACACCACTCAGGGTTGCGTTTCACGCATCCTGAGAAATTGAGGAAACCACTCGGGGTCGTGTTTCATACGTTCTAAGATAAAACCCGTTCAAGGTCGCGTTTCACGCATCCTGAGAACCAGAGGGAAAACCGCTTAGAGCCGCATTTCACGTGTCCCAAGAAACAAGAAAAATTGCTCGAGCCCACACTTCACGCATCTCAAGAAACAAGAGAACCTGCTCAGACTCACACTTCACGCGTCCCGAGATAAAACACGGCTAGGACCGCGCGTCACGCGTCCTAAGATAAACAACCACTTGGGGCCGTGTTTCACATGTTCCGAGGTAAAGGAGAGTGGTGTGCGATAAATGCATGAACATAAACAAGTGCGATAGATGCACAAAATGAATGCGCCGTACATACAATATCGTTTGTCTGTGTTGATAAAGGAAGAAATAAAAGAACTTTCCTATTTGTGAAAGCATAGCTAAGATGAACAATGTACGATATAGTGACAATACATATTCTATGCAAAATAAACAATCGCGATATGAAGTTAAACAAAGGCATGGGTTAGCATGTTCTATAAAAGGTACTAAAGTATAATCTATGCATGAAGTAAGAATAAAAGCATATTCTATGCGTGAATCATAATTGATGCAAGACACGCATACATGATACGTATGTGTGAAAGGCATATTCTATGCGAAAAGAGAGAACGAAGGCAAAACGAATAAAAACAACATTCGATGGCATCTTTTGATTTACCTCTCGGAGGAAGTGCAATATGTTTAAAGGATACACCTCGTTCATGTTGACAAGTAATGAACATCGTGCGCCGAAAACACAGTTTTGAGCTCCCGTAAAGACAATCTGGACCCAACAGTGAACTTTCCTTGCAACTTTTGGGAAACAAAGACATAAAACAGCATAAAAACACAAAATAAGGCCACTGGCCATTGGCCGGCCACTGCACAGTCTCGCCGGTCACCAATGTGCCTTGCCAACCCCCTGCCGGCCACCGATGGAAATTTGGGCAAATTCATCTTTGCACACACAGGTCTTTAAGTACAAGCCACTAGGGCTCATTTCCTCACACCCACATGTCCGAAAATGCTCTCTCTCTCTCTAGGTGCTCATTCTCTCTAGATTTGTGCTTTCTACACGGATGGTTCACCATATGACGGGGCCCCTCCATAGATTCCCTATGTATTTCCACCTATCCTCGAGGCAGATGAGTCGGTCATTGCCGAGGCAACTGCAGGTATTAAGGTTGACCTCGAGGCAGAGTTCAAGCTTGAGCCTGAGCTTGAGCCTGTGCTAGAGACACTACCAGTGAGAGTACGACCATTTGATCTGAAGAGGTATCATCCTCGCACGCATATCTTGCCAGCCGGAGGCATCAAGCGCTTCAGCGACTTCGTTCTCGGCGTACTGGAGGACCTCCTGCTGAGGGAGTCGGCTTCTCACCTTTCATTCGTTGCAGTTGAGGTATGAGCTCTATTTTCTTGCATTCCTGCCTGTCTTTACTCGCATTTCTTGCACTATATTTTCTTATTGTACTTGCATCACTGCCATATCTGATTTATCTATTCTTTGCCACAGGGTGAGTTCATGCTTGTAGATGGTACGAAGCTACTACTGCGTGAGATTGCTATGACGAGCTCCCTACAAGAGTTCGCGACGTCGTAGACAAGACCGGCTTCAGCCTGACACGAGTTATCGTGAGCCGTTCTCTTCTAGGCGCACTTGTGGAGAGGTGGTGGGACATCACCAACTCCTTTCACTTTTCTACTACAAGGGAGATGATGATGATGACTTCGCTATGATCACTGGCTTAGACATAGGGAGTGATCCGATCCCGTTCGATACAGATATGGGGAAGTAGGAGGTGGCCTGGGTTAAGCTACTGGGAGCACGTCCACCCATATACCGGACAAGGATAGTCAGATATACCTCGTTCGCCAAGCAGTTTAGAGGGAGCGAGCCTGGGAGTATAGAGGGGATGGAGCAGTACGCTAGAGGCTTTCTGATGTTCGTCTTCGGTACCACCTTTTTTTTTAACTGGTGGAACATTGTAGGCTTGTATCTGCTGAGAGCTTTGGTGACCCTTCCTCGAGTGTGCTTATATGATTGGGATGGAGCTGGCCTTGCCACCCTATATGAATACATCAACTCGACCTCCCGTTCTGAGATGAGACTTGACTGGAGGCTACTGGTGAGCTTGGGAGGTATGCATCTCAATTCCCTCTTTACACTTTACATTTTCTACTTTATATTTTCTGCTTTACATCTATTCAACACTTGTGCTTTCTGCTTTGCATTTTCTGTATCTGTTCATACATTGTGCTTTCTGCTTTGCACTTTCTGCATCTGTTCATGCTGTGTGCTTTCTGTGTTGCACTTTCTATATCTGTTCATACATTGTGCTTACACATATTACTACATTTTCTCTACAGCTATGGGTGTATGCTTATTTTTCGACTTTGGCTCTGGACCGCATAGAGGAGCTCCCACTGGCAGTTCCCTACTCACAGAGGTATGACGGTCGACACCAACGCAGGACTCGCGAGACCTTCACATTCTTCTGCCATTACTTCCAAACTGTGGCTGCTCATGAGGTTACCCAAAACACGGTCATTTTTTCTTTACAACTGTTTTGATTCACATTTAGTAACTGACAGCAACTAATAATCTGTACAACCTTTATTTGTAGATCATGTGGCAGCCATGGGCCATGATGCTAGCCGGGATTCGGGACTAGTACACCAAGGCCTGGGCCACTTCTCGTTTCTATATTCTGCTCAAGGCCCCAGTCTGCCGGGCCTAGTTCCTGAGTGAGCAGTTTATACATCAGACTGTGGGCCTGCCTGACTCGATCATTCCGATGGCACTGCTAGAGTCCATGCGATCAACAAATAACCTATCCATTGATGAGGTCATTCAGCTTATGGTAGGCCTGGATGATGACTACTTCCGAGCAGAGGGCGACTATGCGACCTTTATTCAGACACATCTCATGCCACTTTTGACCGGTGCTTGTGGAGGTGAGGAGGCGAGAGCTCATGCTCTGAGAGAAATGCCTAGAGTGACCAGGACCAATGCTAGAGGGGCTTCCCGGACCAGGCAGAGGACCGGTTGGCTAGAGCTTCCCACTACACTGACATGCTGACGGCATACTGGGGATGCTTACCAGGTCCTGATTGAGCCTGCCGCAGCTAGACACAAGCTTGTCAAGGTTAAAGGCCCCGACTAAGGTATGGACCGCACTTTGCTACTTATACCCCACATTTCATTTCAAATATATTCACTACAAACACTGATCATTCAAATCATTTGTAGGCATCCATTGAGTACATAGGGAGTGCTCTTGAGCTGATAACCTCATTGATGGGCATGGTACAGAGGAGGGAGACGCTGCTTGGCCTCCACGGTATCTCGGTAATTTCTTTAGTTTGTGCTTCATGCTATCATCTTTCCACTGATGCACTAGCATTTCAATCGTAGACTGTTCCAAAGTGCATTGATACACTGCATTGGTACATTGCATTCACATACTGCACTTACATACTATATCTGACTTCTGCATATACTCATTCCGCATACCACACTTGTGTCTGATACACACATTACATACTATGCTTGCATCTGATACACACATTGAAACTGATATGTGACAATTGTCCTTTTCAGATCCTAGCTATGCCGACTGCTCCAGGGGCGGGAGCACTAACATCGGCAGTACCTTCTCCAGCAGTAAGAAGGAGAGGCAGGGACAGGAGTACCCGAGCCCAGAGTAGTCCTTCCAAGCCCATCTTGAGGGATAACAATGCTGAGACCAGTGGCTCAGAGAAGGCAGCAAGTCAGCACTCTAGATCATCTGAGAGTAGAGATGATATTGCTGGCTCGAGTTCCGAGAGTGAAGGCGATGACGCTGAGGAGGGCTCTGGAGCAGAGAGTTGAGACGATGTCGGCTTTGGTTCCGGCTTAGAGACTGATTCAGACAGCGGAGCTGATGGAGATAGTGCCCTAGAGTTTTCTCCTCTGAGGAAGAGGACGAAAAGGGCCTCTCAGGCATGAGGCTACTGGCATTGATTTGTGTACTTTTTTGCTTAGTTTCTTTTCTGTTTGATAGCATTAGCACATGTATAGCTACAGATAGGTTTTATTTTGCTTTAAAACTTGTACTCCTCTTTTGTAAAAAAACCATGATTGGAATAAAACCTTGTAGTTTTTTTTATGAAAAGTGTTATGTAATTTTTGCATCATGAGCACCATATATGCATTAAATGGACATGGAATTGAAATGGCCAAGAGCACTTGATTGAAACAAAATGCTTAATTGGGTAATGAATCGACTAACAACCAAAATACAAAATACAAAATGCAATATACAACTCAATAAACAAAATAACAACAACTCGATAAGCAAAACAAAACAAAACTACTTAAATACAACTCAACAAACTTGCTAAAACCAAAAGAACTTAAAACAAGACTTGAAAACACACAAAGAGCAAAACAAAACATATGCTTTCAGCATTGTTTAGCACAAAAGTGGACATCAAGCCTGAGAGGAAGGCTGCCGGCCAGAAGAGGAATTTGCCGGCCACCTGCCGGCCACAAGAGATGGCCTGCTAGCCATCAAGGTAGCTTGTCAGTCACCAATGTGGCTTGCCAGCCACCTGCTGGCCATCAACGTACAGAACCTCCAGATTGTTGATAGCTGGCTTCCACTCATTGCCTTATCTTCTACAAAAGGGTTCAGCTTTGTGATTTCTCTTCAAAACTTCATTTCAGCTTCAAATTCCTCCATAAATGAAGTCATTTTTCTTCGAAAAACTCTCAGATTGGATTGCAACTTTAGACGACTCGGAAAAGGTAAATTTTCGGGGTTTCGGTATAAATGCACTTTTTCCATTGAGCCTAACTCCACTTTGTTTTCCATTTCTTCATGCCACGGCTAGATGTTGGGACTCGATTACACACGTCTTTAGCTTCAAAGGACAAGAAATGTGCCCAACAATTGAAGAATTTCAGGCACTAATAGAATCCCGATGCGATGAGGAACTCATGCCTCAGCCCTGTTTTGGCCACACCTAGGCTTTGGGACGGATGTGTGGGTTTACTCTGCACGAGGCTCGATCTCTGGCCCACAATGGAGAGTTAGGCATTCCCAATTTGATTCGTCGATTTTTCGACGTTGGTGACCGCGGTGACCGTCTTTGGCGGGGTTTTCGGCAGCATGCCCTCTGCTTATGTTTGCTGGCTCATTTCCTTCTTGCCCCTAGTTTCGGCGGATCCAGCATTCGCTTGATCGAAATGGCCCAAGGTTTGAGAGAAGGAAAGAGTTGTAATGGTTTGGTGCTGGCCAAGATTTTGATGGGCTTAGACACTTTCCATCTGCGGGAGACTACCAGATTCTTGGGGAGTTCACTATTTCTTCAGGTAATGTTTCCCATCTTTTCTAATATGTGTTTCTCACATCTCTCGGCACTCATGCTCTGTTTTTCTCTTAAAGCCCTTTTCTCACTTTTTCTCTCAACATACATCTCTCTATTCTTTAATCTCTCTTTTAATTCATCCCTTCCTAGGTGTGGCTTATGGATAGGCTGAAGGTAGTGGACTCTTTCCCTGAGTACTCAGTCTACTTCATCCACCATCGGCTAGTGGATTTCTCGAATGAGGGATGATGGTGCCACTACATATGTAACAGGTCTGCTGCTAACATAGCTTGGCGGTGCCCTTGGCTTAATCTGACCGAGATGAGTTACATCATGGCTTCGTAACCTAGCATTCAACTAATTGGCTTGACACACTGCGTGTTCTACTTCCCTTTCCGGTTCAGACGTCAGTTTGGGCATGATCAGACTTGCCTAGAGGAGGGGGTAGAGTACCTGGTTTTATTCCCCATTCGAGGTTGACACTTGGCTAGGTACCTCACTGCTTGGAGGACGAGGGAGCTTCCAGCCCCTGCCCTTAGTTTCAGTTGTGTCCTTTCCGACAAGTGTTTGGCTTGGCTCGAGGATGAGGCCCAAACCGAGCCCACTTTGGCTTCAGAAGCTTCCACAAGCATGAGCAGGGGACATAGGAGCACCTAACTCATCTGTGCCCCTAGTTTATTGCTTTGATCTTTCTTTTCGAGTTTTTTCAATGTAATAAAAGAAACTTTGATTTGTATCGAGTGTTGGAGAACATTGTATTAAAATCAATGAAATTAAAGTTGTAAGCACTGAAAATTTTCCTTTTGGTCCAAAAATGGTCCAAGTTGTAAAAGGCAAAATTTGAAAAAAAATCAACTTTTATCAAAACTTTCCAAAACCATTTTCGAAAAGGATCACCACTTGATACGCATGGAATCAACCCTCGAAATGTACAACCCCGAATTAAAAGATCATTACTGCCCCTTGATTGAACACCACTGCTCAGCATTGTAGCTAGCTATTCTCTTAGAGTAAAGATTGCAATCGAACCCTCAAGTAAATAACAGACAAAGATGACCTGATCAAACACACAGACAAGACAGTTGAGTTGGAGGTGGTTACAGCCGGACTTCAGGATGAAGTTGCCTACATATCCCGAAGATGGGAATCAAGCCTTACATAGTTCGGTTCTGGTTCTGGTTCTGGTTCACTCGAGTATTAACTCTCTCTCGTTTTGCACTCTAACTTTTGCCATGGCTGCCCTTTAGGGTTTTCAACCTTGCGAGCTTGGTTTTTATTTATTTCTAATTTTTCATGCTCTAACTTTTGCCTAGGTTGCCTTTATGTATTTTTGGCCTAGCAAGACTCTCAGGGATAGTATTTCTTCAACTTGTCGATGTTGATCGGGTATGAAAATTCTAGGCCATCCAGGTTCATGAGAATAATAGCTCAACCCGACCAGATAGTTTTGATGATGTAAGGACTAGTCCAATTGGGTCTGAACTTGCCCCTAGGGTCATGGATGGGAGCTTAGTTGTCTTTCAGCACCATATCTCCTTCTTTGAGATTCTGGGACTTAACTTTCTTGTTAAAAGCCCTAGCAATCTTGCATTGATAGCCTTGAACATGGTACAATGCTTTCAACCTTCTCTCGTCGAACAACATTAACTCCTCAAACCTGCTCTGTTGCCAATCTGCCTCTATTATTTGACACTCAGCTATAACTTGCATCGACGGGACTTTTATTTTGATTAGCAGAACAGCTTCCATCCAATAGATAAGAGAATAAGGAGTTGCCCCTGAAGATGTCCGGATTGAAGTTCTATAACCCAGAATGCGAATGGCAATTTGTCTGGCCAGTCCCTATTGGTCTTAACCATCTTTTGCAAAATATGCTTGATGTTCTTATTGGCAGCCACAACAGCTCCGTTGGTTTGCGGCCGATATGTAGATGACTTATGGAAAGCTACATTGTATTTCTCCAACAAGTCGATCACTTCTTTATTAAAATGGGAGTCATTATCTGAAATGATCTCGTTTGGGACCGCATAACGGCAAATGATGCTGTTTCTGATGAACTTAGCCACATGCGCTGCTTTCAACACTGCGTAGGACTAAGCCTCCACCCACTTAGTGAAGTAATCAATTTCCACCAGAATGTATTCATGCCCATTCGACCCTTTTGGTGTGACTGCCTCGATGACGTCGATTCCCCAAACTGAAAAAGGCCACAGTGAAGTTGTGTCGTACAGTTTTAACGGCAGGATGTTCATGTGATTAACATGAATTTAGCATTTGTGGCATCGCCGAACAAAACCAACACAATCTTCCTCCATGGTAGACCAGTAATAACCCTGTCTGAGAATCTTCCGAGCTAACATTACTCTATTCATGTGCGTTCTGCACTCTCCTCCGTGGATGGCCTTCATTAGGCACTTTGACTCCTCTTCTTCGATACATAACTTGTGCATTCCCAGATGACCTCTATTGTATAGTTTACCTCCGCAAATGATAAATTGGACGGCCATTCACCGTATGCCCCTTTTGTCCTTAGCATTTTCCCATGGTGGATAAATCTCTTTTTCCAAGAAGTTCCAGATGTCGTAGTACTAAGGGTTTTTGTCTTGCACTTCATCTATTGCTGCAATAGTCTCATAAGCCGGCATGTATCTCTGCTGATAATCGGATACATCCGAACTCTAAACGGGATGTCTATCATGGATGATAGAGTTGATAAGGCATCAGCAAACCTATTGTTCTCTCTCAATAGATGCGTGAAAGTTAACTTTTCAAACCTAGGAATCAGAACATCTAGGGTTTGGTGATAAACCTTCATCTTTTCTTCTTTGACCTTCCAATCTCCATTTGCTTGAGAAACAACTAGGTTCAAGTCCCTGATAACGTCTAATCTTTTTGCCCCTAGTTCCAGGGCTACTTCTAAACCAATGATACACATTTCATATTCTGCTTCGTTATTGGACACCTTGAACAGAAGTTTGAAGGCTAGAGGTATATGGGAGTCATCGATCGGGTGCTATCAGCAACATACCTATCCCATAACCATATTGATTGGACGCTCCGTCAAAATACATTGTCCAAGTCTTTTCCTCAACTTGCAGAATAGCTTCATCTGGGAGGTATTCCACCGCTTCATCCCCTTCTACCAAGTGATCTGTCAAGAACTCTACTACAACTCTCCCCTTGACCAACTTACGAGTGACATACTTCAGATCAAATTCAGAGAGGAGAAGCAACTAACGGGCTAGCTTACTTAAAAGGGCTGGTTTCTCAAAGAGATATTTGATGGGATCTAATCTCAAAACCAGAATTACAGAGTGAGCTAACAAGTAGTGCCTCAACTTCTTAGTAGCCCATACCAAGGCTAGGCAAGCTTTCTCCAACGGAGTGTAGCAGGTCTCATAATCCAGCATTTTCTTGCTCAAATAGTAGATGGCTTTCTTAACCCTATCCTCAGATTCCTGAGCAAGCATGCATCCCATTGTGGTGTCTGTTACTGACAGATAAAGAATCAAAGGCTTCCCCAGCTATGGCGGTGACAACACAGGCAGATTTTGAAGGTATTGCTTAATCTGCTCAAAAATGAACTGACATTGATCATCCCATCAGAATTTCTTTCCTTTCTTCAGGAGACAAAAAGTTGTTCACAAGTCAAGGTTAATTTAGAAATAAATCGTCTTATGAATTGCACTTTAACCAGAAAGCCTCGCACCTCCTTTTCAGTCCTTGGTGGTGGCATTTGTAGGATAGCCTCAATTTTGGAAGGATCTACCTCAATATCCCTCTGTGTGATGAAGAAGCCCAGCATTTTCCCTACTGTTACACTGAAAGTACACTTCTGCGGATTTAATCTCAATCTGTATTCTCTGATCCATTGAAAGAATTTCTTCAAGGCGGTGTAGTGGCCTTCTCTTTCCTTGGACTTGACAATCATGTCGTCCACGTACACCTCGACCTCTTTATGGATCATATCATGCAGAATTGTGGTTGCAGCCCTTTGATAGGTAGCCCCAGCATTCTTTAGCCCAAACGACATCACCCTGTAGCAGTAGGTTCCCCATGACATAGTGAAAATGGTTTTATCGCTGTTCTTGGGCGCTAACAAAATCTAGTTATACCCGAAAATCCATCCATGAAGGAGAGCAATGCATGGCCCGTGGTGAAGTCTATCAACTCATCAATATGCAGCAGGGGAAAATCATCCTTCGGACTAGCCTTATTCAAATTGCTGAAGTCGACACAGACTCTAGTTCTGCCATCCTTCTTTGGGCCTGGAATGATGTTGGCCAACTACGTTGGATACTCAGACACAAGCAAGAACCCTACCTCAATCTGTTTAGTAACTTCTTCCTTAATTTTCAAGGCCCAATCCGGAAGTATTCTTCGCAACTTCTGCTTGACGGGTCGGGCCTTGGGGTCAAGAGGGATCTGATGCTGTACAATCTCAGGACCGATTCCAAGCATGTCTTCGTAAAACCATGCAAAAACATCTTTGAAATCTTTTAATAAAGCGACTAAGCACTCGTGCTCCTCCGAAGACAAGGTGGACCCGATCTAGACCAGACGCAGATCCTTTTCAGTACCCACATTAATAGAATGATTTCATCAGCAAAGGGTTTTGCAAACCTCTCATCCTCTCGATTAATCAAAATTTTCAAAACCAAAGGAGTTCCTTCCTCTTCGTTTTCATTAAAATTTTGAAAATCTTGGTCAATGCAATAAACAAGCGGCACAGAGAAATACTCAGAATCAGCAGTAGCATTTTCATTTATAAGATCCAGCTCATCCAGCTTTTCGGTTAGAACCGACTCAAAAGCAAAAGAAAAAGAGGACTTGGACAAGACCTTGGCATTTGGGTTATCACCCCCAAGAATACCGAACTCAGACTCAGAAGAACTAGAATCTGATTCTAACTCAACAGACTCTGTGGAATCAGATTTTAGCTCACTACCCGACTCAGAACTAGACAGGTAGCCCTCATCCAGCTGCCAAACGAGAGATAGTGCTTCAGATACATCCAAATTGCTATTGGATGGGTTCACACCCGATTGGTCCCCGATCATGGAGATGGTAAGATTATCCCCCAAGCTCTCTGAGTCGGCCGGAGGATCTGAAAGGAGACATGCCAATGCTATACCTACTCTGAGCTCGTTGTTGTCTGAGTCACTTCCCATGTTCTTTTCAACTTCAGTACTTGGCTCAGCCTTTTCCTCAGCATCATTGTCTTGCAACTGCAAGTCGAAGAATATTTTGAAGCCGGGGACACACTGTTTCACAAAATTCAACCAGGGCTCGGGAAAGCCGCAAAATGGGAAATCTTCCCTCTCCTGAACAAAGTGACCATTCAACGTTCCCCGAATTGGCCTGTGAGCATGCTCATAATGTTTCCTGGCCTTCTTGGCCCTAACATTGCCTGCCATCTCTTCTCTTTTCCTGACCCAATCCTCTTTGGTGGGCGTATAGCCAAGACCAAAGGCATGTGGATTATGCGGCACATCGGTGAATGCCGTAATGCCTTTCCGGCCACTTCTTTCCAGTTCCATTCCGGGCACATGTTGGAGTTTGTTCATGAAATAAATTGATTGGGCACTGACATACATGCCCTCATCAGTTGCCAAGATGTTCTGCACCACTCGAGCCTCGGCCAGAGTAAACCCTGAAAGGAATACATCTTCCTCACTATGAATGATCTCTAACACTGGTGTAGTTACCTCTGGCAGAGGATATGTGGATGAATTCCTGAATACAATAGCCACTCCCTTCCCGTGAGGGTATTTCAACATTTGGTGGAGGGTAGAAGAGACTGCTTTCACAAGGTGCAGCCAGAGCCTCCCTAGCAGTAAGTTGAAAGTGGCCGGCACATCTAGGACATGGAACTCGACATCCTGTTGAACTGGGCCCACTTGAACTTGGATTTGTACTATGCCCATCACCTCCTTACTTGTGTTATCATATGCTCGGATAACTTTGGTTGTGGGCATGAAGTCTGCTGGTTTCAGGCCAATGGCATAAGCTATGCGAGAAGGACATACATTGATAGCTGACTCGGTGTTGACCAACACCACTGGCACCCATTTTTCTCTGCACTCAATAGATATGTACAGAGGTTTGTTGTGTTCTGAGCCTTCCGACGGAAGTTCTTTCTCGGCAAAGGTCAGGGTTAGGCTGGCGCGACCTGGGAAAACTAATCCCACAAGCTGTTCAGGGGTGGTGTCAATGGACAGTTTGGCTTTGTCCATTGCTGATAATACAACCTGTTGATGCACGCAGGAGGCCATGAGCAAACCCCAAATTGAGATGTCGACTTGGATCTTTTTCAGTTGCTTTAATAGTACCTCTTCCTCCAACTGCTTCTCTTTCTATTTCCTAACCTCTCTATCTTTTCCAGAGGCCTCAGCTTGGTCTAAGTGGGGTGGCTTGAAATACCGCCCACTTCTGGTCATATGGTCTATCTTTTCAACGTACCAAGTATTGTCTGGCAGACTCCCACCCTAATCCTTGTCGGTGTGAACCAGAAGTAGATCGTCATCATCCCACCACATACCTTCGGCAATCGACAAACAATCGTCCGGCTCTGTTATGATCATTCTCACATCATGAGTATTGGCATATTCCATCTTTCAGTTTGTCTTGATCCCTTTTTATGCAAACTAATTTAGCGCAGCTTCCTGTTCTGTGTCTATATGTAGCTCACCTTTTTCACGCCCCCTTTCGGAAGGTTCGAAACAAAGCCCCATAGTTCGGACTCCCACGGTTCTGAATCTAATCTCACAAGTGCAATGTGAAACTGATAAACACCAAAGAGTCCAAATCTGGCAAATCTTTTGGAAAATTGATTTTTGGATCAAAAATGCAAAAATTGGACTGTTTCACCAGATACAAAGTTGCCACCTAAATATTTTATTTTGGAAAAATTTAGGAAACCCATGACTTGTGCCAAAGGCCACGTGTCCGTCATCACCAAAGTTGCCTCGGCTCGGGAACTTAGGTACAAGAGGGGAAGGTCATGAATTGAGCACCCCTACTCGCCAGATCAAAGAACGGCCTGTACTAATCATGATATAATTTTTATCAACATTATGTGTTCTTGCCCTGATTGTTAGACTAGCTTTGCTATGTGATGTGCAAAAGCAAATATAAACTAGTTTGCTCAAATTGGAACAATTCAATTTTATATTTGTTTTGCGAAAAGGGTTTGATTTGCCACCTCAAGTGGCTTAAAGTTTGCGAATTTTCCACTCAACAAAGTGGGCTTAAAGCTATGAATTGGCCACTAAACATAGTGGGCTTAAATGTACATTCGTTGAATCGTTCCAATTCAAGCAACAAGCCTTCATCCATAGACATTCAAACGGTTTAACAAGTAAACATTTAGCCTTATGGCAAGCATGCTAGTCATGGCAATCACTCACAGTCATGCAAGTATGCTAAAGCATTAAAAACTCACCTAGTACTCCAAGCTGAGAAGATATGAGTTAGAAAAAACATGCACGGTTACTAACTATACAAAATGTCTAATGCAACATATACAAAGAATGCAATTAATAGGATCGACTACTAATATGGTATGTGATTCAATCAAATAACATGCGGTTAAACACGTATTCAAAGAATGTATTGAAATGACAATGCAGTTAGAATGATGAACTGAGCCTCGGTGCATGCAATAAAAATGAATGGATGCAAGCATAAGGTATGCTAATTGAAACGTATCCCTAATCTAACCATCAAAAGCGGATAAATAAAAGGAAGAAAGACCTGGGGTTGGAAGGCATACACATTATTACAACATTTTGCTCTCACGAAGGAGAGTCCGAATGAATAACTAAGCTAAGCTAATTAATCTAATTATTACAAACCAAAATAAATAACTAGCTAAACTAATCAACTAATTATTACAACACTTGAATTAATTAACTAGTTAACTAACTAATTAAATAATTACAAAACAATTGCAACCAATAATTTAACAAAGTAACTAAACTAAGCTAATTAGCTACTCTGCCTCGGGAAACGAAAAATGTGCATGCGCATGCTTGGTTTCCACACAAAAAGATCTTTGTTTTGCTCTCAAAAGCCTCTGTTTGCACAATTGAACACTTCCAGAACAATTTTGCTGCACCTTACCAACACTCTGCTAAGATTTGAATTAGTGGCCAGCCAGCCACTGGTGAATGTTGCCGGCCACCTGCAGGCCATGGATGGTGGTTTGCCAGCCACCTACCGGCCATGGAAAGTGGCCTGTTGGCCACTGATGCACTGGTTCATCTTGCTGCAACAGACGACAAACAGAGCAAAAAGAGGGTATTCTCACAAATTGCTTGCACAACTCACCCCTCCTTTTCATGAACAAATCCAATGAAAGGTGAACTTAAGCCACAAACCACCAATTCAAGCAATTTCATTGCATGATGGCTTGTGATTCAAGATGTGCAAGTTCAATAAATGCAAAATGAGATACAAACCCCCTCCCTTTGATGAAAGATCAAGGGAAGAAGTTGACCTTGGAGACTTGGACCATTTCATCACTAACAAGTATGAAATGATCCAAATTCCACGTGTTCAATTAATGTCCGATTGAACACACCAAGTTATTATCTTGCTCGTCTTTTAGTCCCAAGTTTTAGTTACTCATTTTAACTTACCAACCATCCTTTAGTCAAATTAACTCCATAGGTGAATTAAAGTCCTCTAATGGAAAGAGAGCTCAAAACATAAGTTGCTTTGCGTATGAAAGAAGTGTCATACCATTGGTAATGAACCCCCTAAGGGATTAAACCATTAAGTATGAAACCTCAATTCCACACTTAGGCAAACAAGTGACTTGAAACCACTTTCAAAGCAAAATTAAATGTCAAGAAAGGATGGAGGTTGCAGAGATGATTAGTGCTAAAATTAAGTGTGAAAAGCACCAAAAAAATGCAATTAATTCAAACAAGTGGTGTCTAAAGGCCTAAAACACCAAGCTTGTGAGGACTATTACACTACAACTATTCAATACAAAGCTCAAATGCCATAACCAACCCAAAATAGAGTTAAAACTATCTAAAATAGAGCCTAAAGCATGCTGGAATAAAGCTACAATTAGCTAGAAAAATAAGCTAAAGCATGGCACCAACTAGAGTAGCAAACAAGACACAAGGAGGGGAGGCTAACCCCTCCAAATTTGGACTTCAAAACATGATTTTTACCACTGAAAATACTCTGAAACTCAGTGTTTAAAGGCCCAAAAAAAGATGATACGAAAATGAGAAACAAAGGTGAAATGGCCTTAAAAACAAGGAATAAAGAGGGATGAACCACCCCCTAACCTTAAATGGCCCAAAACACCAATTTCAGCCCACAAGAATAAAGTTTTTACAATTCAAAAGCAGCCCAAAATAGTGGGAAAAAAGTAGGAAAACAAGTATGTAAAGCAAGCTAATATAGCAAGTATTATACCTTTTGAAGAGAAGAGTAACTCTAGGCAACAATTCAAAGCTTATACACTTTCTAGAGCTCAAATCAAGCTCAAGAACACCTTAGCTTAGAGATATGAGGATTTTGTTAAGGGAGTATAGGCAAGAGTGTAGAAATTGTAGGAAAAAGTGAAAAAATTTTGTAGAAAGAGAAAAATTTTTGAGTCTAAAATTTTCTAACCTCAAAACATGAGAGAGAGGGTCCCTATATATAGAAAACACGAAATTTCTACAAGGAGATCCAGCCCTCCACGTGTGGACAGATGCAAGCATCTGTGCAAACAATTGGCACAAAATATCTGCCAAAAACACTGGTGGTTAGCCGGCCATCACTGGTGGTCGGCAAGCCACATCAGTGGCCGGCACTCCAAAAGTGATGGGTGGCAACCTCTAGGGATGGTTGGCAGGCCACCAGAGGTTGCAGGCTAGAAAGACCAAGGCATGGTCCAAAAATGAGACAAAAAGGATACAGGGTTTGAAAGGCTCAAAGTTGTGGCGTTCTGTTAAGGACTTTGAGCACTTGGTGAGCAAACAAACTCATCATCGGATATACCTGCAAGGACATCTAAGTCTTGAAGGGCTTTAAAAAATGGGTTATCTACACCATGGTACTTACAGTGCCCAGTTCCTGAGCTGAATCATTTGCTCCGATATTCTCTGACAGTTTCCCCTTTTCATCGGCCATTTCGGCCACCTTAGCAATACTTGTTTTCCTTTCCTCGGGTTTTGTTTCAGTTCCTTCCTCCCTGTTAGGTTCATCACTCAACCACCCTGAGTTGTCCGTTGACCTATTCAAATCAAACTAGTCAATCTGCACATCCCTTTGATCTTGTTCATCGAAGAACTGCAGGTTGTCTAAGTCCTCCTTAAGCTCCGCTAAATCATCCAAACCTTGGCTTGAGCCATCCTCCCTAATGACATTGACCTCCACTGCTATTGGTAATACCACTTCTGGCTTGGCTTGATCGATTGGCATAATGTAGCAGCTTGGGTGATACTCCCCATCAGACAAGTCCTCAAAGCACTCAGGTAGCAGACTCGTGCTCTCCTCTAAGGCCAATCTCTCTTCTACTGCAACTGTTGCCACCACAGGCTTAGGTTGAAGTATGGACGTGCCCATCATGCACAAGTCCGTGCTTTTAGGAATGAACACCGTCGGTCTAGGTAGGTGAGAAGGGATAATATACACGCTGGGGTCGTAGGGGAGGGCCAGTGTATGGATTAGGTTTAGATTATGAGGTAGGGGAATCTAGTTGTGGGCCGGGAGAGGGTTGGTAGTTACATTTGGCTTTTGAGGTGGCACAATCACCTTGCTGTCGATAAGGTCTTGAATCTCATGACGCAGCCTGAAGAATTGGTCGGTGTCGTGACCATGCTACTGCTAAAACGCACAGTACTTGGTTGGGTTGTGTTTTGGCAGAAGAGGATCTGGTAGTGGGCAAGGCTCTAACGGCTTGAGGTGCCCTTTTTTGATCAATACCCTCATAGCTTTGGATAAAGGCATGTAGAGTGGGGTAAAGGTCCTTTGGGATCGGGCCTGGTTGTTTGAAGTTTGTGGAGTTGTACTGGAAAAGGGATTGGCAGTCTTGGTTGTGATGGTAACAACACTCACATCAGACAGCCGTGTAGCTGTGTTACCACTAGTGGTTGCATTAGAACTGCACACAAAAGGCCTCGTGGCCTGCTCTTTTCCATCAGTTATCAACCTCTGTTTCATAGCATCTTCAATTTGAACTCCCATCTCATGGAGCTCGGTGAATGTGAACAAATGTACGACTATCATTTTCTACAGCTATTTCCTGTGCAGATTGCAGACTACCATCCTTATCTAATCTTTCCCAGAAGCTCGTGTAGTCATCATTGAAGCTTTGGCCCTCTACTTTTTCACGAATTCTGAAATGCCCCCCTTTGGTTCCTGGCGCGTTGTTTCGAGATCATGGGTTGTGACCTCGATTTGGGTATTGTAAGAGTACAGTGCAATAAAGGCCTCAGCCATTTCCTCAAAACTCTGCCTCACAGAATCCTCCAGCTTTGCATACCAGATGGCTTCTATACCAAACAGGGTCTGGCCAAAGAGTGAGAGCTTCTGCAATCTGGTCAGGCCCATCAACCGCAGAATGTCTGAAAATTGCCGAAGATGAACCATAGGGTCTCCGGAACCGTTGAATCGATCAATGTGTGGCATTTTGAACCGGTCTGGCAATGTCACCGTAGAGTCGGTATACTCGTCTTCTGTATCGGGAATAGAGTTCACACCCTACGCTCTCTTGAAGAGCTTCTCTAGCTTGTTGACCTTAAGCACAGTCGGGTCAACCCCAAACTCAAATGGAGCTTCAGTTTGATACATAGATGCTTTGGAGGCTTATGGTGGGATCAGCTATACTGGGTTGCTGTGGACACGCCTCGAACGTCCCGGGCTCCGTGCGCGAGATATGGCGCAGGATTCCGTTTTGTTCATTAGGCTACTACAATTCAGGACTTGAATGTCACGGTTCTGAATCTAATCTTACAATATGCGATGTAAGACCGATAAATCACCAAAGAGTCCAAATCCGGCAAATCATTTTGGAAATTTGATTTTTAGAAAGAAGTGCCAAACATGGATTGCTTTGCCAGATACAGAGTCGCCACCTAAATATTTTATTTTGGAAAATTTAGGAAACCCTAACTCGTGTCTAAGGCCACGTGTCCGTCATCACCAAAGTTGCCTCGGCTTGGGAACTTGGGTACGAGAGGGGAAGGTCATTTAATGAGCACCCCCGCTCGCCCGACCAAAGATCGGCCTGTACTAAGCATGATATCTTGTTTTTGAAAACACATGTGTTCTTATTCCGGTTAATTAGCTAATCTTACTACGTGATGTGCACAGCAAACAAGTATAGACTAGATCGCCTAATTTGGAACAAAACATTGCATATTTATTTTGAACATGGTTTGAAGTTTGCTACTCGCAAGTAGGCTAAAATGCGGATTTCAACGAATTGTTCCAATTCAAGTAATCCAACCTTCACCCACAGGCATTCAAGCAGTTAATCAACTAAGCAGTTAGCCTCATGGCAAGCATGCTTTCATGGCAACATTAACACACATGCAGTATGCTAAAGTGTAAACACTCACAGTGTACTCTGAGCCAAAACAAAGAACTAGTTAGAAATCAATACATGATCCTAGTTCATGTTAAGATGGCTAATGCAACACATGCGAAAATGCAACTAAGATAGGCTCGGCTATTCTAGAATGTCATGTGAAATGCAACTTGATACATGTATTCAAATAGGAATTGAAATACAATGGAGTTAGTATGATGCGCCAAGCCCGGTGCATGCAAAACAGATGAATGGATGCAAACATGCGAGCATAATGTATGCTAAATGAAATATGCCCTAAAACTAACCATCGTAAGCAGTTAAGTTAAAGGGAGAAAGAAATGAGGTTGGAAGACATGCATCACACATACGCACGCTTATTACAACAATACGCCCTCTCGAAAGAGGGACCAAATAAGAAGCTAACTAGCTAATTTAAGCTAATTAAACTAATTATTACACAACAAATTAATTAACTAATCCTAGTTAACTAATTATTACAAAACGAATTGAATAGCTAACACATTAACTAATTAAAGTACAAACCAAAGCAAAAGCAAGCTATCTAAGCATGGCAGCTAAGGAAAGCAGTAAATCAGGAGCCTTAGAGAGAGAGGAATGCATGCAAGCCCGGTCGCCTTGTTTGGAAATCCAATGCGATGCCCCAATTTGCCTCTGTTTTCATTTGTTCTTAGAACGCTGCACCAAGCTCCAGAGAGGTGAAACTTTACCTTGGCAGTCCTGTGGAAGGGTGGCCGACCACTTTTGGTCTCTCCAGATACCTACCGACCACTTTTGGTTGTTGAAAAACCAGAAAAGTGGTCAGCCAGGTAGTTTTTCTCGCTGGCTAGCCAGTTGTTGCTGCTGAACTGCAATTTGCTGCAACAGAGAGCAAGAAAGGACATGGCAAATGTATTTGCAAGATATGTGTGCACAACCACCCTCCCTATCATGTCATGAACTCAAGGGGGTGTGGTTCCTGACCCTTGGGCCACCAATCACGCATTTCAATGCCTGATGGCCAAGAGGCGAAGTTGCACAGTTCAATATGAAATGAATACACAAGTAAACACATAAGGCCTAGAACTCTATCATGTATGATCAAGAGCGTCGGCGACCGGGAATTAAGGCACATTTCATCACTTTAAGTATGAAACGTCCCTCTTTTCCCGTGTTTA
Organism: Camellia lanceoleosa; assembly: GCA_025200525.1. Taxonomy (NCBI): domain Eukaryota; kingdom Viridiplantae; phylum Streptophyta; class Magnoliopsida; order Ericales; family Theaceae; genus Camellia; species Camellia lanceoleosa. The sequence continues at coordinate 48,019,675 of CM045760.1, forward strand.
GACTAACACCTATTCCAAACACAATGCAACACATAACAAGGCATGCTCAATGCAATGTAATGCAACCTTAGCATGCAAACATGCAAATGCAACTAGCAACCTAGCATACACATTGCAAGGAATAACATGGCATACACAATGCTAAATGCTTAAGAACTAGATGGCATACTCAATGCAATGCAATCATAGGGTCCTAAACACAATGTAATGCATGCATGCACAATGCGATGCAATAAGGGTAACAATATGCAATACACCAAGCATGCAACAACATGCAAACCACATACTCAATGGACTTAAACGAAAATGGACAGGCCTCAACAATGCCTAAATCAGTGGCCATTAGGATGAAATAAAGGCACCAAAAACACACACAAGCATGCACAATGCAATGGCCCATTCAACTAGGCCCAAGAGCATAACCCTCAAGAAGGCTCAAAGAGTGATAAATGCGCAAGTGTAGCAACACTAAGTGCACTGAAATTAGACTAGAAATGATGCCAAATCACTTAATCAATACAAGCATGGCATGCTAGGGTCCTTAAAGCATAACACTAGCAAAGAGGACTACAAAGGGGGCATGCAATACAAGGCACAAATGCATGAACTAAGCATGGACAGAGCTCAAGTAGGCTAAACATGGACCAAAACATGCTGAGATGGAGGCTCAAAGGCTTAGGCATGTAAGCATACACACTAGGCCATAAATAAGGTAATAAATGCACAACCCTTAGAGGCGCTCAGAGGGTGAATAAAGTGGGAACATGGCAATGCTACACACTCTGAAATAACATGATGAATGATGCCAAATCATGTATACAACACAAATGAAGCATGCTATGGTGCCCAAAGCTTGAAGCTAGCAAGAGCACTTACACTATACCTATGCAAAACAAGAAGCATATGGCAAGGGCAACCTAAAACAGTCCGAGATCATGCCAAAATAAGTCTAAAACATGCATAGAAAGAAGCCAAAATAAGTTAACATGAGGGGTATAAGGCATGATGCATAAAAGGCAAATAAGGTGGATTACACTACACCTATTAAGACCAAGCATGGGATGACTTAACCGATAAAAATCAGAGTTATATCATGGAAAAATAACCCCAAATGACCACTGAAATGATGGCTCGCAAGCTATGCCATGAAGGTATACACAATGATTCATGTTAAGGCATAAAGGGGCAATCCCTCCAACGCATTGAATAAGTGGAAAATGCAAGTGCATGGGCAGGAAACATGGACTAAAATCACATAATAAATGATGCCAAATCATTCAAATAGTCCAAATAAAGCATGCTAGTGGACTTGACACACAAAGCTAACAAGCTTGAATGCACTATAGCTATACAAAGCAAGTCATGCATGACCAAAACAACAAAAATCAGACCTTAAACATGCTAAAACATGAACAAAGTCTTCTCAGAGCTAAGCCAAAAGCATGCTAAAATGACATGTCAATACATGATGCATGTTAGGCTATTTCATGGAATTGCACTACAAGTGCATAGAGCATGCAAGGAGCTAACAAACCCACCTAAAACAGAGTCATGGCATGCTAAAACATCACCAAAAACATGTTAAAATGGAAAGAAAACAACCTAGAATGACATGCTACTTCATGAAGCATACAAAGCTAGTTTGTGTGATTTACACTACAAGTGTATTAACCATGTATGGAGTGACCAAACCAAGCAAAAATAGTGGTATGCCTTAGCAAAATAACCACAAATACAAGCTAAGATATGGCCAACAAAAGCTTAACAAAGGTGCTCAAACATGAGGCATATGAAGCAAGTAAACAAAATACAAGGAGAGGGGATGACCCTCTCCTATTTAGGACACCAAAATCACTTTTCTACCACTGAAAATCCTCTAGATTTCAGTGGTAGAAAGGTCATGCAAAGGCTTCAACAAGAGCCTAAAGGGATGGCTCAAAATAAGGCCTAACAAGGCCTAAGAGGGGGTAAATCACCCCAAACGAAAAGTGACCTTAAACAAAGTTCTTAAGCATGCAAAAATAGAACTTTTTCTAGTTAAGAGTTAAACTTAAAAACGTATGAAAGAAGGGCTAAAAGCTTAAGCAAGAAAGGGGGATTTAAAGGTCAAATACTCATCCTTGAACACCTCCTTTACAATTGTAACTCCAGCAAGTTCTTTGAGCTTAAACTAGTCCAAGAACACCAAAAACAACCCCTTAGCACCTCAGCAACCAAAGGAAGGTGTTTGAGTGTGTGTTTGTGTGTTAAACTAAGGCAAAATAACACTTTAAGGCACAAAATGGGAACAAACAAGGAAGAATAGATACAAATGTATATCTATCTCTCAAGCCTCAAGTTTCTGAACCTAGAGGAGGAAGGAGGAGCCTCCCACTTATAGAAACTAAAAGGCAAAGCTTCTTGGAGAAGCTAAGCTCCAAACAAATCCCTCCATACACGTGTATGGAGGATAGCTCTAAAGCCCTCCAGCTGTGCCAGCTGGAGGAAAATATCTCCAAAAAGGTGCCAACAAGCAGCCGACCACTTGAAGTGGTCGGCCTACTACTTAAAGTGGTCGGCCAACCACTTCAAGTGGTCTTCCAGAGCAACAACTGGTCGGCCATGGTGGGAGAGAGTCTAGGGCATGAAAGAAGACTAGTGGTGTGGTGGCCGACCATAAAATGTGGCCCAAGGACCAAGCAATCTAGTTATCCGACCAGAAAACTGGCTGGCAGAAGGAAAACTGGTCTCCAAGGAGAAAGTGTGGTCTCCCACCCTTGTACCACCTTCCAAACAAGGAAAACAAGGTTTCTACCAAAAACAAACCAAAACGGATGCAAGACGAGAAATCGGAAGGCAAAGCACGCGGCCGAAAGCCCCGAAAACTAGCTGACGAGCACCAAAAGTGGTATGCAACCACAAAAGTGGTCTCCCGGACCACAGTGTTCCTCTAGGCAGGGGCAACAAGGTGTGGTTCAAAAACCATGCCAAACGAAGAACGTTAAGCTGTCCCGAGACAAGGCGCGCGGCCAATGGCTCCAAAAACCAAAAACTAGTCTCCAAACGGGAAAAGTGGCCTACGACCACGAAAAGTGGTCTATGACCACAACGAGATGGTCTACAAGACCTCTCCCTCCCTCCGGGAAGAGAAAACAAGATTCAGTCCACAAACTGAGCAGAAGCACAAAAGAGTTTAGAGGCCCGGAGGCAAGGTCCTCAGCCAAAACTCCGGAGACTCGAAACGAGCACAACATATACCATCACTGAGTGCTCAATCGATGACATCTGAGTCTTAAGGTCGGTCAAAAATGGGGTGTCTATAGTTGTCACTCTTTGACATAACTCGAAAGTCATAAATGACGGGAGTGAATGTCAAAGCCCAGAGACCACCCATTTTTGACAAGGCCGAAGACTTAGACAAACAGGCAAGATAATAAAGAGATGTGTCCACAGGCAGGGGCAAGATGCAAAAGACAATGCAAGAAGCCGAACATAACTTATGATCATGCAAAGAAAACTGTAATGAAGCAAATATACACAATAGATGGAACAGTTTTAAGCAAGCGAATACAAAACAAACTACATTACATGCAAAAAGGATGTAAGAGAATTATACAATTCTCGCTATGTCTCACACGAAGTACATACAATACCATCCAGTTCGTCTGGTTGCACCAGCTTCAAATGAACCGTACATATAATATTATGCCTGCAAAAGGAAGAAACTCAACAGGTACAATATCGTTAGAAACATGCGTAGCAATGCAAATGAAAAGTGCGTAACAACGCAAATGGAGGGGTGCATGACAATGCAACCTAAGTGTGATGCATAATAATGTAGAAGGGATGCAAAACAATGCAACCTAAGTGTGACGCATAACAATGCGGAAGGGATGCAAGACAATGCAACCTAAGTGTGATGCATAACAATGCGGATAAAACAAGCATAACAATGCAGGTAAAATGCAGGACAACGCAAGTGAAGTGTATAGCAATTCAACAAAAGTGCGCGTAATAAAGCACCTAGTAACGTGCAAAACAATGCAACAAGTAGTGGACATAACAATGTAGGATAGGAAAGTGTGACGAAGTAGCACATTTGAATCAAAAATAAGTACAAGCCTTAAAAAGAATAATTCAACCGTAACCTCCGATTTACCTCTCGGAGGGGTCACATGTACTTAAAAAGGATACACCTTGCTCTTCACAAGTAACGATGAGCTACGCATCGAAGACTTGAATTGAAGTTCCCGCAGGGACATTCTTGAGCCGAAAAGTGTACTTTTCTTGTACTTTCCCGAGGGCCGAGGACTCTAATCATCACCAAAATGCATAGGGAGAACAATGGAGCACTGAGGATCATCCAGGAGGGTGGCCGACCAGTTATATCAGTGGCTGACCAGTTGTTGCCCATCAAAGTGGTCGGCCGACCAGAAAAATTGGCTGGCCGACCAGTTTACAGAATTCAGGGTAGTTTGGTCTTTTAGCTTCGGTTCTTTAAGTACACAACTCTAAATCAGTTTGTATCACACCTCCAAGGCCGAAATACATTCTCCTTTGCTCCTAGACCCTTTTCTCTCAAAGATCTACACTTTATATGCGTTTTCCAACGCCCTATGCGAAGTTGTTTTGTGAAAACTTTCGATTCTATTCGTTTTGAACCGATTAAAATTTGTTTTCGGAGCTTCTTTCTCCATTTTCACCACTTGAGGTATGTTTGTCTCAAAGTTTAGCACCTTTTCTCGTGCGTTGACTTTTGTTGACTTTTTCACTTCCGAGAGTTGACTTTTGTTGACTTTTTGTAATTTTGGCTCATTTTGCTCGTTTTTGCATCTTTTGCAGATTTCTTCAGATGGCTGACTATATCCCGTATGGCGGAGGTCCTCCATATGCAGAGGACAAGCTCGACATCATACCGTTGCCTCCAAGGATACGGCCTTTCGTCCTAGAGGAGTACGACCCGGAGGAGCAATTCCTTCCTCTTAACACCTTCTACCACTTCACAGACTTCGCGCGGCGGGCACCTGCAGACCTACTGCTACGAGAGTCGGAGTCCCATCTATCTCATTACGCGCATGAGGTACGTACTTCACTTTTGCATTTCCTGCGATGTACTTTGCACTTTTTGCACATTTACATACACAACACTTCACTCAGTCTGAACACACAGTTCATACATAACACTCTGCTAACTTTGCACACGGCTCATTTTGGGCACACAGCTCATAACACCACTCAATCTGAACACGCAGTTCATAACACAACATTCTATTTTGTTGGCATATAACTCATAACACTGGTCAATCTGAACACCCAGTTCATAACACATCATTTTGTTTTGTTGGCACACAGCTCATAACACTGCTCAATCTGAACACGCAGTTCATAACACAACATTCTGTTTTGTTGGCACACAGCTCATAACACTGCTCAATCTGAACACGCAATTCATAACACAGAATTCTATTTAGTTGGCACACAGCTTATAACACTGCTCAATCTGAACACGCAGTTCATAACACAGCATTCTATTTTGTTGGCACACAGCTCATAACACTGCTCAATCTGAACACGCAGTTCATAACACAACATTCTGTTTTGTTGGCACACAGCTCATAACACTCCTCAATCTGAACACGCATTTCATAACACATCATTCTGTTTAGTTGGCACACAGCTCATAACACTGCTCAATCTGAACACGCAGTTCATAACACAGCATTCTGTTTTTTCGTACACTGCTCAATCTGAACACACAGTCCATAACGCAGTACACTTTTTCATAACATAGCACACCGCTCAATCTGAACATGCAGTTCATAACACAGTACTCGGTTTTTAGCACACTGCTTAATCTGAACACACAGTCCATAACGCAATACACTTTTTCATAACATAGCACACCGCTCAATCTGAACACGCAGTTCATAACATGGTATTCGGTTTTTAGCACACTGCTCAATCTGAACACACAGTCCATTACGCAACACACTTTTTCATAACATAGCACACCGCTCAATCTAAACACGTAGTTCATAACACGGTATTCGGTTTTCAGCACACTGCTCAATCTGAACACACAGTCTATAACGCAACACACTTTTTCAGAACATAGCACACCGCTTAATCTGAACACGCAGTTCATAACACGGTATTCGATTTTTGGCACACTGCTCGATCTGAACACACAGTCCATAACGCAGCACACTTTTTCATAACATAGCACACCGCTCAATCTGAACACGCAGTTCATAACACGACATTCGATTTTTGGCACACTGCTAGATCTGAACACATAGTCCATAACGCAGCACACTTTTTCATAAGATAGCACACCGCTCAATCTGAACACACAGTTCATAACATGGTATTCAGTTTTTAGCACACTGCTCAATCTGAACACACAGTCCATAACGCAACACACTTTTTCATAACATAGCACACCGCTCAATCTGAACACGCAGTTCATAACACAGTATTTGGTTTTTAGCATACTGCTCAATCTGAACACACAGTCCATAACGCAGTACACTTTTTCATAACATAGCACACCGCTCAATCTAAACACGCAGTTCATAACACAATATTCGGTTTTTAACACACTGTTCAATCTGAACACACAATCCATAACCCAGCATTCTGTTTAGTTGGCACACAGCTCATAACACTGCTCAATCTGAACACGCAGTTCATAACATAGCATTCTGTTTAGTTGGCACACAGCTCATAACACTGCTCAATCTGAACACGCAGTTCATAACACATCATTCTATTTTTAGTACGCTGCTCAATCTGAACACACAGTCTATAACGCAGTACACTTTTTCATAACATAGCACACCGCTCAATCTGACCACGCAGTTCATAACACAGTATTCTATTTTTAGCACACTACTCAATCTAAACACACAGTCTATAACGCAACTCACTTATTCATTTTGAACACGCAGCTCATACATTTCACTTTGAACACGCAGCTCATACTTTTCATTCTGAATGCAAGTATCTTCCCGTTTCACACGGGGTTATGGGTCCATTCTCGTGAGGGAGTGGTACATGGAGCTTCCAGACGCTGTCCGACATATAGTGGACGAGGTAGGGTTTGGCCCATTCTGCGCGGGATTGTCATATCATCCAGTGAGCAGGACCCTCCTAGGCGCACTTGTGGAGAGAATGTGGGACACCACCAACTCCTTCAATTTCTCGGCCACTAGGGACATGACGATGACCCCATTTGACTTCTCCATACTGACGGGCCTTGAGGTGGGAGGTTGGCCGATCCCATACGACACAGATATGGGTGAGTGGGAGGCCGCTTGGATTTATTTGCTCGGAGCCCGTCCGCCGATCGACAGATCATCAGGCAGGTGTAACAAGCCCGCAGGGGACCTCGAATGCTATAGTTCGGACTCAATTTGTGTCACGGTTCTTAATCTTGAACCAAAGAGTCCAACTCTGGCAAATCGTTTTGAGAAAAACAGATTTTGAAAAGAAGTGCCAAACATGGACTGCTTTGCTAGATACAGAGTCGCCACCTAAATATTTTTAAAATGGGAAATTTAGGAAATCCTGACTCGGTGCCGAAGGCCACGTGTCCGTCATCACCAAAGTTGTTTTAGCTTGGGAGCTTGGGTACGATCAGGGAAGGTCAGTTATGAGCACCCCCTTTCGCCCGGTCCGAAGACCGGCCTCTACTAACCGTGATATCCGATTTTGAAAACATCACATGCTCTTGTTCCAGTTATTTAGCCTAGAACTAATATGTTATGCGCACAGCAAACAAGTATAGACTAGATTGCCTAACTTGGAAACAAACATTGCATATCCGTTTATTTTGAAAGCGTTTCGGATTTTGCTACTCGCAAGTAGGCTAAAACACGGATTTCAACGAGTTTTCCAACTCAAGCAATCCAACCTCCACCCACAGGCATTCAAATAGTTTATCTCATGTAAGCAACTAGCCGCATGGTAAGCCTAGTATCATGTTAGCATTCACACGCGTGCGAGATGCTAGAGCATAAAAAACTCACCTAGTACTCCGTGCCAAAACAATAAACTAGTTAGCAAAAATGCATGCCCTAGTTCATGTTAAGTGACTAACGCATCGCATGCAGAATGTGATTAGGATAGGCTCAGCTAACCCTAAAATGGCATGTGAAATGCAATCATTCAGTGCACGTATTCAAGTTAGATTTGAAAATACAATGCGGTTTGTATGATGTACCGAGCCCGATGCATGTCAACAAATGCATGGATGCACGCATGCATGGCATAAGGTATGCTAAAATAAACATGCCCTAATCTACCATCGTAAGCAGGTAAATAAAAGGGAAGAAAGAAGTGGGGGTTGGAAGACATGCACACACCCACACACACTTATTACAGATTTGCCCTCGCTCGGAGGGACCAAAAGAATAATACAAATTAACTAACTACGCAAGCTAATTAAATATTACAAATTAATTAAATTAACAAATTAATTAATCTAAGAAAAACAGTAAACTACCTCGGGGCGAGGGCTCAGTGCATGCGCGCTCGGATTCCGCTCGGAATTGCACTGCCATGCCTAGCCTGCCTCTGTTTTCCCTGCTATGCTTTTCTGAAAACTGCCAAAGTCTCAAGGATGCCTCCCTGGATACTGGGAATCACCACCGGCTAAGTAGAATGATCACCGGCAGTGAATTGTGGCCATCGGCACAAAATAGATCCACCGGCCATCGATTGGCTGCCGATCGGCACTGAATACTGCCGGCCGGCAATAAATTCCTGCAGAACCTGCAACTCACAGCAGCAGAGGACAGAATCTGGCATGGCAATGCTATTCAAGCTATTTATGCACCAAACACATTCCTTATCATGTTTGTGACTCAAAGGAGGATGTGCCTCGATTCTCGGGCCACCAATCACGCATTTCCATGCATGATGGCCCAAAGATCCAAGTGTACACTTTCAATTTCAAATGCATGCAAACCATATAAACGAACAAGGGTGCCGAACCTCTATCATACTCATCTCAAGAGGCCTAGCATGCATGTCAATGCAATGAAATCCTAAGCATGTTATCTAATATGTAAACATGGGCAATGCAATGTAAGGATGCTAGTATGTAAATTACTCATACAAGACAAGCATGCAAACTAAGCAAAGGGGTGGACTTAGACATGACTTAGGCAACTCCAAATAGGCCTAAAATTAGTAGCCAAAATGCTAAAGTATGAGGGCCAAACACATATACACACATGCACATGCTAAGGCACCAACTTAAGCATTGAACAAACAACCTTTAAGCACACTTAAAAGAAGTTAAACATGGACAATTGGCATGCAATATAAGCTCTAAAAATCATGTTAGAATATGGTGCCAAACCAACCCAAATAAGACAAGCAATAGCATGCAATTGGCCCAAATACTCAAGGCTAGTCAAAGGGCATTGAACTACACTTGACAAAAACCTAACATGGCACGACTTAAGAAACTAAAATCTGAGTTTTAGCACACAAAATCAAGCCCCAAAGGACTACTTAGATGGCATCTAAGTGGTTTGAATTCAAAGGCATGCACAATGGTCAAAACATAAGGCATACAACACATGCTCTCAAAGCAAATAAGAGGCAATTAAGGCAAGCATATGAGCATGCCAAAGGGACTGAAATCACATGTTGGGTGGTTCCAAACCACCAAAATGATGCAAGCAACATATGCTACACATTCACATACTTGAGGCCTACAAGCCCGACAAGCCACAAATGCAAAGGAGCTATACTAAGCATGCCGAAATCAATCCAAACAACTATGGACAGACCTAAACCATGGCAAAATAAGCACAAAACATTCATAAGTCTAAGCCTAAATCATACTCAAACAAAGGCTAACAACCTAAGGCATGTTGAGGGATTAAGGAGGCATTACATGGTAACTATACTAAACATGTATGGAGCACCAAAACCAACATACAACATGATTATATTATGGCATAATAATCATGAAATGCAGCCTAGACATGATCAACACACACTTGAACAAAGGCTTCTTTAAGAGACCAAAAATGGTCCCTTTCAAGGACAACAAGGAGAGGGGGTGGCCCTCCCCTTTTGGAGACTTCAAGGCACCATCTCTACCACTGAAATCCCTCAAGATTTCAGTGGTGAAGAGGCCCAAACACCGAAGTCTCAAAACTTGCACAAAATAGCACAAAAAGAGGCCTTACAAGGCCTAAGAGGGGTCAAACTTCCCCAAAGCACAAAACACCCTTAATAAACTATCAAGAGGGCTTAAAAACAGAACTTTTTTTTTATTAAACACTAAGCACAAAAACAGCTCTAAGATAGGTAAAAATACAAAGCAAAAAAGGTGTAAAAAGTGACCAGTTTCTTACCCTTGAAGAACTTCTTCACCAATGTTGATATTGTTGCTTCTTTGAGCTCAAATCCAACCAAAGGCCTCAAGAACAAGCTCTGGTCCTTGAAGGAACCAAGAAAAAGTGAAAGACTAGGTGTTTGTGTACAATAGTTAGACACAAAACACCTAGAACACACACAAGGGAGATATAGAGATAGGATATGAATGGAACTCAAACCCTAAAACCAGAGCTTGCTCTGAGTTGTTTTTTTACTAAAAGGCCAACCCTAAAGCCAAGGGGGAAGGGCTCCTCTTATAGAGGAGCCAAACTTGTAATGCTTACAAGTTAAGCAACTAAGAGGGGCATCCCTCCATACACGTGTATGGAGGGAGAGCCAATGCCAGACAACTGTAATAAAATATCTGAAAAAGAAACTTAACAGTAATTGGCTAGCCAAAAATGTCATTTTGACAAAAATGACTACCGACCGGCAACAAAGAGTGCCAGCCGGCAATATATATTGCCGGTGGCAACAAAAAGCAGCCGGTGGCCTCTAGCTAGTGCCGGTGGTGTGTGGGGATGCCTCAAAATGCATTTCCTGCCCTTCCAAGGCAAAACACAAGTGTTTGGTGCAAAACCAGACACAAAACAGTCAAGTTCGGAGATCCTGAGGCAAGGCACGTAGCCGAGAACTCCGGGAACTCCAAACAAACACAAACATGGATAATCACCGAGTGTTCAAGTGGTGACGTCCAAGTCTTGAGGACGGTCAAAAATAGGCTGTCTACAGCAGGGTCAGGTACACCTGGTTCTCCGAGCAGTATAGGGGGACTTTGCCCCAGACCATTGAGACCGTACAATAGTACGCTCGAGGATTTTTGATGTTCTTGCTCGAGACCACTCTGTTCTCCGACAGGGGGAACACAGTTGGGCTTTATCTGCTTAGTGCTCTAGTGGACCTATCATGGGTTTGACTCTTTGATTGGGGTGGCACTGCCCTCGCTACCCTTTACTGCTACATGAGCGCGACCTCCCGTGAGCGGAGGACCATAGTCGGAGGCTGCTGGCGAGCCTGGGAGGTACATTCTGCCCTCTTGATTTATGGTTCTACTTTTCATTATCTATACACTGCACACTACACACATTACATTCTCAGATTCGGCGTACGTGACTCAAAGATTTGCTATACATTACGTATCAGTACATCGTGACTCAAAGATTCTCGGCGAAGACTCAAGATCATGCACTCGAGATTTTGTATTTGTCAGATCGTACATAGCATTTGTATTCTGATAACCGTTGTCTTGCCTTTCACAGCTGTGGATTTATGCGTACTTCCTGACGCTGGCCCCTGAGCTCGAGGTTGAGGCACCCCTTGAGATCCCCTACTCACGCAGATTTGAGGTTCAGTGCTGGTCCAAGCCCCAAGAGACTTTGCCTTACCTCTGGCAATTTTTTGATACTGTACGGGTGACAGAGGTAATCCAGAACTCTCAGTTCTTCAAGCTTTCAGCTTTGATTGATCTTGCATATTTATGACATCTAATCAATTTATGCACCTGTTACCCACAGGTCACCTGGCAGCCTTGAATAGCCATGCCAGGGAATCCTCGATTTCTGTTTGCTGGGGCGTGGGGTACCTCGCAATACAGGGTTCTGCTTGAGGGACCGGTCAGCAGAGCCTTGTTTCTCAAAGAGCACTTCATGCGCCAGACGATGGGCAACTCCGATCAGGACGTTCCCTCATTGCCTCCACCAGAGATGCGGTCCATAGGGGATCTTACGCCCCAAAAGACGGAGGACCTTATGCTGGGTATTGATGCAGTCCTTTTTCTGGAGGAAGAGGATTATGCGACATATCGCCATATGTACCTGATGCCTCCGCTATCAGGTGTCCGTATCCCAAGGAGGAGAGCTGCTGGCATGCCTTCCTTGAGTCGTGTCCGAGCTGGAGGCATTCCTTCGACCAGCAGGGTAGGCCCATCGAGGGGTGGGATCGGATGGATGCCCTCGACTTGCCAGTATGTTGGATGGCCAGATCTTCCGACCGAGCTGATGGGCTGGCAGTATGGGACTTCTTACCTGATTCCACTAGAGCCTCCAATGCCTGACCATCGATACGTCAGTGACCCTGACTCACCACCGGTATGTTTTACAGTTTTCATTTATCACTCAGATATTTAGACATTCATTCATTCACTGAGGACTTGAACTTGTGTGTGCAGCCTCACATGGAGTATACTGAGGGGTTACTTGGAGTGGTGGCTTCACTCGAGGGCATGGTTCTACGGAGAGAGACGATGCTTTGTGCCTCCAATGTTCAGGTACTTTTCAATTTCCTCGCATTTATCATGCTTCTGATGACATATGGAAACTGAACATTTCATTGTATTGATTCATTACATGTATAGAGCACATCTGACACATCATATTCACACACTATATCTGCATGCACCCACTCTATGTAATTCTCGCATTTACATCTGATATACATACTAGCTGACGCATTCAAACTATCCTTTTCAGGTCCCGCCTCTGCGGACTGGGCCACCCAGGCCATCTCGAGCAGCTAGGAGAGGAGTCTCAGCACGCAGCCAAGGGGGACGTAGGGCACCTGTTAGACAGGATGATGAGTTTAGCGACGAGGAGGAGTCGGCATATCCACAGTCAGAGACATCTGTAGGTAGGGATGACGACTCTGGTTCTAGTGCTGAGGGTGGAGGCGATGCCGAGGAGGATTTCGAGGACGGTGACTCCGATTCAGATGATGGTGCCAGTGCCGGTGGCGCGGAGGCTGCTCAGCCGAAGAGGGCGAAAAGGGCTTCTCGGTCTTGAGCTTGATGGCACTGATGCAGATGTTCTTGCTTTATTTTTCTTTTTACATGTAGTTGTAGCACATTGTATAGCTTAGGTAGTTTTATTTTCTTCCAAAACTTGTACCCTTTTGTAAAATGTTTGTAAAAAGAAGCTATGATGGAATGAAAATGGCTTTTCGTTCAAAGAGTGTTGTATTTGTATTCCAAGCATCGCATCGCACCATTTTGCATAAAAATGAAATTTGAATGAAGATAGAACAACGTGTATTGCCAAGTCAGGTAATGAATTGGCGCAACAAACTAAACAACTCAATTCAAAAACAATTCGTTAAACGATTTAACAACTTGATAAACAAATAAGCAACAACTTGATAAACAAATGAGCAACAACTCGATAAACAAAGTGATGGAATGCATCCGAAACAGAGGTAAACTTGAACCTTCAGCACTCCCAGCACACGGGGAAGTTAGAGACTCACTCCTGGAGGCATGAAACAGTTGCAAACCATCTTCTTGCTCATGGCCGACCGCTATAGGAGCCTGCCGACTAGTTTTTCTATCTGCAGCCCAAAAAAGTAGCTGGCCGCCCAAAAAAAGTGGTCGGCCGACCACTTAACCTGGGAACCTCCAGTTTTCTGACACTTGTCCTCCAAACAGTGCCTTATCCTTCATAAAGGTTCCAGCTTCGTGGTTCCCTCATTCTAACTCAATTTTGCACCAAAACGGAGGCATTTGTTATCCAAAATCTCACAAATTGGATTGCTACCTTGGATGGCTCGGAAAAGGTAAATTTTTAGGGCTTTGGCATAAATGCACTATTCACGTTGAGTCACACCCCGCTGCGTTTTCCGTTCCTTCATGTCGTGGCAAAGTTTTGGAATCCGGTAACACCTGTCTTTAGCTTTGACAGACAAGAGATGTGTCCCACATTTGAAGACTTCCAAGTTCTGATGGAGTCCGAACGCGAGGAAGAGATTTTGCCACAATTCCGCTTTGGCCACTTCTAAGCCTTAGGATGGATGTGTGGGCTCACTTTGCATGACGCTCGCTCATTGACTTGCGATGGAGTGCTGGATATCCCCAGCTTGATTCGTCGATTTTCTGATGCTGGTGACTGTAGCGATCATGACTGGCAGGGTTATCGGCGACATGCACTTTGCTTGTGCATGTTGTCTTATTTCTTGCTTGCCCCAGGCTCTGGTGGGTTTAGCACTCGTTTGATTGAAGTCGCCCAAGGCTTAAGAGAGGGCAAGAGTTGCATTGCCATGACATTGGCTGAGACATTGATGGGTTTGGACGCTTTCTGTCGCCAAGAGACGACTAGATTCGCAGGGAGTCCCCTACTACTGCAGGTAATGTTTCCCACCATATTTCATATATATTTCTCACATCACTCTGCCCTCAGGCTCAGTTTTTCTCTCAAAACCCTTTTCTCACTTTTCTCTCAATGTACACCTCTCTATTCTTTAATCTCTCATTTTTCATCCCTCCCCAGGTGTGGTTGATGGACAAGTTGAAGGTTGTAGACTCTTGCCCATCATATTCAGCTCGCAGCTACTTCTTTCGACGACGTCTAGTCGATGACCCTGATGAGGGATAGTGGTTTGACTGGATGTGTAGTTTGTCCGCAGACTGCATTGCTTGGCGTTGCCCTTGGCTCAATCTGCCGGCGATGAGCTACAGCATGACTTGCCAGTCAGGGATTCAGTTGATTGGCATGACACACTGTTTGTTCTATTTTCCTTTTTGGTTCCGGCATTAGTTCGGACATGATCAGACTTGCCTGGCAGAAAGGATAGAGTACCCTGTTGCATTTCTAGTCTGAGGCACCCAGCTAGCTCGGTATGCCATAGCATGGAGGACTAGAGAGCTTCTGGCCCCCGCTCCCACTTTCAATTGTACTCTCTCTGATGAGTGTATAGCTTGGCTTTTTGAGGAGACACAGCTTGGGCCCACTTTAGCATCAGAGGCTTCGACCAGCTCTGGGAGGGGGCACAGGAAAACCTGACCTATCCATGTCCCGAATTTGTTGCTTTATCAGTACTTTCAAGTTTTGTTTATGAATGTAATAAAAAGCAACTTCAATTTGTATTCAAGAGTAGGAGAACTTTGTGTTAAAATCGATGAAATTGAAGGTTGTGGGTACTAAAAATTTTCCGTTTGCTCCAAAAATGGTCTAAGTTGTAAAAACATTAATTTGAACAAAATCAACTTTTATTAAAACTTTTCAAAACCATTTTCGATATGGATCAGAACTGGACACGCCTGAGATCTGTCACTGAGATGTGTAGACATCCCATTTTTGACCGTCCTCAAGAGTTGGTTGTGCTTGCAGGTACATCCAACAACTAGTTCGATTACTCATCGAGTACTCGACTGTCGTGGCGGAACGTCACAAGTTTGAGCTTTCCAAACCATGTACCCTTTCTGCCCCATTCTTGGACCAGGTGTTGGCCCTTTCTGCATGCTTCTTGGAAGGCACTGCCGACCACCTTTTGGCCTTACCGGCCATGCCTTTGTTACTGCCGGCCATTGATGAAGCCTGTCGGCCATCAATGAGCCACTGCCAACCACCACTGATGGTCGGCAAACCCCTTGTCTCAGCAGGTTTCACGTCTGATCTTTTGAGCCTACTGGTTTTCACTCCTCCCCCCTCCATACAAATGTATAGAGGGATGAAGCTCTTGCTAAGCTTGTTTAACAAGCTTCTCCTTGTATTCTTCTATATAAGGAGAGGCCCTTCCTCTCTATCAGAGATTGAAGAAAATTTTAGAGAAGTTGTATCTCTCTCTCTATATATATATTGTGTTTGTTTATACTCTAAAGTCCATTTTTCTTGCACTTTTGCACTACAACACATAGTGATACACCACCATCTTTGAGCTGAGGTTCTTGGGAGTGTTACTTGAGCTCTAAAACTTGGTTTCTAGCCTCTGAGGTTGCTGGTTTCAAAATTGATCTTCAAGGGTGAGTATATTCCCCATTTAAGCCTTTGTTTGTATCTCATTTTGGCCATCCTTACATATTGTTTTAGGCCTTTCTTTCAACTGAATTTTTTTTTGTTTTTAAGTGCTTTTGATGATTGTTTAAGGTCTTTTTGGTGTTAGGGGTGTACAATCCTCTTGTATGCTTTGTTTGGCCTTGTTTTGTGCCATGCTTTAAGGCCTTTGGAGTAGTCTTGGTTTGGCCTTTTATCCATTGAAATCTAGTGGATTTTCAGTGATAGGCATGTGATTTTGAGGCCTCAAATCAGAGGGGGTGACCCCCTCTCTTCTTGTTTTGTCTGCTTGTATCATTGGCCTACCAAAGGAGCATGTATCTCTATACTTTTAAGGCCTAGTTCAGGCACTTTTTTGTGACTTTTAGGACCTGCCTTAAGTCTTTCCATGGCTGGTTTTGTCACCTTGTGCATGCTTCTTGTATGTGTAGTGTAATCCCGTTTGTGGCTCATCAAAGTAACATGTCTTGCTAGCATGTATTGGCCCCATTTCAGTGGGTTTTTTTTATCATCATTTGACATGTCATAACTCTGTCTAAAGTTGGTTTGGTAGTCTCTTGAGTGGCTCATGTACTTGTAGAATAAATCTTGCTTGTTAGCTTTATGTGCATGATGTTTTCACTCATCATTCTAGCATATTTTGGCTATGCTCTAACATGATTTTATTCATATTTTGGGCTGTTCTAGGACTGTTTTGGGCTGCCATGGTCATATCACTCATGTTTTGTATAGCTATAGTGTA
Organism: Camellia lanceoleosa; assembly: GCA_025200525.1. Classification (NCBI taxonomy): domain Eukaryota; kingdom Viridiplantae; phylum Streptophyta; class Magnoliopsida; order Ericales; family Theaceae; genus Camellia; species Camellia lanceoleosa. The sequence continues at coordinate 48,036,550 of CM045760.1, forward strand.
AATGCTTTGACTAGTCTTGAGCTTTGAGGCCCCTACCATGCTATACTTGTGATGTTTGCATGCTTTGGCATCATTTGAAATGTTATTTCAGTGCATGTTTCATGGTCATACACTTTCCTTTGTCATGCTTTCAATGCCTTGGAGAGTTTGTGTTTTATGCCTCATGAATGGATCATTGTGCATGCCCCTATGTTTAAGTCCTTAGGATGCCATCTCTGTGGGTTTTTTAGCTTACTTTATCATGCCATAACTCTGTTTTCTGTGGATTAAGTCATGCCATGTTTGGTTGTAATAGATGTAGTGCAATCCCCCTTGTTGGCCTTACTTACACCATGCTTTATGCTTTCCATTTTGACTTGTTTTGGCCTTGGTCCATGTACGTTTTAGATTCATTTTGGCATGATCTAGGACTGTTTTGGTTGTCCTTGGCCCTTTGGGGTTTGATTCATGTGGCCTTGGTTTAAGTCCCTTTGCTAGTTTCGTGCTTTGAACATCCTAGCATGCTATGCTTACATTGTTTAGTGGGTTTGGCATCCATTTACATGAGATTTCAGAGTTTACCTCATTACCATCTTATCATGATTATCACTCTTTGCTCATGTTTGAGAGTTGTGTCCTTATGCTTTAATTCTTGGGTTAATGCATTGTGCATGCATACCTTGCTTTTGTGCCCTCATTTCAACACTTTTGGCCACTGATTTGGGCATAGCTGAGGTTTGTCCATTTCGGTTTAAGTCCATTGAGCATGGTTGATTACATGTTGTTTGCATGCTTGCATTACATCGCATTGTCCATGCCTTATACTTTGCATTGTGTATGCTTAGGTAACATTGCATTGAGCATGCCATTATTTGCATTGTGTATACTTAGTTGTTGCATGCATTAGCATTGTGCATGCCATTAGCCTTGTTAGGTTGTTCATATTGCATTACACGTTTGCATGCTTAAGTCATATTGCATGATTGCATATTTGAGTCGCATTGCCATGCTTGTATTGCATTGTTGTTTGGATTAAGTGTTAATCCGAGCACGAGAAATGAGGGACGTTTCATACTTCAAGTGATGAAACGTGTCTCAATTCTCGGTCGCCGACGCTCTTGATTATCCATGATAGAGTTCTAGGCACTTATGTGTTTATTTGTGCATTCATTTCACATTGATGTGCATAAGTTGGATCATTGGCCATCATACATCGGGATGCGTGATTGATGGTCGTGGATCAGATTATGCTTCTCCCTTGATGTTTTGAGGTGATATGGGGTGGCATAGTGCATACATACCCTTGGGAGACCCTCCATTTTCTCTATTTTGTACTCTGCTGCAGCTTGGTGTCACAAAGACATCAAGAGTCAAGAAGGTTTTGCAGACGCCCAGCCCTTCATTCTTGGCAGAAGGCCCACTCTTGGTCGGCAGGGGGGTCGGCAGAAGTTCCCCATGGCCAGCAGGCCACTGATGCACTCCCCAGCATGTTTTTGGTAAGATCCAGCAGAAATTCCTTGAGGACACCCTGCAGACAGAGCCTCTTGAGAGCAACCGGAGAGTTTTTCGGGACGGCAACTGAGCATGCATCCTCTTCTCCCTCAACTAGAGCTGGAACAGCATTGTTTATTGTTTTCCTTATTTGTTAATTAATTAAGTTTTGTAATAATTAGTTGTAGCTAGTTATTCATTCGGTTATGTAATAATTAATTAGCTTGTTAGTTAGTTAATTAGTTGGTTTGTGTTATTTATTCAGACCCTCCGTCGAGAGGACGAATTTTGTAATAAGTGTGCGTGCATGTGTGCATGTCTTCCAACCCCCATTTCTTTCTCCCTTTTACTTAACCGCTTACAATGGTTAGTTTTAGGGCATATTTCATTTAGCATACCTTATGCTTGCATGTGTGCATCCATTCATCTGTTTTGCATACACCGGGCTCGGCGCATCATATTAACTACATTGTATTTTAATACCAAATTGAATACATGTTATCTAATCACATCTCATATGCCATCTTAGAATAGCTGAGCCTATTTCTAGTTGCATTTTTGCATGTGTTGCATTAGCCATCTTAACATGAACTAGGATCATGCATTGATTACTAACTAGTTCCCTGTTTTGGCTCGGAGTACGCTGTGAGTGTTTACGCTTTAGCATACTGCATGTGTGTTAATGTTGCCATGAAAGCATGCTTGCCATGAGACTAATTGCTTATTTGATATAACTGCCTGAATGCCTGTGGGTGAAGGTTGGATTGCTTGAATTGGAACAATTCATTGAAATCCTCGATTTAGCCTACTTGTGAGTAGCAAACTCCAAACCGTTTTCAAACAAACAAACGTGCAATGTTTTGTTCCAACTTAGGCGATCTAGTCTATACTTGTATGTTGTGCGCATCACATAGTAATTCTAGGTTTAATAACCAAAATAAGAATACATGTGTTTTCAAAAACAAGATATCATACTTAGTACAGGCCAATCTTTGATTAGGCGAGCGGGGGTGCTCATTGCATGACCTTCCCCAATCGTACCCAAGTTCCCGAGCCGAGGCAACTTTGGTGATGACGGACACGTGGCCTTAGGCACGAGTCAAGGTTTCCTAAATTCCCCCCAAACAAAATATTTAGGTGGCGACTCTGTATCTGGCAAAGTAGTACATGTTTGGCACTTCTTTACAAAAATTAGTTTTCCAAAATGATTTGCCGGATTTAGACTCTTTAGTGATTTATCAGTCTTGCATTGCACTTTGCGAGATCAGATTCAGAATCGTGACATTGAGTTCGAACTGTAGTAGTAAGCCCAAATGAACAAAAACGGGATTTTCGTGCTGATAATTCGCGCGCAGAGCCCGGGACGTTCGGACGCGTCTACAAGATGCACAATCCCGGATCCCAGGAACTGGAAGGTTGCCCCTAGTCTGAATAGCACTATACTGGAGATCACAACCGAGCTCTTGAACGTAAAATAGACAAAGATGACCAAACATGATCACATGGACAAAGTTGATCGGGTAAGTGTTTATGGCTGGACTTCAGAATGAAGTTTCCTTCGTATCCCAAAGATGGGAATCAAGCCTTACATAGTTCAGCTTGGGTTCACTCGTGTATTAACACTCTCCTTTTGCGCTCTAACTTTTGCCAAGACCGCCTTTTGCGAGTTTTCAACCTTGCGACCTCAGTTTTTACAATTTCAACTTTTTCATGCTCTAACTTTTGCCTAGGTCGCCCTTTCGGGTTTTCAGCCTAGCGAGCCACTCAGGGAAAATATTTCTTCAACTTGTCCATGTTGATCGGCTGGGAGAACTCTAGGCCATCTAGGTCCATCAGAACGACAGCTCCACCTGACCAGATAGATTTGATGATGTAAGGACCAGTCTAATTGGGTCTGAACTTGCCCCTAGGGTCGTGAATGGGAGCTCGGTTGTCTTTGAGCACTAGATCCCCTTCCTTCAAATTCCTGGACTTAACCTTCTTGTTGAAAGCCCTGGCAATTCTTCGTTGATAACCCTGAACATGATACAGTGCTTTCAGCCTTCTCTCGTCAAACAGTATGAGTTCTTCGAACCTGCTCTGCTGCCAATCTGCCTCAACTATTTGACACTCAGCCAATACCCGTAATGACGGAACCTCGGTTTCGATAGGCAAAACAACCTCCATCCCATAGACCAAGGAATACGCAGTCACCCCAGTAGAAATTCGAATTGAAGTCCGGTAGCCCAATAGAGCAAATGGCAACTTATCTGGCCAGTCCCAGTAGGTTTCCACCATCTTCTGTAGAATGTGCTTGATGTTCTTGTTGGTGGCCTCAACTGCTTCGTTGGTTTGCGGCCAATATGTAGATGACTTGTGAAAAGCCACGTTATACTTGTCCAACAAGTCGATCACCTCCTTCTTGAAGTGGGAACCATTATCTGAAATGATCTCGTTCAGGACCCCGTAGCGACGAATGATGTTATTCCTGATGAACTTAGCAACATATGAAGCCTTCAACACCGCATAAGATTGGGCCTCAACCCACTTCGTGAAGTAGTCTATCGCTACCAAAATGTACTTATGCCCATTGGACCCCTTCGGAGTGACAGCCCCAATCACATCAATCCCCCAGACTGAAAATGGCCATGGCGAAGTCATGTTGTACAGTTTTGACGGTGGAATGTTCATGCGGTTGGCGTGGATCTAACATTTGTGGCATCGTCGAACAAAGCCAATACAATCCTTCTCCATGGTGGACCAGTAATAACCCTGAATAAGGATCTTCCGGGCGAGCATTACCCTGAATAAGGATCTAACATTGAAAGAATTTCTTCAAGGCAATGTAATGGCCCTCTCATTCTTTGGACTTGACAATCATGTCGTCCACATACACCTTAACCTCTTTGTGGATCGTGTCATGCAAAATGGTGGTCACAACCCTCTGATAGGTAGCTCCATCATTTTTCAAACCGAACGGCATAACTCGGTAGCAATAGGTACCCCACAAGGTAGTGAATGCGGTCTTGTCTCTATCCTCGGGTGCCATCAGAATCTGGTTATACCTGGAAAACCCATCCATAAATGATAGCAATGCATGGCCCGCGGTGAAATCCACTAACTCATCAATGTGCGATAGAGAAATGACATCCTTCAGACTGGCTCTATTCAAGTACCGGAAGTCTACACACATCCTAATTCTGTTATCCTTCTTTGGCACTGGGACGATGTTGGTCAACCAAGTCGGATACTTAGATACTAACAATAAACCTGCCTCAATCTTCTTGGTGACCTCTTCCTTGATTTTCAACGCCCAATCCAGACAAATTCTACACAGGTTCTGCTTGATTGGTCGGGCCTTAAGGTTAAGAGGAATTCGATACTGTACAATCTTAGAATTGATTCCAGGCATGTCTTCATAGGACCACGCGAAAACATCTTTGAAATTTTTTAACAAAGCGATTAAATGCTCATGCTCCTCCGAGGACAACATGGACCCGATCTGGACCAGGTACGGATCCTTCTCAATACCCACATTAATGGCAATGATTTCATTAGCACAGGGTTTAGCAAACCTCTCATCCTCTCGGTTAATCAAGTTTTTCAAACCCAGGGAAATTTCTTCCCCTTCGTTTCCATTAAAATTCTGAAAATCTTGGTAAATACAATAAACCAACGGCATAGAGAAGTACACAGAATCTGCAAAGTTCTCATTCAAAAGGTCCAGATCTTCGGTTACAGACTTAAAAGAAAAGCTGAATGAAGACCTAGACAGGACTTTGGTATCCGGGTTACCACCCCCGCAAATACCAAACTCAGACTCAGACTCAGACTCAGACTCAGAAGAACTTGAATCTGATCCCGACTCCACAGACTCAGTGGAATCAGATTCTAGCTCATCACCCGATTTAGAACTAGACAGATAGCCTTTCTCCAACTGGCAAATAAGAGATGGTGCCCCTGATACATCCAAAATGCCGTTGGTTGGGTTCACACCCGGTTCTTCCCTGATCATGGAGACGGTAAGGTTATCCCCCAAGTTCTTTAGGTTGGCTGCAGAATCTATCAGGAGACTAGCCAGTGCTACCCCTACTCCAAGTTCACTGCCATTTGAGTCACCTTTCGTGCTCTATTCAACTTTGATGCTTGGTTCAGCGCTTTTCTCATTATCACTATCCTATAGCTGCAGATCAAAAAAGATCTCGAGCAGAGGACACGTTACTTCGTGGAATTCACCCAAGGCTCGGGAAAATCGCAAAAAGGAAAATCTTCTCCCTCCTGAACAAAGCATCCATTCGGTGTTCCCTGGATTGGCCTATGAATGAGGTCATAGTGTTTGCCGGTTTGCTTCGCCTTGGTTCGGCCTCTCATTTCTTCTCCTTTCCTAATCTTGTCCTCTTTAGTGGGCATATAGCCCAATCCAAAGGCATGTGGGTTGTGTGGCACATCTGTCAGTGCTGCAACACCTTTCCGACCACTTCTTCCAAGTCCCATTCCTAGAACATGGTATAATTTGTTTATAAAGTAGATAGACTAGGCACTGACATATAAGCCTTTGTTTGCAGCCAGAATGGTCTATACTACCCGGGCTTCAGCCAAAGTGAATCCCAAGAGGAATACGTCCTCCTCGCCGTGGTCGATCTCTAGCACTAGCATAGTTACCTCTGGCGACAGATGGATAGATGAATTCTCAAAAACAATCATCATTCCTCCCCCATGAGGGTACTTCAACATTTGATAGAGAGTAGAGGAGATGACTTTCACATGATGCAACCAGGGCCTTCCTAACAGCAAATTGAAGGTAGCCGGCATATCCAAGACATGAAACTCAACCTCTTGCTCAGTTGGACCCACCTAGACTCTGACTTGCACTCTGTTCATGACCTCTCTACTTGTATTATCATATGCCATATTACTTGGGTTGTGGGAACAAAGTCCGCTGGTTTGAGGCCAATTGCATAGGTGGTGTGAGAAAGACAGACATTGATGGCCGAACCAGTATCTACTAACACCAGCGGCACCCATTTCTTCATGCATTCCACAGATGTGTACGATGGTTTGTTATGAGTTGAGCCCTCCGATGGCAGTTCTTTGTCAGAGAAGGTCAGAGTTGGCCTGGTGCCACCTGGAAAGACTAATCCCACAAGCTATTCAGGGTGTGGTGTCAATGGACAATTTAGTCTTGTCCATTGCTAACAACACTGCCTGTTGGTGTACTCGGGAGGCCATGAGAAGACCCCAGATGGAGATGTCAACTTGGATTTTCTTAAGCTATTTCAACATTGCATCTTCTTCCAGTTGTTTCTCTTTTTGTTTTTTGGCCTCTCTGTCTTTTCTAGACATCTTTACTTGATCCAGGTGCGGCGAATTAAAATACCGCCCGTTTCATGTCAGATGGTCAATTTCCTTAGCATACCATGTATTATTCGGAAGAGAATTACCCCAGTCTTCATTGGAGTGGGCCAGATGCAGATCATTATCGTCCCACTATTTTCCCTCAGTGACCGAAAAACAGTTATCCGACTTTGCTCGTATCACTTTCACATCATAGGTATCCCCTACAGGGTGTTGGGAAATCATAGCTTCCTGGTCGTTTTCAATCCTTTCTCGTTCAAATTGCCTCAATGCCACTTCCTGTTCAGTTTCTACAATGCTCACAGCGCCCACTTCTGGGGCTGGGTTTTCTACACCAGCACTCTCCAGCAGCTTCCCTTTCTCATCAGCTCTTCCAGCTACTACAGCTATCTTTGCTTCTTTTCCTTCTTGCTTCATTTCAAATCCTTCTTCATTGTCTAGCTTATCACTTAGCCATTTAGTGTTATCAGTTGATCCATTCAAGTTGAGCCAGCCGATCTGTATATCCCCGTGATCCTGCTCGTCAAAGAACTGTAGGTTGTCCAAATCCTTCTCGAGTTCTGCTAGGTCGTCCAATCATTGGCTCGGGCCATCCTCCCTAACCACATTAACCTCTACCAAAGTTGGCAACACCACTTTGGGCTTAATATGATTGGTTGGCACAATGTAACAGCTTGGATCATACACCTCTTCAGATAAGTCTTCAGAACAAGCACCTTCCTCCGAGATCGACCTCTCTTCTCCTGCAAGTGTTACCACAACTAGCTTTGGTGGAAGTATGGACATGTCCATCATGTACAAATCTGTGCTTTCAGGAATGAACACCGTCGGTCTTGGTAGGTACGAAGGGATAATATATACACTCGGGTCATAGGGGTGGCCAGTGTATGGATCAGGTTTAGATTTCAAGGTAGGGGGACTTGATTGTTGGCCGGGAGTGGGTTTGTGGTTACATTTGGTTTTTGGGGTGGTGCAATCACCTTGTTGTTAATGAGATCTTCAATCTCATGATATAGTCAGAAGCACTGATCGGTATCATGACCATGCTGCTGGTGAAACGCACAGTACTTTGTAGGGTTGTGTTTGGCTGGTAGAGGATCTAGCAGTGGCGAGGTTTCAAAGGTTTTAGGTGCCCTTTTTTAACTAGCACCTTCATGGCTTGAGAGAGAGTCATGTACAGTTGGTTGAATGTCCTCTGGAATCGGACAAGGTTGGCCGGTGTTTGTGAGCTTGTGTTGGCAAAGGGGTCGGCAGTCTTGGTTGTGGTGATAATGCTTACATCTGACGGCCTCGCAGCTATGCTACCACTGGCAGCATTGGAACTGCGGACAAACGGCCTTTTTTCTGGCTCCTTCTCATCTGTGATAAGCACCTGTTTCATGGCATCTTTGATTTGCACCACCATTTTATGGATTTTTGTAAATGTAAACAAAGCTAGGACGATTATCTTTTGCAGTAGTTTGCCGTGTAGATTTCGGACGACCATCTAGATCTGATCCTTCTAAGAAGGCCTTATGGTCATCATTGAGGCTTTAGCTCTCCACCTTATCACAAATTTGGGAAAGCCCTCCTTCGACTCTTGGCGTGCTGCCTCGAGATCACGAGTTGTGACCTCGATTTGAGTATTGTATGAATACTACGCAATGAAGGCCTCGGCCATCTCCTTCCAATTCTTCTTGAAAGAGTCTTCTAACTTAGCATACTATGTGGCTGTTATACCTAACATGGTATGGCCAAAGAGAGACAGCTTCTGCAGTCTGGTAAGGCCCATTGACTGCAAGATATCCGAAAACAGCCGAAGATAAACCATTAGATCTCCACAACCGTCAATCAATTAATGTGCGACATTTTAAACCAACCTAAAAATGTCACTGCAGAATCGGTGTACCCATCTTCTATGTCTGGGATGAAGTTAACCCCTTGTGCTATCTTGAACAACCTTTCTAGTTTATTGACCTTGAGTGAAGTTGGGTCAACCTTAAACTCAAGTGAAGCCTCAGTTTGATAAACCGGGGCTTTGGAGGCTTGCGCTGGGATTAGCTTTGCTGGATTGCCTTGGTTTTCTTGAACATAGGTAGTATGAACTGTAGCTCCGAGTGTTGGGATACCCATGGGAAGTGCATGGGATGCGGAGGCCGTAGCCGTCTGTGGTTGCTGTTGTTGTAATTAGGTTATAACCTCAGCTTGGCGGGCCGTGAACTCGGCCTAACGGGCTGCATTCTGCTGTAGGGTCTCAACTGTCTGCTGCAAAAACTGAACTAGTGAACTCTGCTTGATTCTCCTCCGTCTTGTAATTGATGGGAGTGAAGTAAACACGGGTTGTCCCCAAACAAGATCCCTAGCTTTGCAAAGTCTTTTGACTCGAGTCCAGAGTACTTAGGGGATATCCGAACTTTCTAAAGCTATGGTTTTAAACTACCTAGCAAAAAGAAATAAAACAAAAGAAAATAGTAATTAGAAACAACATAACACCTCAGCTAAGACGTTATCAACACAGACATGATCAAAGATGTAGGACTGCACTCCACACTAATTTCTGCCCCCAAAATAGATACCAAATTTGCAACTGATATGCACATTACTATACAGCTTCACTCTAAAGCACATACCAGTTAAAGAGAGCCAAAACACCCCTATGGGGGTAGGATTAGCCTGTCCTAGTTTTGTCGAGAACTAGGGTTCACTATTCAAACAAAGCAGTTTTCACGCAATCCTGCATTTCGGGTGAGCATCCTCCTGTTCTAGTTTGGAACAGTCTCTATGGCTTTTCAATATGCAACTAGGCCGAATAGTCAAAAGGGGTATTTTAGCAAGACTACCTAATATACCTCTCGCATCTAACACCAAGAAGTAAAAAGAGGATCAAGCGGTACAATGGTAGTCCAAAACTAAGGGTTGTGTTCCCATCATGGCAGAGCCCACGACCGATCAGCCTTTTAGCAAGCATTTAGGCAAGTCTCCGACAAACCGTCCAGGAATAGCAGATGGCAAACACAATGACTTAAACGCACTAATGCAAATGCAATGCAAAGAAACATATAAATATAGATAAAATTTCACATCATAAAGTTCAAGTCAAGTTCTCTAAATTCCCCAGCGAAGTCGCCAAAAATTGTAGCTGGACTTTTCATGCTCCTTTCGGAAGATGACAAGCCCCATAGTATCGGACTGCTGCGGTTCTGAATCTGATCTCACAAGTGCAATGTGAAATAGATAAACACCAAAGAGTCCAAATTTGGCAAATCTTTTGGAAAATCGATTTTGAATCATAAGTAAAAAATGGACTGCTTTGCTAGATACAAATTCGCCACCTAAATATTTTTAGGAAATTTAGAAAACCCATGACTCGTGCCAAAGGCCACGTGTTCGTCATCACCAAGATTGTCTCAGCACGAGAACTTAGGTACAAGAGGGGAACGTCATGAATTGAGCACCCTCGCTTGCCCGATCAAAAATCGGCCTCTACTAATCATGATGTGACTCTTATTTACATTATATGATCTTGTTCCGATTTATTAGGCTAACTTACTATGTGACGCACACAAGTATAGACTAATTTGTAAAAATTAGAACATTTGATTTCATGTTTGTTTTTTAAAATTGTTTCGAATATGTACCACTTGAAAAAGTAATCGCATAGAAACATTACTCAAATTATTCCAATTCAAGCAATTTAGCCTTCATCCACAGACATTCAAACAGTTTATCACTTAAGCATTTAGCCTCATGGTGAACATGCTAAACATGGCAACAATCGCACTCATGCGATATGCTAAAACAAATAAAAGCTCACCTAGTACTCTAAGCCAAAAAAGATAAAAGAGTTAGAATAATGCATGATCCTAAGTATGCAATATGATTAATGCAACACATGCGATATGCAATTACTAGGCTCAGCTACTAATATGGCATATGAATCAATTTGATAGCATACGGTCTAAGCACGTATTCAAAGAATGTATTAACTAACAATGCAAGTTAGAATGATGCGCCGAGCTCGATGCATGCAAGACAATGGATGCAAGGTGTGAGAGATACTAAATGAAACATGATGCCCTAAACTAACCATCATAAGCAGGTAAATAAAAGGGAGAAAGACATGGGGTTAGAAGACATACACATTATTACAATTGTGCCCTTGCGCAGGAGGGTCCGAATAAACTATCTAGCTAAGCTAATTAACTAGCTATTACGAAACGAATTAACTACCTATTACAACAACAAATAAACTAACTATGCTAACTAGTTATTACAAAACCAATTAATTAATTAATTAACTAACTAATTAATTACACTAACTATACTAACTAATTAATTACAAATTAGAATTAACTAATTAATTACAACATGAATACAACATGAAATAAGTAATTAAACTGACTAATTAGCCCCAGGAAGCGAGGAGTGCTCATGCATGCGCGGATTTTCACCCGAAAAGCCCACTGTTCTGCTACCAGAATGCTTCTATTGCACAGTAGAACATCTTTTCATCTCAACCTCTACTTTGTTCTATTCTATAAAGGTTACTGCTCAGTTTGACAAAAGTGGCCGGCAGGCCAGAAGTGGTGGTCGGCCGGCCACAACTAGTAGTTTGCCATCCAAAATTAGTGGCCTGTCGATAACAAAATCCTGGTTCCTTCTGCTACAACAGAAAGCATACATCACACAAAATAGGGTGTTCTCAAGGTATGTTTGTACACCTTACCTCTCCTCATCATCAAAACAACTCAAAGGAGTGGCAAGCTCAATTCACAAGCCATTAATCGATGCAATTTCATTGCATGATGCCCTATGAACCAAGATGTACAATTTCAATAAATGCACAAGAAACAGCTCCCAAACCTCCTCCTTATTATGAATTGATCAAGGGAAGTGGTTGACCTTGGAAACTTGAACCATTTTGTCACTAGCAAGTATGAAATGCTTCAAATTTCCATGTGTTCAATTAACATCCGATTGAACACAAATTGCTTATTATCTTGCATCACTTTTAGTCGCAATTTCATTACATCATTTTAATTACCAACCATTCTTTAATCAATTGAGTCCAAAAGTGATCTTTAAGTCCTCTAATGAAAAGGAGCACCAAACTAAGAGTTGTTTTAGGCATGAGAAAAGTGTCATGTTGTTGATAATAAACCACCAAAGGGATTAAACCATTAAGAACAAGACCTCAATCTCAAATTTAAACAAACAAGTAGCTTGAAACAACTTTCAAAGAAAAGAAAAAGCTATAAAAATAGGGAGGTTGCAAAGATGATTAAGGGTGATCACAAGTATGGAAAGCAAGAAATAAATGCTATCAACTCAAATAGGTTGGTGGCTAAGACCTAAACCACCAAGCTTATGAGGATAATTACATTACAAGCATGCTATACAAAGCTCAAATGCAATGAACAACCAAAAATAGTTTTGAAATAGTGCTAAATCAGTCCTAAAACATGCTGGAATTAAGGCAAAAATAGCTAGAACAATAAGCTAAAATATGAAGCAAGTTAAGCTATTAAACAAGCACAGGGAGGCGAGACCACCCCCTCCATTTTTAGGACTTCAAAACATGTTTTTAGCCATTGAAAAACCTTTGAGATTCAATATTTAAAAGCTCAAAAAATTTGACAAAGAGGTGGGAAACACAAGGGCAGAGGCCTTAATAATGAGTTACAAAGAAGGGTAATCCACCCCTCCACCCCTAATGGCCTTAAACCACAAGTTTCAACCCAAAAATACAGAGTATAAACAACCCAAAAACAGTCTAAAAATAGTAGACAAAATAGAAAATAAAGCAAAGCAACAAGCCAAGACTTATACCTCTTGAAGAGGAGAACCCTTTCCAAGTGTTAAACGAACATTTACACACCATCTAGAGCTCAAAGTAAGTCCAAAAGTACCTCACCTCAAATAGCACAAGGTTTGGTTTAGAGTGTATAGGCAAAAGCTTAGAAATTTGCAATAGAGAGAGAGAGAGATAATTTTGCTCCAAAATGTTCAATCCTCAAAAATAGAATGGGAGGTCTCCTATATATAGAAAACAATGAAACTCCCTCAGAAATATCAATACATACACGTGTAGGATAATGCAAGCATCTGTGGAAACAACGGCACAGTTGGCCAAAATATCTGCAAAAATACACTTGTGGCTGGCAGGCTACTAATTTTGGCCGGTAGGCTACACAAGTGGCCGGCAGCCCACAAAAGGGGGCCAGCAGGTCCCAAGGTTTTTAGGCTTGAAAAACTAGGGTTTTGATCCAAAACAAAGCAAGAGGTGTATAGGGTTTTGAAGGCTCAAAACTGTGACATTTTGTTGAGGACTTTGAGCACTTAACAAGCACATACAACTTCATCATTGGGCATGCAAGCGATGGTGTCCAAGTCGTAAGGGCGATCAAAAATCGGGTGTCTACACCAGCACTGATGGATGGAATGATGGACCTTAGTCTCAGCTAAGGGAATTATCGATGGTATTTGGAAAGAACCTTCTGAACTAGGGGCATGATGTGAAAAAACAATTGTTTCGGTCAAGAAGATGTGTGGGGACAACATAATTTTAAGGATCAATCTATGAGATCCTACTGGCTGTTGATGTTGTATTGCTAAATTAAAGGAAGATTTGGATCCTTCTGTGGGCTACTTGATGTTGTTTCTAAAATCTACCAATGGACTTAGAGACTAAAAAACCCTTTTGTTTCAACGGTACTAATTTTGTTTTGAGTTGTGTCTAGTAAATAGCTATTGTGAGTTTTATTTTCTTTGTCATTTCTTGCGTTATTGCGTCAGTTAAGTCTTTTCTTTTGAGTCGCTCTCGTGTACCCTCAGGTTTTCATCTTTATAAAAAGTGCGAGTCAAGTTTTTGATCATTTTATTGTGCTAATAGTAATGCATATGTGACCTTTTTGAAAATAGAAAAGCTTTGAATTTGTTTTTTGAATGAGATTCGGTTAATAAGCTCGAGTGTTGAGAAGGATTCCTCGGATGGTTTGAGTGAATTCTGACTTATCGACATAAAGTCGTTCATGATTTCAAAAAAATTTAAGTTGTTTCTTTTGCAAAACTTGCAAAGATAGGTTCTGAATTGTGCGTGGTATTCTATATTGTCCTGGGGATTCTCTTCGCCGTTAGGCAATCATTTTGGCAAGTACAAGGCAGCTTTCAGACCTACAAGTACAAGGCGACTTTCAAACCTCACAAACATAGAATTTCTACTCTGGTGTTTTCGTTATTTCAAAGAGAAAATAATAAAAGAAACCAAAAAGAAAAAAGAAAGAAGGAAAGAAAAAAAGAAAAGAGAAAGAAGAAGGAAAAAAAGAAAAGAAAAAAAAGAAATCAACCGTCAAGCCAGGGGCATTCATTGAAATCTAATCAACCGTGAGGAAATGAACTTTGAATTCAGAGAAGCCAATGCGAGGAGGTACTACATTGCAAGAAGAACAAATTTTGCAAATGGAGTGAAAGAAATGAAGAGGATATGCATAAAAGAATGGATAACCAAGCACAAATCAAGGTGAAGCCAGGTCCAGTGTTGGGTCATGAATGACTATGGATCAAATTCACCGCAAATGTTATAACACTATCCTTAAGAGGCTCACTAGGCCAAAAACCTGAAAGGCCAACCTAGGCAAAAGTTAGAGCATGAAAAATGAGAAATTAAACAAATAGAACTCGCAAGGTTGAAAACTCAAAAGGACGGCTTGGCAAAAGTTAGACCGCAAAAGGAGAGTGTCTATACTCGAGTGAACCTCAGCCATAGACTATGTTAACCTGATTCCCATTCTTGGGATACGTAGGCAGCTTCATCTTGAAGTTCGGTCTTAATCATATCTATCTCAGCCATCTCCATCTTATCATCTTGCCTAATTCATGTCGTCAGCTTTGCATCAATCCATGAGCTACACCAACCATTGTGCATATCACATACTTACTACACATACTTGCATTGGATAAGAAAGAACTAACTTGAATCAATAAGTGGAGAAATTTTCAACACTTGAACTTATTAGTAGAATCTCTAACTTAAGCGCGCGCGCACACACACACACACACACACACACACAAAAGAGGAATCCAAACTCGAGTTTTGTGAAATTGAGTTCTAAAGGGAACATTGGTAATACTAGGGGCACTATGAATGATCAGTTACCTTGAGTCTTTTTTTTTTTTTTTTTTTTTTTTGCTTTTAGGTCAGTTGTGAATTTAGTTGTGTCATGCCTGGTGTTTGTCTCAATCTGCGCTTTTCATCAAGTCGCCATAATATGTCTGTCTCTAAAAAGTGCTTTTCATTGAGTCATCATAGTGTGTCTGTCGCTCAAAAGCACTCTTCATCGAGTCACTATGGCGTGTTTGTCGCTCAAAAGTTCAATAGAGTGGCATGGTCAAAATTCCATACACAAGTGTTCGCTCTAAACTCAGAAACAAGTCCATGTGTGGAATTCATAAACAAATTAAGGGTGCCCATACAAGGGGCATCGCGTTCATGATCATTGCAAAGTGTATCCGTCATTACTTTGGAAGGGACTGGAGTAAGTTCTCGACATGTTGGAGTAGAAAAGAAGTGTGGGAGCCGAATAATTGTATATTAAGGAAAGCCAAATTAATTTGATCAAGCCAAGGACAATTCGGCCCTATCCAAGGGCTCTTGAAGTCAAATATACAAGTCGGCCACTTAAGGAGCCGAGTACGTACCGGCACACAACCGGAAAGCCGAATAAGAAATCATGCGCTAGATTAAGAGTGGGCCCGACCCTTGGGCCCAGAAGTTAATATAAATAAAGGAACATCAGGCAAAGAAAGGTATATGAGAATAGATAAAATAACTTGAGATAGAAGTAAATTGGGGAGCATACTAACTTGTCCATCGGAGTGCTAATTCCGGCACCCTCGACCGGAGTGTTCATCCTGTAGACACCCCATTTTTGACCGACCTTAAGACTCAGACGTCACCGGTTGAGCGCTCGGTGATATTGCATCATGCTTGTTCAAGTCGAGTCACGCGCGTGCCGCCGCCTGGACTTCAACCATCTTCTCTACCTTGTCTCGGTTTGCGAACAGCTCGATTTTCTCTTTTATTTCTGAGGGAAGGGAGTGGTCCGTAGACTATCTCCGGTGGCCGTGAGCTACGTTCGTGGTCAGAGGCCATTTTGCCCATTCGGGCCCGGTCCGGTTTTGAGCCGTCGGGCCGTGTGCCTCGGCCGGGGCCCAACCATCTCGAGTTCTCCGGTTTTGGCATGTGCCTCTGTTTTAGTGTTAGGGACACTGGGCCCTGATGCCCACTTCGCAAAACACCACTTCCGGTGCCCGGCGACCCATTTTCGGGACCCCAAACCGCGCGGTTTTGGTCCCGAGCTTTCATTTTGCATCAGCCTTCTCCGGTTTTGGCGGAGACCTCTGTTTTAATATTCCGAGGAACCCTGGGGCCTCCGATGCCCACTTCGTGACCGTATGCCACTTTCGGTGCTCATAGCCGGTTTTCGGGACCCCAAATTGAGCGGTTTTGGTCCCGAGCATTCATTTCGCATCAGTTTTCTCTGGTTTTTGGCAGGTACCTCTGTTTTGTCATTCCAGAGGACACTGGGGTTGCAGATACCCACTTCGATGCTGAACACCACTTCCGGCACCTGCAGCCCATTTTCGGGATCCCGATTTGCTCGGTTTTAGCCCCGAACGTTCATTTCTCATTAGTTTTTGTTCAAACTTGGCAGGTACCTTTGTTTCAACATCAGGAAGATCACTGGGGGGTGGGAGGCCAGCAATTATCCCAGATAACGGTTTATCCTCCGAGCCCGTTTTGCTTACTTCCGGGCCAATGTTGAACACCCTAGGGATATTTTCTTCCAACCACAGCTACATATCTGCGATGAGGGCACCTAGGAGGACCCTAAGGGTTGGTGGTCGGAAATCGTGGTTTCATTTTGGGCCTCTCCTTCAAGCTCTATGTTGTGGCTCTGCTTGATGTTGCCAATTTCCACCTTGGAACCTTGTTCTACACATCTTGGAGGACACAAAAGTATATGGTCGGCCGAAATTGTTCGATTCATTTTGAGCCTCTTCTTCAAGCTCAATGTTGTGACTTCTACTGACGTTGCGATTCGACCACAGGACCTTATTCTACACACTTGGGAGAACACTCTGCATGGTGGTCGGCGGAAAATCTTCACTTCAATTTTGTGCCATGGCCGGGTGGGGTGGCCGACAGCCACCTCCCACAAATTTACGGCCGGCCAGATTCTCGCTTTCACTGTCCCATTTGTCCTGATATCTTCCAACATATCCTGGCATCCGGGATATTTCGGGAGGGAAAGATTGGGTGCTTTCCTCCTTTACACCCCATTTCTTGTCTATTTGAAGGGCCCTCCCTCTCCTTCTTCAAGGTTGGAAAAAATAGTCTCAAGGGATCATCTTCAAATTCCTCTATTTTCATAGCTCAAAACCTCAAAAAGCTTCTAAGTCCCTAGGTCTTCTCTTCAT
Source organism: Camellia lanceoleosa (assembly GCA_025200525.1). NCBI lineage: Eukaryota > Viridiplantae > Streptophyta > Magnoliopsida > Ericales > Theaceae > Camellia > Camellia lanceoleosa. The sequence goes on from CM045760.1 coordinate 48,053,812, forward strand.
CAACACCTAGCCTCACCATCCTTACTATCATTCCAGCAGCTAGGAAGTGAATTTCAGAGGTTGAGAAGCTACAAATCAAAGCCAAGAATCAAAGAAAGACAAGTCTTCAAGGGTAAGTCTTCAAAACCAACTTTTAGGGCTTTTTCTTGATTCATTTCTATACTCCAATTGGTTGAGAATTGGGGCTCCGACCCCTACTTCTTTTGTGCTTGTTTTGAGCCCCTCTACAACTTTGTAGAAGGGCTCAACTTCATTTGGTGCTCCTATGATATGCTTGCTTCAATACCTAGCTTTTATGCCATTATCTTGCATGCTAGTTTAGGCCTATTTCCTTTTGTTTTCAGAGGCCCGACCCCTACTGGTTTTGTGCTCATTTTGAGCCCCTCTACAACATTGTAGAAGGGCTCAACCTCATTTGGTCATTGTATATACCACCTCCTTCAAATTTCATTAAGTGTGCCATTTTTGCATGCAATTTTTGACCTATTGGTGTTTGTTTTTGGGACTTCGACCCCTACTGGTTTTGGTCCTATTTTGACCCCCTTTACATATTTCATGAAGAAAGTTTTGTCATTTGGTGTGTGCATTGCATGTCTCATGATATAGCCTATTTGGAAGCCTACTTTGCATAGATTTTATAGCATGTTTGTATTCTGATTTTGAGGATGTCATCTTCTTCAATTATGCTTATTTTTATCTCATCTTCAATGTTGTAGAAGAAAGTTTGTCCATTTGGGGTTTTCATATATCACTTGTCTCAATACCCCTCTTTTGGCCACTAATTTTGCATGCTATTGTTGATCTATCCCTACTTGCATTTTGGCCATGTTTGTTACTGAAAAATGCCATATTTGGGACTGCCTTGCTACTGTTCTTGCTTCCATGATCATATTTTGCATGTATAGCATGGCTATAGGCCATTTCGGGACTTAATTTCACATTTTCGGGATGAATGCATGCTTCGAATGTTATTTTGAATTGTTTCGGGGCTGTTTTCCCCTTTATTTAGGTGCTGAAATTCCATTGCCATGCTTACATATCATTCCCTATGCCATTTGCATCATTTCTGCATTGCCTCGGTTTGCGTGCCAGTGTGCACGCCTTTCGAGGCGCCCCTGTTTTGTCCGACGGCAGCCTATGTGAGTGTGGTTGAGGCCCTCTCATGTCGGCGTAAGCCCAATTTGCATTTTCATGCTTCTACATCATTGCCTCGATTTGCGTGTCCGCGGGCACGCGTTTCGAGGCAGCTTTGTTTTTATCCGACGGCCTCCTATGTGAGTGAGCTGAGGCTCTCCCATGTTGGTGTAAGCCCATCGTTGCATTCCGTATGCCATTTCATCTTTCATCGTCCCCTCGGTTTGCACGCCTGTGGGCACGCACTTCGAGGCACTTCGGTTTTATCCGATTTGCATCTTTCATCGTCGCCTCGGTTTGCGCGCCTGTGGGCACGCACTTCGAGGCACTTCGGTTTTATCCGATTTGCATCTTTCATTGTTGCCTCGGTTTGCGCGCCTGTGGGCACGCACTTCGAGGCACTTCGGTTTTATCCGATTTGCATCTTTCATCGTCGCCTCGGTTTGCGCGCCTGTGGGCACGCACTTCGAGGCACTTCGGTTTTATCTGATTTGCATCTTTCATCGTCGCCTTGGTTTGTGCGCCTGTGGGCACGCACTTCGAGGCACTCTGGTTTTATCCGATTTGCATCTTTCATCGTCGCCTCGGTACGCGCGCCTGTGGGCACGCACTTCGAGGCACTTCGGTTTTATCCGATTCTCATCTCATCATCGCCTCGGTTTGCGTGCCCGCGGGCACGCACTTCGAGGCATCTTCCATTTCTTCCGTTTTGCATTTTACATCATCGCCTCAGTTTGCGTGTCAAGTGGACACGCTTTTCGAGGCACCTCCTTCTATCATTCTGGCCTCCTATGTAAGTGGGCTGAGGCTCCCTCATGTTGGTATAAGCCCATCATTGCATTTCGCATGTCATTCCGCATTTCTCGGTTTGCGTGTCTATGGACACGCATTTCGAGACATCTCTTTGTCATAGCATTGAGCATGCTAGATTGTATAGTAGTTGCATTTCATTGCATATCATGCATATCGCACGGGAAACGAGGTACATTCCAGACTCAATGAATGGCGAGTGTGTCTCAATTCCCGATTCTGACACTCCGGATTACCCATGATGGAGTTAGGTTTTTGTTGTAGCATTCATCAGCATTCATCCCTATATTGAGTTGTGCAATCCGGTTCCTCGGCCATCATGCATCGATATGCGTGATTGGTGGCACGAGGATCGAGGCATGCATATATTTGTGAAATACATTGCTGTGCCCTTTTCCTGCTCTCTGTCGCAGCAAAAATCAAGAATCAACAACTTTTCAGAGCTTGGCGCGCTTTCCAAGAAACATTGTGAAACAGAGGCTGATTAGGGCATCCCAGTGGATTTCCGCGCCAGGCAGTCCAACATGCAACATACATCAGAAGCAAGGCAGTCCCTGGCTTGCATGCCAGTTTTTACTATTTTCTAGTTTAATTTGTATATTCATTCGGACTGTATATTTCGGACTGTAATATTCTTTCATTTGGGATTGTATATTTATTCGGACCCTCTGCGCGAGGGCAATGATGTAATAAGTGTGCGTGAGTGTGATGTATGTCTTCCAACCCCCATTTCTTTCTCCCTTTTATTTATCCGCTTTGGATGGTTAGATATAGGGCATATTTCAATTAGCATACAGCATGACAGCATGTTTGCATCATTCATCTGTATTGCACGCACTGGGCTCGGCACATCATACAAACTGCATCTGTATTTCAATTCCAAATTGGGTACTTGATAGCTGTTGCATCTCATATGCCATATTTAGAATAGCCGAGCCTGCTATAGTTGCATTTTGCATGTGTTGCATTAGACATTTCTGTATACTTAGGTCCATGCATGGATTTCTAATGAGTTTTTGTTTTGGCTTGGAGTACTCTGTAAGTTTTATGCTTTAGCATCCTTGCATGCGTGTGAGTGTTGCCATGACAGCATGCTTACCATGAGGCTATATGCTTATGTGATATAACTGCCTTGAATGCCTGTGGGTGGAGGTTGAGTTATCTGAATTGGAATAATTCATCAACTGTTTGTTTTTTAAGCCCACTAGATAGTGGCAACATCATTGTTTTTCCAAGCCCACCTGAGGGTGGCAAATCCGCATTTTAGCCTACCTGCGGGTAACACCATCAAACCATTTTCAAATAAACAAACATGAAATGTTTTGTTCCAATTCAGACGGCCCAGTCTATACTTGTTTGCTGCGAGCATCACATAGTAACCTAGGCTAATAACCGGAATAAGAGCATACAATGTTTTCAAAAGCTGATATCATGATTAGTAGAGGCCGGTCTTTGACCGGGCGAGAGGGGGTGCTCACGATGTGACCTTCCCTAATCGTACCCAAGTTCCCAAGCCAACTTTGGTGATGACGGACACGTGGCCTTTTGGCACTGAGTCAGGGTTTCCTAAATTTCCCATTTTAAAATATTTAGGTGGCGACTCTGTTATCTGGCATAGCAGTCCATGTTTGGCACTTCTTTCAAAACAAATCTGTTTTTCTTCAAAACGATTTGCCAGATTTGGACTCTTTGGTTCGAGATTTGGAACCACAAAAAAAATCGAGTCCGAACTGTAGCGAGGCCCCTCGCGGGCGTGGTTACACATCCCTTTTTCAGGTAGCAATCTGAGGATCAAAGACGTCTGACTAGATCCTGGATTATTTCCAAATCCACTTCTCCACAATTGGTGCTGTCTGTGGGAATACTCAAGCACATCCATGGCGAGCGTAACAAATGATCCTCCAGTAGTCACTGATGATACTACGCCAAGAGATGGCATCACTCCAAGAAACATGCTTGGACCAGAGAATATCACTGCACGACGGGCCTTGAACTTCGACTCAGTAGCCCAAACCTTACCCTCAACATCAGTGCAAGAGACAATGCAAACAATCATGGATCAAGCAAAGCAAAATGAACATCATTTGGAAAAAAATGATGGCTGAGAACGAGCGCCTGCGACAAGAGTTGGCCCTGGAGCTAGCCAAATCCTAGTAGGCCGCATGCCATAACCGGGGTCGACCTTCAGGAAAGAAGGATGATCGATGACATCGACTTCAGATGCACGATAATGACAGTGATTCTGACTCACCATCCCTCAAACCCAGAAAGAAGGAACGAGTCGATGTATCCAGCTCATCCGAAGGAAGTCCGCGGAGAAAAAGTGATGATTCAGATGAAGAAGACAAGCATGACCCTTTTGTGTGATGAATTGCAAGGGCAATGTTACCTAAGAAGTTCAAAGCACCGTCGTTCACCCTGTATGACAGAAAATCAGACCCCACTAACCATATTCGTCATTATAAACAAGTGATGACATTGCATGCTGACGATGAAGCCCTCATGTGTCAAATGTTTCCGAGCAGTTTGGAACCACTGGCCGTCAGATAGTACTATAAACTGGAGCCGGCATCAATTAAAAGCTTCCATCAACTCCAAAAGTCCTTCAAGGCAAGATTCATCACCAATGAAATCCAGCCAAAGCAAACTGATTCTCTCTGGGCAATGCAAATTAGATCGGAAGAAACCCTTCGTGAATATTCGGCACACTATTGGGAATGCTTTAACCTGGTAGACGATGCTTACAATGACTCCATGGCCATCACTACCTTCAAAAGAGGATTACATCTTGATAGTCCCCTCCACAGTTCGTTGACCAAACGGCCCCCTAAAATAGTTTGGGCGTTAATGAAGAAAGTTGAAGAGTATTGTAAGGTGGAAGACGATGCCCTGCGGATCAAAGCCAAACAAAAAGCCGTTAAGATGGCTCCGTCTGGAATCATTTAGCTGATAAGTGTCGTGCCGTCAAAGACCCCCAAATCACGAAATTGGGCCAAATGAGACAAAAGGCATGACTCGCGCTGATCAAATGGCCAGTGTTCGCACCAATCAAATGAACAATATCAAGTGGATAGCAGGTGCACAAGACGCTTGGACAAAAAGTACACGGAGTTAGCAGAGCCGGTCAGCAAGATTTTGTTGAAAGTTCAACACCTTCCATTTTTCAAATGGCCTCCCAAAATGATGGGACCTCCCGATACAAGGAGAAGGGACAAACGGTGTGAGTACCACAAGGACCATGGTCATGACACCGACAGTTATTATGCACTGAAAGACCACCAGGAGGAATTGGCGCAACACGTCCGAAAGAATAATCCATCGAACATGGTAGCCCTACGGCCAAATTCACCTTCACTTGGTGTAATTCACATGATATACAGCCTACCGTCGTCAGTCCAGGTACATACAATTTAGTTGCAACCTAGCCAACATAGGCCAATCACACTAGCAAAACGGCCCCATGAAACTAGGAGGATTGGTTTCGACGACACCAACTTGATTGGAGTAGCTCTCCCCCACACCGATCCCCTTGTCATCATGCTACGCGTGAACTGATTCACCATTGAACGTGTTCTCATTGATTAGGGAAGCACTTCGAAAATAATGTATAACAAAACATTTGTTAAACTCGGCTTCACTGACTCGGATTTGTCACCGGCCAATTATCTATTATTCGGCTTCAACACTAACCTCGAGTATCCTTTAGGCAAGATCACACTACCAGTTCAGGCAGGCACCAGATCAGTAGATGTAGAATTTTTGGTTGTCCAACTTCCTTCGCCATACAATCTCATCATGGGAAGAACTTGGTTGCATACCATGCAAGCTGTGCCAAGCACCTACCATCAGTTACTTCATTTTCCGACTGAATATGGCATTGAACAGATTCGAGGTTCTTAGAAATCGGCACAGGCATGCTACCTTCTTGCTGCTACAAAGAAACCAAAAGAACTGGAAGTGAATTTGATTGAAGTACCAGATCGGGAAAATCCCCAGTGAAAAGGCAACAGAAGACCTGGATCGGATCGAAATTAATTGGAGTCCTGACAAGTTCTTCATGATCAGCACTTCCTTGAACGAAGTTAATAGGCACGAGCTTGTATCCTTCCTACTCAGCAACCTCGACGTGTTTACGTAGACACCATATGAGATGCCAGGAATGGACCTATCTGTGGCCCAGCACCGCTTAAACATTGATCCAAAATGCAAGCCGATCATTTAGAAAAGTCAGCAGTCAGCCGCAGAGCACGCTTCGGCCTTTGTTGAAGAAGTTAACTGATTGCTTGAGGCCAGGGTAATTCGCGAAGTAACCTATCCTACATGGTTGTCCAATACCATGGTTGTAAAGAAGAAGAATGGATCTTGGCGTATTTGTGTGGATTTCACGGATTTAAACAAAGCTTGTCCCAAGGATTGTTTTCCCCTGCCCAAAATAGACCAACTCGTAGATGTAACAGCACATCATCAACGCATAAGCTTCTTGGACGCCTACAGAGGCTATCATCAAATTACCATGCATCTAGAGGACCAAGAAAAGACTGCATTCCTCACCCCAAGAGGAACCTTTTTTTGCAAGGTCATGCCTTTCAGGCTGAAGAATGCGGGGGCAACGTACTAGAGATTGGTTACTGCCATGTTTAAGGAACAACTCGGCCGCACCATGGAAGTATACATCGACAACATAGTGGTCAAATCCAAGGAAAAACACACCCATTTAGCCGATTTGATAGATACATTCGGCATCCTTCGAAAGTACAAAATGAAATTGAATGCCTCAAAGTGTGCATTCAGCATCAAATCTGGCAAATTCCTCGGCTACATTGTTAACCAACGTGGAATAGAGGCCAATCCGAGGTAGATCACTACAATTCTAGAACTTGGCTCTCCTCGATCGATCAAAAAGGTTCAGAAGCTGATAGGAATGGCCGCTGCATTCAATAGGTTTATTAACTGTTCCACAGATCGCTACCGACAATTCTTTCACACACTTCGACAAGGCAAAGCTTTCCAATGGACCCCCGAGTGCCAAGCCGCTTTTGATGGCTTGAAAACTTATCTCTGATCAGTACCACTCTTGGCAACCCCCTCAGTAGGCGATCCGCTCATTTTGAACCTAGCAATATCTGACCGAGTTGTCAGTGTCGTACTTTTAAGGGAAGAACTTAGGGAGCAATAAACAGTTTACTATATAAGCAAAGCAATGGCTGATGCCGAAACACGTTATCTACCACTAGAAAAGCTCATCCTTGCTCTCGTCATGGCTGCAAGAAAACTGATGCATTACTTTTTGGGGCACACCATAGCTGTACTAACGGACTATACCCCCTAGGTCGGCGCTCCGTAGCACAGATGCATCAGGGCGTGTTTCGAAATGGGCTTTGAAACTCGGCCAGTACAATATCCAATTTTTTCCTAGAACTTCCATCAAGGGGCAAGTGCTAGCCGACTTGGTAGTCGAATTCACGGGATGTGTTGTCGACTTTAAAGCCAATCAAGTGCAACCTAAACCCAACTAGAGAATATAAGTTGGAGATATTTGCCAGATGTATTGTGACGGATCATCCAACCAACATGGGAATGGAGCAGGCGTAGTAATCATGACCTCTGAAGGGGCAATAATCGAGCTGGCGATCAAACTGGGCTTTGATGCATCAAACAATGAGGCCAAATACAAAGCATTGTTAACAGGCTTTCGGAATGCACTACACCTTGGTGAGCGGCGGTTGCTTGTTTTCTGTGACTCGAAATTAGTCATCAACCAGTTGAAAAGGGAGTATGCAACTAAAAATGACCGTATGGCAGCCTACATGAAAACGGCGAATCTCTTGCTCAGGAAATTTGACCACCACGAATTGAATCAAATAACCCAGGATCAAAACACGCATCTGGATGCTCTTGCTTGCTAGCCTCTGCCATTAATTTAGAAATTAAGCAGACAATCGAAGTAGGATTCATCCCAGAGCCGAGCATTACCTCTACTGAACCAGTTTAGATTAACATCATTGAACCAGGACCAAGTTTAATGGACCCCATTGTTGCATTCCTTTCCTCAGAACAGTTCCCAATGGATAAGAAAGAAGCCTACAAACTATGAAATAAAGCCTTGCGATACTACTTGGATCCGTATGGAAAACTCAACAAAAAAATCTCTTTTTGGGCTGTACTTGGAATGTGTTCATCCAGATAAAGTTGAGGAGCTCTTAACCGAAATACACGAAGGCAGCTGTGGCGCCCATTCTGGGGGACACTCATTGGCCCGCCGAGCCGTAACACAGGGGTATTATTGGCCAACCATGCGAACAAATGCCGAGAATTACGTTAGGAAATGCAAACAATGCCAGAAGTTTTCCCCTTTAACTCATCTACCTGCCAAGGAATTAACCTCTATCACTAGTCCTTGGCCGTTCGCTCAATGGGGACTTGATATCGTCGGACCATTACCTTGAGCTCCAGGAAACAAGTGATTCTTGGTTGTCGCAACAGATTATTTTACAAAATGGGTTGAAGTAGAGGCCTTGATACATATTCACGATGTTGATGTTAAGCGTTTTGTATGGAAAAACATCATAACACGATTGGGCATACCACGAGCACTTGTTTCGGACAACGGCACCCAATTTGATTGTGGCGTTTACCGAGAACTATGCAACACGTATGGTATTCGGCCTTACTTTTCATCGTTGGCATATCCACAAAGCAATGGTCAAGCGGAGGGCTCCAATGAAGTCATCTTGGACGGCATCAAGAAAATGTTAGAAAAAGCTAAAGGCAGATGGGTCGAAGAATTGGCCAGTGTGTTGTGGGCTCATCGCACTACTCCAAGGTGATCCATTAGGAAAATGCCATTCGCTTTGTGCTTTGGAACCTAGGCAATTATCCCCCTTGAAATCAACCTACCCACGCTGAAATCCAAAGTTTTTGACATAGGCCGTAACGACATGATGTTGGCCTTGGACTTGACTCTGATTAAAGAACATCGAGATCTTCCCCTTGCTTACATGGTGCGGTATCAGCAACAGCTTGCTAAATCATATAATCAACGCATACAGTTGCATCATTATACGCCTGGGGAATTGGTACTCATGAAAGTGCTCCCTACTACTAAGAATCCAATTGACGAAAAATTAGGCCCCAATTGGAACGACCCTTATCAGGTTGATTCAATCACCGGAACTGGGGCATATCGGCTCAAAGACATAGCTGGGAGAAGTTTGCTACACCCCTAGAACTCCACACATTTGCGCAAATTTTATCATTGAGCCAACTTGTACGGCATGCTAGCTTGTTTTGAATTTTTGCTGAAAAGTTATGTATAGATCTTTCAATTCCCCAATGCCATACCCTTTCTTACCTCAGTCTCGTTAATAATGGTTTAATAGCGAACAAAAGACTCCGAATTTGGAGCCCCATTCGTGAATGACACGCTTGGGCTGAATAAGCCTCCGAATTCGGAGCGCCCTTCGTAGATATCATGATTGGCTAACACGAAAGACTCCGAATTCAGAGCCCCATCAGTGAATGACACGTTTGGGCCGAATAAGCCTCCGAATTCGGAGCGCTCTTCGTAGATATCACAATTGGCCAACACAAAAGACTCTGAATTCGGAGCGCCCTTCGTGGATATCACAATTGGCCAATAGAAAGACTCTGAATTCAGAGCCCCATCCGTGAATGACACGTTTGGGTCGAATAAGCCTCCGAATTCAGAGCACCCTTTGTGGATATCACGATTAGCCAACACAAAAGACTCTGAATTTGGAGCCCCATCCGTGAATGACACGTTTGGGCCGAATAAGCCTCCAAATTCACAACGCCCTTCGTGGATATCACGATTGGCCAACACAAAAGGCTCCCGATTCGGAGCCCCATCCATGAATGGCATGTTTGGGCTCACTAAGCCTCCGAATTCAGAGCGCCCTTCGTGGATATCACGATTGGCCAACATAAAGACTCCGAATTCGGAGCCCCATCCGTGAGTGACATGTTTGGGCCAAATAAGCCTCCGAATTCGAAAGGATCACATTTGGCAATAGAATGACATGGACTAATATATAATTATCATAAGTAAATACAAACATTGATCGAAACAATATAACAAATATATGTTTCATTAAATAAAGCTTAAATACATGGCTTTTTGACAAATTTAAAGGTACAATGTGTATTAACATATAAATTTATTTAACACCCTCTTCATCGTTAGTCTTCTTGGCATCGTAAGCTTCAAAGGGAAATTTATAATTCTGATATAGAGGTGACGCCAAATCGATTCCTGCGGCCTGAAGAGCCTTGATCCACCCATACTTAAATCTACGATTTTCGCACCGACAGACATCCTCGGCTAACTTTTCCTTCGTCTTTTCAATACTAATTTTTTAGCTGTCAAAAAAGCCTTGTTCATATACCTTCGTTCTTATTGCTTCTCTTGCGAACATGCTTGCCGTGTCTCGGTCGGCAATTGTATGATCCAAAAGCCACTGGTTTACTCTTTCTGCGACAATCGGGTTCACTTGACTTGCCGACTGAGTTTCAGAAGCTTTAGCTTTCTTTAACTCATTCTCGGCTTTCTCTGCACGAGCTTCCAAGCTTCGAATACGGCCGTCTTTCTACTCCATCACTCTTCACGCGACACTAAAAACTTCGTAATCAGGCCAGCTGACCATTAATTGCTCGACTTCTAGCGGAAAAATCTGTCGAGCAAACTCAACTGCCACATTTGGATCGTGATAATCGAATTTGCTCAGTCATTAGTTTATTCCCAACGAAGACCGAAAATCTCAACAGATGTGGTGGCCTATTGGTGTCGCTTTGCAAACGGGGAGAGTTCCCTCGCTGTGGCCTCTTCTTTCTGGGTGACCTACTTCTACGACGGAGGGAGCGACACCTCTCACACTCCTCCGACGTCCTATTTCCCGTTCATGTAGATTCACCACCACAATTCATCTCTGAGTCCAGCTCCGCTAGTGTCTTACCCTCCTCTCTGCTGTTGAAGAATATTCTTCTTGACATCCAAATTTGTCCAGTCTAGTTTGACACAATGCTCTTTTCTCTCTCGCAATCTATTGAATTTGAACACAACACAATACCTACGCGTACCCAGCCCCCACTCCGCTTATTAATTACGGGTGCAACATTCCCAAAGTGATCACTTCAATGCATTGTACCGACACAATACTCTGCCCCACCCAATCCATGAACTACCAATGCTTGGCAGTTCTGTTCATTAATCAGCTGGGGCAAGGGTAGATTCATTAGTCTATTCGGCCCAACCATAATACATTACGCTGAAAAGCTACTGTGGCCCACCCAATCCATGAACTACCAACATTCGGCAATTCTATTCATTAATCAGCTGGGGCAAGGGCAGATTCCTTAATCTATTCGAGCCAACCGCAATACATTGCGCCGAAAAGTTACTATTCCCCACCCAATCCATGAACTACCAATATTCGGCGGTTCTGTTCATTAATCAGCTGGGGCAAGAGCAGATTCATTAATCTATTCGGCCTAACCGTAATAAACTGTGCCGAAAAGTTACTGTGCCCCACCCAATCCATGAACTACCAATATTTAGCGGTTCTGTTCTTTAATCAGCTAGGGCAAGGGCAGATTCATTAATCTATTCGGCCTCTATTGATAAATATATTAACAATGCCCCATTTGATCAGCAAATTTTGCAAGCTGTATGTTTTATTCGGCTCTTCAATGTTCAAATTGGCACAAGACATGATTACTCAACTTTTGAATGACTTATCCATTTGAATACATCTCAATTGGCCAGTCGAGTTTGGCATTGAGCCGTAGATTAATTTATATCACCCTACTTGGCTATTAATTAGCACATGCAGATTGTGTTATAGCCAATTATGTTATCGCCGAATTAAATTACATCATCCTACTTAGCTTCTAACTAGTACATGTAGAAGACAGACAAAAAGGAAATTTTCATTAGTAAATTGAGTACAAACAGTTGTCATTTTACAAATGAAAATTACCCTATATTTAACTTCTAATCAAAATAAACAAACAAAAATCTACAAAAATTACGTACAGAACATACCAAACAAAAAGCAAAATTACGTTGACCCCACTCAATCTTCAGGGTTAGACTCCAACGACTCAACCTCTAGCTGCTCGTATGGAATTGGCTGCTCAAATGTCACATTAACAGCAGCCAAGGCTTTGAGCCAACCATGTTTGAAGCCCCGATTTTCGAACTTGGGTACTTCCTTCACGTACTTTTCTAAGGTGGCATTTTTCCCGACTTGGAATGCCTTGGAGATCTCGGAGTCGGCAATTTCCTTTGCCTTCTTCGATTCTTCCAAATCGGCCTCCAGTTTGGAAATCACCTCCTTGGCTAACTTGAGCGCATCATCATTCGCGTTCGCCCTTTCTTCAACGACTAACCTGAGTTAATTGGAGCTCTTGGCTTTCTCTACCTCAGCCTCGGCCCTCGCTCACTCTTCCGCCACTTTGATCACTTCGGACTCGGCTCTGAGAGAGGCCTCCGTAGCCTTGCTCTTTTCAATTTCAACTTCGGCTTTAAGTAAGCCGATTTGTTTGGTAGCATCATAATGACAGCGACCAATCTCAGTTATCCTGCCCGCCACCTGTAAAACAAAAGACTAATAAGATAGCTGGCATAAAAAAGAATAAAAGGCTGTAAACAAAACATTAAGTTATATACCAATATTGTCGATTGAGCGGCTAATGCTATCGACACCACATCCGGCTCTGCACGAAAGGCTGCTCCGTCAATCAGTAGAGAAATTGAAGAGGCCACGCTTAAGGCCACAGCAGCGTCCTTCACAGTCGATGCATCAGAAGCAACCGACACGTTCTTTGTTCTTGGTTGTATGATAAACGGCATAACCAAGTCCGACTCCTCTATGCGCGGCCGTTTATCAATTAGGTTTTCTAAAGAGTTGGCTTTGTGCTCGGCGGGGTGTTTCTCCCCCCTGTGCTCGACCACTAGATTGTCCGGTTGATCAAGGACAATTTACCCCGTTTCGGCTGTAACAATTTGCTCCATTTTCTCAACAAGAGCAGGCGGAGAAAACTCAGCTCCAACAACAGGTGGTGGGGGTTCAGATCGGACAGATTTGGCCCTCCTTCGGGCTGTCATTCTCTCGGTGTTTTTTTTCTTGGCCATCTGCATAAGCGACTCCCCAGCCATGTTCTCAGGATCTGTGTCAGGAAGGTCACCTAAGTCAGTGAAAATATATTCTTCTAACGATAGGTCTACTCAGCCTGAAGTGGATGGAGGTTTGAAAACAGCTTCCTCAAAGGCCAAATTGAGAGCTGCGTTGACCTCCTCCCCTAGACTATCGGATCTATCCAAGTTGGACTGATTCGGCTGCTCAACGACTTGTTCGGCTATTTGCTCTGCGACCGACTCTAAATCTGAGACTTCAAGATCAATCTCCCCAAGATTCTTGAAATTTGGGAAAATGAGTGTCGTAAACTGCTGTTCGCTCTTTAGAATCGGAATGTGATCCGAAAAGGTAGCGTAATTTGGCTCGTATCTCAAAAGGACGTCCCTTACTTTTGGAGGTTTGGACGGCCGAAGAATTGGAGTGCAGTTTTGATTTGCACAAGCATTGCGTCGTCGGCCGAGACAAGTAATTTTTTCAAATCGTTACATGCATAAATGAAACGGTAAGCACATGGAATCTAAGCCAAGTAAACATATAACAAATACACATAGAAAGGGGACTATACGGCCACCTGCTTCGCCTTTTTGTCTAGGCACAGGATCTAGGCGATCTTTGCCTTCGCCGAATTCCCAATTGCCTTGGACAATGACCATGACATCGTCGACACGCTTACCAGAGCTAGCAAGCATAGTCACCAAATGGTGATTAGTGTCCTTGGCCCTGAGAAAGTAGCGTCCCTGCCAACCAGAGGATTTCGCCAAGGCATAACAATGTCGAATAGCAAGGATTCCTAGATTAATCCTAAGTCGGCGATTTAGTTCTACAATTCCCATTATGATTCGGTAAAAGTTTACGTTAGGTTGTGAAGGGAGAAGACCCCAGTAACGAAGGACGGCCCTTAAAAATGGGTGAAGGGGAAAATGGACTCCGCCCTCAGCGATTGACAGGAGAGGAAAGATGATCGTACTCGCATCAGTCCTCTTCATGTCAACCACACTATCTGCCACAAGTGACAAATGGACGTCGTCTAGAATGGAAAAATGGCATCAAAAAATGAAAACATGATCCGTAGAAAGAAGGGCTTTCAAATGTTTCTCCATTCGAGTCAAAATAGAAAGTACTCTAAACAAAAAAACAAGCAAGGAAATGGGAGTTGGAATAAAGAAGAGAAAAACTTGCAAGGTGCAGAGAGGACAATGGAGAACGGATGGAAGTTGTAGAGGTCGTGAAATGAATGAGAGATGCTAAGAGGCAACCAAAGAGCCTTGCAAATGCAGAAAAAAAAAATATCCGAAGGAACAACATGGTTTCAAATCGCATTAAATGAACGACGTGTAGGAAGGGGCAGGAAATTGTAATGATTTGTAAAATGTGGACGTTCTGACACTTCAGTATTGGAAGGAGTGCGAGCGCCGTATTTTTGACTTTCCATATATAAAACCAAACATGCCGATTGATTAATGTTAGTCAAATGTTTGGGAGGAAATTGTGGGAGCCGAATAATTGTATATTAAGGAAAGCCAAATTAATTTGATCAGGCCAAGGACAATTCGGCTATGTCCTAGGGCTCCTGAAGTCAAATATACAAGTCAGAGACATAAGGAGCCAAGTACGTACCAGCACACAACCGAAAACCCAAATAAGCAATCATGCGCTAGATTAAGAGTGGGCCCGAGCCTTACGCCCATAAGTTAATATAAATAGAGGAACATTAGCGAAAGAAAGGTATGTGAGAATAGATAAAATAACTTAAGATAGAAGTAAACTAGGAAGCATACTAACTTGTCCGTCGGAGTGCTAATTCTGGCACCCCTAACCGGAGTGTTCATCCCTTTTTCAGGTAGCAATCAGAGGATCAAGGACGTCTGACTGGATCCTGGAGTATTTCCAAATCCACTTCTCCACAAGAAGCATCAATCTGATTGGTTGGCAACCGTTCTAAGATCTAACGATCCCCACCACACGTGCCTACATAATGTTAAAAAGGTGGCCAGTGACTGGACACTAGAGGCAATTTTCAGTACATCTGATCGAGTCATCAATTAAACAAGGGGCGTGAACCTAACCTTTCTCTCAATCCGCTCAGAGGCATTTATCGGGCACTTTTCCCTGGATTTGGATGAGCTCACCTCCATGATGATTCTGATATGATTTAGCTTTCGAAAGTTGTCTCCGACCATTTGTGGACACCCCATTTTTGACTGCCGCCAAGGCTCGAGTGCTTTGTCCGGTACACTCGATGATGAAAGTAGTATTGTGCGTGGTTCAAGGTCTTAATGAAGGGGCCATGTTTAAGCTCCGAAACAATCCCAAACCTTCCATATTTCCACTGATTATACCCAAGAAATCCATTTTTACACATTGTGCCACCCTATGCTGAGGCTGAAACAGAAAAACAAGGGAACACATTGAGGCCCGGCATACCTCATTGAGGGTCAGCCAGGGCTATTAAAGGCCGGCTGGGCCTTAGTAGCGAGAAACACTGTTCTAGGCGAGAGGCCGCCAGTTGTTCATTTTTGAAGATATTTATGACTCATCTTGCTCAAATTCTATAAAAACGAGCGTATATCTTTGTTTTGGGGGTTGAAGAATTTCTACAAAGCCTCTATACCACCTTGAGAGCTCCCTCTTCTCCTTCTTCTTGTGCAAGCAACACTTTGAGCAAACCTATCACCTTGAACCTATATCCATACACCATATATACCTTCACACCTTGGCCTAGGAACCTTGGTTGAGCCTTGAACACCATAATTCAAGCTTGAGAGTGTGTTGAGACTTAGTTTAAATCATAAGCAAAAGCTTACTTCTTTGAGAGGTATAAGCTTGTCATCCTCTCTTTTACTTCTTGTTCTTTCATTTGCTATATAGTTCTTGTAATTTTATGTTGTTTTGATTCTATTCCAAGTGTTCGAGTTTGGGTTTGGAGAGCTACCAAAAGAGTACAGAGTGTTTACACTCACTTTCACACTTTTTTTCTTTGCTCTCTAAACTGGTTTTCAAGGTTAAAAAAAGAGCTAAAAATCATGCTTTGAGGTTTCAAAAGTGGAGGGGTTAGCCACCCCTCGTTATTCTTGTTTACTAACTTTTTTGCTTTCTTTATTGATTAGCTTTTTAGGCTCTTTTCATGCATTCTAAGCCACTTTTTTTTTTTTTTTTTTTTAATTTCTTGAGGGTTGTTTTGGGGCTGTTTTGGGTTGTTTAAATAGTTCATACTTTGATTAGCTTGGTTGTTGTCTCATAAGTTTGCCTCCATAGCTTGTTGTGTATTGTTCCTAACTTTTCTTTAACTCATTTCCATGTTTAAGAACCTCATTTTAATAATCGACTTTCCATTCATTGCTTTCATTTGAGAGTTGTTTCAATCAGTTGACGGTTATTCAAAACGTGAACTAACAATTTATGCTTAATTGCTTAATCTCTATGGAGGTTCATTGCCAATGGTGTAGTCTCTTTTTCATGTTGAGAATCACCTCCCATTTGATATATTTCTCATTTAGTGGACGTAATCTCTAGTGGGTGTAACAATCATCTTGGACTTAATGGATTAAAGGATGGCAACGACTAACGAATTTGGATTAAAATGAACCAAACCAACCCACATAAAGAAAATGAGTTATATTGCTTGGGGTTTGGCCAGACGTTATGTCGAATCCGTTGTGTCAAGGGTTGTCTTATATCAATTCATGATGTTTTGATGAATCTTGAAGCGTCTTTACCTCCCTCTTGAGTTCACTCTATGATAGAAGGGAGGGGTGGTTGTTATTCATTTCATTTATTGATTTTTGTCCAAATTGTACCCGAAATCATTAAGCAATCAACTTGCTCATTGATGGTTTTGGAAACGACTCCAACCTTCTCTCAAGGGTTTCCCATGACAAAGAAGTGTGAGAGGGACAAACAAAGTCCAGAACACTCTGCATGTACTATTTTCACTTCAGAGCACAGAACAAAATTTTGCATGAAATTGAGGCACGACCGGCCTTCTTTAGGCCCGGCCGGGCTTCATTAAGGGCTGGCCGGTCATCAATGTTTGGTCAGGAGTGTATTTTGCAGAAAACAGAGGGCAGTGGCTGAAAGTGAAACAGAGCAAGCCTGGGGCAAACAGAGCTGTTCTTAGACATTGTCCATGCAACCCTTGTGCATCCTTGCTTACACCATGATCATTCTTGTAATTAATTAATTTATTCATTATTGTTGTTATAATTAGTTTTGTTAATTATTAGTGTTGTAATTAACTAATTTATTATTATTGTTTATTTGTATTTGTTATAGATAGTTAGCTTAAATAGTTAGTCTACTTATCATTATTATTATCCTTGTTGTAATAAAGTAGTTAGCTAGTTATTCTTTGCTCATTTATTCATTTAGTTTTGTAATAATTAGTTTAATTTGGACTTTCGAACTTTAATTCGCACCCTCTTGCACAAGGGAAACTATGTAATAAGTTGTATGTCTTTCAAGCCCACGTCTTTTTCCCTTTTACTTACTTGCTTACAATGGTTAGTATAGGATATCATTTTTCAAATTAGCATTCTTATGCCTTGCATCCATTGTCTTGCATGCATCCAAGGCTCGGCTGATCATGCTAACCCAATATCAAATGTTCAAAATTCATTACTTGATTATGTGCTTTCTCGCATGTCTTGAATGGAATCATATGCTATGCTCATAGCCGAGTCTATAAAATACATAATGTATGCGTTGCATTAGTCATATTGCATTTAATTAGGAACATGCATATTTTTCTAATAATTTTGCTTTGTTTTGGCCCAGAGTACTAGGTGAGTAATTTTGTGTTTTAGCATATTACATCGAATGTTTGCATTGCCATGTCAAAACGTACTTCCATGAGGCTAATTGCTTAAATGATATAACTATTTGAATACCTGTTGATGAAGGCTAGTTGCTTGAATTGTGATAATTTGATTAAATGTCCGTTTTAAGCCTACTTTTTCAAGTGGCAAATTCACAAAATAATTTTCAAATAAAACATGAAATCAAATGTTCCAAATCTTGCAAATTAGTTTATACTTGCGTGAGTCACATAATAATATAGTTAATAATCAAAAGAAGAGCATATAATGTAAATAAAAAAAACACATCATGATTAGTAAAGGCCGATCTTTGATCGGGCAAGTGGGGTGCTCAATTCATGACCTTCCCCTCTCGTACTTAATTTCTCGAGCCGAGACACTCTGGTGATGACGGCCTAATGGCCTTTGGCACGAGTCTTGGGTTTCCTAAATGTTTCAAAAAATTTAGGTGGTGACTCTGAAATCTGGCAAAGTAATTAATTTTTGACATTTTATTCAAAACATCAATTTTCCAAAAAGAATTGCCGAATTTAGACTCTTTTGTGTTTTCACTGTTTCACATTGCACTTGTGAAATCAGATTCAGAACCACAGGTAGAGTCCAAACTATAGGGCTTATCATCTTCCGAAAAGAGCGCGAAAAGTCGAGCTACACCATTTCAAGACTCTCTTGGGATTGTCATCTTCCCTATGATTAATATATGTGCTTTATGCATTCATGCTTATACACTCTGGTTGATTTGAAATGTGTAATTTGTTGCTCTTGCTCTTAACTTTGTTCGGTACTTAACAGAGTTTCGTCGAGTTGCTTCCCTTTGTGTTACATTTCAATAAATTGTGGCAAGTTGCCCCACACTCATTTTATAAGATACATGACACATTACTCTGAGTACTACTCATTTCCCTCTACATACCATGCATCTTTCATTTTGTATCGCACTGTTTTGTGCATTCACCTTGAGTTCGCATTGTTTTATGCATTCATCTTGTGTCGCACTATTTTGTGTATCTTGCATCGCATTGTTTTGTGTATTCATACATCTTCACTTTGTATTACACTGTTTTGTGCACCTTGCATCGCACTGTTTTGTACATTCACCTTGTATCGCACTATCTTGTGCACTTTATATCGCACTATTTTGTGCATTCACCTTGTATCGCACTGTTTTGTGCGCCTTGCATTGCACTGTTTTGTGCATTCACCTTGCATCACACTGTTTTGTGCACTTTGCATCGCACTATTTTGTGCACCTTGCATAGCATTTTCTTGTGCATTCATCTTGTCTCGCACTGTTTTGTGCACCTGCATCGTACTATCTATTGCATTCATCTTGTCTCGCACTATTTTGTGTATTCACCCTGTTCGGACTGTTTTGTGCACCTCACCGGCACTGTCTTGTGCACTCGCCTGGGTCTAGGAGACCTTAAATCCTCTAGAGGTGCAATTCCTTTAGTGTTTGTCATGCTTGAATGACTTCAGGCGATCTGGCATAGCCACCTGGCTGTGTTTGTAATGACTGTGGAAACTAGAGTTCGAATGGCAATGCCTAGAACGCAAAGGTTTGGAATTTCCGAGACTAAAGTCTGGTTTAAATACCCAGGGGTGTATCCTCGACTTGAAATCTTTATGGCAGCCCCATAGGTTGGGGTAGCTTGTATGTGCCTCAATTCTGGATACTGAACCAACCTAGTCTGTCACCCTGTTGAAGAATAGGAAAAGTTGCAAACATAGCCAGGGAGAAAAGTAGATGAAGAAGAAGAGGAAGATCCAAAGCAGCATAAGGTGAGTCATTGCCAATTGCCCCTACCAAGTACTTTCTAAGCACCACTTCCTAGCTGCATCTTCATATCTATTAGTATCTAATACTTTTATAGCATTGCATATAACATCGATCGCATGCATCTACTATATTATCTACAATGTCCATTACACCCATTACATCGTACCATTTTATCACCTACATGCTTTCAATGTTAAGCTTAGTTTGGCATGTGCTCATATATTTCCCTCGTTGAAATATAGTTTTGTCATGTGTAAGTACCCTTGCTACGCTGAGGCCAGTATTGAGGATGTCAACACCTTTTCTGTGTTAGACATGGTTTGTTTTGTGTCCATGCATTTTCTAGTTAAGATGTGGTTTGGCTTGTGCCTTTTATCCACTGCATCGTACTTTATCTTATTGCATTCAACATTTAGGATCATTATCTTTTCCCAGCAGATCATTTCTTACTTATATCATACCACCCAATTGCTCGTACTCTTTATGCAAAAAACATAGTATTGCATGTGCCGCACCCCTTTCACGTTGAAACATGGTTCTGTTATATGTAAGCATCCATGCTGCACTGAGGCCAGTATTGAGGATATAGGCACTTAGCCTGTGTTAGGCGTCATTTGGCTCATGCCCACACTTCTTTTCTATATAAAACATAGTTTGATTTCTATCTCCATTCCTTTATAATATTTGTGTGGTAAGCACTGCTCGTGGTTTAGATTGCCATTATATATCATTCTCATTGTTTCGTTACATTGTGTATCATTTGCATTCTGCCCCTAGAACTACGCTAGTTTGATTCCTAGCAAAGGGATACGTAGGCAACCCTCAAGTTCAACCAATTGCATATGCATTTTGTTTGTTTGTCCAAGTCTTACGGCCTTGTCAAAATGGGTCATCTTCGGGCTTTGAGATTCACTCACGTCATTTCATGACTTTGAGCACTGTCAAAGAGGGGCAACTGTAGACATCCCATTTTTTACCACCCTTAAGACTTGGGCGCTTTAATCCAAACACCCAATGATAAAAGTTACACTATGCGATCTTTTGAATTCTCAGTGAAGAAATTTGGATTCAAGCTCTAATCTTGAACCTTGTACCACATTTTGGCCAAACTATTTTACACCTTAAAACTCTCATTTCAAAATATTTTTTTCAAATGTTTCTACAATGTTCCGAAGCTCACATTTCATTTAAAATATTTCACTTTTTGGTAAACTAAGCAAGGACAAAGTGAAAATAAATGGAAGGGAGTTGAACTCTTTGAAATTTTTTAAAAAACTTCTTATTTATAGGTTTGGAGTTGAAGAAAATACGAGCGGAGGGAAGAAAACTAGTTTAGGAAAAGGTCGGGCATCAAATCGTTATGATAAAAATAAGCAGCCTTCACTAAATTAGGCATATCTCTTTGTACACTTAGACTTTAGGTGTGAGGCCATCACCAATGGAAATAGACTTCTGGGGCTTCAATTTAGACTCGAGAATCACCTAAAATCGAGTCCCAGGTGAGCGAGATATGCCCGTTTAAATTCGAGAATGAAATGCAAATTTTTTGACCCAACCAAGTCCATTTAAAACGGGTCGTGGCCCATTTAGACTTGACCAGGTTTCAATGAAAACTTCTCCAGAATCCCTTTTTAGGCTTGGCTTTTCATTTTTGGGCCCGACCGTGTGTTTTGGGGCCCGGCCGAGTCTTAATAGCGCCAAACAAACAGTTAGCGGGAATTGGACAGCTAGCTTTGTTTGAAGATATTTTCAACCAATTTGGCTCAAACTCTATAAATAGGACCTCCCACTTCAGATTTTAAGGTTAGAAAAACCTTCCAAGAGGCTTAGGCATTGATGAAAGATTTTGAATCTTCAACCTTTTTTTGTTCTTCAAATCAACCTTTACCCTCCATACACCATTAAAGCTTGGATTTGAAGCTTTCTTGTAGAGATTTCAAAACATATTTTTAGCACCTAGAGGGTTAGAAAATATTTCCCAAGACTTCGAAGGTTTTTGAGAGCTAAGACCATCCATCTTGCTTCCAAAAGCTTCCTTGCTATACATACACCATTGGAGCTTGTTCTTGAAGCTTTTTGTTGAACTTTCAAAGCTAATTTCAGAAACTTGAGAGTGTTGGAGTCAAGTTTGTTAACTAAGAGCTTACCTCTCTTTTCAAAAAGTATAATTTTGCACCTTCTTCTTTAACCTTCTTCTACTCTTTTCTTCTAATTTTCTTGTCTTTATATACTAAATTTCAGAGTTTTAAAGGGCTTAAAAAACATGGTTTAAAAGTCTCAAAAGTGGAGGACTTTGTTTCATAGCTTTCTCTCTACTCTTTTTACTTATTTTCTCTTGCTTTTAGCTACTTTTTTTTTTTTTTTGCATTTGAGGGGCTATTGTGGCTGTTTAATTCATTTAAATAGTTTATGCTTTGAATATTCTATTTATTGTGTTGTAAGTCCTCATGGCTTCGGTTGTTTAGGCCTTAGACACCGAGTCATTCGAGTTGATGGCTTTCTTTACTTAGTTTTCATGTCAAAAGTCCCATTCTAATAATCAATCTAGTATTCATTTATGCAACCTCCCTCTTTTCTTCTCTTTGTCTTTCGTTTGAGAGTTATTTCAATAGATTGAGGTTATTCAAAACATGTAAAAGAGACCTATGCTTAATGGCTTAATCTCTACGGAGATTTATCATCAATGGCATAGTCTCTCTTTCATGTTTAGAAACACCTCTCGTTTGACGTTTCTTCTCATTTAGAGGACTTAACCATCATCTTGGACAAATGGACTAAAGAATGGAAAGGACTAAGAAAATTGGCTTAAAATGAAACAACCAACATAAAGAAAATGAGTTATATTGTTTGGATTCGGCCAGACATTATGCCGAGTCTATCGTGTCAAGGGTCATCATACGTCAATTCATGAGGTTTTGATGAACCTTAAAGCGTCTCTACCTCCCTCTTTGAGCTTACTCCATGACAGGAGGGAGGAGTGGTTGTTGTTCATTGCATTCATTGATTTTTGTCCAAAATCGCATCAGAAAACATCAAGCAATCAACTTGCTCATTGATGGTTTTGGAACTAACTTTGTCCTTCTCTTGAGCCTCTCCATGACAGAGAAAGGCAGAAGGGACAAACAGGGCTTGACACTGCTTTGTCTACACTGTTTTTACTTCAGAGCACAAAAACAAATTTTGGCACGAAATTAAGGCACGACCGGCTACTTTTGGACCCTGCCAGGCCTCATTAGGGGCGGGCCAGCCAGCCTCCAATGTTTGGAAAACATAGTGTTTTGCTGAAAACAGAGGGCAGTGGCTGAAGGTGAAACAAAGCAATCTGGGCAAACAGAGCAGTTTCTAGACACTGCGCATGTGATCGTTGTGCATTCTTATGGTTACAATATTCTTATTAGCATTGTTGTATTAATTTCTATTGTTGTAGTTATTATAATAGCCTCGTTGCAATTATTGATGTTTATTAAAAATGCCCTCGTTGTAATAGCTTAGATATCTAGTTAGTTAGTTTAGGTAATGTAATTCATTCATTTGAATTTATAATAAAGGAGTTAGCTAGTTAGTGCTTTAATTCATTCATTTGAATTTGTAATAGCTAATTAATTCAGACACTCGGACACTCATTCGGACCCTCTTGTATGAGGACAAAACATGTAATAAGTGTGTATGTCTTCCAACCCCACGTCTTTCTCCCTTTTATTTACCCACTTATGATGGTAGCATAAGAATATCATGTTTACTTAGCATTTTCCATATTTGCATACACTTGTCTTACATGCATTAAGCTTGGCGCATCATTCTAACAAGCATTGTCATTTAAATACTTCTTTGAATACATGTTTAAAACCACATGCTAGCAAATTGATTCATATGCCATGTTAGTAGCCGAGCCTATTAATTGCATATTGCATGTGTTGCATTAAGCAAATTCCATTAGTTAGGATCATGTATCTTTTCTAACTCTTTTATTTCTTTTGGCTTGCCTTGGAGAACTAGGTGAGCTCTTATTGTTTTAGCATATTGCATGAGTATTAGTGTTGCCATGTCAAGCATATTACCATGAGGCTAAGTGCTTAAATGATATATCTGTTTGAATGCTTGTGAATGAAGGCTAATTGCATGAATTGGAATAAATTGGTTAATGTACATACAAACTCACTTTTTCAAGCGAAGCATATTCAAAACAATTTTCAAACAAACATGAAATCAAATGTTCCAATTTTTGCAAATTGGTCTATACCTATGTGCGTCACATAGCAAAATTAGCCTAATAACCGGAACAAGAGCATATAATGTAAATAAGATTCACATCATAATTAGTAGAGGCCGATCTTTGATCGGGCGAGTGAGGGTGCTCAATTCATGACCTTCTCCTCTCGTACCTAAGCTCCCGAGCCAAGACACTTTGGTGATGACGGACTAATGGCCTTTGGCACGAGTCTAGGGTTTCCTAAATTTTCCAAAAATATTTAGGTGGCAACTCTAAAATCTGGCAAAACAGTCCATTTTTAGTATTTTATTCGAAACATCGATTTTTCAAAAAGAATTGTCGGATTTGGACTATTTTGGTGTTTTCATTGTTACACATTGCACTTATGAAATCAAAGTCAGAACCACGGGTGTCCAAACTGTAGGGCTAGTCATATCCGAAAGGAGCACGAAAAGTCAAGCTACATGGGGCTACTCTGGTTTAGGATAGAATCATAGTTATAAATAACGGTATCACATAACGTATCGGTATTGGTGATACGACAAAATATCGATTCGTATCGGAAAATATTGGCTAGTATATCACTGAATACCGGGTATCAAAGGTCTCAAATATTGTTTATTTTTTATGGTGCTTATAAATGATTGAGCTTTTTCTCTATGTGTCATTCTAAATGGGATTGGGGTATTTCATTTGGTTTGATGCTTTCTACATGCCCTCTTTTCCTTTTGTTGATTGGTTTGATAATTTGTAATGTCTACCTTCGGGCAATCAATAAAGTTTTCTTCGCTAATAAAAAGAAAAACATTATATATTCAAAAAAATATATATTTGTAGATTAAAATCCTTTTTTTTTTTTTTATGGGAGATCACAATCATTTTAAGTGTGATTTACTTCTCATATATCATACACCTTATTTTAGAATAAATATTGTTATAATTGATTAAAAAAATATGATTAGGTGGACATTAGTTAATTTTAACTAACCAAATAATCTAGTCTATTACAAAAAAAAAAATATTGTTAATAATAGTATCGCTTAATTTCATGGTTATTTTCAATATTACTTAAACTTTGGGCTATTTATATTGGTGATTTGGAGATAAGATGGGGCATAGTAAATTTACAGGGCATGCTAAATTGTAAATGGTGGAATTTACACTTGAGAGTTCATTTGGGGTGACTTTTTTAACAATTTTTTAAATTTTATAATAAGTTGACTTTGTATAATGAGTTATTGACTTTTTTGACTTTTAATTACCTACCAAATAATCCTGAATTTATTTAGAAAGTGATGTACAGGGAAAATTGAACTCTATGTATTGTAGATCTTTTATTTATTTATTTATTTAGAAGGGTGTGTTGTAGATCTTATTAATAATAAATTTTATCTATACAATCTAAATTTTGAAATAATTTTTAGATATATATATATTTCTAAATTTACAACATTGCCGTTTAGTGATTTTGGGGGGGAAAAAAATTTAAATCACTTTGTATCTCTTACATATTAATCAATCACTTTTTCTCTCTCCTTTCTCTTTCTCAATCATTTTTCCTCTTACACACATCTACTCAACTATAACAAAATATCAAATCATTCCCAACTCCCACACTCAGAACTATTTCCAAAATATACAATCACACAAAGCAAAAAAAAAATTAAACTCTTTCCCCAAGATTTTTTTTTGAAAATTTATCTCCCAAAACTAAACCAAACACACCCGCAAAATCTGTGTGAGTCCTAATTTATTATTGGAGGAGGATTTCTTGAGTCTAAAATTTGGATTGGAGGGCATTATTTGGGTCCTTGGAGTTCACCGTGAATTCTATTTCTGTAGCAATCTCGGTTTCAATCATTCTTTTATGTTTTGTCACTTATTTGGGCGGTCGAGGTCGAGGCAATGCCCTTCATGGGGTCCAGTCGAGGCGGCGCCCTTGCAAAATCGAGCATAGGGTTTCACATTTTGTATTCAAAGGTTTACCTTTGCTTTTCTTTCATTGACTACTGGGCCAACAATTCACCACTTTATAAGCATTTGGACACAAAATGTTTTCTCTCTCAGCAATGTGGGACTCAAAGAGTGGACGACAATGTTGTGCCAAACGACGTCGTTTGGTGCGTTTGTTGGAAGTCCCACATCGATTACAAAATACATTTTAAAGTGGACAAACTTCTATATAAGTGCAAGTGCAGAGGATTAGCTTATCAGCTTCTATGGTTCTTTCTTGGTTTAATGAGCCATTACGAGCCGAGCTCGAGTTATATAAATTTTAGTTGTGCCGAGCTGAATTTTGGCCATAGTTCCATTGGGATTTTGGCCATAGTTCCTTCGCCAAAGTTGTGTAATTTCTCGAGGGCTTTGTTGTGTATGGTGGAAATCGAGTTTCATCGTCGTTGATTTTGGGGTTTCAACTCTTTTCATTTTCTCCATTTCAGCTTCGAATTTGAGGTAGGGATTCCTACTCATTCTTATGTGTTTTAACATAAATGTTGAGTTATTTATATAGATGGTTTGATTTGGGAACTTAAGGTTGGAGATGTGTAATGTTGAAAACAGGGGTTTTGTTCAATTGACTCATACCTGTGTGTTTTGGGTTTAGAAATGGAGATTATTGATGTTTTTGATAATATTTGAGCCTTTGGGTCAATATTAAAAAAAAAAAAAAAGGAAAAATGCCATGTTTGGGTATATTTGGGTCATTACTGTAATTAATGGCAATTAATACGGAAATATGAAATTGAGCTGGAAATAATAAAATCGACTCAATATGAGGTAGAATGGTGGAGTTGGATTCATTAATCACTCACTTTGAAAATGTTGAGATTATATATATCTGTTGTAGCATGTATTTTCTGTTTAGAAATAACTACTTTGGGCTATCGGTGGAGGATAGTCGTGATTGTTGTAGACAATGCATGATGCTTAGGCAAACTAAGACTAATCAATTGAAATGTCATCGAATATGACGGTTGTAATAATACGTCGAATTTGTGTATTAAATGAACAGATATATGATAATGTTTATATACATTGTGTTGTGTGGGAGGAGATAGGGGATGTACTCCACGGTTTAAGGGAAGATAGAGGATGGACTCTTAAACCGGATTTTGTGTGACATTGATACAGCACTACAATGTGTATCAAGTGTTGATTATGAAGTGTTGAATTGATTTGATATAGCACAAAAATGTATATCTTTATCAATTGTGAAATGTAGAAGTGTTTCTATGTTATGTTGATACAACACCAGTTTATCATATATGAAGTATGGAAGTGTTTTGTTTGAAATTGATACAGCAAATATGT
This sequence comes from Camellia lanceoleosa, assembly GCA_025200525.1. Lineage (NCBI taxonomy): Eukaryota > Viridiplantae > Streptophyta > Magnoliopsida > Ericales > Theaceae > Camellia > Camellia lanceoleosa. Next base: position 48,081,028 of record CM045760.1, read on the forward strand.
GTATCTGTTGTGAAGTATGAAATGTTTAATTTGAGTCTTTATCTCAATTGAAATGGAAGTACTGTTGATATGAGATGTAATCTCACTTAAGGGTATGGCCAGGTTCTGAGCCAGGATTATGAATTAAGAAATGAAAATTATTATGAAACATGGATACATTTGTCATGTAATTGAAACGGATTATGAATGGATATACGTGAATCAAACATTTATCGAATGCTCACGTTTTAGTTATTGCTCATATTATGTTTAGCATATCTCTACTGGGCTGTTAGCTCACCCTATACAGGAATATCATTTTCAGGTGCAGGTGAGATGTTACCTCCAAGGCAATAGCATGGATGGACTCTCGGGAAGCAAGAGTTTCCTAGTTATGCTTTATGCGTGCATGAGTGTTATTTGTAAAGCCAAGGGCTTAATGTGTAATGAGCGAGACTCTATTTATGTAACCAAGCAATGTCTTGGAAAGATGAAAGCCTATATGGCATTTAATTGCTTGCTAAACAGTGAACTTTGATATATGAATTTATGTTGTTTCTTATATTTATTCCGCATATAAGTTATCTTTATTGAAATATTTCGGGGCATGACAATTTCGATAATCCAAACTCTTCATTTTGTTAGACATTCGTGATTTTATCCATAAAAAAAATTAGGTCGGTCCGATATAACTTGTTCAATTTACCGTATTTTTTACTAAAAAAGTGGACAATAATTGTATTTTTTTAAAATGAACCATACATTTTTTTTTTATGACAAAAATAACAAATGAACAAATTGCAGTTATCGAATCGATCTAATTTTTTTTATGGATGAAATATTCAAAGTGCTCAACAAAATGAACGGTTCGGATAATCAAAACGTAACCCGTAGTGGGCTCCATCGGCCCAAATACCCTCTTCTAATCTAAATTTTGAACTAGTGAAAGTCCTCCTCCTTTATTATTCTTTAAGATTCTGAGAACCTGAATTTATGGACAACTAATTAGTTTGTTAATAACAGTATTAAGCCAATTAATAATGATTAATAAATTATTAAATTATAATGTTAATAACATCATAACTAATACCAATATTGAACTTCTTCAAATAAATTTATTTATCCTTATATGATTAAATTTCTATATCTAAATTTAAATACAGTCGTGGAAACTAAATGATTTAAACAAATAGTAACTAAATTAATCGGAGGATAGTAGGGAGTAAAATATCTGATGACTAGGTTATATATATATATATATATATTGATTTTTATTTTTGTACACACACAAAAAATAAATAAATAAATAAATAAAATAAAACAATAAAAAAAAAAAGGCCTCCAAACTCCTATAAATAATAACACTATTCAGCCCTTTCATTCTATACACACAGCTGAGCAAAAGAAAAGAAAAAGAGAGGAGAAAAGGAAAGAAAAAGAGAGAAAGAGGAGAGGGTGCTAGGTGGTCACCATTTCAAAATTAATTTTGAGAATAGTTTGTAAAAGCTCTTGGAGTAGGAATACTCAATCTCTACCCTCCCTTAGATATTTTTTTTAATGAATCTATATATCAAAAATATGCAAAAGTGCGCATTGTTAATACACACATAGTAAGAATACCTCAATGCATGTTTACATTTTGATAGAATAATAATTTCATGATCATATGATCTCTATTCCTTCTTGCAAGCATAAATTAGATGGTTTAGCTACTGATTTTATCTTCTTATGTGTTCAAATATTCTCCATTATTTGAAATAATCTTGCATGGGGTAAAATGAGATAAGGTTGGTTCATTTTTACACGAAACTTATATTTTCTTCACTGTTTCAGATTTTATCAGAGGTAAAATACTTTAATAAATTGAAAATAACTTGTGTCAAAAATATGTTGGTACTAGGAGTATATATAGCTGTCCTATACACGTGCAAATTTTTATAAAATCATTGGACACCATTTTCTTACCGAAATAAATATTTGTCCTAAGTGTTGTTCACAACACAGCAGAAACAGTGACTTCAAATAGGTCCCATTTTCTCTAAAAATGGTATTTTTCACGCATGACTGCTTGGGATAGTTAGATATAAGAATTATCTTTCATTTTCCGCCTATTTCACAAAAAATGGATAAGTCTAAAGGGAGATATTGTAGTTTTACTAAAATGTGACAGAATCTGTCCAATTTTCTTTAAAAAATTATTTGACCATCTTCCATTGGTTTTCAGTCTTCAAACTCTTTGAAAATATGTTCGAAACTCAAACATCTAGTAATTGGTTCTGATCGTACCTCTTTTTGACATTGTTTGATGCTCCTTTTTATTTTTCAAATACAGATCACCTGTGTTGGAAGTTACTGTAACTCACTATCCCAGAAACCAGTTTTCTTCCAAATTTCATTTCTCTATTTTAAAATCGTTTTTAGCCCTGGAATTCTTCTCAAAATATTTTCCTAACTCAATGAACTAGCTCCAGTTAAAATATTGTAGTCATTAAATTTTGTTTGGTGTAGGTTTCATATTTTTTTTAGTCCGACCATACAGTGTTGAAAAGAAGAAGTGTGTGAATTTCTAAGAAATTTTGTGATAACTCCTAAGACATTCTATAATATTTATTTTGGTTTCCATACATGATTATGTTGTGCTATATAAACCTTATGTCACTGTGGTTTGCAAACTAAAACTCATACATCCATCAAAATGTGAATTCGACTAGGTAAAGAAACACGAAACTAAATCGATGCATTAAAAGTGATGGGGTGCGCCCGATTTAGAGTCTTGCGCAAATGAGTTGCAAACCCTAACATGGCACGGGAAGGTATTTCAACTCTTATCGGTATAGGTGATATAAGGTTGGTGGTGCGGGTGTCACAACATAAACTGTTCCCTTGGGGCAGACCGAGATGTCACAACTCGGGTACGTAGCCCTGGTGCGTGGGCATCATTGGTAGTTACAGTAAATAACATTTGAATATTTGACTCAAGGGGAGTCAAAATTGCCTGTGGCCATTGTTTAGCGGTTGAGTGGAAATAATGCTCCGTGAGGAGTTACTTAAAACTTACCTAATAAACTAAATCTATGCAAATTTAAAAGAAAAGTTAGCATTTTCCTTAATGATGAAATACTACTTCCGCTCGCCATTGTTCTTATTATCTATTGTTATTATTTCAACTGATAGCATTGTTGTTATGCTTATTAAATACTACTTTTTATTATATTACTATATAGTATTCATCAGTTGTGAATATTATTATCGGGGTGGCTATTTTCGGGTTGTAGTATCTTATTGAGCTCGCCGTTCATTGGCATTCTCATCGCCCTAGCATTTTATGCTAGGTACTGAAGAAACCGAAGGAAACACCGAGGCTTTGCAAGGCAATATTCAGCCTTGGTTAGCTTGAAGAATGCCCAAGTTTCATGAACCATTTTTCTAAGTTTTCTAGTTTTTCTAGTTTTTCTCTAGTTTTCTTTTTATATATGTGTTATTTTTATTTTATTTTTTTATGTACTAAGACTAAGCCTTGAGTTTGATTAGAGTTGTAAGTTGAGAATTTTTAATTTCTGTGTTATGAATTAATGGATTGTAGTAAACTTGGCAGTAGCAATGATTATAAATTCTTAATTAAGAAAATTGATCTTAAGTTTTAAATCTTTTATTGATGTCCTCAAATTTTAGGGCGTCACAAAGATATTCGATTTTACAATAACATAATCCTTTTTTTTTTTTTTTTTTTGAACTGAATAACATAATCCATTTCATTCTTGAATTTTACCATTTATTTTCACTTAAATGCTTGACGTCACTTAGTGATGATGGAGAGCATTAGAGTTGGAGCTCTAATGTCAACTGTAGTGATATGACAATACGTTAAAAAAAAATGCAACATCACAATCCAAAACATCAAATCATAAGGTGGGGTCCACCTCTCGAACTCCCTCTAGAGCTCTAGAGCTCCTCATTTAGAGGTCTCAAACATTTTTGTTTTCAATAAAATGAAATGACATACATGCATGGTAATTGTATGAGAGGATTCAAGAATGTTGTTGGAAAATTCAAAGATCTTCGAAGATCTTTGAAGAAAACTTGAATTCTCTAAAAATGATAAGAGGCTTAGATTCTTCAATAGTTACAACTAAGAACACAATAGCAAAGAGATAATAGAGATAAGAGATTGGGTGAAGAAGAAAGCAAAGTAGTTAGAGAGAGAATAGTGCAAGGCTCTCCCACAGATCTCCCACTTTTACTCTCAAAGTAGATAATGGAGAATGGAAATTAGTTCTTTTCCAAAAGTTTTCTCTCCAGAATACATCCCTTGTAAAGTTATGGGTGGGTGCTATTTATAGGCACCTCATGATATAGGATAGAGCCCATGTGCAAGGCATATGGGGTATATTCCTTCTAACTACCTTGTCCGAAGAGGTGACCTCTTCAAGGATGAAGAAAACCCCGAAGAAGATATCAACCTCTTAGCGAACCCTTCTTCTTAGCCACACTTAACCAATGATCCCCAATCATCCCAAAGGGTCAGGGGTAGTCCCAAAGGACGTCCTGCCATAAAAGGGTCAGGGGTAGTTCAAGCGAGGGCCTTGCCGCCAATATTGCCGAGTCTCAGGGACCCCCTAGATCATGCCACCCTGACCCAAGTATAGGCTAGTTTAAACGAAGAGTGAATTTATCTCCACTCACCGTCCTCGGGATCGGGTCCTTTGTTCGGACACCGTCACGCCTATGGTCTTGGTGTGTAAAGGTGAAAATATGCATGTCCGAGAAAACTAAAATTTCTCATACACGTAAGGGGCAAAATGTAGAAGGAGTCAAGTCAAGCCTGTTGCACCCCCAAAATAAATACACAGACTTATATCATAAGCTGCAGTATAATTGAATCACATGCTCCCATTCAACAGAGTTTGATATACAAAAGGTGACGCATGCGATATACGTTCATAGATAGCCTATCATGAATCTACAGCATGTGTTACAAGTAAACAAAAAATAAACATTTAACATATATTCAAATGCCCTAAAGGCTTATATCTTTCCAAGATAGCTCTTGGTTACAACAAAAGTGAGTCTAGCTCAAGTACAACTTAAAGCCCTTGGCTGTACAAAACGAAATACAACAAAAATAGAAGCTCGTACTCCAAATCCCTCCAAGCTACTACCTTGGCGGAGGCATATCACCAACACCTGAAAATGATTTTTCCCAAATAGGATAAGCCAAAACCCAGTAGAAATAATCTAACACGGTATATGAGTCTTAACAAAGATATAAGTAAATTATGCATATACAATATCCATAGTAAAATCATTCATGTTCTACAAAATCATAATATACCGACTTTTGTACTTCAATCACACAAACACTTTAATTTTCCATTTTATAGAACTTTCTTCCACGGGAATTGGCACCTATGTACACGCGCGGTTTCGATACTTTCACCCTAGACACACAAGCCAACTTAATTTCAATGGAGTCTATCCCCTATCTCCTCCCAAACAATAGAGTATATCACCTTTTTCCTCCCACACAGTCATACATATACAATATATTTAAAACACAGTCATATTCAATGACAACCAACAAGAGATTAGTTTCAATTTACCTAATCCTTATGCAATTTCTACAACAATCATAGCTATCCTTCACCGATAGCCTAATACAGATATTTCTAAACAGATATTTAATCTCAAGACAGATAATTTATTCAAAATCTCATAGATGAGTGAAATACGTGTTCTTCTCCACCATTTATATAAACATCCATTCAATTTCACATTTTCAATCCCAATTTCACTTATTTATTTCACCAAAATAAATATTTGCAACATTTTAGGGCAAACTCCCTTTTTTCCAAATATCAACCCAAATGCCAAAATCAACTATTTTGTCACAATACAACCTCATATTTAACTCCATAACTATTTATAACTCATTCATTTAGAAACCCCTCTTTTGATTTAATACCCAAACCTTAGGTTTGTTCATAGTACGCCCAAACTCCACCATTTTCACACAACAACTCATAACTAAGTTAAATATCAAATGAAAGTGTAGAAAATCCTTACCTTAAGTTAGAAGACCAAAGCAAAGCAAAGCAAAGTGGAATCTTCAACAAAGCTGAAACCAAGTTCCAATCGGATCAAAACGGGGCTCTTAGGATGCTCTAACTTTTTCTCAAAGACAGTAGGGTAGAGAACCCAAAGGATCTAGGTCAAAATATAGAGAGAGAGAGATAGAGAGTAAGTTTTAGAGACAGAGGGACTAGATCTAGGGTTTTGAGAGAAAAAGAGATGAAAAAGTGAACAAAAATGAGACTGCTGCGAACTAATATACGCATAGTCCGCTCGAGCACAAAAGTTGACAGCCGAGCGTCAAACACAACAATTCATTCCGCTCGAGCGTAGAATATACACATCCAATAGTTTGCAGACAGAAGAACATCGCTTGAGCGCAACAATGGCCGCTCAAGCGCACACCCGCTCAAGCGTAAGAAACGCCGCCCGAGCATAGAATACATTCTCCCAGTATTTCTGCATAACTGCAAAAGTATTGAGAGTTTGCAAAGCCCGCTTGAGCGCAATAAGTGCCGCTTGAGCAGAAGAGCAAAAAAAATCTAAGCGACAAATGTTTGGAAACTAAGCAACTAGCCTGTCCCAAGCACAACTACAACAACGCAAAAGACCAACTCAAGGGACAACAAGGGGAAAAAGAGATGAACAACAACAATAAACCATGAAACTTGAATCCAGAATACAACAAAAAGGTCAGGTCAAAACCAGAATCGCTATAATCTTCCCCCTTAAGGAATTTCATCCCTGAAATTTCAAATCAAGTTCAAAGCCATTTTAAACTATTCTCAACGATGATAATCTCTCAAGTTCAACATCATGACTTACCCTCTGGTCATTCATTCTCACTAACCCAATACACGAGTTCCAACACTAAAGTACAATTCACATATTCCCAAGACATTTGCAATGTTTATGATAAACTCAATTTCTCAAAATTCACACAACATATACAATGTTTCCAAAAGTGATACAACGCATACAATATTCCATATTCTCAAAACATATATAATGCTTATAGTGAATCCATGTTTCCAAAACATCTATGACATATACAATGTTCTAGTATTTTTAAAACATATACAATGCTATTACATTTCATTATCATAACAAAATTTCAATATATGCTCAAACTTCAACAAATAAGTTCGGATATTTCTCACAGACTTCCAACTCACGTTTGCAAGTTGCTTCCTCAACTCCGTGATGTTCCCCCAGCACACCTTAACTAATAGAAAAGTCCTGATTCACAAGACTCAACTCAACAACAAGGAATGGACATGGATGCCTCCCTAACCAGAAAAACTCACGGCGGTTTATGAGACAAGAACAAATACTCCCGATAATAATAATAACAGTAACAACAACTCCAACAACAACAACACTCTAAGACATCCACCACGTCTCGACTACCTCCAATACCCAAACCACCATTAAGTGCTTAACACTACACCATAGGAAATAAGGAAACCACTCGTACACAAGGCTTTCAATCAACTCTCGTAGAACGAGAACGCAGAATAAATCACGATTAATCAACAACGTTATGGCACATCAATGCCCGACAATTCTAAGTCCTTTCCAAAAGACATACAAGATGTAACTAGCAACTGCGGCTAGATCAAAATGCGACTTCTCAACACAAGATATAAGATATTCCATTCAGGTTAAAGAAAATGCTTTATTTATCCCCATTTGCCTCAAAACGCTTGGTTTTCCCCAAAAGCTATTTAGACTTACACCTTCACAATTCAAATACATTATCAACTGGCCATAGCAAAACTCAGAGATTGCCAAACTGTCAACCAAAACCACAAATTTATGTTTTAACCCAAAATCGTTCTAGTTTATGAAAAGTACCCAAGGCCACAATACTAAAAAGGCAAGTTTAGTTTTCCTCCAAATCATTCACCAACATTCTCCCAGTGAATCACAACGTAGTCACCCAACGAAACCCATCACACTCACGGTGGTGCCACAATACCCAAAACAAAATTTCCACGATAAGAACCCCTAGAATTTTTGAAATGCCAGCAACGCATTAACACGAGGGCAGGAATTTTGCACCCACCAACCACATAATGGCGCAAAGCGCTTATAAGACCAAAGTTCTCAACCGCAATCCCAAACTGGTTACTACAACTCAAAACAACCTTCCAATTGTCCTTGCGGGACTTACATCCCACACCAAGAAACCTTTCAATTACACAACCCTCACTTTCGACCTATTCCCGAGGTGACAATATGTCAACCAACCCAAATACTAACCAATCAACTATCTAACACTATATACCAATACCAGCCTTCAACTACCGATATACCACTTAACCTCACCCAACTTAGTATCAACACCTATATCTTGTCCAACCTCACCAACTCCGAAATGGAGTTCCATACACAATCTCTGAAATCCATTGAATCACTTCGGATTCTTCAAAGTTAACCCACGGTACTCTGATTCTCCATTCACCCGCCATATGTATGCCTAAGTGGCATGCACATCCTCACTTCACATTTGAGTTCTAACTGGACTTCTCAAGTCAATACACATACCGGTACCTTACACCACGTACACAAGGACTGAATAAGTTAAAACAACTCTGACAGAGTGCACCACTCACTCCACATAATCTTACTACTTCACTCGGAGTTCCACTATCCAAACTAGACAATAAACACTCATATCATAGTGACTCGGTACTATCGAATATTAAACTGCTCCATGCAATCATTAACCACACTATTGCCTTACCTAGGCACCCTCCTAGGATTGCCCTGAGACCGATCCCCTTCTGCACATCATCTAACAACAATATACGAACCACACACCGCCATACACCATACTAGTAAAACCTCATCACTTATTGCACATCATCTCACCCTTAACTCCAAATGGTTTATCTCTGCACTGAATCCCTCTTTCTGCGAATGCACTTACAACCTCGACCGAATTCACAACAAGGAAATTCACATATTTATTCTCTCGCACCAAGTGAACTCGCAAAGGCTTACCATGCCACCACGTCATCGTTACCACATAACCACCCGATTCAAATAACAAGCAAACACAACACCTACATCCCTCAGTGACTGGTAAGATCAACTCTTTGGTCCACATTCTATTCATCACTCATTACATGAGCACAACCAAAATACTAAGTCTCCTTGTCAATTCACCAGTTGTTGATACTTTTGAACAATTGCCCTGAACCAAGCCCTGGGCACATACACACGACACCTACAAGGCTTTCAAAGTCTTACCATCCTAACTCTATAGAAGAACAAACGAAGTTCTCACCCTCCTTACCGTCATTCCAAACCTCAACCCATAAACACAAAATCACTGTGACCCTACACGTAGGTCACACACTAACCATGGGTTATATGCCCGACCAACCCTTCCAACAACATCTCTTAACTTCAATAGAATTGAGATACACACCTCTCGCACCCAAATACTATAAAGGAATCCTAGAACTTGGGAAGTGCCTATTATACCACTGTTCGAAATATAATACCAGCTACTCAAAACACACCATCCACCAATGCCCACAACCAATACTACGATAAGGGACTAACATTCCTCCATAAGAAACAACCAACCAAAAAATACGAAGATCAACTACCATTACCTACCATTAAGGTACAAGTCTATACCCACCGAAACTATACACTATTTACCCTTGAAAAACAACGCGTTGTATGTACAAAACCTAGCGCCAACCATTCACTTTACGTCCTTTCCAAGAATTCTCACGTCAATAGACTGAAACCTCTACCACAACCATAAGACCAAAAAAGGAATGCTCGCGAAATTACACATATTCAGCAAGTATAACTATTCTCGCCCCATGGTAACCCCGACCAAGACACACATCCCTCAACAACTCTTTTTAATTTCAAAATATGGCTCACCAGCCATCACCTTCCCAAACCAAATCACAAGCGTATATATGCATCAATACAAAAAAATTTCGATTCCATAATAACTTATCATATTAATAAAACTTTAAAGTCATTACATGCTCCAATCTACTCAATCCATGGAAATAAACAAGCAAAGGTATATATATGTATACAAGCAGTTATGATGTCTTAACATCCCCAAAACACATTGGTTACACAACATAACCCAATGATTACAAAACGATAACCCACCGACTACAAATTAAAATAGCCAAAACAAAACCACCCTGTTGGTACTACCACCGTTACCATCCCTCACTGGACTGCTAAAGTTGGTCATTCTCAAACCCGAGATACCCTAAGAGCTCACAAGCCAAGGACAAGAATTGCTGATGTGTCCTAGCTGACCATGCCTAGAACAAATGCGTAATTCCCCACTAAAGGTCTAAGAATTTGGCTCTTCCAAGGCCCTCAAAATCTGGCCTGCTTGGTTCCCATAATAGTATTGCCCCTGCTCGGACGAATAAGGTTGAACTCGACTAGGTTGCGGAACGTCCTAAGAAGTCCCTAGTTAGGTACAAAAATGTTTAGCATGACCCAGTTGATTACACACCCAACAAATAAGTGGTCCTCGAATACGTGACTGGTTCGAAGCCTGAATTAGTGAGGATCCTAATGACTACTTCCCCATCAAGCACTCGTTCACCCCAAGTCTTGGCCGGTTAGATGATCCTGGTGGTTCAACTACTGGTTGAACCACTAACCCTGCCCTTTTCCTCTGTGGCCAAGCCAAAAACTTGTAGCCCAGCTGACCACATTTGAAACAAGTGAAACCTCTTTGTTTACCCTTTCCTGAACCCAAACTCGACACTAGAAAGGTAGATCTAGATTGTGCTCCCTAAGACTATTGTGGGTTGAAACCCTTCTGCCTCTTAAAAGGTCTACCAATACCCCAAGTTGCAGGGGTCACCAAAATGGCCTCCTCACTACTCCGTCCCATGGCTAATACCGCTGCCTCTACATGAGCTGCCGCTTCAACATGCACACTATAACTTCTATGCCAAGACCGGCAATCCTTCCTCGGATGTCATCACAGAACTTGCTCTCAAACTCCGAACAACGAAGTTCCTCAATCTCCACCAACTCCGGAACAAATGTCGACAGGTTGGTAAACCATGCTTCAAACTATACCAAAGGTGTAATACCTTGGCATAACTCCACAAATTGTTTCCGCAATTCTTCCTATGTAGAGGGATGGAAATTGTCGCTTCCTCGTCTAGGCATCCTAATGAGGGTAACCCAAAGATTAGCACCATCACAAATGTGCCAAAACAAATTTACTCAAGTCCTGGTACAATGGACAACATTTAATCCACTCCACGTAAGCACCTAGTCACATAAACACATACGAATTTCCTTCCTGAATAATGACCGTCCTACGGCGTTGCCAGAATTCCAATTAGAAACAGAAGTGATCAAGTGCTCTTCTAATAGGACTTCTAGAAACCCATAGACCCGATCAAAATATTAGGAATGAAATCCCATACCCATATAGTCATATAAGTATGTTATCATGTAACCATACTATACCTACTAATGTCTCTACTAAGCGAGACAAACCCATTGTGGTAATAACCACTTCCCACGTACCCAAGTATTCAAACTTGATACGCTCTGCTACCAAGTTGTAGCGCCCTCAAAATAAATACACAGACTTATATCATAAGCTGTAGTATAATTGAACTACATGCTCCCATTCAACAGAGTTTGATATACAAAAGGTGACACATACAATATACGTTCATAGATAGCCTATCATGAATCTACAGCATGTGTTACAAGTAAACAAAAAATAAACATTTAACAAATATTCAAATGTCCTAGAGGCTTACATCTTTCCAAGATAGCTCTTAGTTACAACAAAAGTGAGCCTAGCTCAATTACAACTTAAAGCCCTTGGCTGTTCAAAATGAAATACAACAAAAATAGAAGCTCGTGCTCCAAATCCCTCCAAGCTATTGCTTTGGCGAAGGTATATCACCAACATTTGAAAATGATTTTTCCTAAATTGGGTGAGCCAAAACCTAGTAGAAATAATCTAACACGATATATGAGTCTTAACAAAGATAAAAGTAAGTGTGCATATACAATACCCGTAGTAAAATCATTCATGTTCTGCAAAATCATAATATACTGAGTTCTATACTTCAATCCTCGTTATCTCAATTTATCGCCATCAAACGAGCTGAATCATTCTAAGCCTCGAAAGGCTTCAGATCCACGAATTTAGAGACTTACTCGGGCTCGGACTCAAAAAGGGAATTGAGCAAGCCTAGAGATCCGAGGAACTCAATCTTGGAATAGATGCGATCGCAATCTAAAGGCCGTTCTATTGGTGGGTCCCAGAACATTTGCGGACTTGAAGCATTCCGGGATCAACCCACCAGAATCATGGGTGAAGTTAAAGCCCGAACAAAGGGCCTAAATCCTAAGGAAGAGGGGTGGAAATAAATTCACTCATCAGTTAATTTAGCCTATATCCGGGTCAAGGTGGCACGACCCCGGAGGGTCCATAAGACTCGGCAATATTTAGCAGCGAGGGTCTACTAGGACTACCTCGGCCCTTTGGGATGATTGCGGATCATTGGTTAGGTGTGGCTAAGAAGAAAGGTTCGCCGAGAGGTTGATCTCCTCTTCAGGGTTTTCCTCATCCTCAGAGAGGTCACCTCCTCGGACAAGGTAATTAGAGGGAATATTTCCCATGTGCTCCATCCTACATCATGAGGTGACTATAAATAGCACACACCCATAGCTTTACAAGGGTTGGATTTTGAAAAGACAACTCTTGGGAAAGAACTAATTTCCCTTCTCCATTATTTACCTTAAGAGTGAAAGTGGGAGATCCATTGGAGGGCCTTGCCATTATTCTCTCTCTAATTACTTTGCCTTCTTCATCACCGAATCTCTTATGTCCATCAGCTCTTTGCTATTTTGTTCATAGTTGTGACCGTTGAAGAATCTAAGCCTCTCATCATTTCTAGAAAATTTGAGTTTTCTTCAAAGATCTTCGAATTTTTCAACAACATTCTTGAACCCTCTGATACACATATTATATACATCAAATGGAGTACAACAAAATATGGGCACACAGACCCCAAATAAACTATGATCTAACTATCACAAGAGTAATATAACAAAAGAAATTGAACACTCGAGCCCGAAGACATCCACCAATACCTGTATGGTAGAGCAACAATTTTTTTTTTTTTTTTTTAGATAGGATGAGCAATAGATTAGCTCACTATAATAATCGAATAACATTACTTTAAAAGGCGTACAAGTACGGTAAGACAGTATAGTAGATGCAATGTAATATCTCAATGTTATATTTATTTAATCTTATTGCAGTGGAACAATTAAATAAAAGAAATAGGGTAAATTACCACCAAAAAAAAAAAACTCAAGGTTTCGCATGTTTTTTAATTAAAACCCTTATGATACTTTCGTGTCACAATTTAGTCCCTTCGTCCATCTTCGTCTCATTCAACTAACGGAAATCTATGCAAAATTTTCAGATTCAAAATTACATGTTCAAACTCTTATATTTCCCTCGTCGTAATTCCGTTTCGCCTCATTTTTGTGTCATTGGATTCACCTCATAGCCTAATTTTCATTCCACCCCTCATACACTTTATTCCACCTCTTTTTATGTGTTATCAGAGCTCCGAAAATTGGCCAAAAATAAGTTTTTTCTCTCTTTTTTTTTTCAACATTCAAACTCACATGTTCAAGACATTGTATCTCCCTCATCACAACTTCGTTTTGCCTCATTTTTATGTCATTGGATTTATCTTATGGCCTAATTTTCATTCCACCCCTCATACACCTTGTTCCACCTCTTTGTGCATGCCGTCAAAGCTCTAAAAGTTGGCCAAAAATAGAATTTTTCTCTTCTTTTTTTTCAAATTCAAACTCACATGTTCAAAACCTTGTATCTCCCTCGTCGTAACATCGTTTTGTCTCATTTTTTACATCATTGGATTCACCTCATGGCTTAATTTTTATTCCATCCCTCATACGCCTTGTTCTATCTCTTTTTACATGTCACCGGAGCTCTAAAAGTTGGTCAAAACTAAGATGTTTCAAACCCACATGTTCAAGACCTTATATCTCTCTCATCGTAACTCCGTTTTGTCTCATTTTCGCATCATTAAATTCACCTCATGGCCTAACTTTTATATCACTGTCATACGCCTTATTCCACTTCTTTTTGTGTGCTATTAGAGCTCTGAAATTTGGTCAAAAATACGATTTTTCTCTCTTGACTTCTTTTTTTGGCTACAAAACTAAGCCAAGAATATTATCACTAGAACAAAATGAAACTAAAGTTTTAACCACTCAACGGCACCACCACTGTCGAAGATCGGTGGCCACCACGAGTTCGATGGAAGGGCCATGAAGGAAGAGGAAAGGAAGGAGGAAGGAAGTGTTGGGCATACCTCCTTAATGGAGTATGGGACCCAATTGGTTTATTAAAATATTTAATTTAGTTTGGTATTGGTTATAATATATTTTCAATATATTATATCTAATTTTTGGAGGTCCAATGAATATTTAATAATCTGTATGGTAATACCTAGAGTTTTGATATATATATTAAAAAAAATTTAAAAAAAAAAAAAACCCAAAAAGTATTGTGTTTTTTTTCCTAAAGATGTGTTGCGGCTGTTATATGATTTTGATGATCCTCGGTGACTGTGCAATGGGTAATTCAATTTGTTGAATCAAAATTGTTGTGTGCTGATTGAATTCAATTCGATGGAGTTGAATTTAAAGGATTATTTTTTGCTGTACTTTGCAGGGTTAGTGAAAGTTATTTTGATTCAGATTTGTGGTTTTTTTCAATTCTATTTTGAAGATTTTTGTTCATCTATTTGGTAAGGTCTTTCTTTTTTATTATTTGTGATTATTTAGAATTCACCTAAGTATAGTTTTGTGAGACAATTCGTGTCTCGTTTGCAATCGTTTGGAAACCTTTGGTTGATAATGGAATCGAATTTCGATTCCGTGAATGTATCTCACATTGAGGAAACCGTGTAAAAATTCTTGTGTGGTTGATTTAATTTTTTCGCATTAGTTTTTATTTCCATTGATTTATTTACTTGTGGAAAAACATCTATTTTTCCTAATAGGAAGAAGCACAGAGATAGAAGATAGAGGGGGGGAAAAAAGGAGAAAAATCTTACTTCTAGCCAATTTCCGAAGCTTCGATGGTTTTCAAAACAAGGTGGAACAAGGCGTGTGAGGGATAGAATGAACACTAGGCCATAAGGTGAATCAAACAATGAAAAAATGAGGCCAAACGAAGTTACGACGAGGAATATACAAAGTCTTGAGTATGTGGATTCGAATGTAGAGAAAAAAAAAATCTTATTTTTTACCAACTTTTGAAACTCCGACAAAATACAAAAAGAGGAGGAACAAGATGTATGAAGGATGGAATGAAAACCCATGAGGTGAATCCAACGACATGGAAATGAGATGAAATGGAATTATGACGAAAGAGATATAAGGTTTTAAACATGTAGGTTTGAATTTGAAAAAAAAAAAAAAAATTCTTATTTTTGGCCAATTTTCAAAGTTTCGACGATACGTAAAAAGAGGTGGAATAAGGAGTATGAGAGGTAGAATGAAAATTAGGCCATGAAGTGAATCCAATAATACGAAAATGAGGCGAGATGAAATTAAGATGAAACGAAGTTACGACAAGGGAAATACAAGAACTTGAACATGTAGATTTGAATCTGAAAATTTTGTCCAGATTTTCGTTAGTTAAATGAGACAAAGACGAACGGAGGGGTTAAATTGTGACACAGAAATAACTTAAGAGTTTTAATTGTTACAATTGAAATCTTGAAGTTTAAATTGAAAAAACACATAAAATCTTTAAAAAAAATTTGTTTTGTAATTTGTCCAAATAAATAATCTAAAATCAATAACTCCAACAAGACATTAATTACATGTCAATACGGTAAATAATCTAGGCCAAGTTTGGCTAAACTAAAAAAGTACACTTATTTCATCTTTTTATCTTTTTTAAGTCACATCAATCAACATCTCCTCTCTATTTTTTTTACACATAATACAAAAAAAATCAAAAAATACACTTATTTAATCTTCTCAAACTTGACCCTAATCTCAACAACACATGTAATGTCTAAACCGTAAATAAACACATAATGTGTCCTACCTTGATCACTCCCCAAGGTCCTTCCGAATTGTGTATAAAATCCACACCACTCCCTCGACAGAGACTATTACTCCTCTCAGCTACATAGTGGCGTTTTAGGTACAACTTAAAAAACTCAGTTTTTTGGCATTTTAATTTTTTTTAGCCAAAAAAATTATTAAAAAGTTACAAAAAAAAAATTAACCTTTTTATCAACAAAAAATCAAAAAATTACAAAAAAACAAAAAAATCAAAAAATTAATTTTTTTATCAACTTTTCAAAACAGCACGTAATAGTGTCTAGGAATCTAATACCGATAGTGACAACAGGCGACTATCTCCCTCAACTCATTGGACCAACTTTGACTATTCTGCTTACCTAGACCAGTCCGAAAATCAATCAAATAATCTCACTCGGGTCAAGCCCCCTAAAAACAATTTACGAAAAAATCAAATCCCTTAAATAATCTGATACTTTAGTTAAATTTAATACCCATGGATAATTTTTCAACACTTACGAAATTTTACCATATTCTTTTTATAGTCATTTTACAAAAATACTCTAATGATTAATAATATAGAATAATTTCTAAGTATAAAATTATCACTGTGCCTTTTTGAATCAAAATTGCCATTTTTCTATGAGGGTCGATTTTTACCATTTTATTCATATTAATTTCATCAAATTAACTATTAAATAGTAAAATCAACCATTAGTTTATTTTAGCCTAAAATATCCAATTAGTCCTAAGGAGCCAAAATTATCATTTTTTTTTTCTTTTTACATCAAAAGTCACCCTATAAATTTAAGTCACTCTTCAATTGTTATCTAATTATACGAACATACTAACGCTATCTTTAACACACAACCAAAAAAAAAAAAAAAAGTCCTTAAGGCATGAAAATATCGCAATAAATCTTTAAACTAACAAAAATTAGTAATTAAATATAACTAAAAAAATACCTTTAAAGCACCAAAACAACTCCAAATCAAATCATCTTTTCAACTAGTTCATTTTTCATACCAAGTAAGCTAACTAAAACAATTTTCTCAAGATTAGCTCATTAACATAACTTTTATACAAAAAATAAAAAATAAAAAATCATTTAATATGACAATGAATGCACATTTTAGAGTATGCGAAATAAAAGTCCTAATTTAATAATTTATAAATCTTAAGTAAAAATAATTAATCAACTTAAAGTATTATATTATTATACTTAACACTTTCCGTTAGTATTTTGTTAGGAATTTAAACAAATTCAGGTCATGTGCGAAACACATGACGCACTTATTGATTCTTTAGAACAATAATACTCTTATTTAATATTAGTGATCTCATTTGCACTTTGACTTCCTTATCTTAGTGACAAAGTGTAACTGAGATCACCAAATAAGGGTATTATTGATCTAAAAATTTAATAATTGTGTCATGTATCTAATATATGACCTGATTTTGTTTAAATTTCTAATATATGGAGTGTGTTAAGTTTAACAAGATAATAATTTAAAGTGGTTAACTGTTAAGTTTTGAAATTTAAGAGTGCAAATGGGTCATAATTTAAGGGAGTTTACTATAATTTATCCTAAGGGCTACAAGTTTTCTTTTTAAAATTTTTGTTTAGTGATTTTTATTTTAAATTTATGTTAAGATATTTTACTTTTATAATCTACTAGCATATCACCCGTACTATGCACGAAATAAAATAATATATTATTTATTAAAAATACGATAATTATATATATATATATATTTTTTATATTTTGTTTCTCGTAAATAAAATTTTATATATAAGTTTAAAGATTTTATTTCAAAAGTTCCTTTACTATAACATATAGTATAGATAGATTAAAATTGTTGTATTGACAATTAATAGTTAAAATTAGGGTAATTTTATTTTCACACACCAATTCTACACAGTTCACACACTTAATGAAAATTTTCATTAATACAATTTTGTTCTAAAATAAAAATACTATAATACCCTCATCTTCTTCTAACTAAACCCTAATTCTAAAATATCACAACCATTTTCTATCGTCAACACCAGCTCTTTCATCCGCCATCCCCTCCCATCGCCTTTTTTCCTCTCCACTTGCAATCACTTTCCGCCATAAATCATACCCTCCCAAAAGTCTTTCACTGTGAATCACTCAAGGTTGACTATGGAAGTCTACGATAGAGGGGGATGAGTTAGAAGTGGCAGTGGTGGCAATGAAGGGTTGAAAGTAGCGACAATGACAATAAATGAGGAGTGGGTGAATGAAAAAAAAAAAAAAAAAAAAAAAAAAGGCTCTGTTTGATCTAATTTTAGAATATGTTTTCAAAAATAAATAAATAAACTTCTTATTTCAACATGATTTTATCTTTCTAGGGGAAAAAAAAATTAAAAATTAAAAAATATTTTTTTGGTATATATTTTTCTCAAATTAATTTATAATTTTCTCAGAAAAATTTCAAAATATTGATTCAAACATTGAAACTAAGTATAGCCTTAGGGTTTTAAAATTGAAAATAAGGATAATATTGGAATATAGAGATGTATGTTAAGAATTTATATTTATATAATATGTGTATTGAGAAAGTGTTCATTAAGTGTGTGTACTAAGAGAAATTAGTGTGTGAAAATAGAATTACCCTTAAAATTATGTTTTGTTATAAAAAAAAATGGCATAGTTCTAATATTTCACTATTTCAGAATAAAAATATATGAATTTTAAAAAATTGTCATATTGGTTTTTGAAAGGGAAATAATTAAAGAAATTTTAATACTTAATGAGTAAGAAAGAATTATCGTAACATGTAAAACTACTAAAATCACGGTTAAATCAACAAATCATTCAAACCATCAAAAAACCAACCAGCCTACACAAAAATTAATTAATTAAAACTTTTAAATTTTATTTTATTAAAATTTAAACTGTCACTAATTATGTAAAGTAATCTATTAATTTATATTTAAATTTAAAATTGACACAATATAAATTTAAAATTATAATAATCTATCCCATAATTTATTAGTTTTAACTACAAATTTAAAATTATCATAATTATCTCTTAATTTTTGTATTAAGGAGCAGTAAGAGTGGCATTGAGATTATTAATATATCTATATATTTTACAAAAGAATACTTTTAAGGAGAGATATTATGAGAGTTTCAAAGTTTCATACTGTAACAACCCGAAAATTTAAATTGTCCCTTAAATTTTATACTAATATTATGGTTGTATGTGATGATATATTATTAAATAAATAATAATAAATATGGAATCTAATTTGACATTAGATTATCAAATATGAGATTAATTAGGGATTATTAGTTGGGGCCAAATTAATAGAAATATGGAATTATAATACTAGTTGGGCTAAATTAAAATTAAAGATAGTAAATAAACAAATATAAAAGAGTAAATAAATAATAATAATAATAATAATGGGTGTGGTAGTAAAATAAATAATTAATTTTCTGTTGATATATGATATAGTGTAATTTAATTAGGAATTAATTTATTTATATAGTTATATTAAAAACTGGGCCAAAATATAATTATCTTAAATATTTATATAAGATAAGTATAAATCTATATAATTATGAATCAAATCTTGGAGAAAGATATGCGTTGGCCACGTGTTAGCCAACCAATGCTCTCACTTCCTTATAAATAAGGAGGTGATTCAGCTAGGTAAAGAAAGGAAAAGAAGAAGGAAATGAGGAAGAAAGGGAAAGAAAAAGGGAAATGGAGGGACAGAAAGAGGGGAAATGGAGGAAAAAATAATAGAAGTCGAAAGGGTTTTTGATAGTGAAAACAAAGAGTGAGTTATTAAAGTTAAGGTAAGTTATATTATAAATTGAGTCACCATAATATATTTTACATATGTTTTGACTTACCATAAGTTATTTTATACAAGTTATGTTTTATAAATTATTATAAATTATATTAATCTTTCAGTTACGTGAATTATTTCTTGACCCCTATTTGCTTAAAATGAAACCCATGGATATGTTTGTTTATATTTTAAAGAATATTTGACTATAACCTTATAAACAATTATATTTTGTAAGTACCATCACAGGAGTCCCACGTCTTAGGGGACTTAAATAACTATTGGCTTCTGTTTGGTCACCTTGTCACCCTCTATTGTCATGGATCTATTGACCTATGTTTTGTGCGGAGCAAAGTGTTGTGCGAAGATAAATGCTACACTATTGTGGAAGCCACCTCTATAATCTGTACGAGCCACCTCTTGAATCCGAACCTCTGTTCTGACTGTCACTCATGTGACCTCTGTTCTGTTCTATTCGGTACCGTAGTTATGGTTATTTATTTATATAATCTCAGTTTTGCTACTTAAATGATTATTTGTTCAGACTAAGTTATCTTAAATATTTTAGTTACATAACTATCCATGCTTATTTTGTATCCCTTATACTCTTAATATAATATTTCTCACTCTGCCATGTGCTTATAGCTATTTACCAATTTTCTAGAAACAATACAATTCAGAAATAGTTTTTGAAAAGTCTTAGATGCGGAGTTGAGGAATAGACACACATAACATTTTTTATGATATTTTTATATGTAAATATCGACCTTTCGGGTCAATAAATTTTGTAATAAAAAATAGAAACTCCAATGATTATTTTGGTACCCTCACTTGAATATTGTTTTTTGCTCGCGATTATTAATTTGTTTAAGAATTGGCCAGAGATAACTTCAGTTACTGGCAATTATGATACTTAACCCTTGGGTACGGAGAGCGGGTCGTGATACATACAAAATTATTTTTAAAATCAAAACCTCTATGTAAGATTGTAAAATAAAAATTAAATAGAAGCTAACCAATCAGGATTTTCTTATAGTTGTTTAAAATTAAGAAAATAAAAAAAAATAGTATGAAATATTGATCATAAGGTTTCTCACCAAAAATCTCATTTTGCTTATATAAATGGGAGCATAAGATTCACTTTATGTAAGTGAAACAATTCCCTTTTTCCTTTTTTTTTTTTTTTCTTCTTGATGTGAGATTGTAAAATAAAAAAATTAAACGGAATCTAGCCAATGGAAATTTTTTTAATTGTTTAAATTTAAGAAAATTTAATAATTTATATAAATAGGAGTATAAGATTCACTTTATGTAAGTAAAACAATTCACTTTTTTTCTTCTTTTTCCGCTGTAGGATTATAAAATAAAAGTTAAACGGAAGCTAACCAATAGAAATTTTCTTAATTATTTAAAATTAAGAAAATTTAATAATTTTAGAATGAGGGTTTGGAACTCCTAGAAATCTTCTTTCTAAAAACTCCATTTTTCCTTATATAATATAAGTGAAATAACTCATTTTTTTCTTCTTTTCCTGATGTGAGATTATGTAAAATAAAAGTTAACAATTGTTTAGGCGGAAAGTTTATTTTGAATCAAGCAATCTCAGTCGTTTAATCTTTAATTAGGTTAATCTTAAATTTATTTCGAATCAAACAAATCTAACCAATATATTTTGATAAAACCGCGAAAATTGCAATTAAGCCAGCGAATCAATCAAACCGAAAGCAGTTCAGGTCAAAAAACCAATCAACTTATAAAAAAAATTAATTTATTAAAACTTTTAAATTTTATTTTAATTTTAAAATTTAAACTGTATTGAACTAAAACATACACAACACTACAATATTAAATGAGAGCATAAGATTTATATAGTGAAACAACTTATTTTTTTCCTCCTTTTCCTAATGTGTGATTGTAAAATAAAAATTAACAATTGTTTGAATGGAAAGCTCATTTCTAATTAAGCAATCTCAGTCGTTCAATTTTTAATAAGATCAATCTTAGTTTATTTCAAATCAAACAAATCTAGGCAATATATTTTGATAAAACTGCGATTAAACCACTGAATCAATCAAATCGAAAACGATTCAGCCTAATCGGCTAAGTTAAAAGACCAACCAATTTACAACAAAACTAATTAATTAAAAATTTTAAATTTTATTTTAAAATTTAAACCATCTTGAAGTGAAACATGTACAATACTACAATATTAAATGGGAGTGTAAGATTTGAGAATATAAGATTTAATTTATATAAGTGAAACAACTCACTTTTTCTTTCTTTTCTCGATGTAAGATTATAATTATTTTAAAGAAATATTATGAGAGTTTTCAACTTTCATACAAAATTATTTTTAAAATTAAAACATCTATGTGGAATTGTAAATAAAAATTAAATGAAAGCTAACCAATAAGAAGAAGAGAAAAAAAAAATGGTATGAGATATTGATCGTAAAGTTTCTCACTAAAATCTCATTTTGCTTATATAAATGGGAATATAAGATTCACTTTATATAAGTGAAACAATTCATTTTTTCCTTCTTTTCTTAGTATGGAATTGTAAAATAAAAGTTAAATAGAAATTAGCCAATTGGGATTTTCTTAATTGTTTAAAATTAAGAAAATGCAATAATTTATATAAATTGAAGTATAATATTCACTTTATGTAAGTGAAATAACTCACTTTTTTTTCTTCTTTTTTTCTTTTTTTTTTTTATGTGAGATTGTAAAATAAAAAGTAAATGGAAGCTAACCAATAGAAATTTTCTTAATTCTTTAAAATTAAGAAAATTCAATAATTTTAGAATGAGGGTTTGGAGCTTCTAGAAGGCTTCTCCCTCAAAACTCCCTTTATAAGATTCACTTTATATAAGTGAAACAACTCACTTTTTCTTTTTTTGCCCGATGTGGAATTGTAAAATAAAAATTAACAGTTGTTTGGGCAAGAATTACTTTCTAATCAAGCAATGTTAGTTCTTTAGTTTATTTCAAATCAAACAAATATAACCGATATATTTTGGTAAAACTGCTAAAATCGCGATTAAACCAGTAAGTCATTCAAACCAAAAACAATTTAGCTTAATCAGTTATGTCAAAAGACCAACTAGCTTACACAAAATTTAATTAATTAAAAACTTTAAAATTTTATTTTATTAAAATTTAAATTGTCAATAAATATGGAAAGCAAAGTATTAACTTAAACTTAATAGGGAAATTTGGACATAAACCACTCCTAGTTTCCTTTTATTGTTAAAAGGACAAAAAAAAAATTCGTACTTTTAAAATCCCCTCATAATTATAAAGTCCGGTATGAAAGACAAAATTTGTTATTTGAATACTTTATTTGACCATTATATCCTCTCTTTCTTCTCTTTCTTTTACAGCACACACTCTCTCTCTGTCTTCACCAACTTGACGATTGTTCATCGTCTCCACCATCTTCATCATTTATTGGCGTTTCTTATCCCCATCGTCGGCCGGCAACCACCACTTTTACCGTCAATCCACCACCATCTCAAATTTGATGCCTACGATTTCATATTTGAAATCAATAACTTAAGATCTAAGATTAAAAAAAACTTTGATTTGACAGAAAAAATGAGAAATCGAGATATTACAATGAAAAATCAAGAGTTTTTTTGTTTGTTTGTTCATAGATTTAAAAGTAAAATTTGGCTCTGGTTCGTTCATTTAGTATGTACTCTATTTTTTGTAGCAGTAAAATTTTACTCTGCTTAACAACATGCTGATCTACTTAACGATAGTAAAATTTTACTTTAAGTCATAGTAAATGTTACACATGCCATATACATTCACAAATAATTCATCTTGAATTTACAACATGTGTCACAAGTAGTAAAGATGAATGAAAGCTAAACAGATAGTTATATGTCCTGAAGGCTTATACATTTCCAAGTCATTACTTTGTTATAACAAAAGTGAGACTAGCTCAATACAAATAAAGCACTTGGCTATATAAAAGAAAATACAACAAAAGGAAGCTCTTGCTTCAAAATCCCTCCAAGCTATTGCCTTGGCGGAGACATATTATCAACACCTAAAAATGATTTTTCCCAAATAGGGTGAGCTACAGCCCAGTAAAAACAATCTAACACAAGATATGAGTCTTAACAAAGATATGAGTAAAGTGTGCATATATAGTGCCCATAGTAAAATCATTCATGTTTTACAAAATCTTAATATGCCAAGTTTTATATCCCAATCCCTGTTATCTCAATTTCATCCACATCAATTCATTTCGTCTCAACTCATGAACCAATTTCATTATTCTCCAGACAACCCAACTGAGACTACAACTTAGTGGTTCTCAAATCAACACGACAATTATACAAACACTTCAACTTGCCATTTTATGGAAATTTCGTTCGCGGGAATCGGCACTCATGTATACGCGCAGTTTTCGGGACTTACACCGAGGATACACAGGCCAACTTAATTTAATGGAGTCCATCCCCTTTCTCCTCCAAAACATAGAGTACATCCATTTTCTCCTCCCAAATATCATACATATACAATGCATTTGAAACACAGTCATATTCAATGGCAACCAACAAGAGATTAGTTTCAATTCACCTAATCCTCATACAATTTCTACAACAATGAACAACATTCAGAAGCTATAAGCCCGAGTTCAGAATACAACAAGAGTTTGATGAAAACTGGAATCGCTATAACCTCCCCCTCTTAAGAAATTCTATCCCGGAAATTTCAAATCAAGTGTTAAAAACTAAGTTAAAACCAACTACAACAACGATAACCATTCAATTCTCTCACCATGACTCATTTTTCGATCATTTATTCTCAATAACAAGATAAACAATATCTCAGCACTGAATATACAATTCATATCTTTCCAAAACATATGCAATGTTTATAATAAACTCGTATTTCTAAAACATAAACAACATATACAATGTTTTCATATTCTATTAATCATAATAACTATACAGTACATGCTCAAACAATAACAAATAAATTTGGATATTTCTCACGGACTTCCAACTCACGTTCCTAAATTGTTTCCTCAACTCCGTGATGTTTACACAATACCTTAAGCAAGAGAATTGTCTTGCCTCGCAAAACTTGATCCCAGGTATCCAAGACTCTCACCGATTTCTTCTCATACGAGGCATCCTCATCTACCTCTAAGTCGGTCTAATCCAACACGTGCGATGGATCTGGCTCATACTTTCAAAGCATGCTAATATAAAATACATCATGAACCCCGGAAAGCTGTGGCAGCAATGCCAAACGATAAGCAACCTCTCTAACCCGCTCAAGGATCTCAAAAGGCCCAATAAATTGAGGGAACAACTTCCCACTCTTTCCAAATCTCATCAAGCCCCGCCTAGGTAATACCTTCAAAAGGACATGATCTCCCACCTCAAAAGACAAAGGTCTTTTCCTACGGCTGACATAACTTTTCTAACGACTCTGAGCTGTAACCAACCTCTTACGGATAGGTGTAACTTTCTCCGTCATTTCCTAGACTAACTCTGGACCCAACATAGGTGCATCACCCACCTCGGCCCAACACACAGGAGATCTACACAGTCGAACATACAAGGCCTCAAACGGTGCCATACCAATACTCGACTAGACGCTAGTGTTATAGGCAAACTCTACTAAGGGCAAGTGTCTCTCCCACGACCCCTTAAAGTCAAGGACATAACCTTGAAGCATATCCTCAAGGATCTAGATAGTTCGCTCGAACTGCCCATCAGTCTGAGGATGATATGCAGTACTAAAAGTCAATCTAGTGCCCAAGGCACTCTGTAAGCTCTGCCACAACCGAGCCATAAAATGCAGATCTCTATCCGATACAATCATCACTAGGATCCCGTGCAACATCACTATGTCCCTACTGTACAAGTCGGCAAGAAAATCTACCGAGTCGCTTACACACATAAGCAAAAAGTGCGCTGACTTGGTCAACTAGTCAACTACCAACCAGATTGTATCACTTCCCCGTTGAGTCCTCAAAAGGCCCATAACAAAATCCATTGTGACATGTTCCCACTTCCACTTGGCTACAGGCAAGGGTTACAACAAACTCACTGGCCTCTGATGCTCGGCCTTCACTTGTTGACAAGTAAGGCACCTTGACACAAACATGGCCACATCCTTCTTCATTCCCCTCCACCAAAATTGGCAGCTTAGATTGTGATACATCTTCATGCCTCCCGGATGCACCGCAAGGCATAAGTGGTGAAACTCTCAGAGTACTTCCTCTCGGTAAGACTCCAGCACAAAAAAGCAGTCAAGATATCTAACACTCAAGTCGAAGTATACATTCAAACCTCTTTCTACCTTCCCACTAGAGATCTTGCTCCACAAGGATTCTATCTCCAGTTCACCTTTCTACGCTTCTAACACTCGGTTCACAAGTGTAGGCTGTGCAACTACCGAAAACAAGGTTGTAGATTCAACGGACTCGCCAAGATGCAAGTCAAACTCCCCAATCGCACCCAACATTCCCATTCTCGAATGGCAACACTAGCCACAGTACCAATGGATTTTCTACTCAAGGCATCTACTACTGCATTAGCTTTTCTCGGATGATAATGTAGCTCGAAATCATAATCCTTTATAATCATAATCCTTTATAATCTCCATCCACCTCATCTACCTCAAATTTAAGTCTTTTTGTGTAAACAAATATTTCAGACTCTTGTGATCAGAAAACACCTCAAACTTCTCACCATACAAGTAATGCCTCCAAATCTTCAAGGCAAAGATCACCGCCGCTAATTCTAGGTCATGGGTAAGGTAGCTCCTCTTGTGTATTTTCAATTACTGAGAGCCATAAGCTACTACATTCCCCTCTTGCATTAATACACAGCCCAAACCTTCCCATGAAGTATCACAATACACTAAATAGCCCAAACTTCTCTCCGGAATAATCAAAACTGGAACAGTGATAAGTCTAATCTTAAACTCTTGAAACGACTTCTCACAAGTCTCACTCCACACAAACTTGATCCCTTTCCTTGCCAGTTTAGTCAATGGCAAGGCTAGCTTAGAAAAATCCTTCACAAACCTACGATAATACCCGGCCAACTCCAAGAAACTACGGATCTCGAAAGTATTCTTAGGTTGTTTCCAATCTTGCACTACCTCTATCTTGGATGAATCCACAATCACCCCTTTTCTGGACACCTCATGGCCTAAGAACTTAACCGCTCTTAGCCAAAATTCACATTTTCCGAACTTAGCATACAGTTTGTGGGCTCTAAGCAACTCAAGTACTACCTGCAAGTGTTCCTCGTGCTGCTCCTCAGAGGGTGAGTAAATCAAGATGTCATCCACAAAGACGACCACGAAACGGTATAAGAACTTACGAAAGATCCGGTTCATTAAATCCATAAACACAACCGGTGCATTGATCAGCCCAAAAGGCATCACTAGGAACTCGTAATGGCCATACTGCGCATGGAATGTCGTTTTCTGGATATCCTTCTCCCTTTACTCTCAACTGGTGATAACTCGATCTCAAGTTTATCTTAGAGAAACAACAAGACCCCTTGTAGACACCCAGTTTTTTACCACCCTTAAGACTTGGGCGCCACTGATTGCTTACTTAGTGATGAAAGGTGTGCAATGCAAAAGGTTCGATTTCTTTGGCAAGGAGAACATCAAATCCCAACCTTACACCCTGTTTTTGGACCAAAACTATTTTAGACCTTAAAACCCCCTCTTTCAAAATATTTTTGAAACAAAGTTCCTACGATGTTCCGAGGCTCACATTTCATTAAATGTTGTGATTTTCAGTAAACCGAGCAAGAACAAAGTGGAAATACATGAAAGAGAGGTGAGATTTTTGAAAAATCTTTCAAAAAACCTTATTTATCGGTTTGGGGTTGGAGAAAATTGGAGGAGAGGAAAGAAACCTAGTTGAGAAAAAAGTTGGGCATGAATGGTTAAGAGAGAGTCGAGCAGCCCTCGCTAAATCAAGCCTATCCGTTTGTACACTTGGATTTCAGCTATGAGGCCACCACCATTGGAAAGTGGACTTCTGGGGCTTCGTTTTGCACTCAAGAATCTTTTAAAGCTGAGTTCGGATGAGAGAGATATGGTTGGTTGAAGTTGGGCATCGATCTAGTTAGGACCAAAACTGAGTAGTCTTTACTAAAAGAGGCATATCTTTTTGCACACTTGTTATTTGATGTGAGGCTGACATCATTGGAAAGAAGACTTCCGTGGCTTCAATTTAGGCACAAGAATGAACTGAAAAGGAGTCCAGACAAAGAAGATATGCTTGTTTGAAGTCGGACCCAAAAAGCCGATTTTTGTGGTAGACCACCAATGGTGGCCGGTCGGCCAGAAGTGAGGGGTGTCGGCCATAATTAGTGGCCGGTCGGCCACTGGTGTCCAAAACTCAGATATTTTGTAGATATTTTCCCTCCAGCTGTTCCACACTGCTCTAGATATTTCTGAATTTATATTTTTGACCAAGACTCTCTTTTTTCTATATATAGAGGCCATATCTCTTATATTGCAAGGTTATCAAATTTTGGGAGCCTCTCTGTCTACAATTCTCTCTCTCTAGATTTCTCTCTCTCTCTTGCCCTTTTGTGCATACAAGTAGAGATACACTTCTACTTTGCCTAGACATCCTTGATCAAAGTTGCTTATATTTGGGTTGAGATTCCTTGGGACCTTCTTTGAGCTCTTGAAGGTGATTTTAGCTTGATTGGGTGCCTCATTTGTGCCTAAAGTGTGTTGTGCTTCAAGAGGTATAAGACTCACCTTTAAAACTTGTTTTGTATAACTTGTTTTACCATCTTTTTACACTGTTTTTGGCCTAGTTTTCAACTACAAAAACCTCTATTTTTCAGTCCTAAAAATGGTGGTTTGAGCCTTTGTGAGTTAGGGGGTTGTCCCCCCCTTTTGGCTCTTTGGCTTGTTAAACTTTTTGTGCTATCTTTCATCAACTTTAAATCAAACTTTTTAAGCCTTTTAATCATTGAAATTAAGAGGTTTTTCAGTGACCAAAACCTCATTTTGAAGTCCAAAATTGGAGGGGTTAGCCTCCCCTCCTTGTGTCTTATTTGCATGCCTAGTTAGCTTTATATGTTAGCACATTTTTATAGCTTAACTTAGCTTATTTCCAGCATGTTTTTGCCTCTGATTTAGGCTGCTTTAGCTCTATTTTGAGCTGATTTGGTCCTTTGAGGCTTGTATTGTGTGGTTGTAGTGTAAAGAGGCTTCACTAGCTTAATGTTTTAGGCTTTTTAGCATGAATTGCATGAGTTGCTTGTATGATTTAGTGTCATTTTGCACTCCATTTTAGCACTGAAATCTTTGCAATCTCCCTCTATTCTTCACTCTTTCATTTATTTTGAAAGGGGCTTTGAACCCCTTGGTGGCTTGAGTATGAAATTGAGACACTTGTGCTTAATGGTTTCAATCCTCTTTCGAGAGTTTCTACTAACCAACGGCATGAGATCTCTTTCATGCTTAAGGCACTTGTGGTTTAAGCCCTCTTTCCATTAGAGGACACTCACTTTTGGACTTAATCAATTAAGGAATGGATTGGTAAGCTAAAATGGGTAAATAAAACATGACAAGTAAAAGAGGCAAGATAAGCATCTTTCATGTTGCATTGCATGTGTTCGGGTCGAACGTTAATTTGAACATGAGGAAAATGGGACATTTCATACTCAAAGTGATGAAACGTGCCACTTTCTTGGTCACCGTCACCCTTGATCATGCATGATAGGGTGGTGGTTTTATTGAGTCTTGTTTTGCACTCATTAAACTTGTACAAGCTTGGTTCTTTGGCCATCATGCATGAAAGTTGCTTGGTTGATGGTTTGAAAGCCAAGAATTACACTCCTTTGAGCTTGTGTGATGATAAGGAGGGTAGCAGTACATACACTCCTTGAGAATACACTGCTTTGCCTCTGTTTGCTCTCTGTTGCAGCAAAAAAAAAAAAAGAAGTTCAGAGAAGGGGTGGCCGACCAACCACCAATAGTGGTCGACTGGCCACCAATGGTAGCCGACCGACCAGAAATGAAATTTTGCACAAGTGTGTTCCTGAGTTGGAACAGAGATGTTCTAGAAGTTGGCAACACTGTTGGTGTTCAAGCATGTGCAAACAGAGGCTGCAATGGCAAGGCAGTGGATTCTCAGGAGGAAACCAACCAAGCATGTATGTGTCCCTCGCCCTCGAGGCCATTTAATTTCTTTAGTTAGCTTAGAATAGCTAGTTAATACAAGTGTTGTAATTATTTAATCAGCTTAGATAGTTAATTAGTTTAATTGCTTTAATTAGCTTAGCATAGCTAGTTATTCAATTTTGGTTTGTAATAATTAGTTAACTAGAATAGTTAATTAATTTCATGTTGTAATAGTTAGCTTAATTAGCATAGCTAGTTAGCTTATTTATTCAGACCCTTCTTTGCGAGCACGTAATGTTGTAATAAGTGTGCGTGGATATATGCATGTCTTCCAACCCCACATCTTTCTCCTTTTTATTTAACCGCGTTTAATGGTTAGTTTAAAGACATTTTCAATTAGCATACCTTATGCTTGCATGTTTGCATCCATTCATTCATCTTGCATGCACCGAGGCTCAGCTCATCATTCAAACTACATTGTTATTTCTATACACTTCTTTGAATACGTGTTTAAAAGCATGTTGTTCAAGCTACTTCATATGCCACATTAATAGCCGAGCCGATTAATTGCATTATTCCATGTGTTGCATTAAACATCTTAACATAGTTATGATTATACATCTTTCTAACTAGTTTCTGTTTTGGCTTGGAGTATTCGGTGAGTTTTATGCTTTAGCATGCTTGCATGAGTGTGATTGCCATATTGCCATGTTTAGCATGTTAACCATGAGGCTATGTGCTTACTTGCTAAACTGTATGAATGCCTATGGATGAAGGCTTTGTTGCTTGAATTGGAACGATTCAACGAATGTAAGTTTTAAGCCCACTTTGCGAAGTAGCAAATCATGTTTTAAGCCCACCATGTTTGGTGGCAAATCCGCATTTCTAAGCCCACTTGAGGGTAGCAAATTCAAACCATTTTCAAAAGCAAACATGAATCGAATTGTTCCAATTCTTGCAATTTTAGTCTATACTTACTTGTGTGCGTCACATAGTAAAGTTAGCTAATAACCGGAATAAGAACACATAAGGTTTATAAAAGAACATATCATGATTAGTAAAGACCGATATTTTAATCGAACGAGCGGGGGTGCTCATTCCATGACCTTCCCCCCCTCCATACCCAAGTTCCCGAACCGAGGCAACTTTGGTGATGACGGACACGTAGCCTTTGGCACGAGTCAGGGTTTCCTAAATTTTCCAAAAACAAAATATTTAGGTGGCGACTCTGTAATCTGGCAAAGCAGTCCAGTTTTGGCATTATTTGATTCAAAATCGATTTTCCAAAATGATTTGCCGGACTGGACTCTTTGGTGATTATCAGTTTCGCATTGCACTTGTGGGACTAGATTCAGAACCGCAGGTAGAGTCCGAACTGTGAGGGCCTTTCTTTTCAAACCCTTTTCTGAAAGGTGGGGGCGCGGAAAAAGGCGAGCCCACACCCCTTTAACTGATCAAACAAATCATCTATACGAGGCATTGGGTACTTGTTCTTAACAGTTACCCGGTTCAACTTTCGATAATCTATGCAAAATCGCAAAGCACCATCTTTCTTCTGGGCAAAAAGTGTCGGTGCTCCCCAAGGTGAAGTACTAGGGCGAATAAAATCCTTATCTAACAAATCCTAGAGTTAAATCTTCAACAAAAAAATCCTGGAGTTGAATCTTCAACTCACTCAATTCAACAGGAGCAAATATATATGGTGCCATAGAAACCGGTGTCATGCCAGTGTGATGACTCAAAAAATAAAAAATAAAAAATAAATAAATAAAGATGAAAGGAGGGAATATATGCATGATGATGTTTCGGTGGTGGAAATAAAATAAACTAAAGAGAGAGTATGATGAAAAGAAAAGATGAGGTGCAAAGTGGGTCTTCATTCGGTGGAAAAGATGAGATGGAGAGCATGATTAAAAATAATACTTATCTATTTCTTAAGAGTGGAGCATTTTGGAATAAAAAATAAAATAAAATAAAAATAATAAAGAGAGACTATCCCAAAAACACAGAGACACACACACACGGTCTAGAGAGAGAGACAGAGAGGTTCGGCTGGGTCTACCATTTGCGCGTCAATTCCATCGGCCACCAGTACTGTCATATCTGCTTTCTCTTCATTCGCGGCAAGTATGTCGAGTTGTACAAGCGCGACCCTCACGACCTCCCCGGCATTAAACCCATTAGGAGGGGTGTTGTTGGCTACACACTTATGATGGAAGAGTTAGGACGTCGAAAGGTCAATCGTGGTGATGTCTATGTTCTGCGGTTTTGCAATCGGCTAGATGAGACAAATAAATGAGAAATTGCTTGTGCCACAGCAGGAGAAGCCTGTAAATGGATGGAGGCATTTGATCATGCCAAGCAATAGGCTGAATATGAGCTTTCAAGAGGTGGTAGCGTGAGAAACAAACTAAACATGGAGACTGAGATCAATCTTGAAAGACATCGACCTAGGGTAAAGCGTTATGCACATGGTTTGAGAAATCTAATAAGAATTGGACAAGGGCTGGAGACTCTTTTACGTAAATCTTCAAATTTGGCCACAAATGTTGGATCAGATGGATACTTTCAAGGAGATGATGGAGATGTAATAGAAGCACATGAGTGGAAATGTGTCTGTATGGTTAATGGTGTAAGAATCTTTGAGGATGTGGCTAACATTAAGAGTGGTAAAAGTGTTCTAGTGAAGGATGTTGGTGTTGTCAATACAAATGTTGATGTTGGTCTCGAGCTAGGATGGTTAAATGTGAGTTATTTGAACAAAACCCAGAAATAGATTTGTGAGCAATAGGAGTAGTGTTTTCTATGGATGGAGATCATGTTCAAGAATTATTGAAAATTTAGTTGCATGAAGCCAGAGTTGATGAGATGCAATAGTTAAATCTGAGTTACAGGACTAAAACATTGGAGATAGATGACCTTGATTTTAGCGGGATGGTTGCATTGGCTACTAGTTTTGATGATTTGCATGAGCTAGAACCTCTCTAGTATATAATTTAATTTGTTTAACCTGTTCTTGAGGCCAAGGTGAAAAGCTTGGGAAGAGAAACATTTTGATTGGTGGAGATCAAAATCCGACAAAATCGAAAATTGGATTTTTGCTTGTCTCCTCTTCAAGCTTGAGGTAGGAATATCCTACTCCTCTTTATGAGTTTTGTCTTTAAATTTTAGCATTTTGATATGTTGGGGGTTGTTGGGTAATTTTGAGAAAGTTTAGGCTTTTGTGTAATTTTACAAAAGTCGGGGTTTTAAATATATAAAATCTATATGCATGTTTAGCATGAAGAAATGGAATTAATGTTGAAACATTGATGAAAATGGAACCTTAGGGTTATAATGTTAATTATGGAAAATGCCCTAATTACATTGGTTAATTAATTGGTATAATTAATTGTGAGAAATGAGGAATTGAATTGGGAATGTTGAAATTGGGAATGTATGGGATTAAAGGGTGTAGTTGAATTATTTATCGCTCACCTAATTGAAATGTTGATATATTATCCATTTTGTGCATTTATTTTCTATTTAGAAATAACTGCTTTGGGCTATCGGTGGAGGATAGTCTTGATTGTTGTAGACAATGCATGATAATTAGGCAAACTAAAACTAATCACTAGAATGTGTCATTGAGTATGACGATTGAAAGAATACATTAACTTTATGTATTGATTGATGATGTGTATAATAATTGTTTATATGCATTGTGTTGTGTTGGAGGAGATAGGGGATGTACTCCACGATTTAGGGGATGATAGGGGATGGACCTCTAAACCGGCTGTTGTGTGGGAGGAGATAAGGGATGGACTCCGTAGATACAGCTCATATGCTTGTCTATTTGATGTGATGATACAGCTCATATGCTTATCTTTGGAAGTGTGATATAGTTCTTATACTTATCAGTAGAAGTGTTGATACAGCTCATATGCTTATCTGTTGATGTGTTGATATAGCTAGTATGCTTATCTATTGTGAAATGAGGAAATGTTTAATATGAGTTACTGTCTCATATTGGTTATTTGGTCAGGTTCTGAACCATGGTTATGAATTGAGAATTGAAAAGGAATGGAAAATGAAATGGAATAAGGACTTGAATGTCATGAAATTGTAATGTGTTATGAAAGAATGTAAAAGTGTTGACCATCTATCAACTGTTAATCTTTTAGTCATTGTTCATAACTGGTTTAGTATATTTCTACTGGGCTGTGGCTCACCCTATATGGGAACATCATTTTCAGGTACAGGTAGCATGCCATCTCTAAGGACATAGCTTGGGAGGCTAGAGGCGGACAGACTTTTGTTGTCTTTCCTTGTTTTGATGTATTACATGTAGATTCAAGCCAAGGGCTTAATGTGTAATTGAGTTAGTACTCTCTTTTTTTGTAACCAAGTGATAACTTGGAAAGCTGTAAGCCCTTAGGGCATTTGCTATGTTGTTAACATGTAATACTTTTTGTAATGAGTTACTCTGATGAATAGAAGGATATTGATCTTTTATATATCAATGCATGTCAATATTGTGGGTTTAATGTTATTATTTTGAGGGCGTTACAACTTGGTATCAGAGCGTACCGGGTTTGAATACTTTGGGTACGTGGGAAGTGGTTAGTACCATAATGGGTTTGTCTCGCTTGATTGAGACGTTAGCATGTATTGTATGCTCATGTAATAACATGCTTATGTGCTTATATGAGTATGGGGTTTGATTTCTGAGATGTTGATTGGGTCTGTGAGTTCCTAGAAGTCCAGTCGGAAGAGCACTTGATCACCGCTATTTCTGATTGGAACTCTAGCAACATCATGGGACAATCATTATCTAGAAAGAAAATCTGTATGTGATTATGTGACTATGTGCTTATATGGTTTGCCTTATGTGATGTAGATACATGTGTAGGTTTATGTTTAAGCCATATGCAACGTGTTGGGACTAGTGTGAAGTGCCTACTTCTGAGCTAAATTCTATCTCTTATATAAGATAATATGCCTTGGATTGTTGACATTAGAACTCGTAAGACTAGTTCTAAATTTTCTTGGGATAGACGAAGTTAGTTATAGTTCGATTGTTTCACTTGCTTGATGGACTAGTTGTGAGATTGGTGGAGTCCATTGCCTCAAAGTTAGTTGTTGATGTTCTCAAGTGTAATAAATGAGTGTTGAAGGACATGATATGATGGATGTTGTGGAGTTGTGTTAGCAACCAATGCTCTTAGAGAAAATTTTAAGATTCCTTTGTGAGGATATTATAATTCTAAAGTAAGTGCTCTAGGGTAATTAGTATGGTGGTAATTTGAGTATTTAGTGGGAATGGTACTGTATATTGGTTCGTGTTTTGGGCTTTGCTAGTTAATGAGTCCGTTGTGACCCCATCGGTTGTATAGGTTAGTGTTCGTATGGTGTTGGTTATCAATTGTGGGGTATGATTTGTGAGTGTTTGTGTTTTAGAGTAACGAGAATAGCGTTGGTCAAAATTGTCCTTCGTGATTGGGTTGTTCTGATTGAGGTTAACCATGTCGGTCTTCGGTCGAGGAGATGAGCAGGCTTGCTATGTAGCCATGGGGAGAGAAATGGTGATTCCCTTAGACGCAGTGTTGATGCGGTTTAATTTGAGGAGATCCGGTGCGATTCCAAAATTTGGGGTTTGTGTAGGGAACTCCGTATCTGGGGTTAGTGGTTTGAGTGGCACATCAGTGTGTGGACTACTGAGTGTGGAGGTTATTGAATTGATTAGTTAGCTC
Organism: Camellia lanceoleosa; assembly: GCA_025200525.1. Taxonomy (NCBI): domain Eukaryota; kingdom Viridiplantae; phylum Streptophyta; class Magnoliopsida; order Ericales; family Theaceae; genus Camellia; species Camellia lanceoleosa. Next base: position 48,116,910 of record CM045760.1, read on the forward strand.
GTTGGTATCGGGTTTTGGGTTGACATCGGCCACCTTGAGGTTAGTCTCGTTTGTTGTAGACTTTGAGTGTTGATTAGGGAAAACTGAAACTAATCATCCGGGTTGTGTCATTGAATATGACGGTTATAATAATACAGCAAATACGTGTATTGAATGATCATTGTGAATGATTGAATTTTATATATATATATATATACATTATATATGTATATTGTTTGGGAGGAGATATGGGATGGACTCTGATGATACAGCACCAAAATGTGTATCTATTGAAAGATTGATATAGCTCTTATGCTTATCTATTGGGAGGAGATAGGGGATGGACTCTGATGTTAACTTTTACAGTTCCTCTTAGGTATGAGTTGAAATTATGAAGATGAAAGGTATATGAGAGTGTTTTGGGTTAAATTTGGTTTGTGTCATGATGGTGTGATTCATGTAATGGAAATGGAGATTGTTTAGTATCTGTGGAGTAAGAGTGGTGGATCTCTTATATTGATCCTTTGTTTTGCCATTGGTATGTTTGGATTGTTTTGTTTCATTTTTCTTTCGTTAAGCCATGATTTTGATTCTGGTCTGTATGGAATCAATGTTCAGTTTAGAGTTCAAGATTTAATCATTCTCAAATTTAGTCGAACGAAATTGCTTTCGAGCTCAAAGTATTATGCTAGTTATGCCTTAGTTGTGTAAAAAAAAAAAAAAAAAGAGCAAAGCTGATTTGATTGAAGTCAGGGGATGACATCCCCGATTACAGAGGCAACAACAGCAACAACAACAACAACAACAACAAAAATGATCTTGTTTTGGATAACAACCACATGCCGACTTTACTTACTCGACTCTCCCGCCGAGCCCTTCCTTTTTTTGTCACTTCGGGAGACCTTTGAAGGCTCTGCCTCAGTACGTGCAAGATCGCCGGGGGATTTGACTCCCTGCTGGTTGACCTTTGAAGGCTCTGCCTCAGTATGTGCAAGACCGCTGAAGGATATGACTCCCTACTGGTTGTCAAAGGTAAAGTACGAAGGTGCTCCGAGTCGGGTCATGACGGTGGTCTTTCGCTTCAACTCTTTGTTCTCTACCTTTAGGGCGCAAATCTCTGCTCGCGCATCTTTGTACATGCTCTGGAGCAGAGAAAGTTGGGAGTTTAGCTTTTGTACTTCAATGGTTCTATTCTGTAACCGGTGAGATAATTTGGTAACCGCAGTCACGGTTTCCATGCAAGAGCTTAGTGTGAAGTGGTTGGCCTCAATATCAGATTGAGCAGCCATGATTTACTCAACTGATATCATAGGAAAGCTAGGAAGAATGGGAACAGGGGTACTCGGTCTAGGAAGGTTAGGAAGAATGGGAACAGGGGCACTCGGTCCAGGAAGGTTAGGAAGGGTAGGAGCAAGGACACTTGGTCCAGAGGAGCTTGGATCATTAAGGTCCGGAAAGAGAGTGAGGGGGTGAGATGAGGCCATGTGTGGTGAGAGATGTAAAGAGCAAGAAATGAGAGTCGAAAAAATAACTGAGAACAGACTGAGTTTTGAGACAACTTTTCTCCTCCGTTCAGTCTCTCTTTTCTCTCAATGAGGAAGACGAAACAAAAGAGAGTGATGAAGAAGGAGATGGAAGGGAGTGATGAGGAAGAAAAGTAAATGAGGGAATAAGTAGAAGAAGGAAAATTCTGATTCAGAATAATACAGAAGAGAAGAAGACAAGATGGAGAGAGAGTCGAGGCAAAAGGTAATCGATGAAGCCTACTTTTGTCGGCCAATCGACGCAAAAGCAAACCGCGTGTCAGACGTAGTTTTCGAAGGAAGAAAGAGAAGCGGGAAAGTTGTATACATATATGTATATATATTGTATATTTATGTATTATATACATTTATTCGACTAATCGTGTCACAAGAGTGACTTGGTTGAGTGGTCTGGTTCGGCGTCTAAGGATGGAGAGGTTGAGCCCGAGGTTAAGGGTTCGAACCCCGCAACGAGTTTTTCTTCTATTTTGTTTTGTTTTGATGTTTATGTGTCTCATACATATATATATTTGTTTGAATATCTGATCACAAGAGTAGCTTGGCTAAGTGGTTTAGCTTAGTGGTTTGGACTGTGGCCTGAGCTTGAAGTCAGGGGTTCGAAACCCTATATCTCGATATTCGTATTTTATTTTATGTTTTCCTCTTTGCGTGTTTTGCTTACGCGCAATGACATCAGCTAACGGAATATTCCGTCGTGGTAATGACATATACTTAATTTGTGTTTGACCTCGTGGGTTATCATAATATTACTGTGATGTAGAATAGTGTTGGTAAGGTATTGTCTGTTATGTGACGGTTGACAGTCATTAATTGAGTTGGTGGTTAGTGCATTTGAAGAGTTACTATTTCGTTTTGTTAAGGTCTCGGAGTCGTAGTAGTTATTTCAGCCTTGGGGTGCATTGTGTATTAGGCGATTGAGATATTTTTGTTGCTTTGGTTTGTTACTGGTGTGACTCGTTGAGACTCATGTAGTAGTCGAAGAAATTTTTGTTGATGCATTGGTAAGTACCGGAGGAAGTTTTGTAGGTGACTGTAGAATGCATTATATTACTTATTTAAATTTCGGGACGAAATTTCTTTAAGGAGGGTAGGTTGTGATGACTCAAAATAAATAAATAAATAAATAAAGATGAAAGGAGGGAATATATGCATGATGATGTTTCGGTGGTGGAAATAAAATAAACTAAAAAGAGAGTATGATGAAAAAAAAAGATGAGGTGCAAAGTGGGTCTTCATTCGGTGGAAAAGATGAGGTGGATAGCATGATTAAAAATAATACTTATCTATTTCTTAAGAGTGGAGCATTTTGGAATAAAAAATAAAATAAAATAAAAATAATAAAGAGAGACTATCCCAAAAACACAGAGACACACACACACGGTCTAGAGAGAGAGACAGAGAGAGAGAGGTTCGGCTGGGTCTACCATTTGCGCGTCAATTCCATCGGCCACCAGTACTGTCATCTCTGCTTTCTCTTCATTCGCGGCAAGTATGTCGAGATGTACAAGCGCGACCCTCACGACCTCCCCGGCATTAAACCCATTAGGAGGGGTGTTGTTGGCTATACACTTATGGTGGAAGAGTTAGGACGTCGAAAGGTCAATCGTGGTGATGTCTATGTTCTGCGGTTTTACAATCGGCTAGATGAGACAAATAAATGAGAAATTGCTTGTGCCACAGCAGGAGAAGCCTGTAAATGGATGGAGGCATTTGATCATGCCAAGCAATAGGCTGAATATGAGCTTTCAAGAGGTGGTAGCGTGAGAAACAAACTAAACATGGAGACTGAGATCAATCTTGAAAGACATCGACCTAGGGTAAAGCGTTATGCACATGGTTTGAGAAATCTAATAAGAATTGGACAAGGGCTGGAGACTCTTTTACGTAAATCTTCAAATTTGGCCACAAATGTTGGATCAGATGGATACTTTCAAGGAGATGATGGAGATGTAATAGAAGCACATGAGTGGAAATGTGTCTGTATGGTTAATGGTGTAAGAATCTTTGAGGATGTGGCTAACATTAAGAGTGGTAAAAGTGTTCTAGTGAAGGATGTTGGTGTTGTCAATGCAAATGTTGATGTTGGTCTCGAGCTAGGATGGTTAAATGTGAGTTATTTGAACAAAACCCAGAAATAGATTTGTGAGCAATAGGAGTAGTGTTTTCTATGGATGGAGATCATGTTCAAGAATTATTGAAAATTTAGTTGCATGAAGCCAGAGTTGATGAGATGCAATAGTTAAATCTGAGTTACAGGACTAAAACATTGGAGATAGATGACCTTGATTTTAGCGGGATGGTTGCATTGGCTACTAGTTTTGATGATTCGGATGAGCTAGAACCTCTCTAGTATATAATTTAATTTGTTTAACCTGTTCTTGAGGCCAAGGTGAAAAGCTTGGGAAGAGCAACATTTTGATTGGTGGAGATCAAAATCCGACAAAATCGAAAATTGGATTTTTGCTTGTCTCCTCTTCAAGCTTGAGGTAGGGATATCCTACTCCTCTTTATGAGCTTTGTCTTTAAATTTTAGCATTTTGATATGGTGGGGGTTGTTGGGTAATTTTGAGAAAGTTTAGGCTTTTGTGTAATTTTACAAAAGTCGGGGTTTTAAATATATAAAATCTATATGCATGTTTAGCATGAAGAAATGGAATTAATGTTGAAACATTGATGAAAATGGAACCTTAGGGTTATAATGTTAATTATGGAAAATGCCCTAATTACATTGGTTAATTAATTGGTATAATTAATTGTGAGAAATGAGGAATTGAATTGGGAATGTTGAGATTGGGAATGTATGGGATTAAAGGGTGTAGTTGAATTATTTATCGCTCACCTAATTAAAATGTTGATATATTATCCATTTTGTGCATTTATTTTCTATTTAGAAATAACTGCTTTGGGCTATCGGTGGAGGATAGTCTTGATTGTTGTAGACAATGCATGATAATTAGGCAAACTAAAACTAATCACTAGAATGTGTCATTGAGTATGACGATTGAAAGAATACATTAACTTTATGTATTGATTGATGATGTGTATAATAATTGTTTATATGCATTGTGTTGTGTTGGAGGAGATAGGGGATGTACTCCACGATTTAGGGGATGATAGGGGATGGACCTCTAAACCGGCTGTTGTGTGGGAGGAGATAGGGGATGGACTCCGTAGATACAGCTCATATGCTTATCTTTGGAAGTGTGATATAGTTCTTATACTTATCAATTGAAGTGTTGATATAGCTCATATGCTTATCTGTTGATGTGTTGATATAGCTAGTATGCTTATCTATTGTGAAATGAGAAAATGTTTAATATGAGTTACTGTCTCATATCGGTTATTTGGTCAGGTTCTGAACCATGGTTATGAATTGAGAATTGAAAAGGAATGGAAAATGAAATGGAATAAGGACTTGAATGTCATGAAACTGTAATGTGTTATGAAAGAATGTAAAAGTGTTGACCATCTATCAACTGTTAATCTTTTAGTCATTGTTCATAACTGGTTTAGTATATTTCTACTGGGCTGTGGCTCACCCTATATGGGAACATCATTTTCAGGTACAGGTAGCATGCCACCTCCAAGGACATAGCTTGGGTGGCTAGAGGCGGATAGACTTTTGTTGTCTTTCCTTGTTTTGATGTATTACATGTAGATTCAAGCCAAGGGCTTAATGTGTAATTGAGTTAGTACTCTCTTTTTTTGTAACCAAGTGATAACTTGGAAAGCTGTAAGCCCTTAGGGCATTTGCTATGTTGTTAACATGTAATACTTTTTGTAATGAGTTACTCTGATGAATAGAAGGATGTTGATCTTTTATATATCAATGCATGTTAATATTGTGGGTTTAATGTTATTATTTTGAGGACGTTACAGCCAGGCACTAAATCAATGGAGAACTCGATCTCTCGGTGAGGTGGTAAACTAGTAAAATCCTCGGGAAAAACGTCGGGGCATTCACAAACCCCCCTTGGGAACTCAACCCATACTTCATCACACTCACCACTCAAGAAGCCTACAAGAAGGAAAATAAGTTCACTCCGTCCATGCGGATCATACACCGACGATAAGATTCTATCAACCTGGTCCCCCAAGAAATAAAAACAATCACTGCTCAGGATACATATAGTAACCCTCTGACGATAGCAATTTATAACAGCCCGATATAAAGACAACCAGTCCATACCCAATATAACATCAAAGCTAGACATATAAATCAATACAAATACAAATGGAAGTCGACGACCAGCAACCTCTATGTCACAACCTCGACACCCCTGCCTCAAAATAATGTCACTACCAATAGGTGACTCTACATAGATAGGAGATGCTAACTGAGCCAACTCTAATCCCAAAACCAATATAAATGCAGACGAGCTAAATGCATGGGATGCACTCGTATCAATCAACACATTAGAGACTGAATTGCAAAACAGGAAAGTACTTCTCACTACTGAAGAAGCCGGTACAAGATCCAGCATGGTAACAGCGTACACACGCCCTGTAGGCTTCTGTTCAACCTGCTTACCCCTCGGAACATAAGCCTGATGCACTGATTGAGCTGAAGAGGCTCCATAATTGGCCCTTGAGGCCTATGCTGACTATGCAGGCTGGTGGCTCTATATTTGCCTCGAACCAGACGCACTAAGTCTGCCACCTAACTGTGGACAAAACCTCCTCATATGCCCTGTCTGCCCACACTGATAACAAGTGAGTGGCTGGCCTCTCCCTTGACTCTAGCTTTGAGAACGATCTGAAGACGATGCAGGCCGTTGCCCTCCTCCTCTCTGCGGGCAAGCTGGAGACTTGTGGCCTAACTGACCACATTTGAAATAAGTAAAATCTCCCTGACCACCTCTCCCAGAATCCAAACTCAGCACTGGAAAGGTAGACCTCGACTGTACTCCCTGGGACTGTTGTGGGGTAGGACCCCTCTGCCTTTTACTATCCTTTTAAACATCCTGACTCCTCCTGGAGCCCCTCATCCTCTCCTCCTCAACCTGCATCACGGTCTCTAGATGAGCCGCCACCTCCATAAGGCGCTCATAATCCCTAATCATAGACTCGGCCACCTTAAACATAAGTCCGGTCCTCAACCTCTTCTTGTACTCCAAACAACGGCGCTCCTTAGTCGCCATTAACTCTGGTGTAAACCTAGAGAGGCTAGTGAATGTGGTCTCAAACTCGGCCACGGGTGTGTTTAACTGCACCAACTTAGAGAACTAGTCTCTGAACTTCTCCCTAACTGTAGAAGGCAAAAACTTGTCCTGGAAGGCATTGACGAATGCCTCTCAAGTCAACCCAATGCGCCCATGCGCATACTTCCACTACTGACCTGCATCTCCCTTCAGTTGGAAAGATGCCAAGGTCACCCTCAGCTAGTCATCCTAGATGCCAAATATCTCGAACGTTTTTACTATTTGCTTTAACCACTCATCTTCCTTCAGTGGCCCTTTGGGATCACCCAAAAACTCGTCCAGATTTTACCGGAAGAACTCCCGCTTCAAGAAAGACGGCCATGGCTCAACTACTTGGGCCTGGACTTGATTCTCAGCTTTGAGAATGTCCATAGACTCAAGCAATGCTCTGGCCATTTCGTGGGCTAAGGCGCCCATGGCCTGCTAACCAACCCCTTCTTCTTGCATCGGAATATCATCCGATAAAGGAACTTTATGCCTCCTAGGCCTACCATGCCTACCACCACCACGTCCACGTCCTGACATCCTAATGAAGGTAACAAAAGAGATTAGCACATTTACAAATGTGTCGAAGCTAACTCACTCACATCCTAAAACGGTGGACAACAGTAATTCATTCCACATAAACACATACGAATTTCATTCCCGGATAATGATTGTCCAGCGGCATTGCCAAAGTTCCAATTAGAAACAACAGTGATCAAGTGCCTTTCTAGTAGGACTCCTAGAAACCCATAGACTCGATCGACATCCTAGAAATTTGATTCCATACACATATAATCACATAAACATGCTATCATATAGCATTGCAAATATGTAAACATTTCTATCAAACGAGATAAATCCATTGTGGTACTAACTACTTCTCACGTACCCAAAGTATTCAAACTCAGTACACTCAGATACCAAGTTGTAACGCCCCCAAAATAAATACACAAACTCGTCTCATAAGCTGAAATATAATAGAAACAATATACTTTCATTAATCTGAATTGATATACAAAAGTGACACATGCGATATACATTCACAAATAGTTCGTCCTGAATCTACAACATGTGTTATAAGTAGTAAAGAGGAATGAAAGCTAAACAGATAGTTATATGCCCTGAAGGCTTACACATTTCCAAGTCATTACTTGGTTATAACAAAAGTGAGACTAGCTCAATACAAATAAAGCCATTGGCTATACAAAAGAAAATACAACAAAAGAACGTTCTTGCCTCAAAGTCCCTCCAATCTATTGCCTTGGCGGAGACATATCATCAACACTTGAAAATGGTTTTTTCCAAATAGAGTAAGTCACAGCCGAGTAGAAACAATCTAATACAATATATGAGTCTTAACAAAGATATGAGTAAAGTGTGCACATACAGTGCCCGTAGTAAAATCATTCATGTTTTACAAAATCATAATATGCCAAGTTTAATATCATAATCCTTGTTATCTCAATTTTATCCACATCATTTCATTTCATCTCAACTCATGAACCAATTTCATTATTCTCCAGACAATCCAACTAAGACTACAACTCAGTGGTTCTCAAATCAACATAACAATTACACAAACACTTTAACTTGCCATTTTACAGAAATTTTGTTCGTGGGAATTGGCACCCATGTCTACGTGCGATTTTCGAGACTTGCACCCAGGACACATAGGCCAACTTAATTTAACGAAGTCCATCCACTTTCTCCTCCCAAACATGGAGTACATCCCCTTTCTTCTCACAAATATCATACATATACAATGCATTTAAAACACAGTCATATTCAATGACAATCAGCAAGAGATTAGTTTCAATTCACCTAATCCTCATGCAATCTCTACAACAATCATAGCTATCTTCCACCAATAACCCATTACAAATATTTCTAAACAGAAATTCATTCTCAAGACAGATGGTTTATTCAAATTTCTGTAGATGTGAGATAATACATATCCGATTCCACCATTTATATCAACATTCATGCAATTTCACGTTTACAATACCAATTTCATTTATTTATATAAAATAAATATTTGAAACATTTTAGGGCAAACTTCCCTCCTTCCCAAACATCAACCCAAATACCCAAAATCAACTATTTTGTCATAATACAACCTCATTTTCAAACCCCATGACCCCTTATATCACATTCACTTAGACATCCCTCTTTTGATTTTTAACCCAAACCCTAGGTTTGCTCAAAATACTCCCAAATCCCATAAGTTCTACCCAACTACCAATAACCAAGTTAAAAATCATATGAAATTGTAGAAAATCCCTACCTCAAAAAGAGAAAACAAGCCAAACAAGAGTGAAACTTCAAAGATGCTCAAACCCAACTTTATTCATATCAAAATGAAGATCTTGAGATGCTCTACCTTTTTAACAAAGGCACACGGGTGGAGAGATCACTAGATCTAGGTGAAAATGTAGAGAGAAGGTAAGTTTTAGAGAGAGAGACTCTAGATATAGGGTTTTTGAAAAGTAGAGAGAGAGAGAAATGAAAAAGTGGTGTAAAATGACTTCATTACGAATTGATATACGCGTAGTCCACTCGAACGTGAGAAGTGATGCTCGAGCGCCAGACACAATGTTCTGCTCAAGCGCAGAATACATACTTCCAAAATTTTGCAGGCGAAGGATATTGCTCAAGCTCAAGATTGGTTGCTTGAGCACCCATCCGCTCGAGCGTAAGAAACGTCGCTCGAGCGTAGAATACACGCTTCCAGTATTTTGCAGGTCTGTAAAAATACTGAGAGTTTGCAAAGCCCGCTCGAGCGCAAGAAGTGCCGCTCGAGCGGAGGAGCAAAAATCTAGGCAACAATGGTTTAAAAAATCAAGCAACCAACCTGTTCCAAACACACAACTACAATCCAATAATCAAATTTTAGGAAGAATAGGAGAGAAACGACAATGAACAACATTGAGAAACTATAAGCTCAAGTCCGGAATACAACGAAAGTTAGGTCAAAACCGGAATCACCATATGAAATGATCTATATAATTCTCATCTATTTGAAAGACAAGTTAGATACTGAGAGGCATATCACCAAATTTCTCTATTTAAAATTGACACAATATAAATTTAAAATTATAATAATCTATCCCATGTTTTATAAGTTTTAAATACAAATTTAAAATTATCATAATTATCTCATAATTTTTGTATTAAGGAGCAGTAAGAATAACATTGAGATTATCAATATATCTATATATTTTACAAAAGAATACTTTTAAGGAGAGATATTATGAGAGTTTCAAAATCTCATACAAAATTATTTTTAAAATCAAAACCTTTATGTGGGATTGTAAAATGGAAGCTAACTAATGGGGATTTTCTTAATTGTTTAAAGTTAAGAAAATAAAAAAAAAAAAAAAAATAGTATGAGATATTGATCATAAGGTTTCTCACTAAAAATCTCATTTTACTTATATAAATGGGAGTATAAGATTCACTTTATATAAATAAAATAATTCACTTTTTCTTTCTTTTCTCGATGTAGAATTGTAAAATAAAAGGTAAATAGAACCTAATCAATGGAAATTTTCTTAATTATTTAAAATTAAAAAAAAAATTAATAATTTTAGAATAAGAGTTTGGAGCTCTTAAAAAGTTTATCCCTAAAAACTCTATTTTCTTTATATAATATATCTTATTTAAAAGAATTTTAAAAAAATAATAAATACACGTCCCAATTATCTATAACCTGTCTATAAAAGCAAGAATAATGAATCTAACAAGAGTCCAAAGTAGGAAATGGCGAGTTCATCCTATTGGGAGATTGATGGGCAATTATTTGTTCCTTTTTTTTTTTTTTTGGTCTATGCTTGTAATTGTTGTTGTTTTTCATCCTCTTCCTCTCGTCGTTTGTGCAATTATTCCTAATTTGTCTATTTGAAATTCTGCTTTTGTTCCTCACACCTGTTTAATTGTGTGCTCACCATGTGTTCAATCATATGTCGAAATGAAACACACGCATAAATTGATAATCAAAATGTGAAACTTTTTATTCACCATGCACTTGACCATATGCTGAAACGAATAAAAACACAAAATGTTAAACTATTTTCCCAAATTGGAAAAAAAAAAAAAAAAATCCCAAACATATGATTCACCAAATTTTAGAGAAAACTCTAACGCTGTATTCAGTTGAAGGATTTAGAAAGAGATTTGGAAAAGGAAAGAGAAAAAATATATGAAATTAGGTAATATATATATATATATTATTTATATTTTACCTATCTTTTTTCTTTTCGTTTTTAAATCTTTTATCAAATTTCTTAACCAAATACAGCGTACGTATACATAGATAGCTCTATTTTTTTCCGTTTGTTTGTCTGCTTGGCCTTTGGCCTCCATTGCACCCAAAAAAATAAAATAAAATAATGTGCTTCTCAACAATCATACTTGCTGAATTCATAGGGGTAAAAGCTGAAATTCCAAGTATGATAACATACTTATCCAATTCAAGCAGATGAAAGAGTTTTTGTTAAAGATTTCTTTAGCTTCTGCTTTTTTGCCCTTAATTTCAGGTTTCTTTTCTTTCTCTCAAAGGCAAATTTGTGGGTAAGAGTACACTTTATGGCAGATGGCAATCTGTTTTATCTTTTCCATTTGAATTTCATACACTCGGCAGTTTGATAAATGCTCTTTAGTTCTTTCCTTTTGCTTCTAAGCTTTTAATGATAATTATACTCTTTCATAATTTTTCAATTTATCAAACGCACAAAAATTAATTAAACAATCAAAAGAAAGTAATTCTGCTAGAGCGAGTTTGTTTTTTTAGTTGAATTTGACTTTTGTTGAGAAGGTAGCAGGCCTTCCAAAATAGTTAGTAAGCTAAATATTACTATTTACTGGAATTGCCTCTGCAATTATTACATGGATCCACCATTAAAACTGAACAGTCTCAGTGCGTTGACAAATTATTCAATGCTCCATTTCGTTTACAAATTGGCATATAACACTATCTCCTACAATTCTAACATAAAAATGGTAAGTCTCATGATTTTGACCAATAACTACTTATTAATCCCGTTAGGTAGCTTGAATTTTCCGTGGCTCAAGTGGCCCGAAATCTCAAAACGACGTCATTTTAGCTTCTTCTTCTTTTTTTTTTCCTTTCTTTTCTTCATCCTTTCCGACTCAACACAGCATCATTACAGAAAAGAAGAAAGAAGAAAGAAGAAAAAGAAAGAAGAAGACAATATCATCATCAACACAGCATCATCATCATCAATAACCAACAAATCATCTTCAACACAACACCATCATCATCAACAAATCAAACCTACACACACACACACACACACACACACACACAGATCTGGAAAATCAAAAACAGATCTGGAAGCCAAATCGATGAAACACACACACACACGGTGGCCACGGAGTGGAAGAGGCGGCAGCGACGGAGTGGAAGAGGAAGATTTGTTTCGTTTCTCCCTTTCGTTTCTTCCTTTCTCTCTCTTTCTTCTCTCTTCTCTCTCTTTCTCCCTCCCTCACTCTATTTCGTTTCATAGATAAAAAAGGAGGAAAAAAAAAAAAAATTCAAAACGACGTCGTTTTGAAATGTCATTTTGAATTCGGGGCATTCAAGCCTAAGGAGTTTTGAGCTCTCAAGCATTTCTGAACTACTTATTTGGAGCATCACCTAAACTTGCTTCAGGAGCATTGAATAATCTCTCTAGATTGTAGGTAATTAAAGATGATTACATAATAGGATTCACTGCCCAATGCAATGATGGGACATGATTTGAGGCTAGGAGATTACCCTGCAACTGATAGTTTCATGCCCATTAGTCATTGGTGAAAAGAACTAAGATTTAAAAATAAAAAAATAAAAAAATTCATTCAGCAGCCTGTTTGATTCTTAAATGCATTTTGCTTCGCGCTTTCCTATTCATTGACGAAATTACATGTGATATCATCCCATTGTTCGCTGGCCAAGAAAAGCCAAATGCCACATAGTCATGTTGGCACCGGAATTTTGTGGTTTTTGGGGCTCTGCATGCCTGCCTAAAACAAATATTAGAGACTCCCATCAGGCATAATGTTAATATGATTATATACTTTGCTCTGTTGTATCAGGCACTGAAGCACGGACTCACGGCAGTGCATGTACCTTATGCTTATGGATTTGCAATTATTTTGCTCTGTAACACTTCTGCTGCTTCCTTATCATGTTCAAAAATGAAATTGCACATATGAAGGAAACTAACTATTTCAGTGCTCCATCATAAAGCTAACTTAAATACATAACTCATTGAACTTTATTTCTAGAAAAATGATTTGTGGCACTAATTTTCCTAGCACTAATGGCATTAATTTCCTGTTTTGGTAACTGTTTTTTTTTTTTTTTTTTTTTTCTTGCCTTATATGGAAATTAGGGGCATTAGTGCCCCTAATTTTAGTGCCACCAATCACAATTGTTATTTCTAAGTGTACAATTCTAACACAATAAATGTCCCCCTGAAACAATATTTCTCAATAAAAAAAAAATTACAATGTAGCATGTTATGCATATGTAACTCTATGTAGTTTATTCTAAACGTACAGATTTAGAACCAATTGTATAGAACTATGCACACTAGAGCATGTTTATGAACTAATGCAAGGAACCAACTTCTAAGGGATTATTGAGAAGTCAAGGATCAAGCTCAAATTGCTCTTATCATGTGCTTCATCTTTCATAATTTAATCTTGTCATAACAAATATGTTGAATTTTAAGTGTTTAGAAAATGATGGTCTCACTGAAACTCCGGCACATTTATACAAGCAGCGCTTAATATGCTTTGATCAAACACCACATTCGTCTTCTTCATCATTAAGATTTGATTTACTTTTTTTAGTTGCAAGGTCACTTGATTTCCTCAACTTCAACGAGTATTGCTTTCTCGTCAACCCTTTTTTTTTTCCCCCAAATAACCTTTTTTCCCCAAATAAGCTCATCATATATTATTCTGATCATTGATTTTGTTATTGAACAAGGTTTCTCTTGTGATCTCTTGCACTTGAATTCATTTTTATGTTCATCCTTTTAGTTTTTTTTTTTTTGGCAATTTCCCATCAGTTGCATATTCTCTGCTGCTTCTTCATATGGATTCCAAAATTAACTAATCTCATGCAATGTTCCTAGATAATGTAATGCTTAAATAGTGTGCAAACAATCAACCAAAGCCAAGCAGCACAAATCATAAGACAATCTTAGTACTCGAAATCCTAATTTAAATTTTAAACCATTGTCGACAATCAATAAAATGATTTCAAACAGGGAAAATCAGCAATAAGCTTCCACCACATCGCTACAGAATTGAACATTCTCAAACTTGCTTCAAAGAAAAAATAATAAAAATAATAATTTAGCTCCACAACTAACAAGCAACAATGGAGATCAAACAAAAAATGAACATGGAAAGAATATTATAGATAGAAATTAAAAAAAAAAAAGTCTTTTAACTAGGGGTGTCCACAGTTCGGTTGCGGTCGGAGAACTACTAATCCATCATCCGTCTGTCTAATTGACGGATTGGAAAAAATCAATTCGCATCCGTCCGTCGAATTGACAGATGTGGATTGACCGGATTGACGGATGGATGCAAATCGGTTTAACGGTTTAAACTTTTACAAATTTTAAACATAATATAACTTGTCAATATATATTTATTTTTTTTTATAACAATTCAACTTAACATAACTAAAAGATTATCAAGTTAATTGTCAAATACCAATAATAAATACGTATAAGAAAATCATGCATCATCAAAACTATTTCATTACTTTTTTTTATTCAAAAACTATTTAATTTGATTTTTTTTTTCACACAAAAATACAAAATATCAACACTTGTCAATTGATAAAAGGATTTCCAAAGTAAAAACAAATTAAAGTATCTGAACTCTTTTTCAATTAAAAACACAAATAGAATATCTAAATAAATTAAAAATACAAAATCTTACAAATTACTAGAAGTGGTCGCGATTTGGTGGTTTGGTTGCGGCCAAAGAAACCTTAAATCTACCATCCATCCAAAATTAGGCACATTGAAAAAAATCAATCTGCAACCGTCCGTTTATCATCATGCATCCGTCTAAAATGTGGCAGATTTGTTCGGTTCGATCAGTTTGGACGGATCGAAATATCCTCTGCCCAACCCTACTTTTAACATTAGACTCATATTAATTCAAAGTACCTATCAATAAATGAGGTTCAGTTTGAAGGAATGGACTGGATAGCTTCCATCCCCACCTTTACAAGGCCTGGTTTGGGGTATCTAAAAAAATTCAAAAAGTCAAAAAATTACTTAAAAGTTAAAAAATTATCACTATTCACCAAAAAAAAATTAATTTTACACAAATTATTACAAACAACTCCGACATCTCGCAGGCACAAAGCTGAGTTTTTTGAAAAAAATTGCATATACAGGGTGCACAAACAACACGGTGTTATTCGGCCTGTGGGGGCCATCACGGGTCCCGTTTTGATAATCTGAACCGTTCAATGTATAGAACTCATCGAATACTACATGTTTGTAAAAAATCGCGTTTATCAGATATCGCTAACTACATGATCAAATCAGTTTTATATTAAAAAAAAATAGATGGTGTTATAGTTAACGGTTGAAAAAAAAAACTAATCCGATCAGATAGTTATCGATATCCAATCAACATGATTTTTTACAAAATATAATATTCGACAAGTTTTACACATTGAACGGTTCAGATTATCAAAACGGGACCCGTACGAGCCCCCACGAGCCAAACAGCACCATCTAATACAATACCCGAAAAGTAGGCAACTATTTTTTCAAGTCAATTCACTATGCCCAGAAGGACGGTCGTACTACCTATGTCTTTATCTTCTCCTACTTACTAATTTATACAATTTTTTAATACATATTTTTTCGTAAAAAGTTAACTCAAACAATCCTATTTTTTTTCTCAATTTTTTAATTCAAAAAATTAAAAAGTGCATTTATTTAGAACACCCCAAACAATCTCACGTGGTCTTGCCCTTCTTCTATTGACTTGCTGATGATTTGGTGATTCTCAAGCTCTTGCAAGAATCTAGAAAGGAACATCTGGGAGTGTTTTTGGCAATTCTATAGACACTGTTGAAGGCAACAAATGACTTAATTATTAATACGAGAGAAATTAAATGTGATGTGATAATAGTTCTATTAGAAAGATCAAAGTAAGGAGGAGATGATATCAACAGAGACATGAGTCATGCTCATCTTATTTCCTTGTGTAATTTATTTGATTCATTGATTAATTGAGTTGTGTGTCTTTTTTGTTTGCCTTCCGTCTTATATGTTGGCACCTAGAAATCTTGCTGGCAAGTATGTAATGCCACTTATGTTTTGATATTTTAGTGTTTTATAGATGCGTGGTTGTTTTGTGTTGAAAATATGCAGTTTGGTTCTTGTTTTGAATTGATCATACTTCTCTCCCCAATTTATACTCATTTTATTAATAAGTTTTTTTGTTGTTAAAAAAAAATAAAAAAATAAGAACACATATTGTATATACATAAATTTTCTAAATAGTCATTGTAACTGTGATGTGACCCCGTCCGTAGGGCATGGGGTTCCAACAAGTTAAACAAAAATATGCAAAAGATACAATATCTTTGTATCCAAATATATATATATATATATATATCCTACTATATATACTTCTCGAATGATGTACATCATATACACTTTATAATTAAAGAAGAAAATACGGTAGCTCTATATTTTATGAGTCATAACCAAAAAAAAATTAGAACCAAACATTACATGAGGCATAATCAAAGATTTCAAAATAATATCATAACCAAATATGAAAATTAGTCATAATTAAAAAAAATGATATAATTAGAGATACATATGATAAAAGATATATATTGTAGAATTCACCAAATACATCCGGATCCCGATTTAGAGACTTATTTAAGGTCCTAACTAATATTATGTTTTTTAACCTCGTTAACCTCATTCATCAACAATGCTAGTTGCCCAAATTTTAGTCCAATTTTTATACAAAAAAATTAGTGTGTGACTAAAGTTGATTTTACATACGGATAGTGAGTTATATTTAGGGTAAATGCTATTAACCTCACATAATTTATCAAATGTCTCACATAGGTGCGGAACCCATCCAAACTCACATGTGTGTAGGTCCCACACTCATGTGAGAGGTTTGATAAAATATTTAATAGATTATTTAGAGTCCTTAACATTCCTCTATATTTAGACATTTTTTAGGAGTTGATTATTTTAATTGACTTTTTAATTTTTTATGAAAACATGTAAAAAAGCAAAGAAAGTGACCAGCCGGCTTCGGCTCAAATAAGGCAAAGCTGCCACTTTGGACCCCAAAAATGGTCCAATAAAAAGGCCTCAATTTTTTTTAGCTATTATATAAGTCCACAAAAAAAATCCACCTGATTTTGAAAAATTCCAATAAAATTTGTTAAAAATTCAAAACTAATAATTGGTTGATGTGGTGAATTATTTAAAACACATGGATGATTATTTTTATTGGCAAAAATTAAAAAATTGATTGATGTAGTGAATTATTTTAAATTAATGGATAGTTATTTCTCAAATTTATAGATTGTATATAAAATACAATTCATTATACCATTTATATTTGTTTCTCATGAAAGAAACCTCTTAAATTTAAAATTGATTGAATTTTGTATCAGTCAACTATGTCACAAGAAAGATTGAATATATTAACAATTTAATCAATTAAAAATAATTAGTTAATAAGTTGAATTATATAATTTTTATTAGCAATTTTATAGTTAAAAATATGATAAGAGTGATGTTTAAGCATATAGTTTGTTCCACTTTTTATTTTAGTACTTCAACTTAAATTATTTTAGTTTTTTTTATTATAAACTTTTTATATATTTAAATAAATTTTAATAATTATATATATTATCAAAATTTAAATATTTAACTTTTGATGATAATATTTTTTTTTTAATATGTAAAAGTTCCCATAAAAAGATTTCGTTTTGGGTCTCAAAATGTTAGAGCCAGCGGTGAGTAATGTGACTGGTAAAAAAAACTTATCAACATATAAGAGTGATGTTAGAAATCTTAAAAATTTTATTAAATTTTTTATTAAATGTTATGGAATTTATATAAGATTTATATGATGTAAGTCTCATATTCATATAAGATAGTTAATAATAAATTTGATAAAATTTTTTAGATTTTTAATATTTTCCTTAACAAAAATGCTTGAGACCACTAATTAATGGTGACAATCCAGTGCCACAGTGTTGCGGTGCCTGATTTTTTTTTTTTTTCACCTCATTAATTGTGATTTAGTAGTACCAAATTAGTGATACCAATCACTATTGATTTCTTAAGGGTGTTTTGAGAATTTAGTAAAAAGTTAATTTTTTGACTTTTTTAACTTATTTTGTCTTTTTATGGATAAGTTATGTGAGAGGTGATGTGGCTCAAAATTAATAAAAAGTTAGAAACTGACTTTTTACCAATTTTCCAAAAGAACACTTAGGCCTTGTTTAGGAATAGGCCTTTTTTAGTAATTTTTTAACTTTTTGACTAAAATATAATATAAAGAAAATTAGTATATTTAGAATGAATTTTTAACTTTTTATAAAAAAATGTGTAAAAAGTAAAGAGAAAAGAGAATTTTTGATTTTTTTACATAAATTATTAATTTTTTAATTTTTTTAAAAACTTTTTAACTTTTTAATTAAAATAATTAAATTGTCAAACGAAAACTTAATATAAACCATCAAAGCACGCACGTTGGATATTGAGACAAACATCAATCATCAATAAATAAAAAATGAGTACACAAAATATCAAAATAAAGAAAGATATGTTTGGTTTGTGTTTGAGAGATGTGTTTTAGAGATAAAAAGTACGAAAACATGTTTGGTTTGGTTTTTTTCAAAAGATGTTTTGGAAAATGATTTTGAGAGAGAGTTTTGGAAAAAGTGATTGATTTGATATGTGTGAGAGAGAGATTTGTTTGAAAAACTTGTTTGGTTTACAAGTTTTGAGAAATTTTTTTGGGAAAATTTGTTTGGTTTGATTCCTTTTAAAAACTTATTTGTAGAGAAAATTTTTTCAAAAAATCAAACCAAACGAGCCCAAAGCCTCTATCCAAAAACAAGAAAGACAAATGCAATCATCTCGTACTACTCCTGACCAACCGAAAGAAAAACAAAAGCCTAATGGGAAACAGATGTGAAAACACACCACTAGAACACGTTTCATTGGTCCATCACACTGCAGAGTCTTTTGGAAAGGAATAAAGCTTGGGAGCTCGAAATCGAGCTCCCCCGAATCCCTCGAAATTCAGGAGGGAGAGAGAGAGAGAGAGAAGATCGGGGAAGAGGAGGAAGAGAAGAGAGGGGAAGAAGCTCGTCGGCCGGCGTCGCCTCTAAATCGCCGGCGTCGTCAAGTAGCTCGTCATGCCTCAGCCTCTAGCCCTCCCCCTCCCCCTCCCCCTCCCCTTCTCTTCTTCTTCTTCTCTTCTCTTCTCTTCTCTTCTCTGCGTCTGAAATGGAAAAAAAAAAAATACGAAACGACATCGTTTCGGGGGATTCAGGGGATTCGGGGGAAGGGGATTCAAGCTACCAATCAAAACTGTTTGGAAAGCTATTAAAAATCACCTTCTATCTTTTTTATTCATTTTGAGTCACATTATTTCTCACATAAATTATTTATAAAAAAATAAAATAAGTTAAAAAAATTAAAAAGTCAACTTTTTACTAATTTCTCAAAACACTCCTAGAGCCCCTTTCAACAAGTTGGCTATTTTAATAAATTATTTTAATTTTTAATTATTTTAGTAGGTTAAAATAATTATATTTAAAAAGATTATTAAAAAAAAATTATAATTAGATATGATGTTTGTAAGAGAAAAAATAAAATAATTATAAATTTAATATGATATTTTGTATTATTAATTATTTTAATATATTTTATCTGTTTTGATATTTTAACATATTTTGTATTATTGTTAATATGATATTCTGTTATGATATTAAATTTTAACATAAATTTAACATTTTACCTGTTAGTGTTCTTTTGAAAGCCAAAAAATCTTCTTTCCAAGCATAAAAAAGGAGCAATCATAAGTCATTAAATCATATCAAACAATAACTCAAAAAATTGTAACAACTAAAGGTATCAATTAGCAACAATTAAAATTATATCCATTATTATCAATATTAGTGATCTGATACCTTATAATAATTTTTTGATTATTTAATTATTTTCACTTATGGACAAGTGAGACCTAAGAACAACTATTCACATTGTTTGGTTTTACTTTTTTGAGTTAATTTTTAAAATTTTGGACTGGTTTGGTATACCTCAAAAAATTTAAAAAGTTAAAAACTTACTAAAAAAGTTAAAAAGTTATCACTATTCACAAAAAAAAAATATATGAAAATTTTAATTTTACACAAAATTATTACAAATAACTCTGATGTCCCCACAAACACAGAGCTGACTTTTTTTGAAAAAATTGTACAGGTGGGGTGCACAAACAACACGGTATTGTTCAACCCGGGGGCTATAGACACCCCATTTTTGACCGACCTTAAGACTCAGACGTCACCGATTGAACGCTTAGTGATGTTGCATATCGTGCTTGTTCCAAAGTCTCAGAATCTCGGCCGCAAGCCTTGCCTCCGGACTTTCGAGCTTTTCTGTGCTTTGCCTCGGTTTGCGAACCAGACCCCATTTTCTCTGTTTTCTCTTCCTGAAGGGACGGAGAGGTCTCGTAGATCATCTCTCAGTGGCCGTAGGCTACGTTTCATTGTCGTAGGCCATTTTTCCCATTTCGGAGCCCGGTTCTTGGTTTTCAGAGCCGCCGGCCGTGTGCCTCAATTCGGGACCGCTTAACCACCTCCGTTTGCTCCGGTTTTTGGCATACATCTTATTTACTCCCTTTTGAGGGACACTGTGGTCCGAGAAACCAACTTCGTGGTCGAACACCACCTCCGATTATATGATCGATTTGAGGCCCAGTTGCGTGTTTCGGCCCCCGAACCTTCAATTTGCATCGGTTTGGGTTCATTTTTGGCAGGGACATTATTTTCATTATTGGGAAGCTTGTAGAAGGGTGGGAGGCCAGCAATTGTTCTGAAAAAGCCAGCTTTATCCCTTCATCGCTCTCCGTCGCCCGTTTTCCTCGCTAGAAAACTAATGTTGACCATTCCTGGGCCACTTTCTTTGGCCCTCAACCACATATTTGTGTTGTACACACTTGGGAGGCCACCAATATGTCATGGCCGGCCAACAATTGTTCCTGACCCTTTTGAACCCTTTGAAAAGTTGGGTTTTCTCTCTTCTGGTTCACATTTTCAGGGTTTCAACCACATAGTTGTGTTGTGCACACATGGGAGGCCACCAATGTGGGTGGCCGGCCAGCTTTCTCTGCTTGACCCTTTTGACCCTAGCTGGCCGGCCAGGGGAGTTGGCCGGGCGGCCACTAAGCTCTCTAAAACTGGCCGGCCATGCTCCCCTTAGCTGGTTCCGTACAGATACACCCTCCTTTTCCCCCCAGATTCTGTATCCGATGGGGGGACTTTTGGGGGGGAAATTTGAATTTCATTTTTCCCTCTTTCTCCGCTCCTTTGCCTATATAACAAGCACCTCCACCTGTGTTTTAGAGGTTAGAAAAATTTGTTTTAAGGCTCTTGCATTCAATCTCTCTCCCTCTCTACTCCAAGCATCAAAACCCCTTAAGTCCTACACCATTTTACACTACAACTCATAGCACCATACCTCCAACATCCATTCCAGCAACTTCAGGCTGTCTTCCAGAGGTTAAGAGCTCCCAAACCTGGTCCAAAAGCTGTTGAAGCTTGGTTCTACAAGGGTAAGTTCCATCTTCTCTCTTTTAAGCTTATTTTTGCATGCTTTCCTAGCCTTTGTTGCTTGCATTTTTGGGCTCCGACCCAAACTGTAAATAGTCATATTTTGAGCCACTTTTCATGTTTGATCAAGGACCTCTTGCTGTTTGAGGTCTCCTACTATCACTTGTCTCTTTAACTCTCTTTTAGGCCTTTTTTTGCATAGTATTTTAGGCCTATTTGTGAGCCGTTTTGGACTTAGTCATAAACTGTAAAATATCTTTTTTTGAGCCCCTCTTCAACATTATTGAAGGTCCCTCCTCTGTTTGAGGACGGAAGCAACCACTTATCTCTTTATCCCTCTTTTAGGCCTTTTTCTTGCATGATAGTTTAGCCTCACTTGTGTTTATTTTCGTGGCTTGATGTAAACTGTAAAGTGCCTTGTTTTGAGCCCCTCTTCAACTTTGTTGAAGGGATCTTTGCCATTTGGGGCCAGCTTCTGTCCGTTATCTCTTTTCTCTTGTTTAGGGCCATTTTTGTGTGATAGATTAGACCTATTTGTATTCATTTTTGGGACTTGTTATAAACTGGAAAAAGGCTTTTTTTGACATTATTTTCATGTTTCATTAAGGGCACTTTTTTATTTGAGGTTACATACTTCCTTATATGCTTGATTCCCTCTTATTTTGAGCCTTACACCCTAGCCCTTGTTGCATGCCTTGTTTGACCTTCTAGACACTGGAATCCAGTGGATTTCCAGTGGCTTTGATGCTATTTTGAGCCTCCAAATTAGTGGGGGGTGAACCCCTCTCACCTTGACTTGTTTGGTGGCCATTTTGGCCTTCCAAAGCGACCCCATCTTGCATACTTCTTAGTCACATTCTAGGGTCAATTTGTTGAGTTTCAGGACTACCATATTTGATTTTCAAAGTTGGTTTGGGGCTGCCACATGTCTATCTTGTATATGCTTAAGAATCCCTTTGTATACCCTCTAAAGGAACCCCTCATTTGTGCATGTGTTGGCTGTATTTCCATGGTTATTTGGGCTTATTTTGGCATGCTTTATTCACTAATTTTTTTTGGTTTGGTGAGTGCTCACTTGCTTCATGTACTTGCCATGTAATCCATGTTTGATAGTCAAAATTGCATGCTAATTTTAGCCAGCTTGCTAGCACTTTTTGGCCACACTTTAAACTGGAAAAGTTCATATTTTGGGACTGCCTTGACTCTATCTTCATGCTTCATGTTCAAATAATGCATGCTTTGTATAGCTATAAGTCATTCCATGTGCCTAGTTTTGAGTTTCGGGTCTCATCTCATGCATCGGGTGCCATATTGCCATGCTTCGGGGCTGTTTAGCATCATGTTTTAGTGCTGAAATTTTCTTGTTTGCATATCATGTTTCATGCCTTACCATGCTTTGGTAGAGTGGCATTCGTACCTTAGGTTCGATCCTCGGTTTGCGTGCATGTGTGCACGTATCTCGAGTGTCTCATTTCCATCTCATGGCCTCCTATGTGAGCATGGCTAAGGTCCACTTGTGGTGGTGTAAGTCCATTATGCATTGTGTATGCCATTTCATTTCATAGCATTGCGTTTGCTAGGTTGTATGTTAGCGCATTGTGTATGCCATGTTACCTCGTGCATCGTGTATGCCATTTCATAGCATTGTGCATGTTAGGTTGTATCTTAGTCGCATTCATGCATGTCATGCATATTGCATTGTGTTTAGGATAGGAGTTAGCCCGAGCACGGGAAACGAGGTACGTTTCGTACTCCGAGTGACGGAACGTGTCTCAATTCCCCAGTCGCCGACACTCCGGATTACCCGTGATGGAGTTTAGGTCTTGTTGTGTTTATGTGTGCATTCATTTCATATTAAGTCGTGCAACTCGACTCCCCGGCCATCATGCATTGAGATGCGTGACTGGTGGCACGAGGATCGAGGACTACACTCCCTGAAGAGTAGTCAAGCATACATATGTGAAAATACATTGCCATGCCCCTTTCCTGCTCTCTGTTGCAGCAAATCAAGAATCAGCAGCCTTTCGGAGCTTGGCGCGCTTTCCAAGAACAATTGCAAACAGAGGCTAATTGGGGCATCACAGTGGATTTCCGCGCAAAGGCAACCCGAACATGCATCATTCGTTATCCGGAGTAGAGTCAAGGCAGTCCCTGGCTTGCATGCCAATTTATTGCTTTCCTAGTTAAGTTTGTTAATTAATTAGGACTTTGTATTTATTCGGACTGTACTATTTATGCGGGACTGTATTATTTGTTTGGACCCTCTGCGCGAGGGCAATATTGTAATAAGTGTGCGTGTGTGTGATGTATGTCTTCCAACCCCACGTCTTTCTCCCTTTTATTTACCAGCTTATGATGGTTAGATTAGGGCATGTTTCAATTAGCATACAGTATGATAGCATGTTTGCATTCATTCATCTATTTTGCATGCATCGGGCTCGGCGCATCATAACTTACTACATTGTATTTCAATTCCAAGTTGGGTACTTGTTAGCTATAGCATCCCATATACCATGTTTAGAGTAGCCGAGCCTGCTATAGTTGCATTATTGCATGTGTTGCATTAGGCATTTCTGTACAGTTAGGATCATGCATTGATTTCTAATTAGCTTCTGTTTTGGCTTGGAGTACTCGGTGAGTTTTTATGCTTTAGCATCCTTGCATGTGTGTGAGTGACTGCCATGATAGCATGCTTACCATGAGGCTATTTGCTTATATGATATAACTGCCTGAATGCCTGTGGGTAAAGGTTGGGTTATTTGGATTGGAACAAATCATCAACTGCGAGTTTTAAGCCCACTAGATAGTGGCAAAACCATGCTTTCTAAGCCCACCCGAGGGTGGCAAAATCTTCATTTTTAAGCCTACTTGCGAGTAGCAAACTGTTTTTCAAAAACATGAGATGTTTTCGTTCCAATTCAGGCGATCCAGTCTATACTTGTATGCTGCGCGCATCACATAGTAAATCTAGGCTAATAACCGAAATAAGAACGCATAATGTTTTCAAAACTAGATATCATAGTTAGTAGAGGCCGATTTTTGATCGGGCGAGCGGGGGTGCTCACGAAGTGACCTTCCCTAATCGTACCCAAGTTCCGAGCCGAGGCAACTTTGGTGATGACGGACACGCGGCCTTAGACAAACGAGTCAGGGTTTCCTAAATTTCCCCAAAAATAAAATATTTAGGTGGCGACTCTATATCTGGCAAAGCAGTCCATGTTTGGCACTTCTTTCAAAAAATTTGTTTTCTCAAAACGATTTGCCGGATTTGGACTCTTTGGTTCAGATTAAGAATCGTGACAATTAGAGTCATTGAATTGTAGTAACCCCAAAACGAACGGAACGGGGGACTCATTCCCTCCTGAGGTGTTCGGGGACATCTACAGTTTCTGGCGGCTCTGCTGGGGATTTAGAGAACTTGACTCGAGCTCATGATATCTGGTTTTGACTACACTTGTGTGTTTCTTTGCATTGCATTTGCATTGGTGCACCTAGGACACTGTGTTTGCCATCTGCTATTCCTGAGCGGTTTGCCAGAGGCTGCGACCCATAAGGCTTACTTCACGGCTCTGCCGATGATGGGAACACAAACCCGGTTTTACCAGGCACCCTTTTGACCATTCGACCTAGTGCATATTCGAATCAGAGTGACCATCCCAAACTAGGACAAAGTTGCTTACGATATAGGTTGTTTGAAACATTGCGTCATGTAGTGAAACCCTAGCTCCTGACAAAATAGGACAGGGAAACCCTATCCTAACATAGGGGTGTTTTGGTTCTCACTTATCTGTTATGTGCTTTTAGAGTGTGTCTCTACAGGGAATGCATGTATCAGTTTATGAGTTTGGGCATCAGGCCTGCGGGCATCAGTCAGTGTTTCAGAATTAGTTATCTGCAGGTATCGGATTCATTTTTCGGGGACAGTGATTCAGGGATAAAAATAAGTGTTTGGGGACCGTGTGTTGTTATGCCCAGCCGTGTGTTGTATATTTATTTTATGCTATTATGCTGTTCATTTATCTGGTTGTTTATTTCCTTATTGCTTTATTTATCTTTTTGCTAGGACAGTTTTAGCACAATTGCTTCAAACCCAGCAGATATTCCCCAAGCACTTTGGACAAGAGGTCGTCGGCTCAATCGATCTGAGGATCTGGTTGACGGACAACCAGTGTTCCATTCTCTACCACCAGTTATCAGAAGGAGGCCGAGAAGGCACAGTGTGTCTGAGTAGAGGTTACCAGAGCAGTGGTCTACCCTAGCAGTGAACAGTCGGGCTGAGATTCCAGTTTCTGCCATAGAGATACACATACCAGTCGAACAAGAAGATCGCCAAAATATGGCGGGATGGAAGAAATGATCGCCAACTCAAGAGAGTATGAGACAGATGCAGAGGAGGACGCTGCGAAGTTCACTAAACAATGTGCCACAATCATGGCCCAACAAAGTGAGCTAATTACTCGGCCCAAAGAAGAAGAGCATCACCTCACATCCAAACCTCTCACCGGGGTCCAGCATCTGAGCAAACACCAACCGTCCAGAATGTCCTACCAAACATCCAAAACACCTTACCAAATGTCTAGAACATCCAGGAGGACACAAACCTTCCAACGGGGCTAGCTCCGTCCCTATTTCCACCTCAACTGTCCAAGACCCATACACCTGCCAACCACCCGGACTCTCCCTTCGAGTTCGAAATAGACCCTACAGCACTAAAATTGAGCAAGCTCAAGAAGCTATTCAAAAAATCCCATGGGGTAAAAGCTATTCCAGATATCGATGACGGATATACCGATATGGCTGTGACATTACCGAATAGATTCAAAATGCCGCAGATTGGTCGCTTCAACGGATCTGGTGATCCCATGGTTCACCTCCGACTATTCTCAGATATACTACGACCAATGGGCCTAACCAGACCCCAGAAGCTTTCGCTATTTGGCCGAACCCTGTTGGGAGTGGCCGCTATCTGGTATGCGAAGTTGGAGGACGATGTCAAGCGGAGTTGGGACGAAATGGCTGAGGCCTTTGTTGCGCAATACTCTTACAACACCCAAATTGAGATTACCACTCGTGATCTCGAAACAACAAGGCAGGAGCCCAAAGAAAGTTTCTCGGATTTCGTGACCCGGTGGAGGGCGAAGGCCTCGATGATGACTTTAAGGCCCACCGATAAGGACCAGATCAGGATGATTATGCGCAATCTCCAGCCGAAACTGATGCAAAAGATGATTGTACTCCCCTTCCCCAACTTTCCGGATCTGCACGAGATGGGGGTACAAATTGAAGATGCAATGAAACAAGGTCTGATTGACCAAGACAGGGAGCAACCCCGGAGAACTTTTAACCGCAACAACAACGCAGGCCCGAGTGGCACTGCAACTGTAAGGACTTCGGAGGTTAGCATGGTCGCCACCATTCCCCCTCCCCTTCCAAGGCCTATGGCAGCCACACCCTTCTCCGGTGCATCCAGAAGCAGTACGCAGACCACTAAATACCAACCCAGAGGCCAAAGAACCTTCACCCCATTGTACATACCCCTGTCCAAAGCTCTAGGGGTCTTAATCAGAAAAGGGCATCTAAAACCCCTAGAGCCGAGGCAGTTACCAAATCCACTTCCCTCCACTCACAACCCAGCCAAGTATTGTGCATATCACCAGCAACACGGTCATGACACCGACCAATGCTTCAGGTTGCGTCATGAGATTCAGGATCTCATTGACAAATAGGTGATTTTGCCACCAGAAAGGCCCAATGTTACAACCAACCCACTCCCTACACACAACCCAGCTCCACCTCCCAAAAGAGTCAACTTTATCCAGACTGGGGTCGTGTCTTACGATCCTAGTATCTATATCACTCCCTCCCATCTACCTAAGCCAAAGGTGTTCCTTCCCGATTGCACTGACTTTTTGTGCATGTTGGACATCTCTACAACCCAACCTGAGCCAATGGTGGTGGCCGTGGAAGACAGTGCAAGGGAGATTGCAAAAGAGAATGGAACTGTTGAGTTAGGGTTTGAGCAGTCTGGGAATTTTGCTGGGGAAGCCTACGATTCGAGTGAGTACATCCTGTCAGTGGGCCAGTTTGAGCCAAGTATGGAATTGCCAGAGAGAGCAGAATTGTGTGTGATTCGGGGGGATAGATTTGAGCAGGGGACAGATGATTTGATGGCCAAAGAAGAGGGCTTTGCCAACCTACAGTTTTTCGATGATCAAGAATCAGGAGGCGCAGCAGTCAAGTGGTTTGATTATGAGGAATCGGCAGAGGCCACTGGATGGCTGGATGATTAACCAGATGTGGTGGAAGAATTCCAACAAGGCCCGGCAGGGGCGAGTATATCAGTTGTGGCCGGAAGGGCCGAGAGTCAGAGTACATTGCCGGAGAGCGCCGGTACGAAGAATTTCGCTCAGAACTGGGGCATTGTGAATGCAGAGAAAGCTGAACAACAAACTGCACTAACGCAGATGGAACAGGAAAAGATTTGGGATTCTGAGAGAATCCAAAAAGCCAAAACCCATGAAGTAATCGAAAGTGCTATGGGCACGAAGACAGAAGATGCTGTGAGCATAGGGGCTGAAAGTGCTGCAAGTACAATCATGCCGGAGCCAGACAGGTGCCTTTTGAATGCCAACGGAATGTGGTGGGAAGACGATGATTTATGTCTTGCCCACACAGACGATGATTGGGGAAACAATCAACCAGATGACACCTGGTACCTCGATGAGGTTGATCACATGACAAGAAGCAGGCGGTACTTCAAGCCCCCGCACCTAGACCAGCCAGAGGCATCTGGGAAGGATAAAGAAGCTGAGAAATAGAAGGAGAAGCAAATCGAAGAGGAAGCTGTGCTGAGGCAGTTGAAGAAGATACAAGCAGACATCTCCATCTGGGGACTGCTTATGGCGTCACGAGTGCACAGACAGGTTGTCCTATCTGTTATGGACAAGGCTAAACTCTCTATAGATACCACACCAGAGCAGCTAGTTGGATTGGTCTTTTCGGGAGGAGGTTCCCCGACATTAACCTTTTCAAATAAAGAACTGCCGCCCGAGGGCGCAAATCATAACAAACCCCTCTACATCTTTGTGGAATGTAGAGACAAGTGGGTGCCAGTGGTTCTTGTCGATACGGGATCCGCCATTAATGTGTGCTCGTCAAGGACAGTATATGCAATCGGGTTAAAGCCCGCGGACTTCGTGCCGACTACTCAAGTGATTAGAGCCTATGATAACACCAGCAAGGAGGTGATGGGGACTGTCAAAATTTAGACCCAGGTTGGTCCAAGACAACACAACATTGAATTCCATGTCTTGGACGTTCCTGCAACCTTTAATCTACTCTTGGGGCGACCGTGGTTGCACCAAGTAAAGGCAATCTCTTCCACTCTACATCAGATGGTGAAATACCCCTATGGAAAGGGAGTAGCTATTGTTTTCGGGAATTCGTCAATCCATCCACCTCCAGAGGTATCTACACCAGTCTTGGAAATCGAGCACGGCACGAAGGATATGTTCTTATCAGGGTTTACTCTGGCTGAGGCTCGGGTTGTGCAGAATATCATGGCTGTTAATGAGGGAGTGTATGTCAGTGCTCAATCTGTATACCTCATGAACAAGCTACAACACATCCCTGGGATGGGATTAGGAAGGAGTGGCCAGAAGGGCGTCGCAACATTGGCCGAAGTGCCACATAACCCTTATACCTTTGGATTGGGTTATCAGCCCACCAAAGAGGATTGGTTAAGGAAGGGAAAAGAAATGGCTGGAAGAGCCAGAGCAAAGAAGGCTGGGAAGCCATTTGAGCTAATGCATAGACCCATTCAGGGTACCCTAAACGGACGTTTCGTCTGGGAGGGGGAGGACTTTCCATTCTGTGGCTTCCCCGAGCTGTGGCTGAACGCGGAAAGAAAGCGCATGCCAGGCTTCGAGATTTTCTTTGACCTACAACTATCCGGGGATGACGTTGCCGAAGAGCAGACAAACCCATCAGCTGAGGTTGAGCAGTGTAAGGCAGTGGACTCCGAGGGCGCTGAAGTTGAAATGTGGGTAGCACTGGCATGTCTACTTTCAGATCCTCCGATCGACCATAAGTGCTTGAGGGATAACTTCTCGGTTTCCATGATTGGGGATGAAACGGCTGCGAGCCTACTAGCAACTATTTTGGATGCATCTATCGCACCCTCTCTCACTTTGCAATACGATGAGGGATTTTTGTCCAGCAGTACCGGGTCAGGTAGTAAGCCAGAATATGATTCCACCGAATCTTGTGAGTCGGAATCAGGTTCCAGCTCGACTGAGTCTGAGTCTGGTAATCCTAGGGATGATAGCCCGGATGCCACAGTCTTGTCCGGGTCGTCTTTTTCTTTCTCAGTTGAATCTGTTGTAACTGAGGAATCGGACGATTTGGATGTGCTTAATGAGAATCAAATAGCTGTGGTTTCTGAGTACTTTTCTGTGCCCTTAATTTATTGCATAAATTCAGACTTTCAAAATTTTGATGAAAACGACGAGGACGAAATTCCTCCGGTTTTGCAACGCTTAATTGAACAAGAACATGAGAGATTTGTTAAACCCCTAATGGATGAAATCACTACCGTGAATATTGGTACTGAGGAGGACCCGCGGCTGGTCCAGATCGAGTCCACGTTGTCTTCGGAGGAACATGAGCGCTTAGTCGCTTTATTAAAAGATTTCAAAGATGTTTTCGTATGGTCCTACGAAGACATGCCTGGGATCGATCCTAAGATTGTACAGCACCGGATCCCCCTTGACCCCGAGGCCCGACCCATCAAACAGAAACTCAGGAGAATCCGCCCGGACTGGGCTCTCAAGATTAAGGAAGAGGTCACCAAGCAAATTGACGCAGGCTTCCTGCTGGTATCTGAATACCCGACTGTAGACACCCCATTTTGACCGACCTTAAGACTCAGACGTCACCGATTGAGCGCTCGGTGATGTTGCATATTGTACTCGTTCAGAAGTCTCAGAGTCGCGGCCGTGTGCCCTGCCTCCGGACTTCCGAACCCGCTTCTGTGCCTTGCCTCGGTTTGCGAACCAGACTCGGTTTTCTCTGTTTTCTTTCCTGAGGGGAGGGAGAGGTCCCGTAGACCATCTCTCAGTGGCCGTGGGCTACATTTCGTGGCCGTAGGCCATTTTGCCCATTTCGGAGCCCGGTTCGGTTTGGAGCCGTCGGGCGTGTGCCTCGATTGGACCACCCAACCATCTCCGATTCCTCGGTTTTTGGCATGCATCTCATTTACTGCCTTTTGGGGGACCCTGCGGTCTTACATACCCACTTGGCCAAACACCACTTCGATTAACGGCGGTTTTGGGACCGACTGCGTGTTTTGGCCCCCGAGCATTCGTTTTGCATCGATTTTCGTTCTTTTTTGGCAGGTACCTCTGTTTTATCATAACGAGGGACACCGGGGTCTTAGATACCCACTTCGTGGCCAAAACACCACTTTCGGTGCTTAACGGCCGGTTTTCGGGACCCCGAACTGCGTGTTTTGGCCCCCGAGCATTCGTTTTGCATCGGTTTTTGTTCATTTTTGGCAGGTACCTCTATTTTATCACCAGGAAGGTCACTGGAGGGTGAGAGGCCAGCAATTGTCTCAGCAACCAGTTATGCTCCTCTGGCGCCTCTCGGCGCCCGTTTTTCTCACTTCCGGGCTAATGTTGAACACCCTAGGGTCTTTTTCTTCGAGCCGAAACAACATATTTGTGTTGTACACACATGGGAGGACCCTAAAAACACATGGCCGGCCAGTAATTCTTTTGTCCATTTTTGAACCTCTTTGAAAAGTGGCTTGTTGTTTCTCCTGTTTCAGAGTTGCCAATTTCCAACCATAGGGTCTTGTTGTACACACATGGGGAGACACCAATCTTTGGTGGCCGGCCAAAAATTCTCAATTTCCATTTTTGCCCTTGGCCGGCCGGCCATGGGGGGTAGCCGGCCGGCCACCCTCAGCAAAAGTGCCTAGCCGGCCTGCTTCCTTGGGATGTGTGCATTCCAGCTGTGCTTTGATTTTTCCCCAAAAATATCTGATCCGGGGGACCCCTTTGGAGGGAAATAAGAGCTCATTTCCCTCCATTTGGCCAAGGACTCTTCTCTCCTCCTCTTGCCCACATTGGTGTCCTCCCAACTCAAGAGAAGGCAATACAAGCTTTGGGTGGAGCATATACATCATACAACTCCATTTTCTTCAAGTTTTGGTGCCATTTCTTCATCATCTCCAAGCTCTACCACCACAACTCCATTCCAGCAGCTAGGAGAGCTTTCCAGCAGCTAGGAGGCATCCATTCTTCAAGCAAAAGGGAGCCAAGACTTGTCTACAAGGGTAAGTCTCCATTTCCCTCTTTTGTAGCACTTTCTTGCCTCATTTCTTAAGCCTATTTGCTTATTGTTTTGGGCTCTGACCAGAACTGAAAGGGGCCTTATTTTGAGCTATTCTTCATGTTTGTTCAAGGGCCCAACCCTGTTTGAGCCCTCCATTTGATACTTGCTTCAATATCATCTTGTATGTCAATATTTTGCATGCTTTTTCTAGCCTATGAGTGATCTATTTTCGAGCATAATGTAAACTGTGAGTGGGCCTATTTTGAGCCCCTCTTTAACATTTAAGAAGGGCTCAACCCTGTTTGGCCTCTCTATCATGTACTTGCTTCATAATCTCTCATATTTACCGTAAATTTGCATGATTTGTTTGACCTACATGTAATCTGTTTTGGAGCATGTCATGAACTGTGAGTAAGCTTATTTTGTGTCCCTCTACAACATTGTAGAAGGGATCAACCTTGTTGGGGGTCTCCATGTTGTGCTTGTCTTTATATCCCTCTTTGGCCCCCATTTTTGCATGCTTTTTAAAACTTATCTAGCTTCTGTTTTCGGCCATCATCAGAGCTGGAAAGAGTTATATTTTGATCTTCTTGACATATTTCATTAAGGGTCTTTGCTGGTTTGATGAATGTAAGGCATACCTCATGTTCTAGCCTTTGTTGGCTTCATTCTGGCATGACATTTTTAGCAAGTTTGCATACTGAGTTGGGGGATGTCATCTACTGTAAATGTGCATATTTTTGGCCCCTCATCAGTGTTGTAGAAGGAAATTTTTCAGTTTGAGCATCGCATACATCACTTGTTTCAATACCCCTCTCTTGGCCCCCATTTTTGCATGCCATTATTGTCCTATCTATGCTTATTATTTCGCCATGTTTTGTACTGTAAAAAATGCTATTTTGGGGCTGCCTTGCTACTGTTTTGCATGTCATGTACCAATTATGCATGTTTAGCATGGCTGTAGGCCATTTCGGGTGCTTAATATCGCATTTCGGGACCATTCCGTGCATTTGGTGTCATTTCCCCACCTTTCGGGACTGTTTTGCATCATTTGTGAGTGTTGAAAATCCATTGGCATGTTTGCATATCATTTCCTATGTTATTTCATGCTTTAATACATTGCCTCGGTTTGCGTACCCGTGTGCACACATTTCGAGGCGCCTCATTTTCATCTCACGGCCTCTTATGTGAGTGTGGCTGAGGCTCTCTCATGTTAGTGTAAGTCCAATTGCATTGCGTATGCCATTTTATGCCTTAGGATCATCGCCTCGATTTGCGTGCCCGCGTACACGCATTTCGAGGCATCTCATTGTCATAGCATTGTGCATGCTAGGATTGTATTTTAGTTGCATCCATGCATATCATGTATATTGCATCGTGTTCGGGATTGGAGTTAGCCCGGGCACGGGAAACGAGGCGCGTTTCGTACTCCGAGCGACGGAACGAGTCTCAATTCCCCAGTCACCGACACTCTGGATTATCCATGATGGAGTTAGGTTTTGTTGTAGTGTTCATATGCATTCATTCTATATTGAGTTGTGCAATTCGGCTCATCGGCCATCATGCATCGGTATGCGTGATTGGTGGCACGAGGATCGAGGCATGCATATATTTGTGAAATACATTGCTATGCCCCTTTCCTGCTCTCTGTTGCAGCAAAATGAAGAATTAGCAACTTTCTGGAGTCTGGCACGCATTTCGAGAAACATCGCAAACAGAGGCTAATTTGGGCATTCCAGTGGATCTCCGTGCAAGACAGCCCAACATGCATCATTTCATTATCCGGAGCGGAGTCAAAAGCGGCACAGCTTGCATGCGATTCTGATTTTCTTAGTTAATTTGTTAATTAATTAGAAATTTGTATATTATTGATTTGTATATTTTGGATCAGATTATTCTTTCATTTGGGACTGTATTATTTATTCGGACCCTCTGCGCGAGGGCATAATTGTAATAAGTGTGGGTGAGTGTGATGTATGTCTTCCAACCCCACGTCTTTCTTCCCTTTTATTTACCCGCTTACGATGGTTAGATATAGGGCATATTTCAATTAGCATACAGTATGACAGCATGTTTGCATCATTCACCTGTTTTGCACGCACCGGGCTCGGCGCATTATACAAACTGCATTTGTATTTCAATTCCAAATTGAATACGTGTTAGTTGTAGCATTCCATATGTCATGTTTAGAATAGCCGAGCCTGCTATAGTTTGCATTTTTGCATGTGTTGCATTAGGCATCTTCTGTATACTTAGGAACCATGCATGGATTTCTAATGAGTTTCTGTTTTGGCATGGAGTACTCGGTGAGTTTTATGCTTTAGCATCCTTGCATGCGTGTGAGTGTTGCCATGAATAGCATGCTTACCATGAGGCTATGTGCTTATGTGATATAACTGCCTTGGATGCCTGTGGGTGGAGGTTGAGTTATCTGAATTGGGACAATTCATCAAATGTTTGTTTTTAAGCCCACTAGATAGTGGCAAAACCATGTTTTCTAAGCCCACCCGAGGGTGGCAAACCCACGTCTTAGCCTACCTGCGGGTAGCACCATCAAACCATTTTCAAACAAACAAACATGAAATGTTTTGTTCCAATTCAGGCGATTCAGTCTATACTTGTATGCTGTGCGCATCACATAGTAATCTAGGCTAATAACCGGAATAAGAACATACAACATTTTCAAAAACAGATATCATGGTTAGTAGAGGCCGGTCTTTGGACGGCGAAGTGTGCTCACGAAGTGACCTTCCCCAATCATACCCAAGTTCCCGAGCCGAGGCAACTTTGGTGATGACGGACACGTGGCCTTTGGCACCGAGTTAGGGTTTTCTAAATTTCCCATTAAAAAACATTTAGGTGGCGACTCTGTATCTGGCAAAGCAGTCCATGTTTGGCACTTCTTTCAAAAAATCTGTTTTCAAAACGATTTGCCGGATTTGGACTCTTTGGTTCAAGATTGAGAACCGTGACATTTGAGTCCTTCGAACTGTAGTGACCCAATATCGAACCAGAACGGTGGGGACTCGCACTCCCTTTTCCCCGGGATGCGTTCGGGGACGTCTACACCGACTTGGTTGGCCAACATCGTTCCAGTGCCGAAGAAGGATGGCAGAATCCGAGTATGTATGGATTTTAGGGATTTGAATAGAGCTAGTCCAAAGGACGACTTTCCCTTGCCGCATATTGACGAGCTAGTGGAATTCACAGCAGGGCATGCTTTGCTCTCATTCATGGATGGCTTCTCCGGCTATAATCAGATAGTGATGGCACCCGAAGACCGGGAAAAGACTGCATTCACCACCCCGTGGGGGACATACTGCTACAGAGTAATGCCGTTTGCGTTGAAGAATGCTGGAGCTACTTATCAACGGGCCGCGACTACGATATTGCACGATATGATCCACAAAGAGGTTGAAGTGTACGTGGATGACATGATTGTCAAGTCCAAAGAAAGAGAGGGCCACTACACCGCCTTGCAAAAGTTCTTTCAAAGGATCAGAGAGTTTCGGTTGTGGCTGAATCCTTAGAAATGTACATTCGGTGTTACAGCGGGAAAAATGCTGGGGTTTCTGATTACACAGAGAGGTATCGAAGTCGACCCTTCCAAAATCAAGGCCATCCTAGAAATGCCCCCACCAAAGACTGAAAAGGAGGTGCGAGGCTTCCTGGGTAAAGTGCAATTCATAAGATGGTTTATCTCAAAATTAACCTTGACTTGTGAACCACTTTTTGGCCTCCTGAAGAAAGGAAAGAAATTCCAATGGGACGGCCGATGCCAAGCTGCTTTTGAACAGATCAAGGAATATTTACAGAACCCGCCCGTGTTATCACCGCCAGAGCCGGGAA
The DNA here is from genome assembly GCA_025200525.1 of Camellia lanceoleosa. Lineage (NCBI taxonomy): Eukaryota > Viridiplantae > Streptophyta > Magnoliopsida > Ericales > Theaceae > Camellia > Camellia lanceoleosa. The sequence goes on from CM045760.1 coordinate 48,152,678, forward strand.
AACCGTTGATATTGTACCTTTCAGTGACTGAGACTACGATGGGTTGTATGCTCGCACAAGAATCAGAGGACAAGGTGGAGAAAGCCATCTACTATCTGAGCAAGAAGATGCTAGAATATGGGACTCGCTACACACCGTTGGAGAAGGCTTGCTTAGCTTTGGTATGGGCTACCAGGAAGCTGCGGTACTACCTGTTAGCTCACTCCGTAATGTTGGTTTCACGACTCGATCCCATCAAATATCTTTTCGAGAAACCAGCACTTACGGGTAAGCTAGCTCGTTGGTTGCTGTTGCTCTCCGAATTCGATCTGAAGTATGTAACACGCAAGCCAGTCAAGAGAAGAGCAGTAGCAGAATTCTTAGCCGATCATCCAGTAGAAAGGGGGTGAAGCAGTCGAGTACTTATTCCTAAATGAAGCTATTTTGCACATCGACGATGAAACTTGGACGATGTACTTTGACGGAGCGTCGAATCAATACGAGTATGGGATAGGAGTGTTGCTGATAGCACCTGATAAGTCCCGTATCCCTCTAGCCTTCAAACTCCGATTCAAAGTCTCGAATAACGAAGTAGAATATGAGGCATGCATTGCTGGTCTAGAAGCAGCCCTGGAACTAGGGGCAAGACGGTTGGACGTCATCGGGGACTCAAATCTTGTTGTGTCTCAAGCAAAAGGAGACTGGAAAGTCAAAGAAGAAAAGATGATGATGTATCACCAGACCTTGGATTTGTTAATCCCTCGGTTTGAGAAGCTAAATTTTGCTCATTTACTAAGAGAAAACAACAGGTTCGCAAATTCTTTAGCAACTCTATCTTCCATGATAGACATCCCATTCGGAGTCCGGATGCGTCCAGTCATCATTGACCAGAAATTTGTGCCAGCCTACGAGTCGATTGCTGCTATAGATGAGGTTCAGGACGAAAACCCCTGGTATTACGACATTTGGAATTTCTTGGAGAGGGAAGCATATCCGCCAGGGGTAAATGCCAAGGATAAAAGGGTAATCAGAAGAATGGCCGTTCAGTTCATCATCTATGGGGGTAAGCTGTATAAGAGAGGTCATCTGGGAATGCATAAGCTATGTATCGATGCCAAAGAATCAAAACGTCTAATGGAAGCCATCCATGGAGGGGAATGCGGTACGCACATGAATGGAGTAATGCTAGCATGGAAGATTCTCAGACAGGGTTACTACTGGTCCACCATGGAGGAGGACTGTATCGGTTTTGTCCGGCGATGCCACAAGTGTCAAATTCATGCAAATCACATGAACATTCCGCCGTCGAAGCTATACAATATGACTTCGCCATGGCCATTTTCAGTCTGGAGAATTGTTGTGATCGGGGCTGTCACTCCGAAGGGGTCGAATGGGCACGAGTTCATCCTGGTTGCGATAGATTATTTCATGAAGTGGGTCGAGGCCCAATCTTATGCGGTGTTGAAGGCTTCACATGTCGCGAAGTTTATCAGAAACAACATCATCTGCCGCTACGGAGTCCCAAAGAGATAATTTCAGATAATGGTTCCCACTTCAAGAAAGAAGTGATTGACTTGTTGGAAAAATACAACGTGGCTTTTCATAAGTCATCTACCTATCGGCCGCAAACCAATGGAGCGGTTGAGGCCGCCAACAAGAACATCAAACACATATTGCAGAAGATGGTGGAAACCTACTGGGACTGGCCAGATAAGCTGCCATTTGCTCTGTGGGGCTACCGGACTTCAGTCAGAACTTCTATTGGGGTGACTCCGTATTCATTGGTTTATGGGATGGAGGCCGTTCTACCTATCGAGATTGAGGTTCCGTCATTGCGAGTATTGGCTGAGTGTCAAATAGCCGAAGCAGTTAGCGTGAGAACGGTTGAGGAACTCATGCTATTTGATGAGAGAAGACTGAAGGCACTGTACCATGTTCAACGTTACCAGCGCAGAATTGCCCGGGCTTTCAACAAGAAAGTTAAGTCCAGGAATCTAAAGGAAGGAGATTTGGTGCTCAATGACAACCGAGCTCCCATCTACGACCCAAGGGGCAAGTTCAGACCCAATTGGACTGGTCCCTACATCATTAAGTCTATCTGGTCAGGTAGAGCTGTGGTTCTAATGGATCTAGATGGCTTGGAGTTCTCACAACCGATCAATATGGACAAGTTGAAGAAATATTACCCATGAGAGGCTCGCTAGGCCGAAAACCCGAAAGGGCGACCTAGGCAAAACTCAGAGCACAAAAAAATTTGAAACTACAAAAACTGAGCTCGCAAGGTTGAAAACCCGCAAAGAGCGACCTTGGCAAAAGTTAGAGCGTAAAAGGAGAGTGAAAATACCCGAGTGAACCCGAGCCTGAACTACGTAAGGCTTGATTCCCATCTTTGGAATACGTAGGCAACTTCACCCTGGAGTTTAGCCATAAACTTTTCCCCGATCAACTTTGTCCATTTTGATCATCTCAGTCATCTGTGTCTATCAGTATTCATCGCAATCTCCGGTGCAGTGCCTTTCAGACTAAGGGCAACTTTCCGTTGCCATGCGATCTTGTGATCTTTGTTCGAGACTAGGGCAACTTTCGATTCTGAGGAATCCGGGGTTGTGCATCTCAGGGACAGATCTCAGGCGTGTCCAGTTCTGATCCATATCGAAAATGGTTTTGAAAAGTTTTAATAAAAGTTAACTTTGTTCAAATTAATCTTTTTACAACTAAGACCATTTTTGGACCAAAGCAGAAAATTTTCAGTACCCACAACCTCCAATTTCATTGATTTCAAAACAGAGTTCTCCTGCTCTTGCATACAAATTGAAGTTGCTTTTTATTACATTCATAAAGAAAACTTGAAAGTACTAGTAAAGCAATAAATTCAGGGCATAGATAAGTCAGGTGTCCCTGTGCCCCCTCCCAGAGCTGGTCGAAGCCTCTGATGCCAAGCTGGGTCCAATCTGCGCCTCTTCATTGAGCCAATCCAAGCACTCGTCAGACAAAGTGTAATTGAAAGCAAGAGCGGGGGCCAGGAGCTCTCTAGTCCTCCAAGCTGTGCCATACCGGGCAAGCTGTGCTCCTTGAACCGGGAATATGGCAGGATACTCTATCCCCTCTGGCGGGCAAGTCTGATCATGACCAAACTGGCGTTGGAACCGGAATGGAAAGTAGAACACGCAGTGGGTCAGACCAATCAACTGGATCCCGGTCTGCCGGGACATGCTATAGCTCATTGCCGGGAGATTGAGCCAAGGACAGCGCCAAGCCATGCGATTTGTAGACAAATTGCACATCCAGTCAAACCACAACCCTTCATCAGGGGCATCGACTAGGCGTTGTCGAAAGAAGTAGCCGCGAGCTGAGTAGGCAGGGCAAGAGTCCACAACTTGCAATTTATCCATCAACCATACCTGGGGAGGGATGAAAAATGAGAGAATAAAGAATAGAGAGATGTACGATGAGAGAAAAGTAAGACAAGGGTTTTGTGAGAAAAAGCAGGGCAGAAGGGTCGAGTGATGTGAGCAATATATACGTGAGATTGGGTGGGAAACATTACCTGCAGCAGTAGTGGGCTTCCCGCGAATCTGGTCGTCTCCCGGCGATAGAAAGCATCTAAGCCCATCAGTGTCTCGGCTAAAGTCATGGCAATACAGCTCTTTCCTTCCTTCAAGCCTTGAGCAACTTCGATCAGACGGATACTAGATCCACTGAAGCCTGGGGCAAGCAGAAAGTGAGATAGCATGCACAAGCAAAGGGCGTGTTGCCGAAAACCTTGCCAATGATGGTTGCCGCGGTCACCAACGTCCGAAAAGCGATGAATCAAGCCGAGGATGTCCAGTTCCCCGTTGCAGATCAGAGACCGAGCATCATGCATGGTGAGTCCACACATCCGCCCTAAAGCTTGGGCGTGACCAAAGCGAAACTGAGGCAAAATTTCTTCAGGATGTTCAGATTCTATCAAAACTTGAAAATCTTCGAAAGTTGGACATACCTGTTGCCCGCCGAAGCTAAAGACATGTGTTACCGGGTTCCAAAACCTCGTCGCGGCATGAAGGAAGGGAAGGTGCAGCGGAGTACGGCTTAGCGTAAATAGTGCATTCAAGCCGAAACCCAGGAAGTTCAACTTTTCCGAGCCATCTAGAGAAGCGATCCAAGCTGTGAGATTTTCGACGAGAAATGCCTCCATTTTGGTACAAAACTGAGATGAAATTAATCAACCACGAGGCTAGAGCTTTTAAAGAGGATAAGACACTGTTCGGGGGACACATGTCAAAAATTCGATGGTTGCTGGGCTAAGTGGCCGGCCGGCCACCTTTCCTAGCAGGCCGGCCACCTCTCTCCCCTCAAATGCAAAAAACTGGCCGGCCAGTTCCCAAAGGTGGCCGGCCATGCTCCCAAATGGATCTTTGCTACTGTTTTACACTCCAGAAGGGAGTTCCTAGCATTTCCATGCATCGAGAGTGTCGAAGGCCTCTATTTCCCTCAGTTTCGGATGCGTTCCGTCACCCAGATCGTCAGAAATGCACTTTGTTCATAGAGTTGTTGTTAAGTCTTGCTATCGAGTTGTTGTCTTGCTTATCGAGTTGTTGTTTTCCTTATCAAGTTGTTAAGTTTGTCGAGCTGTCAAGTCTTGTATACCGAGTTGTTACTTCTTGTTTAATCAATGTTGTTGCGCCTTATTTATCGAGTTGTTAACTTTGTTGTTTTTTTCTTATCGAGTTGTAAACTTGCTAAGATTTTGTTATTGTCTTCATGAGTTAAGTTGTTTGTTGTGTCGGTTCACTACCTGACTTGGCAAATGCACAATGCACATATCCATTCAATCTCATTTTGGTGCAAAAAGATGCGATGCGATGCTAAAAACATAAAACACAACACTTTTTCAAAAGCTGTTTGATTCCATCATCATTCCTTTGTTACAACATTTTACAATGAGGGTACAAGTTTTATAGAAAATCAAACTGCCTAACAATATACAATGTGCTATAATTACTAGCAAAAAGGTAAATAAAACAGGGAACAGCTGCATCAATGCTCTCAAGAGCAGGAATAAGAGGCCCTCTTCATCCTCTTCTGCGAAGTAGCCTTTGCGCCACCGGCACCATCTGAGTCGGATCTGTCGCCCTCAGGATCCTCCTCGGCCTCACCTCCACTCCCGGAACCAGGGTCAGGGCCCTCCTCTCTGTCAGCAGATGTATCTGACTGAGGATCGGCAACCTCCTCCTCCTCACTGGCCTTCTCCTGAATGATATGCGCTCTGCGTCTGTGAGACGACTCCCCTCTCCCAGCTCCTCGAGAGGGCCTAGATGGCCCAGCTCCTCGGGAAGGTCCGGATGGCCCGGCCTGTGACTAAGCATACACCGGAGGCATCTGAAAATGAAAATGCAATTTGAATACATCAGCCAAAACATGCAAATCAGATACAGATGCAAGCAAACTACACAGAGTGGATGCACGCAGGAATAATGCATGAATGTGGTGTGTGTCAGATGTGCTCTACACAGGCAACCTATCAAGGCAGTAAAATGTTCAAAATCAGCATGTTATCAAAAGTACGATAAATGCCAGAAAACTAAAGGGTACCTGGAAACCCATGATGGACAACTGCACCTCTCTCCGCAGGACCATCCCCTCAAGTGAGGCTACCATCTCGAGCACCTCATCCATGTACTCGACAGGAGGCTGCAGATGCAAAGGCAAGAGTATCAGTAAAGGAATGAACATCCAAGTATCTGAGTAATGAATCAAAGCTGTAAAGCATACCGGGGGTGAGTCGGGGTCTCTGACATATCGATGGCCAGGCATCAGAGGCTCTATCGGGATCGGAATCGGAGAGGTAGTCCCATATTGCCACCCCATCAGCTCAGTCGGCATATCCGGCCATCCAGGATGAGGATAAGTCGGAGGAATCGGAGGAACCAATCCACCCCCACCTCTAGATGTACGAGCCCTGCTAGTGGAAGGGGCATCTGCAGTCCGAGCCCGGCTCGATGATGGCATACCAGCAGACCTCATCGTCGGAGTACGAACCCCCGTCAGTGGAGGCATCAGATATGTGTGGTGATAAGTCGCGTACACCCCCTGATCCAGATAAAGAAATGCATCAGTACCCAACCTGGCGTCAATCACACCTTGGGTCGGGAGCCTATCAGCGGTCTGCATGTCGACTAGGGGTGCTGAAGGAAGGTCCTGAGTGGTGTAGCCCCACACCTAGCGCAAGAAGCGATCGCCCAAAAACCAAGCCCTACCAACCGGCCCCTCAAGCAGGATCCTATACCGGGAGGTACTCCATCCTCCGGCAAAGCGGAATCGAAGATCTCTACCAAAAGGTGCCCAGGGCTGCCATGTGATCTGCGGATAATCATTGCATAAGCTTATCAGAAATTATAAAAGTATAAGATTGGAAACATGAAGAACTGAGAGTTCTGAAATACCTCCGATGATCGCACTGTGTCAAAATCGCCTTTAGTAAATAGGAAGAGACTCAGGGTCTCACGTGATCGACCTTCGAACACGAGTGAATATGGGATCGTGAGGGGCACCTCCACTATGAGCTCCGGGGCTAGTACCGGGAAGTATGCATAGACCCACAACTGGGAGAAACAGAGCAGTAGCCATCAGAATACAGAATGCTGAATGCAGAATGCAGAATGCAAATACAACATGCTAAGAGCAAAGTGCAAAGTACAGAATGTAAAGTGTGCCGCGTATGCAATGTACAAATAATGAGAAGCAGAGATGTAAAGGGCAGAAAGTACCTCCCAGGCTCTCCAATAGCCGCCAAGTATGTTCCCCCGTCTGCAGGAAGTCGCGCTCATATAACAGTAGAGAGTGGCCAGGCTGGCACCGCCCCAATCATACCGGCTAACTTGTGATAGGTCCACCAGAGCACTCAACAGATAAAGCCCAAGTGTGTTCCCCCTATCAGCGAACAGAGTGGTGCCAAAGAGGAACATCAGGAATCCGCGAGTATACTGCGCTACCTCTTCGGGAGTCTCAGGCTCTATCTCCACCCTCCTGAAGTGGGAAGAGAACTAGGTGTATCGGACTCTACCTGAAGATCTATCCACTGGTGGGCGAGCCCCCAATAAATATGTCCAGGCGGCCTCCCACTCGCCCATGTCCTCATTATATAGGATGGCCCAACCTCCTACATCAAGGCCCGTTAGTATGGCAAAGTCAAATGGGGTCATGGTCATATCCCCGGTGGCAGAGAAATGAAAGGAGTTGGTGGTGTCCCACCATCTACCAAAGCGCCCATCAGTGTCCTGCTAGCGGGGCAGCGAGAGATCCCAGTGCAGAAGGTCTCGAACCCCGCCACATCAACCAAGTCGCGAATAGCCTCCGGGAGCTCGGCGTACCACTCTCTCGCCGTAACAGAACCATATCCCCCGCACAGCAAGGGAAGTCACCTGCATTCAAGATAAGCACATATATTCAGTTTCAGAATGAGATGGATAAGCTGTGTGCAAATGAAATAAGCAAGCTGCGTGCAAATGAAATGTATGAGCTGTGTGCAAAATTGAATCAGATACAGAATTTGGGCTGCGTGTTCAGAAAATTCAAAATTCGGGCTGTGTGTTCGATATCAAGTGTTTGGGCTGCGTGTTCTACTCTCAATTAGTGTGTGCTGTGTGTTCACCTCAACAATGGGCTGTGTGTTCAGAAAATTAGGGTTTGCGGCTGCGTGTTCTACTCTCAATCAGTGAGTGCTGAGTGTTCACCTCAACAATGGGCTATGTGTTCAGAAAACTAGAGTTTGGGGCTGCGTGTTCTACTCTCAATCAGTGTGTGCTGAGTGTTCACCTCAACAATGGGCTGTGTGTTCAGAAAATTAGGGTTTGGGGCTGTGTGTTCTACTCTCAATCAGTGTATGCTGTGTGTTCACCTCAACAATGGGTTGTGTGTTCAGAAAATTAGAGTTTAGGGCTGTATGTTCTACTCTCAATCAGTGTGTGCTGTGTGTTCACCTCAACAATGAGCTGTGTGTTCAGAAAATTAGAGTTTGGGCTGCGTGTTCCACTCTCAATCAGTGTGTGCTGTGTGTTCACCTCAATAACGGGCTGTGTGTTCGGAAAATCAGAGTTTGGGCTGCGTGTTCTACTCTCAATCAGTGTGTGCCGTGTGTTCACAATTAATTTATGGGTTGCGTGTTCGGAAATTTAGAGCGATTAGACTGTGTGTTCAAGGCGCAAATAGAATATGGTGTCATAGACTAAGCATTCCAAACAAGCTGTGTACTCAAATGAGCCAATAAACATAGCGAAAGCATGAAATGCACTAAAAATGCAGAATACATTGCAGAGAATGTAAAGGCGAAGTAAAATACCTCTCGTGCCTGATAGGAGAGGTGAGACTCGACTCTCATAAGCAGATCCTAGATCATCAAAATCAGTAAAATGGTAGAAAACAGCCTGCGGAAGGACATGTACCCGAGGGGCGTATCTCTCCGGAATGAATGGTCGAACCCTCGGAGGCAAGGCCATAATATCGGGATCCCCCCCGGCACCTGGAGGACCTCCACCGTGAGGAAGATGACCGGCCATTTCAAGAAATCTGCAAAAAGGAGCAAAAACGAGCAAAATGAGCCAAAATTAGAAAAAGTCAACAAAAGTCAACTCTCGGGAAATGAAAAAAGTCAACAAAAGTCAACTCCCGAGAAAATCTTCCAAATATTGAGACAAACTCACCTTAAGTGGCGAAAATGAAAAAGGAAGCTCCGAAATCAAAATTTAATCGGTCCAAAGTGATGAAAACTAAAAGATTTCGCGAAAACAACTTACGTGGGGCGTTGGAAAACGCGTATAGAGTGCAGATCTGAGAGAGAAAATGGTTTGGGAAGGTAGAGAAGATGTTTTCGGAGCTGCACTTGTGAGGAAAAGTGCTTTGGATAAGCACATTTAAAGAAAAGAGGGTGAAAAGACCAAACTGCCCCGAATCTGGGCTAGGTGGCCGGCCGGCCACCTTTTCTAGCAGGCCGGCCACCCCTCTCCCTCAAAGCTGGCCGGCAGCCTCCCCCTGGGAATAAAAGTGGCCGGTGGTGTTCCCAAGGTGGCCTCCAAACTCTCTGCAAATTTTGGTGATGATTGGAGTCTTCGGGACCTAAAAAAGTACAAGAGAAGTGCACTTTCCGTCGCGAAATCGCTCCATCGGGACTTCAACTCCAACCTTCGATGCGTTTCTCATCATTACTCGTCGAAAGTGAGATGTATCCTTTTTGAACATGTTGTAACCCCTCCGGGAGGTGAATCGGAGGTCGCGATCGAGTCGCCCTCACCGAAACGCGCATTTCTTCGCTCGTTGTTTTGTAACAAACGTGCATCCTAGTTTACACTTGTTCTGCATTGTTATGCACATCACTTGCATTCTCATGCATATACTTGCATTGTTATGCACATTTCCTTGGTATTACCATGCTTCTGTGCTTAACTTGCGTTGTCACGCGCGTTTCTTCTCACATTGCGATGCACTTACCCATCGACATCACGTTTGTCGGCATTTCGATATCACATTGAACATATGTGGCTAAACATGTTGTGCTTGTTGAGTTTCTTTCTTTTACAGGCACGATATTGTATGTACGGTTCATTTGAGGCTGGTGCGGCCAGACGAATCACACAGGTATTGTATCTTCTCCGTGTGAGACGTGGCGAGAATTGAATAATTCTCCACATTCTTAACTGCATGAAATGTAGTTGTTGCTTTGCATTCTTGCTTAAAACTGTTGCATATATTTGCAAATACTTGCTTCATTACAGCTTGCTGCATTTGCATGATCGTTGAGTTACATCCGGCTTTGTGCATATCGCTTTGCATTTTGCCTCCCTCTCCCCCCCTCCCCGGCGCCTGCGGGCACGTTTCTTGGTTTATCTTGTATGTTTGTCTAAATCTTCGGCCTTGTCAAAAATGGGTCGTCTCTGGGCTTTGACATTCACTCCCGTCACTTGTGACTTCCGAGTTCTGTCAAAGAGGGGCAACTGTAGACACCCCATTTTTGACCGACCTTAAGACTCAGACGTCACCGATTGAACACTTGGTGATGTTGCATATCGCGCTCCTTCCAAAGTCTCAGAGTCTCGGCCGCAAGCCTTACCTCCAGACTTTCGGGCTTTTCTATGCTTTGCCTCGGCTTGCAAACCAAGCCCCATTTTCTCCGTTTTCTCTTCCCGAAGGGAGGAAGAGGTCTAGTAGATCATCTCTCAGTGGCCGTAGGCTACGTTTCGTGGTCGTAGGCCATTTTTCCCATTTCGGAGCCCGGTTATCAGTTTTCGAAGCCGTCAGCCGTGTGCCTCGGTTCGGGACCGCTTAACCACCTCCGTTTGCTCCGATTTTTGGCATACATCTTATTTACTCCCTTTTGAGGGACATTGTGGTCCGAGAGACCAATTTCGTGGTCGAACACCACCTCCGATTAATGATCAATTTGGGCCCTGCGTGTTTCGGCCCCCGAACCTTCAATTTGCATCGGTTTGGGTTCATTTTTGGCAGGGACCTTATTTTCATTATTGGGAAGCTTATAGAAGGGTGGGAGGCTAGCAATTGTTCTGAAAAGACAGCTTTATCCCTTCATCGCTCTCCGTCGCCCGTTTTCCTCGCTAGAAAGCTGATGTTGACCATTCCCGGGACACTTTCTTTGGCCCTCAACCACATATTTGTGTTGTACACACCTGGGCAGTCACCAATATGTCATGGCCGGCCAGCAATTGTTCCTGACCCTTTTGAAGCCCTCAGAAAATTTGGGTTTTCTCTCTCCTAGTTCACATTTTCAGAGTTTCAACCACATAGTTGTGTTGTGTACACATGGGAGGCCACCAATATGGGTGGCCGGCCAGCTTTCTCTTCTTGACCCTTTTGACCCTAGCCGGCCGGCCAGGGGAGGTGGCCGGCCGGCCACCTAAGCTCTCTAAAACTGGCCGGCCATGCTCCCCTCAGCTGGTTCCTTACAAATACACCCTCCTTTTCCCCCTAGATTCTGTATCCAAGGGGGGAACTTTTGGGGGGGGAAATTTGAATTTCATTTTTCCCCCATTTCTCCACTCCTTTGCCTATATAACCAGCACCCCCAGCCGTGTTTTAGAGGTTACAAAAATTTGTTTTAAGGCTCTTGCATTCAATCTCTCTCCCTCTTTACTCCAAGCATCAAAACCCCTTAAGTCCTACACCATTTTACACTACAACTCATAGCACCATACCTCCAACATCCATTCCAGCAACTTGAGGCTGTCTTCCAGAGGTTAAGAGCTCCCAAACCTGGTCCAAAAGCTGTTGAATCTTGGTTCTACAAGGGCGAGTCCCATCTTCCCTCTTTTAAGCTTATTTTCTCATGCTTTCCTAGCCTTTGTTGCTTGCATTTTTGGGCTCCGACCCAAACTGTAAATAGTTATATTTTGAGCCCCTTTTCATGTTTGATAAAGGACCTCTTGCTTTTTGAGATCTCCTACTATCACTTGTCTATTTAACTCTCTTTTAGGCCTTTTTTTGCATAGTATTTTAGGCCTATTTTTGAGCTGTTTTGGACTTAGTCATAAACTGTAAAATATCTTGTTTTGAGCCCCTCTTCAACATTGTTGAAGGGCCCTCCTCTGTTTGAGGCTGGCAGCAACCACTTATCTCTTTATCCCTCTTTTAGGCCTTTTTCTTGCATGATAGTTTAGCCTCACTTTTGTTTATTTTCGTGGCTTGATGTAAACTATAAAGTACCTTTTTCTGAGTCCCTCTTCAACTTTGTTGAAGGGCTCCTTGCCATTTGGGGCCAGCTGCTGTCCCTTATCTCTTTTCTCTTGTTTAGGGCCATTTTTGTGTGATAGATTAGCCCTATTATTCATTTTTGGGACTTGTTATAAACTGAAAAAAGCCTTGTTTTGACATAATTTTCATGTTTCATTAAGGAACTTTCTTATTTGAGGTTACATACTTCCTTATATGCTTGATTCCCTCTTATTTTGAGCCTTACACCCTAGCCCTTGTTGCATGCCTTGTTTGACCTTCTAGCCACTGGAATCTAGTGGAATTCCAGTGGCTTTGATACTATTTTGAGCCTCCAAATTAGAGGGGGGTGACCCCCTCTCACCTTGACTTGTTTGGTGGCCATTTTGGCCTTCCAAAGCAACCCCATCTTGCATGCTTCTTAGTCACATTCTAGGGTCAATTTTTTGAGTTTCGGGACTACCATATTTTATTTTCAAAGTTGGTTTGGGGCTACCACATGTCTATCTTGTATATGCTTAAGAATCCCTTTGTATGCCCTCTAAAGGAACCCCTCATTTGTGCATGTGTTGGCTGTATTTCCATGGTTATTTGGGCTTATTTTGGCATGCTTTATTCACCAATTTTTTCTGGTTTGGTGAGTGCTCACTTGCTTCATGTATTTGCCATGTATACCATGTTTGATAGTCAAAATTGCATGCTAATTTAAGCCATCTTGCTAGCACTTTTTGGCCACACTTTAAACTGAAAAAGTTCATATTTTGGGACTGCCTTGACTCTGTCTTCATGCTTCATGTTCAAATAATGCATGCTTTGTATAGCTATAAGTTATTCCATGTGCCTAGTTTTGAGTTTCGGGTCTCATCTCATGCATCGGGTGCTATATTGCCATGCTTCGGGACTGTTTAGCATCATGTTTTAGTGTTGAAATTTGCTTGTTTGCATATCATGTTCCATGTCTTACCATGCTTTGGTAGAGTGGCATTCATGCCTTAGGTTCTGTCCTCAGTTTGCGTGCATGTGTGCACGCATCTCGAGTGTCTCATTTCCATCTCATGGCCTCCTATGTGAGTGTGGCTGAGGTCCACTTGTGGTGGTGTAAGTCCATTATGCATTGTGTATGCCATTTCATTTCATAGCATTGCGTATGCTAGGTTGTATGTTAGCGCATTGTGTATGCCATGTTACCTCGTGCATCGTATATGCCATTTCATAGCATTGTGCATGTTAGGTTGTATCTTAGTCGCATTCATGCATGTCATGCATATTGCATTGTGTTTGGGATAGGAGTTAGCCCGAGCACGGAAACGAGGTACGTTTTGTACTCCGAGTGACGGAACGTGTCTCAATTCCCCAGTCGCCCACACTCCGGATTATCCGTGATGGAGTTTAGGTCTTGTTGTGTTTATGTGTGCATTCATTTCATATTAAGTCGTGCAACTCGACTCCCCGGCCATCATGCATTGAGATGCGTGGCTGGTGGCACGAGGATCGAGGACTACACTCCCTGAAGAGTAGTCAAGCATACATATGTGAAAATACATTGCCATGCCCCTTTCCTGCTCTCTATTGCAGCAAATCAAGAATCAGCAGCCTTTCGGAGCTTGGCGTGCTTTCCAAAAACAATTGCAAACAGAGGCTAATTGGGGCATCACAGTGGATTTCCGCGCAAAGGCAACCCGAACATGCATCATTCGTTATCCGGAGTAGAGTCGAGGCAGTCCCTGGCTTGCATGCCAATTTATTGCTTTCCTAGTTAAGTTTGTTAATTAATTAGGACTTTGTATTTATTCGGACTGTACTATTTATGCGGGACTGTATTATTTATTCGGACCCTCTGCGCGAGGGCAATATTGTAATAAGTGTGCGTGTGTGTGATGTATGTCTTCCAACCCCACGTCTTTTTCCCTTTTATTTACCAGCTTATGATAGTTAGATTAGGGCATGTTTCAATTAGCATACAGTATGATAGCATGTTTGCATTCATTCATCTGTTTTGCATGCACCGGGCTCGGCGCATCATAACTTAATGCATTGTATTTCAATTCCAAGTTGAGTACTTGTTAGCTGTAGCATCCCATATACCATGTTTAGAGTAGCCGAGCCTGCTATAGTTGCATTATTGCATGTGTTGCATTAGGCATTTCTGTATAGTTAGGATCATGCATTGATTTCTAATTAGCTTCTGTTTTGGCTTGGAGTACTCGGTGAGTTTTTATGCTTTAGCATCCTTGCATGTGTGTGAGTGATTGCCATGATAGCATGCTTACTATGAGGCTATTTGCTTATATGATATAACTGCCTGAATGCCTGTGGGTGAAGGTTGGGTTATTTGGATTGGAACAAATTATCAACTGCGAGTTTTAAGCCCACTAGATAGTGGCAAAACCATGCTTTCTAAGCCCACCCGAGGGTGGCAAAATCTTCATTTTTAAGCCTACTTGCGAGTAGCAAACTGTTTTTCAAAAACATGAGATGTTTTCGTTCTAATTCAGGCGATCCAGTCTATACTTGTATGCTGTGCGCATCACATAGTAAATCTAGGCTAATAACCGGAATAAGAACACATAATGTTTTCAAAACTAGATATCATGGTTAGTAGAGGCCGATCTTTGATCGGGCGAGCGGGGGTGAAGTGACCTTCCCCAATCGTACCCAAGTTCCCGAGCCAAGGCAACTTTGGTGATGACGAACACGTGACCTTAGGCAAACAAGTCAGGGTTTCCTAAATTTCCCCAAAAATAAAATATTTAGGTGGCGACTCTGTATCTGGCAAAGCAGTCCATGTTTGGCACTTCTTTCAAAAAATCTGTTTTCTCAAAACGATTTGCCGGATTTGGACTCTTTGGTTCAGATTAAGAACCGTGACAATTAGAGTCCTTGAACTGTAGTGACCCCAAAACGAACGGAACGGGGGACTCATTCCCTCCTGGGGCGTTCGGGAACGTCTGCAGGGGCCCATTACGGCTCCCGTTTTGATAATCTAAACCGTTTAATGTGTAGAATTTGTTGAGTATTATATGCCTGTAAAACATCACGTTGATCAAATATCGCTAACTATATAATCAAATCAGTTTTGTATAAAAAAAATGATGGTGTTATAGTTAACGGTTGAAACAAAAACTAATCCGATCAAATAACTATCGATATTTGATCAACGTGATTTTTTACAAGCATATAGTATTTGACGAGTTCTACACATTGAACGATTCCATTAGTAAAACGGAACCCATTGTAGGCCTCCACGAACCGAACAGTATGGTCCAATTCAATGCCAAAAAAGGAGGGAACCATCTCCTAACCTATACTCTGCATACGCTGCCCCTCAGGACATCCCACTGTACTGCCTATTCTATTCCAATCTTTTCCTATATACTAATTTATACAATTTTTTAATACATATTTTTTCGTAAAAAGTCAAAAAATTATTCCAAATAACCATCTCTATTTTCCTCAATTTTTTAGGCCAAGTTTGGCAAGTTAAAAAAAAAAACTAAAAAGTCAAAAACTTACTCAAAAAGTTAAAAAGTTATCACTATTCACCAAAAGTCAAAAATTACGGCTGCATAACTCCCAATCTTAATTTTCTTCTACACACTAATTTATACAATTTTTTAATACACATTTTTTCATAAAAAGTAAAAAAGTTAACCCAAATATTTATATTTTTTTCTCAATTTTTTAGTCTAAAAAGACAAAAAGTATACTTATTTAGGACACTCCAAACAACCCCTTAGTTTAAAAATTTTAAAAATATACTTATTTAGCACATCTGAAATAATTCCTTTATTTTGAAAGGTATTTTTGAAAAATGAATCATTGAATAAAGCTTCGTCGCTCGAATTTTTCCTCTCCTAATCCCCCGAATGCCCAAAACGACGTCGTTTTGGGCATTTTTTTTTTTCGTCTTCTTCAACGAGTCTGAGAGGGAGAGGGAGAGAAAGAGGAAGAGAGGAAGCGATAGCTCATAACCGACGGCCGTGTCGTCGCGGCTGACTCGACTCCGTCGCCGATCGTCATTTCGTCACTGCCCCGCCTCCGCCTCCTCCTCCCCCTGTGGTTATGGCCCTCTCCAGTCCTCCTCCTTCCTTCTCTTCTCTTCTCCTTCTCTGCTTCTGAAAAAAAAAAAAAAAAAAAAAAAAAAAAAGGGGATTCGGGGGAGCTCATTTTCGAGCTCCCTAGCATTACTCATGAATCATTAGTTGATTGTTCTAAATTTTTGAATTTTGAAACAATAAGTCAAAATTCCCTCCAAAATACAATGACTAAGTGGAATGCTTTTGGATCCAACGTACCACAACCAACCATTCAGTAATTTAAAAAAAAAAAAAAAGAAAAAAAAAAAAGAGGAATAAGTCACAGTAAGAGAGAGAGAGGGGGAAGGAGAAGGGATACTGTTATGTTTTAAGCCACAGTAATTACTGTTACATTTTTTGTGAGAGATTGTCTCGAATGTTTTTTAATAATCTGAACCGTTTATATGGTAGGATTCGTCAAATAGATTATTTACACAAAAAGTCAAATTGATTGGATATATGTAATCCTATAATCAAAACACATTTGTTTCTTTAAGAATTAACGATTAACGCAACTTTTATAAAATTTTAAAAATAATTAAGACCTAATCATGAGATTATAAATATTCGATTAACTTAATTTTTTTTACAAATAATATTTTAAATAAATTTTACAATATAAATAGTTTAAATTATTAAAAAATACTCGAGACAATCTCTTATGAAAAAAATAACAATGGTCTTGTTTAGTAGAGTTGTGGGAAAGTGTTTATAACTTATGTCTAAACAATTTATAACTTATAACTATGAACATAAGCTGATTTCTGACTTATAAATTAAGTATCTCTTGCCCCACTCAAAGAATAAACTGATTTTTAACTTTTAAAAAGTTATAAACTATAAGTTTTAAATTAAATTAAACACATTAAAATAATTTAAATTAAATTAAAAATTAAAATAATTAACTTTTATGTTATACCAAACAGGCACAACAACAATAACAACTATGTCTTAAGGCAGAACCGTATGCTTCTTTGGGCGGCTGGACAAACAGAGTCAAATTGTGATTTATGTACGTCCCATTCTATTTACAAGCTGCTAAAAAAACATCAAATCACCTGACAGTCAGAAGGAAAAAAAAAAAAGTACTTAGAAAATTGGATTTTGAAATTTTTTTAAAAAAAATTTTTGATTTAACCAAGCAAAAAATTTAAAATTTCTTAAAACATGAGTTTAGAAAATCAAACACGTTGATTAGGTTTGGTTTGAAGTTTTTTAAAGTTAGCTTTGAATTTTGCATTTACATATTTTCATTTTTAATAAATTTTTCTAATATTTTAACCCATTTCACTTACTCTTCTATGTACACAATAGGGGTACAATTTGAAAGGGTTCAATCGGATTTAAATGTTATCTAAACTCAGTTTAATTCAATTTAAATTGTGTTGAGACCTATTCAGACCCATCCAAGCTCAAATCATAACCCAAGATTATTTGCTCAAGCCGATCCGAGTTAAATCCAAATTATCCAAGTTATCCAAACTGCTCAAATTGTAAATGAATTTCAATATGTTTTTTTTTTCTTTTTTAATAGCGAAATTATTAAATTATTAAAATTAGACTTTATTTATATTTTTTTTAAAAAATCATTAATAACATATAAACAAATAATGTATATAATGTAAAAAAGATGTCACTATAGTAGTCTTTGCAATTGATGAGTGAGAATAAAAAATGTAAGATTTTGTGTTACTTGTATATATAATATATATTCAATAAGATTTAATAATTTAAATTACATTAATATCAGGTAATGATTAATAATTTATATGTACATTTAATATTTTTATATATCTATATATGTATAATTCGTGTTTCGAATTACTTGGATTGTTTGATACCTTTGCCCAAGCTCGCCTAAATTTTATTCGGACTTCTGAATTTTTGTTCAAATCCGTACCAAATTTAAAAACATTTTGTCCAAATCCTAAAAGAATTCAAATTAAACTCAAGTTGTACCCGCCTAAGTTGTACCCCTAGTAGGCATAAGAAGTATAAAATTTGTAAAAGAATTCACTAAATACTAAAAAATATCCCAAAAAAGTGCATTTCTTTTCTTTCTTTCTTTTCTGTATTTAATGAATTATTTTAAAATTTGTTCACTAATATTTTACTTTTTAAATACATTTAGATTAAATGCATTTAAAAATTTTTAAAAATAAAATTGACTATAATATTAAAAAAATCTACTAAAAATTAAAAAAAAATAAGAATTAAAAATTAACAAACTTTTTTAAAAATTTTAAATCAAACAAAATAAATCATTTTTAAATTTCTAGATAGAAATTCTGGCTACCAATATTTAACGATTGTCCATGGGATATAATATGGAACAAATGAATAGTACAAAAATTACCGTATTTAATTTCAAACTCAAATATAGTTTGTTTTTTTTTTTTGTATTTTTTATATTTTAAATTTTTAGATATGCTTAAAAAATAAAATATTTGTGAATTTTTTTATAAAAGAGTTTACTAAAAAAAAAAAATGAACTATTTGTTTACCTTTTGAAAATTTTGTTTAGATTTTTTTAGATCCAACTAGATTAGATGTATCTACAAAATAAAAATAAAATAAAAAATGTGACTAATATATAAAAAATAGGAGAATTTATTAAAATATTCTCTTTCAAGTATTTATATTCCGATTAGTCTATATCATATTCTTTTATTTCAACAAGTCTTATTTTTTGGACATTTGATCCACCAAATCTTAATTATCATATTTAAAGTATTTTATGAAAAAATTTTAACGTTACAAATATATTTTGAACCCTTAGCAACTTGGTGTGCACTATTTTGGACTGTTTTATACTTTTTATATATTAAACTTTAAAAATTCATTATTTTTGTTGTACATATATATATATATATATTATGAAATTTATAATTTTGAAACCTAGTTAATGGGATATATCAAATAATATCTCACCTCAATATGTAATTTTATAAAATAAAAATAAATAAATAAATTTTACAGTATGAATGTTCACATGTTCATATCATAGAACATTTACACTATCAAAATAAATAGTAACATGCATTTTACTCTATTATTATTAGGAATATTTTAATAACTATGTCATCTATAAGATTTATTGGAATATAAAAAAAAATAATATAAATTAAGTTAAACATAAATAGATTAAGAGAGATTTATAAATAAATATCCTAAAGACAAAAAAAATTAAAAACAAAAAAGTCAAAACAATTACTATCAAAAATTAAATCAAACCAACTGAGATTGAATATTTGAAATACATATTGATCCTATAGGTCATTATTTTACTTAATATTATTAGCCAATAAAATACTATGAATGAGATAAAATGAGCAAATCATAGATAGTAGTGCTTGAGCAGAAGTTTCAGACGGACAATCTCATTACCTTATGATTGGGCGGACTGGAAAAGGGGGGATTAGAATCCATCGGATTGGAGTCTTGGGACTGTGAATCCCCCGGACTATTTGGTCGGATTGGATATGTATTCTGTGTTTGTTTTTTCATGGGATTAGATGTCCGGACTGTGAATCCCCCGGACTATTTTTAGTGAATCCAACGTTTGGTTGAATGAATTTGGATAGGATAAATGAACAAATGACTATTTTACCATTTTTAATAGTTTACTAAGTAATAGCAATATTAAACATATCTTTAATATTTTAATTATTTTTAGCTAGATTAAATAAAAAATTATTTTATTTTATTTTTTACACAATTAAATAAATTTATTTTTAAAAAATAAATAAATAAAATATCAATAAAAATATATATTATTTTTTTAATTAAGATTTTAAATAAATTTGTTTAAAAAAAATAATAATCAAAAATGAAATTAAATAAAACATCTATTACATTTAAATAATGAAATTAAATAAAACATAAACAAAATTTTAAAATAAAACATCAATAAAATATTCATAAAAATTATTTCAAAAAATTAAATAAATAAAACATCAATAAAAAGTTAAATAAAATAATTTTATTTTTAAATTGAGACATTTAAATTAATTTTTTCTTATTAAATACAATACATAATTAAATTAAAATTTGAATTAAATGTGCCACAACAAATGAGGGCAAAATGGTCATCTCACCCCTCTAATCCAAACAGTAAACAATCCCACCAATTCTATCCCACACCCCCGGATTATTTTATCCCCCATGAGGATTGGGAGTCCGTGGGACATGGAGTCGTGGACTAAAAAAACAAACATCGGATTAGCTTTACTGTGCGGATTACAATCCGCACAGTAAATAGTCCCCCCCCTAATCCCATGAATCAAACAAGTACTAATTACTTGTACCCATATTGGATCTCGAAAAAGCTTGCTACCCCCAGCTGGGGGTGACACCCAGTGAGGTGTCAGCTGGGGGTTGGCCCAAAAAACTGTTTTTTTTTTTTTTTTTTTTTTTAAGTTTTTCGAATGGGGGTCGACCTCAGTCGGGGTGTATGAATCACAGCTCTATTGAATCTAAACATTTAGGGTTATTTTAAAAAGTTAGTTAAAAATTAGTTTTTTATTTTCTTTAAAAAAAATATGTAAAAAAAAAAAGTGATGTAAATTAAAATACATTAAAAACTAAAAATTAACTTTTAATAATGTTCTCAAATTAGTCAATAGTCAAGTAAGCTCATATATCATTTTCTCGCATATCCATATTTACTCGTGCATCACAATCATAATAAATTTAATTGGCATACCATAATTTTTTGATTGACAAATAATATATAAGTTAAATTTTTAAATTTATTTTCTTGAATTAATAATGTGTGAGATAGATAATTAACTAATAATTAGAAGGGATATAAGAAAAAGAGTTTTATCAATAAAAAACAACTTTCTTGATGAGGATCAAAAAACAAGACATGAGATATACATCAATAAAGAATGTAAATGTAAAGAGTATCATAGCAAGATTAAGTAAGAAAAATATTATGAATTTCAAATTTTTTACTAAACTTTTCATATAAGTGTGATATCCATACAAACTCACATGTATGTGAATCTCATACTTATATAAAAAGTTTAGTAAAAAATTTACTAACTCGTTTGGCAAGAAGGTTGGGGCTAAAATAGCCACAAAAGACAAAACAGGCTATTTTAGCCCCAAAAAAACAAAACATCACATCCAACCCATAATCATTACACTCTTCTCTCACAAAAAAAGTCAAAAAAGCCAAAAAGCCAAAAAGCCTTCCCAAACCAAACTTTTTAGCCCAGGCTAAAAAAGCCAAAAAGCCAACCCACTTCCCAAACGGGGAAATTATTTAAAATTCCTAACATACCTCATTAAGTAATCCCAATGAAATTGGCATGGCAAAGCAGATCTAATCATATATTAGCACACCACATATTGGTGGGAAGCCAACCAACAACATACAGTAGTAAGAAACAAACAAGAGCAAGAGACAGAATAGTCCTAAAAAAGCAGCAAGCAGCATAAGAGCATTCCCACCAAAACCCCTAAACCCCCTCCTTACCTATTTTATAAAGCAGATTCAAGAAAATGAAGAAGAGTCAAAACAGATTTTTTTATTCATAAAACCATTCCAATCATATCTAGATCATGTACAATATTTATAATATGATATACTCTACCTAACTATAGTTACACTTAACTATAGTTCTAACAACTTTACAACTACTATAGTTAACACTAACTAGTGTTGGCTAATTTCAGATGAGGTGGAGTTGGTTTTCTCATGCTGATGTAACTGCTTCGGCAGTATTGAAGTTGAAGTCTGCTTAACATTCCCCGTCAAGCTGATAGGAGAAGAATGAGCCAGAAGCTTGTGTTGAAGAAAGTTAAACTGAGAAACTGAAAGGGGTTTGGTGAGGATATCAGCAAGCTGGTCGACAGTAGCAAGATGTTTGATAAGCAACTGTTTTGAAGCAACACGCTCACGGACAAAATGATAGTCCACTTCAATATGTTTAGACCGAGCATGAAAAACTGGATTACTAGACAGGGCAATGGCAGAGAGATTGTCACACCATAGAGTAGGTGGATCAAGAGGAATGTGAAGATCTTGAAGAAGCATGCCAAGCCAGCTAAGCTCGGCCGAAGTCTGAGCAAGGGCACGATATTCGGCTTCAGTGGAGGAGCGAGAAACAGTAGGTTGTTTCTTCACAGACCAAGAAACCAAGTTGGGACCCAGAAAAATACAAAATCCAGTAGTGGACCTGCGGTCAATGGTGTTCCCAACCCAGTCGGAATCCGAATAGGCAGTGAGAACAAGAGGACCGGGCTGAAACTGAAGTCCCTTATCAAGAGTACCCTTCAAATAACGCAATAAGCGTTTGAAAGCATTAAAATGACTAACCAAAGGAGCGTGCATATGTTGACAGGCAGAGTTGACAGCAAAAGCAATGTCGGGGCAAGTAATGGTTAGATATTGAAGAGCCCCAACAATACTGCGATACAAAGCAGGCTGAGCAAAAGAAAGATCAGAGTTGGTGAAGCTGGAGGATTTAGTAGCCATGGGAAAGGCATAGGGCTTGCAGTTGGACATCCCAGCTTTGGCTAATATCTCAGTAGCATACTTAGATTGGTGCAAAAAGAAACCAGCAGCAGAAGTGTGAACAGAGATGCCCAAGAAATAATTCAGAAAACCCAACTCTTTCATGGGAAAAACTTTATGCATTTGAGCAAGCAATGAGGTAATATAAGAAACATCACTCCCAGTTAGCAAAATATCATCAACATATATAAGGAGAATGGTGATGGCAGATGCAGTCTTCTTAATAAACAAAGAAGAGTCACAATGACTAGCAATGAAACCTTGGGACAAGAGAAAAGTGGAGAATGTAGAAAACCATGCCCGAGGAGCTTGCTTAAGCCCATACAAGGCTTTGTGCAGTTTACACACCTTATGAGGATGAGAAGAATCAATAAAACCTGTGGGTTGAGTCATATAAACCTCCTCATGAAGGACACCATGCAAGAAAGCATTAGATACATCCAATTGTTTGATAGACCAACCAAAATGAAGGGCAAGACACAATAAAATACGAATAGTGGGCTGCTTGGCAACAGGACTAAAGGTTTCTTGATAGTCAATGCCTTCCTCCTGGAGATAACCTTTAGCCACTAACCGAGCTTTATAACGAGCAATGGAACCATCAGAGTTCTTTTTTAATCGATAAACCCACTTACACCAAATGACATTCTTGTTGGGAGGAAGGTCAACTAAGGACCAAGTGTGTTGAAGTTGAAGAGCATGAAATTCTTCATGCATAGCCTGAGTCCAATCTGAAGATTGAGAGGCTTCCTTATAGGAAGAAGGTTCAGTGGGAACATTAGCTAGATGAGCAATAGGAGAAAGATAAGTAGATTTGGACTGAGTGACCATAGAATGATTGTTAGAGCTGAGAGGAGGAGATATATGAGTAGAAACTGGAGCAGAGAGAGGTAAATCAATAGAAATTGAAGATATAGGAATAGGACAAGAGGAGGAAGGAACTGTAAAACTAGGAATAGACAGAGGAAGATCAGTAAAAGAAATAGGGTGATTAACAGAACTAGGAACAGAAAGAGGAACAATTGGAGGTACAGATGAGGAAGGAGAAACAGAAGAAGATGAGCTGAAAGAAGAAGTGAAGGACCAGAAAAAGGAATGTAATCGAGTAACTGATGGAACTTGTGAAGAAGAAGAACAAGGTGAAAAAGGAAAACAAGTTTCATCAAACACAACATGCCTAGAAAGATAGATATGACCTGTAGAGGGATCAAGACAGCGATACCCTTTCACTGATGGATGATAACCAATGAAAACACAGGGAATGGACTTAGGTTGAAGCTTGTGGTTAGTGTAGGGCCTTAACCAAAGATAACACCTGCAACCAAAAACTCTTAGAAAAGAATAATCTGGAGGTTTATCAAACAGCATTTCAAAAGGAGTAAGATTGTGAAGCTTAGCAGTAGGTAATCTATTAATAAGCAAGACAGCTGTAGCTAGTGCCTCAAACCAAAGATTTAAAGGCAAAGAGTCATGATGCATTAGAGCAATAGTTGTTTCAATTAGATGTCTGTGTTTTCGCTCAGCCACTCCATTTTGAGAAGAAGTGTGAGGACAAGTAAGATGATGTAGAATACCTTTTTGTTTACGAAAATTTTGAAATTCAGTAGATAAGTATTCACCACCATTGTCACTGCGAAGAATTTTAAGAGATGTAGAAAATTGAGTTTCAACTAAAGCTTTGAATTCAAGAAATTTAGAAAATACTTCACTCTTGTAATGAAGCGGAAACAACCAAGTAAATTTTCTGAAATCATCAATGAAAACAACATAATACTTGTAGCCTGATACAGAGGCAGAAAATGGGCCCCAAACATCGGAATGAATGAGAGCTAAAGGTTTATTAACAGTTGAATTGGACAAACTAAAAGGAAGCCTATGTGTCTTAGAGACACAACAATGAAGACATAAACCAGACGAAGTGTGAGAAGGCAAATGAAAAGTGTTAATGATGTGATGAAGCTTGGTGGATGAAGGATGTCCAAGTCTGAGATGCCAATTTGGAACAGAAGCAGCAGTTGAAGAAGCAGCAGTGAGAGAATTGGTACTCTTGAAACAGGCCTGTGGAGAAGATGAAGAGAACATGGAAACTGATTGAGGAGCATGATAAAGACCCTGAGAATTAAGGCCTTTATACAGAATGCTCTTCGTATCCTTGTCCTGAACAACAAACTTATCAGCATCAAAGATAACAGAACAGTTATTATTAGATGCTAGTCTATGAACAGATAACAGATTAGAAAAAATATGAGGAACATGAAGAACTTTTTGGAGTTTAAGTGGAAAAGAAGGAGTTGGAAGCAAGCCATTACCAATGTGATGTATAGGAAGAGAAGAACCGTCGCCTATTGTGACTTGATCAGTGCCTTGATAAGGCTTATAATCAGAAAGTTGATTCAAGTCATTGGTAATATGGCTGGTTGCAGCAGAATCAACATACCAAGTAGGAGGAACAGAGGAGGACTGAAATTGAGATGGAGAAGTAGAAGCCACATATGCTGCTTTAGGTGTACCAGAGGTTGTGTGAAAACTATGATCCATGCGATGCCAATACTCCAAGGCTGTATGATTGTATTTGCCACAGATCTGACAAACAACTGTAGAACCAGTATGATGTTGAAGATTATATGATTGTGGTGGAGAATTTTGAAAAGATGCACTGGACTGAGACTGCTGAAACTGTGGATGTGGAGACTGAAAATTTTGTTTTCCTCCTCTACGGGAGCTGAAACCTCTGAAATAGCGACTGCTACCTCGGTTAGAGAAATTACCTCTGTAGCCTCTAGTAGAACCATGAGAACCATCTCTATTAGAAAAGGATTTGGTAGTTGCAGCATATGCAAAAGGAATTTCAGATGCATGAGAAATTTTGCTTGTAGCTTCAATATGAATCTCCTCAGAACAAAGTAAAGAACTCAGAGTTGCAAGAGAAATGGAATCAGATCTGGTGCGGATTGAAGTTTTAAAAGCATTATACTCAGCTGGCAATCCATTCAAGATTAAGAGAACTATATCCTCATCATCAACAGGTGCACATGCTAGAGCTAGCTGATCAGCTATGGTTTTGAACTCAGTCAGATACGCATCCATGCTTAATCCTTTCTTAGTGAGATGATTTATCTTGTTCTTGGGTTGATGAACATGAGATCTAGAAAGAGAAGTGAACCGTGATTGAAGAACAGTCCATATCTCATAGCTAGTCTTGTAATGAAAAACAGAGGAAAAAATTGCAGGAGACAGAGTAGCGGTTATGCAGCTAAGAAGATGAGCATCGATATTCATCCATTGAAGATACTCAGGAGAAACTTCTTTGTTGCTTGCATCGCTGACTTCTTTGTTGCTTGCATCACTGAGAGTAGATGATGGACATTCCTTGGATCCATCGACAAATCCGATCAATTTGGTTGCTCGCAATATATTTTGCATCTGATTTTTCCAGACGATGTAGTTAGTTGAATCTAACTTTACTGTGACAAAGGAACTAAGATTTGATATCAGGAGTGCGAGATTGGAAGGTATTGATGGAGATGCATAACTAGATGAATCTGCCATTGGAGAGAAGCGTTAAGAAGCTTCGAAGAAGAAAGAGCAAGACTCGTTGGAGCTAGGGCTCTGATACCATAAAGCAGTTTCAAGAAAATGAAGAATAGTAAAAACAGATTTTTTTATTCATAAAACCATTCCAATCACTACAACAAAACTGACTTTTTACGGCACCATATCAACGACATACAATAAATGCATGCCGTAGTTTCTCACTTTTACGACTTGCTTTTTTTGCACGTCGTAAATACTTTTCCAACCACGACGTGTCTATTGTGTAGGCCGTGAATGGTAATAATGATAATTTTTTTACGGCTTGCAATGCACGTCGTAAATAATAAAAGTTTCAACGACGTGCATATGGCATGCCGTTAATATATCAACTATACATGACACACATACGTCAGCCGTGAAAAGTATTGCACTTTTCACAGCGCACACAATGCCCGCCGTTAAAAGTATTATACTTTTTACGACGCACACATCACTTGTCGTTAAAAGTATTATTTTTTTACGACGCACAATGCATGTCGTGAATTATATGTTAAAAAACAGGCGCCAAAGTGAAATTATCTGGGCGCCAATTCATCCCAAAAAAATATACATCGGAAAAAATAACATATACGTCTATGAGAAGAGGGCAACCAAGTTTTTAATTTTTTTAAATTGCTAAACCAGAAAAAAAGTAAATGGCTCTTTTGGAAAAAATCATTACATTTTATTCTCTTTGTTGAATCGAAGAGGCAGAAGCAAAACCCTAAAGAGACACTTGAATCTAGTTCATTCTAGAGACGGTTCAAAGTCGAGAAGAGAGGGAGAAGAGAGTGGGTTCGAAGACAGATTTTGGGCACTTCAATCTGGTTCATTCTAGAGACACTCTCCTCCTCCTTTCGGCAGGATCGAATCTCTCTCTCTCTCTCTCTCTCACATTGCGATTGAAGGTAAAGCTTCAATACGTCTTTCATTAGATTGGAGTTTATCAAATTTTTTTTTTTTGGGTTTTCTCCACATAGTTTACTTTAGATTCTTTGAGGGTTTTGCTTGAATGATTCATACACTTCATTTTCTCTCTTGAATAAGCCATTCTCGTTCTCTGTTTCCTCTGTGGTTTAGTCAAAATGTCTTTTTGTTTGATTATTTCTCAGATTGCTGAATATTTAGGCCAACAGGTTCTATTAATCATTCCATCATCTATCCTCCAAAAAAAACCAAACTACACAAAAAAAAACCAAATTACTCAAGAAGGCTTTCATATTTATTCGCTGTCTTATCTTCTTCCATTAACTATTAAACTCTATTTTGTTTCTCAAAAGCTTAGACTGAATCTCTCAACACATTCCTTGAACCATCTTCATCTTTCTTTTGTATATTGATTCCATGGTTTTAAATTTAGGGGATATATCGTAATACATTGGTAACGGGAAGAGTAATGAAAAACAATATTTCAATTTCCCTATGAAAATATATCATTTCCCATGGTGGTGGGTTTGTGTTACAGAGAGAGAAAAGGTAGCGGTGATTATGATAGAGGAAGGTGGTGTGGGTGGGTTTAGGTTAGGGAAAGTAGTGTCATAAAAGAAAATAAGTTTAATTTATAGGTTTATTCATTATTTGCATTAGGTGGGTTTAAGGTGAAATTACTCCATTTTCCCTTTCATGTTCATTTCATGTGCTTTTTCCAATCACTTTGCTAATGGATTTGGACTGAGGGACCACACTGAAACTCACTTGAAAATGCAGGGTTTGTGTTTAAATGGGGATTGTGAGGACTGTAGTGGAATTTTAGTAAAACTATAGATAATTTTTTTTTTATTTTTTTATTTTCCCTAAATTACAATCTTTGTGAACCTTTTCTAGAAATTAATTTTTTAGATTTTAATATTCAACCTAGCTTCCATTACTAATGAACATGAAATGAACAAATTGAATTTATTAAACCTCACTTTAAGTTCACTAATTTTTATCTTCCTTATTTCTTAAGATATTTTTTTCCTATGTGTGGACACTTTTTTATAACTAGTTTCATTATCGTCTATACCTTGTCTTTGATGTCTTTGAAACTAGCAACTAAATGCAATTTTGAATCTTTTGCAGTGGCCTTCTATGGGGATTTGTGGTAGCTTTTATGCTCTTTAATGTGAAAGGTATGGCATGTTATGAAAAAAATGAGACTCTTAAGGTCCGTTTGGATAGCTGTGGATTTGATAGTTCACCTATGAATTTCAAGAATGAATTAAATAGCTTTATCATGCTGAATTTGAAATAACTATATAAAAGTAGTTATTTGAAATCATGCTAAGAATTCTATTCTAGCTGCAAGGATCCGACCAAAATCCATCTTTTCTATATCAACTTATTTTTTCTATAGTTTTTCTCTGCACCTTTAACTCCCCAATATTTTTAATCTCAAACCCCTTGTATATGTTTTAGTCTTCTCCTATAATTGATGTCCATGCATTTCAAATCCTCATCCATCCAAACAAACCCTTAAGGTTCTATGATCATTGGTTTGTGTGTAATTAGCTAATCACAGACATGGATCAATCAGAGTTATGAAGTCCTTTGATGATAACTACTTGCACAATGGTCCTGTTTCCCACCAGTTGACGGTTGAGTGATCAGATTATACTTGATATTTCAAACTCATTGAACTCATGATTTATTGGCTTTTTTGTACTTGCAGGGTCTAATCTTTATTTTTGGATAGCTATCATTCCTGTTACAGTAAGTCCCTATTCTGATGCAACTAGGTCTATCAATATTATACCAGTATGCTGCATGAGGCAATGTTCTTGGTTGGTATCATAGATACTAAGACACCTGATAAGGCAAAATATTACTCACAATATTCTTCTGTCTTAGATTCAATCGATTCTAGAGTCATTCATCAAAACATCCACACAAGTGTTATAGCCATTTAATTACATAGACCCACATCTGCATTAGTAGAGCTACATCACAGGTAGAATTCTTAACACAGTTTGGAAGTACAAATTAGTGGAAGGAATTTAAAATTTTAACAAAACGAATACCAAGTTTGCTTCTGTTGTTTGCTTTTAAAAGGATAAGTTAGAAAGAACAGATGAAATGATAAATTAGAAAGCCTTATTTATTAAATTTTTTTTTTTGAGAGGTAGGGTACGAATTGAAAGTCACATTTCCTTTTCCTCTAGATCCTGCCTTTTAAATGTGAAAGAGACCTCCATAAGTCCCCAATTTGTTATATGACATGTTTCTCCCATATCATGCCCTTCTGATAACACATATTTCTGTACAGCTTGTTCTTCTGGTGGGTGCAAAGTTGCAACACATTATTGCAACCTTGGCATTGGAGAGTGCTGGAATAACAAGATTCTCCACTGGAGCAAAATTAAAGCCTCGAGATGATCTTTTCTGGTTTAAAAAGCCACAACTATTGTTGTCCTTGATCCATTTTATTCTTTTCCAGGTTGGCTTGGTTTGTCATGATTCAGTTTCTGAAGTTGTTCTTTTTATTAGCTTATTTTTATAGTGATGTATTTTCTGGATTCCACTGGGAGACTGGTAACTAATACATTATTTTCCATGCTTGATTTGTGATGCAGAATGCATTTGAGCTCGCTTCATTTTTCTGGTTTTGGGTACTTCCTTTTTCCATGACTACATTAGTTCTCATTGGAATGCTGAATTTGTAAATTTTCCATTTTACTCAAGTCTTAACCAAGTCATATTTGTCTAGTAGATCATTTCCATTTTAACTATAATTTGGTTAGCATCATGATGATTTCTTGAAACTAAGTTTGTTTTGGCCCCCCCTCAAAAAATTATCACAAATAAATTGTGACTTTGACTAGCCAATGGAAAAGCAGTTCAAAGCAATTTGTAATGGAATGTGAGATTATAAAGCACAAAAATTTAGTGTGTGTGTGACACGCACACACATGAAATTAGTTATTCTATTTTACTTTATATGTGGGATATAAAATCTGTTTTTTGACCAAAGTGTGTTGTTTAATTTACAGTGGCAGTTTGGGTATAGTTCTTGCTTCATCAGAAACCATTTGCTTGTGTATCTGCGCCTGATCCTGGGGTACTTATGGCATTCCACTAGCCATTGTTGATATATTTTACACATTTCGACCTCTAAAATTTAAATCAAATGCTTGACATAAATTATTATTTTGTCTTCTAGATTTGCTGGGCAGTTCCTATGTAGCTACAGCACCCTGCCACTATATGCTCTCGTTACGCAGGTACAATTTTTGTTCTAATTATTTGTTTTGTTTTGTTGGGTTGGGTTGGGTTGGCACCCTGGGGGAAGAGGTGTCATTTTAGAAAAAGGTTCTAGAGTCAAAAACCATGACCAAGGAAGTGCAACTTATATAAATACCTGTTGAATTGTATCCATGAGCCGTGTTCACTAGCATTTTGTTTGAGCATTTGCAAGTAACTTTTGGTGCATGGGTTTCTATCTCGGCTAGAGTTTCAATACTTTGTGTGTCCAAAGATCCTTTGCCTCCTGGTATCGCTGTTTCGGATGTTTAGAAATTTATGGTTCATATAGATAATTGTGCATGTCCTCTAATCTTGAAGTCTCTACTTCAATTATTTGAACTATCTGTGACCTGGCTCTCTGGTTTCTGCTGTAGATAATTAGACTAGTTTGACTCACAACTGAAAAAAGAGAGTAAACTAGTTCCTGACTAAATGAGCCACCTAAACAAATTTTCCGGATCATTAAAATATGAAGTTATACGCCTTTTTCCCAAATTTATGTGACTTAATTGTAGGTTTATAAGTCAACATCTAAGAAACACAGACACTTCTTCCAGTTCTTGAAGTGAGTTTGCGCTTTGCCATCCTGAATAGCCCATTTCTTCTAATGGGAGCTAAGACCTTCGGTTGTGGATCTGCTATTGCTTCTTCTTCCGTAGGTTAGTTTTCCTAGGAAAAATTTGGGGATTACTGCTCATATCAATTGCTTTTTGGGAAACAAGTTGGGTTTTTTGTGTTGTTTATTTTTACTTGATTTGGCTGCTTAATTTGATTGAGAAAGGTGATGGATTGTGGGGGGTTTCAATAAATTTTCGTCAATTTGAAGAAACTTTTCTTATTTTTATTAATTTATTTTTTCTTTTTTTGAGTTTCTTTTCTTATTTTTGGGCATGTGTTCTAGTATCGTTTGATTAAGTCTGGATGGTTGGTAATTTTTAGGGCTAAAGTTGGGGGAATCTTCTATGTCTTGAAACAATTGTGGGGATTTTTGAATTGTAGAATGGGTTGTTTTAATTTTATGTTATCGTTTTCAAGGAAGGTTGATTGGGCTGCTGAATTTGACTACGAAAGGTGATGGAATTTGGGGGTTGTAGAAAATTTTTGCGTGAATTTTATGGGAAACTTCTCTTCTTTGGAGTTTCTTTCCTTACTTTTGGGAATGTGTAATATTATTGTTTGATTATGTTTGGATGGTTGGTAATCTTGTTTGGATATTGGACCAAGATTGGTTTGCATAGGCAACATTATTAAATTCAAGTAATTTAGGATAAATATAGTTTGAATTGAGAAACTGATCTCAAGTTGCAATAATGGAGGAATTTGGTAAATCTGAATGGGTTATATTATGGTGCTGTTATGTTGGCTTCTGCTCATAGATTTATTTATTTAATAAGT
Organism: Camellia lanceoleosa; assembly: GCA_025200525.1. NCBI lineage: Eukaryota > Viridiplantae > Streptophyta > Magnoliopsida > Ericales > Theaceae > Camellia > Camellia lanceoleosa. The sequence goes on from CM045760.1 coordinate 48,184,145, forward strand.
GCTTCTTGCTACAGATTATGTATGTTGTAGAAATAGCTTAAATAAGCTGGGGAAAATTTGATAATTGTGAAGCTATTTGAAATTCTGCTTATGGATTATCATATTTCAGCTTAGAATAGGCCCAATGAATTGTTGGATGCTGCCATTATCTTGATCACCTATTTTGCCCTTAGATTTGCTAACTCAAGTTGGAGAGTTGAATAGTCTCCAAGTTTTGATCAGTTCGACCAATATATATATATATATCATATATGTATATTCTGGGTTTTAACTTCTTGTAATTGATTTTTGTTCCTTTCTCCAGACTTTTTTTCTTCTACCTTTTATAGTTTGTTTTTCATGAGTGAATTACTGGAGCAATTTTGAATAATTCTTAAGAAACACAGATATATATAAATAGGATACAGATACAACACGATATAGGCATGTCAAATGTGGGACACATGCTTTGGTACAACTAAATATATATTTACAACAATAGGGCTTGGAAAATTTCCATAATTTTAACATTTACCTCCTTGGTTTTAACAGGTAAATATTTTAGGAATGTGACTGCTCAGGTTTCTTAGAGCCTTTTGTCTATTTTTTGGATTCAATCTGTATGCAGAGGCAATCAATTCAACAAATTGGTGCCCTCTTTTTGTTGATAATGGCAGCTGTCCTTTTGAGCATTGGTGAAAGCTCTGGCAAAGGTTCAACTAGCAGTGAACCTGATCAAATTTTGTTCTATGGAATAATTCCGGTCTTAGTGGCGTATGTATTATCTGGCCTGGCTTCAGCTCTGTGTCAATGGGCTTCTCAGGTTAGCAGAAGTTTCTGTAACTTTGTTTTGAGTAGAAGTCTTTCAGCTGTTTATACCTCCACATTTTTTTTCTTTCTTTTTACAGGTTAAGAAACACACATCATACTTGATGACTGTGGAAATGTCTATAGTCGGAAGCCTGTGCTTGTTGGCTAGTACCTACAAGTCTCCAGATGGAGAAGGCATCAGAAAGCATGGATTTTTATATGGTTGGACCCCACTAACTTTGGTAATGATAATGATATTTGATCCTTTTGATTGTTATAAGTTGTTCATCAGGTTAGTTGCATGGGCACATGACTGAGAACACTATAGACATTAAAGTAAATATTTCTTGGAAAACTCAGGCAGTAACAATAATATCTTTCACCCTCTTTCTTCCCTATCTAGGAACTTTCTGTCTCTCTAGATGGATTAAAGGCTTTTAATGACCGTTACCAACATATTTGGTTCAACCTCCATTTTAATTTTTTCTACCAAAATTTGAGTGTTTAATGAAGGCCAAATTAGCTTCTATAATATTATTTATTGGCTTCTCAAAAAGAAATTTCCTTTTCTACTTCTCATCCCATGATTTTGTTTATTACTTTTGATAAGATTGAGAATGGTTAAAAGTTAGTCTAAGAAGGTGGTGCACATGTACAGTGAGTTTTGTCTTCTTACTAGTGTGTAGCTCTTCCTAAAGGTCACATTTTTGTAGTTTCTCAAATGGACAAGTATATGTTAGTAATGGTTCATGTTATTTAGATGTTGCTCAATATGACCTTGGATACATGAAGTACCCCTGCCAATTCATTTAGGAAATCACAAGTTTATGCTCTGTATTTTTTTGTTGTAAAATATTATAGCTTTTATAGCTACTATAACTTGCAATGTGATCTGATGATGGTAATGTATAGGAACCAATTCCTGTCACTTAATTTGTAAGGAAAACTGCTTCTGTTATGCATGAGTTCACATAGTCAGGGTAAGTGTTTTCTATCAGTTTACATCTCATATTATTTATCTTCTTGGCTAGAAATCTTGACTATTGTTAACTTAAATTTCTCAGAATTGTAACATGTGAGGTGCATTTGCCTAACAGATGGTTCAGATGATGAGTACGAGTCCAATAGTAGCAGTGACGATGATGATAGTGATGGCTAGTTTTTGAGGACTTTGATGAATAGATTTCTATAATCTTTGAATAGTTTTGGATTTTGTTTACAAACTTGTATATGATACAATTTTAGATGGTTTTTAACTTTTTTGTTGAATTTAGAACTTAAGGATAGTCCTTTTGGGTTGTTTTGAACTTACGGTTAATTTTTGGATGTTTGGAATGTATTGACAATTTTTGAATGTTCATAATTTATGGATGTAGTTTATTTTTTATGCTTGAAACAATACTTTGATGGTTGATTGATATTTTGTGAAGCTTGTTTGTAATGTTTGTTAGATTATACAAAATAGGTTAAAATAGAACTTGCTGAATTAAAATAAAATAAAATAATGTACATTCTACGACAAGCAAATTAGGTCATTATATGAAATATTTCACGACATTCCATGTACGTCGTGGTATGTTATACTTATCTACGACAGGCATAATAAGTCGTTATATTATATATTTTACGGCGCGCAATTAGCGTCGTTATTTGTCTAACCAATTAACGGCGTGCAAAAGTAGTCATAGAAAAAGTAACGACGACGCACAAAATCTGTCGTTAAATAGTTTTTAACGACGTACTATAGCATGTCGTAGAAAAAGTAATGACGACTTACAAAATCTGCCGTTAAATAGTTTTTAACGGCGTACGAAACATGTCGTTGAAAGTAAATGGCTTTTCATGACTGGTCATAATATGACGCGCGCCTGCACGTCGTAGAAGGGTTTTTACGACGTGCATTGCGCGTCGTAAAAACCCTTTTTTGTTGTAGTGAATCATATCTAGATCATGTACAATATTTATAATCTGATATACTCTACCTAACTATAGTTACACTTAACTATAGTTCTAACAACTTTACAACTGCTATAGTTAATACTAACTAGTGCTGACTAATTTCAGATGAGGTTGAGTTGGTTTTCTCATGCTGATGCAACTGCTTCGACAGTATTGAAGTTGAAGTCTGCTTAACATTTTATGCAGGTAAATGACTCCCTATCCATCTACATCAGATCTCCTAAATGATCCTTTAAATTAATTTTTGCTACAGTGACTCCCTATTTCTAGGGAGTCACTGTAGCTCCCTTATATATATATATATATATATATTTTTTTTATTTACTTTGCTTTGTTTAGAGACTGCAGTATACATTTATGATTTTTATTTTTTTAAAATTTATAACTAAAAATTATATTTTAATAAAAAAAAAATAGGGAGCTTATTAATAGAATAAAGAAAAAATAAGAAATCTGTTAGGAAAAATAAATAAAAAAATGATTCTTAAAATAAAAAATAAATTTTTTAATAATATTTTAGAATAAAATTTAACTAAACTGGTGGGGGATGCTCAGCAATCTCAGTAGGGCCGCGACAGCAGCAGCAACTTCAAAGACTCCACTGAATATGGAGAAAGAATTACCTTAAATATTTTAAATTAAATATTATATTATTAAATTAAAAAATTCAGTCTAACTTTTAAATTAAAATAACAATTTCCTTATTGATTTTTTTTATTCGCAAAACGAGAAAATTATTGATGTAGGAAAATGATACAATGAAGCTTCATCAATAATTGGAGTACCTACTATTGTTGATCATCTCAAATGCTTCCAACACTCTTCCACTTATGTGCCAACTCTGAGAGTAACTTTGTGGAAGACCCATCATTGCTTAGGACCTTTAGAGCAGCTTCCTTTAATTCCAACATATGATTTCTAAGCATCTTTCCTTCATCTCCTTCCATTAGAGCCTTCACAGCTTCTGCAATCTCATCTCTACCCAAAATCCCATTCTGGTTCATGTTTGGTCTCAGTGCCACTTTCAAACCCTCACTTAGCATCACCGCATTCATCTTTTGCTCAGCAAAGAGTGGCCAAGCAATCAATGGTATGCCATTGACAACGCTCTCCAAAACCGAGTTCCAACCACAGTGAGTCATGAACCCACCGGTTGAGCCATGACTCAGGATCTCAACCTGTGGTGCCCAAGATGAGACCAGTAGAGCTCGCTCTTTGGTCCTCTCCATGAACCCATTTGGCAAGAAACCAAAAGGGTCATCTTGGCTTTGGACACTAAAATATGTAGCATTGGCACTATCATTTGGACTCTTTACAACCCACAAAAACCCATGACCACTCACCTCCAACCCTAGGGCTAGCTCATTGAGTTGATCATTTGAGAGAGTCCCACCACTCCCGAACGAGACGAATAAGACCGAGCCACGTGGCTGGATGTCCAACCACTGTAAACACTCTGACCGCTCGAGCGGATTACTTGAACCGGCTCGGACAATTGGTCCAATTGGATAAACCGGTGGGATTCCCGGTTCATCTCCTTGCAAAGCCTTTATGGGTCCCGGTTCCAAGTGCATAAAGCTGTTTAGGATTATGCCATCAGCAAGACTGAACTGTCTGCAAAGGTGAAGAATCCATTTATAGGCCTCAGTGTCGCGGTCTCGAACCAGGTCCACCACAAGGTCTCTACCATGAACCGGTACGCAGCCTGGTATTTGGACCAATTCAGGAAGGTCTCTGTAATTGTCAGAAACTAACTGATCGTGAAGCTTCGGAAAGAAGAAGGACCAAGACAAAGCCATGGCCGGCGAGGGAGAGAACAAGTAAGAGGAGATACAAAACTGTTTTGCTACATGAATTGCTTCGGTGCTCAAGTAATCAACCACTAAAGCAACTAACTTGGTGGTGGCAATGAGTGACTCGAAAACCTCGCGAAACGAAGGAAGAGAGCGAATTACCGTGAGGGCGATTTGTGTTACGGCCTCAGGGCCTTTGACGTGGTCGTGGAAGCTGATTGGAGGAAGAAAGAGGTAGTTTATGGATTTGGGTAGGGCTTCGAGGGCTGCGGTTTGAGCTGAGGACGGTGGGGCGGTAGTGGGGATGATGAAAGTGGCGGAGAAGCTGTGGCGGTGAACAAGTTGCTTGGCAAACTCGGCTAGTGGGATGAGGTGACCCAAACCTGGACTCGGTAGAATGGCTATATGGGGTGTTTGTTCCATACTAGCAATATTTTGGTTGTGTGCGCAATAGAAAGTTGTTGGATAATAACTATCAAAGTTATTATATTATAAAGTTGTTGGGTTTTGTTGGGAAGTGTTAACCAAGGTTAGGTAGGTTTGGTTGACAAGCCTAGGAATATGTTTGGTTGGGATTTTTTTTACAACAATGCTACATCTTACTAGAAGTGGTGCTCTAAAGTATCATTAATGAGTTGGCTCACATTTTTAACAAAAAAAAAAAAAAAAAAAAACAAGGTACAAAAACATTGTGACACTGGATGAGACCTACTATCACATCATTAATGATAGCACTAATTAATACTCCCACTTATTTTTTTTTTTTTTTATTGTTGGCAATGTTGTTTTTATTTTTTTTTTTATTGTTGGCAATGTTGTTTTTATTTTGAGATGACATTACACACACGGCAGATTTCATTTCGGGAGCTCAGTAGCTAGGCATTGAACCATTCAACTCTATTTCTTAAGATTAAACATCAACGATCATGGCAAAAAAAAAAAAAAAAAAAATCCCCTCAATTAATAAGAAAACTTGATTCCCCACTTGCTACTGACGGTGATGATAGATTAAATTAAGAGAAATTCAAAACATGAACACGTGGCAGCAATCGGTGGCCATGGCATCAGAATCCTCTACAGTGAAAAGTCCAGAATCATTTCTTAAAGTGATCAATCCAACATTAAACCTCATCAAAACGACGTCATTTTGATGAGTAATTTGAGAATAAATAAATAAATAAATAAATAAAAAATCAACCTTATGTATTTCTCTTTCACTTAGCTCGTGAGAGAGTTAGAGAGAGAGAGAAGGGACCAAAGCAAGAGAAGGGACCAAAGCTTTGATTCAAGTAAATATCTTGTTCTTGATTCAAGAGACCAGAGCTTTCATTCCAAAAATCCTTTGATTCAAATGAATATCTTGTTCTTGATCTATACATTAATGCTTCACAAATCAGCCCTTGATTTTGATGATGATGTTGCTCATTTTGACTGTATCTACTGATTTTGTTGCTTATTTTGATTTTAATGATGATGATGACATAGATCTGAATCAATCTTTGGTGCTCGCACTATGGGGTCTATAAATATATATATATATATGCATATAGAAATACATATTCTCATTTTGATTTTGATGATGATGATGATGATGATACAGATCTGAATCAGTCTTTGGTGCTCGCACTATAGGGTCTGTAAATATACATATATGCATATAGAAATACATATCTGAATCAATCTTTTGATGATAATGATGATGATTTTCTTTGCAGGGTCTGTAAATATACATATATGCATATAGAAATACATATCTGAATCAGTCTTTTGATGATGATGATACAAATCTGAATCAAGTTTATTATCGAATCAATTTAATCTTTCATTTTTATTTATTTAGATCTCACAGATCAAAGAAGAAGTTCAATTTGTTCGATGTTTTCAAAGAAGAAAGTTGAATTTTTTTTTTTTTTTTTCAAATTACTCAAAGCTCTGGTCCATTTTCTTGCTCTGGTCTCTTCTCTCTCTCTCTAACTCCCCTACCAACTAACTGAAAGAGAAACCCATAAAGCTGAATTTTTTTTTTTTTTTTTCACCAAAACGACGTCGTTTTGGTGAGATTTAATGTCAACTGTTAGATTGATCACTTTAGAAGATGACTCTAGGCTTTTCAGTCTGGAGGATCCTAACGCATGGCTATGGGTTCATTCATTTGATAACAAAATTATAGTGAGGCCCACGTTTTGCTTATGTGGTGTCTTTTGGATGGGTGTCCGTGAAACCTACATTTACGGCACATTCGTAAATAATTTAATTATTTGTTTTATTTGGAAATAAAATAATAAAAAATTAGATGATTCTACTTACATCACTACTTTATCTCTTTACATCCTTCATATGAGTTTTTTTTTTTTTTTTTTTTTTTTTTTTTTTTTTTTTCCAGTTTTATCCATGTGTGAAATTACCTTTAAGGACAAAACACTAAAATTAAATATATTTTGTTATCTCCTTACACCCCTTAGTCTTCAATCCTTATGCCTCTTGTTTCTTTCTTAATTTTTCTTTTCTCTTACACATCTCTTTTCAAAAAGTAAAAATCATAATATTTTGATTATTAAAGAAAGCGATGAATGAAAAAACGGTAGTGAAGAACCATCAAAAAAATGAAATTGTAAGTTTTTTTATTTATTTGGTAGTTTTTTGTTTCATTTTTTTGGATTAGTATTCGACTTTCGTTCAGTAGTTCGAAATCAAACAAAATAAAATAGTTTGACATCACATTGCTGAACAAAAAATATAAGTTTGGTAACCAACTACCGAATAAAAAATACATTTCTGGAAGCCCCAAACCAAATTTTTTTAATTTGTTCGGCTTCTCATTACTATGGTGCCGTTTGGTAACACTTACGTTTTCAGTTTTCTGTTTATATTTACAAAAATTTTAAAAACTCAAATAAAAATTTGTTTGGTAAAATTTTTGATTTATAAATCAATGGTCTCAGTTTATAAATTTGGCCAAAAAATGAAAACACAAAAAATGTGTTTCCGTTTTGAGTTTTGAGTTTTTTTTTTTTTTTACCACCCAACACTAGCCGCCACCCGCCACCATTTTCCACCACCGTTTTCCACCACCACCACCCACCCCCCACCACCACTCACCACCCACCCACCTGCCACCATCACCCACCACCCGTCACCACCATCCACCACCCACCACCTACCTGCCACCCACTCGCCACCACCACCCACCCCTCACCGTCGCCAACACCACCACCACCACCGACCACCACCCACCACCGCCACCACCACCACCACCACTCACCACTTACCTGCCACCACCTGCCACTCACCACCATCAACCACCTACCACCTACCCGCCACCATCCGCCACCTCCCACCACCAGCTACCCACCACCCGCCACTACCCCCCACCACCACCTGCCACCACCACTCACCCCCCATCCACCTGCCACCACCACCCACCACCCACCACCTACCTGCCACCCATTCGCCACCACCACCCACTCCTCGCCACCACCACCACCACCGACCTGCCATCCACCCGCCACCACCCACCACCCGCCACTACCATCCACCGCCCGCCACAACCACCCACCACCTACTTGCCACCACCTGCCACCACCAGCCACCCACTACCACCAACCACCTGCCACCCACCCGCCACCCACTTGCCACCACCACCTACTCGCTACCACCTACCATCCGCCACCGTCACCCACCCACCTACCACCACCACCACCTACCCGCCACCAACCGCCATCCGCTACCCACTGCCACCACCCACCCACCACCACCACCACCACCGCCACCCACCCATCCACTACCACCCGCCACCTACCCGCCACCACCACCCACCGTCACCCACCTGCCACTACCCACCATCATCCGCCACCGCCACCGCCACCACCACCACCACCCACTCACTACCACCCACCACCCGCTACCGTCACCCACCCACCTACCACCACCACCCACCACCACCACCACCACCACCCACTCGCTGCCACCTACCACCCGCCACCATTACCTACCCACCTACCACCACCACCCACCCGCTACCACCCACCACCACCAGCTACCCACCACCCACCATCACCACTTTCCACCACCGTCTTCCACCGCCACTTGCCGCCACTTGCCACCACTTGCCATTTCTCACTCTTTTTTATATTTTTAAAATTTTTTAAACATTTTGTCAATTACCAAACGCGTTTGTAGTTTATGTTTTTCAAAAAATAAACAAAAACCAGTTTATAAAATTTTTATAAATATAAACTGAAAACGTAAACGTTACCAAACACACCCTATGTATTTTAAGTTTCATTTTCTTTATATTTTTTATTTTTTATTGCTTGGAAGGATTATAGTTATACTCATTGTAACGCCCTCAAAATAATACAAATAACCCAATTCATAGGAGAAATTAATATAACATAATTGGTAGACTTTCACATAACAAAATTCGTATTACAAAAGGGATCACATGCATTATACATTCATAAACGTTCATTCTGAATCTACAGTATGTAATGTAAATTAATAACAACAAATTAAATGCCCTATGGGCTTACATCTTTCCAAGACATCTCTTGGTTACAATCAAAAGTGAGTTTCGCTCATTACATCTTAAGCCCTTGGCTTTACAAAAATATACAATGAAAACGAGAAGCCTTTGTTTCTAAAAGTTTCTCCGGACGCTGTTGCCTTGGTGAAGGCATGCCATTATTAGCTGAAAATGTTATCCCCAAGTAGGGTGAGCCACAGCCCAGTAAAAATCATCTAACACAGTATATGGAATTTAGCAAAGGTATAAGTACACTATGCATATACAACGTCAAAGATAAAGGCTTTCACATTTTGTATAGTCATAAATCGCCAAACTCAATCATTAAGCCATTCCCTTCATTTCATTTAATTACATAAACCAATTTCATCGTTTCTCAACAACCCAAATGAGATTACAACTCATTAGTTCTAGAACCACATTATCAACACGTAAGCACTTCAAACTTTTCTTTCACGGATATTTCGTCTGCGGGCAACCGTCAAATGGGACCCATGTATTCTTTCACAGATGTTTCGTCCACAGGCAGCCGTCAAACGGGACCGATGTAAACGTAGGCTCTACAAGCACTACAATTTCTATTTTACGGATATTCCGTCTGCGGGCTAGGCACCCATGTATAATTTCAGGACTTTCACCCAGGACACTCCGACCAACTTAATTATAATGGAATTCGTTCCCTTTCTCCTCCCAAACAATCATTCATACATATGCAATGTATTTAATCACAAACTCAAACAATGGAATACATCATCTTTTCATTCCCAAATAACCATACATATACAATGTATATAAATATAGTCATATTCAATGACAAACACAAGTAATTAGTTTCAATTCACTTGATCCGCATGCAATTTCTATAACAATCATAGTTATCCTCCACCGATAGCCCAATACAGTTATTTCTAAACAGATATAAAATCTCATAACAAATAGTTTATTCGAAACTACCAAAGAATGGAGTAACACATAACCAATCCCACTATTCACATTAATACCCTTTTAATTTCACATTTTTAATGTCAATTTTCATTATTTATACAAAATAATAATTTTATTCAATTAGGACAAATCCCCCATTTTCCCCCAAATATTAGCCAAGTGCCAAAATCATCAAATCATACACAATACAACATCATTTTCAAACCCCTCAAGCATTTATTTCACCTTTACCCAAAAACATCTCTTTCCATTTTATGCCCAAACCCTAGGTTTGCCTTAAACACCCCCAAATTACATCATTGTTACACAAGACACAAATAACTAAGCTAAATATCATACAAAAGTGTAGAAAAGATCCCTACCTCAAGCTTAGAAGAGAGATAAGGGAGAAAAGCCCAAGAGTCAACGGCGACAAAACAATGACTTGCCCTGATCAAAACGAAGCCCTTGACAAACTCTACACTTAATATCAAAGGAGCAAGGTGAGAAGATGCTTCCAAGTGAGTAGATCTAAAGATCTTTGAGCAAAAAGTGACTTTGGAGAGAGAGAGAGAGAGTAACTCACAATTTGGAGAGGGAAGAAGAGAAGAAAAAGTTAAGTAAGGGGCCTATTTATAATACTAGGTCAAAGTAAAATAAAATCCCAAAGTCAACCCAAAAGATTAAGTCAAAATCCCCAAAAAGTAAGGCCCAAACCGGATTGAAATCTGGAAAAAAAAAAAAAAAAAAACTCGCAGAGGTCGACGCCTGCAGCAGAGGTGTCGACCCTTCAAACAGAAAAGCAAAGAGTGCAACAAGCAAGGTGTTGACCCCTCCCAGACTGGTGTCGACACCAAATTCCAGCATGCAACTCCCAGATTCAACAACATACAAGGGTTGACCCTTCTCAGACTGGTGTTGACCCTTGCGGACAACAACAAGAAGTAGGTGTCGACACCACTAAGGCTAGCGTCGACTCTAAATTCTAGCAACACTTCCAGAAACTTCACCACAAGTAAGGGTCGACCCTTAGGAAGGCTAGTGTTGACCCTAGAATAGAATTTCTAAGTTCCCAAACAACTTTTTGACAAGAACAAGTGCGAACAACCAAACCCAACGAGTTTAAATCAGATTATACTTCTCCAAAACCAACATACAACAACAACAAAGATTTCCAAAATAAAATAAATGATTCAAATACACTTCCCAAAGGCTTCGAAGGATACAAGTGCTACATTCATTGCAACAACGCAAGTACTGCAATATTAGTGGACTCTAATAATGAATTCATCACAGATGAGGTTTGTTAAGTTTTTTTTATGAATACAATTTTTTCTTATTTTTAATTTGTGTTGAGTTTTATTAATAATTTAACATATAAATGTATTTATTATCTTTAGATTTTCGTAGTCATAAAGCATTAATTAAATGGGCTTTTGACGTTGTGAAGAAGACTGGATTTGTCATTGTGATAAAGACATCAGATGCTAAAGGTAATGCCAGAAAACTAAGACTTACACTTGCTTGTAAAATAAATGGTTACTATAGAGACAATAGGAAGATCAAGGGGGAACGATTGAGGTTGACATGTTCTAAAAATTGTGGATGTCTATTTTCTATTAAGGGAAAAAAAATTAACTACAAATTACCAAGACGAATTGTGATGACATGTTTGATTAATGGATGCAAACACTGACAGATTTTATGGATATTTGTACACTTGATGTTTTTATGAATAATTTTATGGATACTTTTTATGTATGCTTTTATGGATACATGTTTGATTTATGAATTTTTTTATGGATGTTGAAGGAAAAAGTAAATCTTTTAATGTATAACGACGAGAGCCTAGACAACTCTATTGTAGTTTGGCAACATGACACTAGAGTAATCCCATTTGTATAACAATGTATCACTAAACATGCACTTCACAAGTGGCCCAAATTAATTCCTTAATGTTATCATCTAATTGGACGGCAACATAATGTTGGAAAAAAAATATATTGTTCGGTAACAAGGCACTGGAGTAATTTAAATTAATTAGTGTTGTATTACCGAACAGGCCCACCACAAATTAAAAAATCATTGTTTAGAATAAAGTGTCTCTATAAATGTATAACAACAAAATATTGGAAAGATCTATTTTTTCCAGCAGCATAATACCGGAATAATGTAAATTGTTTAGCACTGCGTTTAAAAAATTAGTAGTGTAAAGAGATGAAATAGTTAATTTAGGATTAGTTTTGGTAATATATTGGGGGTGTAACGAGAATTACATTTTTTTTAAATAGTGTAATGAGATGGATGGGGTAAAGAGATTAAATAGTGGTGTAAGTAGAATCAAATTTGATAAATATATATCATTTTTGTTTTTTGTGAAAATACTTTTTGTTCTTTTTCTAAAAATTTATGTTTTGTATTTTTGCAAACGAATTATATAAATGATAAAACCAAAAACTAATGGATAAATTATGAATATATCCTTTGAGAGTTGTTTAAAATACGAATTGTTCCTGTAATTTTAAAAATTATATCCTACTCCTTAAAGTTTTTGATTTCATCATCGAGTCAATTAACAGTTTTAAATAATGTAATAAATTTATTTCAATTAATAATTTAAAGAATGTTATTATTGTATATAAAAAATAAAAATAAAGAAGTTAGAAATTTTAAGGTTCGTTTAGTTTAGTTTTCAGAATGAATTTTGAAAGATAACTTTTTAAAAAGAGTTATCAAATTTGAAAATTTATTTAGTTATATATTTTGAAAATAGTTTTTTAAAAAGTTGAAAAGCCAAAACTTGTTTGGTTTTGAGTTTTTCATAACTAGTTTTTGAATTTTTTTATTTTTGGTGTTTTGTTGTCTTTAGACAACTTTTTCATATTTTAGTCAATATTTTTTTTACTTTTTAAATGCACATAATCTAAATATACTTTTTAAATGTATATAATGTAAATGTACTTTGTTTGAAATGAAATTTTTAAATATTTTAATCAATATTTTTAAGGTCTTATATTCACTCAATCTAAATACACCTAAAACGTATACAATTTATAAAAATTAAAAAAATATTTTAAAAATTCAATAAATACTAACAGATATACCAAAGTTTAATACATTTTCGTATCTTTTTGATACTTTAAACCAAACAAAGTTTTAAAAATTATTTACTTATTTCACACTGGTCGTTCGAATTTAAATTTAACACATTTTTTTCACTATTTTAAAAAAAATGGTGGTACATGTCGTGTTTGAAAGAGATCCGAGTGGTAAAAGTTGTACTGTAACACCCCAAGAAAATACACAATAAAAGTACATCAACCACCGCTCTTTATGATAATAGAAGTAATTCTCCAACACTTGAATACATGATCATAAGGTGTTTACAAAATAGTCCCACATGCAAATATACATTCAATGACTTCGGTACATGAATCTATAGCATGTAAAACATCTAGTCAAAATAAATAAATGCCCTCAAGGGCCACAAAGTCCAACCCTTAAGCTCGATTGCACAAAATAGTTGCTCGAACCCATACAAGTATAGCCCTTGGCTTGCAAAAATTTATAATCATAACAAACAAGAGCCTTGTGTTCTCAACACATATATCCACGCATTTAGTTTGGCGGAATCACCACATCTTTTCATTCACCAAAATCCCATAGGGTGAGCATAAAGTCTAGTAAGAAAATCTTAACAAAGTATATACATTTTATACAAGTCTCATGAAATGGAATGTACATGCTATGCCATGCCTTTAACAGAAAGTCTCATCTTCATCCTTTGAAAACCACCATGCAGAATGAAATCTTAAAATTTCAACAAAATTCAACAATTTAAATCAAGTTCAAAGGGGCGGTAAATACAACTCAGGTAATCCTTGGGTTGGTGTCTGCTAATAGGCATAACTAGCACTACCAAAACCCCCACTTTACCAGTAACTAACCGGCAGGCACGTGGTACCTCCTCCGCGTATGTTTTCAATCTTTCACCCTGGACACTCAAGCCAACTTAATCAATTTCATCTACACCCCCTATCCAGACTTACCAACGTATTTATCCCAAAACATTTTAATGATATCTTATTTCACAACATTCTTTTCTCAATGCAAATGTTTTTAAATCTCAAATTCAAAAAAAAAAAAATTTAGCAATCAAATAAATTAAAATACCAATGCAACATATATCAAGGCAATTATAATAGTCTTCCACTTGCAACATTTCCACACAATTCTTCCATTTCGATTCACAATTTCCATTTCCCTTTTCAATGCAATCTCACAACATAAACATATAATAATTTATATCTACTCAAGAGTAGCAACACTTCCACATTTCACACATCCTCAACAATTTAATCATTTCTTGACTATACTCACATTTTTTAATAACAACTTCAAAACCACTATTTCATACATTCCATGGGATTTTTCATATATACATCCAACAATAAGAATTTCTCAATCCTCCATTCATTCTAAAACTTTATAGAGCAAAATTATAAGTTTTCAATTTCTATCAAAAAAATTTCCAAATTTCTAAGTTTTCACCAACTAGCCATTTCCTCCTCTTTTGAAAGAAAAATCTCTCCAAAGCATCCTTTCTCACAATATAGTTCAAGCTCTCAAGAATTTTAAAAACAAACAAGGTGTAAACCCACTTTTAAAATCATCTACACACGAGCCCAAATCAAAGTTTCTATACTTCCCAAAAGAGTTCCAAATCAACATAATCTTGCAAAACATATATATAACTCTGAGAAAATCCCTACCTCAAGTTCTTGAAGGAAAAAGAGATGAAGGCCCCAAATCCAACGATGTTGAAACCCTATCTCCACCGCACACAATGAAGCTCTCGCTAAGCTCTCCAAAATTAGTGAAGCATGTTGGGTCAAAACTCCAATGGATTTGAAGAAATCCAGAGTTTATGGTGTTTGGTGGAGGTTTTTAGAGAGAATGGGGAGCAAAAGATAATTTTAGAATGAGAGAGATGTGTAGAAGTGATATACACTTGTGGGGGCCGAGTAAACTATTATGTAGGATAGCCGAATATATTAAAGAAGGAAATTATATCGTGTACAATACGGCTCCAGCCCCGAGGGACAGAGGCCGAATAACCAGATTGGCCTATGTATCAGTTGTAGATTGGGCCGAATATAAAGATATACCTGAATGAGCGATTGTTCATCGGATGAAAGGTGGGCCCAACCATCAACATCAAGAACAACTATAAATAAGGCGAGCATCAACCAAAAGAGATATGTGAGAACAAATAGGTTTAACTTGAGATATAAGCAACCAAGAGAGTATACATGACTTATCCGTCGGAGTGCTAATTCTGGCACCCTCGACCGGAGCGTTCATTCCTTTTCAGGTGACTAGCTGGGGATCACGAGCGTCCTACTGGATCGAAAGAGTATTTCCGAACCACTTCTCCACAATTGGCCCCATCTGTGGGAATACTCAACTACATCCATGGCGGGCGTAACGGAAGATCCTCCTATAATCGCTGATGAAACTACACCGAGAGATGACCTCACTCTAAGAAACATGCTGGGACCGGAGAATATTGCCGCAAGACGTGCCTTGAACTTCGACTCAGTTGCCTAGACCTCACCCTCGACTTTAACACATGAGACAATGCAAGCGATCATGGAACAGGCAAAACAAAACAAATAGCGGTTAGAAAACATGATCGCTGAGAACGAGCACCTTTGTCAGGATTTAGCCTTGGAAGTGGCAAAATCCCAACAAGCTGCACGCCAAGATTTGGGACAACCTGTGAAAGAGGATGGTCGACGACCTCGAGTTCGGAGACAAGACAGTGACAGTGATTCTGACTCACTATCCCTAGCACCCAAAAAGAAGAGATGAGTCGAAACCTCCAGTTCCTCTGAAGAGAGTCCGTGTGCACGGAATAAGCGAAGATGAAATGGTTCAGACAAAGAAGACCAACATGATCCCTTTGTGCGACAAATCGCAAAGGCAGTACTACCCAAAAAGTTCAAAGCTCTATCGTTCACCCTGTACAACTGGAAATCGAACCCCACTGATCACATCCACCATTATAAGCAAGCCATGACGTTGCATGCGGACGACGAAGCCCTCACGTGCCGAATATTTCCGAGCAGTTTGTGACCATTGGCCGTCATATGGTATTTTAAATTGGAACCGGCATCGATTAAGAGCTTCCATCAACTCCAAAAATCCTTCAAGGCAAGGTTCATCACCAATGAGATCCAACCGATGCAGGCCGATTCTCTCTGGGCAATGCAAATCCAACCAGGGGAAACCTTACGAGCATATTCGGCGCGCTATTGGGAATGCTTTAATCTCGTAGATGATGCCTGCAATGACTCCATGGCCATCACCGCCTTTAAAATGGGGTTGCATCCTGATAGTGCCCTCCGCAGTTTCTTGACCAGAAGGCCCTCCAAAACAGTCTGGTCATTAATGAAGAAAGTCGAGAAATATTGCAAAGTGGAAGATGACGCCTTGTGGGTTAAAGCCAGGCACAAGCCCAGCAAGACGGCCCCGTCTGAAATCGTTCAACCGATAAATTATGTACCGTCACGGAGTCCTGAACCACGGAATCAGGCTAAACGAGACAAGAGGCGAGATTCGCACCGATCAAATGACCAATATTCCCACCGAGCTAATGAACAACTTCAAATGGATAGCAGGGGCACAAGGCGCGCAAAAAAAAAATATACGGAGTTGTCGGAGCCGATCAGCACGGTTATGACTAAAGTTCAACATCTGCCATTCTTCAAATGGCCGCCCAAGATGGTGGGACCTCCCGACACGAGGAAACGGGATAGGCGATGCGAATATCACAAAGATCACGGTCATGATACCGACAATTGTTATGCTTTGAAAGATCACCTTGAGGAGTTGGTATAAGACGGCCGGCTTCAGCAACACGTCCGAAAGAACAACTCAACCAAAACAGTTGCTTTACGACAGGATTTGCCTCCGCTCGGCGTAATCCACATGATATACAGCTTGCCGACGGCTTCCGCCGTACATACAATTCAGTCGGAACCTAACCCCCAAAAGCAAATCACTCCAGCAAAACGGCCCCATGAAGCTGTGAGTATTGCTTTCGATGATTCATATTTGGCCGGCATAACACTTCCCCACATTGATCCTTTGGTCATCGAGCTACGTGTAAACCGATTCACCATTGAGCGTGTTCTCATTGATTAGGGGAGCACTTCAGAAGTTATGTATTACAAGACATTCGACAAACTCGGCTTCACTGAGTCGGACCTATCTCCAGCTCATTATCCATTATTCGGCTTCAACGCTAATCCGGAATATCCGTTGGGCAAAATCACACTGCCGATTCGGGCGGGCTCCCGGTCAATGGATGTAGAATTTTTGATTGTCAAGCTGCCTTCACCGTATAATCTTATCATGGGAAGAACTTGGCTACATACCATGCGGGCCGTGCCTAGCACATATCATCAGCTACTTCGCTTTTCGACTGAACGCGGCATCGAGCAAATTTGAGATTCCCAAAAATCGGCTCAGGTATGTTATCTTCTTGCCGCAAAGATACCAAAAGAGTTGGAAATAAATTCTATTGAGGTGCCGGATCGAGAGAGCCTCGACGATGTGGGGCGGCTCCCAAGTGAAAAGGCAACGGAAGCCCTGGATCGAGTTGAAATTGACGGGAATCCAGACAGGTTCTTCATGGTCGGTACCTCCTTGAATGAAGCCGACAGGCAGCAGCTAATTTTCTTCTTGCTCGGCAACCTTGATGTATTTGCGTGGACACCATATGAGATGCCGGGTGTAGATCCATCTGTTTCTCAGCACCATTTAAACGTTGACCCCAAATGCAAGTCGATTATTTAGAAAACCCGGCGATCAGCTGCAGAACATACCGCTGCCGTCATTGAAGAAGTTGGCTGGTTGCTTGATGCCGGGGCAATCCGAGAAGTGACCTATCCTATATGGCTGTTGAATACGGTGGTTGTAAAGAAGAAAAATGGGACTTGGCGTGTTTGTGTGGATTTCACGGACTTAAACAAAGCTTGTCCCAAGGACTACTTTCCCCTCTCCAGAATAGATCAACTCGTCGATACCACGGCACATCATCAACGCATGAGCTTCCTAGATGCCTACAGAGGCTACCATCAAATTGCCATGCATCCAGAGGACCAAAATAAAACTGCATTTCTCACCCCAAGAGGAACCTATTGCTATAAGGTTATGCCTTTTGGGCTGAAGAATGCTGGGGCAACCTACCAAAGACTAGTTTCTGCTATGTTCAAAGAGCAACTCGGCCGCACTATGGAAGTGTACATCGATGATATGATGGTCAAGTCCAAAGAAAAACAAACTCATTTAGCCGATCTGGAAGAGACATTCAGCATTCTTCGTAAATACAAAATGAAGCTGAACGCTTTGAAGTGTGCCTTCGGCATTGGATCCGGTAAATTCCTTAGCTACATTGTTAACCACCGTGGAATCGAAGCCTACCCGAGGCAAATTACAACAATTCTAGAACTCGGCTCTCCTCGGTCGACCAAAGAGTTTCAGAAGCTAATGGGAATGGCCGCCGTGCTCAACAGATTCATCAGTCGTTCCATAGATCGCTGCCGGCAATTTTTTCACTCCCTTTGGCAAGGTAAAGCTTTTGAATGGACCCCCGACTGCCAAGCCGCTTTGGAAGGTTTGAAGACTTACCTCCGGTCGGTTCCGCTCTTGATAACACCTTCAGCAGGTGATCCGCTCATTTTATATCTGGCAATTTCTGACCAGGCCGTCAACGCCGTACTGTTAAAAAAAGAACTTGGGGAGCAACGGCTCGTTTATTATGTGAGCAAAGCAATGGTTGACGCCGAAACACGCTACCTTCCGTTGGAAAAACCCGTCTGGGCCCTCGTCATGGCAGCAAGAAAACTGATGCATTACTTTCAGGGGCATACCATTAGGGTACCAACGGACTACCCTCTCCGGTCAGTACTCCGTAGTACAGAAGCATCAGGGTGCGTTTTAAAATGGGCTCTGGAACTCGGCCAGTATGATATCCAGTTCTTACCCAGAACCTCAATCAAGGGGCAAGTGCACGCCGATTTTGTTGCCGAATTCACCAGGTGTCTTACCGACTTTAAGTCCGATCAAATTCAACCTAAGCCAAATTGGAGGATATGCGTTGGGGACATTTGGCAATTATACTGTCATGGGTCATCCAACCAACGTGGCAGCGGGGCCAGCGTTGTGATCATGGCTCCTAACGGGGCAATAATCGAGCTGGCAGTCAAACTCGGCTTTGAAGCATCGAACAATGAGGTCGAAAATGAAGCACTACTAATCGACTTATGGAATGCACATCTCTTAGGTGCTCGGTATCTGCTTATCTTTTGCGACTCAAAGCTAGTCATCAATCAGTTAAAGGGTGAATACGTGGCCAAAAACGACCGTATGGCAGCTTACATGAAAACGGCGAGTTCCTTGCTGGCAAAATTCGACCATTATGAATTGAACCAAATAACCCGAGATCAGAACATACATGCGGACGCCCTGGCTTGCCTAACCTCCGCCATCAACTCAGAGATTAAATGGACAATTGAAGTAGGATTCATCCCTAAGCCGAGCATTGGCCCTTCAGAGTCGGTCCAGATCAGTGTCATAGAATCAGGTCCGAGTTAGATGGACCCTATCGCTTTATTCCTATCTTCCGAACAGCTCCCGACGGATAATAAAGAAGCACACAAGCTGCGAAACAAAGCCCTGCGATATTACTTGGATCCGCAAGGAAAGCTCTACAAGAAATCCCTTTCTGGTCCATACCTAGAATGCGTTCATTCGGATAAAGTTGAGGAACTAATGACAGAAATACATGAAGGTAGTTGTGGTGCCCATTCTGGCGGACGCTCTTTGGCTTATCGAGCTGTGACACAGGAGTATTATTGGCCGACAATAAGAGCCGATGCCGAGTGTTACGTCAAGAAATATGAACAGTGCCAGAAGTTCTCCCCTTTGACCCATTTGCTTGCTGAAGAGTTAAGCTCCATAACCAGTCCTTAGCCGTTCGTCCAATGGGGACTTGATATCGTCGGACCATTACCTCGTGCCCCGGGCAACAAGCGATTTTTTATTGTCGCGACAGATTACTTCATGAAATAGGTCGAAGCGGAGGCACTAACGCACATTCGAGATACTGATGTGAAGCATTTCATATGGAGAAATATCATAACACAATTCGGCATTCCAAGAGCACTTATTTCAGACAACGACACCCAGTTTGATTGCTGCATCTACCGAGAATTGTACAGCAAGTATGGTATTCGGCCCTATTTCTCCACCCTGGCTTATCCACAGAGCAATGGTCAAGCTGAAGCCTCCAACAAAGCCATTTTGGACGGCATCAAGAAATGGTTGGAGAAATCTAAAGGAAAGTGGGTTGAAGAGCTCCCCAATGTATTGTGGGCTTATCGCACTACACCAAGGTGATCAACTGGAGAAACGCCATTCGCCTTGTGCTTTGGGACTCAGGCAATTATCCCCTAGGAGATCGGCCTACCCACTTTGAAAACAAAGGTCTTTGACTTGGGCCATAACGATATGATGCTAGCTTTGGATCTAACTCTGATTGAAGAACGGTGAGACCGAGCCCTCGCGTCTATGGCACGGTATCAATAGCAGCTCGCTAAATAATACAATCAACATGTACATTAGTGATGTTATATACCCAGAGAACTGGTCCTGAAGAAAGTTCTTCTTGCCACTAAGAACCCCATCGACGGAAAACTAGGTCCCAACTGGGACGGCCCCTATCAGATTAAGTCAATCGCCGGCACAGGGGCATATCAACTCAAAGACATGTCTGGGAGGAGTCTGCCACGCCCTTGGAATTCCACGCATTTGCATAAATTCTATCATTAACCCGACTTATGGGGCATGATACTTGTTTCGAATGTTCATCGTGTACAAATTTCATTTTTGGAATGCAAAGTCTCTTATTTCATCACTGTGAAACTCAGTTCATCAAGTTATAAGCCTCTGGATTCGGAGCCCCATCCGTGCAAGACACGCTTGGGCCGAAGAAGTCTCTGAATTCGAAGATATAAGTCCAAGTTATAAGTCTCCGGATTCGGAGCCCCATCAGTGAATGACACTTTTGAGCCGAACAAGTCTCTGGATTCGGAGCCCCATCAGTGGATAACACTTTTGGGCCGAACAAGTCTCCGGATTTGGAGCGCCCTTCGTGGATACCATGATAGGCCAAGAGATAAGCCTCCGGATTCGGAGCCTCATCAATGAATGACACTTTTGGGCCGAACAAGTCTCTGGATTCGGAGCGCTCTTCGTGGATGTCACGATTGGCCAAGAAATAAGTCTCCGGATTCGGAGCCCCATCAGTGGATAACACTTTTGGGCCGAACAAGTCTCCGAATTCGGAGCGCCCTTCATGGATGTCACAATTGGCCAAGATATAAGTCTCCGGATTCAGAGCCCCATCAGTGGATGACCCTTTTGGGCCGAACAAGGCTCCGAATTCAGAGCACCCTTTGTAGATATCACGATAGGCTAAGAGATAAGCCTCCGGATTCGGAGCCCCATTCGTGCTAGACACGCTTCGACCGAAGAAGTCTCCGAATTCGGAGCGCCCTTCATGGATGTCACGATTGGCCAAGCTATAAGTCTCCAGATTCGGAGCCCCATCAGTGAATGACACTTTTGGGCCGAACAAGTCTCTGGATTCGGAGCGCTCTTCGTGGATGTCACGATTGGCCAAGATATAAGTCTCCGAATTCGGAGTCCCATCAGTGGATGACACTTTTGGACTGAACAAGTCTCCGGATTCAGAGCGCCCTTCGTGGATATCACGATAGGCCAAGAGATAAGCCTTCGGATTCAGAGCCCCATCCGTGCAAGACACACTTGGGCTGAAGAAGTCTCTGAATTCGGAGCGCCCTTCGTGGATATCACGATTGGCCAAGATATAAGCCTTCGGATTCGGAGCCCCATCCGTGCAAGACACGCTTGGGCCGAACAAGTCTCCGAATTCGAAACGCCCTTCGTGGATATCATGATAGGCCAAGAGATAAGCCTTCGAATTCGGAGCCCCATCCGTGCAAGACACGCTTCGGCCGAAGAAGTCTCCGAATTCAGAGCGCCCTTCGTAGATGTCATGATTGGCAAAGATATAAGCCTCCGGATTCGGAGCCTATCCGTGCAATACACGTTTGGGCCGAATAAGTCTCTGGATTCGTAGAAATCACGATTAGCTGAGACAAGATGCCTCGGAAATCGGCGTTTCTTTCATTTGTATTATAATTAACAAGCATAGACGCAATAGACGAAAAATGGTGAGTACCAGAAACAACATTCTAGCATTTAAAATGATACATTTTATTACATTGATCGAGATTACATAATTTACATTCAACTTGCGTTAAAAGTGCTACAATAGATTCATCTTTATTCGGCGTCACCCTCGTCGTCGCTCTTTTTGACTTCGTAAGTCGCAAAAAGAAAATCATTACTTTAGTATAACGGCGACGCCGAGTCAATGCCTACTGCCCAGAGAGCCTTCGCGGCACGGAGGGCCTTAACCCACCCGTGCTTGAATCCCCGATTCTCGCATCGGCAAACTTCTTCGGCGAGCTTTTCCTTCGTCATGTCTATCCCAACTTTTCGGCCATTGTGGAAGCCTTGTTCATAGGTCGTGGCCTTCGCAGTCTCTATTGCAAACATACTTGTCGTATCTCGATCGGCAATTGCATGACTTATCAACCGTTGGGTCACCCTTTCCTCCATAATTGGGTTAGCTGGGTCGGCCGAATTTGTCTCGGTAGTCTTGGCCTTCCTCAGTTCACGCTCAACCTTCTCCACGTGAGCTTCTAAGTTCCGAATGCGTTCATCCTTCTACTCTATCTCCTGCCACACGGTACGTAGACGCATGCCGACCTCATAGGCGGTATATAACCCTCTCACCGCTCCATGGATGCCTTCCCAAAACACTTCAAAATCCCATCGACCGACCATCCACTACTGGACTTCTGGTGAAAAAATCTGTCGAGAGAACTCGACTGCCACATTTGGGTCATGCACAATTGAATCTGCTTCCATCATCGGTTTGTTCCCCACAAAAATCGCAAAACTCAACGGGCGCGGTGTCGCACCGGATTCTCCCTTCAACCGCGGTTGAGGGGAGTTGCCCCGTTGCTATTTTTCCCTTCTGGGTGACCTACTTCGACGACGTAGGGACTGGCGTCTCTCCAGCTCCCTCGACATCCTATTGCCCGTGCGGATAGGCTCGCCACTTTGATTCATCTCTACATCTAGCTCAGCCAATGTCCTTCCTTCTCCTCTACTGTTGAAGAATAGTCTACTTGACATCCACACTTGTTTAACCTTCTTCGACAGAATGGTTTGAGTTAAGTTTGAGCACACTAATGGGACTAAGGCTGCAAACGAACCGAGCCGAGCTGAGCTTTTCTAAGCTCGAGTTCGGCTCGTTTACTCATCGAGCTCATTTATTGAGCTCGAGCTCGGCTCGATAAGGAACTAGGCTGGAGCTCGGCTCGGCTCGTTAATTTTAATGAAACTCGAGCTCGGCTCGGCTCAGCTCAGCTCGATAATTTTTTTTAATATTATTTATATTATTTAAATATAAATATTTAAATAAAAAATATTATTTATATTATTTAATATATAAAAAATGTATTTATATTATTATTTATATATATTTATATATTTTTAATATATAAATAATGTATTCATATATATTTATATATTATTTAATATATAAATAATATATTTATTATATAATTTAAATAAAGATAAACGAGTCAAGCTTAACGAGTCGAGCTCATGCGAGCTCGGCTCGTTTACTAAACGAGCCAAATATTCGAGCTCGGCTCGTTTACTAAACAAGCCGAGCCGAGCCGAGCCGAGCCCTTAACGAGCCAAGTCGAGCTTGTTCATGAACAACTCGGTTTATTTGCAGCCCTAAATGGGACCTACGAGCCCGAAGCAACCCCTCTTTTTTATTACCTGTAGGCGCACCACTCCCAAAGCGATCCCTTCAATGCTGCCCCAGCCAATTCATAAATGGCTTTTAACCGGCGTCCACACTCATTAATCCACTTGGGTAAGGGCAGATTAACTAATCTATTCGGCCCAACATGAATCTTGTCTTCCAAAAGGATATGTTGGAAGCTAAACAGCTAATTAGCGCCGAATTAATTTAATAGTCGCGTGAAAACTTATTGCCTAATATCAATCCTTTGTGCCGAAAAGATAGGCTGCCCCAGCCAATCCATGAATGGCCGATTATCGTTGGCCACGTTCACTGATCTGCTGGGGCAAGGGCAGATTAACTAATCTATTCGGCCCAACATGAATCTTGTGCCCAAAGGATAGGCTGGAAGCTAAGCAGCTAATTTAGCACCGAATTAATTTAATAGTCGCGTGAAAACTTATTGCCCAGTATCAATCCTTTGTGCCGAAAAGATAGGCTGCCCTAGCCAATCCATGAATGGCCGATTATCGTTGGCCACGTTCACTAAGGGCAGATAAACTAATATATTCGGCTTAACATCAATCGACTGTACCAAAACGATAGGCCGAAAAGATAGGCTGTCCCATCCAATCTTTGAATAGCCGATTATCGTTAGCCACGTTCACTAATCCGCTGGGACAAGGGCAGATCAACTAATATATTCGGTCCAACATGAATCCCTTTTGCGAAAAGAATAGGCTGGAAGCTAAGCAGTTAATTTAGCGCCGAATTAATTTAATAGTTACGTTACAACTTGGCTATTAATATTCACATTCAATAAGCTGAAAAGCAAAAGCAATTTCATTCACATTCAATAAGCTGAAAAGCAAAGCCAATTTTCATTCATAAATTGAGTACAAACGAAAGTCATTTTACAAATGAAAACTACCCTACATTAGCTTCTGACAAAACTCTAACTAAGCCTAACAAAATCTACCAAAACAAAACGAAAAATACTTTTGACCCTATATCAGTTTTTAGGGTCAGACTCTAGCGGCCCAACGTCTACCTGCTCGTACGGAATCGGCTGCTCCAATACCACGTTAGCGGCAGCTAAGGCTTTGAGCCAGCCGTGTTTGAACCCCTTATTTTCGAACTTCGGCACCTCTTTTACATAATTCTCCGAGGCCGCATCTTTGCCAGCTTGGAATGACTTGGAGATCTCAAATTCGGCATTTGCTATCTCTCTCTTTGACTTCTCCAAATCGACATCCAACTTGGCAATGGCCTCGTTGGCCAATTTGAGCGCTTTTTCACTGGCATTCACCCTCTCCTTGGAGGCCAATCTCAGTCAGTCAGCAGCCTCGACCTTATCTGCTTTAGCATCAGCCCTTGCTTTTTCTGCCACCGCTTTCATGGCCTCGGATTCGACTTAGAAAGACCTCTGTTGCCCTCCCCTTCTCGTTTTACACCTCGATCGTGAGAAAGCCGATCTGTTCGATAGCGTCGTGTTGGCGACGTCCAATCTCAGTTATCCTACCCGCCGTCTACAAAACAAGAAATCGTTAAGCTAATATAAAATTTCCTTTTGGTTATCCCTGCAAAATTACAATTAAGAATCACGTACCAATATCACCGATTAAGTGGCTAATACGATGGACAGTAGATCGTGCTCTGCCCTAAAGGTTGCTCTATCAACCGACAGAGAAATGGAGAAGGCGAAGCTCAAGGCCACAACTGGGTCTTTTGCAGCTGACGCATCAGATACAGCCGGCGTGTTCCTTATCCTTGGTTGTATTACGAACGGCACGACCAAGTCCGACTCCTCCAATCGTGGCCGTTTATCCACTGGTTCTTCCAAATAGCCGACTTCTTCTTTGGCCGGACGTTTTTTCCCCCTTTGCTCCGTCAGGTTTTGTTGATCAACAACAAGCTTCGTCTCCGCCACATCAGTCTAAATCGCCTCCTCAATGGGGACAGGTGGAGTTTCTGCCCTAGCATCGGATGGAGGGGGCGGAGGTTCACTTCTCTCGGCCTCGGCTCTCCTACGGGCAGCCATCCTCTCGGCATTTTTCCTCCTGGCCATCTGAGTGAGCGACTCACCAGCCATGCCGTCAGTATATGAGCTGGGTAGGTTACCCAAGTTGGTGAAAATGTCTCTGAAGGATACGTCCGCTCTGCCAGAAGTGGATAGAGGATTAAGGCCGGCTTCTTCAAAGGTCAAATTTAGTGCCACGTCAACCTCTTCCTCTAATCCGCTAGATCTGTCCTGGGGTGGTTGGTTCGGCTGCTCGGCGACCCCTTTGGCTATTTGTTCGTCCGCCGGATGTGAGTCCGATACCTCAAAACCAACCTGCCTAAGGTTCTTGAAGCTAGAAAAAACAAGCGCCGTAAGGTGCTGTTCATCCCGGGGAATCAGAATATTATTTGCGACCGAGAAGGTAGTGTAGGTCAGCTCATATCTCAAAAGAATGTGGGCCGCCCTCCCCTGCTTCTGAAGATTCGAGCGGCCGTAAAACTGGAGTACGGCCTTGATCTGCGCGAGTATAGCTTCGTCGGCCGAAATGAGAACTTTTTTCAAGTTGTTTCCTACACGAATAAAACGGTAAGTATGTAAAAGTTGAACATAGTAAATATTTAATAAAAACGCATGGGGGATTAAACGGCCACCTGGTTCGCCTCTTCGCCTAGGCATAGGATCTTAACGATCTTCGTCCTCGCCGAATTCCCAGTTGCCACGAACAACGACCATGACATCATCAACACGCTTACTAGAGCTGGCAATAGCGCCCCTGCCACGAAGCATTGTCACCAGATGATAGTCAGTGTCCTTGGCCCTGAGGAAATAGCGCCCCTGCCGACCAGTGGATTTGGCCAAAGCATAACAATGCCAAATAGCAGGGATTCCAAGGTCGGGCTTGAGGCGCCGGTTTAGTTCTACAATCCCCATTATTATTCTGAAAAAATTCACATTCGGTAGAGAAGGGATTAAACCCCAATGGCGAAGGACAGCTCTCAAAAGTGGATGATGGGGGAAACGGACTCCCCCCTCAGCAATTGACAAGAGAGGAAAGACGATTGTACTTTTGTCAGTCCTCTCTGTGTCAATCACGTTCTCTGCCAAGAGTGATAGATGGACGTCATCAGGAATACATAATTGACGACGGAAACTAGAGACTCGCTCCGCTGAAAGAAGGGCTCTCAGATGTTTTGTTATTTGTAAATGTCCCCGAACGCCCCGGGAGGGAAATCCCGTTTTGTTCATTTAGGCTCACTACAGTTCAGGACTCAATGTCACAGTCCTATATCTAATCTCGCAAAGTGCAATGCAAGACCGATAAATCATCAAAGAATCCAAATCTGGCAAATCGTTTTTGAAAACAGATTTTTTGAAAAAAGTGCCAAACATGGACTGCTTTGCCAGATACAGAGTCGCCACCTAAATATTTTATTTTGGGGGAATTTAGGAAACCCTGACTCGTTGCCTAAGGCCACGTGTCCGTCATCACAAAAGTTGCCTCGGCTCGGGAACTTGGGTACGATTGGGGAAGGTCACTTCGTGAGCACCCCCGCTCGCCCGATCAAAGATCGGCTTCTACTAACCGTGATATCTAGTTTTGAAAACATTATGTGTTCTTATTCCAGTTATTAGCCTAGATTTACTATGTGATGCGCACAGCATACAAGTATAGACTGGGTCGTCTGAATTGGAACAAAATATTTCATGTTTGTTTTTGAAAGCGGTTTGCTACTCGCAAGTAGGCTAAAATGTGGATTTGCCACCCTCAGGTGGGCTTAGAAAAGATGGTTTGCCACTATCTAGTGGGCTTAAAACTCGCAATCAATGAATTGTTCCAATCCAAATAACCCAACCTTCACCCACAGGCATTCAAGCAGTTATATGACATAAGCAAATAGCCTCATGGTAAGCATGCTATCATGGCAGTCACTCACACACATGCAAGGATGCTAAAGCATAAATACTTACCGAGTACTCCAAGCCAAAACAGAAACTATGTTAGAAATCCATGCATGATCCTAACTATACAGAAATGTCTAATGCAACACATGCAGGGATGCAACTAAGATAGGCTCGGCTATTCTAAACATCGCACATGGAATGCTACAGCTAACATGTATTCAACTCGGAATTGAAATACAATGCAGTGAGTTATGATGTGCTGAGCCCGGTGCATGCAAAACAGATGAAAGAATGCCAACATGCTATCATACTGTCTGCTAATTGAAACATGCCCTATTCTAACCATCATAAGCTGGTAAATAAAAGGGAGAAAGACATGGGGTTGGAAGACATACATCACACGCACGCACACTTATTACAATTGTGCCCTCACTCGGAGGGTCCGAATAAATAATATACAGTCCCGAATAAATAACTACAGTCCGAATAAATACAAAATCCTAATTAATTAACAAATTAATCTAGGAAAGCAGTAAATTAGCATGCAAGCTAGGGACTGCCTCAACTCTGCTTCGGATGGTGAATGATGCATGTTCGGGTTGCCTTGCGCGGAAATCCATTGCGATGCCCCAATTAGCCTCTGTTTACAATTAAGCCCGGAATATTGTGCAAAGCTCTGAAAGGCTGTTGACTCTTGATTTGCTGCAATAGAGAGCAAGAAAGGGGCATGGAAAAGTATTTTCACATATGTGTGCATGACTACTCTTCAGGGAGTGTAGTCCTCGATCCTCGTGCCACCAATCACACATATCGATGCATGATGGCCGAGGAGTCGAATTGCACGACTCAATGTGAAATGAATGCACATATAAACACAACAAGACCGAGACTCCA
The DNA here is from genome assembly GCA_025200525.1 of Camellia lanceoleosa. NCBI lineage: Eukaryota > Viridiplantae > Streptophyta > Magnoliopsida > Ericales > Theaceae > Camellia > Camellia lanceoleosa. The sequence goes on from CM045760.1 coordinate 48,212,914, forward strand.
TCATGGTTAATCCGGAGTGACGGCGATTGGGAATTGAGACACGTTCTGTCACTCGGAGTACGAAACGTCCCTCGTTTCCCGTGCTTGGGCTAACTCCTATCCCAAGCACAATGCAATATGCATGACATGCATGAATGCAATCCTAACATGCAACCTAGCATACGCAATGCTATGAGATGGCATACACAATGCACGATGTAGCAAGACATACACAATGCTCTAACATACAACCTAGCATACGCAATGCTATGAACTGAAATGGCATACACAATGCATAATGGACTTACACCAACATGAGTGGACCTCAGCCACACTCACATCAGTAGCCATAAGATGAAAATGAGACAACCGAAATGCGTGCACACATGCACGCAAACTGAGGACCGAACCTAAGGCATAACATGCAACTCTAACAAGGCATGGCAAGGATGAAGCATGGCATTCAAACATGTAAATTTTAGCACTGAAACATGATGCTAAATGGTCCCGAAACATGGAAATATGGCACTCGATGCATGAAATAAGCCCCGAAACTCAAAACTAGTCCAATGCATTGAACCACAAGTATACAAAGCAAGCATCATTTGATCATGAAGTCTAAAGACAGAGCAAAGGAAGTCCCAAAACATGCACATTTCCAGTTTAAGGCATGGCCAAAAGATGCTAACATGATGGACTAAAATAGCATGCAACATTGGCTAGCAAACATGGTTTACATGGCATGTATATAAAGCGTATGAGAACTCATCAAACCAGCCAAAAACAGTGAATAAAACATGTCAAAATATGCCCAAATAATCACTGAAATACAGCCAATGCATGCAAAAATGGTGAGCTCCTTTAGAGGGCCATACAAGGGGTTATTAAGCACATACAAGATAGACACTTAGCAAGACCAAAAAAACTCTAGAAATGCGTTATGACAGTCCTAAAACCCACCAAATAGGCCTTGGAATCAGTCTCGGAAGCATGCAAAGAAAGGCCTCTTTGAGAGGCCTTGAATTGGATTGCTCTACACATGCATCATAGACATAAAATATGGCCAAAAGGGCCTTGGATAGAGCCAAGGCAAACCTCAAAACCCTTAGAATAAATCCTGAAAAGTGACTTCAATGCATGCAAAATAGGGTCCCTTTGGAAGGCCAAACATGCTAGTAAAGAGAATGAGGGGTGAGAGGGTCACCCCTCTATGATTTCAAAGCTCAAAACCTCATCAAAGCCACTGAAAATCTCCTAGATTTCTGTGGCTAAGAGGCCAAAACAAGACTTATGCAAATGCTCAAATGCATGGCTCAAAGCATGTGGAAATGAAGCATGCAAGGAAGGAGATGACTCCAGACAGAAAAGTGACCTCAAGAAAACTTAAAGAAGAGGTCAAAACAAGATTTTTTTCAGTTTATACCAAATCTCGAAAATGTTCACAAGTAAGGCTAAAATGTGATGCAAAAATAGCCCTAAAAGAGAGATAAAGGACAAGGGGCAGCAGATGGTCTCAAACAGCAAAGAGCCCTTCAAAAAAGTTGAAGAGGGGCTCAAAATAAGATACTTTACAGTTTGGCTCAAAGCCCAGAAATGTAAGAAAAAGGGGCCAAGAGATGAAGCAAAATAAGGATAGAAAAGGGAAAAAGAGGACTTACCCTTGTAGCACAACAATGCAACAACTTTTGGTCCAAGAAAATGAGCTCCTAACCTCTGAAAATCAGCCTCAAGGTGTTGGAATGGGGGATGGAGGTGGTAGGCTATGAGTTGGTGTGTAAATGGTGCAAGAACAAGGGTGTTTTGAGGCTGGGATGAGAGAGATATGGAGGATTGTATGCAAATGCTCCAGCTGGTTTTTCTAACCCTTGCAAATGGAGCTCAAGGGTTGGTTTTATAGAGGGAGAGAGGTGAGGCTTCTTGGAGAAGCCACAAGAAAGGGTCAAAGCTTCTCAAAGAAGCTTAAGCAAAAGGGTCAAGCTTCTTGGAGAAGCTAGAGCAAAAGGATCAAGCTTCTTCAAGAAGCTAAAACAAACGGTTCAAGCTTCTTGGAGAAGCTAGAGCAAAAGGTTCAAGCTTCCTCAAGAAGCTAAAACAAAGGTTGTTCAAGCTTCCTCAAGAAGCTAAAACCAAAGGTTCGGCCAAAAAAAAAAAAAAACGGCCAACTAAGATGGCAGACCGACCGACCATCAATGGTGCCGACCGACCGACCATCAATGGTGTCGACCGACCGTCCATCAATGGTGCTGACCGACCGACCATCAATGGTGCCGACCGACCGACCATCAATGGTGCCGACTGACCGACCATCAATGGTGCTGACTGACCGTCCATCGATGGTGCCGATCGACTGTCCACGGCCGGTGGCATGAAAACAGAACCGATGGCCTCAAGCCATGCCCGGTGGGTTTAGGGAATGGCAGACAATCTACTCTCTACCTTCCAAAGCAAAAACCAACAAGTGTTTGATCCAACCAAGCACAAAACAAACAAGTTAAGAGATCCTGAGGTAGGGCGCTCGGCTGAGCCCTCCGGGAACTCAAAACGAATGAACCTGAATGATCATCGAGTGTTCAAACGATGACATCCAAGTCTTGAGGACGGTCAAAAATGGGGTGTCTACAGTTGCCCCTCTTTGACAGAACTCGAAAGTCATAACAATGACGAGGGTGAATGTCAAAGCCCAGAGACGACCCATTGTTGACAAGGCCGAAGACTTAGACAAGCATACAAGATAACAAAGAAATGTGCCTGCAGGCATGCCCGCAGGCGGGGGGGCAAAATGCAAAATGATATGCACAAAGCCAGACGTAACTCATGATCATGCAAAGCAGTAAGCTGTAATGAAGCGCACACGCAACAGTTTTAAGCAAGAATGCAAAGTAGCAACTATATTTCATGCAGTTTAAGAATGCGGAGAATTATTCAATTCTCGACGCGTTTCACACGGAGAATACAATACCTGTGCGGTTCGTCTGGTCGCTCCAGCCTCAAATGAACCGTACATACAATATCGTGCCTCCCGGAAGGGTTACAAGCTCAAACACTTGAATTTCTGAACCCGCAGTCCATGTATTAATTTTGAACACGCAGCACACACTTGTTGAAAGTTGAACAAGCAGCCCAAACTTTGATGATGAACACGCAGCCCATATTCGATTGTGCACACACAGCACACACTATTTGAAAGTTGAACACACAGCCCAAACTTTGATGATGAACACGCAGCCCGTATTTGATTGTGGACACACAGCACACACTATTTGAAAGTTTGAACACACAGCCCAAACTTTGATGATGAACACGCAGCCCATATTTGATTGTGAACACACAGCACACACTTGTTGAAAGTTGAACATGCAGCCCAAACTTTGATGATGAACACGCAGCCCATATTTGATTGTGCACACACATCACACACTATTTGAAAGTTGAACACGCAGCCCAAACTTTGATGATGAACACGCAGCCCATATTTGATTGTGAACACGCAGCACACACTTGTTGAAAGTTGAACACGCAACCCAAACTTTGATGATGAACACGCAGCCCATATTTGATTGTGCACACACAGCACACACTATTTGAAAGTTGAACACGCAGCCCAAACTTTGATGATGAACACGCAGCCCATATTTGATTGTGGACACGCAGCACACACTTGTTGAAAGTTGAACACGCAGCTCACTGTTTTTCAAGTCTGAACACACAGCTCAAACACTTGATGTTGAACACACAGCTCGTTGTTGAGGTGAACACACAGCACACACTGATTGAATAGTTGAACACGCAACCCAAACACTTGAATTGTGAACACACGGCTCGTACTTTGAATTTTCTGAACACACAGCCCAGATTCTGTATCTGATTTGATTTTGCAAACAGCTCACACATTTCATTTGCACGCAGCTTATTCATTTCATTTGCGCGCAGCATATATGTTTCATTCTAAAATTGAATACATGTACTCATCCTGAATGCAGGTGACTTCTTGTGCTGCGCGAGGATACGGCTCCATTGTTGCGAGGGAGTGGTATACATAGCTCCCGGAGGCTGTTCGAGATTAGGTTGACCAGGCAGGGTTTGGACCCTTCTGCATTGGGATTTCTCGCTACCCTGCTATAGCAGGACGTTGATGAGTGCCCTTGTAGAGAGATGGTGGGACACCACCAACCGAAGAGGACGAAGAGGGCCTCTTATTCTTGTATTTGAGAGCACAGATGTTCCTGCTTTATTTGCCTTTTTTACTAGTAGTTGTAGCACATTGTACATTATTAGGCAGTTTTATTTTTTGTAAAACTTGTACCCTTGTTGTAAAATGTTGTAACAAAGGAAGAATGATGGAATGAAACAACTTTTGAAAAAGTGTTGTATTTTATATTCTTAGCATTGTATCGCATCATTTTGCACCAAAAATGAGATTGAATGGAAATGTGCATTGCGTATTTGCCAAGTCAGGTAGTGAACCGACACAACAAACTAAACAACCTAACTTACTAAGAAACAACAAAACCTTAGTAAGTTTACAACTCGATAAGCAAAACATAACAAAGTTGATTAAACAAAGAGTAACAACTCAATGCACGAAACTCGATGACTCGATAAACAAGACTTGATAAACAAAACAGCTCGACAAACAAAATAAAAACTCGATAAGCAAAACAACAACTCGATAAGCAGGACTTAACAACAACTCGATAAGCAAATGGGCATGACTCCGCAAAATTATCGCCGGACGGCACTGGAAGTGGTACCAACCACAAGTTCTCAGCATGTTCAACTTCTAAACAGCTGACGGAGCAAGAGGGAAGACCCTCGGCCATAAGGAAAGGACATCTGTCCTTCACTCACACCTTATCCCCTACAAAAAGCCTCAGCTTCGTAGTTTTTCTCAATCCAACACTGATTTGCTCCAAATGGAAGAGTTTCTTGCCCAGAATCTCACAGCTTGGATTTCCAACTTGGACGACTCAAAAAAGCTGAATTTTCAGGGCTTCGATATAAACGCACTATTCGCTCTGAGTCGTACTCCGCTGCACTTTCTGTTTCTCCATGCCGCGGCAAGGTTTTGGAATCCAGTAACACATGTCTTTAGCTTTGGCAGGCAAGAGGTATGTCCTACCTTCGAAGATTTCCAAGCTTTGATGGAATCTGAGCGCAACGAAGAAGTCTTGCCTCAGCTTCGCTTTGGCCATGCCCAAGCCTTAGGGTGAATGTGTGGGCTCACAATGCATGACGCTTGGTCTCTGATCTGTAACGGGGAACTGGACATCCTCGGCTTGATTCATCGCTTTTCTGATGCCGGTGACCACGGCAACCATCATTGGCAAGGTTTTCAGCAACATGCGCTTTGCTTGTGCATGCTCTCTCACTTTTTGCTTGTCCCAGGCTTTAGTGGATCTAGCATTCGTCTGATTAAAGTTATTCAAGGCTTGAAGGAAGGAAAGAGCTGCATTGCCATGACATTGGCCGAGACGCTAATGGGCTTGGATGCTTTCTATCGCCAGGAGACGACCAGATTTGCGGGGAGTCCACTACTGCTGCAGGTAATGTTTCCCACCTAATCTCACATATGTATTGCTCACATCACTCAGCCCTCAGGCTTGGTTTTTCTCACAAAACCCTTTTCTTACTTTTCTCTCATTGTACATCTCTCTATTCTTTATTCTCTCATTTTTCATCCCTCCCCAGGTATGGTTGATGGATAAATTGCAGGTTGTGGACTCTTGCCCAACCTACTCAGCTCGCGGCTACTTCTTTCGACAACGCCTAGTCGATGCCCTTGATGAGGGATGGTGGTTCGACTGGATGTGCAATTTGTCTGCAGATCACATTGCTTGGCACTGTCCTTGGCCCAATCTCTCGGCAAGGAGCTATAGCATGTCCCGGCAAACCGGGATCCAGTTGATTGGTCTAACCCACTGTGTGTTCCACTTTCCGTTCCGGTTCCAACGCCAGTTCAGTCATGATCAGACTTGCCCGCCAGAGGGAATAGAGTATCCTGCCGCATTCCCGGTCCGAGGCGCACAGCTTGCCCGGTATGCCACAGCATGGAGGACTAGAGAGCTCCTGGCCCCCGCTCCCACTTTCAGTTGCACTTTGTCTGATGAGTGCTTAGATTGGCTCAATGAGGAGGCACAGATTGGGCCCAGCTTAGCATCAGAGGCTTCGACCAGCTCTGGGAGGGGGCACAGGGACACCTGACTTATCTATGCCTTGGATTTATTGCTTTATTAGTACTTTCAAGTTTTCTTTATGATTGTAATAAAAAACAACTTCAATTTGTATGCAAGAGCAGGAGAACTCTGTATTGAAATCAATGAAATTGAAGGTTGTGGGTACTGAAAATTTTCCGCTTTGGTCAAAAAATGGTCTAAGTTTTAAAAAGATTAATTTTGAACAAAGTCAACTTTTATTAAAACTTTTCAAAACCATTTTCGATATGGATCAGAACTGGACACGCCTGAGATCTGTCACTGAGATGCACAACATCGGATCCCCGCAACTGGAGAGTTGCCCCTAGTCTGACTAGTACCGCGGCACTGCACAGCAACGGAAAGTTGCCCCTAGTCTGAAAAGCACTACACCGGAGATCATAACCGAACTCTTGAATGCTGAATAGACAAAGATGGCCGAGATGATCAAATGGACAAAGCTGATCGGGGAAAAGTTTATGGCTGAACTCCGGGAAGAAGTTGCCTACGTATCCCAAAGATGGGAATCAAGCCTTACGTAGTTTAGGCTGGGTTCACTCGAGTATTTTCATTCTCTTTTTACGCTCTAACTTTTGCCAAGGCTGCCCTTTGCGGGTTTTCAACCTTGCGAGCTCAGTTTTTATAATTTCAAATTTTTTTCATGCTCTAATTTTTGCCTAGGTCGCCCTTTCGGGTTTTCGGCCTAGCGAGCCTCTCAAGGATAATATTTCTTCAACTTGTCCATATTGATTGGTTGTGAGAACTCTAGGCTATCTAGATCCATCAGAACCACAGCTCCACCTGACCAGGTAGACTTAATGATGTAGGGACTACTCCAATTGGGTCTGAACTTGCCCCTTGAGTCGTGGATGGGAGCTCTGTTGTCCTTGAGCACCAAATCTCCTTCCTTTAGATTCCTGGACATAACCGTCTTGTTAAAAGCCCAGGCAATTCTGTGCTGATAACCTTGAACATGGTACAGTGCTTTCAGTCTTCTCTCATGAAAGAGTATGAGTTCCTCAAACCTGCTCTGCTGCCAATCTGCTTCGGCTATTTGACACTCAGCCAATACTCGCAATGACGGAACCTTAATCTCGATAGGTAGAACGGCCTCCATCCCATAGACTAATGAATACGGAGTCGCCCCAGTAGAAGTTCTGATTGAAGTCTGGTAGCCCCACAGAGAAAACGGCAGCTTATCTGGCCAATCCCGGTAGGTTTCCACCATCTTTTGCAGTATGTGTTTGATATTTTTGTTGGCGGCCTCAACCGCTCCATTGGTTTGCGGCTGATAGGTAGATGACTTATGAAAAGCCACGTTGTATTTTTCCAACAAGTCAATCACTTCCTTCTTGCAGTGGGAACCGTTATCTGAAATTATCTCGTTTGGGACTCCGTAGCGACAGATGATGTTGTTTCTGATAAACTTCGCAACATGTGAAGCCTTCAACACCGCATAGGATTGGGCCTCTACCCACTTTGTAAAATAATCTATCGCGACCAGGATGAACTCATGCCCATTCGACCCCTTCAGAGTGACAGCCCCGATCACATCAATTCCCCAGACTGAAAATGGCCATGGCGAAGTCATATTATACAACTTCGACGGCGGAATGTTCATACGATTTGCATGAATTTGACACCTGTGGCATCGCCGGACAAAACCGATACAATCCTCCTCCACGGTGGACCAGAAGTAACCCTATCTAAGGATCTTCCGTGCTAGCACTACCCCATTCATGTGCGCAACGCATTCCCCTCTATGGATGGCTTCCATTAGACGCTTTGATTCTTCGGCATCGACACACAGCTTATGCATTCCCAGATGACCTCTCTTATACAGCTTACCCCCACAGATGATGAACTGAACGGCCATTCTTCTGAGTGCCCTTTTATCCTTGGCATTTACCCCTGGCGGGTATGCTTCCTTCTCCAAGAAATTCCAAATGTCGTGGTACCAGGGGTTTTTGTCCTGAACCTCATCTATAGCAGCAATCGACTCGTAGGCTGGCGCAAATTTCTGGTCAATGATGACTGGACGCATCCGGACTCCGAACGGGATGTCTATCATGGAAGATAGAGTTGCTAAAGAATCTGCAAACCTATTGTTCTCTCTTAGTAGATGAGCAAAGTTTAGCTTCTCAAACCGAGGAATTAACAAGTCCAAGGTCTGGTGATACATCATCATCTTTTCTTCCTTGACTTTCCAGTCCCCTTTTGCTTGAGACACAACAAGGTTTGAGTCCCTGATGACGTCCAACCGTCTTACCCCTAGTTCTAGGGCTGCTTCTAGACCGGCAATGCATGCCTCATATTCTGCTTCATTGTTCGAGACTTTGAATCGGAGTTTGAAGGCTAGAGGGATACGGGAATTGTCGGGTGCTATCAGCAACACTCCTATCCCATATTCGTACTGATTTGACTCTCCGTCAAAGTACATCGTCCAAGTTTCATCGTCGATGTGCAGAATGGCTTCGTCTAGGAATAAGTACTCAACTGCTTCACTCCCTTCCACTGGATGATCGGCTAAGAATTCTGCTATTGCTCTTCCCTTGACTGACTTGCGTGTCACATATTTTAGATCAAATTCGGAGAGCAACAGAAACCAACGAGCTAGCCTACTCGTAAGTGCTGGTTTCTCGAAAAGATATTTGATGGGATCGAGTCGTGAAACCAACATTACGGAGTGGGCTAACAGGTAGTACCGCAGCTTCCTGGTAGCCCATACCAAAGCTAAGCAAGCCTTCTCCAATGGTGTGTAGCGAGTCTCATACTCTAGCATCTTCTTGCTCAGATAGTAGATGGCTCTCTCCACTTTGTCCTCTGATTCTTGCGCGAGCATATAGCCCATCGTAGTCTCAGTCACTGAAAGGTACAATATCAACGGTTTCCCCGGCTCTGGTGGTGACAACACGAGCGGGTTTTGTAAGTATTCCTTGATCTGTTCAAAAGCAGCTTGGCATCGACCGTCCCATTGGAATTTCTTTCCTTTCTTCAAGAGACCAAAAGTGCTTCACAAGTCAAGGTTAATTTTGAGATAAACCGTCCTATGAATTGCACTTTACCCAGAAAGCCTCGCACCTCCTTTTCAGTCCTTGGTGGTGGCATTTCTAAGATGGCCTTGATTTTGGAAGGGTCGACCTCGATACCTCTCTGTGTAATCAGAAACCTCAGCATTTTTCCCGCTGTAACACCGAATGTACACTTCTGAGGATTCAGCCGCAACCGGAATTCTCTGATTTTTTGGAAGAACTTTTGCAAGGCGGTGTAGTGGCCCTATCTATCTTTGGACTTGACAATCATGTCGTCCATGTACATATCAACCTCTTTGTGGATCATGTCGTGCAATATTGTGGTCGCGGCTCGTTGATAAGTAGCTTTAGCATTCTTCAACCCAAACAGCATTACTCTGTAGCAGTATGTCCCCCACGGGGTGGTGAATGCAGTCTTTTCCCGGTCTTCCGGTGCCATCACTATTTGATTGTACCCTGAGAAGCCATCCATGAACGAAAGCAACACGTGCCCCGCTGTGAAGTCTACCAACTTGTCGATGTGCGGCAAGGGAAAGTCGTCCTTCGTACTAGCTCTATTCAAATCCCTGAAATCCACGCATACTCGGATCCTGCCATCCTGCTTCGGCAGTGGAACGATGTTGGCCAACCAAGTCGGGTATTCAGATACCAGCAAAAATCCCGCATCAATTTGCTTGGTGACCTCTTCTTTGATCTTGAGAGCCCAGTCGGGGCGGATCCTCCTGAGTTTCTGCTTGACAGGTCAGGCCTCGGGGTCAAGGAGGATCCGGTGCTGTACAATCTCAGGATCGATCCCAGGCATGTCTTCGTAGGACCACGCGAAAACATCTTTGAAATCTTTTAATAAAGCAACTAAGTGCTCGCGTTCCTCCGAAGACAACGTGGACCCGATCTGGACCAGCCACGGATCCTCCTCAGTACCAATATTTACAGTAATGATTTCATCCATTAAGGGTTTAACAAATCTCTCCTGCTCTTGTTCAATTAAACGTTGCAAAATCGAAGGAATTTCGTCCTCGTCGTTTTCATCAAAATTTTGAAAGTCTGAGCTAATGCAATAAATCAAGGGTACAGAAAAGTACTCAGAAACCACAGTTACTTGATTCTCATTAAGCACCTCCAAATCGTCCGATTCCTCGGTTATAACAGACTCAAAAGAGAAAGAAAAAGATGACATAGACAAAACTGTGGCATCCGGGTTATCATCCCCAGGATTACCAGACTCAGACTCAGTCGAGCTAGAACCTGATTCCGACTCACAAGACTCGGTGGAATCAGATTTCGGCTCATTACCTGACCCGGTGCTGTTGGACAAAAACCCCTCTTCGTACTGCCAAGTGAGAGAGGGTGCGATAGATGCATCCAAAATTGTTTATGGTAGGCCCGCAGTCGTTTCATTCCCAATCATGGAAACCGAGAAGTTATCCCCCAAGCACTTCTGGTCAATCAAAGGATCTGAAAGTAGACATGCCAGTGCTACCCCCATTTCAATTTCAGCGCCCTCGGAATCCACTTCCTTACACTGCTCAACCTCAGCTGATGGGTCTGTCTGCTCTTCGGCAACGTCATCCCCAGATAATTGCAGGTCGAAGAAGATCTCGAAACCTGGCACACGCTTCTTTTCTGTGTTCAGCCATGGCTCTGGGAAGCCACAAAACGGAAAGTCCTCCCTCTCCCGGACGAAGCGTCCGTTTAGGGTACCCTGAATGGGCCTATGCATCAGCTCAAACGGCTTCCCAGCCTGCTTTGCTCTGGCTCTTCCAGCCATTTCCTTTCCCTTTTGCATCTAATCCTCTTTGGTGGGCAGATAACCCAAGCCAAAAGTATAAGGGTTGTGTGGTACTTCAGCCAATGCTGCGACGCCCTTCCGGCCGCTCCTTCCTAATCCCGTCCCGGGGATGTGTTATAGCTTGTTCATAAGGTATACAGATTGAGCACTGACGTACACTCCCTCATTAACAGCCATGATATTCTGCACGACCCGAGCCTCAGCCAGAGTAAACCCTGATAAGAACACATCCTCCGTGCCGTGCTCGATTTCCAAGACTGGTGTAGACACTTCTGGCGGTGGATGGATTGACGAATTCCCGAAAACAATGGCCACCCCCTTCCCGTGAGGGTAATTCAACATCTGATGCAAAGTGGAAGAGACTGCCTTCACTTGATGCAACCACGGCCGTCCCAAAAGTAGATTAAAGGTTGCAGGAACGTCCAAGACATGGAATTTAATGTTGTGTTGTCCTGGACCAACCTGGGTCTGAACTTTGACAGTCCCTATCACCTCCCTCCTGGTGTTATCATAGGCTCTGATCACTTGAGTAGTCGGCACGAAGTCCGCAGGCTTTAACCCGATTGCATATGCCATCCTTGACGGGCACACATTAATGGCGGATCCCGTGTCGACAAGAACCACTGGCACCCACTTGTCTCTACATTCCACAGAGATGTAGAGGGGTTTGTTATGATTTGCGCCCTCAGGTAGCAGTTCTTTGTCTGAAAAGGTTAACGTCGGGGAACCTCCTCCCAGAAAGACCAGTCCAACTAGCTGCTCTGGTGTGGTATCTATAGAGAGTTTAGCTTTGTCCATAGCAGATAGGACAGCCTGTCTGTGCACTCGTGACGCCATAAGCAGTTCCCAGATGGAGATGTCTGCCTGTATCTTTTTTAACTGCTTCAGCACAGCTTCTTCTTCGATTTGCTTCTCTTTCTGTCTCTCAGCTTCCTTATCCTTCCCCGACGCCTCTGGCTGGTCTAGGTGCGGGGCCTTGAAATACCGCCCACTTATTGTCATGTGATCAACTTCATCGAGATACCAGGTGTCGTTAGGTTGATTGCTCCCCCAATCTTCGTCTGTGTGGGCGAGACATAAATCATCATCTTCCCACCACATTCTGTTGGCATTCAAAAGGCACCTGTCTGGCTCCGGCATGATTGTACTCGCAGCACTTTCAGCTCACATGCTCACAGCATCTTCTGTCCTTGTGCCCACAACATTTTCAGTCCCCTCATGGGATTTCGCTTCCCTGATTCTCTCAGAATCCCGTTGTTCCACCTGCGTCAGCGCAGTTTGTTGTTCAGCTTTCCCTGTATTCACAATGCTTCTGTCCTGAGCGAAATTCTTCGTACCGGCGCTCTCCGGCAATGTACTCTGACTTCCGGCCCTTCCGGCCACTCGATCCTACGCCCTGCCGCTCATTACAGTTGGAACTCTTCCACTACATCCGGTTGATCATCTAGCCATCCAGTAGCCTCTGCCGATTCCTCATACTCAAACCACTTGACTGTCGCATCCCCTGATTCTTGGTCATTGAAGAACTGGAGGTTGGCAAAGTCTTCTTCTACAGCCGTCAAATCCTCTATCCCCTACTCAACTCTATCCCCCTGGATCACACACAGTTCTACTCTATCTATCAATTCTACATTTGGCTCAAACTGGCCTACTGACAAAATGTAATCACTCGGATCGTAGGTTTCCCCAGCAAAATTCCCAGACTGCTCAGACCCTGACTCAACCATTCCATCCTCTACTGCAATCTCCTCTGCACCGTCTTCAACGGCCACCACCATTGGCTCAGGTTGGGTTGTGGAGATGTCCATCATGCACAAAAGGTCAGTGCAATTAGGAATGAGCACCTCCGGCTTAGGTAGATGGGAAGGAGTGATATAAATGCTAGGATGGTAAGACACGACCCCAGTCTGGATAAAGTTAATTCTTTTGGGAGGTGGAGCTTGGTTGTGTGTAGGGAGTGGGTTGGTTGTGACATTGGGTCTTTCTGGTGGAAAAATCACCTGTTTGTCAACGAGATCCTGAATCTCGTGATGCAATCTAAAACATTGGTCGGTGTCATGACCGTGTTGCTGGTGATATGCGCAGTATTTGGCTTGGTTGTGAGTGGGGGGTAGTGGATTCGGTAACGGCCTTGGCTCTAAGGGTTTTAGATGCCCTTTTCTGATTAAGACCCCTAGAGCCTTGGACAGGGGCATATACAATGGGGTGAAGGTTCTTTGGCCTCTGGGTTGGTAGTTAGTGGTCTATGTATTGCTTCCGGATGCACCGGAGAAGGGGGTGGCTGCCATGGGCCTTGGAAGGGGAGGGGGAATGGTGGCGACCATGCTTACCTCCGAAGTTCTTGCAGTTGCAGCGCCACTCGAGCCTGCATTGTTGTTGCGGTTAAAGGTTCTCCGGGGTTGCTCCCTATCTTGGTCAATCAGACCCTATTTCATCGCATCTTCGATTTGTACCCCCATCTCGTGCAGATCCGAAAAGGTGGGGAAGGGGAGTACAATCATTTTTTGCATCAGTTTTGGCTAGAGATTGCGCACAATCATCCTGAACTGGTCCTTATCGGTGGGCCTTAGAGTCATCATCGAGGCCTTCGCCCTCCATCGGGTCACGAAATCTGAGAAGCTCACTTTGGGCTCTTGCCTTGCTGTTTCGAGATCACGGGTTGTAATCTCAATTTGGGTGTTGTAAGAGTATTGCGCAACAAAGGCCTCGGCCATTTTATCCCAACTTCGCTTGACATCATCCTCTAATTTCGCATACCAGATGGCGGCCACACCCGACAGGGTCCGGCCGAATAGTGAAAGCTTCTGTGGTCTGGTTAGGCCCATCGGCCGTTGTATATCTGAGAATCGCCGGAGGTGGACCATGGGATCCCCAGATCCGTCGAAGCGATCGATCTGCGGCATTTTGAATCTATCCGGTAATGTCACAGCCATATCGGTATATCCGTCCTCGATATCCGGGATAGCCCTACCCCCTGGGATTTTTTGAATAGCTTCTCGAGCTTGCTCAATTTTAGTGTTGTAGGGTCTACCTCGAACTCGAAGGGAGAGTCCGGGTGGTTGATGGGTGTGTGTACCTTGGATAATTGAGGTGGAAGCAGGGGTGGAGCCGGCCTCGTTGGGATGTCTGTGTCCTTCTGAACAGTATGGACATTCGGCAAAATGTTCTGGGCATTTGGCAGGACATTCTGGGTAGTTGGTGTCTGCTCGGGTAGCGGGACCCCTGGTGGGGGAGGAGCTTGGTGTAAGGCTGATGCTCCGGCTTGCTGTTGTAGCTGAGTAATCAGTTTCGCTTGTTGGGCCATAATTGTGGCCTGCTGTTTAGAGAACTCTGCTTGGCGGACAGCGTCCTCCTGCATTTGTTTCATACTCTCATGGAGTTGGCGCAACATTTCTTCCATTCCGGCCATATTCTGCTGATCCTGCTGACTGACTGGTATGTGTATCTCTATGGCAGAAACTGAGACCTCAACCCGACTATTCACTGCTAGAGTACACCACTGCTCTAGTAACCTCTGCTCAGACACACTGCGCTTTCTCGGCCTTCTTCTGACAACCAGGGGTAGAGAATGGAACACTGGTTGTTCGTCAACCAGATCCTCAGATCGATTGAGCCGACGACCTCTTGTCCAAAGTGCTTGGGGAATATCTGCTGGGTCAGAAGCAATTGTGCTAAAACTGCCCTAGCAAAAAGATAAATAAAGCAATAAGGAAATAAATAACCAGATAAACGAGCAGCATAACAGCTTAAAATAAATACACAACACACAGGTGGGCATAACAACACACGGTCGATAAGCTAAATACACACTGTCCTCAAACACTGATCATTATCCCTGAATCACTATCCGAAATCGAACACGATACTGAGATAATCGATTCTCAAACACTTGTTGATGCCCATAGCTGATGCCCAAACTCATAAACCGATACATGCATTTCCCTGTAGAGACGCACTTTAAAAGCACATAACAGATAAGTGAGAGCCAAAAACACCCCTATGTTAGGGTAGGGTTTCCCTGTCTTATTTTGTCAGGAGCTAGGATTTCACTACGCACGCAGCGGTTTCAAACAACCTATATCGGGTAAGCAACCTGTCCTAGTTTGGAATGGTCACTATGGATTCCGACTATGCACTAGGCCGAATGGTCAAAAAGGGTGCCCCGGTAAAACCGGGGTTTGTGTTCCCATACTGGCAGAGCCCGTAACCGGTAAGCCTTATGGCACGCAGCCTCTGGCAAACCGCTCAGGAATAGCATATGGCAAACACGGTGTCCTAGGTGAACCAATGCACATGCAATACAAAGAAACACACAAGTGGAGTCAAAACCAGATATCATGAGTTCGAGTCAACCTCTCTAAATCCCCAGCAGAGTCGCCAGAAACTGTAGACGTCCCCGAACGCCCCGTGAGGGAAATCCCGTTTTGTTCATTTGGGCTCACTACAGATCGGGACTCAATGTCACGGTCCTGCATCTAATCTCGCAGAGTGCAATGCAAGACCGATGAATCATCAAAGAGTCCAAATCCAGCAAATCGTTTTTGAAACCAAATATTTTGAAAAAAGTGCCAAACATGGACTGCTTTGCCAGATACAGAGTCGCCACCTAAATATTTTATTTTGGGGAAATTTAGGAAACCCTGACTCGTTGCCTAAGGCCACGTGTCCGTCATCACCAAAGTTGCCTCGGCTCGGGAACTTGGGTACGATTGGGGAAGGTCACTTCGTGAGCACCCCCGCTCACCCGATCAAAGGTCGGCTTCTACTAACCGTGATATCTAGTTTTGAAAACATTATGCGTTCTTATTCCGGTTATTAGCCTAGATTTACTATGTGATGCGCACAGCATACAAGTATAGACTGGGTCGTCTGAATTGGAACAAAACATTTCATGTTTGTTTTTTAAAGCGGTTTGCTACTCGCAAGTAGGCTAAAATGTGGATTTGCCACCCTCAGGTGGGCTTAGAAAAGATGGTTTGCCACTATCTAGTGGGCTTAAAACTCGCAATCAATGAATTGTTCCAATCCAAATAACCCAACCTTCACCCACAGGCATTCAGGCAGTTATATGACATAAGCAAATAGCCTCATGGTAAGCATGCTATCATGGCAGTCACTCACACACATGCAAGGATGCTAAAGCGTAAAAACTTACCGAGTACTCCAAGCCAAAACAGAAACTATGTTAGAAATCCATGCATGATCATAACTATACAGAAATGCCTAATGCAACACATGCAGGGATGCAACTAAGATAGGCTCGGCTATTCTAAACATCGCACATGGAATGCTACAGCTAACATGTATTCAACTCGGAATTGAAATACAATGCAGTGAGTTATGATGCGCCGAGCCCAGTGCATGCAAAATAGATAAACGAATGCAAACATGCTATCATACTGTATGCTAATTGAAACATGCCCTATTCTAACCATCGTAGGCTGGTAAATAAAAGGGAGAAAGACGTGGGGTTAGAAGACATACATCACACGCACGCACACTTATTACAATTGTGCCCTCACTCGGAGGGTCCGAATAAATAATATACAGTCCCGAATAAATAACTACAGTCCGAATAAATACAAAATCCTAATTAATTAACAAATTAATCTAGGAAAGCAGTAAATTAGCATGCAAGCTAGGGACTGCCTCAACTCTGCTCCGGATGGTGAATGATGCATGTTCGGGTTGCCTTGCGCGGAAATCCATTGCGATGCCCCAATTAGCCTCTGTTTACAATTAAGCCCGGAATATTGTGCAAAGCTCTGAAAGGCTGTTGACTCTTGATTTGCTGCAACAGAGAGCAAGAAAGGGGCATGGCAAAGTATTTTCACAAATGTGTGCATGACTACCCTTTAGGGAGTGTAGTCCTCGATCCTCGTGCCACCAATCACGCATATCGATGCATGATGGCCGAGGAGTCGAATTGCACGACTCAATGTGAAATGAATGCACATATAAACACAACAAGACCGAGACTCCATCATGGTTAATCCGGAGTGTCGGCGACTGGGAATTGAGACACATTTTGTCACTCGGAGTACAAAATGTCCCTCGTTTCCCGTGCCTGGGCTAACTCCTATCCCAAGCACAATGCAATATGCATGACATGCATGAATGCAATCCTAACATGCAACCTAGCATACGCAATGCTATGAGATGGGATACACAATGCACGATGTAGCAAGACATACACAATGCTCTAACATACAACCTAGCATACGCAATGCTATGAATTGAAATGGCATACACAATGCATAATGGACTTACACCAACATGAGTGGACCTCAGCCACACTCACATCAGTAGCCATAAGATAAAAATGAGACAATCGAAATGCGTGCACACATGCACGCAAACCGAGGACCGAACCTAAGGCACAACATGCAACTCTAACAAAGCATGGCAAGGATGAAGCATGGCATTCAAACATGTAAATTTCAGCACTGAAACATGATCCTAAATGGTCCCGAAACATGGAAATATGGCACTCAATGCATGAAATAAGCCCCGAAACTCAAAACTAGTCCAATGCATTGAACCACAAGTATACAAAGCAAGCATCATTTGATCATAAAGTCTAAAGACAGAGCCAAGGCAGTCCCAAAACACGCACATTACCAGTTTAAGGTATGGCCAAAAGATGCTAACCTGATGAACTAAAATAGCATGCAACATTGGCTAGCAAACATGGTTTACATGGCATGTATATGAAACGTATGAGAACTCATCAAACCAGCCAAAATCAGTGAATAAAACATGTCTACATATGGCCAAATAATAACTGAAATACAGCCAATGCATGCAAAAATGATGAGCTCCTTTAGAGGGCCATACAAGGGGTTATTAAGCACATACAAGATAGACACTTAGCAAGACCAAACAAACTCTGGAAATGGGTTATGACAGTCCTAAAACCCACCAAATAGGCCCTGGAATCAGTCTCAGAAGCATGCAAAGAAAGGCCTCTTTGAGAGGCCTTGAATGGGATTGCTCTACACATGCATCATAGACATAAAATATGGCCAAGAGGGCCTCGGACAGAGCCAACGCAGACCTCAAAACCCTCAGAATAAAGCCTGAAAAGTAACTTCAATGCATGCAAAATAGGGTCCCTTTGGAAGGCCAAACATGCTAGCAAAGAGAATGAGGGGTGAGAGGGTCACCCCTCTATGATTTCAAAGCTCAAAACCTCATCAAAGCCACTAAAAATCCCCTAGATTTCAGTGGATAAGAGGCCAAAACAAGACTTATGCAAATGCTCAAATGCATGGCTCAAAGCATGTGGAAATGAAGCATGCAAGGAAGGAGATGACTCCAGACAGAAAAGTGACCTCCATAAAACTTAAAGAGGAGGTTAAAACAAGATTTTTTTCAGTTTATAGCAAATCTCGAAAATGTTCACAAGTAAGGCTAAAATGTGATGCAAAAATAGCCCTAAAAGAGAGATAAAGGACAAGGGGTAGCAGATGGTCTCAAACAGTAAAGAGCCCTTCAACAAAGTTGAAGAGAGGCTCAAAATAAGATACTTTACAGTTTGGCTTGAAGCCCAAAAATGTAAGCAAAAGGGGCTGAGAGATGAAGCAAAATAAGGCTAGAAAAGGAGAAAAGAGGACTTACCCTTGTAGCACAGCAATGCAGCAGCTTTTGGTCCAAGAAAATGAGCTCCTAACCTCTGAAAATCAGCCTCAAGGTGTTGGAATGGGGGACGGAGGTGGTAGGCTATGAGTTTGTGTGTAAATGGTGCAAGAACATGGGTGTTTTGAGGCTTTGATGAAAGAGATATGGAGGATTGTATGCAAATGCTCCAGCTGGTTTTTCAACCCTTGCAAATGGAGCTCAAGGGTTGGTTTTTATAGAGGGAGAGAGGTGAGGCTTCTTTGAGAAGCCACAAGAAAGGGTCAAAGCTTCTCAAAGAAGCTTAAGCAAAAGGGTCAAGCTTCTTGGAGAAGCTAGAGCAAAAGGATCAAGCTTCTTCAAGAAGCTAAAACAAACGGTTCAAGCTTCTTGGAGAAGCTAGAGCAAAAGGTTCAAACTTCCTCAAGAAGCTAAAACAAAGGTTGTTCAAGCTTCCTCAAGAAGCTAAAACCAAAGGTTCGGCCAAAAAAAAAAAAAAACGGCCAACCAAGATGGCAGACCGACCGACCATCAATGGTGCCGACCGACCGACCAACCAATGGTGCCGACCAACCCACGATCAATGGTGCCGACCGACCATCCATCAATGGTGCCAACCGACCGACCATCAATGGTGCCAACCGACCGTCCATCAATGGTGCCGACCGACCGTCCATCAATGGTGCCGACCGACCGTCCATCAATGGGGCCGACCGACCGACCATCAATGGTGCCGACCGACCGACCATCAATGGTACCGACCGACCGACCACAACCGACCGTCCATCAATGGTGCCGACCGACCGACCATCAATGGTGCTGACCGACCGACCATCAGTGGTGCCGACCGATCGTCCATCAATGGTGCTGACCGACCGTCCACGGCCGATGGCAAGAAAACAGAGCCGGTAGCCTCAAGCCATGGCTGGTGGGTTTAAGGAATGGCAGACAAGCTACTCTCTACCTTCCAAAGCAAAAACCAACAAGTGTTTGGTCCAACCAAGCACAAAACAAACAAGTTAAGAGATCCTGAGGCAGGGCGCTCGGCTGAGCCCTCTGGGAACTCAAAACGAATGAACATGGATGATCATCGAGTGTTCAAATGATGACGTCCAAGTCTTAAGGACGGTCAAAAATGGGGTGTCTACAGTTGCCCCTCTTTGACAGAACTTGAAAGTCATAACAATGACGGGGGTGAATGTCAAAGCCCAGAGACGACCCATTGTTGACAAGGCCGAAGACTTAGACAAGCATACAAGATAACAAAAAATGTGCCTGCAGGCATGCCCGCAGGCAAGGGGCAAAATGCAAAATGATATGCACAATGCCGGACGTAACTCATGATCATGCAAAGCAGCAAGCTGTAATGAAGTGCACACGTAACAGTTTTCAGCAAGAATGCAAAGTAGCAACTACATTTCATGCAGTTTAAGAATGCAGAGAATTATTCAATTCTCAACGCGTTTCACACGGAGAATACAATACCTATGCGGTTCGTCTGGTCGCTCCAGCCTCAAATAAACCGTACATACAATATCGTGCCTCCCAGAAGGGTCATAAGCTCAAACACTTGAATTTCTGAACCCGCAGTCCATGTATTAAATTTGAACACGCAGCACACACTTGTATAAAGTTGAACAAGCAGCCCAAACTTTGATGATGAACACGCAGCCCATATTCGATTGTGCACACACAGCACACACTATTTGAAAGTTGAACAAGCAGACCAAACTTTCATGATGAACACGCAGCCCGTATTTGATTGGGGACACACAGCACACACTATTTGAAAGTTTGAACACACAGCCCAAACTTTGATGATGAACACGCAGCCCATATTCGATTGTGCACACACAGCACACACTATTTGAAAGTTGAACACGCAGCCCAAACTTTGATGATGGACACGCAGCACACACTTGTTGAAAGTTGAACATGCAGCCCAAACTTTGATGATGAACACGCAGCCAATATTCGATTGTGCACACACAGCACACACTATTTGAAAGTTGAACACGCAGCCCAAACTTTGATGATGAACACGCAGCCAATATTCGATTGTGCACACACAGCACACACTATTTGAAAGTTGAACACGCAGCCCAAACTTTGATGATGAACACGCAGCCCATATTTGATTGTGAACACGCAGCACACACATGTTGAAAGTTGAACACGCAGCCTAAACTTTGATGATGAACACGCAGCCCATATTTGATTGTGCACACACAGCACACACTATTTGAAAGTTGAACACACAGCCCATATTTGATTGTGGACACGCAGCACACACTTGTTGAAAGTTGAACACTCAGCTCACTGTTTTTGAAGTCTGAACACACAGCTCAAACACTTGATGTTGAACACACAGCTCGTTGTTGAGGTGAACACACAGCACACACTGATTGAATAGTTGAACACGCAGCCCAAACACTTGAATTGTGAACACACGGCTCGTACTTTGAATTTTCTGAATACACAGCCCAGATTCTATATCTGATTTGATTTTGCACACAGCTCACACATTTCATTTGCACGCAGCTTATTCATTTCATTTGCACGCAGCTTATATGTTTCATTCTAAAACTAAATACATGTGCTCATTCTGAATGCAGGTGACTTCTCGTGTGGCGCGAGGATACGGCTCCATTGTTGCGGGGGAGTGGTATCTGAGCTCTGGAGGTCTTTCGAGATTGGGTTGACCAGGCTGGGTTTGGACCCTTCTGCACTGGGATTTCTCGCTACCCTGCTAGCAGGACGTTGATGAGTGCCCTTGTAGAGAGATGGTGGGACACCACCAACCGAAGAGGACGAAGAGGGCCTCTTATTCTTGCACTTGAGAGCACAGATGTTCCTGCTTTATTTGCCTTTTTTTACAAGTAGTTGTAGCACATTGTACATTATTAGGCAGTTTTATTTTCTGTAAAACTTGTACCCTTGTTGTAAAATGTTGTAACAAAGGAAGCATGATGGAATGAAACAACTTTTGAAAAAGTGTTGTATTTTATATTCTTAGCATCGTATCGCATCATTTTGCACCAAAAATGAGATTGAATGGAAATGTGCATTGCGTATTTGCCAAGTCAGGTAGTGAACCGACGCAACAAACTAAACAACCTAAGTTACTAAGAAACAACAAAACCTTAGTAAGTTTACAACTCGATAAGAAAAACACAACAAAGTTGATTAAACAAAGAGTAACAACTCAATGCACGAAACTCAATGACTCGATAAACAAGACTTGATAAACAAAACAGCTCGACAAACAAAATAACAACTCGATAAGCAAAACAACAACTCGATAAGCAGGACTTAACAACAACTCGATCAGCAAATGGGCGTGACTCCGCAAAATTATCGCCGGACAGCACTGGAAGTGGTACCAACCATAAGTTCTCAGCATGTTCAACTTCTAAGCAGCTAATGGAGCAAGAGGGAAGACCCTCGGCCATAAGGAAAGGACACCGGCCTCAAGAAATAACCATCGGCCAACAAATTTGACCAATCGACCAAAAGTTGACATCTGTCCTCCACTCACACCTTATCCCTTACAAAAACCACCAGAATGTTGACATCTGTTCTCCACTCACACCTTATCCGCTACAAAAAGCCTCAGCTTCGTAGTTTTTCTCAATCCAACACTGATTTGCTCCAAATAGAAGAGTTTCTTGCCCAGAATCTCACAGCTTGGATTTCCAACGGGCGGACTCGGAAAAATTTGAATTTAGGGCTTCGATATAAACGCACTATTCACTCTGAGTCGTACTCCGCTGCACTTTCCGTTTCTCCATGCCGCGGCAAGGTTTTGGAATCCGGTAACACATGTCTTTAGCTTTGGCAGGCAAGAGGTATGTCCTACCTTCAAAGATTTCCAAGCTTTGATGGAATCTGAGCGCAACGAAGAAGTCTTGCCTCAGCTTCGCTTTGGCCATGCCCAAGCGTTAGGGCGAATGTGTGGGCTTACAATGCATGTCACTCGGTCTCTAATCTGTAACGGGGAACTGGACATCCTCGGCTTGATTCATCGCTTTTCTGATGCTGGTGACCACGGCAACCATCATTGGCAAGGTTTTCAGCAACATGCGCTTTGCTTGTGCATGCTATCTCACTTTTTGGTTGTCCCAGGCTTTAGTGGATCTAGCATTCGTCTGATTAAAGTTGCTCAAGGCTTGAAGGAAGGAAAGAGCTGCATCGCCATGACATTGGCCGAGACGCTGATGGGCTTGGATGCTTTCTATCGCCAAGAGACGACCAGATTTGCGGGGAGTCCACTACTGCTGCAGGTAATGTTTCCCACCCAATCTCACATATGTATTGCTCACATCACTCGGCCCTCAGGCTCGATTTTTCTCACAAAACCCTTTTCTTACTTTTCTCTCATCGTACATCTCTCTATTCTTTATTCTCTCATTTTTCATCCCTCCCCAGGTATGGTTGATGGATAAATTGCAGGTTGTGGACTCTTGCCCAGCCTACTCAGCTCGCAGCTACTTCTTTCGACAACGCCTAGTCGATGCCCTTGATGAGGGATAGTGGTTCGACTGGATGTGCAATTTGCCTGCAGATCGCATTGCTTGGCGCTGTCCTTGGCTCAATCTCCCGGCGATGAGCTATAGCATGTCCCGGCAGACCAGGATCCAGTTGATTGGTCTAACCCACTGTGTGTTCTACTTTCCGTTCCGGTTCTAACGCCAGTTCGGTCATGATCAGAATTGCCCGCCAGAGGGGATAGAGTATCCTGCCGCATTCGGTCCGGCGCCTGACTTGCCGGTACGCCACAGCATGGAGGACTAGAGAGCTCCTGGCCCCCGCTCCCACTTTCAGTTGCACTTTGTCTGATGAGTGCTTAGATTGGCTCAATAAAGAGGCACAGATTGGGCCCAGCTTGGCATCGAGGCTTCACCAAAGACCTTGAGGCACAGGACACCTGACTTATCTATGCCTTGGATTTATTGCTTTATTAGTACTTTCAAGTTTTCTTTATGATTGTAATAAAAAACAACTTCAATTTGTATGCAAGAGCAGGAGAACTCAGATTGAAATCAATGAAATTGAAGGTTGTGGAGTCTTGAAAATTTTCGCTTTGGTCCAAAAATGGTCTAAGTTGTAAAAGATTAATTTTGAACAAAGTCAACTTTTATTAAAACTTTTCAAAACCATTTTCGATATGGATCGAGCTGGACACGCTCGAGATCATCCTTTGAGATGCACAACATCGGATCCCAAGAATCGAGAGTTGCCCCTAGTCTGATTAGTATCTGCAGATTGCACAAAGAACGGAAAGTTGCCCCTAGTCTGAAAAGCACTGCACCGGAGATCATAACCGAACTCTTGAATGCGGAATAGACAAAGATGGCCGAGATGATCAAATGGACAAAGCTGATCGGGAAAAAGTTTATGGCTTAACTCTGGGATGAAGTTGCCTACGTATCCCAAAGATGGGAATCAAGCCTTACGTAGTTCAGGCTTGGATTCATTCGAGTATTTTCATTCTCCTTTTACGCTCTAACTTTTGCCAAGGCCGCCCTTTGCGGGTTTTCAACCTTGCGAGCTCAGTTTTTATAATTTCAAATTTTTTTCATGCTCTAATTTTTGCCTAGGTCGCCCTTTCGGGTTTTCGGCCTAGCGAGCCTCTCAAGGGTAATATTTCTTCAACTTGTCTATATTGATCGGTTGTGAGAACTCTAGGCCATCTAGATCCATCAGAACCACAGCTCCACCTAACCAGATAGACTTAATGATGTAGGGACCAGTCCAATTGGGTCTGAACTTGTCCCTTGGGTCGTGGATGGGAGCTCTGTTGAGCACCAAATCTCCTTCCTTTAGATTCCTGGACTTAACCTTCTTGTTAAAAGCCCGAGCAATTCTGCGCTGATAACCTTAAACATGGTACAGTGCTTTCAGTCTTCTCTCATCAAAGAGCATGAGTTCCTCAAACCTGCTCTGCTGCCAATCTGCTTCGGCTATTTGACACTCAGCCAATACTCGCAATGACAGAACCTCAATCTCGATAGGTAGAACGGCCTCTATCCCATAGACTAATGAATACGGAGTCGCCCCAGTTGAAGTTCTGATTGAAGTCCGGTAGCCCCACAGAGAAAACGGCAGCTTATCTGGCCAATCCCGGTAGGTTTCCACCATCTTCTGCAGTATGTGTTTGATATTTTTGTTGGCGGTCTCAACCGCTCCATTGGTTTGCGGCCGATAAGTTGATGACTTATGAAAAGCCACGTTGTATTTTTCCAACAAGTCAATCACTTCCTTCTTGAAGTGGGAACCGTTATCTGAAATTATCTCGTTTGGGACTCCGTAGCGACAGATGATGTTGTTTCTGATAAACTTCGCAACATGTGAAGCCTTCAACACCGCATAGGATTAGGCCTCTACCCACTTTCTAAAATAATCTATCGCAACCAAGATGAACTCATGCCCATTCGACCCCTTCGGAGTGACAACCCCGATCACATCAATTCCCCAGACTGAAAATGGCCATGGCGAAGTCATATTACACAGCTTCGACGGCGGAATGTTCATACGATTTGCATGAATTTGACACTTGTGGCATCGCCGGACAAAACCGATGCAATCCTCCTCCATGGTGGACCAGAAGTAACCCTGTCTGAGGATCTTCCATGCTAGCACTACCCCATTCATGTGCACAACGCATTCCCCTCCATGGATGGCTTTTATTAGACGCTTTGATTCTTCAGCATCGACACATAGCTTATGCATTCCCAGATGACCTCTCTTATACGGCTTACCCCCACAGATGATTGTAACAGCGCCCGTGGGGCCTCTATGCTACAGTTCGGACTCCCTTTTTGTGTTGCGGTTCTAAATCTTGAACCAAAGAGTCCAACTCTGGCAAATCGTTTTGAAGAAAAACAGATTTTTTGAAAAGTAGTGCCAAACATGGATTTGCTTTGCGGTCTGAGTCGCCACCTAAATATTTTAAAATGGGAATTTAGGAAACCTGACTCGGTGCAAGGCCACATGTCCGTCATCACCAAAGTGGTCTTGGCTCGGAGCTTGGGTACGATCGGGAAGGTCACTATGAGCACCTTTCGCCGATCAAGACCGCCTCTACTAACCGTGATATCCGTTTTTGAAAACATTACATGCTCTTGTTTTAATTATTATCCTAGAATTACTATGTTATGTTCGTAACAAACAAGTATAGACTAGATCGCCTAATTTGGAAACAAACATTGCATATCCGTTTGTTTTGAAAACAATTTGAAATTGCTACTTAAGTAGGCTAAAATACAATTTCAGTGAGTTATCCCAACTCCAGCAATCCAACCTCCACCCACAGGCATTCAAACAGTTTATCTCACATAAGCATTTAGCCGCATGGTAAGCATACTGTCATGGCAACATTCACACGCATGTGGTATGCTAAAGCGTAAAATACTTACATCGTACTCCGTGCCAAAACAATAAACTAGTTAGCAAACATGCATGTCCCTAGTTCATGTTAGATGGCTAATGTAACACAGGCAAGGATGCAATTTAGAGTAGGCTCGGCTAACCCTAAAGATGGCATGTGAAATGCACTTTATTCGACGCACGTTTTCAATTTGGAATTGAAAATACAATGCAGTTTGTATGATGTACCGAGCCCGATGCATGTCAACAAATGCATGGATGCACGCATGCATAGCATAAGGTATGCTAAAATAAACGTGCCTAATACAAACCATTAAAAGCGGGTAAGTAAAAGGCAGAAAGAAATGGGGGTTGGGAGACATACACCCACGCACGCACGCACACTTATTACAGTTATGCGCCCTCGCTCGGAGGGACCGAAAGAATATACAAATTAATTAACTACGCAAGCTAATTAAATATTACAAATTCACTAAATTAATTAACAAATTAACTAAGTTAATTAAAGCAGTAAATGCCTCGGGAAGAGGGCAAGATGCATCACACGCCCGGAACTCGCTCGGAATCGCACTGCCATGCATGATTGCCTCTGTTTTCCCTGCTTCCCTCCTCTGAAGACTGCCAAAACTTCAGGAATACTTCCTTGGGCACTGGAGATCACCACCGGCTATGGTAGAACACCACCGGCTGAAGGATGTGGCCACTGGCACTTAATTCATCCATCGGCTTCGATGATCGCGGTCGGCACTAAATCTTGCCGGCACAAAATGCTCAAGAACACGCAACTCACAAAGAAGAGAGGACACAACTTGCATGGCAATGTAATTCAAAGCATGTATGCACCAAACACAATCCTTATCATGTTTTTGACTCAAAGGAAGATGTGCCTCGGTTCTCGGACCACCAATCACGCATTTCGATGCATGATGGCCCAAAGAACCAAGAGTGCAATTTTGATTTCAAATGCATGTAATGCAAACAAACAAACAAGGGTGCCAAACCTCCATCATACTTCACTTCAAGAGGCTTAGCATGTATGCCAATATGATGCAATCCTAGACGTGTCAACTAGTATGCAATATGGCAATACAATGTGAACATGCAAGTAAGCATACAAGGCAAGCATGCAAATCAAATGGAGGATGGACTTAGACATGAATTGGGCAACTCTAAAAAGGCTCAAAACAGTGGCCAAAATGCTAAATCATGAGGGCCAAACACACATGCACACATGCACAAGTTAAGGCACCAACACTTAAGCATAACAAACAACCCTTAAGCACACTTAAAGGGGCACAACAATGGACAACTAGCATGCAATTTAGGCTCTGAAAATCATGCTATGAAATGATGCCAAATCATGTTAAGCAAGATAAACAAATGCATGCAACATAGGTTCAACACTTGAGGCAAGTCATGGAAGCATTGAACTACACTTATGCAAAACAAATATGGCATGCATTGAACAAACTAAAATAGAGTTTTAGCATGTTAAAACAAAACGGCTACTTAGATGGCATCTGAGAGGCTTAAGCACAAAGGCATGCAACATGACAAATAAATGAAGCATTCAACACATGCTTTTAAAGCACTAAAGGAGCAACTAAGGTAAGCATACAAGCACACCAAAGGGACTGAAATAACATGCTAAATGGTTCCAAACCATCAAAATGATGCAAGCAAGGCATGCTACACTCTCATGCTCTTAAGGCCAACAAGCCAAATACAAAGGAGCTATGTAATGCAAGTCATGGCCGACCAAAACAAGCATGGACAGACCTTATTCATAGTAAAATAAGCATACAAGCTTCATGGATCTAAGCCTAAAACATGCTAGAAATAAAGGCATACAACCTAGACATGTTAAGGGACTATTATGGCATTACAAAGCAACTATGCAAGGCATGCAAAGAGTGCTAAAACCAACACTTAGCAATGTCATATTAGGGCATAATAAACATAAAATGCGGCCAAGACATGCTCAACAAACAATCAAAACTATGCTCCCTTAAGAGGCCAAATCTTGCCCTTTTCAAGGACATCAAGGAGGGGGGGGTGGCCCTCTCCTTCTTGGGACTTCAAGGCATCATCTTCACCACTGAAATCCCTCAAGATTTCAGTGGTGAAGAGATCCTAACACCAAAGTCTCGGATCCCTCACAAAATAGCACAAAAAGTGGTCTTTTCAAGGTCTAAGGGTGGTCAAACCTACCCAAACCACCAAGCACTCTTGATAAACAATGAAGAGGTTTAAAAAACAGAACTTTTATGTGTTATAGACTAAGCACAAAAACTGTTTTAAACTAGGCAAAAATGGAATGCAAGAATGGGGGAAAAAGGGGTAGTTTCTTACCCTTGATGATCAACTCCAACAATGGTGACCTTGATGCCTCTTTAAGCTTCAAACCAGCCAAGAACACCAAGAACAAGCCCTTAGCACCTCAGTTCCAAGAGGAAGGTGAAACACTAGGTGTTGGTGAGCAATAGTAAGTCACAAACACCTAGTGTACAAAACAAAAGAGAAAGAGAGAGATAGGATAGATACACAAAACCTAACCTAAAACCAGAGCTTCTCCCTCTCCTAGAATGTCTAACTCTCCAAGTCTTCTAACTTTTTGAGCCAAGAGAAGAAGCCTCTCCTTATAGGCAACCAAAACTTACAAGTTAAGGCATCAAAGGACTCATCCCTCCATACACGTGTATGGAGGGGAAACAAGTGCAAGAAAGCTGTCTGAAAATATCTCCAAAAATAGCTGTAAAGTGATCGGTAGGGCAAAATGGTCATTTTGCCAAAAAGAGTGCCGACCGGCACAAAATAGTGCCGACCGGCACAATATAGTGCCGATGGCAACACCAACCAGCCGGTGGCCTCTAGCCACTGCCGGTGGTGTGTGGGGATGCCTCGAAAGGCATTCCCTGCCCCTCCAAGGCAAAACACAAGTGTTTGGTGCACAACCAGACACAGAACGGTCAAGTTCGGAGATCCTGAGGCAAGGTTCGCAGCCGAGGACTCCGGGAACTCCAAACGAACACAAACATGGATAATCACCGGGTGTTCAAACGGTGACGTCCAAGTCTTGAGGACGGTCAAAAATGGGGTGTCTACAGTTGCCCCTCTTTGACAGAACTCGAAAGTCATAACAATGACGGGAGTGAATGTCAAAGTCCAGAGACGACCCATTTTTGACAAGGCCGAAGACTTGGACAAACATGCAAGACAAACACGGTATGCGCCCGAAGGCAGGGGCAAAATGCAAGATAGCGCAAGAAGCCGAGCATAACTTATGATCATGCAAAGAAAGCTGTAATGAAGCACGCATGCAACAGTTATAAGCTAGCATACGCCAATCTACGCTACAATGCAGAAAGGATGTAAGAGAATTATGCAATTCTCAAAACGTCTCACTCGGAGGATACAATACTTGTGCGGCTCGTCCGGTCGCACCGGCCTCAAATGAGCCGTACATACAATATCGTGCCTGCAAAGAAAGTAAACTTAACAGGTACAATATTGTTAGCCATATGCATGATAATGCAAAATGAATGCAAGACGATATGCATTATATACAAAATGATGTATGAACAATGCAAATGATAATGCAATGCAATTGAAACAATTCAATGCTAACTAAATGCAGAGCAATCGAATCATGATTCAATCATGAGCGGTTCGAAACCACACATATGTCAAATAGATTGATGGAAGTAACAAGTCCGTCTACCATAGAACGATGTCTGAACTATGAGTGATGCAGACGGACACAAGAACAAGTATTGGGTGGATTGACATAATTGGGGTGACGACCCGTTGAGGAAAGAACAATGATCCTAATGCCGGATGCAACAATTACACTACAATGTAATATGTGATTATGGCGCGCGGGCCAAACCGTATCTCGCTTAGGAAAGGCATGCACACATACAAACCATGTCTAACACAGAAAAGGTGCCGCAACCTCAATCCAACATACCAGCGTGGAGTAGGCGCGATACACATGCAGAACTGTGCTTCAACGTGAAAAGTAAGGGCACATACCAGACCAAGCTCAACAAGGAAAGGTGCAAGCCATATATGGAAGGTGATGCAGTGGATGCATGCAACTGAAATGCAATATGTACAATATGTAATAGAACGGATATTTACAAAGGATGCATGACATATGCACTATACTACAATGATGATGCATGATATATGCAGGTTTTTTTTTTTTTGAAATGCATGACATATGCAATATTCACAAATGATGCATGACAATGCACGTGTTTTTTGTTTTTTTGTTTTTTTTTTTTTTTGAAATGCGCGGCAACGCGCGGTTTCACGAATGCATGACAATGCATGAATTGAGATGCGGTGCGCAAGACAGTGCGATGTGTGGAATTGCGCGATGCGATGCATGCCAAATGCAATGAGGTGTGCACCTTAATGCACCGAAGGTCTTGCACCTCCCGAGGATTTAAGGTCCCCTAGACCGTGCGTGTTTAAGGTCTCGCCAGACCCTGGTGAGCAACTGATGAGGTGCGCGAAATAGCGCGATGGAATGCATGCCAAATGTAATGAGGTGCACACCTTAATGCACCGAAGGTCTTGCACCTCCCGAGGATTTAAGGTCTCCTAGACCGCGCACATATGGTGAAGCTTTCGCACCCTCCAAGGATTTAAGGTCTCCTAGACCGTACGTGTTTAAGGTCTCGTCAGACCATGGGGGGCAATGAGGTAACGCACATGGGATGCGTATGCCAATGCAAATGAAAAATGGAATGCAAAACGAGGCACACGTACCTCGAGATGCAACGAAGCGCAAAATGAGGCACGCATACCTCATTGAATGGAAAATGGAATGCAAAACGAGGCACACGTACCTCGAGATGCAATGAAATGCAAAATGAGGCACGCATACCTCATTGAATGTGAGAATGGAATGCAAAACGAGGCACACGTACCTCGAGATGCAATGAAATGCAAAATGAGGCACGCATACCTCATTGAATGGAAAATGGAATATAAAACGAGGCACACGTACCTCGAGATGCAATGAAATGCAAAATGAGGCACGCATACCTCATTGAATGGAAAATGGAACAAGTGTGACATGGATGCCACACGAAGAATGCAAGACAGTGCAAGTCACAAGGGACGTGCAAGACGGCACGACGCGACGCACTAGACAAAAGGATGGATGCATGCAATGCACACGGGGCAACTTTTGAATCTTATAAAAGACAAAAGGATACAAAAGGATACAATCTTTGCTTGAATTTGAGTGTTACGCACAGTAGACACGGTCCGAAGTCAAAACGGAGGCCGGTTGAGCATCGGGGGTGCATTTTCTTGCACTTTCTTGTGCTATGAAGACCAACAACTACTCATTTTTCCTAAACAAGGCCTTGGGAACACCACCGGCTGGATTAGAAGGCCACCGGCTAGCCACCGGCTGGCCACCGGCTGCAGAAAATGTTCACCGGCACAATATTGTGCCGACTGGCACAAAATAGTGCCGACCGGCCAAAAGTTGCTGATCGGGGGCAGTTTTGCCATTTTGCTTTGGGTTTTATAAAATAGGGCTTGAAACCCTATTTCTTCACTTCCATACCGCCGAAAACTTTTGCCCTTTCTTTCTAGAGCCTCTTTTCCTCCTCATTCGCTCATTTCTTCGAGCTTTCGCGCCATTTTCGTTGTCGGATTCGCGTAGTTCATCGCATTTCGGACATTTTGAACCGAACAAAACTTTGTTTCGGCGCCTCTTTTGCTATTTCCACTTTTTCGGGACTTGTTCCCCTCGATTTTCTCTTCCTTTCCGTGCCTTTTCACCTTCCGGCTTTTCCGGCCATTTCCGGCCCTCTCGGGGTTGACCTTCTCGGTTGACTTTTCATATTCCGGCTTTTCTGGCCATTTTCTCACTACCATTGCCATGGCTGACGATGTTCCGCACGCCGGGACTCCCCCGGACCATGAGATGGACCCCGGGGTCGAGCTCCTCCCTCTGAGTGAGCGTCCCTTCGATCCGGCGACCTACCGCCCGGCGATCCACGTTCTACCTCCGGATGGTCTTCGCCATTTCCGCGGCTTCGACCGAGCACTGGACCCGGAGCTTCTGCTACGCGAGCCTGCCTCTCACCTCTCATTCGGCGCTTCCGAGGTAACCCTTTTCTCTATTTTACTTTCTGCAATGTAGAACTGTAAACTGTCAACTGCCATAGCTGATTGCAACCTTTAATTGCTTAGCTCTAATATACTATGCTGTAGTTGATCGTAGACAAACTTACAATTGATATCTATTTTAGGACCGACACGTGCACACACACTGCACTAGCCTTAATTACCCATATACACGGCACACCGTATTTCACTGCAAACTCACCGATACCCGGTACTTATTTGAATCTGAAAACCTGCACACATGCTAGATTTATACTGAATTGAACCACTCAAACACACTGACGCATCTCATGCTGTAGTTCACTTATTGGCACACTATAACCCGATATCTGTTTGAATCTGAAAAAATGTGCACACATGCATCATATCTGTATGCTGATCTCCGCAAACACACTGACACATCACAGGCCGTAGTCCACCGTAGTACACTGAAACCCGGTGTCTGCTTGGATTCTGAAAAATGTGCACGCATGCTAGATTTGTATTGACTTTAACATGTTTCCTCAGAACTGTACATTTCATATTGCTTTGCAACCATTTGTTTGTAAACATGGAGATTCCTATACCATCCGCGGGTATGGGAATGTTGCGGCTCGAGATTGGTACTCGGAGCTTCCCGAGGCGGTTCGACACATCGTGGATGAGGCGGGCTTCGGTTCCTTTTGCAGGGGTCTGAGCCGACTTACTGCCTGCAGGCCTCTTTTAGCTGCCTTGGCGAAGAGGTGGTGGGACACCACCGATTCATTTCACCTATCCGCGGCGGGGGACATGACGATGACTCCCTACGATTTCTTGGTGCTCACCGGCATCGGGGTAGGGGGTGATCCGATCCCCTTCGACACCGACATGGATGAGTGGACCGCCGCTCAGATCCATTTACTTGGCGCGGCTCCGCCTCTTGCACGTCCAGGTTTCGTCCGCTACTCCTGGTTTGAGGTGCAATTCGGGTCTGACCTCTTCTTGTTGGCGACTCAGGATGGCGGCCGTGAGAGCGATATCTTGTGGCTTTCTGATGTTCTTGCTAGGGACGACCCTCTTCGCCGACCGGGCGAACACCGTGCCTCTCTGCCTACTCAGCGCACTGGTGGACGTCCGGGACATCTTGCGCTATGACTAGGGTGGCGCGGCTTTGGCCACTCTTTACGGGTACATGAGCTCGGTCTCCCGTGGCAGTGGGCAGTTGCTCGGAGGCTATTGGCGAGCTTGGGAGGTACGTCTTCTTTTCCGCTTTATATTTACATTACGTACTTTACGTACGCACCGCACACTGCGTAGTCTGCTTTACACTTGTCGTATCTTGTACACCGGCACACACATACTCTGCTACTGCTGCTATTTCGGCTTTACTCTGTATTCTGCTTTTTCTGATAAATGTTCTGATATCTGTCTTGCAGTTGTGGGTTTACGCCTACTTTCCCAGGCTGGAGCCAGTGCCGGAGACGGAGACTCCTCTAGTCATTCCCTTCTCGCGCCGCTATGATGGGAGATCGCCAGCGGCCCGGAGACTTTAGCTTTTTCGCCGCTATTTCGACACCATCACCCCGCCGAGGTATGTTTTACTTAGTTCATTTAAGCTTCCCTTTTCCTTTGTATATTTGCAATACCGGCAGTAATAAAGCGTATTTCAATTTGAGATCACACTGGCGGTAGTAGGCTCTCTGCCAATAGTGCGAATCGGTTTCTTGCGGCCGATCGAGACCTCGCGTTCGGATTTTGCTAGAGGGCGATGCAGCCGGGCTTGGTACTGGTGGCGCTTCTTCGTCGGACCTCGGGGTTACTGGCGAATAGTCCGGTGCATCCTCTTGAGCATATGAGGACACCGAGCATTTCACCAGCGAGATGGCGGACTACACCATCGGTGGGAGGCGAGAGGCGATTACTCAAAATGCGTCAGACCTTCATCATGCGGCCTCTGGCGGTGGTTGTCGGCCGAGCGAGAGACCTTGCGGCGGCTAGGGCGAAGGTGGGAAGCGGAGGGATAGTCACTGAAGAGCTCGAGCTCGTGGCGAGGAGGAGTGTAGAGGCGAGGGCCAGGCCGCCTACCACTGAGGCGAGTGGGGAGACCTACAGATCCTTTGCTCCTCCCGGTGGTCATGAGTTTCTTGGCATTCTGACTTGCCTCGGTATGTATTCTTGCATTTTGCATCTTGCATTGTCATTTCAATTCGATTCATTCGATATTCCACGAATATTGATGTATCTAATACTTTTGAGCTTCCTCTGAGTACACCGGCGGTCATTGAGCCGAATGCCTCCATGGCGAGGATGTTGCAATGACCTTGAGTTCTTAGCCTTCTCTGACCTTCGGTATGTTTTCTCGACATAGTTCCAAACTATATACAAAGCGCCGCATAATCGATGCACGACACAACATCGATAAAGCTGTTCACAAGACTTGCACATCAGATTCATATCTTTGCTTTACGCAGCGATAAAGCGCTCACGGCATTCAAACATCAGTATTCGCCTGCTGCATTACGCAGCGATAAAGCGCTCACGGCATTCAAACATCAGATACTCATACGCATTACGTGACCGATTAAGCGCTTCACGTGTACTAATGCATTTGCCTTTTGTACTTTTCACCTCCTTCCGATTCCTCCGTGGGTGGCGGCGCTCCATCTGGACCTCCCATTTCTACTCGGGATGGCGGGATATTCCCCACACCAGAGGGCGTGGCCATGTGGGAGCGGCTCGCAGCTCGATTCTGCGAGGATGGTGAGTCGAGGCGGAGGCCTCTGAGGAGGCCGAGGCGGCTCGGGCTCGGGCTCGGCAGCGACACTCGACGATGCTCTGCTTACGCCGGGAAGAGGCGAGGACGGATCCCCCGGCGCGAGGCCATTGATGACGATTACAGACTTCTGCTGTTTTGTTTTATTTTCTTTTCTTGTACTTTTCTCTTTTTGGTAGGTAGAGTACTATGTCTTGCCTTGTGACGGGTTTTTATTTTCTCAAACTTTGTACTTGAAAAGATTATATGGGATGAAACAGACTTTTGGTCTAAAAAAGAGTGTTACATTTGTATATACATGCATATTTCATACCTTGCACTGCATTGCATCATATTACACCTCAAATGTAAATGAAAATGATCTGTTGTCTGACAATTGAACACTTGCACTGTAATAATCAGATAACCAACCAACGAACAGTAAAACAGCTCATACAAATCCCTACTCAATCCGAACACACAGCCCATACTCTGCTGGGGACTAATCTGCTGGGGATTGATCTGCATATAGCCCATAACACAGCATTTGGTTCATTCTGCACACAGCAAACCCAAAACAAATAGCCCCAATCTGACGAGACGGATCACAAAGCTGACACGGTTGCAGTTGAAACACACTCGGATGTCCCAAATTTTCCCTTTCCTTCTCTTGCTTTGCACGGATGTAGAGAATGGCACAGCATTCTAAGCACAAGCGATTACTTTTTGGAAGAGGATGGGTTTTCCACCGGGGTATCGAGCCTACCACAGAACACGGTGAGACAGACTCAAACAAAGAAACAAAAGGCACACGACCTAACACAACGAGACACACTTGGAAAAGACTCAAAGCCAAAATTGAGACCAACAAATCAAAAGACACGACACACGGACGTGTTTACAAAAAAGACCTCAAATCTCGAGGAGCCAAATCCTCCGGGTATTATTTCCCACCCTTTCTGATTTGTGATACTCACATCACTCGACCCTCAGGCTCGGTTTTTTTCTCAAAACTCTTTTCTCACTTTTCTCTCAACTGACTCCTCTCTATTCTTTATTCTCTCATTTTTCATCCCTCCCCAGGGTGATTGACGAGTAAACAAGAGGTTGTGGGTTCACGCCCGATACAGCTAGCTTGCAGCCATTTCTTCTGGTAGATAAAGTGCCTCTCGGGCAAGTGCGTTGGCGACGAGGGGGAAGACGGAACATCCGACTCAACTGTGCCCCTAGTTCGTCATTTTGACCATTTTTTGTTTTCTTCCTAAAACAGTTTTGATCAAGAATGAGAGTTGGATTAACACACTTATTCGATTTTTGATTTGAAAATCATGTGAATTAGGCTGTGAGCACTGAAAATTCTCCTTTTTGGGTCCAAACATGGTCCAATTTTGAAAATGAAACAGTTTTCGAGAAAATAAGTCAACCTCAGTGAAAATTTTCAAAACTATTTTTACAAACAGTCGATGCTCAAACGAGCACGGAACTTACCCTCGAGATGCGCAACCTCGGATCGGAGGCAATGGAAAATTGCCCCTGGCTTAAAGGGGGATAAGGCAACGGAAAGTTGCCCCTGGTTTGGACGGTAACTCAGGGCGACTTATGGCACTGTATGGCAACGGAAAGTTGCCCCTTGTTTGGATGATACCTCGGCACGTTGTAAACCAGTCCTCGTTGATGACAATCGGACCCTCGGACGCGAAGGAGTCGAAGATGGCTTGAATCAATATATGGACACAGTCACCTGGAAGGTGTTGGTGGTTTGGACTTCAAGAGGAAGTTAATCACGTAATTCCGGGTTGCTGCAATCAAGATATTGGATTCGGAGGAGGCAAAAGTGATCAAAACCATGGCATGGACTGAGACGCTATGGAAGCGTTGGGGGCTGGACTTCGAGATGAAGTTGCCTACGTATCCCAAACATGGGAATCAAGCCTTACGTAGTTCCGGTTAAGGTACACTCGGGTATTTTAACCTTCACTTTTTAGGCTCTAATTTTTGCCAAGGCGCCTGTTGCAGGTTTTCGACCTTGCGAGCTATGTTTTTCTTTTTTTTTCATTCTTTTTCTTTTCTTTTGCATTTTCATTTTTTCTTTCTTTTGCTATATATATATATATATATTTTCTCTCTTTTTCTCTTTTTTTTCTTTTTTGCTTTTCTTTTTCTTTGCTCTAACTTTTGCCTGAGCCGCCCTTCCGGGTTTTCGGCTCAGCGAGCCTCTCAAAGGGTAAAAGTGTAGCAAGCCCATGCCAAATGGTTTTGAGATTGAAGTCTCTCCGTATCCAGGAGAGCGACTGTTGTATTGATTTGCAGGAAAAGTCCATCACGGTTGCTTCTCGAGCTTCGCTTGGTGGGATTTGATCTTCCTGATCTAACTTTGACGCCTCTTGCTCGAGGGCTGCCTCGAAATGGGCCACACAGGCGTTTCATGGCACTGAATGTTTTGAACAGTTTCCGGTTCGCAACAGATAAATCAAATCTCGAGGCTGGGAGCGATCCTGGGCTGCACGATCTCAAGAGCGGTTCCACATGTGTCTTGAGATCAAGAAAAATATTTTGTTTTTGAAAGTTTTTAAGAAAGCGACAAATCACTCGTGTTGAAGATAGTGTGGAACCAGTCTAGATCAGGCCAGGGTCCTTCTCAGTACTCACGCCGACAAGCATGATTTCATTCATTAAAAGCTTAACATGCCTCTCTTTTTCTCAAATTGATCAAAATTTTGCAAATACCCGAGGAATTACTTCCTCTTTGTTTTCATCACCGCAATGTTCGAAAAAGGGGTTTTATGAAAAACTTAGGTCATCGCAACGATGTTCAAGGCACAAGAGAGTAGGCAGAATGCACTGTCGTTCCATTCATATCCTTTGGCACGGTTGGTTCAAACAGTAACAAATTCGGCCCATGATAGCCGCAGCTGTTTCATTCAAATTTGTTGGCATAACTGGCTCCTCGGCAGAAACAAACTCAAAAAGCAAAAACAACTAATTGAAAGACAAAACGGTGTTTGAGGCAACAACCCCAGAATCACCTGGTATACTATACAAGAGGGACTGACTCGTTACAACAAGGCAGACCCTGTGAGCAAAAGACTGACTCAATACAGAGAGACAGACTCAAAAACAAAACAAAAGACTGACTCGACACCCAAGTCAGGATTTACAAAATTAGCATTGGCAGGTGCTCAAAAATGCGTGCCAAACGCCACATCCAAAAATGTACCAGACACTGCCCGCAGGCGGTTCACCTTCCGATTACATACTTGCAGTATCTGTATCCTCGAAATCCAACAACTGAGTGGTGACAGACTTTGCTGAAGTGGGCGGGAGGATAACCTCGTTGTCAATCAAGTCTTGTACCTCATGACGGAGGCGGAAGCAATTATCAGTGACATGGCCAGTCTGCTGATGGTACGCACAGTACAGGGAAGCATCATGCGTGGCGGGGAGATTCTTTGGGAGAGGCCGAGGCTCCAGAGGTTTAAGGTGTCCCTTCTCGGCAAGGATCTGAAGTGCCTTGGACAATGGCATGTAGAGAGCATGGAAGACCCTGCGCCCCCGGGGCAGGTATTTTGGAGCCTGAGCACTCTTGCTAGATGCACTGGCGAACGGATCGGCGAGTCGCCTTGGGTTCGATCCTTTCCGGATGCAAGTGGGAGCAGGAAGAAAGCTTCGGCATGACGGGCCTATCCGATTCTCGATTGATCGAAGCGCCCTCGGGCGGAGTAGGGAAAGCATCATCCACAGCTTTTGTCGTAACTGCGGATATATGTTGCTTATTCATTCTCCCGGCTTTCAAAGCCTCTACTGCCCACAGCAGTTGTTCGATAGGGTCGGCATCTGCCTTCATCTTACCTTTGTCTCCGGCCTCAGCCTGGTCTAGAACTTGGTTTGCTGCGTCATTGCCATAGTTGGAGGCCATCTCCGGTTGGCTGAGTTCAATTACAATTCGTCCCAGTAGCGGGGGCTCTTGGGGCATAAAGCCTCCGGCATATGGTGCAGCTGGCGGCGAAACAGACATCCCATAGGCGAGATCCGCCACGGATCTTTGAAGATCACCTATCATTCCCATTAATTCAAATGTGGTGGGCTCGCGAGCCTGATATAGTTGAGGAGTCCAGATTGGATGTGCGGCAGGCGACCTGGGCGGATGCGGCATATCAACAATTGCTTCGTCCTGTAGGGTGGTTCCTTGACTCAACGCGGCCGTCATGACCACAATCTCTTCTGAGTTCTGCGTCATGTTCAGTCCTGCCTCAGCAAGGAGAAGACACTAGCTGTTCTGGATCAACTCTCTGAATCTCTCGAAAGCGGAAAACAAGCGATTTCATTTCCAAACAGATCAAACACGGGTGTAGTCGAACAACTACACTCTACTACTGAACATTGTTCCCCGAAGTCATCATCCAAATCAATCGATACCCGAGATATAATCGATTCACAACAACATCGATCTTTGGTGCCCTCAGGCCTGATACCCAAATCTTGCAAACTGATATATACGTTCCCTGCAGAGATGCACTCTAAAAGCATATAACAGGTAAAAAAGAGCCAATACACCCCTATGTTGGGGTAGGGTTTCCCTGTCCTATTTTGTCAGGAGCTAGGGTTTCACTATGTACGCAGCGGTTTCACACAACCTATATCGGGTAAGCAACCTGTCCTAGTTTGGAATGGTCACTATGGATTCCGACTATGCACTAGGTCGAATGGTCAAAAGGGGTGCCCCGGTAAAACCGGGGTTTGTGTTCCCATACTGGCAGAGCCCACAACCGGTCAGCCTTATGGACATGCCTTGACAAGACAAGCCTCTGGCAAACCACTCAGGAATAGCAGATGGCCAACACGGTGTCCTAGGCGCACCAATGCACATGCAATGCAAAGAGACACATATGTGTAGTCAAAACAGGATATCACGAGTTCGAGTCAAGCTCTCTAAACTCCCCAGCAGAGTCACCAGAAACTGTAACAGCGCCCGTGGGGCCTCTATGCTACAGTTCGGACTCCCTTTTTGTGTTGCGGTTCTAAATCTTGAACCAAAGAGTCCAACTCTGGCAAATCGTTTTGAAGAAAAACAGATTTTTTGAAAAGTAGTGCCAAACATGGATCTTTGCGGATTACAGAGTCGCCACCTAAATATTTTAAAATGGGGAATTTAGGAAACCCTGACTCGGTGCCGAAGGCCACATGTCCGTCATCACCAAAGTGGTCTTGGCTCGGGAGCTTGGGTACGATCGGGGAAGGTCAGCTATGAGCACCCCCTTTCGCCCGGTCTGAAGACCGGCCTCTACTAACCGTGATATCCGTTTTTGAAAACATTACATGCTCTTGTTCCAATTATTAGCCTAGAATTACTATGTTATGCGCGCAGCAAACAAGTATAGACTAGATCGCCTAATTTGGAAACAAACATTGCATATCCGTTTGTTTTGAAAACAATTTGAAATTGCTACTCGCAAGTAGGCTAAAATACGAATTTCAATGAGTTATTCCAACTCAAGCAATCCAACCTCCACCCACAGGCATTCAAACAGTTTATCTCACATAAGCATTTAGCCGCATGGTAAGCATACTGTCATGGCAACATTCACACGCATGTGGTATGCTAAAGCGTAAAATACTTACATCGTACTCCGTGCCAAAACAATAAACTAGTTAGCAAACATGCATGTCCCTAGTTCATGTTAGATGGCTAATGTAACACAGGCAAGGATGCAATTTAGAGTAGGCTCGGCTAACCCTAAAGATGGCATGTGAAATGCACTTTATTCGACGCACGTTTTCAATTTGGAATTGAAAATACAATGCAGTTTGTATGATGTACCGAGCCCGATGCATGTCAACAAATGCATGGATGCACGCATGCATAGCATAAGGTATGCTAAAATAAACGTGCCCTAATACAAACCATTAAAAGCAGGTAAGTAAAAGGCAGAAAGAAATGGGGGTTGGGAGACATACACCCACGCACGCACACTTATTACAGTTATGCGCCCTCGCTCGGAGGGACCGAAAGAATATACAAATTAATTAACTACGCAAGCTAATTAAATATTACAAATTCACTAAATTAATTAACAAATTAACTAAGTTAATTAAAGCAGTAAATGCCTCGGGAAGAGGGCAAGATGCATCACACGCCCGGAACTCGCTCGGAATCGCACTGCCATGCATGATTGCCTCTGTTTTCCCTGCTTCCCTCCTCTGAAGACTGCCAAAACTTCAGGAATACTTCCTTGGGCACTGGAGATCACCACCGGC
The DNA here is from genome assembly GCA_025200525.1 of Camellia lanceoleosa. Taxonomy (NCBI): domain Eukaryota; kingdom Viridiplantae; phylum Streptophyta; class Magnoliopsida; order Ericales; family Theaceae; genus Camellia; species Camellia lanceoleosa. Next base: position 48,254,032 of record CM045760.1, read on the forward strand.
TATGGTAGAACACCACCGGCTGAAGGATGTGGCCACCGGCACTTAATTCATCCATCGGCTTCAAGATGGGCGCGGTCGGCACTAAGCGATCTTGGTCGGCACAAAATGCCTGCAGAACCTGCAACTCACAGCAGCAGAGGACACAACTTGCATGGCAATGTAATTCAAAGCATGTATGCACCAAACACAATCCTTATCATGTTTTTGACTCAAAGGAAGATGTGCCTCGGTTCTCGGACCACCAATCACGCATTTCGATGCATGATGGCCCAAAGAACCAAGAGTGCAATTTTGATTTCAAATGCATGTAATGCAAACAAACAAACAAGGGTGCCAAACCTCCATCATACTTCACTTCAAGAGGCTTAGCATGTATGCCAATATGATGCAATCCTAGACGTGTCAACTAGTATGCAATATGGCAATACAATGTGAACATGCAAGTAAGCATACAAGGCAAGCATGCAAATCAAATGAAGGATGGACTTAGACATGAATTGGGCAACTCTAAAAAGGCTCAAAACAGTGGCCAAAATGCTAAATCATGAGGGCCAAACACACATGCACACATGCACAAGTTAAGGCACCAACACTTAAGCATAACAAACAACCCTTAAGCACACTTAAAGGGGCACAACAATGGACAACTAGCATGCAATTTAGGCTCTGAAAATCATGCTATGAAATGATGCCAAATCATGTTAAGCAAGATAAACAAATGCATGCAACATAGGTTCAACACTTGAGGCAAGTCATGGAAGCATTGAACTACACTTATGCAAAACAAATATGGCATGCATTGAACAAACTAAAATAGAGTTTTAGCATGTTAAAACAAAGCCAAACGGCTACTTAGATGGCATCTGAGAGGCTTAAGCACAAAGGCATGCAACATGACAAATAAATGAAGCATTCAACACATGCTTTTAAAGCACTAAAGGAGCAACTAAGGTAAGCATACAAGCACACCAAAGGGACTGAAATAACATGCTAAATGGTTCCAAACCATCAAAATGATGCAAGCAAGGCATGCTACACTCTCATGCTCTTAAGGCCAACAAGCCAAATACAAAGGAGCTATGTAATGCAAGTCATGGCCGACCAAAACAAGCATGGACAGACCTTATTCATAGTAAAATAAGCATACAAGCTTCATGGATCTAAGCCTAAAACATGCTAGAAATAAAGGCATACAACCTAGACATGTTAAGGGACTATTATGGCATTACAAAGCAACTATGCAAGGCATGCAAAGAGTGCTAAAACCAACACTTAGCAATGTCATATTAGGGCATAATAAACATAAAATGCGGCCAAGACATGCTCAACAAACAATCAAAACTATGCTCCCTTAAGAGGCCAAATCTTGCCCTTTTCAAGGACATCAAGGAGGGGGGGTGGCCCTCTCCTTCTTGGGACTTCAAGGCATCATCTTCACCACTGAAATCCCTCAAGATTTCAGTGGTGAAGAGATCCTAACACCAAAGTCTCGGATCCCTCACAAAATAGCACAAAAAGTGGTCTTTTCAAGGTCTAAGGGTGGTCAAACCTACCCAAACCACCAAGCACTCTTGATAAACAATGAAGAGGTTTAAAAAACAGAACTTTTATGTGTTATAGACTAAGCACAAAAACTGTTTTAAACTAGGCAAAAATGGAATGCAAGAATGGGGGAAAAAGGGGTAGTTTCTTACCCTTGATGATCAACTCCAACAATGGTGACCTTGATGCCTCTTTAAGCTTCAAACCAGCCAAGAACACCAAGAACAAGCCCTTAGCACCTCAGTTCCAAGAGGAAGGTGAAACACTAGGTGTTGGTGAGCAATAGTAAGTCACAAACACCTAGTGTACAAAACAAAAGAGAAAGAGAGAGATAGGATAGATACACAAAACCTAACCTAAAACCAGAGCTTCTCCCTCTCCTAGAATGTCTAACTCTCCAAGTCTTCTAACTTTTTGAGCCAAGAGAAGAAGCCTCTCCTTATAGGCAACCAAAACTTACAAGTTAAGGCATCAAAGGACTCATCCCTCCATACACGTGTATGGAGGGGAAACAAGTGCAAGAAAGCTGTCTGAAAATATCTTCAAAAACAGTTGTAAAGTGATCGGCAGGGCAAAATGGTCATTTTGCCAAAAAGAGTGCCGACCGGCACAAAATAGTGCCGACCGGCACAATATAGTGCCGATGGCAACACCAACCAGCCGGTGGCCTCTAGCCACTGCCGGTGGTGTGTGGGGATGCCTCAAAAGGCATTCCCTGCCCCTCCAAGGCAAAACACAAGTGTTTGGTGCACAACCAGACACAGAACGGTCAAGTTCGGAGATCCTGAGGCAAGGTGCGCAGCCGAGAACTCCAGGAACTCCAAACGAACACAAACATGGATAATCACCGGGTGTTCAAACGGTGACGTCTAAGTCTTGAGGACGGTCAAAAATGGGGTGTCTATAATGATGAACTGAACGGCCATTCTTCTTATTGCCCTTTTATCCTTGGCATTTACCCCTGGCGGGTATGCTTCCTTCTCCAGGAAATTCCAAATGTCGTGGTACCAAGGATTTTCGTCTTGAACCTCATCTATAGCAGCAATCGACTCGTAGGCTGGTGCGAATTTCTAGTCAATGATGACTGGACGCATCCGGACTCCGAACGGGATGTCTATCATGGAAGATAGAGTTGCTAAAGAATCTGCGAACCTGTTGTTCTCTCTTAGTAGATGAGCAAAGTTTAGCTTCTCAAACCGAGGAATTAACAAGTCCAAGGTCTGGTGATACATCATCATCTTTTCTTCTTTGACTTCCAGTCCCCTTTTGCTTGAGACACAACAAGGTTCGAGTCCCCGATGACGTCTAACCGTCTTACCCCTAGTTCTAGGGCTACTTCTAGACCGGCAATGCATGCCTCATATTCTGCTTCATTGTTCAAGACTTTGAATCGGAGTTTGAAGGCTAGAGGGATACGGGAATTGTCGGGTGCTATCAGCAACACTCCTATCCCATACCCGTACTGATTTGACGCTCCGTCAAAGTACATCGTCCAAGTTTCATCGTCGATGTGCAGAATGGCTTCGTCTGGGAATAAGTACTCAACTGCTTCACTCCCTTCCACTGGATGATCGGCTAAGAATTCTGCTACTACTCTTCCCTTGACTGACTTGCGTGTCACATATTTTAGATCAAATTCGGAGAGCAACAGAAACCAACGAGCTAGCCTACCCGTAAGCGCTGGTTTCTCGAAAAGATATTTGATGGGATCGAGTCGTGAAACCAACATTACGGAGTGAGCTAACAGGTAGTGCCGCAGCTTCCTGGTAGCCCATACCAAAGCTAAGCAAGCCTTCTCCAATGGTGTGTAGCGAGTCTCATACTCTAGCATCTTCTTGCTCAGATAGTAGATGGCTCTCTCCACTTTGTCCTCTGATTCTTACACGAGCATACAGCCCATCATAGTCTCAGTCACTAAAAGGTACAATATCAACGGTTTCCCCGGCTCTGGCGGTGACAACACGGGCGGGTTCTGTAAGTATTCCTTGATCTGTTCAAAAGCAGCTTGGCATCGACCGTCCCATTGGAATTTCTTTCCTTTCTTCAGGAGACCAAAAAGTGGTTCACAAGTCAAGGTTAATTTTGAGATAAACCGTCTTATGAATTGTACTTTACCCAGAAAGCCTCGCACCTCCTTTTCAGTCCTTGGTGGTGGCATTTCTAAGATGGCCTTGATTTTGGAAGGGTCGACCTCGATACCTCTCTGTGTAATCAGAAACCCCAGCATTTTTCCCGCTATAACACCGAATGTACACTTCTGAGGATTCAGCCGCAACCGGAATTCTCTGATCCTTTGGAAGAACTTTTGCAAGGCGGTGTAGTGGCCCTCTCTATCTTTGGACTTGACAATCATGTCGTCCACGTACACATCAACCTCTTTGTGGATCATGTCGTGCAATATTGTGGTCGCAGCTCGTTGATAAGTAGCTCCAGCATTCTTCAACCCAAATGGCATTACTCTGTAGCAGTATGTCCCCCACGGGGTGGTGAATGCAGTCTTTTCCCGATCTTTCAGTGCCATCACTATCTGATTGTACCCTGAGAAGCCATCCATGAACGAAAGCAACGCGTGCCCCGCTGTGAAGTCTACCAACTCGTCGATGTGCGGCAAGGGAAAGTCGTCCTTCGGACTAGCTCTATTCAGATCCCTGAAATCCATGCATACTCGGATCCTGCCATCCTTCTTCGGCACTGGAACGATGTTGGCCAACCAAGTTGGGTATTCGGATACCAGCAAAAATCCCGCATCAATTTGCTTGGTGACCTCTTCTTTGATCTTGAGAGCCCAGTCGGGGCGGATCCTCCTGAGTTTCTGCTTGACAGGTCGGGCCTCGGGGTCAAGGGGGATCCGGTGCTGTACAATCTCAGGATCGATCCCAGGCATGTCTTCGTAGCACCGCGCGAAAACATCTTTGAAATCTTTTAATAAAGCGACTAAGCGCTCGCGTTCCTCCGAAGACAACGTGGACCCGATCTTGACCAGCCGCGGGTCCTCCTCAGTACCAATATTCACAGTAATGATTTCATCCATTAAGGGTTTAACAAATCTCTCCTGCTCTTGTTCAATTAAACGTTGTAAAACCGGAGGAATTTCGTCCTCGTCGTTTTCATCAAAATTTTGAAAGTCTGAGCTAATGCAATAAATCAAGGGCACAGAAAAGTACTCAGAAACCACAGTTACTTGATTCTCATTAAGCACCTCCAAATCGTCCGATTCCTCGGTTACAACAGACTCAAAAGAGAAAGAAAAAGACGACCTAGACAAAACTGTGGCATCCGGGTTATCATCCCCCGGATTACCAGACTCAGACTCAGTTGAGCTGGAACCTGATTCCGACTCACAAGACTCGGTGGAATCAGATTCCGGCTCACTACCTGACCCGGTGCTACTGGACAAAAACCCCTCTTCGTACTGCCAAGTGAGAGAGGGTGCGATAGATGCATCCAAAATAGTTGATGGTAGGCCCGCAGCCGTTTCATTCCCAATCATGGAAACCGAGAAATTATCCCCCAAGCACTTCTGGTCGATCAAAGGATCTGAAAGTAGACATGCCAGTGCTACCCCCATTTCAATTTAAGCGCCCTCGGAATCCACTTCCTTATACTGCTCAACCTCAGCTGATGGGTCTGTCTGCTCTTCGACAACGTCATCCCCAGATAATTGCAGGTCGAAGAAGATCTTGAAACCTGGCACACGCTTCTTTTCTACGATCAGGCATGGCTCTGGGAAGCCACAAAACGGAAAGTCCTCCCCCTCTCGGACGAAGCGTCCGTTTAGGGTACCCTGAATGGGCCTATGTATCAGCTCAACAGGCTTCCCAGCCTGCTTTGCTCTGGCTCTTCCAGCCATTTCCTTTCCCTTTCGCATCTAATCCTCTTTGGTGGGCAGATAACCCAAGCCAAAAGTATGAGGGTTGTGTGGTACTTAGGCCAATGCTGCGACGCTCTTCCGGCCGCTCCTTCCTAATCCCATCCCGGGGATGTGTTGTAGCTTGTTCATGAGGTATACAGATTGAGCACTGACGTACACTCCCTCATTAACAGCCATGATATTCTCCACAACCCGAGCCTCAGCCAGAGTAAACCCTGATAAGAACACATCCTCCGTGCCGTGCTCGATTTCCAAGACTGGTGTAAACACTTCTGGCGGTGGATGGATTGACGAATTCCCGAAAACAATGGCCACCCCCTTCCCGTGAGGGTACTTCAACATCTGATGCAAAGTGGAAGAGACTGCCTTCACTTGGTGTAACCACGGCCGTCCCAAAAGTAGATTAAAGGTTGCAGGAACATCCAATAAATGGAATTCAATGTTGTGTTGTCCTGGACCAACCTGGGTCTGAACTTTGACAGTCCCCATCACCTCCATGCTGGTGTTATCATAGGCTCTGATCACTTGAGTAGTCGGCACGAAGTCCGCGGGCTTTAACCCAATTGCATATGCCGTCCTTGACGGGCACACATTAATGGCGGATCCTGTGTCGACAAGAACCACTGGCACCCATTTGTCTCTACATTCCACAGAGATGTAGAGGGGTTTGTTATGATTTGCGCCCTCAAGCAGCAGTTCTTTGTCTGAAAAGGTTAACGTCGGGGAACCTCCTCCCGGAAAGACCAGTCCAACTAGCTGCTCTGGTGTGGTATCTATAGAGAGTTTAGCTTTGTCCATAGCAGATAGGACAGCCTGTCTGTGCACTCGTGACGCCATAAGCAGTCCCCAGATGGAGATGTCTGCTTGTATCTTTTTTAACTGCTTCAGCACAGCTTCTTCTTCGATTTGTTTCTCTTTCTCTCTCTCTCAGCTTCCTTATCCTTCCCCAACGCCTTTGGCTGGTCTAGGTGCAGGGGCTTGAAATACCGCCCACTTCTTGTCATGTGATTAACTTCATCGAGATACCAGGTGTCGTCAAGTTGATTGCTCCCCCAATCTTCGTCTGTGTAGGCGAGACATAAATCATCATCTTCCCACCACATTCCGTTGGCATTCAAAAGGCACATGTCTGGCTCCGGCATGACTGTACTCGCAGCACTTTCAGCCCACATGCTCACAGCATCTTCTGTCCTTGTGCCCACAGCATTTTCAGTCCCCTCATGGGATTTGGTTTCCCCGATTCTCTCATAATCCCGTTGTTCCACCTACGTCAACGCAGTTTGTTGTTCAGCTTTCCCTGTATTCACAATGCTTCTGTCCTGAGCAAAATTCTTCGTACCGGCGCTCTCCGGCAATGTACTCTGACTTTCGGCCCTTCCGGCCACAACGGATACCCTCGCCCCTGCCGGGCCCTGTTCTGGTTGGAACTCTTCCACCACATCCGGTTGATCGTCTAGCCATCCAGTAGCCTCTGCCGATTCCTCATACTCAAACCACTTGACTGTCTCATCTCCTGATTCTTGGTCATTGAAGAACTGGAGGTTGGCAAAGTCTTCTTCTACAGTCGTCAAATCCTCTGTTCCCTGCTCAACTCTATCCCCCTGGATCACACACAGTTCTGCTCTCTCTGGCAATTCTACATTTGGCTCAAATTGGCCTGCTGACAAAATGTAATCACTCGGATCGTAGGTTTCCCCAGCAAAATTCCCAGACTGCTCAGACCCTGACTCAACCATTCCATCCTCTTCTGCAATCTCCCATGCACCGTCTTCAACGACCACCACCATTGGCTCAGGTTGGGTTGTGGAGATGTCCATCATGCACAAAAGGTCAGTGCAATTAGGAAAGAGCACCTCCAGCTTAGGTAGATGGGAATGAGTGATATAAATGCTAGGATGGTAAGACACGACCCCAATCTGGATAAAGTTAATTCTTTTGGGAAGTGGAGCTTGGTTGTGTGTAGGGAGTGGGTTGGTTGTGACATTGGGTCTTTCTAGTGGAAAAATCACCTGTTTGTCAACGACATCCTTAATCTCGTGATGCAATCTAAAACATTGGTCGGTGTCATGACCGTGTTGCTGGTGATATGCGCAGTATTTGGCTGGGTTGTGAGTGGGGGGTAGTGGATTCGGTAACGGCCTTGGCTCTAAGGGTTTTAGATGCCCTTTTCTGATTAAGACCCCTAGAGCCTTGGACAGGGGCATGTACAATGAGGTGAAGGTTCTTTGGCTTCTGGGTTGGTATTTAGTGGTCTATGTATTGCTTCCGGATGCACCGGAGAAGGGTGGGGCTGCCATGGGCCTTGGAAGGGGAGGGGGAATGGTGGCGACTATGCTTACCTCCAAAGTTCTTGCAGTTGCAGCGCCACTCGAGCCTGCATTGTTGTTGCGGTTAAAGGTTCTCCGGGGTTGCTCCCTGTCATGGTCAATCAGACCCTGTTTCATCGCATCTTCGATTTGTACCCCCATCTCATGCAGATTTGAAAAGGTGGGGAAGGGGAGTACAATCATTTTTTGCATCAGTTTCGGCTGGAGATTGCGCACAATCATCCTGATCTGGTCCTTATTGGTGGGCCTTAGAGTCATCATCGAGGCCTTCGCCCTCCACCGGGTCACGAAATCTGAGAAGCTCTCTTTGGGCTCTTGCCTTGTTGTTTCGAGATCACGAGTTGTAATCTCGATTTGGGTGTTGTAAGAGTATTGCGCAACAAAGGCCTCTTCCATTTCATCCCAACTTCGCTTGACATCATCCTCTAATTTCGCATACCAAATGGCGGCCACACCCGACAGGGTCCGGCCGAATAGTGAAAGCTTCTGTGGTCTGGTTAGGCCCATCGGTCGTAGTATATCTGAGAATCGCCGAAGGTGGACCATGGGATCCCCAGATCCATCGAAGCGATCGATCTGCGGCATTTTGAATCTATCCGGTAATGTCACAGCCACATCGGTATATCCGTCCTCGATATCCGGGATAGCCTTTATCCCCTGGGATTTTTTGAATAGCTTCTCGAGCTTGCTCAATTTTAGTGCTGTAGGGTCTACCTCGAACTCGAAGGGAGAGTCCGAGTGGTTGATGGGTGTCTGTACCTTGGATAATTGAGGTGGAAGTGGGGGTGGAGCCGGCCTCGTTGGGATGTCTGTGTCCTCCTGAACAGCATATACAGTTGGCAAAATGTTCTGGGCATTTGACAGGACATTCTGGGTAGTTGGTGTCTGCTCGGGTAGTGGGACCCCTGGTGGGGGAGGAGCTGGGTGTGAGGCTGATGTTCGCTTGTCAGTAGCCGGTAATCGGGCTACTGGCCATAATTGTGGCCTGCTATTTAGAGAACTCTACTTGGCGGACAGCGTCCTCCTGTATTTGTTTCATACTCTCTTGGAGTTGGCGCATCATTTCTTCAATTCCGGCCATATTCTGCTGATCCTGCTGACTAACTGGTATGTGTATCTCCATGGCAAAAACCGAGACCTCAACCCGACTGTTCACTGCTAGGGTAGACCACTGCTCTGGTAACCTCTGCTCAGACACACTGCGCTTTCTCGGCCTTCTTCTGACGACCGGGGGTAGAGAATGGAACACTGGCTATTTGTCAACCAGATCCTCAGATTGATTGAGCCGACGACCTCTTGTCCAAAGTGCTTGGGGAATATCTGCTGGGTCAGAAGCAATTGTGCTAAAACTGCCCTAGCAAACAGATAAATAAAGCAATAAGGAAATAAATAACCAGATAAACGAACAGCATAACAGCTTAAAATAAATACACAACACACAGCTGGGCATAACAACACACGGTCAATAAGCTAAATACACACTGTCCTCAAACACTTATCATTATCCCTGAATCGCTGTTCCCGAAAACTGAACCTGATACCCGCAGATAACTGATTCTCAAACACTGACTGATGCCCGCAGGCCTGATGCCCAAACTCATAAACTGATACATGCATTTCCCTGTAAAGACGCACTCTAAAAGCACATAACGGATAAGTGAGAGCCAAAAACACCCCTATGTTGGGGTAGGGTTTCCCAATCCTATTTTGTCAGGAGCTAGGATTTCACTACGCACGCAGCGGTTTCAAACAACCTATATCGGGTAAGCAACCTGTCCTAGTTTGGAATGGTCACTGTGGATTCCGAATATGCACTAGGTCGAATGGTCAAAAAGGGTGCCCCGGAAAAACCGGGATTTGTGTTCCCATACTGGCAGAGCCCGTAACCGGTAAGCCTTATGGCATGCAGCCTCTGGCAAACCGCTCAGGAATAG